>CM029784.1:2709490-4090977 GCA_017562165.1 Ectropis grisescens | reverse complement strand
ATGTTAAAATAGCCGACTTCCTCATTTTTTCTCTTTATTGATAAAAATAAAGTCGTTTTTACAAATTTGAGTAGTGTGAATGAGCCCTAACACACACTGAACTGAATCCACCAACAAACGACTTTTGTTCTACATGGGAACACAGCAAAGTCATTGTCTTAGCGGGACATCGGGACAGCGGGACACCATAGCACAGTGGGACGCATCGGAACCGGGACAGGCAACTTTTATGTCCCGGTTAACTTTAACAACTCTGTTTATGATGTAACTATGTGGGAAATGTGGCCGTTTCGCTTCTTTTTCCCTTGACACTAACTTTTATTTGTTTGTGAACTTTCGTACTTAATTGTTTTGAGCTAAGATGAAGTTGTTTTGAAAGTTTCAGGTTGTCGTTGAACTTTTTGTTGTTTTTATTTGAATTCACGTGGAGTAAGAAATACATTACGTTACATTGTTAAGTTGCGATGTTTTTGCAGTTCTATGTTTTCTTGAGTATTTACTATTTGCGATTTCATGCATCGCCTGTTCGTTATGACATGGTTCAGCCAATTTCCCAAATTTCTTCCAATGTTTTTTTAAGTCAAAACTTTTTTTAGCTCACTACACACAGATTTTTCGTGGGCTGTAGAACCACGCTCGTAAATGAAAAAAACTTTCGTGAACTCAGGACCATGGCTATCTAGAAATGCTGCCGCTTTTCTGAATAGCTATGCTTAGAAGACTTATTTGTATTACAATGCTTGATTGAATGATTTATTTCAGATTTCAGACTAGCAGCTCTCTCCAGTTCCACCTGCGTAGTTTCCAACGTGAGCTACTAAATTATGAGTTATAAATTTTCACTTCTATCGGAATTCCCTATGACTGCCAATTTATTTATATTTTGTTTCCATGAATCAATCTTGCTGAAACTACTCTTTTTTTGTCATCTTTGGATTGTAGGATGCTCATCGTGGATGGCATTTACTTTGGAGTAGATCACTTAACGATCAATCTGCTCTCGTGACCCACTGACTCTCTTTTTCTTTAGCTAATCAATAAAAAATCTTATTTTAAATATAATTTCTAGACTTATTCTAGGTTTATTTTTATAAGGTAAAGTGACCGGTTTGATATTATTAAATCACAGTTATTTGAACATGAAGAATTTAAGTTACCTACTGCTTAGCATGAAATTACCATTGTCACTTTTACTAAAAAAATATTTTCGCACTGACATTGTTTTGCAAATATAACCAAAAACTTGGATGGCATATAGTCATGTTTGCATATTACTTACATTACTTACATAAATCGAATATTTTTACAACATTTTTTTAATTCAATGGGATGAAATGGGAAAAAGAGTTTCACTTTTAACTTGGTTTCATAAAACTACATTATACTTTTTTATGGTCCTTTTTAATATTTTTGGCCATTTCAATCTTTACAATTATATAATAATAAGTATAATATATAATGTATAATTAGTATGTATTTAAAACTATATAAGTATTATATCAGCTATCTGGCTGCCATCACACAAGCTTTGCTTAGTTTGGGCTCAGATGGTGTTGTGTGTGAATTGTCCACCAATAATAAAAAAAAAAAAAAACCAATACAAATGTTCTATTAATTTGTATGTATCCATTTATTGATGACAACAAATGCCACGTTAATCTAATTATACAACTTGAAACTTATTAATCAAACAACCAAATTGCTCGATTTACTTTGACTACTTCAATGTTCAGAGTTTTAAATAAATAACAACAAAACTTTGCATCCAAGTTATCGTGAAATACTGGACTGAACAGAAAGGGTATAATTAAATTGAAATAATTACTTTCGTCAGGCTGAGCACTAATATACTTTAGATAAAATGTTCAGTGTTAAAAAAGAAGTAGTAGTAGTAGTAGAAGTGTGTAAAAAAAGTTTATAAATTTTTTTAAAGTGAATTTTTTTTTATTCTCATTGAACATTTAATATATATCGGTAGCAGAAAATCCGATATGTGGAGAAAATCTAGTGAGTTTGCGTCGCCGACATGTCAATGTAATGCAACGCAACGCAGCGTTAAAGAGGTTGCGGTTGCAGTGGAGTGTGGGATGATGTTTTTTGTACAGGTGAAATTTTATGATCACGACACAGACATACGTAACAGCAAATATATCTATATATTTTACTAGCGGCCCGCCCCGGCTTCGCCCGTGGTACATATATATAACCTACAGCGTTCAAGGATTACGAACATATGAAAGAACGGTGAACGATTTTTCGTCCAGTAGTTCCCGAGATTGGCGTGTTCAAACTATAGGCTACTTTTGAGCCCCAAATTATCGTGCTGTTTACTGGGTCAGAAGTGACACCTGTAAACATCTGGCGGGGATAACTAATTAAATGACGATTGATCAGTTTTCGACCGGAGAGGAAAAATGATTAAATTACTAAAATGGCTATTAAAAAATAAGGGTTGATCGTAGAAGGGTGAAAATTGAGGATTATATGTATTTTTGTATGTTGTATCATAAAAAAATAGAAATTAAAAATTCTGTCTAAAAAACAAAATATAAAATTTAGGGGTGGACTACCCCTAACATTTTGGGGGATGAAAAATAGATGTTGGCTGATTCTCATAGATACCGGATAAGCACCAAAAATTTCATCAAAATCGGTCGAGCCGTTTCGGAGGAGTATGGCAACGAAAACTGTGACACGAGAATTTTATATATTAGATAAAGCTCCAAATTAAAATTATAATAATTAAATAATACCAATATTTGTTGATTGATTTGGGTGCTACAATGCTGAATGATATGTGCATAAATGTGCACAAGTGTGTGTACAAGTATACACATAAAAAAACATCAAACATATGTAAGTATTACATTTTTATTTTCATGCTGATGCTATAACAACCACATCAAAATCAGTTCATTAGAGCTTACTGACTTCGTCTGTTTGATCTTACGATGTCATAGATATACATCGATGTGAAACTTAGGGTTTTTTATATCCTTTATTTTGGTAGGGGTTAAAAATATGTTTGTGCCTATTAAACACATGGATTCCGACCGACCATAAAAAAATCATGGGAGATTGAATATTTGCAATCGTTGAGTCGGAGGGTGGAACCCCGCTTGCACCACTGAGTATTTTCTAAGAGCAAATATACAAATTCATCACCTCTGGTTTTAGCGGTGAAGGAAAACATTGTGAGGAAACCGGCACTTTCCAATGACCTTTGGAGGGCATGTGTTTCGCTAAACTACTAGGCTAGCATGGTAGATTATTGTCTCGACTTTCTTTTAGTGAGACAAGGCACCAACTCTTACCAGTAGCAACACTTTGTGGACTGGTTGTGCTAAACTTGGAACCAAAAAGAATTTAATCAATTAATGAATCATTTACGTGTTAAATAAATAAATTATCATTTTTTGCGCTGGATTTTAATTAGATTTTAATTCAAAATTCAAGAGCAGAGATACTTTTTAACTTTGAATCAACAATCAAACTGTCATTATAAAATGCCCTTCTGATTCTTTCCCCATTAGGTATAACCCCATATTTTCAAGGGAACTGGGTAGATTACCAGTTCTTTTGAAACTTCTGCTTACTCTTGTTCAAGATAAATAATAACAAAAGCTTCTTAGGGAATGGGTTCCGAAACTGTTGATTTCAGTTGCTAAATACAAAACAATTAGAATTGTTTATATTGGAGCAAGTCTTCCAAAATAAATCAAAACAATGGAATTAATTTCACTAGTGAAATCATTAGCTACAGTACTGAAGACAGTAAACATTTTCCATAGAAATTGACGATGTTTTTGTCTTTAGTTATTTTATATTTCTTAACTTTATTTAGTATAATTTTGACTTGCCTCTTTGAGTACTTACACAAAAGTTTATAGTTTTTGATTCGCGTAAATAAGACAGAAGTATCTTTAATGTACATAAAACGAGCAAGATGGCAAGTAACATGCCTCTAAGCGTCACTCTGAAATTTAAGATAATAATTTACTCTTTGCCTTATGATTCCATTAAATTTTCGACAAATATCCCGTGATTTATAAATAGATACTAGTGTAGTAACAGGTTAAGACAATGTTAAATACTGGGCTGTTTTATGTATCATTCGAGTACTTCACTTAATAAATGCAATATTTACATGTTTGTAGCTCAATCACGTCGGAACTTCTGAACGAATCGGATTAACATTTGAGACACAGATTATTAATTTATGGTGTGGAATACCACATAAGCTATTTCTTATACTGGGAAATTTACGGGAACTGTGGAGATTAACTGTGAAGATGTTGGGACATCTGATACGACACGACAACTTCATTAGAACAATAATGGAAGGTAAATTAGAAAGGAGGAGGAAGAGAGGTAGACCTAAGAGAAGTTACATGAACCAAGTGAAGAAGAAGATAAATGTAGTGTCGTATCAGGAAGTCAAGGAGAAGGCGGAGTGTAGAAGTACATGGAAGGAACTCCACCGACAAGAGCGTCGCTCTTAAATTATGAATGTGGAGATTAAATCCCGGGACTGTGGTACTGATATCATAAATCTCAATGTTTGGATAGTTAAATTTTTAGATGTTTGGATGTTTGTTGCTCAATCACGTCAAAACGGCTAAACGGATTGAGCTAAAATTTAGGACACAGATAACTTATTTAGAGTGTGGAATAAGACATAGGCTACATTTTATCCCAAAAACATGCACAGTTCCTTAGGCGTCAAGTGTTAATGTCACATCAGAACGCCTAACTAGATTTTGTTGCAATTTGGAACAGAGGAACAAACACGGAAACAAAACAGGCTATTTATTATCCCAAAAACATGCTCAGTTCCTTAGTGACAACCCCTCTACATTTTGATTTTTTTAAAAGCAGTGAATTCATACACAAGCCAAACTAAAATTCTACATGTATGAAGTCGCGGGTTCTTTACTGACAGCGCCCCGCGGTGTTACCCGCGTAGTTCTCGTTTCCTTTGTTTTGCCCAGATAAAAGTAGCCTTTCTGTTCTTCCAGGTTTTAATTATACCCTAGCTATAGTTAATTATGTTTTACTTGTATTTCAAATTTCAGCCCGATCCGTTTATACGTTACGACGTTATTGAGCTACAAACATCCAAACATCTATACATTGACATTTATAGTATTAGTAGGATGATTAGCTTTGCTTAGTTTAGGGCTGACAAGTATTCACAATACTTATGTACGTAACAAAATAGGGACATCACTTCGGGTCTTTTTTATGTCACTTAATATAACATTTTAGATCTCTGGGTGATGAGCGCAGTGCAGTGCAAGGTACTGATTTGGACTCTTCATGTTCCAATAGCTGCGTGTCACTGTGCTGTTATGTGGCAGGCATGTTGCTTACCATTAGGCATATGTCCTGCTCGTCTCATCAATTCTTATTAAAAAAAACTTACAACTTGCTACACTTGCACCGAATGGCCATGTTGCAGTCAGTTCATTTTCATACATTCGTTGTTTTTATAGTTATTTTCTTTTATTCATTTTAAATTTGGCACGCAAAGCTATAATTCACATGCTCTAAATATTATATAGCCTTATCCTTGAAAGTTATATTTACATACAACGAGTAATCGCGATCTTTAATATAAGCGAAACCCAGTGACCATCCCGGAAAATCCCGACCGGCAACCGGAAAAGTCACGTACAGACAACCTCTGCCACATTCAAAGTCATACAAGTTTTCGCACAACCAGTTGTGAAGTTGTACGTTGTATAACAACTTTTGACAATGGCTCGGATTGATATGGCTGAAAGTTTGAGCGTTTGAAAAGTTTTGTTGCTCTGTTTCTTAGTTCTGTCTATGGAATACAGAAATGTTGATTTCATAAATTACAATAATACATGTAAATCCAACCATGATATAATTTGTGAACATTTGAATTTGTTTTAATAATTGATTAGGTGCGGATGTACTTCAAGTATGGACTATGGAGTTGCTCATGTTGCTAAGCACATATTTGCTTTTGTGTGGACCATTGTTCAAACCTTTGGAATGGAACGATTAAAAGCCAGCTGCAGTCTGTGGCATTGATCGAGAGACCTGCTTAAAATCTCATAGATACCGAAAAGGTTTGGTTTTACTTTTCTGATAAGACGGTCTCGGCTATAAAATGCGATGCTTGAGTGGGGTTTTCCCGATGTTTACCATCTTAGTTTGATCAAATGGAGAGTGGTCAGTTTTTCCTAGGTAAGCACGCCTAATTTTAGACCATTTCGTCGCTTAACGTCAGGCAAGATAGCAGTTATGTTTATACCTTTTAAAAAAAATAGAACAATGGTATTGAAATTTTAGATTTAATCCTACTAATATTGTGCCTTGATGTTTATGACTCAACCACGTCGTTACGTATGAACGAATCGGGTTGAAATCGGGAAGAACACATAGGCTTTTTATTATCCCAAGGAAATAACCGGAACGGGAACTACGCGAGTAAAACTGCAGGGCACTGTTAGTTATAATATTTGACATGACTCGTGGTTTAGTTTTCTGACGTTGTTGTGTAAAAATGACATCCTAAATTGATTAATTCTGCCACTTTTATTCAAGTCAATTTTCAATTTTAAAACATCTTTATTTCAAAATAACTATTTTACAACAGGAAACTAGTGTTAATTGAATCCTAGTATAACAAAATCATACAGTAATTACATTTTACGAGATTATTATCTCATTTCAATTTTTTTTTTTTTTACAATACAATAATCCATTTTACAAACGAATAATAATATTAACAAATTACAGTGTGAACGCTTTAGCAGTAGTAGTAATTCATTTTTAAGTATGACTATCAACACATTCATAAAAGAGGGTAGTTCACAATATTATAGTTATTGTGCGTTGAACCCCGTCTTGACCAATAGGGACCTTTTATTTAAGTAAAACCGCTCTAACGTAAAAGACGACTTTATAAAACCCACTATTTTAGTAAACATTCTAGAGATAAACAACACCGCGTAACGAAATTAGGCTTCCCTCGCACATTTTTATTTACATTCTCGTATACGTCACAAGTTTTAAATAGAGGGTTAACACAAAAAAAATTTTACTATGACTAGAAGGGTATTTTCGCTAATACTAAATTGAAGTATTTAAATTAAAAGATTTAGACACTTGAGTACTTTTGAAGACATTATCGTGTTAATTTTAGCTATAATAGGATTGTACTTGACCGCCAACATTCCTGATGTTAAATGACGATGTGATCTAGAAGCATGCTTACCGATATACTCGATTGGAAGATGCCAATGCCATAAGATAACGCCATAAGATACCATTTAACCAATTTCCATAAAGGACAAGGTTTCTACCTGATTTCTCGAGAACCCTCGGAGCGATATTATAGTTGATTTTTTTGTTCGGGTAGATATGCTTTCTGAATGGTCTCATATAATTTTTTCTAAAGTGGCCGGGTGGTCTTTGAAAAACGATTTTGTTTGCTAACGAAAGCCGCTAGTTTCAAAATTATGTATGTCATGTTTTCATTACCTACGTTAAAATTTATGTTTTAAAATATCTCAAACATCTACAGCCCTAGTAAAAGACTCGTATGAGAAACAACATAGAGAATTATGTAGCGAGCTCCTTTGAAATTTGCCTCTTTGTTGTCTTAGGTTATCTACTTTTTGTCTAAGGAAAATCGCAAAACATCTGAACGACAAGAAGACAATTTGGGTTATGTTCTTGTGAAATAGCAAAGAATTTTGACCTATATTAAGATGAGTTTTCTTAAATATGTTGATATTACCGTGTGTTATTTTATCTGCACTAGTATTAATAGTTAGGTGTTATTTACCGTGCCTAAATAGTGTAGCGAAGTCTCATGGTTAATTATTTTATTATTTTATAGTATTTTTTCAAAGTACTTATAAAGTGACGAGACAACCTTACATTATGTATGCATCTATTGGGACAGGAAGAGTACAAATCATTACCTAGTTACCTAGCACTGCGTTGCGCTCGTCACCAAAAGATATAAAATGTTTATATCTTTGCCCATTAATTTCACTAGAAACATTGCCCTTCAAACAGAAACAAAGGGATGTTTTCACATTACATTACATACTGCTTGGCAGTAGAATGACTGGCAAAGTTGTGATACTTCCCTTTTGCTCATGAAACTACGCAAATTATCACAGACAGCTCCACCATGTAACTATCGTAAACATCCCGTTACTAATAATACAAATGTTTATATTTTTATACTTATTGCAAAAAACATAGAAATTAAGAGAAATAAATTAATGACTGAATACAAATGTAATGAATACAAATCGTATTGCCCTGCATTCCTCGAGAACAAGGAGGTTTCAGTATTTGATTTTGAAGAGCAGCATTAATGTTAAATTTGAAACAACAAGAAGAGAAATATAAGCCAAAGTTTGGGTACAGAATAGTGAATACGCGTCTTAAAAAACTTCCCCAGATGAACTTCGCAAAAGAGAAATAAACCACTCCTATTAGTGCGAATACAATAGAAACTGTGCAGCGAAATTCCCAATTCAGCTATTTGAGAATCATTAGTACAACTACTCGAACTTAGTACCCATAAAATACCTAGTCTAATTCGACTTAACTTCTCCAGTTTAAATCGCACGAAATCGATACGGGCGAATAACTGTTCGAAAATTGTGGTCGAATCGTTCGGTACGTATCAATCCATTCACTAAACTCTATCGGTCGTGCTTCGTTTAAACTTTCCAGTTATTCAGAGGTACTGGAAAATTTCCGGTCGCTCTCTAGCGGTTTGTTTTTAATTACAGTTTTGAATTTATATAGGAAGTTGTTTACTTAAATATTCTCTGGGTGACGAGCGTAGCGTAGTGCTACGCAGTGATGCTCTTGATGATGATGGGCTCTTCATGTACAAATACAAATACAAATACAAAAATCTTTATTGCTGTTTGCAGGTAAGATAAGATGATACAAAACATTTAAATAATTGACCCATACAAACTGGCCTCTTCTTCTAGAGGCATGCAATATGTCTGGCAACACAGTTTCCATTGGTCTGAATTTATACAATGATAATAATAGTCAGCTGATAGTCTTCTTCTTCTTTTTTCATTTTTTAACTTTTAATCGGTTATATCATATATGTCATCTGATTCATCATGTATTAATTTCTGGCTTCTATCCCGGTGTGTTATGTTAGTGTGATATGTTTGATGAGTACAATTACGCCAACGTCTTGTGCTTCAGCAGGATGATGTTATGGACTTTGACAAGTGTGTGGTTTCATGTAGAATCCAAGGTCTTGCAGTAGTAGCTCTTGCAGTTTAGCCGTGTGAGCAATTTTAAAGAATGTCATTATGTATAGAAAAATCAAAAAATAATAATCAAAAATAATGATAATAATAATTCAATTTGTATAAAATAAAACAATGTTAATGTGTGTACAAGAACAAAATTAAAAATTTTGATTAACCCCCGACTACCTTAGATTTGTTATCTGTACAACATTCTACTAGTCAAGACCTTTCATTTGATACCCATATTAAGGGAATTGTGAAAAAAGGAAATGTAATTCGCCATTTTGTGGTAGTGGCCATCTTGGATTTGAAATTTGTCATAGTGCAAAGTATTCTACTAATCAAGCCCTTTCATTTGATACCCATATTGAGGTAGTAGTGAAAAATATTATATAATTCGCCATTTTGTGGTGGCGGCCATCTTGGATTTGAAATTTGTTATAGCGTTTAGTACTCTACTAGTTAAGCCCTTTCATTTGATACCCATATTGAGGTAGGTTGTAAAGAAATATTTTGTCCGCCATTTTGTGGAGGCGGCCATTTTGAATCGATATTAACCAAACATAGCTAAGAACACCCGCACGGATATTAACTTTCAAATAAAAAAAAACCGCATCGAAATCGGCCCATCCGTTTGAGCTCTACGGTGCCACAGACAGACACACACACAGACAGACAGACAGACAGACAGACAGACAGACAGACCGACAGACAGACAGACAGACAGACATCGACGTCAAACTTATAACACCCCTTTTTTTTGTCGGGGGTTAAAAAGAATGTTAACATGTATAAAATTTAATATTTGTATACCTACTCAAAGAACTCTCACAATATATTATAATCTGATTCAACCTGTCCGTTACAATATATTATCTGATCTAACATTAGTTAAATCTAAAGTTTCATAAAATATAGACAGTGTACATACATACATATAGCTACGTGGCATGGCTAATGGCGCATTGATATTGGGCTGAAATCTTACTCGTTTAGTCACTTTGTACTTTTGTTAGTTTTACGGGGTGTTTCCCGCACTTATCCTTGTAATTGGGCTATTCTGCATGGCTCATACATTCCCATACTTCCCCTTTTTCTACTCCAAACAGCTCAGGCTGTCCCAGAAAGCCAGCGACCTATTCAGGTTGTAAAGGATTCCGGACAGATGCTGGTGATTGGAGGATTTATTCCGCTTTATCTACCATACTAGTGCATTCTTTTGTACTTTACGTATTTAATAAATTTTATAAGTTAATTCTGCTTAATTCTGGTCTGGTCTGCTTTTTCTGGTCTACTTGGAAGTACGTTGACTGCCGATACGGAGGCCCTGGGTTCAAATCCCACGAATACCAACAAAAGCAACAGCTATGATGATCTAAACGCTCTTCAACTCAATTGATCGAAGCGACTGCGACATCTAAATGGTATAATTGCTAGCCTTTGTACCAATGGCACCATTAACATTTCAGCCATTCAAAGCTGTGATTGTTCTATAGTAAAATAACTGGCAATTTGAATTTAGGGTAATTTAGTTAATATTTCAAAACAATACATATTTTATTACTTCAATATAAAATATGTACAAATATGGGTGTTTCTATTTATAATAAGTATGTATTTACAACTATATAAGTATTATATCAGCTATCTGGCCGCCATATTACAAGCTTTGCTTAGTTTGGGGTCAAATGGTGTTGTGTGTGAATTGTCCTCCAATATTTATACATAAGTGATACATACTTATAATACATTATGTTTGATAAGTATGCATTTAAAACTATGTAAGTATTAAATCAGCTATATGGCTGCCATATTTTTACTTAATTTGGGGTCAAATGGTGTTGTATGTGAATTGTCCCCCAATATTTATATTATATTATATAAATGTTTAAGTATCACGAACTTAATTATTTTGTTTCAGTTCGTGATTAAGTCTTGCATAATATAAATACTATTATGTGTTCAATCGCGAAAGTTTCTCAACAATAATACGCACTTTGTCTCCTCGACTTATGAACTATGAGCCCGTGAACCAGAGACCTTTGTTTTTTAACAAAGCTGAAAGTTTGTCAGCGCATGCTCCCAACACAGGTATAAGAAGATTGAATCATTATGAAGTTTGGGTCATCCTGGTTTTGGCAGATAAACGGTAATATAGGTGTAACAATGATAATTCACAAATCAGTCATCCACATTTCGTTCGTCAGAATAAACGTGACGTCTGGCGACCCTGTGTCTATGAAATAAAACATTCTCGATGCTCATTATGCTGTTTTGATATTTGAAGTAGTTGTTATATTGTTTTAGGTAGCCAACAAATATTAATCATGTACTGAGTACTCGTGATATTTATTGGTTCGATCCCCACCAAGTCCAAATATTTGTGTTATGAATAGGTACTAATAAATTGGTGTTTACTATGGTAGAACGCATTGCAGAATCCGTCTGGGGAAGTACCACACCTTTGACTGGCCTCGTGGCTTAGTGGGTAGTAACTCTGCCTTCGAAGCCGAGGATCGTGGTTTCGATTCCAACCCAGTGCAAATATTTGTGTGATGAATTCAAATATTTGCACTTTGTCTGGGTGTTTCTATGTATAATAAGTATGTATTTACAACTATATAATAAGTATTATATCAGCTACCTGGCCGTCATATTACAAGCTTTGCTTAGTTTGGGGTTAGATGGTGTTGTGTGTGAATTGTCCACCAATGTTTATTTATTTATTATACCGCCAAGCAGTAATGCACGAACATTACTGTGTTCCAGTTTTAAAGTCAATGTTTCCAGTGAAATTATAGGGTATGGAGATAAAAAATATTTTATCTCTGGGTGACGACCGCAGTGCAGTGCTAGGTAAAGATTTAGACTCTTCTTGTTCCAATAGCTGTATCAATACCTTACCATCAGGCACATGTACTGCTCGCCTCAACACTCATAACATTTAAATAACGTATAATACATACATTTGTATTTAAAAATATACACAATAAGTATTATATCAGTTATCTGGCTTCCATAGTACCTACAAGTTTTGATTAGTGTGAGGTCATATGGTGTTGTGTGAGAACAAAATACCAGTAATTATTTATTGTTATTTAATTTATTAATATCATTTGTTTCTTCATATAATATGAACCTCAAACCTCACTTCGGCAATCATTATTATCGTTAGCCACCTCAACCTTAATCCGCTACCACTAATCTCATGCCTTCTTTTTTTGAAATCCATAAAAAATGTGTGGTTGTAACCTAAAACAAAAATCTTAGTTATTTTAATTGATAATAGTTTTTCACTTGAGCCCTATCTTGCCTGATGTTAGGCGACGATGCGGTCTGCGATGGAGCGCGCTTTCCCAGAATAAACCGTTTAACCCTACGCTTGAAGACATCGAGATTAGATGCTTCAGGGAATTACAGACTTAAGTTTAAGGCAGCCAAATGCAGCTGAAACTTAAACTGTTTAAAAACGACTATATGCCACTTGTATAATTTGTTATATTATTAAAAAACGTGTAACAACCACGTAATTTTTCGAACTATTTCAAAAGTCAAAGTAATCTAGTCTATAATCATCAACTATTGTGGTTAATTAATCTTTAAATTACTTATTCTAATTTGCACGATTTCAGCCTAAAACGCGTGCGAAATTTTAAAATTGTCATACAAGTATCATATTTTCATAATAACAGTTTTGTTTGTTTTCAGCGGTTACAAGGGTGGCTCCATTGTAAAACTTTTAAATCTATTGTTTTTTAAAATGGTAGTTTTATGACGTAGGTCCACTGGACTCATCTTAGCTTAATTAGCGTTTCTAGCTGATTTCTATAATCATTTTACAAACATCATGCACGCATTCACGCATATGCAGAGTCTTGGCAGAGTCCGCCTGGGGAAGTACCACACCTTTGCCAGTTATTCTACCGCCAAGCAGTAATGTGCAAACATTACTGTGTTCCGGTTTGAAGGGCAATGTTTCCAGAGAAAATACAGGGCTTAGCGATATAAGATCTTAGATCTCTGGGTGACGAGCGCAGTGCAGTGCTAGGTAATGATTTGGACTCTTCATGTTCCAATAGCTGCGTGTCACTGTGCTGTTATGTGTTAGGCATGTTGCTTACGATCAGGCACATGTCCTGATCGTCTCGTCACTCTTTATTAAAAAAATAAAAAAAATATGCACACTCACATGGGTATTTTTTTTAAATCAAAAATGTATTACAGAACAGGCAAACTTTGCTTTTATATCACAGTTGTATGGATATCCTCATCTATCCCATAACACACGGTTAATCCTATTTTGCAAACTAATATGCATCTTAACCTGATTTACCATGCGTATATAGCGCTAACCTGAATTAAATTGTGTCTGGGTATTTCTATGTATAATAAGTATGTATTTAAAAAACTATTTATGTATAATATCAGCTATTGGGCCACCTTAGTAAAAATTTTGCTTAGTGTTGTGTGTGAATTGTCCACCAATATTTATTTATTTTTTATTTTTATTTAATGTGTGAACTTCAAACTTACATATATATATATAAGACTAGCGGCCCGCCCCGGCTTCGCACGGGTACATACACACAAACATAAACCCTTTTTTTTGTATCGGGTTTCAAAAAAAAAGTAAAATTATAAAGGAAGTTTGAATTTTTTTTTATGATTTTTTTATTTAGAATTTCTAGAATATTTTAGAAATTCCTCATTACGCCGTATTTTTATTGCACTCGCCTGCGAATAATGTTTAGAAAGTTGAGATCTTGATCTTTTTGGCATTTTTGGGCATTATAAAATGAAAAATAGAAGGAAATAAATAATTAAACAGGCTTTCACTAAATTTTTGCTTATTGAACTATATGAAGTACTAAGCTGTTTTAATAATTAAAATATAATATTTATTATCAGGTAAGTAGTAGGTACTTACTATTATTGAAAGAAAATTAAAAATATGGGCTTAGAAAACTACCATTTACTAAATTTTTGCTGAATTTTTGAACAGGAATACCCATAAAATACTACTATAAGCAGTTTGAATAGTTACATTAAAATATAATATTTATTATCATATACTTATTTACATACGAAACGAATTCAAAATTTTTTCAAGCTAAAATCCTTGCTCCTAAAAAAAAATCCTAAAGCTTTTTACACCTTATGTTACATTATTGGAGTTTTAGTAAGGATTACTAATTTTTTTTTAAATATAATATATTTATAATAAATATAATTAATTCTATGTTACTCGGGGATAATCTAGCTTTCCAAAGGTGAAAGAATTTTTGAAATCAGTCCAGTAGTTTCGGAGCCTATTCATTAAAAATAAACAAACAAACAAATTTTTCCTCTTTATAATATTAGTATAGATAACAATCTGTAAATCTTTAACAATTTTGTTTTTTTCATTTTTTATATCCATAGTCTCAAGAACTCGTCAAAAAATGGGCCTTAGAAATTGGCTGCTATAATTTTATTTCTAGATATTCTAACTACAGCCATAGAATAGATAACTACAACTATCAAAGAACCCAAACTTCAATGCAAAGCTAAGCCAATAGATCTCCGCCTGCATTGTGTAGGTTTTAGCAGAAACCTATATAATAGGGGATCTCACGCCATTGGCCCCGCCGATTTACGGCCAATTTATCCAAACTTTATGCGCCTTTCCCAACCATTCCCGATTTTTATTCCATTGCGTTTATTTACTTTAAAAAGCTGTACAAACGGAAATGTTGGATTCATTTATGTTTTGAATGTTAAAATTACTGCTTAGAAACACATTTTATAGTGGTATCACTTCTTAATGGAGCCCATCTGGGAGTTTACATTTTAGTTGAAATAAAAAAATACAGTTGGTAGGTGAACTGTGTAGTGAGTTTAATCCAAACAACCGTTGAAACCTCAGTTAAATTATACACTTTTTCAGCACGTTTTTATTAACTTGGTATATACTCATATGTATCTATGTATTTAAGTAACGGGATCTTTGAACGGTATTTCTAGAAGCCTGAATAGAAGCTTAGATAAATAAATACAACTAATAAAAAAGTGCAATGTTTGGTAAAAATTATTAGTGTTTTACTAAAGATTCGTTGTTTTTTTGCTCTCAGTTTTTTATTAGCTTCATATTATTCATAAGTTTTGCTTGGTGTAAATTGTAGTCTTCTTAATTGTCTATACCGAATTATAGCAGCCATGTCCTTATTTTTTAAATTATATTTTGGATACTGCAAAATCTGGATTTGGATATGAGTTTGGATGTTTGTAAATCTTTCACGCAAAAACTACTAAAGGGACATGAATTATATATGGTATAGAGATAGACAATAGGCTGGAATAATAGAGGTCCATAGCCTATTTTTATCTCCGTATTCGGAAAGCACAGGCGAAACTACGAGGCGATGCTAGTTCATGTATAATGTTCATCTATCATAATAAAACTTAAAATCCTATTTCATACTAAGAAGAAAAAGACAACATAAATATGTCTCTATATTATATACGTTATTCGTCCGAGCGTGGACGCAGCCAATAAGTCAGAGCGTTGGTATTTTATCAAGAACTGGGCCATCAATAATAAAGAGCAGTTATTGAAATACTTTCTAAGAGTATCGACTTCTAACTTCGACTTAACGAAGTATTTATTAAGGAATGTACGTTTAATATCTCCGTACGTCTTTTGTTGAACTTTCTCAGATGTGTTTCGATAAGCGTTTATTGCTGTCGAGTTAGACTCGTGTAATAAATTGCTACTTTTTTCTGCAGTTTTTATTCAATACATTTTACAGAATATTAATATTTTATTTTTTTCTTCAAAGAAACGAAAACTAACTGGAAATTTAAATTAAACTTAGAAACGCGAGAAAATTTTATAACCTTTTTGAACTACACTCTGTTCCAACGAGACAGTGAGGTAACACAGATACGTCATTGAAGTGTGGAGATTTTAGATCTGTGTTGTGTCAAATTCCTAGTAAAAGGACTTATGCCACACATAAACAACATCACACACGCCCACACATACATACATCATTGCACCGTTACCTCTGTACTGTTTCTGTTATCATATATATCATATATTGCATAGTAGAAGTGAATCCATTTAAAGTGAAACTAGATTAAGATCTTTTATCTTTGTGCTCTTACATTTAATTTCGTTTGATTTTAATTTAATATTGACATAACAAAATATTTTTTTAATTTGATTTTTTATGGTCTGAAATAAATGATGAAATAAATAAAAAACTATGAAATTTAAACCCGAAACATGGAAAAAAATACGAAGGTACACAAAACACCTGTATTATTGTTCCAAGTAATCTACTTTCTACTCATTGTTTAAAACAACTTTTACTATGGAAGTAATAAAATAGGTTTTAAATTCAAAGTCAAGATTACCGTCACTTAATAGCTAGCTTATCGGTTATTTAAGGCATACTGGTTCAGCTACATTAAAGAGTCCAAACCATTAGCTAGCCCTGCACTGCGCTCGCCACCCGGAGATGTCAGATAATTTATCTTTACGTCATGTTATATCTCTGGAATCAATTTCATTGCATTTCAAACCATTTGGACATTAATGTTCGGTGGTAGAATAACTTTTAAAGGTTTGGGCACTTCCCCAATTGGAGTGTGTAAAGAGCCCATCTCCTACACAAATATTATTTAAAAATTGAAGATTAACAAAAAAAATAAGCAACTCAAATTAGCACTTCAGTTCACTTATGCTGAAGCCAGCTGAGAAACCCTATCATGGCTTTCAGGGCCAATTCACACGTCAAAAACGGCATGATAAAACCACCCAACGTCCATATTCAAGTCTCATAAAATATGTCCATTCGAAATTTAATACGAAAGCATAACACAGACGTAAGTTGTTTTATAACTCATTTTATAGTCTCATTTGACATAAACATTTCCGCGAGGCGAATAAAAATCTACATAACAATTCGTGGAAACGTTATTTCAGTTATTTGGGAGGCCATTAACCTAAAGTACTTTATCTAGGCGAGGTGAAAATGGAATTTTATTCGAGACACTTGACTATGGCGGTTTTAACTTGTCATTTAATGTGAGTTTTAATATGGGGTCAACTAGAAATTTGTGAAAAATATGTCGGCTGTTTTATTTGTTTTGTCAAATTATAAAAGTGAATTTTCTAATGGTGTAGCTGATTTTTTATTTCACTTTTTTTTACAAATTTTACAAACTAATTCAAATATTTAAAAAACAAATATTTGACGATTTCGAAGTCTTAAACGGTAGCTGTTGAAGTAGACAGGCTCTGAAGTGAAGCCTACGTATTGACAAATAGAAGACTAGTAGATACACGATATTAGTAAAAATAATAGAAGACTTATTCGGCAGATTTTACACAAACAATACATACTTAACAGACAAAATCGTATTGACCATATTCCAATGTCGTTGAGCATAAGGTTAAGCGCAGTGCAGTGCAAGGTATTTGGATGTTCCAAGTTCAAATAGCTATGTAGTAATGTGCTGTTATGGGGAGGCGAATGCTGTATGCAGACATTTTTTTAAATATTTTTTTTTAAATACTCTGTTGTTACTCTTAAAAACTGGTATATTTCAATTTAAAAAGATAATGAAGGTTTTTTGTTGCAAAAAAAAATAGTTTTACAAAATATATCAATATAGCGTTTAGTAACTTTTAGTAAAAACTTAAAGTTACTCACAATAAAAATACTTCATTTTATTTTATTTGCGAGTAAAGTTTTGAGGTGTTATGAATAATTACTTCACGTAAAAATCACTGAACGAATTCAAGTAAAATCTTACAGTGATAAACCAGTAGTTCAATTAAATCAGGAAAACATTTTTCAATATCTGATTTATTTATCTCTATATATAAAAATGTTATGGTGGTTTGTATACGCTTAAAAACTCAAAAAGTTCTGCACCGATCGAGTTGAAATTTTACAATGATATATAATCTGCATCAAGGATTGTTTTTATCTAATTTTTGCATCATAATGTGCCACAGCGAAGCGTAGCAGGGTACAGCTAGTTATTTATAATAGTTGAAAAGGAATCCCGAGACATTTTGTACAAATATATTCAAATGAGATACTTTTGATAGAAATTAAGCAATTGATATGCATGTAGTAAGGCATCATTTAACTGGTTAATTACAGACAAACACTCGGGCAACTGCCAGTATTTAAGTATGTATCAGCAGACAATCGAACCATAACCGAACTAACTCTATATTCGATGACGCAAGCTGGCCATAGTTATGGCTCGTAATAATTTGTCATAATGCCCAAGAGAATAGATGTTAGCAATAAAAATATTAGTGTTAGTGCAAAAGTGATAAAAATAAGACTATATTTTTGTCTTAATTAGGCTAGATATATTATGTGCACGTAAAGTTTCTACAGACACAGCCATGTATGTCATAGCCATTTAACCATCCAAGGTATTATGTGACATAACTAGCGGTCCGCCCCGGCTTCGGGCGTGATATATCTTATAAATCATATAACACTCAGGGATCACGTTACGTACATATCCTATAGTGAACATTTTGAAATTGGTCGAATAGTTCCTGAGAATATCGCGTACAAACAGAAAAATATCTTCAGCTTTATAATATTTGTATGAAATAATTAATGTATTTATTCTGTAAGAATACAAAACAAAATTGCTAAAATTAAATGAAGTTTTAAAGCTATTTATTTTGTTAAAATATTTAAATATAACATTAAATGTTTGTGAACCTTTAAAGGAGATAAAATCCCGATTAATAGTAAGAAGCGGGTTAAATCGCGAAATGCATTATCTAGTATGTATATCTATAAATCTCAACTGTCTCGCATATTTCAATAACCAGTTAACGGATTGACAAACTACAAACCACAATATCCGCACCGTATTTTGTATACCAATATGTCAACAAAGATCAACGCGCCCGGAATGCCTTCAAGATATTCCAACTGCGACGGTTGTGGAACGCAGCCCCGGACGGATTCCACTGAAACCAGCGACGAAAAAACAATTCTCGCAGTATGGGGCGCGAATATTCGCAAGGGTGCAAGTTTCAAACGTAAAGGTACAAAAACGTTTGGTATTGCGGAAGCAACGTCGTTTTTGTATATAAGGATTATCGTGGGTGTTTCGGTCTCAAAAGAAGGCATGAATTGTGAAAGATTCCACAGCATCTTTCTTTCGTGAAAAGAGTGGCCAAGTGTCAATAAGAGGCGTCTGGACGATTGCTAGAGACATGATCGATACGCTAATACGTAAGCAGATGGTATGTTTGTCATAATATGACTTCAGGACACTCTCGGTACCGTTATCTTAAAGATAACTGTCAAATATCATCATCATCATCAGCCGCAAGACGTCCACTGCTGAACATAGGCCTCTCCCCTAGATTTCCACAACGAACGGTCCTGCGCAACTTTCAACCAGCGGTTGTGAGGTCATCTGTCCATCTAGTGGGAGGCCGTCCAACACTGCGTCTTCCGGTTCGTGGTTGCCACTCGAGAACCTTTCTTACCCATCGGTTGTCAGTTCTGCAAGCGATGTGGGCTGCCCATTGCCACTTCAGCTTGCTTACTCTTTGAGCTATGTCGGCCACTTTCGTTCTTCACTCACTTTCACTTTCAAACAAATAGTATAAAATAAGAGTACAAATTAGTACATTTCCATACAGAAAAGAACAATTGATGTGGCAACATAACGATTTAAATTAATACACACTTTCGTACATCAGATTGTATACTTTATTTCCTTCGTCGAAATACAATAACGGAAGTGAATAAAAACAATAGTATGTCCTTTAGATAATTAAAATACATATTATACGATTTTTATGTAGATGTGACGTCAAAACCGTACACTTCGAAAGTTTGATGATTCATTTCTTTGTTGATCTTTAATAGTTTTATACAACAAAAAAATATATGCCCCATGTTTTTTCGTAATCTAGCTCATGGACTAACCAGAAGGTATTTTATTGCCCAGCCATACGAGTACTAATTATCGCTGTAATTGTGTCAATTTTGTACTTGTAAAAAATTACAATTCTGTGGTACTGTAATTTTCAAATGGAATATCATTTATTGATATTGTTGTAATGATGTTACCTATAGATTATTTCACTCAGATAAACATGACTGGAAAACACGAATCATTTTGTGTAGTATTTCTATGGGTTTTAGGTGTATAATAGATAATAATCTTTTCATACTAATTCTTCCTACTAATGTTATGAACTAACAGTTCCCCGCGGTTTTACCCACGTAGTTCCCGTTATTTTTCCCGTTTTTACAGAATAAAATTTAACTGTGTTTCAGTGTTTCCAAATTTCAGCCCGATTCGTTCCTATGTTACGACGTGATTGAGCAACAAACATCCAGACATTGAAATTTATAATATTATACTAGCGGCCCGTTCCGGCTTCGCTCGGATGTTGTCACATAATTAATCGAAATAAAAACCATCCTTCTTTTAACTTGGATCAATCTACACATGGCGTCCAAATTTGATTAAAATCGGATAAGTAGTTTAGGAGTCCATCGCGGACAAACATCGTGACAGGAGATTTATATATATTAAGATAGTAGGATAGGATAGGATGTAAATGTTTGGGACACATAAAAGTTAAAAAAAAATATTGTTTGCCCTTTCACACATAACAAACACTAATTAACTAGCTAGATACAAACAAAGCTAAGTCTAGAAAGTCAGATGGATAAAACAATATTTTGACAATTGTATGATACTTTAAAACTACAAGATATAAAACAAATATTTGTATTCATCGCTCATATATAAATCCTAGGTGGGAATCGAACATACGTCCTCAGGTCCGTACGCAGACTTGCCAAGCAAACCACGAGGCCAGTCAGAAACATACAATAGAACTCTAGATAAAAAGTCGATCCAACTTCCATTGCATCGAAGTGGCTATAAAACTTCTGCCGACACAAGTATCACCAGACTATTGGGTTATCCAAATACTTTCTTTCGCGAAGACACATCCGAGCACATTTTGTAAGAAAAATTTCATTTGGCGTAGCAATTTCATACATGCGGATCGTGTCGTGGCAAAATTGAACCTATAAAACATATTTCAGATGAAGCTCAAATAAGTGCTCTTTGATGATATGGTAAAGACTACACGAGTGATCTCAGTGTATGTATTACGTATAGAGAATTTTGATGAAGCGAATTTAGTTTTAGATAGCATCAAATGCTCGTTCAAATATAATTTGGGTTTCGATATTAAAATTCTGGAATTGATTTACCGTCGCCGTTCTTTTAATATAATAGATGAATAGCATTATGAATGTGTGGAATTCTGTTTTTGTTTGTGTATTTTTAGCAGATTACCATTACATTTTTTTAAACTTTAAACCTCGATTTTCGAGGTTATTACTCATTTTAGTAAGTAGTTTTAGTAAATTTGTGATGGATAAAAAAACAACCAAATTATTAGTTCAAGAGAATAAGACTCTTTTCAGAGTCTATCTGGGGAAGTATAACACATTTGACAGTTATTCTATCGCCAAGCAGTAATGTGACGACATTACTGTGTTCTGGTTTGAAGGGCAATGTTTCTAGCGAAATTACAGGGCATAGAGATGAAACATCTCGGGTGTGTGGGGTGACGAGATCATTACCTAGCACTGGTAATGACTTGGATTCATCATGTTCCAATAGCTACTTGTCATAGTGCTGTTATATGGCAGTGTTTCATGTTTCTTACTATCAGGCACATGAATCTCTCAGGAAAAGCGCATTCTATATTATTGTTTAAACAAAAATCTATCATTATTAAAACATATTATAGACTATGATTTTAAAAATCCTAGTTAGAGTTTTGTAGACACATAAACAAATATAAATGTTAATCAAAATAGGAATAAAATCAATAAATAAATAAAAATAAGGTAAACATGTGCCATTGTAGACCGCATCGACGCTTAACATCAGGCAAGATGGCGGTAAAGTGTAAATCTATAAAAGTAAAAAAGGCGTAAATTCAAAACCGTCATACATACTTAAATGTTTTTAACGTAGATCCGTCTTCTAATGATAGTCTATCAACGGCAGGAGAAGACTTTTTGAAAAGAAATCGAAATAATATTTAAAATATAATTATACAGAAATTAATATCATTCTAAATTAGACCCAAATCAGTTTGATTGGTTTTTATGGCAAACAAGCAGGATTTTCAAAAATAAGAAGCTGTAAATTATAACACAAAAATTCTGCATTTGTACCCTATTAGATTCTAAAATTCTGCCCCTTCCACCGTAACATCATTTTATTCATCGCGCCACAAAAAGCGTAGTCGCCCGGAAGCAAGCTTGTTTTCCTAATATTTCATACTATATCAAGGTCGAAAAGGTTACATTGAGCCCACAAAAATATCTACTTCAGCGATAAAATACAGATGTTGCGGCAAAAAACATGACTTATGTGTTTTCCGCGGTATAGGAGCAAGCGCACAAAAAATAAATGTGAGAAATTAATGGCGTAATTCACACATGATACGTGGGCACTGTCGAGATTTATAAGTGCTTTATAGTCAAGTTTTTAGGCATTAGGACTTTTGGGATCATTCTTTACCTAAGGTTCTCTTATTCTTTGGAATATGTATTAGGTAAAGATTCTTGTCGATTTAGTCTAGGCAATAAGTCGGGTAGGTACTATAAATTCCACTTGACTGATTATTTGACACAAGTTTTAGTCATAAAGGCTAATAGATCATTCTTTACCTAAGTTTTTATTGTTTGCATATTAAAGATTTTTAGATCAAAATATTATTCGGTACTAGATAGTCAACTGAAGTGATTAGTCGGCACTAGAACTTCCACCTGAGCAATTAGTCGATACACACTTTTCGATCTTAGAACATTAATTATACTTTTTAAATTTAATCATTATTCATCTAAAGCTTTCTTGTTTTGAATATTATAGATTATTGTGTGTACAAATATAGTCTACACTCAAGGTGAGCAATAAATTTGTACTTGAATTTTCACCTGAATTATTAGACAGTACTAGAATTTTCATCTGAGGGATTAGTCGGCACATAACAAAAAATAATTAGAAAAAATGTGACAAAAAGTTATCTACATTAGCCTCTGAAACGTGGTTACACAAAACCAAAGTACTAAAACAAAAGTTTCAGGCCAGGTTGAGCTTTACTCTTAATAATACATTTTTACGACAGAACTAATACAAAATTTGCAATATTAGTAATCAATACAAAATGTACATATTTATGTATATACCTCTAGTATAAAGTGAGCAATTTAATAATAAATGAATAACTGAATAAATGTAAGATACATTTTTGTTTAGAACTGCACAAAAAGTGTTTGAATCCCAAACTCTCTAACAAGTGGACCAGTATTTTGCTAACCTCATCGAGTATATTTGTTAAGCAGTCAACAAAACAATATACTAAGTTTATGAGGCGCGCAAGTAAAGGATTCTATAACAGTTGAACACGCATGCCTAGAAAGCCATTTCACCCGTGACTCGAAGACATCCAGATCATATCTATCAGGAATATCCAATACGTCAGCGTCAATGTTAACCCAATACGTCGCACGCTCTATTTTTTGCGCATAATAAACTCGCGAAGTCCCGAAATTTATGTAATTTTCTATGTCATTATGTCAAATTCCATGAATTTATTTTATTGCTTATGGCCTTAAAGTATAAGCAGAATAATTTGTCTTGGTTTGTAGCTGATACGAGCACGTTACATAACAATTGAAAACAAGCAAAGTGCTCCCACTTTCTATAGATTTTTTTATTTTAATTTGTTTATTTGAATATAATCGTTTCAGTTAGGTGGTAGGCCCGTATCGCAAAGAAAAGTTGGCCCGCACCAAGTACATGTTTGTTTATAAGTATTAAAATAATCCTTTTCGGTCTATTTGACGTCTTCATTGGAAAGGTGAATAGTATTCTCAAAATGTATGATGCTCTTTTAACCTTTCGAACGCCAAACGTCTTTTGTACGCATCGTTCTCCTACGTTTCATTAGACAAGCTAAAATATATTTAGGATTGTAAAAAAAATACCGTTACGGTTTTGTACACAAACTTGCCTAGCCCTAAAGTAACTGTAGTAGGTATTTTGATCTTAGTGTAATCCTAAGAGAGAATGAATAGTTTGTATAAGTTTTTTGCCTGATATTTCACGAAGAATTTTCTAATCAGACATATAGCAAAAATAAGGCTAGACTTGCGGTATATTGCCCTTTGTTTTTATTACCCGTAGTCTAGTTGTAAAATACGAGATACCTACGTACGTATTAAAAAGTAAATATTCTTTACTTTATAGTATACAATTCTATTTCACTTTGCGAAATGAAAGTTTTGTAAAATTTTAGACACAATTAATTTTAAATAGAATATAAAAAAGTATAGTAATAGACTGCAGGCCCGTGAACAAAATTTATGGGTCATATGATACAGCAGGAGACCTATGTAGGATGATAGAAGGGTATAAAATAATAAGATTGAGCACTATGCCGTCACTTGAAAGCTATCCAACTGAGCGCAGTTGAAGAGGGGGGGGGTTCTAAACCTTGATCATTTCTCCTTGTCGCACGATTTTTGTACGGCGTTGTGGAATAACAAATTCATGATTTTCCGACGGCTTGCAGAGTAAATTTGGTCATTTCATTATCTTCGGCTTTGGTTCCATACAGTTTCCTTACCTCTTCTAATACATTATTTCGCAATGCCGTACAAAAATCCATGGACAAGGAGAAATTATCCCAATGTAATTGAGCAACACACATCCTAATTACTAAAATTGACATTTATAATATTTATTATTAGATTATTTTGTAGGATATCCACATACATGGCATAATGATGGTAATTAATTGATTTAATTGTTGTAATGAAATGAATTAGTAGCATATCTATTAGACGTTATTTTTATTGTAAATTTGTTGATGATCATGACATTGTTCTTAAATTTTATTTTTCCAAAATTTTGTTATAACACGGATATTTATTATTATAGAATTTTAAATTATTTTTTATGGCATGGCATGACCTGTGAATGCATATTTACCAATAAATAACTTTGACTTTGAAAGTACTGTTCAAAGGTTGATTATTGGTGCAAGTGCAAAAGTAAGTATTTCAACTAACCAAACTCTCATTCACAGCAACAAGAAAATCAATCCTCCGCTATCAACTGTTCTATCAGCAAATACTCCGTAAAACAATCCTCACGTCCAATTTACCCGTTTCAACGTTTTGTTCGCCTTTTTCACAATTTATTTTGATTGTACGTTTCGTTCATTGGTGAGCCATCCGCGAAACAAAATTAGCGAGGTGTACTCACTATTTTACAGTTTTTACGGTTGAGCCCGTTACGGATAGTTTCAGGTCATGACCCGACATTTTTTCCAGTTTTGTGCGCTTTGATGCATGTCATGTTTATTTTGCTATCGAATATAAGAGCAATGGAAGTTCCGCATATTCCATCGATGGATTGATGATTTTATACAATACAAAACACTTGATTGGCACCACAAAGTTGACAATAAGTAACATGCTATTAATGTTATAAGTATTATATCAGCTATCTGGCCGCCATATTACAAGCTTTGCTTAGTTTGAGGTCAGATGGTGTTGTGTGTAAATTGTACACCAATATTTATTTATTTATTTAAGTAACATTTTATCAGTTTTTTTTAGTTTTTTTTAGTTTTTTCATGAACTTTTTTATAATCAACATTAATAATTTTGTTTATTTGCGTACATTACTAGTGACGCAATTTATTGTAATTTACCTTAATAATAAATTAAGGTAAGTTATTTTACCTTTTTTACTCGCCTAGCTCAATGTTCTTCAAAAAAGTAAGAAATAATTAGTACGAAGAAGTGGCAGTGAACCGAGCCTTTTACACAAAGAACCGCAAACTGTTGAAGTATGCAAGTTTTTAAGTGAGAAGCGAAACCGTGTGTACTTATTCCAGGAAACTTATAATTCAACGCACTAAGTCTCGGTTCATTGGCGTTTCGACTTACCAGTATTTTGAGCGAAATAATGATATTTTCAACTAATGCTGTTGTTTTTGTTAATCCTGGTAATGTAATGAATTTGAATATTTGGATATTTGTTACTCAATCACGTCGGAACGTCTGAACGGATAAGGTTGGAATTTGGAACAATAATCAATAATCTGGAACAGTATGTTTTTAAACTTTAATAGGTTTATACCTGACCGCCATCTTCTGTCATCATGATGTCAAGCGATGATACGGTCTAAGATGGAGCGTGCTTACCTAGATTTTTTTTTGTGACAGATTGACGTTTCGATTTGTATACTGTGTAATCTATCTATCTAACCTAACCTGAAATAATGTAATTTAATTGTGCTTGAGTCATGAAGATCGCCACAAAGTAGCTAGCTGTAATGGTAGGACTCCTAGCAGAGTCCGCTTGGGAAAGTACCACACCTTTGTCAGTTATTCTACCGCCAAACAGTATTGTTACTGTATTCCGGTTTGAAAGGCAATGAGTGTAGCACATTTGTATGGTTCACGACCATGCAAATCAGTTGCAAACTCTCGTATCGTAAAATTTTAAAAACTATACGTGATACACTCACATTTTAGATTTTTAGTAAAAAAACATAATTTTAGAAGTAGGTACGTACATATGTTAATCGTAAGTATCTGCCATTTCATTTTTGTACTTCCCCATTTTATTCTCAAATCTCTAATTTAGTCCTACGGTTGCCTAGAAGAGATCCCTTTCAGTGGTAAGTCGTCAATAGGCGTGACGACTGATCCTGAGCTGACTGATCCTGAATTATATTAAATTATTTGATATAATGACAGTACATATATAGAATAAAAAATGTATCAACTTAAATTTTGATATCTTTTTGCTTAACTTACTTTGATCATTCAAAGCTGGATGGTGAAGTCCATTTTAGAAATACGAAATGATAAAAAAAATATTTACCATTGGATAACCCATTCAATTTAAAGTGACTTTTGATAAGAAAGCAATATACGAGTAATTAATATATCTAACATACAAACTTTACGCACGACGCATAGAAAACAGTGACGTCACGGTTTAGTAGTGTTTTTGTATGAAGCGTTTTTAGGAAAGACCAAAATTATGATTTTATAATCGTGAAAAAAGTGTTTAACATAACGAATTAATTCTTTCACCTATGTTTCAGTCATTGAGTAGTCTTTTGACGGCACATAAAGTCAAAAATAAGTCGTCATGTCTATTGTACTTTTCTAATTTTATTTTAAGCAACTTATACTTATTATTAATCATGTGCAATAAAAGATTAAGCTATATTATTCCATCTCTGGAAAAGATACGCAGACTGTTATTAATAGCAATCCAAATCCATATTTAACCATACAGGTATTTATAATCAAAGGAACCAAAGATACTTACATCTGATTTCCACTTAGCCGGTCTATTTGGTATTTTTGCTTTTTCGCGGAAAAATTGATGTTCAGGTGTTGTATCTCGTTGGGACCGATTGGTTTCCGGATGTTTCACTATATATGGAATAAAAACGGTTTCTTCCGTTGCGTAGCTATTTTTTTTGCTATCGCTATACTTCTTTAAGGGGACTTGTTTAACTCTGTTATTTTAAAGATTGTAGTGATGTAGAGCAAGAGATATGCCTGATGTTAAGCAATACGCCTCCCCATAATAGCTCAATGTTACTAAGTTAAGGAAATGAAGAGTCCCAATCATTACCTAGTACTGCACTGCGCTCGTCACCCTAAGCCATAAGATGATTAATCACTACGCCTTGTAATTTCTCTGGAAACTTTGCCCTTCAAACAGTAACACAGTGATTTTTGCACTTTATTGCTCGGCGGTAGAACAACTCGCGAAGTTTATCGCCCTATAATGGTTTCCCCGACTACTAATGATAGGGCTTGCTAAATGTCCAACTAAACTATCTGTAAAACCCTCTATACCCTCTGTATAAATAAGTGCAATAAAAAGTTTATACTCGTATATCTATCTATCTATACACGAGCGTTAAAATCAGAGGAAATTACGTAAAAGTAGTGGGAAGGACGCTACATCGCTCCATAAATCACTAATAATATGGTGCGTTGTAGGGTCGTCCCCACTATTTTTACATTTCCTCTGATTTCAGGGCTCGTGTGTGGAAGGTTTAAGAATACAGTTGTTACAGAGATAAAATAATACAGTAACATGTTTCATACATTGGTAATGACAGATTATAGGCATTAATTTGAAAACAAAATACGCAAAACCTTAAAATTAAAGAAGCAATCAGAGACCTTATCACTACGAGCAATATCTTCCAAGCAACTGCAACTGCGATAAACCAAAATTCATTTTAATTTCAAACTGCACATAATTTTGTAAATATCACGGTAAAATTGAAGAAGGTTTTGACAGTTTTACGGTGATTTAAAAATATTGGCTCTTCACGATTTTTTTAAGTTTATTTTGTAAAAATTGTTAATCATTGCAAGTAAACCTTCCTTTTTTACTTAATACAAATAATCAGTCATTAAATAATTAAAAACCTGTTTATGCAACATTTATGAAATGTGCTATACGCACACAAAGTTAAAGTATCGATAAATATATACCGGTATAAAACACCGGAATTTATTTGCCAAAAAAATATGTCATTGTATCAATCATTCGGTACCGTTGGGCATGACATGCAGTTTAGTCGGCGATTCAGGTAACATATTGTTTGGAAAACAAAACAATCGACTTTTTTGTGAATGAAAAAGAGAAAAAAAACAATTAACATTGTTAACGTAGGTTTGAACATTATATTTGGTTATGTTCTGTAATATACCCAAAGACGTTGAAAAATTTAAAATCTATGAGTATACCTTAACAAATTTATCTAACACAAAATTAAGAATGTATGTAAAAATGGATTATTAGAAAAAGTTAAGCTGGTCTATTCGGGAGAACAGCGACTGACGATCCCCTGGTTCGAATCCCACAGGAACCACTGTCTTTTTGAAGTCATGTGGATAATACCACTAACGGTGAAAGAAATCATCGTGAGGAAACCGACATGTACCTAGAAAATGTCGAAGTCATATTTCGTGGTGGATTAAAGCCTTGACTCTTTCCTATCAAGAGAAGGCGCCGAATTCCAGAAGTAGGAACATTACATGAGGTTTTTAGGCCGAAACCGGATTATTTAAAAAAGGATTAAGGTGTAGCACTAGAAACAACAAATGAATTTCATAATTTTCAACCAGTTTTTGGTTTTTTAGCACTTGTGTCTATTCTGAGCCGATATAATGTAGTATGAAGGTAGGCCTTCATACCAATCTTTGAGGTTTTTATCGAGGTAATCCTGGTATCACTTAGCTGTTATATTATCAAAGATCATATATATCATGACAAGCAGGCAGATGTTCCCAGCCCAGTCCTACTTGAAATTAGTAGGCTTTGTACCATATTGACTTCTTATTGTCTAAGAATGCAATATGGTGTTTTTTATGCGGTCATTTAGCTTTACCAATACAATAGTGCATTCTATAGCCTTTTGAAACATTGCAAGATAAGACATCCGGCTTTTGACTAACTACTCACTACTTATAAATAGCATTTTGGTAATAAAACTTATCAAAAACATAGTTTACAACAAATAATTATTCAAAATTCGAAACAACAACCATTGCGGAATAAAGTTTCGATAACTGTATTAATTACCAGTTAATTTTACAAATTTCCCGGATCACGATTTAATTTGCAAATGCATGTGGAAAGCCTGTTCCGATTCATAAGCATGTTTTTAATTAAATTGTGGAAACCTGTTGAAAACAAACAGGTTCTCGTATTTGCAAATTTATTCGGAACATCAAATGTTTATACGATATTATGACGATTGAAATGAATGACACAGGTTTTTTTATCTCGTATACCCATTTATAATAATTTGAGCGACATCTTTCTTGATGATAGTGCGATCATAATAATATGGTAGAAAATAAACGCTGAGCTATAAGATACATAATATGAAGAATATACGAATGGCTAATTAGAATCGGTATTTATATTGGTTTTGTCATAGCAATACGTAAACAGATCTCCGTCTAGTCCAATTCAATTGTCATAGACATTATAAATCTTCTCAAAAAGGCGGAACAAGCGGTTTGGGTATATTGTCGTTGTTGCACCCTTTTAGTTTTCCTATACTTTTGCCCACCTTAAGGTTGTTTGGAAGAAATTACTTTCAGCGATAAGACCGGCAGCTGTTTTACTAGTTTACTTTTTTTATTATGTGTTATTTTAAGTTGTAAACACTAAAGAATTTTCATTCATTTTATTTTTTAATATTTCTTCGTTTTAATTCATTTTATTTCTTTTATACGTGCAGTCTCATTCCCTATATTTTTCCGTGATAAAAAGTAACTTCTTTAATATTCTAAACTATAATCTTACTATATCCCAAATTTCAACCAGATCTGTTCAGACGTTACGACGTGATTGAGCAACAAACATCCAAACGTTCAAATTCTACTAATACTATAAATGCGAAAGTTTATTTGTTTGGTGCTCAAACACGTCGAAATGTATGAAAGGATCGGGTTCATAACTTCGGCGATTGAAAGCAAATGTACAGAATTTTCAAATTTCATTAGAATAACAACAATTTAAGTCTGTAAAAAATTATTTGTTGCTCTATTAGTTTACTAGATAAGTAGGCGATTAATGCACTAAAACAATAAAATATAAAAATAGCATAAAGCTCCTTAAAACTACTTCAAATAAGAATTACTAACTGGCTATAAAGTTTTCATACGGTGTAAAGGTAAGAGGTACAAAGTGCTTCTCGGGCAACCATTAATATTAATGATCTCAAGATCATGTGTTATATCGCACCTTTATCCGGTAAAATACCGGTTATTACCGGATAATAATACACGAAAATTGAAAACCAGATATCGATTTTCAATCAAGATATTTTTTATCTGAAAATAGCTTATGGTGATGGCTTCGTCCTTACGCATTACAATTCTAAAGGAATATCAAAATATAAAAAGAAATATTTAAGGATTTTACTTTGCTTAAAAATTTGACATGTTTTTGGCTCCTGTTTATTTTGAGCTATCGCTACGTTTAAAAACATTTTTAGGGTAACGCAAAACTGATAGTTGAAAACCAAGAGTAATTGTTTTAAGGGATTACAGGTACAGGAGCTATTTTCGTCAAATGGATTTGAACCATATTAAATTTGTAGTAGTAGGACTCTTTGCAGAGTCACTTTCGGAAGTTATTCTACCGCTAAGCAGTATATTGAAAACATTACTGTATTCTGGCTTAAAGATTTTGAAAAAATTTTGAAAACATCACTGGGCCTTGGTATTATGGCCTTGACTGTCCTTGCGAGAGAAAGCCCGACATAACATGGTGATATGGTAATATGGCGGGACACTTAATCTACTGTATTGTAATATGCCGCTAAATATTTAGAATACAGTTAAAACTCTATTATTCCCATTTTAAAGTTAAATTTCGAAAAACGACTGTCGAGTAGTAAAATAATAGAGTAATTATCAAAAATTTGATACTCCTTTGTAAGCTCACAAAAAAAGTCCCACTGCAAACATACTGGCAAAACCTTTAAAATTGATATAAATTTCAAAGAACGCTTCAAAATTAGGGTATGTTGTATACGACGTAATGTAATTTCTGCCGTGCCCTTTCTACGTCGCCTCGCCTCGTAATCAATTTACGAAATGTTTCATCCTAACAAGAGCTTTTTAAAAATTGTGCACATTTTGTTGCAATCTGTACAGAAACAACTACCCATTTATGAGCAAATGCCAAAAGTATTCAGTAATACAAATTTAATTTTGTGCTTGTTTTATTTTATTAAAATTCTGAACAAAGTGGCAAATATAATCTTTTTTAAATAGTTTCGTTATATTTGCACCAAATTTTTTAATTAATTTTGTGTACTCGTATCTACATGACCAGGATAGGATACCTTTGATATAAGAACGTCTATGCTGTTGAATACGTTACCTGAGTGAGTGAGTTTTTCGGATGGTTATATGTGTCTTCAAATTGAGAGTGAATTCGTTTCTTCTAAGTAAGCACTCTCCATCATAGACTGCATCGTCGCTTAACAGCGGATAGATATCAGACAGATTTTTCGTGGGCCGTGAACTTAATTCTAGCGTCACTCTCGGGAATGACAAGAAATCCTCGGGTAAAATCGGGACTCTGATTTGACACGCGTAGTTTTCAAAGTAAGCTATCAAATTCTGAGTTATAAAGTTTTACTTCTATCGGCAGTTTCTGGAAACGCCAATTTTTTTTTCGAAGTGTAATTTATTTTACTAGTATATTATCGTCCCTGGCTTTCGGTAAATAGAAAAAATAGTGAAGAAACCGACGTGTACTAAGAAACACAGTAGTATCTATTTAGGACAGATTTTTGTCATTAGCTAATACAAACTTGGCATCTACTTATGGTGTGATGGTGATGTGGTTACAACCTTGACTCTTTTTATGAGCAAAAGCCCTGAGTCCTACACACAAACATAAATTAGACTGCTTGGACATACGAGTACGTCCATGTCTGTGTATGTTTTGTTGCATTTACTTTAATTATTATTTATTTATTAAGTGAACCTTTTTTTCTGTGAATTTTTCTAACGTGTACTTGTTGGCGTTATAAATATCAAGTAAAAATATATGGGAGCCGTTGTTAATGGAGGAGCCGTAATTGTTGTTATATGGGAGCTGTCTTAAATATATTTATATACTTGCAGTACCCCGCGGTGTAACCCACGTAATTCCCGTTATTTGGGATAAAATTGTGTATGTTTTCTTCCAGACAATAATTTATATATTATTACGTCCCAATTTTAAGCCCGATCCGTTCACCCTTTAAGACGTGATTTACTAACAAACATTCAAACATTGACATTTATAATAGTATAGCAGGATTCAATTTTGTGTTTAGGATATATGTTTGTGTTTTTTTAGCGGAAACAGAAATACATCATCTTTGTAAATTTCAATTGTCTTAATAACATGGTTCGACAGACAGATGGACGTACGGACAGCGAAATCCTAGAGTATCCTTGTTCCTTTTTATCCTTTCGGTATGGAACCTTAAAGAAGGTAACGGTAGATCATTCAGTGAGACAATGAACTAGCTTAGATCATTTAAGCTAGTATTGTTTACACATTCTGAATACCATAGTACATTTTCACCATCAAACAAGACAGGATCAAACACGAAAGACTAAAACAAAATATGCGGCCTACACAGATAGCGATACGAGTGCTAACAATATTCCAATAGAAAAAACGATGGCACCACCAACTCTATTCGACTACTACCTAAAAAAAAGAGTCCTCAAATTAAAAAGTGTCAGCGGCAGCCTAGCTCCGTATCCCTGGTGTCGATTGCAATGCCTGTGTGTACCGGAATTTGCTTGCACCGAAACAGTACCGGTTATTTTGCGTAAAAAATAGACGGTTGGAGAATGAAACCACATAGCTCACAAAGTAAAGAACAATTTTTTTCCGAATAAGTTTAGCCATACTATGAAACTTGTATCATATTGATAAATTATTAATTTTTCAGAGTTATTCAACAATAAACGTTTTTCTTTATTGTATGTGTGTATACGTACAATACAGTGTTGTTCGTTTCCTCCATAAAATAATACATTTTGAAATATTAGTGTTTGTAAGCTAATTACAAATACTGTTCAGTTGGATGCTGTAAATTCATTTATTGTAGACTAGCTGAACCCGCTACTTCGTTTGCGTAAGCAGATGTTACTGACTTATGCATTAATTGGAAGCATCGTACGTCAAATATTTGGATAAGTAGTCATTGAAAAACCTTTGAGTTTGAGTGAATTTGTTTTTCCACACAAAAATTTATTTAATTTTATCATCTTTATTTTACTTTTTTTAACAAAATCAAACAACCGTAGTAAGTTTTCGTAGTATCGAACATAGCCGCAAGTGTTAAGTTTGTAGGATTTTTATAGGATACATTATGAAAAGTCTGAAGCTAATGTGCATGATCTGATACACTCCGCGAGGTATAAGCTGAGCTTTGCATTAGTGTGAGTGATCACCAATCAGGCAGGAGCTTGAAATTTTGTCCGCGAGGTATAGGCTGAGCTTTGCATTAGTGTGAGTGATCACCAATCAGGCAGGAGCGCGGCGAGACAGAATGGCGTCGCGCCTAAGGCCGGTTGTCACACCTACACTATCCATGTTCACTCACACAAATGCAAAGCTCAGCTTATGCCTCGCGGAGTGTACCTACTTACCTATTTCTTTTTATCCGCAAGCTGTTTTCTAGCTGTTACCACGACTTCGCCGGCGTAAAATTTTGAACGAAGACTGTGTGGAATCAAAATAATAAAATTTTGAATTTTAATGATATTCAAGCAAGTTGAACCCGTAAATCTAAGCCAAGTCCTAGTGAAATGTTAATGTATGAATTTAATTTTAGGTAACACAGAAAAAATCAAGAACGAAAGAATCCAAATTTGACATTAATCCTTTTAGCAGCAAAAACTTATTAGTACAATTTAGAATACCAGTAACGCCACCTAGTGATGAAAGAAAAAAATACATACCACAATAGCAAAACATCGATTTAAATGGCCTTTAGTGCTTTTAGATTTAAACTGGCATTAGCGTCGTCTAATGGGAATATTATGTTGCTTGTTATTTTGATTGTGAACGCAAATCACCTATATTATCTACGCCAAAACGGGTGCATACATTTTTCATTTTTGGCTTTTACCTTAACATCATATCAAGTTCCTTACGAAAATATATGCTTATATTAATATGGAGTTAAATGAAAATGTAGACTTATTAGCCCATGTGAAATTTTAGACTCTAAACTATATGTGTTTCGTATGTCAACCCATATCGTTGTGCCGTTTTGACGTGATAGTTAATATTTGTTTCCTTAGGGCCCATGCTTTTTTTCAGGTTGATAGGTAATAAATACATAAATGTGGTATTTCAGACTATGAGTTATTTCTGTTTCAATTTTCTACCAAATTTGCTTAGTCTTTCCGACGTCACAGTAACCTATAAGTAACAGATTTGCTATTTCTGAGTTCAAACTACGTGTGTTTCGAATTCCATCCAAATATGTTCAGCCGTTCCAACGTTGTCCTGTAAATATTATGAATGTCACTGTTTGGATGTTTGTTACGTCATACATAGAGTACTTATACATAGGCAATGTTTAGCCTATGTGTTCTTCCAGACTGTAATCTAATTCTATTTCAAATTTTAACCCAATCACTTGATACGTTCCGCCATGATTAAAGCGGCAATAGAAATACATCATCTGCGAAAATTTCAACTGTCTAGCTATCACCGTTCTTGAGATACAGCCTGGTGACAGACGGACGGACGGACGGACGGATAGCGAAGTCTCAGTAATAGGGTCCCGTTTTTACCCTTTGTGTACGGAACCCTAACAACGGTCTGCTTCGGTCACCGAAGCTTGTTGAACAGTACCTTTAAATTTTAAACAGTATTTGGATTGAAATAATACGTTTTCTAATAAGTTACGGCTGGTCTAGTAAGTTACAGCTGACCTAGTCGGGAGAACGGCGACTGTCGATCAGGAGACCCAGGGTTTAAAACCACGTGTACCACTATCTTTTCAGAGTCATGTTCGTAATGCCGGCAATTAAAACGGTGAAGGAAAACACCGTGAAGAAACCGAAATCTACCTATAATCTAAGTTCTAAGTCATATGTCATCCACCAACAGACACTGGGCCAGCGTGGTGGATTATAGCCTGTCTCTCTCCTTGCGAGAGAAGGCCCCGACGCCCAGCAATGGGAACATTTAATGGGTTGTTTATGCTGCTATTTATTATGCTGATATGTTTTCTCCAAAATACAAAAATCTACTTCAATGACAGGTAATTTAATTCTGTCATTCGACTAAATTTTATAAGAAGGTATAACTATGTCGTACAGATACCTAAATCTAAGCTGATTTTAGTTTTTTGATGATATTTGAAAAACTACCTCCCTGTTTTCGATCACCTCTGAAGTATTTTCTACCAAAAAACCAAACAAAAAAGGAATTATCAAAATCAACTAACAATTAGCGGAGTTATCGCGTAAAATAAAACCAAATAAAAAACATGCAACCCGATTGAGAACATCCTCCTTGTTTGAAGTCGATTATAACCGAATGATGTTTGTTTGTCCACACAAAAATATATTTTTGACAATAATTTTGTCATCCAAGACGACGCGACGCGATCACGTGGGCACTTTCTAGAATCTAGATATTCTGTGGATCGTCTGTGATACACAGAATACTTAGAAGTTAGTATGTACCGAACGCGCCGCGCGTGTCGTTATTATTTAATGTTTGTGTAATTTCCGAACCAACAGACCAATATTGTTCAAATTTTGACGGGACAATATAAAAAAATGTGTTCTTTCTAACAAAAAAAGAATTAATGAAATTAAACAACGCAAACATGAGTTACAACCAAATACACATTCTGACTTTCACCCCCTCTCGCAAGAAAACCGTTCAGAATTTGGAGATCAAAAGTAGCCTACAGCAATGTCCTTAGTATAAACTAAAATCATGCCAAGTTTCAGCTGAATTGAATTAGTAGTTTCGGCGTGATGCGTGATCCCTATACAGAAAGACAGACAGACAGACAGACAGACAGACAGACAGACATGAAAGAAAAAAAATGCATTTTCGCCATCAGTATCGACTATGGAGTGCCCCAAAAAAAAAAATTTCAAAATATCTTCAATGTACAGAATTCGACCCGTTACAGTTTTATTATAAGTATAGATGGGTATTAAAAAAAATTATTAAGAGATAAAAATATTTTCTATTAGTATTTTAAAATACTTAAAAAAATTGTGTTACTGTATTTTGATCACACAGATCCAAAACGTATGGATACTGGTCTTTGTGGATTCGAATCTGAGTTTGAATATCAACGAGGCCGATACCGCAATAAGAGCGATGATTGAAAATAAACGACTGCTACGGTTGCGAAGTTTTAACGATTCACAGAAGTGCTGTTACCGGTTTTCAACTCGGAATCAAGTTATTTCGCGTCCGTGTCGTATAATTTCATTTGACTTTGATTATGTTAGATGTTAAGAGTTTATGACTGAAGTTAGACATACGTGAATATTATACTTGAAGATTTCATTATGATGGCTTCTGATGTTGTGGTAGTGAGTAATAAAACTTGAAGTTAATCTTAATATTGATTGTTTGAATTGACACCGTATTGCTTCCTTGAATAATGGATGGGAATAATCTGGTTTTATAAAAAAAAATCTAAATGAAATGGAGACATAATCGTTACACCTTTTTTCATGTGGGGGAAATACTTTTATGTATGCGCACCGTACAGGGACATGGTGGGGTATGTCGGGCTCGACACCATGGGACACGACATGGTGCCCCTACCGACTAAAACCCCCACAGATTTCTCCTGCGTGGTCAGGGGTCAGGGTCGCGGGGTCACTTTTCGCACTCCTACAATGACCCTGACTTACATGTCACTGTTTTTGCGGACCCACATCGCGGTAGACGTCAATACCCCCGCATTCGGCTCTAGTGACGCACCGGAAATCAGCAGCGCGTCACTCAAGTTGGCGACTCTCTAGGCTCGCCCTCGTGTCCACTTCCGCCTCAGTTAAGCAGCGAGAAGTTTCCGGCTGTTGCTCCCTAACTCGTGCGACCTCTCATTGTCGAGAGACTTTCATCTCACCTCTCATGGCGAAAATGATCGGCAGCGAGAAGTCCGCCCTCACCATTCGCTTCTATGGCCCCTTGTCCTTCCACTGAAGGACCCTCATCTGGAAGACTTAGGAATTTTACTTGGCCGATACATCAGCCGGGTAACCTTCCCAAGTCTTCCAGCTCCCCTCCCCAAACTCTACACGCACTGCTCAAGGGGGTGAGGAGCACGTGTAGAAGTTCCCAGCGCCCGCCGCGATTCGCCATCACACAACAAGATGCCACCGAGGCAATCTGTTGTGTGATGCCCAAGTGCCTAAGGTGCACCACGTGGAGGTTCCCGAGCCACGCACCCCATAATTGTTATACCTAACATAACATCCTGTAATCGTTGACATACTTGTTTCGGTATTTGTATTTTATCGACTGTTGTATTGCTGTCGTTTTAATTATTTATTCTTCAATCGTTATTCTGTGTCTTTTAAATGTCGAAAGGAGTAAAAAGGCAAACTGCATTTCATGCGCATTTCATCAATTTATACAATCATGCTACTGTCCAATGCGTAGTATAGAAGATATTGCATAGTAAGACCAGATTCGCACCACTCTAGAGCAGGGATGTAACGGAGGTCATTTTATCGGAACCGAAACCGGAGTCGGAGTTTTTAAATTTGATTTATCGGAGTCGGAACCGGAGTCGGAACCGGAGTCGGAACCGGAGTCGGAACCGAAGTCGGAGGCGTAGGCAGGTTCAGAAGTGGCGGCATGAGAGAGATTTATATTGGGGACTAATAAAACATTATTTTGTCAAACACATGGCGACATTGGCACACGACACACAAGAAAAATTGGCGGGCAATTGATTTAAGGGGGTTAGGATTTTTGTATTTCCATTTACTTTCTACCCCAATAAGGGATTATCTCAAATACTTATGCTCCTTACCTCCGATTAAAACCTCCGTTTTAAAAGTTTCGGAGCCGATGTCAAAACCGAAGGTGTAATAATAATCGGAAGTTCCGACTTAACGGCATCGGAGTCGGAGCTCCGTAACATCCCTGCTCTAAACATATCGGTCTACGAAGCCCTGTAGGTTACCGGTGATTGGGGGGAGACTGCGGTTGAGAGATTGGTGTTGTTTTATGACGGAAAAAATGTTGAGACGTTATGGTCACGACGCACAGAAACTAGAATACAATCCGAGTCTGTCATATTATTATCTACTGAATAGTTTAAGGTCATAATATATCATGCGTCAACGCGCACTGGACAGCGTGGTGTATTAATTGCCTAGCTTCTCTTCTTGCGAAAAAAAGCCCCGAGTCCCTGATATTTGAGAACGTTCAGGGCACTGCTAGTTTCTTACCATGAATGGTTTTACGGTTCTCATGAAATTTGTAGGCCGATAAAGAAACAGTTAGTCTTATGTAACCATTTATAAACATAAAACGTAATATCTTTTTTAATTATTCTTAGGATGTTTTTCTTCACCGTTTTAAATTAGCGGCATTACAAACATGACTTCGAAAAGACAGTCGTGCGCGTGTGATTTGGTCCCCCCAATTTCGGCTCCCGATCGGCAGTCGCCATTCTCCCGACTAGACTAGCCGTAACTTTCCGTAGGTGGCGGTAGATGTTTATATGAACCAAATTCGTTTAAATCGACAAAAATGTTCCAGCACGATTTCAAATAAAATACGTTAAAACTGTTAAGGCTTCTGGTAAACAATTATCATCCTTTGAAAACATAAAAATGAAGGTAAAATGATACAGCTATTTTCGTCCGATGTTAGCCTCATGATAACATATTGTGTACCGACATAAATGTTTTGTTAGAAAACGATATTGTTGACAAATTCCTTGAAATATATCGCAATTCAATGAAATAGAACGTAATACTTTCTGCTATTCTTTTCATTACACGGCTATCCTAAAAATTGCTTATTTTTTTCAGAGTTTTCTGTAATATTCCATTATACTAATATTATACAATGTCAAAGTTTGGATGTTTGTTACTCAATCACGTCGGAACGGCTGAACGGATCGAGTTAAAAATTCGAACATATTAGATTATAGTTTGGAAAGACACATTGGCTATTTATTTATTATCGTAGAAAAATGACGGTAACTAGTAATGTACGCCGTTTAGTAGTTTAAATGTCGATTCGCTACGAAGTAAATTCTTCACAATTTGAGGTTTACAATAATAATGCCAATCTGAATCGGCTACAAATCATGGAAATATTGGAATTTTATTTAATCCATACTACTGTTTCAAATGTAAAGGTGTGTGTGTCTGTCTGTCTGTTATGCTTTCACGGCTAAATTACTGACAAACATTAAATAAAATTTGATAAAGAGATAGCCTGTGAAAGGTCATAGGCTACTTATTATTTATTTTACAAGCACCATTGAATGATATGACAATGAGTAAACGGGAGCACTATTTTGCGTTAGAGAACTGGCAATAGCGACGTAATAGACTGCAGGCCCGTGAACAAAATTTATGGGTCATATGATACAGCAGGAGACCTATGTAGGATGATAGAAGAGCATAAAGTAATAAGATTGAGCGAAGAGAAGAGATTTGATTGTGTTCGGCTTAGATTCCATATAGTTTAAATACCTCTTCCAATACATTATTTCGCAATGCCGTACAAAAATCATGCGACAAGGAGAAATGGTCGAGGTTTAGAACCCCCCCTCTTCAACTGCACTCAGTTGGACAGCTTACAAGTGACGGCATAGTGCTCAATCTTATTACTTTATGCCCTTCTATCATCCTACGTAGGTCTCTTGCTGTATCAGATGACCCATAAATTTTGTTCACGGGCCTGCAGTCTATAACGACTCTTCGAACCGCCAACATTCGTCAACATGCGGCCGAAAGAATTTCGCTTAGTTTTAAAGAATGGGTAAAAAGAAAAGATCGTGTTACCTTTCAACTGACAGGTTCTGATAAAGCATGACTATTTTGGTGCTAACCTTAATAAAATAGTTTAGTGTAGTTTTTTAGTGGTAGGACTCTTGGCAAAGACCGCCTGGGGAAGTAGAAGTTATTCTACCGCCACACAGTAATGTGCCAATATTACTGTGTTCCAGTTTGAAGAGCAATGTTTCCAGAGAAATTACAGGGCTTATAGATATAAGATCTTAGATCTCTGGGTGACGAGCACAGTGCAGTGCTAGGTAATGATTTGGACTCTTCATGTTCCAATAGCTGCGTGTCACTGTGCTATTATGTGTCAGGCATGTTGCTTACCATCAGGCACATGTCCTGATCGTCTCGTCACTCTTTATTTAAAAAAAATAAAATAAAAATAGGACAAGAACCAACGGCACATTGTCACCTATGTAAGATGCCAGAAGACTGCACCGCATAGGCTCAACTCGTGTTTGGCGGGGATTTTAGAACAGCAGGGCTTAACAGATTAGAAAGGTCAGGACATGTGTATGCCAACCGTGGTATCAACCATGCTGGCGGATCAAACAGTGTAGAAGGCAGTGGTTCACTTTTGCGAAGCCGCCGAGTAAGAGCGTGAAAAGGACACGAAGATCTCAGCGGCATAGACCCGATGGCTCTCAGTGCTCTTGACCCGCATATCTTATCGTAGTCTTATAGAGCCGTAACAAGAATTCGGCTTCGGTATACCTTGCCCATCATAAGAGATTCCGGCTTAAAGAAAAATGTTGCCGGTGAAACAAGGCATAAAGAAAACATCTTATATCTGTAAATGACGAACGGAGTGCAGGTTATTTGGACTTTTCTTGTACCTATAGCTGAGCGTTACTATGATGTTACAGGCACGCATGTTGGTTACCAGGTATATGCCCTTCTCGTCTCCTTATTCTTTACTGTAAAAAATAGGTTATAAAGCGAGGTCAAGGGTCGCAATCAAGATCGTACAAAATCTTCGCCTCTAATATTCAGTGTATTTACTGCGTAGACACTACAAGTATACCAGGAAATATATTACGGAAGAAAATGACAGGTCGTAAATAAATACGAGTGGTGGCTAAATATACTGCGTGCTCAGTAACTGCATCACATTTACTTCGTTGGTAGGAAATGTTTATTTGGCTTACTATCTGGTCAAATTAAAATGTAAGAGTAATTGAGATCAAGCGTTAGTGATTAAGATAGGTTTTGAAAGAACAAAAATTTTAAGTTAACATTCAGATGTAGTATTCAACTGGGATAATGAAAATAAGATTGTTAATTTCATGAATTGAAACAATATAAGTACTAAAATTATTAATAAATAATTTAATTTACACAAAAAAGTAACACAGAAAAAAAAAATCTAAGTCACACAGCGAGCTCTGGAGAGAGCTATGCTCGTAGTCTCTTTGCGCGACAGAACCTGTAATGAGAATATTCACAATAAAACGAAAGTGGCCGACATAGCTGAAAGAGTACGCAAGCTGAAGTGGTAATGGGCAGGCCACATCGCTCGCGGAATTCTCGAGTGGTGACCACGAACCGGAAGACGCAGTGTTGGACGGCATCCCATTAGATGGCCAGATGACCTCACAAAGGTCACTGGAAACCGCTGGTTACAGGTTGCGCAAGACCGTTCGTTGTGGAAATCTAGGGAGGGTTCAGCAGTCAGACGTCTTGCGGCTGATGAATTTGATATTAATACTTTTTTTGTCTAATAAGGGTTTCACAATTATTTTTCTTTGAAACATTATTAATAATTTTCTAAATTCATAAAAAATGTTCAGGATTTAGTTCATGTAGGCGAGTTTGTTTATTGTTGATAAAAGGGCGACCAAAAACAAATTTTTGAAATAAATTATTTTAGAAAACACAAAAAAAGTTAAAAACTTTTAAAAGAACAGGTATTCTTCTCGGGTGTAAAAATAGACCTACGAGTACACTCTAAATTAACGGAAAAATTTATAAATCTTCGAGTAAACAAGTATCCTTGTTATCCTTGTCATAATATATCATGAAACAAACAACTGAAACAAACAAAGAAAGATGGCGAACAAATAAAAATACTAGAGTTAAACGTGACCCAGAGCACAGAATATGTATCATTTACTAAAAAAGTTTATACCACATCGTCACATTTAAAACTCGTAAAACATTTAAAGTCTCACACAAACCGTGACCAGTGAAATAAAAACAAAATCTCTTTTCGCAGAGCTCCAAAACTCAATAAACATTTAAAATAGGAGCAAATAAAAAATCGCGCTTCGCAAAAGTAACATCGACCCCCAAAATCTAATTATACTGTCTGTGAGGCGCACCGTATGACGGATTTCCGCTCCCGACAGTACCGCCTTAAATGATTTTGCTCCTTGAAATGTGTCTCAATTTTGCCCGTTTCAAGTTTGCAATTTCACTCATATAATGTGGGATGGGGCTCAGTGATGGCGAAATTGAATATCGATTATTTTTTCACTTGAATTCAAATAGTTCAGAGAATCCGGCTTTGATGTCCAATTTTAAATTTAGTTTTTGTATAGAGGTATTTTTTATTGGAAATTTTGTTTTCACAATTAGTTTTTTTAAGTATTTGATAACATGTCTATTTGAGTAGTATTAGTAATTCTTAAAGCGAAAAGGTGTAATAAATTATTTAAGCAATTTATGGATCAAATATGAATTGATTTATTAAATTTTGCAAAAAATATTTTTTTCATAATTATAAAACCAACATTTAGGAATATGTTTATGTTATGTTCATTATAATTAGTTAGTTAGCGAACAGAGAGCGGTCCACATTTTGGAAATATTTTCTTAAAAAGATTTTATTATCAAAAAAATCTGTAATTTAATTATTGCACCAATTAGGACAGTACTAATGTGAAATTTATTGAGATACTTGTTATGTTCAAATTACAGGGCTTACATCTAAGCCCAACTGGTATAACATCTTAAATCTCAGAGTGACGAGCGCAGTGCAGTGCTAGGTAATAATTTGAAGTCTTCATGTTCCAATAGCTGCATGTCACTGCGTTGTTATGTGGCAGGCATGTTGCTTACCATCAGGCACATGACATGCTTGTCTCGTCACTCTTTATTAAAAAAAATATTGTACCATGCGATTCCTAACTCATTTAGAAATATGCTTGGACTAAGTCGCCGTAAAATCGTAAATACCGTCGTAGGTTTATACCTATAAATTATTATTCATTAGATTATGAGAATGTCTCAAGATATCTCGATTATAACAGTAAGTAGTTACTAATTAGTAGTTTATAGGTATAAACTGCGTGAATAAAAAGCGTGAAATTACAATCCTGGTTAGTTATTTTTTTTTAACTATAATAGGTTCGCACTTGACCACCATCTCGCCTGATGTGTTAATGTGTTAATAATCTAACAGCGTTAGATTTTAATCTGCGGGTATTTAAAATTGTACGATGATACACCACGTTTAACGAAAACATTCATTCCTTTTCACAAACATTCCTTTTGTCTGGAATAACCGATATTTTTTGTTTTATGGATTGGTTTTAAGGTATATGATCACCACACAAAATTCGGTGGTAGTTACAGGTGTTATGCGAGATCTGATAATATTTTCCCAACGGGAAGGAGGAAAGTACGTCGGTGTTCAGAGCGCCATCGAACTTTATTCAATTTTGTATTCAATGTTAAATGAGTCTTCGATTAACTTGCCCTTGATAGGCAATTCAAATTTTGTAAAGTGAGAGTTGACAAAAAATACCTAACTCGAAAAAAATAATTGAAGCCCTACAGAACTTGAGACTGGTTTTGATGTTGTGTAATTTTTTACGGTGTAATTTTTGTAAACGCAGAAATAAACTTCACTTGATGATTGTGTTGTTACGACGTAATCATTTCGATTACAAAACAAGAAAGAAATATTGTGTAGTAATTAATGTTCCACAGTGTCAATTGCTAAAGTTGTTTTTAGTTCCAACAAATTTAAGATGTAATTTCCGAATTGATACTCTAGATACAATTTGATTAAAAAAAAACATATAAAATAACATTTTTTCTTCCATTTAGATCTATTTTAAGTTCAAATTGTCTGATTTATTTAATAATAAATAAATAAATATTGGTGGACAATTCACACACAACACCATCTGACCCCAAACTAAGCAAATCTTGTACTATTGCGGCCAAATAGCTGATATAATACATACATAGTTTGAAACACATACTTATTATGTATAGAAACACCCAGACACAGTGCAATAATAATGACTTACTTAATAAATAAACATTTATTTGGTTAATACTTGTACAAGAACCAAATGTAGATGTAATTATTAAACCTTTACAAATTTAATACACAGAATGTAGAATGAGATGACGCGTTGATAAACATATTTCAAATATATCGCCGCTAACCGCTTTCAGTGTAAATAAACTGTTAGGTTTAATACTAAATTTCACTTATGTGCGTATAGAAATTTGTACTTTATTTAATAAAATTTAGTGTCTTTATTAGGTTATGGATCGTTCTCGAGTGAATGAGCCTTTTCTGTTTATTTATGACCCTGTCGAGGACAGGTAAATAAAATTATATATAGGTATTTCACGAAAGGACTTATCTTACAAATGTCAGTAAATTGGATTAACATTTCGCTATTTTTAGTATCAATTTAATTAAATGTGGTGTAAGATGAAATACAGTGTGTTTGGAAATTTTTGTCATAAATTTATTTGCCATGCAACGTCATAAAAATATTTCTCGGATTGAAATTTTATTAAAAAGCACGTTACCCGGTTTCACTTGATTGAGGAACAGGATCCAAAGATTCAAACACTCATAAATCCAAACGTTCTCAATTATAATATTAATAGGAAATATTCAACTAACACAGAAGTTTTTCTTTATTCCAAGCAAGTAAATAGATTTTTTTTTTGTAAAATGTTTGCTCTTTAAAAAAATCGTAATAATTTTTGTTTTTCGATTTGACTTGGCTAACAATTTGATAGCTTGCTTAAACATAATTGTTTCGACCGACTCCTTTTAGCTCTTCTTCAAACTTTTATCTAAACTTAGTAAACAGAGCTTTCAATAGATGCACGCGGAAGACATTTTAATGCAGCTCCACCGTAGCACTTGTTTGTAACACTTACTACGGCGTAGAGGGTGCTACGTTACTACGAGTTTCAGTGGCTGTCTACAGAAGATGTTTTAAAATAGCTAACTTTACTCTATACTTTTTATTTTCTGAAGCAAAAAAAGGAAAACATGTACGATAGCGCTAAGTCAGACAGCCATTATTGCAAAATATAAATGTATTTTCAATAATTACAATGAATTGGCTTTGACAGTAAATGTCCATTACTTTATGTGCAGATAAAAATATAGGGTTATAGGCGATTCGCCACAAAGTAACGATTATTCGATGACAAATTCTACGACAATAGAATAAATTAAAGAGACCTTGTTACCTTTTGTATTATCGCTAGATTTAAATGAAATTGATTACAGAACACGATCTATTTGAGACGCCAGAGTGTGTGCTTATTGTAACACAAAAATACAAAAGAATTGAAGGCTTCGCTTTATCATAGCATAGATCAAAATACTGGTGGAAACCGTGTGGAATATTTTTGAATATTTCAACAAACGTTTGATACTTTCCATCGAAGTAAAAATGGTTACTTTGAGGGAAACTAGTTTTATTGCCATTCAATAGTTAGTGCTATTTAAAAAAAAAAATGTCATGTGAACTGAAATTATATGTACAAATTAGTAACTTAGAATTTTGTATTAAACAAAACTAATGTTGTTTAATATCTCACTCAAGAAATACTTATCTAAAATGCGTTTAACGGAGCGACGGCGTAGCAGTGGACGCATTCTACTGCTACGCCGTGCCTCCGACGCTACGCTGCTATAGCACTACTACGCCACTTCCAACAGTAGCATAAATATCTGTAAAACGAATATATGTTTTTTCCTTTTTAAAAAAATGATCGACGTGGATAAAGTTTTCACTTTTAATTTTTTTGTTTATTTTTTAAATAAAGAGTGATGAGACGAGCAAGACATAGACTGATAGTGAGCAACATAACAGCACAAATCATCTAGAACAAAACACTTAGAATATTTAATTCAATTGTTATTGTAGTAACCCTGCGATTTTCGAAGACCAAATGATCCCCTCATTTCGCAATGAGACGACCCGCAATTTCTTCAGTCTTCTCGTGACCACGGCGGTTGTAACGCTGCCGAAACGTCGAGGTATTTAAACAATGAATTAAATCGTGATTAAGTCCTGTACATTAAAAACATTATGAATTCAATTGTTAATTGAAATAATATAGTTATTCTAATATAATATAATAGTTATTCTAATTTTAAACTGGAATACTAAGTCACCATAACTTAGCTTAGACTATATTATTATCCATCACTTACTAAGTGGGAATAGAATCTACAAAATGGTTCTTTGACATACAAAAGTCAATACTATAAATTCACAATCAGCCTATTAATAGCCAATTAGTTAGAAAAGCACTCGATTGAAGTTTAATATCAGCACGTTATCGCATCAGTTCAGTTTGTAGACAAACAAATTAATCAATGCCCACATCATTGATCAACGTAGAACGGTAAACAACTGATTTGTGCGCCGTCTCGGCTGTTCTATGAAATGGCGTTTCTATGGTAAGGCATGAGTAACCTAACTCATGCGTCAGTATGTTACCATGTACTGTGATTTTATTTTTACTTTATATTCTGTTTTTAGTATTCTGTACAAAAACTTACCAAATTTTGATATGTACAATTCTGTGAAATAAATTTAATTTAATTGTTTTATTTCTTTTTCACTAGCAGTGCCCAACGGTTTTACCCGCGCTTCGGTTCCGTTCCGTTCTGTTTTTATATGCCCATTATAAAGAATAGCCAATGTCCATGATGTAACTGTATCTATTTTAAATTTTAACTCGATCGTTTCGGGAATTCTGTGATCGATCAACGAACATCCAAACATTGAGACTTATAAATATTATGATATTTATTAATAGATGAAATGCAACCGAGCTATTAAAGTCCGACTTGCATTTCAGTTGCTATTTAAACCATAGATATACAAGTCAAGAGTTTTGTTTATCTGATTCAGTTAAATGTTTTCTCTATAAACGTCTATTATCTTTATTCATAAGCACATTTTTTCATTTTACTTTTACAGCCACAAACGTCCAGATAGTAATACGGATAATAATACAGATTTTACTTTATTTATAAAAATAAAGCCACGTCAATCTCCAGTGAACATCGGAAAAATATCTCAAATACGAAACAGAAAAACTGAAGCGCAAAATAAAAAAATATGTAACAAAATCAAAAATGACAACACGATTGTTTTACAAAGATAGTGATTAATCTTCATTTGAATAGACTTTATATGTCAACAGTATTATATCGTTTATAATTGAGACAAAATTAATAGTCCCTTTGTTAACTCAATAATCCAATCCAGGCATGCAAATTACGTTCATTCTATCTTCATTAATCACTTGACTATCTATCCAGCAGTGTTTCATACGATATCGATGACGTTAATCCAAATACTAAGCAAGATATATTGTTGCCTATAAAATAACGAAATGCCAATTTTATTGCGTGCGTACGAAAACCAAACCGTTGAGAATGGCTCGAAGTCGTCCATAGTCGTTAATAGTCTGTAATTCACACAGACATATTTATTACAATAGACACTGCAAGTTTCTTTATGTAGCGTGTCTTTCGGCTGTTAATGGAATAACATCTTACCTTATTTACAAGTGGAAAACATATATTAAGTACGAGTAACTTAATTGAAGATAGAACAACACGGAACATAGTGTACATTGCAAAAGAGTAAAATGTTGTCATACTCTCAGTTATTTTTGATATATCAAAGCTGAATCATTCATTGAAAAAATCGGAATCCTCACATAACAAACACAAACTGAACTACCCCAAATGCAGGTTTCATAAAACAGATGTCTCATTTATCAGAAACAGTGTGCGATATTAAAATGCCTATCCAGAGCAGGTATTGAATCTTAATGAAAGGAAATTCAAAAATGAAATTAAGCGATATCTTGATTAGATAAATAAGACTTATTATACTGACATCATTTCTTAATGACACTAAAACTTGGCAAAATAATTTATCAAATTTATAACACAACGTGACCACACCCTTACAAACTTGACAGTTCTTTGTCATGACATATTTATTAACTTTTTTTTGTATGCTAATGACAACGCTTCTTTACAGCCGCTATTTATATACTGACAAGGCCATTTTACAGCCGCTTAATTAGATGCGATTTCATATACTTTAATTTAATAATGATTTTATATTTGATATTTTGTAAATTATTAACGTTACCAAGTGAATCAAAGATGCCTAAGCGTCGAAATAAATGAATTGAATTGAATTTTAGAGTTAGAATACAATAGGTATGATGGCTGAATATATTATTGCATTATATCAATAGGTGAATAAATTAATCCTTTGAAAATTACTAAAATGTTCATTTAATATGTACAAATAAATAAACATAGTATGTGACAAAAATAATCTTCTATTTTGACCCGTATCACGTCATTTGATTTGAATTTATTTGATCTTACAATCAAAATAAAGAAGAATTGCATCAGCTTTAAATCATATACTTTATAATAGTGGCCTATTACCAAGAATATCCAATTTCGATCCTGAAATAGTATATTTGAAGTTTAACTGGACCAATGAATATTTTTCCGTTTTCAGATACAGTACAAGCTTGTCATTACTACTAGACGAATGAAAACATTGTGTTAAAACACGAACTTTTCAATATAATATCTCTTTAGGACATGTTTATTATTCCCAATTCACTTGCCTTATTTTTTTTATTTCCATATCAGTAGGAAATACGATGCTTACGCGTTATAATCATATCGCTTAATATAAGTAAATAATCATAATAATAATAACATAATTTTGTGGTCATCAATTTGTTTTTGAGTTATGTTTTTGGTACTTGTTTAATGCAAATATAATTTACAATACAAATTAGCAACGCATGATGTCTGATGGGTAAATGTACATTAACTAATACAAAAATTGACGTTTATGAACATTTAAATACGTCAAAGTCAAAGCTAAAGTTTTGTACAGCGTATAAATAAATACGTTGTATTGAAGCGTTCCATCTCGACAATTTTCTTAATGTCGACATTACCCTGCGTTCGTTCACATAAATCGACAATTAAGTTCACGGTGTCTATATATGTCAGTGGTAATCGTTTGTAGTCTTTAATAGTCAGTAATTCCGTTACATCGCGGTGACTGGGCGGTTTGTCCCATAATAAAGAGTTTGGTTACGACCGGTCATTTTATCGTGTCTGGTGGTTTGTTATTGTTGTGCGATACAAATGTTAGTTTATTGGGTCATGGGATATACAGCTTTATTGAGCAGGGTAAGCTTCTCGCAGATGCTATCTATTCTATCTACATAAACGATTGAGATGTTATTTTTCACTGTATTATCTAAATAAATAAATTAAACGCGAATGTTAGCTGACGAACCTATTACATTCAAACAAACATTGGTTTTTCAAGTAGTATTAAATCAATGTTTGAGTAAGACGAAAACTTGTAAATTTTTTAAGAAAAATTGAGTGAGAGAATGAAGTACTTTAAGATTTGTGACGTCAAGCAAACGCAACGTGATAACATGAGTAGGTAAAGTGTGGTGGCTTAGTGGTCATAACTCGATTACAAAAACGTGTATTGTTCGTTCTAATAATTTGATCTAACAAAAGTAAGATCTCACACGAGTGACTTACGTTTTAAATGTCATTGTCCACTCTTTTCTTGTCAAAATTTTATAAAAACGTGACGTCAGTTTTGTTTTGTTTTTGAAACAAATAAAAAAATATGTATCCAATATTTTTTTAATCGTCTAACTTTATTGTTATAAGATTTATTCATATTTTTAGGTACCATGCCTATTAAAAGTATAAAAATCAACTCTAAAACTCTGTAATGTTATTCTGTTTTTACACAATGACTTTTGCGGAAATAAGCTCGTGAAAAAAAAAACTTGAAACAAAATATACAACGCTTTAGTTTGTAAAACTTCTATTACTTTCTAGTCACAGATAGTTGAACATTACGATGCAGAAAAAATATTCTAAACGCTTCGCTCGCGAGTGCTATTTTAGCCTACATTGTCCTCGTATGACTTCCCCGTTATTTTTCCGCAACGCAGACCAATTCTGTGGTATTGCTGCATTTGCTTTTTTATTTGCGAAAATGTCTGATATTGTCGATTTGTTTTCTATTTCATTACCGTGAAACTGTTGTCGTTTTAGTTATTCTATATTATTTTGCTGATGATTTTTTTTGCAAAATAGTTTTGTTTTATCCGAAGGGTATTCAATTTAAAATTATTTTTGGCGCTGAAAACACTTGATTTACAATTAATTATTAATATTAATTGTTGCACCGTGTGAACTTAAAGTAATTACATCTGCATCTAGATTAAAATATGTATAACTAGAGCATAAAATAAAATGATACGGTGTCATGAGACACTGTAAAAAGGAAGTTTCTACGGATAATATAGGTAGAAGCAAAGCGATTTGCAAAAAAAATGCTTTATATTGTTATATATGGTACGATCATCTAAAGCACAAAATTGGAAACACGGGTCACGGTCAGTTTCTATACGGCCATATATTTTTCTTACGGTTTTAGTCTCAATTTCATTTTTCTTCAGTTCAGACGTGCAGCAAAATTCTTATCTCCTTCAAGCCTGCCTGTAAGGAATTTCGTACCAATTAGGTGGAATTAAGTAAGGCACACTATGTGAGACTTGTATCTCGCTCGCATATTTTTTGTTCTTAAAGAAATAGTACCTGGTTTACCGAGCTCTGCTCGGTTTAAATGCGCTTATAAAAAGCTCTAAGTAAAAGATTTTATAAGAAAAAAAATAGCAAAAAGAAAACACCCGAGTGTAACCATCAGGATTCGAACTGGGGCCTGTTTACTCTGAGGGCGAGCACATTCCGTCTGAGTCATTTAGACTTAAAGAACAGTGGCGAAATAAGTTATCGTATTCTAATGACATTATAGGAGTTTTTCGTTGTCTAAAAACGCGCATAAAATGATGTTTTAAAAAAAATAAAACCTAGCTAGATCGCTTTATCGTCCCCGAAACCCCTTGTATACATAATTTCATGAAAATCGACGAGACAAAGATTTATATACCTATATACCTACAAGAATTGGTCGTTTAAATGTATAAGATATTTTTGAATGCATTTCTGAAATTACATATTCAGGTATTAAAAATAGAAACACACTTATTATTAGTAAACTTATTCGATTTACGAAAGTTTTGGCAAACGTCTTTGCGTATTTTTTTCCGTATTAGTTTAAAACATTTTAACACTTAAATTTAACTACATATTCCAAACATAAATATATGTTTCAAATTTCATACAATTAGTATTTCATTGAGTATTATCAATACTAGTAACTAAATATTAAAAATCTGATTTCTTTATAGATTTAGGATTTTATTACGATACATTTACTAAACATAGCTCAAATTACAAATGTTCCCAACCGTGAGGCACAGATTAGTTACTTTAATAAGTTTGATCACGACTAGTAATTTATGTATCTTAGAAACTTTTACAACAAACGTTAAGCCGTCTCCCCTTAATTTTCTCGAAATTCAATTTGAATACACAGAGATAAGACTTGAAATTTTAAAGCACAGAATCTTACTTTCAAACTTTCAAACGTTTTTCTACTTAAATTCCTTATCGACTTTCAAAAATGGAATTCCTAAAGTTTTCATTGATTTTAGTTAGCTACGAGTATTCTGTCTAGGGGTCAAGTTCGCTTATTAGTGTCTCATGTTTTAGCCAAGTTATAAACCCAATAAAACTTAACTTATCTCTTAAAATTAAACAATATTTCAAGTAGTTGACAAACATTTTCTCAAAGTTGTTTACATAAAATGAGTGCTTATTATCGTTAACTTAATTTTAAGAAAAACCATTTCATTGAGATGGATAACATAAATTTATAGCTACTAGTATCTTTTATCTTCAATTCAGCCATACGAGTATACCTACTTCCATTTTGACGTGACAACGTCTTATAAATCTGATGTTTAGCGCCAATTTGGTCATGTTGATGTGTGCATGGATAGAAGAAACTGACTCACTTTCGACTTAGACACAAATATTGTAACCGTAGGAAAATCCCACTCAGGCAATGCGATTCATAGTCTAGATGTCCTTATCACGAAAGTGTGAACAGATTTTGTGTCTTTCGATTTATATTGACGACAAGCAACTTTCTGTAGATATATTAAACTTTGTGTACAATTCTATATCTTATTGGCTAATGTTAACTTTGTAAAAAAATGATTAATAATATTTATTCGTTAGATTCGTTAATTCAAAACATTAAGCCAGACATCGCATATTGATTTAAAATATATTTTTTTTATTTACATAATGTGAAACTTTGTTTAGTCCCCTTATTTTCCTATGTATTCATACTAAAATAGAACAATGTTTTGTCTTAGTTTTTGTTATAAAGACCACTAAAATATCAAAAACATTTTTCGACTTGATTTATCTTTTCAAATCTGTTATATGGTAGTGGACCTGGTTGGTATATCATAATCTAAATACATTGTATCACATTGTATATTTTCACTTAAAACCGTTCAAAAATTCAGTTACCGGGAAAATCCAAACACCCCGGAAGCAAAATCGATCAACAACAAGCGCACAGCCCGAAACCAAACCTCCATTCAAGTTAAAAAGTTAATTTATTTATAGAACACATCAATCATTGGGCGGCTTTTGATGAATCACAGTCGCAGAGTAGAATATTTCGGAGAGAAACAACTGTTACCGTTTTCAAATAAAAAAAATATTCAAAAACATGGCTGAATTGGAAAAGTTCTAGTGTTGAGGACATTAGAATAATTGGTTTCATTAAAAAAGGAAATAAAAATTATACAGGTAAAAATATATTAGACACTTTGATGACTGCCTGGAAGATATTGTTTTCAGCAATAAAGCTGCCACTTGTGGTTCTACTTTATAAATATTTTACTATATTATTTTAATTTGTTTGTGTCACAATCAATAGTTTTTATCTTATATATCTAGACGATATTATAAGAAGAAATTGTACCTATATAAAGGTAAAGATGAGTTTTGTTTATTTCGGTTGAAAACAAATATCCATAATCAAGAAATGTTTTATACATAAAAAACACGTTTATATCGCTTTGGTAAACACTTTGTTTGGTGTACACACATGCATAATATGTAGGTTTTTTGGTGTTACATGAGCGTCCTTTGAGTCCCGTGTTATATTGATCATTTTTGGGATGCGGAAACCTTTTACTCTGCATATTAATCTCAGTGTCACTGGGAGAGTGTTGCTGCGTCGGTGATTCTCTTATATTAAATTATATACAATAACAGTTTTAAAGTGAATGATGGTTTTTAATTAAACAAATTCTTTATTAAGGTTTACGGACTTAAGCGGTATAGTATGGATGCATCTTAGCAGTTTAACTGTTACTCCAGTGTTTAATGTTTTATAATCACTTTTTAATAAATTACTGTCTGTTTGTCTGTGACATTTTCAATCTAAAGCTACTAAATGAATTTAATTGAAATTTGTAGTTAGCAGTTAGCTAGCAGTTCGCAAACGTAGACACTTTTTGTGTCCTGTGTCAGATACAATATATCGATCAATATTTGTGTTTTTTAGAACTAGTATGTAATCATCAACTCCTTACAAAAACGTTAGCATTTTTTAGTGTCCATAAATGAACAAAAATATTATTCACTGAGATTAAAACGTGTTCGGTATCGGTAGATGGAAACTAAAAGTATCTACGTTTGCGCAGGGACTTACTGATTGAGAAAAGAGAATGTATTTTTTTATAGACATGTCATTATTATTGGAGCTTGAAACTAATCATAGCCATTATCGTTATAATTCATAAAAAAATTACGAATAATAATGAGATTTAACAGCAGAATGTGAAAAAAAAACATTTACAATCATTAATCAAAGATTACACGAAATATAATTAAGCAAAAACAAATAATCCCAGGCAAAAATAAAAACAGACACTTAGTAATTATACTATTAATGTCAATAATATAGACTGCAGGCCCGTGAACAAAATTTATGGGTCATATGATACAGCAGGAGACCTATGTAGGATGATAGAAGGGTATATAGTAATAAGATTGAGCACTATGCCGTCACTTGTAAGCTGTCCAACTGAGTGCAGTTGAAGAGGGGAAAGACAACAAGAAGAAATGATCAAGGTTTAGAACCCCCCCCCCTCTTCAACTGCGCTCAGTTGGACAGCTTACAAGTGACGGCATAGTGCTCAATCTTATTACTATATACCCTTCTATCATCCTACATAGGTCTCCTGCTGTATCATATGACCCATAAATTTTGTTCACGGGCCTGCAGTCTAATAACGTTAATACACATGTCAAATACAAAATGTCTTACAATTAACGGTTTTGATAACAGTTAAATAAATGTGACATTCAAAATTAATGAAACACGAGGGTACCATCACTACTAATAGTTTAGGTAAGCTGTTGGTCACACAGCGGGTCTACGCTAGTTAGGTAAATATATTTCAGCGTAAGCCAAGAAAAATCTTACAATTATACATAAAAGTGTTGTTAGGTCAATCATACCGTTTCCCAATTTTTGTGATAACCTGCAAATTCATTTCTAGTTAACATACAATTCAACCACAGGATTACAATTAAGGAAAATACACAAAGCAAAAAATTCGCATTCATTACTCAACACAAGTCTCGAAGGAGTAGTGACATAACAAAAAAATGTAAGCCAAAATACAAACAAAACGAAACGCCTCGGGGCGATTCGTTCAAATAAAACGGATTGCCGGGATACGTCAATACGTGAGGGACAGAGCTAGGACGGCAACAAGGGGGTACACGACCTCTTTAGGAGATCCTTCTAATACTTAATAAAATCTAATCTGTAAGGATTGAAGTGTTATTTTTTTTCATGAAAATACGTATTATGAGTCAATTGTAAATTAGGAGTGTTTCAAGAAGATGCTATATTTATTTTTAACATTGATAGGTGTTGGGTTTCTATCTACTGGCTTGATTCGAATAGAACAATTCAATTTTCCCGTCACACGAGCATTCGGCTTCGGTCGTCGTCGACCGAATAGTTCGGCGCATCGCCACGATCGAAAAGCGCGCCACTCTCCAACCGACATCTTCAACGAACGCGTTTGCGCATTTTTATTAAAATACTTACTAAATATATAAACCCAAATTGTGAGAATTTAAGGCCAAATATTATATCAGCGACGACCCAAGAACAGGAGGAGCGCTGAAAAGGGTTTGAAATACGTCCCGGGACAAGCCCAGATCGTGGAACGGATTTTGGTGAGTTTTATTTCGTTTTCAAGCCAGACCGACTTTTTTTTCAAATTTAAATTACATATAACGAGCTATCGAATCGCACAGGTAGATAGGTTTGCAGTTAACCGCCATCTTGCTTGCATGTTAACTGAAGATACAGTCTACGATGGAGCGTACTTATCTAAAGATCACCGATCTACTCTCGACTTGAAAACGCCTCGACTGTAATCATCAAGAAAAATCCACTCAGGCAATGCATTCCACAGCCTAGCTTTGCTACAGTCTAGCCTGGAATTGGAATTGAATTTTCGTTCAAGTCTTAGGGTAAATCATATGATGATGATATCCTTACCATGAAACTCTGTCGCTTTTTCGAATGGAATTTGTTTTCTTGTGAGTTTTAATCCAAACAGTAAGATACTGATTTCATTATATGAACTTAATAAATGTAAAAAAAAGTATTTTATATCTTTTGCTTTGATTTAATGGAACAGTAGATTATACCAAGGCCTTAAATAGATATAATTGGTTTTCGTTTTTAATTAAACTTGTGAAATTCCAAAGAGTTATCAGTAATAATTAAAGGCATCGCTAAATCTGTGAAATTGTTGTTAGTATTTTATGTAGTGATCCCCTTAATGAAGTTCTGAGTACGCCCACGAGTCGCTACCTACGTCAAATGGTTCGAAGCAGATTGATTTCGCGATTGCTAATCTAATAGAGTTGTCTATTGAACGTATTTCATCTAAAAAAACTACTGACTCGTTTTATAAAACCCGGTACTAAGTTACGCGGAATCCTGAAATCAGACGTGTACTATTCGTTATTATGAACCACCTTCAATATTAGACCAAAAGATTCGTTGATACGAAAAAGCCGATTTTTTAACATTAACTAATATAAGGCCATTGTAAATGTTTGATGAAATAATAGTATGATATTCAGTATACCATACTATTGTTTCATATTTGCTAATTCTTATTATTATTTATTTAATCATTTTATAATACTACCGAATCCAAAAATTATGAAATACATAAACTTGATGTAATCATTGCAATTATAATAATGGCATTTCGAGTAAAGTCCTTTTTCGATTTCTCGATCAAAGTCATTGTAAGTGATGTCCAATTAATTCAGTCGGATCAATCAAAAAATATAAAATCGATTTTTTACCTTTCATAAAAACAATATCAAATACATTTTCTATCAAATATGTCAATTAACAAAAGTCAATATAATTGTAAGCGATCAATTTGTCTTAAAATAAGTTTATTTTGTCCAAAATTAGAAAGTTTTGAATTGCGTCAGGAATGTGTGCAACTTGACCCTTTTTGAGACAATAGAATTTTGCTATCCCTTTTTTACTTCGCGTAGTTGTATTGTAATGAATAAATAAATAACTATGGAGACCGTCCCGCGGCCGGGCGGTCAGGAACGGGCCGCCCGCCGCGAGGGTCAGGACGCGCTTCCGCGTGATGCCAGTCGATGTTTGAGAAATTGTGCATATTTAAAACAGAATAATTTTATCTTCGATACCGAACAGACCTCTCAGACTTCGACTTGGCAACGTAGAACGTCTCCATAGCTCTTTAGTAAGTCCGAGCTGACGTGTTTTACTTGCCCACTCTTCACACTCTACCTACGACTTACTCCTACGCCGTGCATCGTTTCACCGAACATCCTTTTGAAGCGGCTATCTACGGCACCTCGTAAACTTTACGCTAACGGGCGGACCGGCACCAACCCTGAACAGGACGGAATTCACATCACCGTGGTTTCCGTCTTCTCCGGTCCGCACCACGGAGGCGGCGCCTACGCGCTCTACACTACAATAGAGCCGCCGGCATTAAAGCGCCGCTCTCAGTAATAATAATCTATACATACACATCATAAAATCAAAATTTGGAAATTATGAAAAGTATGATGTCATTTAGAATGTCAATAAATATATATGGTATTCGAGTCAAGTTTATTCTATAAACAATTCCTCACAAATTTTTCCTTACACCTTATTCAATTCACAATCATTAAAAAGTACATAAAACGTAATTCCTTCAACTCAGTGTAGGTTATCTATTTAACTCTGTATTAAATGTTTTTTATTTGACGTTTAAAAATTGAAGTAGTTTTATAGTTGACACGTGAAAAACAATTTACAATTTAAAAAGCGATCTGGCGAAATCGAAAAATTCTCGGGACAAGCGCGCCGAATTTTATTTGAGCAATTAAGTCTTTTAATTTTTTTTGTGTCTAATATCTTTTATTGTTTTCGAAATGGAACTAGAAAATGTAAATTCTAGCCCGAAATTGTTGATATATTTACGCTTTCAATGTGAAATTTTTTGAGTTATACTGTCATTGAATATCTTTTAGAAAAATAACAAAGAAAATATTTGTCTTTAGCGGCAATTGTTAAAATTTGCACGTATTTTGTACATATTTTTATGTTTTTAACAGAGAACTTAGTTAACAAAACTAAAATACAGTGAAAACTACGCTACGCTGCATACCTAACTATCTACTTACATCAAGATGATTGATGATAGTGATAAGCTTACTACCAGTCAGAAGCGTGTCCGGCATGTTGGTGGCATTGCCACGCTGAATGGCAATGACGTTGGGCCAAGCAAATACATGCATTTTGTCCACGCGTCACGTTTTCATTTTTGTATGATTCGAATTAGATTTTGCGTAATACTACGATTAACATCATAACTAAACACATTCAGCAGTATGTTCGTCTCAAAGAGCCCACTCTGATGTTTCCACTGCTGGCACACAAGGAGAAAAAAACAAGGCCATAATCCACAGAACTAACCAAAAGTAGGTTCACGGATGACAATTGCTTAAATTTTTTTTGTTCGAATATGCTAGTTTTAATAAGATGTCATTCACCATAAATTTTGATCGTATTTTACAGTTGGTAAAAGCTGAATAGTCCAGTCAGGATTTAAACCTACCTTTGTAGCCTCATGGTTACGATAGATAGCTTATTATTGTATGAAAGATGACTATAAACTATTAAATATATTTGGGCGAAATTTTTTTTTTTATTATTTGTGCAGTTATACTTGAGAAAACATGCGTCACTCTCCAATCTGTATTTATCCAGCGTGGTGCATTACGGTCCTTACTCTGTGTCTTAGTATACTCTAACTGTTAGAGTATCTGGTGGTTACGAGTTACATAAATGGAAATAAAAAGTGTGCTTCTTATGCCTATATTTATCTTTTTCTTAACAATGTATTCGATACCCAAAGTACAATTATAGTAAAGTTCAATTCATTTCATTTTAAATTAAAATATCCTCTCTTAATTATGAATCCATTAAAAAGTAAATTTTAACTTAAATCATGACCCAAACATTTAAAGAACATAAATAAAACTTGAACTAACCACACGATGTGCACGTAACCAGTAACCGCAGAGCTTTAACTGTGACTTTAATCTAACTAGAACTTCATTTGAATAAAAAGCTTTTATCCATTCCCTGAAGCTTTAAGAAACATCTTCAGAAGGGTTCAGATTCTTTCAAAATGTTTACTGAATAAAATATTATGATTTCATTCTATACCACAAACACGCATCATTTTACAGACAACAGATACATGGAAGGTTAGGCTTAACAATACTAATTTGCTTAATGAGGAACTAATTTTATAATTTACCAAAAAACATTTAAATTGAAAAAAGTATGCAAAATATTTGATTTTGCTCATACAAGGTCATTTTCACACATTCACGACGACCACACAAAACAAATATATATGTGTATTCTTCATTCTTCATACAAATATTTTACCTGTGTGGGAATCGAACCCACAACCCACGGCTTTTAAGACAGATTTACTAACAACTGAGCCACTAGGCTGGTCTTGAACCTGTCAAGTTTTGAGTTTTGTACAAAAATTATCGACAATTCAGATGTCGACGAACTCAAAGATACAAAATCGAGCTTAAGTCAAGTTTTACAATTCGGAGGCTGATTTATATTGTTTTTGAACGTTCTAATTAAGGACTATAAGCAATACTTAATTAATAGCAATTATACTCGAAGGCGTAATAATTTATATCGCACTTAATGAAATTGCAGTAAACTCTCAAGAGAGCAATAGACTTTCAATTTGCATTTCAATACAATAAACAAAATCACAATATATAAATAAAGAAATACATGTTTGTGGACAATTCAAACATAACACCATCTGACCGCAAACTAAGCAAAGCTTGTAATATGGCGGCCGGATAGCTGATATAATACTTATATCATAGTCGTAAATACATACTTATTATACATAGAAACACCCAGACACAGTACAAGTACAGTACAAATATTTGAATCCATCACACAAAATGCTGGCACTGGGTGAGAAACGAACCCACGGCCTTAGGCTTCGCAGGCAGAGTTACTACCCAATAAGCCACGAGGCCAGTTTGTCAATGAATAAATATAAATAAATATTAGCGGACAATTCACACACAACACCATCTGACCCCAAACTAAGCAAAGCTTGTAATATGGCGGCCAGATAGCTGATATAATACTTATATAGTTTTTATATAAATACGTACTTATTATAAATAGAAACACCCATACAATGCAAACATTTGAATTCATCACAATGTAAACAATCTATAAACAGCTAATCTTACGTACATAGCATACAATCTTAATGAAACGTGAAACTATGAAATGTAGCACGACCCATTAAAGGTGCTAAATGGCTAATTAAAAATCAATTTGTTAAAAAGAATTAATCTTCGTTAACGTGACCAGCTTGTTTTTATAAATGCCTAATCAGTGGCCTTAACTCTTCGAGGTTCAGAACAAAAGGTAATTATTTCGGGCTAAAGGCCAACAAGGAATATCGGGCCGTTCATCAGTTTAAATTTATTTTCGACCTCGTTACTCCCGGCCAAGATCACGGAATAACAGGGCTAGAAAGAGCAACAATTTTGCCTTTGAAGCTTTGTGTTGGAATTCAGCAATATTTTCAACTGTCTACTTTAGAACTTAGCGTACAGGTGCTTTGGGCAATGACATTTCAAATAAAAGGATATGTAAAATAATGTCACTAACCGCCGCATTTCAAACAAACATATTTTGTAAATTTTTCGTGAATATATTTTTGCTAGGTCTTTTTGCGTGCTTTTCGGGGCTTACAAAAGAGCTTGAAGGTCAAATATTTCAAATATCTGTTAGTGGCGTACACAACTTACGGAGAGCCGTTTCTTTAAAAAAAAAAGTGGTACCTACTCCGAGAGTGCTGAAAGAAGTGAAACCTTTATTGGTTGGACAATTCGTTAACTATTATTACATCATCAACAGCCCGCTAAATGTTCCCACTGCTAGGACTCAAGCCTTCTCTCGCAAGGAGAGAGTTAAGGCCATAATCTACCACGCTGGCCCAGTGCGGGTTGGTGGTTGACACATGACTTTGAAAGGTTCTAGTTACTTACATATCGGTTTCCTCACGATGTTTTCCTTCACCGTTTTAAGTTAGCGGCATTACGCACCTGACTTCGAAAAGACATTGGTGCGTGTGGGGTTTGAACCCGGGGTCTCCGGATCGGCAGGCGTCGTTCTTCCGACTAGACCAGCCGTAACTTCGTATTATTTCTTATTATCATTACGTAAATACTCTTTGTAAATGTTAATGTTTGGATATTTGGATGTTTGTTGCTCAAACTTTTTACCGCGGGAAAATAAATGGAACGGGAACTACGCGGGTAAAACCTCGGGGCACTGCTAGTGATTACTAATACACAAAATTGTCGGAAACTGTGTCTCTAGTTCTGTTGTTTTTATTCGTATCAAAAAATGTCTACGTCATGATCTATGGTATGTGTTCTATGTCACGTTCTATGGTTTATGTCGCGATCAAAACAGCTTTCACTTTGAAAAAACTTTAGATTTTTGCAAGGTAATCAAGAGCTGTAACATTTTTGAGTAAAGTCAAAGTTTTATATATATTACATATTAGCAACTTTTATGAAGTCGAATAATTTTACACAGAAAATTAAAGAGACATAGAGTCAATTAACTAATGTTCTGTCAAAAGGATACAAAAGTTTGATGTGTGAATAATGATTGTTAAGAGTTTTGAAACAAAAAGGTAACAAAATTTAACGAAAGCTTTTGTACTTTAAATCCTATTTTTACAAATTCAAACCAGTAAAAATAATAATTGCATGCCAAAGTATGGCAGGGGAAAAAACCTAGATCTATGAAATTATATTATTGTCCAATAGATGTTTAGATATGAAAATATAAAGGCAGCATGATTATTTTGCGATCACCTTAACGAGTCTCGAAAGAAATAGACGAAAACCTGACCTACATTTCGATCAGTATCCAATTAACCTCAAAAAGTAATTCAAAGAATTTTCAATAAACACTTTCGAATTAGTTTGAAAATTTCTTGTGTGTTACAAATTTTGTAAATTGGCTAAGTGTCACCGCGATCTTATGAGCAGACGAATTGCTTGCCATTAAGCGCTTGTGTTGCCCGTTCTGTCACTTTGTAGCATAAATAAACTGGTTCATAAAAAGATAGACTAGACAATTTAGCCAAAAATCATACTCATGTGCTACTGACGATCCACCGCGGCTTGGCTCGTAATACATTTATAGCCTATAGCACTGAGAGACTACGTATTAGGTTTACGCTTAACGTATGTTTCAGGTAATGCTTAGCGACGATGCAGTCAAATAAAGCACAGACTAAGAAGAGAGAGTAGAGATGAACTGATGGACGTATAATTAGAAAAAAAAAACAATTACTCTCAACCTGATGACAGCAAGATTGAGTTTATAATGTGAGTGAAACTATTACAACTTATTACATGCATAAAGCCTTTAAACATCTGATTATTACACAAACGTTCTAAATATTTATATCCTAACATTTAATCTCAATGAAATAAGTAAATAAGGTGGGAGATTTCTGCTTCGACTAATTCTAGGTTATTACAGATCAAAAGATTTTCGCTTTCGTGAAGCTATTCACAGCACCCACTCTCAACTATAATTAATATTTTGAGTCTAATAATAAAGTGAACTTTGGAAGGCTATAATTAGTTGTATATACTTGTTTGGCTTTCAATTAGTTGTTTAATTGGTTCGTGATTACAATTGATGTCGAGAAAAATAATTATGTTTCATTGTTTTCACTTAAAAATACCGTCAAGAGGATTTATTTGATGGTTGATCAAGTATTACTAATTTAACAAAAAAATGGTAGTATGATTGAGTATCTGAATTATCTTTGGAACTAGTGAACTTTGACTGGCCTCGTAGCTTAGTGGGTAGTAACTTTGCCTGCGAAGCCAAATGCCGTGGGTTCGATTCCCACCCAGTGCATATATTTGTGTGATGAGTTCAAATATTTGCACTGTGTCTGGGTGTTTCTATGTATGATAAGTATGTATTTACAACTATATAAGTATTGTTTCATTGTTGCTATCTGGCTGCCATCTTACAAGCTTTGCTTAGTTTGGAGTCAGATGGTGTTGTGTGTGAATTGCCCACCAATATTTATTTATTTATTAAGATACGTAGGTAATGAAGCTGACTGTCTTTTATAAAATTCAAAGATGTCCTTCACAAAGAACGGCTTTTTCGCTAAGATAAATCTCTTACTGGGTATCATCTGTGAAAGAACGTCGTAGGAATTTGCGTAATTGTGCAAGCAGGTGAATTTATTCGATAGTTAGATTAAGTATTATTTAATAAACTAATATAATAAACAAAAAGAGAAAATTAAAAAAAATAAATAAAGGAAAGTATCAGAATCGGATAGAATGGAAAAGATAAAACTACGTTTCAACCGAAATGTATGTTGTAAGCCACCTGTTTCAACCTAATAAATTTTATGCACCATAATTTTACTCCACATTCCCTTTTCCATATCACGTCAAAGACAACAAAGACTTAAAAAGTCAACCCGTCTAAAGAAGCGTCTACTTAACCTTCATCAAGCCTTCAAAGACAACTAACGTAAACAAAAGTCCACTTATTTTGGACACGGCACATTCGAAACTTCCCTTTGTTTGTAAAAGGGTCCGCCATTTGAACTAATGGTGGGCGCATTACTGTGTCTAACTTAACGATCACTTAGCTGTTATAGATTCAGCGTGTTTCAGGACCACGAGTCAGCGTCAAAGAATCAGTTGTACTGTTAAAAATTACAAGTTATAGAAATAAATCACCTTGTATCTATTTTATGACCCAATTACAATGTGCTGTGCTGATATAGGCAGCCAATCTTTTAACCACTTGATAACAACTATTAAAGTCAACTTTATATAGAAATCCACGACGTCACCAATAGTCCAAGATCCCTGAGCCGCCAGATGTCACGTATTTTCTGATGGATGAAATGTGGACGATTGAGTAGAGTTAGTACGTACTAAGAACACATGCTTACCCGCTAACTTGCTTAGATGGCCAATTTTGAGATATGGGGTCCAGAAGATACATTACTTACTTCACGTATTTTCTGATTACTGATTTTCACGTATGTTATAGGCCATATCTTTAAAAATAGGGCGCTAATACTCCCAGACACTTTACGTCAGCCGTTTCGCTTAACAGACACTATAACACTCTATTATTTTGGGAGTACTAATTCGACTTATTTTATTCATCAGAAAATACGTGACGTTTGGCGGCCCTGGGATCTTACTCTACAACGTTGGTGAAGTCAAAATAATTTAAAGTCATGTAAAAAAATACGGAGCTTATGCTCGAGCGACACGAGGCTAGTTTTTCAAGCTAGGATAGCAAGCTAGTACTTCTAGTTTCGCGTAGACAACGCTACGCAACGCTAGTTTTGTGAGATTGGCTTGCTTTCCTAGTTTGGAAAAAAATAGATTGGCTTGCTTTCCTAGTTTGGAAAAAAAAATTTTTTTTTAAATAAAGAGTGACGAGACGATCAGGACATGTGCCTGATGGTAAGCAACATGCCTGACACATAACAGCACAGTGACATGCAGCTATTGGAACATGAAGAGTCCAAATCATTACCTAGCACTGCACTGCGCTCGTCACCCAGAGATCTAAGATCTTATATCTCTAAGCCCCGTCATTTCTCTGGAAACATTGCCCTTCAATCCGGAACACAGTAATGTTTGCACATTACTGCTTGGCGGTAGAATAACTGGCAAAGGTGTGGTACTTCCCCAGGCGGACTCTGCCAAGAGTCCTACCACTACAAAAACTACTACTAGCATCGTGTCACTCGGGCATTATACTGTATACATTATATAGCTCTCGCTACATTAAAAAAAACATTGTTGAAGTTACGAACGATTGTCAACTTTAACGCAAATAAATTTGCAGACACAAACTTAGAAAGTCCTCTAAAGTTTGATAAAATCTCGAGAAGCACTATTTTATGCTCCTTACATAGTTTAAACTTCATCAAAAACTGCTACTTCAGCAACATTTCATCATCACTCAAACGGAATCTCATTCCCACAATACAACGAGACATGCACAATATAAAGCAACAGTAACAATGGACTTACTGTCGCGTCCCACAAAGGGCCCCGCTGAAAGAAATAAAACGATGCCACTAAGTTTATCACAAGGGGGATATTACTTTACTTACTTTGTTTTGTAGATAGAGCTTGAATAGTTCATTTATAGTTAGTTTTAGCCCAAATAACAGCCATATACTTGCGCTCTTTTTACGCGGCATTTGCGTAAACCCAAATCGTACAGGAAAGATTGAGATATTTATTCTACAAACACGAAGTCGAAAAAACGTTGTCGTTTTAACCGTGTTGACTGAATGATGACTGATGAATAGTTACCCCCGAAGGCTTTATACCGATACAGACAGCTTTACTCAATCAAGTTATTTAAAACTATTCAAAGACATTGGGAATCAATTTTAAATTCTCGAAGAATCGATACCTGTAACTATTTTCAACGGAATGATAAATTATAAACCGAACAGTATCACTACGTAACACTGTGCTGTTCTGGCTAAGCATGTTGCTTATCACAAATAATGTTTGTCCCACCACTCAACACAACAACAATAAAAAAGTGAAGGTCGAGAGATGACATAAGCCCTTAAAAGACATCTTACTTGCAACGTTTCGGTTTCCTATCAATATTTTTCTTCGCCTCTAAAGCTGGTTATCATCACAATTGTTTACATCTGCACATAGCATATCACTAGAAGTATAGTCTAGGTGGACTCTACAAATTCACACCTATAAAGTCCAGAGTTCATGGAATAAGACTAGTTTATTCTATTACAACTGACTTGACTACAATTTTACAAAATAAGAACTTAAACGGCAATCACTTAAGAAATTTGCTTGCTGAGATTTTCCCATTAAAAATATGGTGCTAAGATTGTAATCTACAATGTTTACTACTTAATTAAATGTATTCTTGCGAGTACTTGTAGTCACATCATTGTATAACTGTGTAACAGAAATAATATAGAGCTCTGTAGCATAGAAGTAATATTCTAAGAAAACTTTATTGTTCGCCACCGAACTCTTAAAAAAGGGCAGAAGCGGCAAACACGCTTCTACTATGGCGATGCAAAATCAGGTGATGTCTCCTGATTTAGTCTCAGACGCAACAAGGAGTTGTGTACGTTCGCTGACAATTGTGTACGTTCGCTGACAATTCAATTTTCAAATTTTCCACGTTTTCGCCACGTTATGTTGTCTTTAGATTATAGCATACCTCATCTTCGTTTCTTTAATTATATCGATGTTGTTCGCACAAAATATTACTTCACATTTTTCATCAGTAGAAAATAATAGCAGAGGTATTATTGATAGTCTTTAACTCGATATGCATATATAATTGCGTTTACCTAGATTTCGGTAACATAGAAATCTTTATTTTTTTTAATTTCGAGGGGTCGTATAAATACTAATCATTTGATTGATATTGATTTTAATTTATATTTCTTCGGACTCCAGAGACACGGTACGTTGTCAAATAGGCTAGACAAGAATTGCTTATTATTTAGCTGAAGACATTGCTGTTTATTTGGCACGCTGATATTTAAATCCTAAAAAATGAGTAAGTAAATTCTAATATTTTGCCTTAGGTGTTGATCGTCCACATAAAGACTTTCTTTAGAAGTGAAAGGATGTATTTTCAATACTGCCGCTTTATAAGGAGTCTAGAGATGACATGGACGATTAGGTGGGTCCTACATAGGCTGCAAGTGTATGAAGTGAGAAGCAAGAAGACACTACTGAATCAGAGTTGCCAGCTATGATAAGCATAAGCAGCCCACGAAATGTTCCAACAGCTGAGACTCTGGGCCTTCTCTCGCAAGGAGAGAGTCAAGACAATAATCCACCACCACATGTGCGGGTTGGGGGCCGACACGTAACCTTGGAAGATATTAGGTACTTGTCGGTTCCCTCATGATAATCCTTCACAATTTTTAAGGTAGCGACATTACGCACATGACTTTGAAAATATAGTGGTGCGTGTTAGATTTGAATCCTGGGTTCCGGATTAACTGTCGCCGTTCTTCCAACTATTATACCACCCATAACTTATACAATTACGTTTAACTGTTACCAGTTCAAACACGATATTTTGAAAATGAACTGAGCGCTATAGAATAGCTCCGTTATCATTATACTGCCTACGTTACTTAACTTACTAAGTTAGAAAAAACATTTTTCGTAAAAAAAAAATTGACACCGCATTTCCAAGTGGCGTGATAAAACCTAACATTACCAAAAAACTAATCAGATTCAGCACATCTTAATCTATCAAGGAATTGTGACACCTTGCGAGACATTTCACCCGAAACCTGGAAGATTAAGACACATTCTACCCAAACCTGGGAGATTGCAGCCTTCGGAACCTACCAGATGTATCCACGGCCTGATTAAGACGGCACAGTAAACTGTAGGAACAGTCGTAGAAGTTGCGAGATTTTGACAAATGTGATTTTTATCAAAACTAACATGAAAATAATTTTGGCTAAAAACATTAACAAAAATTAAAATAAATATTGGTGGACATTTCACACACCACACCATTTGAACTCAAACTAAGCAAAGCTTGTACTATGGCGGCCAGGTAGCTGTTATAATACAAAATAAAATTGACAAAGCAAAGTTGAAAAACAACGCTTAATTTTAGTTTGACTCAGGATCTAGGTATCTAGAACTTCAGGATCAGCCATGATTAATTAATTACCTATTTTAACCTCATCGTAAGCCCATTTTAGACAAAACAAACCTTAAAACGAACCCACAAAAAATATTACAAAATTTTTGGCGTACGGAAGCATTGAATAAATATTCTAAATATTAAAAATAAGAAAGCTTGTAAGTAGCATGAAAATAACGGAAACAAGAACTATGCTCATAAAACTGCGAGCACTGCTAGTAAACCGTATTCAATTATTTCCACTAACAAATGTCAATGAAAATTACTACACTACAAGTCAATACCGAGTTACTTACACTAAGCACATCCGAATTATCCGTAAGCTGATCAAGATCTCAATATATTGAGAATAATCAAGCCCATCGACAGTCGGAAGCGTACCTAGTATTCTAACAGCATTATTTCAAGGAGTAATGCCAGAATTAAAACGTTTAGCTTAAAAAAGTTACATTTCCTAACAGTTATCCAAATTTTTCGTGCAATTTTTGTCAACGATGTACATGTGTGTATACCAAAAAGTTTAGAAATACTACGTATAGAGTTGGCACAAACGCTTTACATCAAAAGCACGAGTAGAACCTTTCTTGCCTTGTCGCTCTTGTGGAAGTGTCATTTTGTCACTTTTATCGCGGCACATCACTCTGTTGCCATAGAAAGTATGCACGTCATCTGCTTACGATTGACACATAGGAACCGTGCTGAAAATCTAACTCTATACGTAGGATATGTAAACTCATTGGTGTATACTGTAGCTACAATATGATTCTACAGATTAAGTACATAAGAGTACCATAAGCTGAGGCCCAAAGCCAACCGACTGTACCCAACACCCTCACACTCGTTGGCGCGTGATTAATGGAACTGGAAGTCCCGACGAAGGACAGATGCGTTAATTAGATTAGCACATCTCGTCGGCGTCATACAGAGATTTCTCCAAGTAGCTGTGATGTATTATAGGTTCTAGTGCTGACATACATGGAAGAGAAAGATGGCTTTTTTTCTTTTGTATTTAGACACATTTCACTCACAAAATGTGTCTAAAACATATGAGAGAAAAATACATCTTTCTTTACCATGCATGCATTTTCTAGCTTTTCTATCATTGCCACAAAATAAACACATAGGTTACGATTTTTAGTTCTTGGCGGCCTGGTCCTGGTTTCTCGGATATTGTCATATTAAAATCATTAAAATAAAAACATCCCTCAACTTGGACCAAATTGCGCGTAAATACTAACTGTCGTATTTATCGGTTCACTTGTAAGGGAAACTTCAAACTGGAATTAAACATGATTTTGATTGGTTTTTTATATTTTAAGATGTAGAAACAACAGTTCCCGCAGTTTTACTAGAACTCATGGAGCATGGAGCGGCGCGACCTTGCAGCTTCTGTAGAATGCAGATTTATATGTAAAAATTGAAATCAAAACTCACGAGGCGGTTTACGCCTGCGGCGCGCGCGGCTGCCACGCGGCTCCCACACGCTTGCTGCCCACCCGTCACATCGCCCCGTTCGCGGGCAAAAAATATCACCCGCGGCGCGGCTACGAAACCGCAAAAATTAGCGGTCTTGTGAGTTTTGAAATAAAACCGTCGCCCGTCGCGGTTCGCGTCCGCGCGCGGGTACGGTTGGAAACCGCTCCACGAGTTCAGCCTTAGATCCCGTTGTCGTAATTTTACCGCAGTACAATCTATAATCTAAGACTATAATCTAACTGAGTTCTAAATTTCAATTTGATTCCTTCTAACCTTCCGACATGATTGGGAAACAAACATCCAAACATTGACATTTATTTTAACCTCTATTAACCGTATTAATCAACAAATACAAATAACTAAATTTAAGTGCAACTATAGAAATAACAAAGAAGAGAGAACTAATGAATAATGAAATAAAAAAAATAACAAACCAGTTTAGTTTTCCTAAAACATACCTTCTTATAGTACATACTTGAGCTTAAATGTAGGTAATTTCATTGGAAATCCCATCTAAAAGAATAATAGGATCAATCGTTATAAGATACTTAGTTGCAGCTGTCTGTCTGAGCGTAAATTAATTCAACTAAGCGCAATTCAGTGCGATATTAACTATTAATCCAACTTATCAATAAGTGGAATTTCTTTAGTATTGGGTAGCTTTGTTCTATATTAAGGTCTGCGCCACAAAAAGAAGACCTTACGCCGAGGCGCTAAAATCGTTTTAATGAAATATTTTGACTCATTTTGTTATTAACTTAGGTCGTTGCTTAGCATAAGCGTAAACAACCCACTAAAAGTTCCCACAGCTGGGACTCATGACCTTCTCTCTCAAGGACAGAGTAAAAGCTATAACTCTCTACGCTAGCGTAGTGGTTTGGTACGCGTAGATGACACATCAACATGTCTGTTTTTTGCGATATTTTTCTTCCGTACGGCATCGGCAGTGAGGATCACAAACTTGTAATGTCCCAATCACTACTTAGTATGGTACTTATACACTGCTCTCATCACCTAGATACGAGTATATAAGATGAATTCAATATTTGTCTGTGGTTACTCCGAAAATATGATATTTTTGAAAAAAAAATTGAAAAAAAATAAAAATACGACTTTCTTACTCAAAATCTTACCTATATGGGCTTACAAGACACGCAGACAAACAAACAAAACCTCTTTATTACGCATAATATCATAAAATGTACTGATTTTCAAAACTGTCAGAGATTACCATCAAGAAATGTCGGCCTAATCGCTAACAGCAATCTCATCTAGTCATCCATTAACAGCAAGAAAAATAACAGAATTATCGAAAACTTGATAAATTAAGGCAAAGATAATAAAATAATACTGTTTATAAAAAAAAACAAATATAAAAAATGTAATTACACGAATAATAGTAAAATTAGTTCAAGTATGTTCCACAGCCCTTCTCGTTTTGTGATGTTTGTTGTACTCATACCTAACGTTAATATTTTTGCACAAAATATACACCATTTTTGCGACGGTATTCGTGTCTAGACTGTAATCACGTTCGACTTATTAGTGTTATTGTACCCTAATCCAATATTGCATTATAGATGAAATGTTCAAATGAAAAGATACACCGAAATAGAACCGATAAGGTTTTAGCAAGCTTTTGCTTCATTGGAGAACATTTTTTTGTGTCATTTAGATGCTATTCGTATTTTATTTAGAAAAGTTATTTGTATCTAACTCTATCGATAATACCTCTATATATGACTTTATTTAATACGAAATTTAGTGAAAATAAAAATGTCTAAGGAATAACAAAATCATATAAACTTTCATCCCCCATTTCATCGCTCCAAAATTTTATTCACACAAAATTCAACTCCCAAGCATTGAATTTTGCCAAACACTGCAATGTGTCACTCAATTCATATGAAATTTTGTGTAAATAATGTTGTTCAAGGAATAAAAAGTTTTATCATCATCATCAGCCGCAAGACGTCCACTGCTGAACATAGGCCTTCTAGACTTCCATAACAAAAAGTTTCATACATACTTTTATTTCTTCTTTCATCCTCTGTTGGGATGAATTTTGGAAATCCTTCCTTAGTCTATGTCATAAGAATTGTGCGAAATTTTTAGGTTTCTAGCTCTAATGGTTTGGGCTATGCGTTGATCTATCAGTCACACCATTGCCTTTAGGGATGGTAACAATTTTTCAGAATTGCTTTTATTTTGAAGATTGACGCTTGTTTACCATAAAAATTTATTTGATTTAAAAATATTAATATTTTGGATGAGTAAATGTACATTAATAAAAGGGTAATTTTGAATTTTCCCGCTAAAATACTAACGACTGACATGACGTCACTAGTCGCAAAACATTGGTTGCAATACATGACTGTATGTCCAGTTTATGTGTTTTTTTATTTGTAATTGAATACAAACAATCAAAATCGTCGACGCTAAGATCGCAAACTATAATAAACATGCAGATAAGTATACAATCTAGTCAGTCTTCGACGGCTTGTTTTGCGACTAGTGACGTAATAAGCCATATTGGCGTTTGCAGTCACGGGACGTTATAATAAATTTACTAAGTAATATTAAATTACATAAAAGTGATTTTTGATATTCTATGAATACAAACTATCATACAAGTGTCACTAAATATTAATTTGTGATTAGTGTTAACATCCCTGACAGATAGATAGATAGATTTTTTTTATATGTATAGACATAATTGTGTAAGAAATGTCCCATTCTAATTAGATCGTCAGGTGTGGCATGCATGCTTGCATGTAGTTGTTTTCTTAAGACATCACTATGAATCTTTACTTTCTCACTTAGTGAGCTCGACTAAGTCAATTTCACTTTGAAGGTGACACTAACTTCACCCAAATGGCAATTAAGATCTGCATAAAATATCTTTGTGAACTGAAGCTGATTCTGAATCTACACATAATTGGTAGTTTTAGCTGTTTGTTGGAGCCCCAATATAAGCTTACCTCAGTTTGGTATTTCCAGTTGTATCAACCGCCCAATAGGTGAGTGGATCTTACCTGCAAAAGAAGACATATATTTTTAATATCACACTAATATCATAAAGAGAGAAAGTTTGAGCGAATGTTGCACTTATCTCTGTAATAACTCAACGATGACAACGACCCAACTCACTAATATTATATAAAGCATAAGTTTAAGATTTCGTACTAAGAAAACGGAGTCAAATTTATATGAAAAAATGTAAAGAAAACTTAGTGAAATGACACCAGCCACTCCAGAATAATCAAATATAACGCTTTCCATTCTGTATTGTAATCAGCATCCTTCACGTTTACATTAACCCCATCATTGTAATTTTGGTCGCTCAAATACATTTCAACTTTCATTATATCGTTTTCTCGACGCATCAACCCAAATGACATAACCTTGATGACGTCATTACAGCATTATTTACATAATCGCTCTGTTTTCATGAAAACAATTTACAATAACGACCCTTCTCTCATGAAAAATAAGGTCTAGATTTCAAAGTTTGTTTGTAGCATTCAGGATTATATCTTGGTTTCAAATGGTTCTGTTCGAATGTTCTACATTAAGATATTTTACATTGAAAATTACGGAAGAGATAGTGTACTAAAAGGTTAAACTTGGGAGAATTCAATGGAATTGAGTTCGAATATTCGAAGTATGTTTCTAAGTGATGTTTAACTTTCACATTTACACTCCTAATGTTACGACTCTGACGTAATGAATAAGACTATCTCTTTCTTACTCTACCATACTGCGTAGCAATTGGTATATTCATAGTACATTTGGCATGATGGCTGGGTTAAAAATATCCTATTCAAAGTAATTACTTAATATCACACTAACATACACTTCATTGTTCGATTTTTACGAAGATGTGATGTGACGAGTATTTGTATATCTTTGTCAATTATTAATAATTGTATAAAAAAATACATAAAAATACTTGACGGACTAATTAAGTTCATCAAGTAGATTGTGTATGTTTTTTATCATTACGGAAAAATATATATGAAACAAGTTCTTTTTTTAAACAATTGTTAAAAATTTACAAAGACATATAAATACTCGAAGATCATCAAACATTCAGACTGAAGGGTTGTGACGTCACGGCTTCGTAAAAATCGAACAATGAAGCGACGTCACTCGTAACTTCTAAATAATGAATCTTCGTCTGTTTTGTTTGTGAAATAGAAGAAAAAATATGTGTGCAATATTTTTAGACAATCAAATCAATTGCCTTTAAATTGGTGATTATGTCAAATATGTCAGATTAACTGAATGTGGTTTATTAGTTAATATTAACTGATTCGTATGTGGTATGCACGTAGAATGAATTTATGAGGTCAGACATTCCACACCCTTCTGGTTCGTGGAGGCAAATGGGTATGTGAGTCAGTCATTGTGGAATTCCTAATTTTACAAGATGATAAAACTATATACTGTACCCTGCCACGCTTCGCTGTGGCACATTGTGATGCAAAAATTAGATAAAAACAATCCTTGGTGCGGATTATATATCATTGTAAAATTTTAGCTCGATCGTTGCAGAATTTTTTGAGTTTTTGAAGCGTACACAAACCAACATAACATTTTTATATATAGAGATTATGTATGATAAATTATGAAATTTGTTATGGTACAATTATGTAAAAAAAAAAAAACACTTGTAAGGATTACTGTAACGTAACGTGTAACGTGATTTTAATGTTGCTTTTAAATTTGTCCTAGTGTTACAAACAAGTGAGAAGGTAGGTTTACTCGAAGGTTTTAAAAGCTATACCGCCTCATAATAGACATTTCATATAACTGTGAAATATGTTACCGTTGTACGGGTAATATTAAATAGAGGTGAAATAGTTATTTGTTATACAAGAGTGCAAAGTTGATTTTTAACCGCGTGCTCAATTTTGATGACCGAGCAAGCGAAGGATTCTAAAATTGAATCACAAGCGCAGCGAGTGATTCAAAATTAGAATCCTGAGCGTAGCAAGGGAATCAAAAGAGCACAAGGTGACAAATCTTTGCACTCAAGTGCAACACGTAACTTTTCATTCCACCTCACCGAGGAAATGACTAAATGAAAATTTTTAAATGTTTTCGCGCTAAGCAAATTAAAAAAAAGTAAGTACACCAGGGAGGTTCCGAGTCTGAGTTTTCAATATATTAAAAAAAAAGTATGATGCATTCGGCACCAAGGAGGTAGAAATAAATAGGTTGACTTATGTTTTGAATTTAAAACCTCAGTACACACGATGTTCTAAATTCAAATTTACTTTAACCTCTAGAGGGTAAAAACGATTTTTGCGCCCTGATATCGAGGAGCAAAAGTACTCTTTCCGAGCTGGTGGGATGAAAACATTTTTTTGAAGTAAGCGTGATCAATTGTAGGACACGTTGTTTAATCGTAACATCAGATAAGTCGAGGGGCAAATAAAAATATATCAACGAGATTAACTGGATATCATCATCATCAACCTGTGTTCGTCCAGTGCCAGATATAGACATGTCTAGAGTAAGTTTTTTAAAATCAATTGTTTTTAAGGTTCAAAGTGATTCAAAACAACTGAATGTTTGTGCAAAATTCAATGACATAAATTTACGAAATTAAAATTACTAATTCAATGGCATACATTAATTACTACGCATAAACTCTAATGCATTGTAAGCATAAACGTTGAAAATAGTGCGATAAAATGTAACAAATGTTCCAAGCAACCGAGATTTAAACCCTAGTAATCCTACTTTTATGTCAGCAATCCAATAGGAAAAGATTTATTCACGAAAAAATGGATTGCCGCACTTTAAGACGGCCCATCCAAAGAGATTTATGTAAAAACTTGAAAAGAAAATAATGTCGAAAACAAGTAACCGAATACACTTATGAACTAAACAACTTTTTATTACACACCCGAGGGTCTGAGAAAAATACATTTTTTGCTTATTACGACCCCTAATAACTCAATTTACAGTAAACAGTAAAAATATTCGTAAACAAACACATTTTGGGGCACACTCCAAGGAATATGTGGGAAAAAATAAGTTGATGTTTTTGTAGCTGTGGTTTATGATACCTTAGTATTGTATAGTACAAATACAACTAAAAAGAGGTGTATTCTTAGGGTTTTCACAGATACTGTCTACATTTATTAGGTGACGCAAGGGTACACGAAAAAACATTGGTTGTCTGTTAAGTCAGTTTGTTTACGGACGATAGTTTAACGTGACGACGTCATAACAAAACATTAATAGAAGCGGCGCAAGCGTACAATTAGCGTAACGGGACAGTGAGCATTTATAATACGTTGACGTCAAAAACGAGCCAAAAACAACGCTATGAAGCTGGGTGAAATATACATTTTGACGTGACAACGTCGAATAAATTGATGAACGCTGGCTGCATGAACGAAGAATTGTCCCATTATGTCCCGTTACGATCACTTTCCCGTAACGATCATTGTTCCGTTACGTTAATTTTCTCGTTACGCTCGTTAAACTGTCGTCCGTACCAACCGGCTTTACAATCGACCATTTTTTTTATATTCGTGGACAATTCACACACAAAACCGGACCTCAAACTAAGCAAATCCTGTAACATGGCGGCCAGATAGCTGGTATAATACTTATATAGTTGTAAATACCAACTTATTACATATAGAAACACCCAGACACAGTACAAATTTTGAATTGTCTCTTCAGAGTGTTTTTTTACAATACGCCTGCATACTAGCACCCAAAGTCGACAAACTAGTGGACACCAAGGAGTGAACAGTACTCCGTCCAAGACAGAATCTGTGCTTGGTATAATATGATCAATGGTTAAGACTTAAAGAATCTTCTCATCATTAAGAGGACACCTAGGTGTTCACACATAGAAATTAAACCTAACATTGTTTTTAAATTTTCGGGATTTGAACACATAATTAAAGGACACTTTAACACACTATTTACACACTTTAAAGGACGTCACGAGAAGAAGCTATCTCGTGACCACGTTAGTTGTAACGCTGCCAAAATCTCAAGGTAATTAAATTAAAGTTTTTATCGTGTATAAGTCCTGCAAAGTGATAACATTATTCAGCCTTTATATCACCGTATAAAGAAATTTAACAGACTGCTAATATCACCATTATTCTAATTGCCAAATAAAGAGTTAGGCATTCTAACGTAGCTTTAGCAAACCTAGGTCCCCACATTGCTAAAATATCATGAACTTTGATGTGGTTGAAACTAACCTAATTTGACGGGCCATTTTGTCCGCAATCAATTTTAATGCTTGAAGTAAGTTTTTGAGATAAGCGACTTTGTACGAGTACAATTTAAGTCTCCGGGTCTAATAACTCTGCTATGTTTAATTTGATAACGGGACACTCACGTATCGGTCGGTCAATCCGACTCGAGTTTCGGCCGCGTTCGGCGGCCTTTTTCAAGGAGAGTGCACGCGCGCGATGGCTGCCCGTTTGGCACACATGCATCTGTGCTATGGGTAGACCGTCGGATTTAGCAAACGGTATATCTAGTAGTACTTGCTATGATTAGAAGAGTATTTCAGGAAATTGTTGTTTTATTTATTTAATATAATTTCTCTGCTATTATCAATTAACTGTTACGAGCCTAACATAACCCAGACTTGAGCCATGATCTTTCTTTTCAATTACCATTTTCTTCTTCATAGCAAAAACAGTCAACTAAATGTTCCCACAGCTGGAACTTCTCTTACAAGGAGAGAGTCAATCCATACTAATATTATAAATGCGAAAGTAACTCTGTCTGTCTGTCTGTCTGTCCGTCTTTACCGCCTAAACCAACCAACAGATTTTGACGAAATTTGAAACATAGATCTTTGATAGAATAGATCCCGAGAAAGGACATAGGCTACTTTTTGTTCCGAAAAAAAGGGTTAAAAGGGTTAAAATAAGGGATGAAAGTTTATATGGAAAACTTCGTCATTGTTGAAGAACTATGAAACTTTACGTCTAGATATTTAACACGAAACCATAAATGTATATTTAAGCAGTTTTGTAGTTTTGAACTGTACCTACGGGGGTGGAATTGGGGGGTGAAAGTCTGGAAGTTCAATATTATTGAAGATAAAACCATGAAACTTTGTATCTAGACACTTGAAATGGAGTCGATAAACGTTTGTTCCAGCAATTTAATAATTTCTAACTATACGGGGATACTTATATAACCGCTTGATACACTGGCCGCTTTTCGCGTTTTACAAATTTGGCGGGAAAACGGGTGTCAGGTCACATAAGTGCGGTGTTTATGTTTCGGCATATGAAGTGCCACCTTACTTTTACCCGTTTGAGCCATTTACTCTCAAGAGCGTTTCAAGATGAAACCTCGCTAGTTGGTTGAGTTAAAAGATAGAGAGAGTATCCAAGCTAGCTCCGGTGAACATGAGTAGAAGTAATTATAAGAGTTGTTAATAAAAACCGCAAGTTTAACTAATTAGATTTTATTATCGTATAAAGTTCACAGTTACCACTGGATGGGTGGTCTAAATGTAGTGGTAGTTCTGGGGGTAGTATAAGTTGAAATTAAAGAGAGGGTCGGGGTCGTCTGCAAATCGAGGGGATTATAGTGCAATTCTGGTGGGACACACTGGCCTGTGTAAGCCGCGGAGAGTCGGGTCGCAGTCCTTCTGGGGGTTCAGTGGTGGCAGCTGGACATGGCGATGGTGCTCCTTGTGTCCTACATGGGGTAGCTCTTCTGTTTCACCCGAAGGGAGTGGAGGGCTGCTACCTCAAGATTTGTAGTTCCCTTGGTATATCAGCCGGCCATAAGAGTTGGCCGTTAGGGACTCAACCCGGTGCTGGAACCCTGGAATTGGTCGAAGGTGACCATTAGAATGTTGCCCCCCAATACGAAGATAACTGCGACATCCGCGGCCTGCTTCGTCGAAGCAGAACAGAACCCAAAGTGGTCCGCGCATGATTGATAATTATGATGAGGCAGTCATCTTTACATTTCGGTTGTACACTGAGTAAATCACGCTTACATAAAGAAGCATAAGTATGAGAAATAGCAGGAAGGTTTATAACGGTCGAAGGAAAATCAACCGTCATTCACTTTTCTAGACACAGGTAGGTCAATGACCTTCGATTCCGACTTATCGAACTCGCCGGCCGTTGACCCCGTGTTCGATTGTCATAAAGTAATTTGCTGAATCCAAACGAACATCGTTCTGTCGCGGGGTCTCCCGTAAATCATCGGCAGACAAATTCGATGAGCAGTAAAACTAACACAATTCATACACCATATGTTTTACACAATTGTACACGTAATATGAACAGTGATGCAACAGCGATATATAATGTAAATTGAACACTTACCCTACGGGGTTTTCGTTGCACTTATAACTTTTAAGCTTTCGGACAGTATTTAGTTTTATTTCACTTTTTATAGTTATTAGAAAAATTATTTGTAAAATGGCTTCTGCCTCAAGTCAGCTTCTGTTTTATAATTGTATGCCCTTCGGCGTCGTCTCTCGCCATTGGGTGATTTGAATTTGTCGCGTCCCGATTGGTCCGCGACACCGTTCCGTTTTACCATCTACGGCCGTTTTACGATTTAAAAGGTTTCCTAAGACGGCAAGTCTATTTTTGATTATTTTAAGGGAACGGTGGAATTGAACACCGTTACAAAGACGCTTCTAGCGGTATCATTTATTTATAATTAATGTACTTAAATAAATTCAAGATGGCCGCCGCTACAAAATAGCGGATAATTTATGTTTTATTAATCCCATCAATATGGGTATCAAATGAAAGGGCTCAACAAGCAGAATACAATATACTATAAAAAAATGAAATCTAAGATGGCGGCCGCTACAAAATGGCGGATAACGTAGGTTTTATCAATCCCATCAACATGGGTATCAAATGAAAGGGCTCAATAAGCAGAATACAATATACTATAAAAAATTGAAATCCAAGATGGCGGCCGCTACAAAATGGCGGATAACGTAGGTTGTATCAATCCCATCAATATGGGTATCAAATGAAAGTGCTCAACCAGTAGAATACAACGTACTATATAAAATTAAAATCCAAGATGGCGGCCTCTACACAATGGCGGATAACTTAGGTTTTATCAATCCCATCAACATGGGTATCAAATAAAAGGGCTTGACAAGAAGAATACAGTGCACTATACAACCTCAATACTTTAGATGGGCGCAGCCACTAAATGGCGTATCAGACAGAATTTTTGATAGTCGACGAGATTTCCATAGTGTCTTATCAAATGTTATGCATGATGGACGCTCGATTAAGGCAAATTAAGAACTGCGAAAATGAGTTTTTTGGAGGAGTAAACGTATTACTTTTCGGTAATCTTTTACAACTGCCCCCTATAAAATGATCAGGAAGACCTGTTTTCAATTCTAATACGAAATTATATACATGAAAGTAGCTCTCTCTGTCCGTTGCCGTCTAACGCCTAAGCCACTTAAAGAGTTTGTTACAATTTGGTGCACAGATAGACTAGACTTAGGAAAGGACAACGGCGACTTTTATCACAGAAAAGAGTTGAAAAGAGGGAAATGAGGAGTAAAAGTGTGCATGGAAGGATCTTTGCACTCTTTGTATGCTATTTTTAACCGACTTCAAAAAAGGAGGAGGTTATCAATTCAGTTGTATTTCCAATTGTGAATCAATTTAGATGGTTATTTTTTTGGTTGGTAGATTATAGTTCAGAGCTGGTCATATAAATTTTATCAAAATCAGTGGGGCGGTTTTCGAAATATGAACAACAAACTAAAATTTGCGTTCATGTAATCAGACGATATATCTAATAACATCTACTAATAGACTCTAATAAAATTTGGTGGACCGTCCCAATATGATTTTAAATTAAAGTCTGTTTTTGATTAATTTTTTGAGAACATAGTTTTACTTGTAATTTGTCGTGTAAATTGTACATTTATTAATAAATATAAAACTTTGATTTAGACCGATTTTGATTAGGAAATGTGAATTTGTATGGTAGTAGACATACGAGTAGGTACTGCCTCAATTACTTTAATAAATATGTGGCGCGGACGAAGTCGCGGGTAAAAGCTAGTACCATATAAAATAAAGTTTGCCTATTGCGTGTAGGTGGATAACGCAAACGAAGATTCTATGGTGCTGCCTTGAAATTTCGTTGAAACAGAAATTTGTATCGTAATAAAATTGCACGAGTATTTTCAAATTACGTCTATGCTTAATCAAATAAACTTATAACTTGGACACTAGTTATAGGTAAGTAATTTGTCTAGAATATTTTAAAATTCAAAATTGGGTTCCATTTAACTGCTAATGACGTAACGCATACTTCTCTAAAAGTAACATATTTTCTTGAGAATAAAGGACACCTTGGTTTTATCTTTTGGGAAACAAAGACTTAAGAGTGTTACAATAAAAAATAGCATAGAAATATTAGTAAAAAAATGTACAAAACTTCATAGAAACACGGTACAAAAATTAATTAAGTACATTTTTCTTTCATTACTCTCTTTGACGTCTTAAGAGCTAATCATTTTCTTTCGAGGCATAAATACGGTTGGTTAAAGAATTTAATTAAGCAACTTTTGTTTACCATCTTACTTGCAGTTTGCAGTTGTTGTAGGATGGTACTCATAAAAATGTATTCATTTTTAATTGGATACATTTTGAGGAGTGTGCATCTCATCTGTAAGAAGTAGGCTATTTGGATATTATTTTTCGAAAGCCTGTTGTCGACAAATACTAAAATGTTTATAATTAGATATGGTAACAGTTGAAAAGTTAGGTAAAACACCTAAAAATCTAGCTTCTTCAGTGCAATGAAAAATGTGTTTTTCCTACACAGGTTGTACGAGTACACTTCGGAGAGTGTGCTACTGATCTGCATGATCTAATACCACCTTGCCCTATCTATCGTACTTCTCGTAACTCGAAGAAGCGGCACCGTTTTATGGTGGATATTCCAAAGACACGGGCGACGAGGTTTGACTCTACGTTTGTGATAAGAACGTCTAGGTTGTGGAATGAGTTGCCTGAGTGGGTTTTTCCGATGGTTATAATCTTGGTGTCTTAAAATCAAGAGCGAATCGGATTCTTCTAGGTAAACACGCTCCATCGTAGACCGCATCGTCGTTTAACATCAGGCGAGATGGCGGTCTAGTGTAAACCTATAAAAGTTAAAAAAACAGGTTTGCAGAATTTTATTCGTTTTCAATTAACACCTTGCGGTTATACCCACGTAGAGAGACGAGACAATTTTCTTAGCATTCACTGGATTCACCGTGCGGGTGCCGGGTCCATCGTGTGGCAGAGAGAGAAAACCCGAGTAGACCCCGAGACTTGTGACTCGGGCGTAGATTTAAGGGGCCCCTTTCTGACGTACATCAACACTCAGCTTGACCACTCGTTTTTCTCTCCCTGCCCAGCCAAATCTGATATGAGCCTACTAGTGCAGCTTTAGATACTCGTTCTAGTATAGAACTTACTGCACTTCTGGATAAGCCAAGGTCTTTCAGCAGGTTGTAGATAGATTTTGCTGGTATACCTCTCGCTCCCACTTCTACAGCGTATAAACTAACTACATTTTTGTTTTTTGTTAATTCGTTTAGGAGGTCGTAATACTTATTTTGTTTCATCGCGTGGTCTTTAGGTATATTAGTTTCCCACGGTACGGTAAGTTCTACAAGGACTATGCGTTTCGTAGCTCTAGAAAAAAGGAAAATGTCCGGTCTGGATGACGAAACACCCACATCCTCTGGGATCCTGTAGTGCCTTTCATACGTGAACATTAAAATAGTCCAATCAGGCGCTGAACCCAGGATTGAGTAAGGCTTGTGCCTGGAGTTTGAAGTTGAGCCTTCTTTTACAAAGTTAATTTGTCTTTTGTTTGTCGTCAATCCCTTTTGGGCTCTAGCATTGGCATGAACAGAGCATGAGCAGAAAGGCTCATGGCTTCACGAATGATTTCAAGTACTCTGTCATGGCGCCGCGAGTAATGACCCCCATTAAAGAGCACCTTGCATCTCACCAATATGTGCCTTGCTGTACATATCGCCTCTCCACAAGTATAGCAACATTTTTCAGAGGCTTTTCCCCACCTTACCAAGTTACTCTGGTCAGAGAGGTCATTTGGAATGCATTTAGATAAAATTTTAATAAGGCAGGAGACCAGTCATAGATCAAGGTGCGCCACTTTAGAGCTAATGGGATACAGAACTCACCTATGGTTAACCACTCACTTTGCATTTCCAAATTCATAGCGTGCACTTTGTAACCGTCATTTTCGTCTTGTTGTAGAAAGGTTTTTACCATGTCTCGGTCTTCCCTTTTCTTTCTCGCACCCAACCCAGCAGTATTTACTTGTGCACCTGCCATAAATTGTTTATGGAATTGAAGTCTAGATTCCAGGTCTGAAGCAGTTTTGTCTTTTGGGAGAGATGTAATTAATTCGTCTTGTGACTTTCCCAAAACATGCGTTTTGTAACTCTTAGGTGTTTGTAAAGTTCAGACGGTTTCTTTAGTTTCAGCCCAAAACTATTGTGATCCCTAAAAAGAGTAGAGGGATCAGCCGGATGTGCCAATCCGAACCATGACTTCAATATCTTTATGACTAGCTTTGCCAGGAGGGTTTTACCGATGCCATATACTAGGAAAGGCCAAGTGAGACGTGATTTGAGGTAGTTGTCATATATCCATGCTTTTTTGATATTGCTGATAGGCTGCTGGTCTACCTTATTGAGGTTGTTCATGAAATTTTCAACAACCACCTCTAATGATGGAGTACGTCCTTTGTGATCTATCTTTCTATTCCCATTATTTTCTTGTAAAAAGTAGTTTGAGGAGTACTCTATGTGTTGTTTTAGACTAAAACCTATCGCTGAATTAAATTTCATCTTAATGCATTTAGTAGTTTTTGTTTGAAATAGTAACAACAGCCATCCACACTAGCTTTTGCAACTATAAGTGGGATTTCCTTTACTAGTATAATATCGGAAGATTCCAGTTTATATGGAAGTAAAATTGTCGTCGTTGAATGTATTCATTTTTCCATACATTTTCATATGGAAGTTTTTAACTTTATTACGAATTAACATTTGCAAAACTAGAAGTTCGGATTTTAGTTTGCAATTGAATTAATGTAATATGAATCAGTTGTTCAGTTGTTTGTTTCGTATTTAAATTTTAACCCGTACCATAATATTCTCGATTATATTCCGGTTCTATTATGGAACTTAAATATTCCAAATAAATAAACGTAACCATATTACTACTAGTGAAGTTACGGCTGGTCTAGTCGGGAGAACGGCGCCTGCCGATCCGGAGTCCCCAGGTTCGAACCCCACTCGCACCACTGTCTTTTCGAAGTCATGTGCGTAATGCTTCAAACTTAAAACGGTGAAGGAAAACATCGTGAGGAAACCGACATGTACTCAGAATCTTTCGAAGTCATGTGTCATCCACCAACCCGCACTGGGCCAGCGTTGTGGATTATGCCCTTAACTCTCTCCTTGCGAGAAGGCCCGAGTCCCAGCAGTGGGAACATTTAGTGGGCTGTTGATGATTGAACTATATTACTCAGAGATAATGCTATAGTCAATATGTAATAGATTTATAGTAAACATAATTGAGAGTCAATCGTTCTTGATTTTATTATTATAACAGTTGGTCATAGATAGTTGAAGAGTCCAAATCATTACATAGCATTGCACTGAGAATTGAAAATATTTTATCTCCGTGTCCTATGATTTCACTGGAAACATTGTTTTTCAAACCGATAAAGAGCTATGGTTTCATGTCACTCCCTGACGGTAGAATAACTCCTGACAAAGGTGTGGTCATTCCCCAGACAGACTCTTCAAAGAGTCTACTCAGACACAATAGATGTGTGCTGTTATGTGTAGGCATGTTACTTACTATCAGGCACCTGGTGGTCTTGTAATATATAGGTCTTATAATAATATATAAATATAAATAAATAAAATAAATATTGGACAATTCACACACAACACCATCTGACCCCAAACTAAGCAAAGCTTGTGTGATGGCAGCCAGATAGCTGATATAATACTTATATAGTTTTAAATGCATACTTATTATACATAGAAACACCCAGACACAGTGCAAACATTTGAATTCATCACACAAATATTTGCACTGGGTGGGGATCGAACCCACGACCCTCGGCTTCGCAGGCAGAGCTACTACCAACTAAGCCACTAGGTCAGTCAAATAATAATAGAGTGCTATTATTATACTGAGTATAAAAAATAAGCCTCTGTTACTCGTACTTGACGCAAATCGCAAGTCGTCGCAATAATGCCCCAGCTACACTAGGTTAGTTTTTCAAGCTAGGGTAGCAAGTTAGTGTTAGTAAGCTAGCAATACCAAGCTAATTCTTCTAGCTTCGTGTTGACAAAACCAGCGTTGCGTAGCGTTGTCTACACGAACCTAGAATTACTATCCTGATGACACTATCCTAGCTTGAAAAACTTGCCTTGTGTAGCTCGAGCATTAAAGAGCTTATAGTATGAACTCCCATCTACTCGTAGTTGTACAAATGCGTTGTTTTATTGCAAATGACGGCAAAGTCGCGTCGAATTTAGTTTGAATAATGAATGGTACCGCAATGGATTGTGCGTTTGTTTGTAAACTAGCTACATAATTTAATTGCGTGCTTTACACTCGATTGAAATTTGAATTCAATTTTAACCTTCTCGTGCTCTAAATTTTATGTAATTTAAATTTTAAGCTCTAAAATCAACTCTATTGCCTATTATATGGTTACGGCATGTAAAGTAAGTAAACTCCGTGTTTTAAATTGTTGTCTTTTCGAGCTCTTTTCATTTAATTATTTGATATTATAATAATATCATAAATGCGAAAAAAAATTTTGTACATATGTGTGGATTTTTGTTATTTATTCAAGCATAAACTACTGAATGTAGATGGTTGAAATTTGGTACATAGCTAGATAATAGCTTGGAATAAAACAAGCTAAGGCAGGTGAAACCGTGGCAAATAAATCTTTTCCTAAGTAACATTAACCAGTACCTACTAAACGGCTGAGCACAAGTGATACACCCATTCTTGCATCGCTTCCACAAAGCTGTAAAATCACCATCTGTGCACAAAACTTAGTCAAGCGGTAAAAGGGCCGGTCAAACTTTTTTAAACGATTTTATAGTTCATATTTAATGATTTCGGCAAAACGTACTAATCTGTGACACATCATAAACATCCCACTAAATGTTCCCACTGCTGGGACTCGGGGCCTTCTCTCGCAAGGAGAGGTTTTAGTTAATAATCGACCACGCTAACTAGTGCGGGTTGGTGGATGACACATGCCTTCGAAAGATTCTATCGACAAATCGGTTTCCTCACGGTACTTTCTTCACCGTTTTAAGTAAGCGGCATTTCGCACATGACTTCGAAAAGACAGTGACGCGCGTGGTTTTGGAACCCGTGGCTTCCAGATCGGCAGTCACCATTCTCCAGGCTAGAGCAGCCGTGATTTCTATATCACACTAATATTTATCATGATCACCAGCTTATTTAATATTCGTCCATTGTTGGACATTGGCCTCTCCTATTTGACGCCATAAGGTGCGGTCTCCTGCATTGTGCATTCTTTGACCGCTGACCTTTCGCAGTTTGTCGTTCGACCTGGCTGCAGGGTGTCCCACTCTATGGTTGACGGTTCGCGGTCTCTGCTCCAGTACCTTTCTACCCCTACTCTCTATAATTATAAAGACAACATTCAAACTGATTTGAATGAAATTGAATGCATAAAAATAAGATTGCAATGATGACATGTTTAATGTAGTGCTGCTTTTAAAAAGTGATCTATGGAGAACTTCTTCCTATTTTGACAATAATATTCGTATTTTTTTAATTTGAACCGCTGTCTATAAAATTTGAAATTTATGGTAAAATTCATCCACTGGCCCCCTTGTTTGACGGTCTATCAATTAATGTGACATTGGCGGAATTGTGAGGTTAATCCACATAGAGTCATTAATCTCTATATATAAAAATGTTATGTTGGTTTGTGTACGCTTCAAAAACTCAAAAAGTTCTGCACCGATCGAGCTCAAAATTTTAGAATTATGTATAATCCGCATCAAGGATTATTTTTATCTAAATTTTACATCACAATGTGCCACAGCAAAGCGTGGCAGGGTACACTTAGTTAAAAATAAAAATACCTAAGAAGGTAAAATATAATTAATAATTTATCAAAACTAAATTGAATTAAATCCTAAAAAAAATTAAATGACACAAATACAATCTCAGCATACATATGTATCGGTAGTTGATAATTCACAAGCTTCTCAATTAAGGGTATTGGCATTCCGCAGTCCAACTTTGTACTACTGTAGTGCTGAAACTTGTTAGCTAATAGCAGAACGCTTCAATCCTCTTACAGAAACAGTAGCTCTATATTTAGAAATTAAATAGTTATTGTAATTTTGTACTTGTAGTAAAAGTTATAAAGTACAAAATAAAATTTTAAAAAATGGCCACGTGTGTGTCGTTCTTATTCTTAATAGGGATGTGCTAAGAAACGATACCTCTACGTATTTATTTTTTAAGAAATATATCGTACACGATCTAGAAATATCTACGATTGTAGTGATAGGACACTTAGCAGAGTCCGCCTAGGGAAGTACCACACCTGTATTTCGTATTTTATACTAGTTTATTTTTATTCATTTCATACTTACCTATTTGTGTATTAGGATGTAAAATTATTAATATGTAATGTATATGTATTTATTGTATAGAATTAAATTAGATATGTTAGTAGTTATTAGTATATTACTATACAGAAGTGTAAGCTTCTATGTACTCCTAATTGTACCCCCGTCATCCACTACTCATATTTTCTTCACCATCCTGCGGTAGTCTAGAAGAAATCGCTCTTAGCGATAAGGTCGCCCATTGTTACTTTGTTTTAAGGTGTTTCTGTATTTTGTTTTATTACTGTAGTGCAATAAAGAGTTTATCTATCTATCAATCTATTTCTACCGCTAAGGAATAATGTGCAAAAATAATTGTGTTCCCATTTAGAGAGCATATATTTATCTAGGCGAGCGCAGTATTAGGTAATGATTTGGACTCTTCATGTTTTAATAGTTCGTCGCGTGTCCCTATGCTTGGGTGTTGCTAACCATCAAGCATTATCCTGCTCGTCCCAACACTCCATACAAAAACAAAAAAAATCAGCAGCCATCGTGTGATTCGCCTTGATTCGTGAGGATACCTTAGGCAGCCCATTTAATGTTTCCACCGCTGCAATTTGGGGCTTTCTCTCGCAATTAGAGAGTCAAGGTCATAATCTACCACGCTGGTCCAGTGTGGGTTGGTGGATGACACATGACCACGAAAGAATCTATGTAGGTACATGTTGGTGTCCTAACGATACTTACCTTCCCCGTTTTTTAAGTTAGCTACAATACTCGTGAGAACAAAGTAAATATACACATGTGGTTTTAAATAAATACACGGGTAGCACGCATTTGATATAGTCAGTCCAGTCCGACTTAAGTTTCGATCGCGTCCGGCGATCTTTTTCAAGGAGAGTGCGCACGCGTGTTCGCAGCTTGTTTAGCACAGTATTTATTGAAAATATGTAGTAACCATGTTAGTTTTCATAATATGGTAAATTATTTATGTTTATGCAAATGTGAATATATGCCCGAGCGTTCATTCAGGTCTTCCATACTGCAATCACAGCGTTAATAGCACAGATAAATGACTACAGCGGTGGATATGTTTGTGTCTGTGTGTCGGAAAGTTGTCCGGGATGTAGCGCTTTACCCCGGAAATTGGGATATTCAGTCCGTTGAGGCTTGTAGATTTAACTTTTGTAATTTGGTATTTTTAAAACGAGTTTTCTGTCCGGCGAGATATATCGTGCCGTCCCAACACTCGCAAGCCGCAACTTGGAATTGAGTGGTTTCACATTTTGCTTTATAACTTCGTAACTAACATTTTGATGGTGAATTCAAAATGTTTTATGACAAGAACAAAATTAAAAATTTTGATTAACCCCCGACTACCTTAGATTTGTTATCTGTACAACATTCTACTAATCAAGCCCTTTCATTTGATACCCATATTGAGGTAGTAGTGAAAAATATTATATAATTCGCCATTTTGTGGTGGCGGCCATCTTGAATTTGAAATTTGTTATAGCGTTTAGTACTCTACTAGTCAAGCCCTTTCATTTGATACCCATATTGAGGTAGGTTGTGAATAAATATTTTGTCCGCCATTTTGTGGAGGCGGCCATTTTGAATCGATATTAACCAAACATAGCTAAGAACACCCGCACAAATATTAACTTTCAAATAAAAAAAACCGTATCGAAATCGGCCCATCCGTTTGAGCTCTACGGTGCCACAGACAGACACACACACAGACAGACAGACAGACAGACATCGACGTCAAACTTATAACACCCCTTTTTTTTTTGTCGCGGGTTATAAAGGAGCGTGTTCGTAACACAAAAAATCTACAGTCGGAGGATCATTGTAAAATTGCAAGCTTATCGGGTTCCAATAGCTGCGTGTCACTGTGCTGTCATGTGGTAGGCATGTTGCTCACCATCAGGCTCACGTCCTGCTCGTCTCGTCACTTCTTATTTAAAAAAAATCTAATACCACCTTGCCCTTTTCTGTATATGCTCGTAGCTATTAGTAGTAGTAGTTTTATTATTATTTTGTTATAGTGTAGATATTATGTATTACAAAATACAATTTAATGAATTGTGTAAAAAATTGTTAGTTCAGAATTTTAATCAAAAGTGTCTAAATATAATCTTCCGCAGCCAAAAATTCACTTCAAAATCCTATAGTATATGTAGGAAAGTATAAATTGGTAAGTATGTTTGGATGTTTGTTGCCAAATCACGTCGAGTCGTCTTAACGGATCGGATTGAAATTTGGAATACAGTTAGATTATAGTCTGAAATAGCACATTTATAGTCTGGAATAGCACATCCGCTATATCACGAGATAGCAACATAAACGGGAATGGCACGGGAAAACCCACGGGAAGCTGCTAGTAGTCCATATTTTAGGACTGTGCTTAAACTAGCTTAACCTTTAAGTACCGACGCGTGGTCTGACAGACAATTGACATTGACATTTTTTGCAGTAACCTAACATCGTAATGTATTCCAAATATTTACTCGAGGCAGACAAATATAAAAATGATGGAACGAAATGAACTTTCCAAGATGAGAGTTGAATAAAAACCCTTTAGAAACTCGTGTTCCACCTCCAGCCACAATTTCAAGTTTCACCAGGCGAGTTGGCGCCCAAAACCTAGACCTTGTTCTCCAAAAATCACACTTAGAAGTGTTTGACGTTAAGTACGTGTGATGTCAGATAAACTCAAAGAGGCAGAGTTAAGCATGAGTCAAATTTTATAGTCTGCTATTCCTGCACTATACAAATCTCAAATGCCATTGTTTATTATAACAATGCTCCTGTTTATACACCTCACATTATTCTAAGAGCATTTAATTTCTCAGCGGCTATTACAGACACTCAAGTAACACCTCTATTTGCGTCCAAATAAGGTTGTTTGTTCTAAACTCGTAATGTTATAAGCTTGCCACATACTGTCAGCACATTTTCGCCAGGCACTCACTTAAAATGTTAGACAGTTCTTACGGCATTAATTTAGCTCATTCTAAAATGGCACCTAGTCCAAATTGGACGCAAAGTGTTCCCTAACAAGCACGTTTCAAGCGCCGTTAGAGTTTTCACAGTACCTAAGTTTTAGTTCTAATGAGACATGACAAACTGAACGAAAACATAATAGTAGATTATGGCACAAGTGCGTAAAGTTGGTGATTACCGCTGAGGCGCTATTGAGACCCGAGCCTTGGTCTTAAGATAGCCAATGACTGTAATCACCAATACACACATGTATCATACGACGTTTTTCAATATTTTTTTTTGTTAAATTAAGTTTTTGAATAAAATAATAATAAAATAACATTTATTGTTTTTAAGCTTTCGCGATTTAAACACATAATGTTTATAATGTACAGGACTTAATCACGATTTAATTCATTGTTTAAATACCTCGACGTTTCACGAGAACGAGTGATCACGAGAAGACTGAAGAAATTGCGGGTCGTCTCATTGCGAAATGAGGGGATCTAGATCTACCCTCATTTGGTCTTCGAAAATCGCAGGGTTACCACCACGACACACAACACTAACCGTATCACCAGGCTTCTCCGAACTCACTCCGCGATGCGTACATTTATTTATGACTGGATTCCACGACGCCGATAACCGAAAACTATCCTCCCGGTTGAAATTACGATGTTTTTTAATTTCTAAGGCTTCCCGAACTATTCTTGCGTAGTAATGACGTTCGGTGGAGAGAATCTTCGTGTTGAAAATAACATTTCAACACGATGAAAACGAGTTGTTAAAAAATGTTTCGTTATGAAAGGGAAAAATGATCAGTTGTCAAAATATGACCGCGCAACTAATAATGGCGACCAGCCACAGACTAAAAAAATATGTTTCTTTTTGAAGTGAAAACTTCTTTTGGCGCGCTTGATATTATATCATAATTGGTTTCTTTGTGACATGAATGCATGTAAAATATTTTTTGTTGAATTGTGTTTGATTATGTTATGAGTCTGTAATACTTTTTTTTTTTTTTTTTTTAAATAAAGTGTGACGAGACGATCAGGACATGTGCCTGATGGTAAGCAACATGCCTGACACATAACAGCACAGTGACACACAGCTATTGGAACATGAAGAGTCCAAATCATTACCTAGCACTGCACTGCGCTCGTCACCCAGAGATCTAAGATCTTATATCTCTAAGCCCTGTAATTTCTCTGGAAACATTGCCCTTCAAACCGGAACACAGTAATGTTTGCACATTACTGCTTGGCGGTAGAATAACTGGCAAATACTTAAAACAAATGAATTGATAAAAAAAAAACCGACCGACCATCAATAGTCGGTCCAGTTCGATGTTTCGGTCACGTCCAGTCACGTCCTTTTTTCTAGAGCAGCCATAACTTACTAGACTAGCCGTAACTTGTTGTTGTTTTTTTATACGATGATAAAATTATGCATTAGTGTGTTCATCAACTAATAGACCTTTGTAACTGTTTAATTGAGCATTTCACCGTTCTGCTTAAAATGACCGAGTGAGAATTCAGTTAAAGCGCAAACGCTTTGTTTCACGAAGTGAGATTTTAACTGCATTTAACAGTGTAAAGTTGTCTGTGGCAGAAGGTGTTAGCATCTTAATCACGTGCTAAGATAACTGCTGATTATGTGTTTTTCTTCATTTTGTAAGAGATAACATTAGACTTTTGGTGTATAGGGATAAAGATGATAATTAAGTTTGGAATAACAGTGTGAAAAGTAAAATGTTTCCTGTCTAATTATTATAAAGGAAACTTTGCGATGAATTTTTAGCATCCTACATGTTTGTGACGTTATGACGATAAAACACATTTTTTTGAACACACATAATTCGGAGAGTGTGCAAAAGATTAGCCTGAAACAAAAAAGGAGATAGATTTTTTTTCCAAATGCTGTTGTTCCAAATTTGTGATCACCATTGGAACAGTGACAACGCGAAGGAAAACGTCGTGAAAACGCATGATTTTAAAATATTTCGAAGTCACGGGTTATTCGCCAACACGCACTGGGCCAGCGTAGTGGATTATGACCTTCGGTCTCTATGAGAGAAGGCACTGAATATGAGTTTTGGAATAATTTTGTAGGCTTATTGTGCTTACGCTAAACTTACGCAAGAGATCAACAAGAGTGTATAAAGAGTCCAGCAAAAGGAAACCTTTTAAGTCCCAGTATAAAGAACATACTATAGAGCTCCTTATGCTACGGTGAAATAACACAACAAAATTTCACCCCAGGTGACACTAAAACTTTTACACTCAGCGAATTAGTACCAAGACTAAAAGGCTTTCCTAAAAGTAAATTGCCATAATCTTGCATTATCTCAACACTGCCTCTCCATCAAACACTCAACCTCTTACAAATGAACGCGATACGTTTCGCCGCTTAATTTGTTAATTGTCGTTAAAAGTATAGTCGGTGCGAATTTGTCTCGCTCTTTGTGGAAGTAGATGCTGTAACAGTATATCCTCCTATCTTGAATGGTATTTTCAGTAGCTTTTTTGTCTATATTTGATTTGAAAACAAATGCATTAAAATGTTTTAGAAACTAATCTAAATCACTAATAAAAAAGCACATTTAAATTACAAGTACTCTGCGATTTTACTCGCACAGTTCTCGTTATCGTTATTATTTTGGGATAAAAAGTAGACTGTGAGCTATTCCAGAACATAATCCATCTATCTTTATTTCAACCTGATAAAAAAATCATCCAACTTTTCAAATTTGTAATATTAGTGGGATTATTTACTAACTCTTAATAAATCTTTGAGTCATGAAATTCAACCGTAAATTAAATTGATACACGATTCATGTAACCAAACCAATCAAGAAAAACGAATGAATCACTGGTAATTCATGCGTGATGTGATCGGTCCAGTTCAACTTAAGTTTTAGGCGCATCCACCACCCTTTTCCAGTGCCACACCATCATCGGTGGCGCGCATAGACTCTTCTTGGAAAAGGTCGACGGAAACTTGTTTTTTTTTTTAAGATTGGTTATATCTAAATCTTTTTGAAGAAGAATGTCATTGTTCTATTGTATCGCATTGAAATGAATATTGCGTATATGTCGTTAACAATCGTACTTGCCAGCCGTCGTTCTCAACTATATTTTAGGAGAAAGAAAACCATACTCGACTCGACACGCAAATCAACAGCTCAACAAAAAACATTTTAGTGTGAACAAGTGCTCAAGACACAATTTCTTAAAATTTATACAATAGCTTATAAATTATATAAAAGTCATCTTCTACAGTTTTACTTATAAAATGACGGCATAATTTATACATCATTATAAAACATTATCTACTTGAATGTTTTTTTATTGATCTAATTAATTATTGTAAGCGACATCTCATTCTCTATTTTCTGCGCATGAGTTTAATAATTTAAAATTTAATGTAGTATCCTAGCAGCGCTCCGCAGTTTTAATCACGTATGTAGTTCCCCTTTACCATTGTTTTCCCGCTAGAACAAGTAGCGTGTATGGTATTCCAGATATAATTTGACTGTATCCAAAATTTCAACCCGAACCATTTCGACTGGATTGAGCAAAAAACATCCAAATTTTCACATTTGTTATACTGTCCCCCAGTTTTACCCGCGAACTTCGAAAGTTAAGGCTTTATACTTGTCACAGCTGTCACCTCACTGATTTTACGTGGATTCTACTCTTTTTCATATTGTCTTGCTAAAATCTTTAATGTATGTATATGTTATGTATTAGTTTATTAGTACATTATACTTGCCTACAAATTGTAATATAAGTATTTTAAGTATTAGGATATATATTCCTTAATATGTATGTGTACTTTAAACCTTACGGCACATTGACCCTTACCCCGTCTTTTGCTTTTTAAAATTTTCTCTCCATCCTCCGGTTGCCTGGAAGAGATCGCTCTTAGCGATAAGGCCGCCATTTGTTTAACTAGATTTAAGAATTTATCTTTTTGTTTATTCATTTTTTGTTTTTGTGTTGTGAACAATAAAGTGTTTCTATCTATCTATCTATCTAATTTCCCGTTTGCTTTACTTTTTCTGAAAAGTAGCTCCTGTATCAAAGAGTTTACATATACTACGTATAAAGGTAGAACAAACGTTTTACATCGAAAGCACGGGTCTGATCGCTCTTGCCTTGTCGCTCTTGTGGAAGTGTCTTACTTTTGTCACGACATCGCTTTGTTGCCATAAAAAAGTATCCACGTCATCTGCTTACGATTGGTACAAAGGAAACGTGTGGAAAACCTGATCCATTTTCTTAGTCTCTATCTAAGCTCTGTATCATTTCAGACAGTAACCGAATTAATGCTTAAATTTCAATCCGATCCGTTACGTTCTTAACATCCAAACGTTTACATCAAGAATATTAGTGTGATGAGAGAGTTTTCCTTCTGCATCAGTGTTGTAGTGTAAGCCCGTCTCGGTGTTTAGCATGAAACGGCTGTTGTCTTAATCTCAACCCTTGCAATTCGTCAGCCGAGTGCCGAGCGCTGGGTGGGGCCGGCGGGGTAAGCTTGACTGATGCGTGGCGATATAGGGCACTTCACAAATTAGTTGGATAGCATTTTGACAAGTTTTCAGACATTTTTAAGTGCTAACGTTAGTAGTATAACATATTTTAAGTATTTGATGACGATGATGATGATGATGACGTTCTAAAATGAAAACTAACGTGGTTATTACACATTTTACATAATTACACGTGTTAGCAACCCCGTTTAAAAGCAAGAAAAAGGTGCATGGAGTGGCAACATCGTGCGACGAAAACTGGCTTTAAGTAGTGGGTCGAGAGAGAAGGGAGGCACTTTTGCTCCAGACGCCGGCCATGCTGGACATACTGTGTTTGCCTTCGTGTCTTTGTTTGACTAATTGATGATTGTTGTCACTAAGGTTATATTAAATGTTTTACCGTTCATTTAAATATTGTTTGCTTCACTCTCCCAATCTTCTGATGTAGATTGTTTACATCAGAAGTGGGATTCTACCTCAACTGCCCACTGTTTTGTATATTCGATCGAAGCTTAAGTAAAACTAAGGTTAGAATCGAAACAGAAAAATAGCAGAGTGAGAATGTCGTATCAGTAGCTACGGCAATCTCGATGGAAGGTACGGAGAACCGGATCGTATCCCTGATGCCGCTTTGGAAGTGATCTTATTTAAGCTTTCAGTGTCGGACGAGCGACACCAACTCCACAACGCGTAGTATCGTCGCTGCGGCAGAGCCTACGAGAGGCGCCACTGCGGCAGAGCCTACGAGAGGCGCCGCTGCGGCAGAGCCTACGAGAGGCGCCGCTGCGGCAGAGCCTACGAGAGGCGCCGCTGCGGCAGAGCCTACGAGAGGCATCGCTGCGGCAGAGCCTACGAGAGGGGTCACTGCGCTCATCCCCTGGCTTTGCCTATGCGGGGCTAGCGCGCTCAGGGCAGTAGCCTAGCCTATGTTGAGCCGGCCAGGCAGGCCGTGCCAGCGCAGGTTCAGCAGGCCGCAGCACCACTACGCGGCAAGGTTTCGAGCCTTGCCCCCGCAGACCTTACGAAGCGTCTCACCGACGCGCTTAAAGCAGTAACCTCGGTGAGATCTACCCATTACTATGTTTTTGTTTTGATCCAAATTTAATACTTCAGTGTCTAGTGTGATTAAATGAGTCTCGTGCGATCGCAAAACCGATGGGACTAGAAAGAGAGCCCTGCTCGTGTGGGATTATCCCTAAAGGGTGAATTACTCTCTTGGTTACGTAAATCGACTAGTGTCTCGACCGCATTCCGTCAAATTTGAACTTAAAACACTTTGTTCAGCAGATTATAACGATGAGTGTCTTCACTTTTATAATTTCAAACAGCCAGGATGTGAGGGTAGATTCTGACAAAAGAGTAAGGTTTGAAAGGAATGGTCACGAATAACAATCGTGCCCAAAATACTACTCGTAATTGTGAAACGACTAAAATTACATATACCTCCGAAACAATTTTGTTAAAATACTTCTGTCGCGAACGTGACAGCCTCGATAGTTCACTGCAAAACCTAGTCACTGCGGTTGTTCATGATGTACCTACCTACTGAGCGACAAATCGGTGCAATTTAAGCCGTAAACAGTGCTTAAAAAAATGACCGAGTAAAGATAGGTACAATAGTATATGTCTGTACAGTATATGAGAGTCAGTGAGAGAGATAGGAAAGGCCTATAATGGTGTATAATAAAGTTTGCTAATTTTGATCTGTGGATTGAATACAATTAATAAATAATATGACGTGTTGGCAAGGTAATTAATGAATTCCCAATGTTGTGATACAAACATATAATTCCTATAAAGAGAGAGAAGTCGAACAATTTGAGAAGATTGAATTGGTACATTGCAAGAATCCAACAGTGAGCTAACACAGAAATTTCCTAAGCCTAAAGGAAAAATGAGCTGTACTAGGCACTGGTTGGTTGGTAATGACTGAGTAATCGTAGGGGTTGTCTAAGTATAAAGGCAACAGCCCTCGCTCTGGTTGTTCAACTTGACTTTCTTTTCTTTCAAGAGTGTCAAGAATTGGTACATTGGTAGAATCTAACAGTGAGCTAACACAGAAATTTCCTAAGCCTAAAGGGAAAATGAGCTGTACTAGGCACTGGTTGGTTGGTAATGACTGAGTAATCGTAGGGGTTGTCTAAGTATAAAGGCCAGCCCTCGCTCTGGTTGTTCAACTTAAATACGATAGAAGTTTCAAGAATGCCTAAGAATAAAGGTATCCTTGAATTGACTTCATGTTATCATTCTCGTATGAACTGAATATGTCATGATAGGCCGAGCTTTGTTATTATTTTAATAGATTGTAATGCTAAGTGTTTGTACATTACAGCTTTATCGTGCCTGGGGCAGGCACGGTGCAGGAGGGCCGTGTTAGCAACCCCGTTTAAAAGCAAGAAAAAGGTGCATGGAGTGGCAACATCGTGCGACGAAAACTGGCTTTAAGTAGTGGGTCGAGAGAGAAGGGAGGCACTTTTGCTCCAGACGCCGGCCATGCTGGACATACTGTGTTTGCCTTCGTGTCTTTGTTTGACTAATTGATGATTGTTGTCACTAAGGTTATATTAAATGTTTTACCGTTCATTTAAATATTGTTTGCTTCACTCTCCCAATCTTCTGATGTAGATTGTTTACACACGGGTAACTCACGTTTAATATAGTCAGTCCAGTCCGACGTCAATCGCCGATCGCCGGACGCGATCGAAACTTGAGTCGGACTGGACTGACTACATTAAACGTGAGTTACCCGTGTATTTATGTAAAACGACATTCTAAAAGTTTTAAATTTGAACTTAAGTTCGCAAAATAAAATCTTAAAACGCGTAGGTATTCAGCTGACATTTATATCAAATACTCAAATTTATTGCAAATAAAAGCCGTGAAAAAACCAAACTTCTAAGCTAACGCAATTAAAAGATACAGATACCTTTTATACTGCAAGATCTCGATTGACTCGCAAGGCAATCAAAACCTACAGGGTACTTCCCGTAAACTCAGAACCTTGAAATTTGGTACGAAGTAACGTCTCATGGCACAATAAAACATAACATTATTAGTTACATCACATTTACAAACTTATTTCATTTTCCTCAGGAGCGCGTAGTGGTATCGTTTTATATATAAAAGTTCTACACGCTCGCTGCGCGAATCCAACTTGCACTTGGCCTGTTTTTTTTTAATTAGCGACTGTGGTAGGTACCACTGATGATAGCTCATTTCTCGTGGTATTTATAACTGACTTCAATAATAAGGAGGAAGTTCTCAATTCGGTTGCTTGTTTTTTGTGTATGTATGTTACGTGATAGCTGCGCCACTTGTAGACACATTTTGGCGTTTTTTTTTGTGTGACAGATCCATAGTTTAGAAGTGGTTCCATATAAATTTTATCGAAATGTGTATGGTGGTTTTTGAAACATGAACAAATAACTAAATTTTACTCTCATTTACCTGGATGACTTATTGATGGTTTTTTTTATCAAATTTCGTCAATAGGAATGGTAACACCAATCAAAAATTAACGTTTAGTGGTAATTGCATGAGTTTGAGTTTGTACTCATAGAAAAATAAAAATTAGTAATAAAGATTCGAATAAACTGGATATTTTTATAACCAATGTTTTGCGGCTAGTGACGTCATGTCAGCCGCAAGTGTTTTAGCGGGAAAATTCATAATTTGCATATTATTGTATATATACTCATTGAAAATACTATTGTTTTAAAATCATTTTTTTTATGGTAAACAAGCAAAAAATCTAGTCTAACATGTATTGATGTCGGTTTTTTTTTTGGGGGAAATAAGTTATTAACTTTACTTAGAATAAAACCACCCCACTCATAGCTGCATCTTTGTAGCTCCAAATACTCGGATACGAATTAATTTTGCAAACAAAGCACGGCATACGGAACTCGAAGACAAAAGTTGCCACATAAATCAAAAACTTCTCAAACCTTCGCTTATTGCAAGCCACAGTTTAATTAATTTGAAAACGCTAATTTTTCCAAGTGTCGCCAGCAAAAATAAGAAAAATACTGACAGTGGCAGTGACAGCTTGACAAATTCTCAGCCGTCCCCGTTCGGTGACATTCATAAAGATTAACAATACCCTTTCTTAAGCTACTATTCATCAGGCCCATCTACGAAGCCTATTCGAGTATTCTTGCTTAAGGTGATATACCACTTTGACTGTAATTCTGGCTTTACAACTAAGCTGTTTCAACGTTCTAGTGTTTTCGGCACGTTGGATGTTTCGTGTGTTCCAGTTTCGAGCACCAGTTGTAATGCAGTGATTTTTCCTTTTATTCCACAACTGGACATTCTCGTAGTACTCAATCCGACAGTTTTATAACTCGTCTTGAGTAAAAACATTGAAAATATGGTCAGTAGTACGGTATACACAATCGGTAGTACGGTAACACACGGTTCACGGTATGCACAAAATTTTGAGGTGCGAATAATAGATTCTAAAAGATTAAAAATATAGATTCTAAAAGTTTGGTACAAATCTTATGAATATCGACCATGCTGTGCAATAGAAAAGGAGACGAAATTCGATGTGTAATTCTTGGGAATACTTTCCGAAATGTATCCAATGTAAAACTGTTAGGCTAGCAACGCTACGAGCATTGAAATCGGGATTTAAACAAACTTTCAATCATATCTGTGCGTCTTTCAATTACCTGTAGTGTCTCAGGCTGAAATTTTGTATAAGTATCTATGCCACAAGTATAAGGAGTACTCTGTATAAGATCTGCTCTATATTTCAGTTGTAAATAATTGCGTCATCTTTGATAGGACGACGGATTTTTTCAGCGATGAATTGTTCATAGAAATCAAATATGGAGCCAAGGAAATGTGCATTGTAGTGAAGTAAAGGTGAGAATCTCTACCGAAAATTAGCCTGGGCTCATACCAGAAAGACGATGATAATTTAAATTCACACTTTTCTGCATCCTAGCGTTTCGAGTTCAACTTGACCAATGGCTTGTTAATATGCGCAGATCAGTTTTTTTGCAGGAAAATCAATCAAATACTACTACAACTTTGCCAAAAGTACAAAAACTATATTCCAAACGATTTTTTATTAGTTTTAGTAAGAAATATCAAGTGTAGTGGTTTTTGAGCCTGGCTTGGAGGCTAATCGGGCGAGATCGGATGATGTCGGTTAAACTCGGACGGTGCTCGACGCTTTGTCGGCGTGATTGATTGATCTGACCGAGAATTTTAGCAACAGATTAGATTTGCGTTGCCACTATGAAAGTGTAAAGGAACTGAAAAATAGTAATTAAAATATAAATAGTCTATAAACCGTTATTTTATTTTCAAATTTAATATCCGCCGACTTTTATCTGTATCTTTTTTTAAGCTAATCCATCAGAAAATCTAGGCGAAGCAATCTAGAAAGTATCATTAGAATGGGATTAACACATATTAAATATACAAAATTGTTGTAGCATTGGTTTTGTAATTAAATTTCTACTGTTTGGACTGTACTAAAGAAGAACTTTTTTTTTACGAAATTAATTTTTTTCTTTCGTATCAATTATTAATTAAGCAAAATCTAAAGAAGGTCTATAGTATAATAAAAAAAAGTAAGTAATAAAAGGTTTATAATAGGAAATTGAAAAAAAAACGTAACATGTGACCTTATGGGTATATGAACCTGAGCACCTAAAAAGGATCCCGTTAAATAAAACGACTTCCTTCATTTCTTTCAACCACCAATTCCCATCAACAGCATTTTCCTCCAGGAAAACCGTCACCCGCCATCACTGCTCCCACACCCGTTCCAATATCACTTCCCGAAGTAAACAAGTTGTTAAAGAAATTGAAAGTGGCTTAAAAGGGCGATAATAAAATTTTATTCATTCCCTTCCCTTCGCTTTGATGTATTGCCGTTGACAGCCGTGACCTTGTTTGCGGTTGTAAATATGCGATAAAACGAGACCGACGGTTAGGAGTAACTCAGGGTGAGCCTGTGTCGCCGGTAAGTGTTCATTTTAGCGTTCTGAAATATTATTGATAACTTCAGGAAAGTGGTTTGAAAGATAGTCAAGGGAATTATATTTCAGACCAAATTTTAGCTTCATAACAGAATACTCTAGACCGCTGTCGGTATTTGATACATCTTTACCGAAACACTCATCTGGTTTTCAGAGAGTTGATGTTGGCTGCGTAATTGGTAGTAAATATGCTTGAAAAGTCGTAGCTAGATAGATAGATTCTTTATTGCACTTCACAAGTAAACGAAGTTACAAAAATATACAAAAACGAAAAAATAAATAAAGTAACAATTAGCGACCTTATCGCTAAAAGAGATCTCTTCCAGGCAACCGCTGGATGGAAAAGGAGAAATGAAGAATAAGAAGACGGGCTAGTATAAACCATAAGTGAAAGATATTCATTATAATAATAGAGTAGGGTTTAATTCCGACTCAGCGCAAATATGTGTGTGATAAACACATATACATTTTTATTCTATGTATGGGTGTTTTTTTTATGTAAAATAAGTATGTTTTCACATTAAAATGGTGTCCTTCCTTGACTCCCTTTATACAAGTTTTGCTTAGTTGGAGGCTAAATGAAGTTGTGCGACCAATGTCCACCAAAATGTATTATCAAATTTATCTGAGGGCACGGCATTGACCCCGCCAAGTCGAGCGCAAAGCTAACACTGCCGTACCATCCTTTACTGGAACCATTTCGCTGCATTTTCACTTATATGGTGTGCACAATAAAGAATTTCAATAATACTTACTTGTGTAGGTGTGCCACTGATACCCTTCAACGGCCAAGTCACACAACATTAGCTATAATAACAGAAACCTTAGAGGTGGCACGGCTTTGTCTAGATTTCATTACTTTTTAGAGATAAATATACAGCTCCATCGAGACTTGGCTAGTTTTTTACAGAATGTTTTTGGTGGGATTTAGTTTTTATTCATTCCTAATCATTGACGTATAAAATAAGTACCTATATAGAAACTAGCAAAATCACTATCTATTCACCTGCGCTCAGTTGGACGGCTTATAAGTGGTGAATCTTATTATTTTATACCTTGCTATCTTTCTACATAGGTCTCCTGGTAGTTCAAATGACCCATCAATTTTGGATACGGGCCTGTAGTCTATAATATACTCACTAGATTTTTATTTTATTGTGCCACATGAACATTATTTGATCAAAACGTTAAATCAAAACAGATTAGACTGATTAATCGACTGTATCTCAATTTCGAAATAACTGTGTTTGTGTTCGAATAAAACAGTAATTTGGATTGGAGCGGATTAGTCCAAACATTCCAATGTATGATTTGTAGTAAATAGGTAAACTGTATAGCCGCGAGTGTGTCAGGGGACATCAACATCTATCGATAAACACCTGAAATTATGCCTAAATATAGAGATAAAAACAGTTTATCACTATATTTAAAAATTAGAAAATATAAGAATTCTATTGACAAAAGTGACTTAAAAAAACTCTTAACGACTAAAAGAAACATGAATCATTACTAAAAAGCTAACTTAGTGTTACAAAAAGGTTTCATTGGAGTGTATAGAGACAGGACAAAAAGGACATATCCCTCATGGTTAGCATTTTCAGTTATTCTACCGCCAACCAGTGTTCCAGTTTCAAGGGCAATGTTTCCAGAAAAAAACAGAGCATAGAGATATCATCTCATATCTCTGGGTAACGAGCGTAGTATAGTGCTAGGTTTGGGAATTTTGGACAACAACTTCGAGATACTATACTGTTATAGGCAGGCGCATCTGCCCACGCTGGCATTGTTTTCAAATACATATGTAATTTTGTTTTATAATATTTAGCTAAGCCATTATCAAACTAAGCTGAATATACTGTCACCACTGAATTCAATTAAGTGTCAGTAAGCTAGCCTAATGATTGATTCTAAATAACATCTGAATTCAGCCAAGTGTAATAAGGCCTTAAACAAGCGTAAATCGCATATTTTCTAAAACTGATATATATTGCGGTCCACCAGAAACTCCTAACATAAAAACATATAACAGAACCTAGCAACGAACGTATCTACGATATGATTAGGTACATTTCTACTGTAAATTGAAAATGGAGATTCACTCGACAACTGTTTGACTTTCCCAATATTATATTAAGAAAGTTTCACAGTTCTGGCGAGTTCGTTTCATTATATTAGCATAAAAGGAAAGTTAACAGTCTAATCATTAGTCTGGTTCAATATGAGTGGACTATGTCGTCATAACGTGGTATTTTATTAATGTCATTATCACAGAACTAATTACACTGGGTCGGCTCGAAGAGTTGAGCCGTGGAACTCATAAAAATGTCACTTTGGCGAGCCAGAGTGAGTTAGGACGGTGTGTGGTGTGAGAGTTTCTCAAATTGTGTTCCGTTGGTGTTATTTTCAGTACACAAAACCAAGAAAGACATTTTAAATATTTTAATGTGTTAGGTACTTTCTACTTTAATCATTTATGAAGTGGAAACTTCTTTTGGCGTGCCATATACAGATTTTTCGTGGAATTGAATCAGTCACGCTCGGGAATGATAATAAGAAATTTTCGAGTGAACTCGGGACCATGGCCATAGACAATCTAGAATTGTGTCAGCATTTCCCATTGGCTATCTAGAAATACATCAGCATTTCCAAAGTAAGCATTCTAAACCTGAATTATAAGTTTTCACTTCTATCGGCACGGCAGTTCCTATGACTGACAATTTTTTTGTCACATTTACTTTGTAGTGTGTATTTTTAATATAAGATTACAATCGATTACAATTATTACTGAAGAAATGCCTTCATGAACAAAAAATAAAATACAATAAAAAATTTTTTTCAAGAAAACCACCATAAACAAACACAAATGAAACACATTTTATAAGTCATGTGTATTATGCCGTTATGTGTGTATATTATTATGTAGCTTACTCAGCCGTACAATTAACAGCTTTGACTGCTTACTAAACAGCGTCACTTAACTGGCGGCTTGTATGATAATCAAACATTTTATCAAAAAGCTAGGCAAATAACTTAGATCGTTGACACTTAAAATACTTGCCTAGCCAGTTCATTTCAATTTAGTTCTACTTTCTGTCACATAGTGCCGAAACCCTCCAAACTATCAAAAAACGTCGCAAAATTTTGAGTTTTTAGGGTTTCATAGCCAAATGGTAAAATACAGGACCCTTCCTTATAGATTCATCATGTCTGTCTATCTGTTTCTCTGTCCGTTCGTAGGTCACAGCCACTTTTCTCCGAAACTATAAGAACTATACTATTGAAACTTGGTAAGTAGATTCGTAATGTATTAAGATTTTCATACAAAAATACAAAAAAAAAACAATAAATTTTGGGGTGTCACATACACCTGGAACAGAAACACAATTTTTTTCCATCAAAACCATATCTATGGGTAAGTCTTCAAAAGTGATATTGAGGTTTCTAACATATTTTTTGTCTTAACTGAATAGCTTGCGCGAGAGACTCTGCCAAAGTGGAGGAAGTGGTAGTACTTCTAAAATAAGAGAATGACAAAACTAAAAAAAAATATGATGTACATTAACCATGTAAATTTTCAACGAAAATTGGTTTGAATGAGATCTAGTAAGTAGTTTTTTTTAATACGTCATAAATTCACTATTGTTAAAACATTGATTAAAGTAACAACTAACTACAAGAGCTTTTATATTATGTTACTAGCTGCTACGGAAGCCATCATGGGCGAGTCCGACTCGCACTTGACCACTTTATTTTTTTCTACACTCGTTCACTTTTCATTCAATGGCCTATGAATTGTCTAGTTAATTAAATATTGCGACAAAGAATGCGACTGGATTTGGTCCAATCTGCTAGTTAAAAAGCGCTAAGTAAACAGTCTAGGCTGTTAGTAAAACGGATGGTTAATCTGGTTGACTGCTACATATACACATCATACATGGTTAGTTCATATTTCTTCCATAAACAAAGTTTGAGAACGCCAGTGCGCACATGGTTAATATTAAGAGAGCAGATAGTGACAGTAACTTATAGTATTCATAAACTCCGGTACTCCTCTATATATTTCCCATAACAGAAGCTAAACCCACGCATAATAAATGTGTCTGTTTGCTGTGATAACTTGGATGTATTCGTTCTTATTGTGGATTCATGGCAGAGTCTTAATCAATTGTATTTACCTTGTATTGTTTGTCATGTCGATCTTAATATTTAAGGGGAAGATAATCCGAGAACGGAATATATTCTTTTCGATTTTTTATTTCGAACACACACAGCACACGCACAATGACAATCAGTTATTGGAAAATGAAGAGTTTAAATAATTACCTAGCGCTGCACTGCCCTCGTCACCCAGAGATATAAGATGTTTTATCTCTATGCCCTGTAATTTCACGGGAAACGTTGACCTTGAAACTGGAGCACAGTTTTGTTTACACATTACTCCTTGGCAGTGGAATAACTGGTATAGGTGTGATACTTCCCCAGACGGATACTCCAAAGAGTCCTACCACTACAGGTGTAGTACTAAATCTATTATTTTGCTACATCAATATTCAGTGATAAAATTGTGATGATCGATTCGTAAATTTGTCTTATTGCACACATCTGTGACTCGTGAGAAGATGTATTACGTAGCTAAAATATCTAGAGAGAGACGATTTTCTTAGCATTCCATAGATCCACCGTGCGGGTGCCGGGTCCATCGTGTGGTAGAAAGAGAAAACCCGAGTAGATCCCGAGACTTGTGACTCGGGCGTAGGTCTAAATCTACATCGTCGTATGACAGATGTAATTATATTATTCCGCATCACGAATCTTAAATCAAGGAATCTTACGGAATGATACAGTTACTACCAAATTAAGCGTGGTGTTGGATGCTGGCGCCTTTACGAAGAATTGCAACATTTTCTAGACGCTACTTCTAATTTGACGTGAATGCGTTTTGCTCGAATGTAGGAAATACATTGGTTCAAGGTAAGTATAATATTTATTGTTCCTCAGCTACCCAAAATTTAATAACAACAGAGAGAAAAATGTAAAATCAGCAGTAGTTCTTTTAATAAAGTTAAATAAATATTAGTGCACAATTCACACACAACATATAACACAAGTTATATTCGATCTTAGGTCAATATAGTTTAAAGTTTATCTACAGAGCAATAACATTAATCCCACTCAAATTTAAAAACCCAGAAAAGGCAAGATTAATAAGCGTTGTCGTGTTCTAGAAGAAAAATATTACTCTTCTATTTTCAAGCACTCTAAGCTTTCAGAAAACAATATTTTATAATTTTTTGAGTGCAACTCTACAACCGAATCTACATAGAAATTTTCGACTGTAGCGAGTCAAATGAATTTAAAGAGACAAAATAGAGCCTAAGGTATGTTTTAACATGGCGCTGAGTTTCTTACTGAAAATTAATAGTAATGAAGCGACGTTCTAGACAAAAAAATAAAGCAAAAGGTCAACCTTGAGCCTAATTTTAGTATATCGCAAAAAATCCTCTTCATCCTGCTAAAACTTAAAAGGCACGCTAATGGAAGTGATGCAGAGATTCCGATTGAAGCTGGAATCCGCGCGTCACGGACGCCAGTGATTGATGGATAGTCTATTCATAACGTTATTAGCTCATCTGAGTTATTGTTGCGTTATCAGGAACGTATTAATTTGATATTTATTACGTGTGATATGGAACTACTTTAGCTTATTATTTATTCAGTGTAAAAAAAAAGCAACAAAAATAAAAAAAAACAACTTTTTTCTAGGAATGAAATCTCTAATCCATTATTGTTTTTGAAAAAACTGGAACAATAAAACACTTCTTAATATTACGAACTAGCAGTCCGCCTCGGCTTTCCCGTGGTACCTACATATACCTAAAGAACTCAAAGATCATGTAAATATCCAACAGTGAAAGAATTTTTAAAATCGGACCAATAGTTTCTGTGATTAGCGCATTCAAACAAAACACTTTGCAGCTTTATACTACCTATTAGATATTGTCACGAACAAAGAGCTTATACCACGTTCTAAAAACTTTCGATACTCAACTTTTTTCAGTTTGTTTGAGTTTTTTGCCGTCAAATTTATCGAAATTTTCTGTAAAGATTTAAAGAAAATTAGAGGTGTTTATCTACCATTACGTTTGAGTTTTATGATTTGAGTAAGGCGATATGTATCACGGTTTAAGATATTCCTAAGATCTTTCAAAATACATTTATGTGTAGCTGTTGCATTAGTTTATATGCATTTTTGTTTTAATTTCTTAATAGAGTAATCTTAAATGGTGACCAAAGATCTCAAATGAAGACGTACCAAATTATTTATTTTTATCAATGTTTTTTTTTGCCTTTTGTAGGCTCACACTTGACCGCCATCTCGCCTGATGTTAAGCGACGATGCGGTCCACGATAGAGCGTGTGTACCTAGAAGAAACCGATTCATTCTCGATTTGAAGACACAAAGATTGTAACCATCGGGGAAAACCCACTCCGGCAACGTATTCTACAGCCTAGACGTTCTAATCACAAAAGTAGAGTCAAATCTCTTCGTTCGCGTCTTTGGAATATCAACCATGAAACGATGTCGCTTTTTTGAGCTACGAGCATTCCGATAGAAAAAAGGGCAAGGTGGTATTAGATCATGCAGATCTGTTGTTTTTCCTAATATTTATGCCTTACGCGACACAAAAACCTATCACTTTAATAATACATATATTCAAATCAGTGTAAAAAGTTTTAATGTTTGTGAATTTACATTATTCAAAAGGTATAAAAAGTTTGATTGTCTTTAAGATTAGTTTCACCACACGGTCGTAATGTGAGGTCATTACACTAAGAATATAAAAACCAAGCAAAACAAAATTGCTTAATACGAGTACATACTTATTTTTTTCAGTTTTGACAAAATTACAAGAAGAAGCATGGAAGTTTTTTTTTTTAATTTTATTTATTAATAATTTATTTTATTTTAGCATATTTATGTCTTTAGTTTGTATTTAACTGGACTATATAACTGGAATTGCAACGTTTGCCTAAAGGAGATTGGTTTTAGTGATAAGGCCACCTGTTGTAGCACTATTTTTTTAGCTCTTAGATCTGTTTTTATTTTCGTGTGAATGATAAAGAGATTTTATCTGCGGATCCAAACATTTCTCGAACTATTGAACTGGTCAAAACTCAATAGCCAAAAGAACCATGTTTCACAAATTAAAACATCAATAAACCTGGAACTTATTCGACAATTCAACTTGTTCGAACAACACTTAAACCGTGATTTTCGGAATAATTACGTGAATGGCAAATCGTCAAAGCAGTATTAAACTTCGTAATGGACAGTCGAAATCACAGTTAAGTACATTTTAAGTACATTAGAACTTAACAATTTGCTAAGTGACGACCGTTACAGTGCCGAAGAAAAGTTGGCAAACAGTACCGAGTTTCTTATCTAAGTATTAGAAACTTAATTTTTTGTTAAACCTAGTCCTAAAAACGACTTCTTTTATTCAAGAACCTTGAATAGCTCAGACAAATGGTTTCATCTTAAGGTCAGATGTTTTAAGTAATATTTCAAAGAGATGTTGAATGAATTCAAAAGTTCTAAGCTTCTTGACAGCTTCAAAGTTGGCCACGTCCGCTGTATACTATCAGTTTTTTTTTTTTTAAAGTAGCTTATTTTATTGCAGGCACAGTAATAATGTGTAGAAACAGAAAAGAAAAAAATCGCCCAAGAAAAGTGAGGGGAAATCATAGTGAGCCATATTGGCTCAATCCGTTCGAAACTACCATTGGTTGGCAAGATCAAGCGCTAATGCATGCGTCTCCGACAGTTAAAAACATTATGATGATTTGTGTGGTCCTTCATTGAACATAAAACATTTAAGTTTTGTTTGGCGAACTTCGGTACATACTGCTTACGCCGAAATCAATTTACTTTTTGCCTCATTTAAAATGGAGCGTTTGTTTGAAGATTATCGATCTAGGCGATATTAATCTAAAGTTGCAGGTAAGCCAAAATGGCCTAGTAGATTTCGCGCAATTCACAATCGTGAGGGCGCAGGTTTCAAACTATTGGTATCAACGGTGACGGAAAACTTCGTGAAAAAAACAGCATTTTCTAATATTTTCACAATATATTTTTTTTCATTTTTTCATAACTATTTACTGATATCTACTTGTACTATCTTCTTTGGAACCCTGCGCGTTTATACATTACATACTATAATCTAACTGTGTTCCAAATTTCAACCGGTCTCTTCAGGAGTTCCGCTGTGATTGAGCAACCAACATCTAAAAACTTTGACATTTATAATACACTAGCAGGGCCACGCGGCCTTACCCACGTATTTCCTGGTTCTGGGATAAAAAGTAGCCTATGTGTTCTTCTAAACTATCCTACTAATATTATAGATATCTTTACATTTATGGATGTTTGGATATTTGGATATTTGTTTTTCAATCACGTCGCAATGTATGAATGGATCGGGTTGAAATTTGAATTTATTTAAATTTTAGTTTGGAAGACCACATTATCGCGCAAAAATAACGGTAACGACTGGAACAGGAACTACACGAGTAATAATACTGCGGGGCGCTGCTAGTAATCTAAAAATAGTGTTCCAAATTTAAACCCGATCCGTTCATACGTTACGACGTGATTGAGTTACAAACATTGACATTTAATACATTAATATGAAGTATTATTAGGATTATAAGATAAGATAAGATATTATTTATTACTACAAAATATACACAAATATCATTAAATATAATAATAAATGTTACATTTGTAACTCGTCAGTTTAAATACATTTTATAATATTTCTTTGCAAGTTATAATTCAAATTTGCACTATGGTCAAAATAAATTAACAATTATTTAATTGAAATAACAAGCTGTATAGAGGCTTTTTATAAAAGTAATGAATTATCTATATATATATTTATATCTACATATAAATATGCTTTGTCAAGCCAGCATTTATTACAAAATAATAATATGCTTATTACTAAATCAATCAATATCAGTATATATGTTTTAGTATTAAAATTAACGTGGTTGTTACACATATTTAATTGGATAACGGGACACTCACGTATATACGGTCGGTCAATCCGACTCGAGTTTCGGCCGCGTCCGGCGGCCTTTTTCAAGGCGAGTGCACACGCGCGGCGGCTGCCCGTTTGGCGCCGAAACTCGAGTCGGATTGACCGACCGTATATACGTGAGTGTCCCGTTATCCAATTAAATAAGTATATATGTTACTGTTTTTCATAAAAAAACATTTTTAATTAAGTAGGCAAGATTAGGATGAAGGTTTATAATCACCGTAATTACTGTTTAAATAGTCTTTAACTTTATATAATGTTTTGGACAGTAATACGTCCTTAACATTAGAACAAAACGCATCATATGACGTACATTCCTTGACAGAGTTTGGCAATTTATTATACAATTGTTGGCGTTGGCCTATGACTGATGGATTTTTAGTTGAACTGTGCAGCCTATGTTTATATATATAGACTTTATATCAGCTATGATTCATATAAAGAAACAAGAACTAAATAAAAGTCATACTAAAAACAAATAAACACACTAACATGAGTACGTAGCAGAAACAAATTGTTTGTGATAAAATATATAAGACCAGAATTTTCAGGCAATTAGAACGTCCGTTGCTCGCAAATAAGAGGTCGGTTGCGATCCCGTAACAATTCAATACAGAATTAGAACAAAGAAGGCGATGGCAGTTTAATATGAAATGCCTTACAAATTGAGGTTCGGAAGCATTTTCAGAGCGGTTTTGGGCAAATTCATTAATGACCCATAAACAAAAACCTTTTGCCTCTAAATTGTTCTTATTAAAATTGAAGACAATGATATTGTAAGTAGCTCGGTTCGTTTAAAAACGATTTTGATTTTCCATAAATGTTATACGAACTGATATGCGTCTTTTGACAAACTCTTTGTGAATCCTTTATCCTTTTTGAGGTGGGAGAGAAAAAACAAGATTATTAGTTGGTACTTTGTTGTTGAGGCTTTATGGTTTAGTAGTAACGCCCCACGGTTTCATGCGGTTCCCGTTCCTGTGATAAAAAAACTTATGTAATAATTCAGATTTTACTGTATTCTAAATTTCAGCCCGAGCCGTTGCGACGTAATTGAGCAATAAAATCCATTTTTCCATATAAAATCAATATCAATCAGGAAATTTTGTATGGAAAAAAATGGATTTTATTGCTCAATTACGTAGTAATTTTAACCCAAATGCACATCAGCACAGCATTGTATCCGTTGTCCAAAGTTATACTCGTAGGTTGATAATCTCTTTACTCCAATTTTATTGTTCAAACAGTTCCATTTAACCCAGAATATACTAGTAAGTATGTGTATTGGGTACACCACTTGGTAGCAAAACATCTGAATAAGATGTACTACGGCAAATCTTTTGCATTTCAGGCTGTACAATTATGGAATGAGTTGCCTGTTTCAATAAGAAAATCTCCATCGCTGGATACCTTTAAAATTAATGTTAAAAACTTTTATTTGTCAAAGCTGGAGTCTCAGTAATTTCCTTATACATCTACCTCTTCTATAACATGTACATATTACCTACTATTTATAAGAATGTTTGTCAAATTTATCGTTGCATATTTATCATCTTGGTATTCATTATGTATAGGTACTAATTTATTCGTCGTATTTATATGTATTACTATATTTTACAAGTATCGTAAGTATTGGTATGTAATCTGTATTCGTGTGTATGTTTATTGTATATTGTTTATTTTTTCTTGTTTATATAACTGTAATTACTTAAATATATTTTTAGATACCTACACACCCCGCTTCATAGAATATTCTTACAAACCATTTCCATCCTAAGGTTGCCTGGAAGAGATCGCTATTAGCGATAAGACTAACACTAGTTTTTATTGTTTTTCTTATCCTGTATACGTGTTTTTTTCTTTGTTTTTGGTGTGTACAATAAAGAGTATCTATCTATCTATCTATCTATAAATTAAGGTATTGTCTAGCCTGGGCTCTGCAACAGAGTTTCACAATTTCAGTATTTCAAGCCGAAGATAATTGTTAACCAAGTGACTTTCACTATAACATAAACGTAACTAGAATTTAATTGACTACGGCCCCTTGAAGACATAATATTACTTAGTAAAGGGTTTCTGTATAGCACGGGGACAAATATTTGGATTACTCCAAACATTGTTTTGACAGGTAAAGGAGAGCATACATTTATACGGGAAAAGACCATTGTAACATTAATAATGTATCATATTTACTTAAAAAATGTATCTTTTAATTAAAATTAAACTAATAACAAGTGAAATCTTGTGCATGATGAAAAGCAAAATATAGGTAGAATCATTTTCTAGCATCTATTTGGATAAAACATTTTCTTAGTCATAGCGTGGTAAAGCCGCTGGTTTTATAAGTACTCTTGGATGAAGTTTTGCAACTCGCACTTCAATGAGATTATGACTCAAAACTTTTGTTTATTTGTACTATTTTGACTTTGATTTGTTTTTAACAGTAAGTAAAGTGAAATTTTATTTTCCATTAAAAAATTGCAATAAACAATTGTTCAAAAGACAGGGTTACAAGAAAAGTGATCCTACGCTATATCGTTTTTACAATGGACCCCAGACTAGAAAAAGCCTGTATTTTGAACGCCCTAGATTCGGTTAGTAAAATAGTTTGCGTTTAGCTTGTGTTCACCTAAAGGAACAAAATGAAGTTAACATTGTATAGTATTCAGACAATTATTTAATTTAAATCTATAAATTAGTTAGTCAGAAGCATAGCTGCTGCTAAGTTTTAAACAGTATTTCATCGCTATTATCAAATCAATTATAGTAAACTAGTCCTAACCGCTTGATACACCGGCGTGTAATATAGTACCCAAGATGACGAAAGCAAACAAACTTATATTTGCGTTTTGGGTTTTGGCGGGAAAAATTTTTTTTCGTGTTTTTATTTGGATAGGTATAACGATAAATTTGTGTTTAATGGCGTCTACTTAAACCGGTCTTTATTTTGATGTAACCCACATTCAAATTAAAGTTCATTTACATAGAAAAATCATAAAATTTTAAAAAAACAAAAACAAAATTTTTGGCGGGAAAATGGTCCCGACGTAAGGAAAAAAATATAATTTATGCAATCGAATACAGTTTTTTTGGTGTTTCGAGTTTGTTATTTCGTATACAACACATTTAACCCATAAAACCCACTGTCTCCCTTATAAATTATTAAAGTAATAGTTGTTAGACTACTTGAGAAATCGCGAAATTTTTTACTCAAGTGTCAAAAATGTTAGCTTACAATTTAAGTACATTAATCCATACTAATATTATAAATGCGAAAGTAACTCTGTCTGTCTGTCTGTCTGTCCGTCTTTACCGCCTAAACCAACCAACAGATTTTGATGAAATTTTATACATAGATAGAATAGATCCCGAGAAAGGACATAGGCTACTTTTTGTTCCGAAAAAGGGTTGAAAGGGTTAAAATAAGGGATGAAAGTTTATATGGAAAACTTCGTCATTGTTGAAGAAATATGAAACTTTACGTCTAGATATTTAACACGAAACCATAAAATGTATGTTTTAGCAGTTTTCTAGTTTCGAACTGTACCTACGGGGGTGGAGTTGGGGGGTGAAAGTCTGCAAGTTCAATATTATTGAAGATAAAACCATGAAACTTTGTATCTAGACACTTGGAATGGAGTCGATAAACGTTTGTTCCAGCCATTTTATAATTTCTAACTATACGGGGATACTTATATAACCGCTTGATACACTGGCCGCTTTTCGCGTTTTACAAATTTGGCGGGAAAACGGGTGTCAGGTTACATAAGTGCGGTGTTTATGTTTCGGCATATGAAGTGCCACCTTACTTTTACCCGTTTGAGCCATTTACTCTCAAGAGCGTTTCAAGACGCTTCTAGCGGTATCATTTATTTATAATTAATGTACTTAAATAAATTCAAGATGGCCGCCGCTACAAAATGGCGGATAATTTATGTTTTATTAATCCCATCAATATGGGTATCAAATGAAAGGGCTCAACAAGCAGAATACAATAGACTATAAAAAATTGAAATTCAAGATGGCGGCCGCTACAAAATGGCGGATAACGTAGGTTTTATCAATCCCATCAACATGGGTATCAAATGAAAGGGCTCAACAAGCAGAATACAATATACTATAAAAAATTGAAATCCAAGATGGCGGCCGCTACAAAATGGCGGATAACGTAGGTTTTATCAATCCCATCAATATGGGTATCAAATGAAAGTGCTCAAGCAGTACCTCACAAGGTACCTGTACACAACCTCAATATTTAAGATGGGCGCAGCCACTAAATGGCGTATCAGACAGAATTTTTGATAGTTGACGAGATTTCCATGGTATCTTATCAAATGTTATGCATGATGGACGCTCGATTAAGGCAAATTAAGAACTGCGAAAATGAGTTTTTTGGAGGAGTAAACGTATTACTTTTCGGTAATCTTTTACAACTGCCTCCTATAAAATGATCAGGAACACCTGTTTTCAATTCTAATACGAAATTATATATATGAAAGTAGCTCTCTCTGTCCGTTGCCGTCTAACGCCTAAGCCACTTAAAGAGTTTGTTACAATTTGGTGCACAGATAGGACAACGGCGACTTTTTATCACAGAAAAAGAGTTGAAAAGAGTGGAAATGAGGAGTACAAGTGTGCATGGAAGGATCTTTCCACTCTTTGTATGCTATTTTTAACCGACTTAAAAAAAAGGAGGAGGTTATCAATCCAGTTGTATTTCCAATTGTGAATCAATTTAGATGGTAATTTTTTTGGTTGGTAGATTATAGTTCAGAGGTGGTCATATAAATTTTATCGAAATCAGTGGGGCGGTTTTTGAAATATGAACAACAAACTAAAATTTGCGTTCATGTAATCAGACGATATATCTACTAATATCTACTAATAGACTCTAATAAAATTTTGTGGACCGTCCCAATATGATTTTAAATTAAAGTCTGTTTTTGATTAATTTTTTGAGAACATAGTTTTTTTGTAATTTGTTGTGTAAATTGTACATTCATTAATAAATATAAAACTTTGACTTAGACCGACTTTGATTAGGAAACGTGAATTTGTATGGTAGTAGACATACAAGTAGGTACTGCCTCAATTACTTTAATAAATATGTGGCGCGGACGAAGTCGCGGGTAAAAGCTAGTTATAAATAAATGATACCGCTAGAAGCGTCTTGAAACGCTCTTGAGAGTAAACGGCTCAAACGGGTAAAAGTCAGGCGCCACTTCATATGCCGAAACATGAACACCGCACTTATGTAACTTGACACCCGTTTTCCCGCCAAATTTGTAAACGCGAAAAACGGCCAGTGTATCAAGCGGATAAGCAGTAATGGAGTCGGTGAAGAAGGACTTCTATAAAGTATCTTACGTATTTGCGTTTGGTGTAATCAGAAACTTTTTTCGAAGCCCTGATATAAATATGTACACACAAAACCATCTGACCTCAAACTAAGCAAATCTTGTACTATGGCGGCCATTATAGTGATAAATTTTTATTTATAACATAATCTACTAATAGATACATTTGTCTTTTTAGCTCTAACTAGCCGATGGACTACCTAAAATCAGAACGGATTGACTGATGCTACAATAGTGTCTGTTACGTAGCTAAGATAGTACAACCATTTTTTACAGTTGTACATTCGCTTAACTATATTCCACGTAAACAGTTTATTGTGAGATTTTTGGCGACAAATTGCCATGTAAATCAACGATTTGAATTGCATTATATCTGGCGTTATGAAATTATAATGAAAAAAAAAAATTGGTTGCCTGTTAAGTCGGTATACGGGCGAAAGTTTTACGTGACAACGACTTTGAGTGGTAAAATAATTTTTAGGGCGTGTGGGCCGTAATTTTGATTTTTTAAAACAACTTTAAGACCTTTAAAATAGTGTATTAAACTCTGAAAAAAATATATGTAATAGTTAAGGATCTAATCTAGTGCAATTCGCAGTCAGTATTACGATTTAATGAATTTTACTTGATAGAAAAAAATCCCAAAGTTACCCCTTTTCAAAAGGTTTTTTCAAGTTTATGACTAAACTAATTAACTTTTTTACTAAATTTTTGTACTCAACGAAAGCCACTAAAAAGTTATAGATGCATTCGTAGAGTTTGACTTGATAAAAAGTATCAGTTATTCACTATGTTTTAATATCTACCATATATATAGCGCGCCGTTCGGCAAGCCTGATCAGTCGCGTTTCGGCGCTCACGGACGACGGGCCTGTGCTTGATTTTGCAATTTTGACAACCGATAAATTTTAAATATTACGATCATAGTGCCACAGTATAACAATATCAGTAGATATTACTAGTGAAGCACGCTATGATCTTGATTTTTGATACCGTTTTCATTGGAATTACAAATAGACGCTGATACTAATTAGTACGCCGTTTACTTTATGTTGTAGACCAATAGGGGAGTCTCAAAAAACTGACGTCGATAACACATCAGTAAAAAATTCAATGCGGATGCAATGGAAAATAGATAAGTATCGGTAAAATAATGAGAGGGGAGAAATCCCCTGCGTAAATCCCCAAGTTAGGTATCATACATGATACCTAATGATAATGATGCATTTTTATGCCATTTAGGTAAATTCTTTGGTAGTAAGGTACTTAGTACTTGGAAGAAAAGTCCTCAAATACAGATTTTACTTTGGAAGAGACTTTCGCGCAAACTATTCAGTTTAGAAAAAAAATGGTAGGAACTTTAATACAATTTTGAACACCATTCCATAGATACATTCCATAGATAGTCAAATTTGATGATAACAATGTAAAAATAATAAGATGTGAATTCTGTTCCCAGTAGCATAAACATGTCCCTTTTTACCGGAATGGAAGAAGGGTTATGTTTTTCGCGCGTATCTTTTATGTTTGTAAATCTTTTATTTCCACATATATTATCTTCCAAACGGCTGGATGGATTTTGGTAACAAGGATATTCTAAGACTAGTCTGACTCGCCAAAGTGTCCTTAGATAGTAGGTAATATTTTTTACGTGTAGATTTTTTTGTAGTCGGGGGTTTTAAATTAAAGTTTTCTATCATATTGCTCGTTGCTCGAATAAACAGCACCGTTCATCATCATGATTAAAGAGTTGAACGAAGAGTTTGGTCTCCACTTTTGTAATAAGAACAACTAAGCTGTGAAACGCATTGCCAGAGTGGGTTTTGTCGAAGGTTCGAACCTTGGGGTTACGAGGTACACTGTGTTTGTTTCTATTAGAGAAACAAGTTCCATCGTAGACCACTACATCCACTATTATCGGCATCATCGCAATCGTATCATTAAATGGGTTATAAATCGTAAACGGTAAGTTTTACAAAAAAGTTTACTAGCAACAAAAGATGCAAAATTTTATTTTCTACAATTATTGTCAAAATATATAGTTTCCAAAATATCGGCTAAAATAGTTTTTTTCAATTGGCGTTTGAAGCTTTACCTGAATCTGTGAGCATTTTGTAATTTTATGCTCAGTAAGTGATTTTTACCTCATAGAAAAAAATTGGATTAGAAATTTAGTGCAAAGTTGACCAAAAAACCTTCTGTTTTTACTGGCCTTTCATTACGTTTCAGCACATTTTTTTAAATTTTTGACGAACTTGTGAATTATTAGGAAACATTTTAAAAAGATGCATGAAATTGGAAAAGCCGTTCTCAACTTATAGTGTGACCAAAAAGAAAAGGTTGAGTTTTGTATATCTACGAGTATAGATAAATTTAATATTTCTTCGTTTCACTTCACAATTCACAAAATTGCTATCACTAGTATAAACAGTATAAACAAATCTTGAACAAAAAATGAGTTTAAATTACACAGTCCAATATTTTAATGTTATTTCTGCACGGTGGCACCGATTCCGCGGTCGGTGACGGTCGCGAGAACAAGACAGCGTTAAATGCCTAATTTGACAGAACTACCTGGCCTTAATGTGAATATTCATTCGTATAGTAGGAAGAAGGATGAAATAATAGTAACAATTTAAAACATTAATTTATACAAAGAATCTCGCACTAAATTTCATATTAACCTATTCACTTATGTCTTAGTCATTTATTTCATCATGTTATATTATCAGTCTGAAATTATTTACCTTTGCTGTTTGAATTGTTGCGATGGATGAAACTACCTTCACATTATCACTACACAATCGTTTTACAATTAACTGGCAACGTGTAAACTTGTATGCAGGCGCCTAAGCGAATCGGCGACTCGGGCATGGTTAGCCCGCCTAAGAGCGAGAGAGACAGACGAGTCGATAAAAACGAGACGAGAGATAAAAAAGTGAAAGGCACGCGTCCCTCTCACTCGCTCTCATTGTGAGCGCATAACGTGAGCGGAGCGTAACGCAGTTTCTTGAAGTGTCACCCGGCAAACCAATTTATAAGACGTTGTCACGTCAAAAAAAAAAAGAAAACAGGGGTCGAATTGATAACCTCCTCCTTTTTTTGGAAGTCGCTTAATAAATACTAAAGAAATAACAAATAAAAAATGAAAAATATAATTAACGTTTTAATAAAGCATTTCTCTAAACCAGAATGGGTCCATAGTCATGACAAAAATAAACTTCCCAGAGGTGGCTCAGAAAAGGTTGCGATGAAATATTTTTGTTTCAACGTAAAACATAATTAAGTAGGACTAAATCTTAGAAAGTAAATGAACTGGATTAAGAAGTTTTAATTAAGTTTTTTTGGGATGCCCTTGAGTTTTGAGACAACTGTTCTTAATTTCTTTAATTGGTTTCTGAGACACTTAATATGTTTAGTCTGCTTGAACATTATAAAGTTATTCAAAAATAGTCTAAAATAGGAATTGTTCTCAATTAAAATAAGAATGAATTCTTAAAAGAAGAATGTTTTTTTTTTTGCCGTCCGACCGATGCCGACATAGCTCAAAGAGTAAGCAAGCTGAAGTGGCAATGGGCAGGCCACATCGCTGGCAGAACTGACAACCTATGGGGAAGAAAGGTTCTCGAGTGGCGACCACGAACCGGAAGACGCAGTGTTGGACGGCCTCCCACTAGATGGACAGATGACCTCACAAAGGTCGCTGGAAACCGCTGGTTGCAAGTAGCGCAGGACCGTTCGTTGTGGAAATCTAGTGGGGAGGCCTATGTTCAGTAGTGGACGTCTTGCGACTAATGATGATGATGACGATTTTTATATAAGTCTTCTAACCATGGCCATGGTTAGATGCGTAAATGTGTATTGGTAACCGTGGTAACACGCCATGGGCATGTAGAAATGCGTTAACATTTCTAGATGGCCATGATCCTGAATTCACGTGAAGAATGATGAATTAATTTACATGAAGAATCCAAATCATTTCCTAGCACTTTGCCTGTAATCTGGAGGTTTAAGGTGACGGTGAATATTGAATTGCGATGGTTATTAATACTCTCAGTTACACAGCGTTTCTAGAATTCCCAGAAAAATACTAATAAATAAATAAATATTGGTGGACAATTATAATAGACTGCAAGCCCGTGAACAAAATTTATGGGTCAAATGAACCACCAGATGACCTATGTAGGATGACAGAAGGGTATAAAGTAATAAGATTGTATGATTGATACCTCTTCTAATCCATTATTCCGCAATGCCGTACAAAAATCATGTGACAAGGAGAAATGATCGAGATTTGCTACCCCCTAACTTTACCTCAGTTGAACAGCTTTAAAGTGACAGCATAGTGTTCAATCTTATTACTTTATACCCTTCTATAAACCTACATAGGTCTCCTGGTAGATCATTTTTTTACCCATACATTTTGTTCACGGGCCTGCAGTCTATAAACTATTAGAATAAAATTGAAACAATAATAAGGGCAAACATATTATTTCAGAATAAAACGTAACGGTATATCAGGCAAGCGAATAAATTCATCACAGAAATATTATGCTCTGAAATCTGTTTAGTACAGTTTCAATTTATTTAGAACATTAATTAAAAACTTAAGGATGTCAGGAACAAGTTAACCACATTTCATACATTCATGTTCTCTTTGTGAGTCAAAGAAAGAAATTAGACTATTCAATCAGTAAATATAATGCATTTGAACGGGTGAGAACAAACATAATTATTATGTTTCCCACATAATGAATTAGAAGTGTCAAAGTTAAAACTTTGACTTTTCTTTCTGTAGAAATATAATTTTTTGGAGTTTGGCACAACACAAATGTTTGTGTTTTTTTTTAATTTATTCTTTACCATTTATACTCGTACAGCCGCACCTGTCGCTGTGCTAACTATATTCAATTGATATAAAGTAATAGTTAATATTTTTAATTATTAGCATTATTCAATAGCTTTTACACTTTTTTTCTTTTTGTTTTCACTTCTGCCTTGTGGTCTTAAGCACACACACATTTCTTTGATTAAGTAATACACTGGATAGCCATCTCGGCTGATGTGAACTAACGATGCGATCTACGATAAAACGTGCTTACCTAGAAAAAACCGATTCACTCTCGATTTAAAAAAAAAACAAAGATTAAAACTATCGGGAAACCCCTAATAAGGCATCGCATTCCAAAGCCTAGACGTTTTTGACGTGATAATATGAACTCTGGCTGCATGCACGATGTTATGTCCCATTACGATCATTGTCCCGTTACGATCATTGTCCCGTAACGCTTATTATACGCTTACGCCGCATCTATCAATGTTTTGTTATGATGTTGTCACGTTAAACTATCGACCGTAAATCAACCAACTTTACAGACATCCAATATTTTGTGACAAAAGTAGATTCAAACCCCTTCGTTCAAGTCTTTGTTACATCAACCAAGAAACAACGTCGAAAACTACCACAAAAGTAGTGGCACTTACCACATGCAACTAACTAAAAACGATTAGCAAAGTTGGGAACTTCACACATTGACTTTACTTACGACCTAGAACAGCTGTGGTATCATACATATTTACACTGATCTCGAGGTGCTCCACTGCGGAGTTCTGAACTTGCATCTGACATTGACAAACTGTTAACCGAGTTATCGCATAGATTAGGTTTTAGATGGAGTAGCCAATTTACATGACGATAATACCTTTAACAATAACACTAACAGATATTTATTTGCATAATAGAAGCATAAGCAGCCCACTTAATGCTCTCACTGCTGGGGTTCAAGCCCTCTCACAAAGGGTTGGTGGATGACGCATGATCTTGAAAGATTGTGGGAACAGTTTTGTTTGTAGTAGTGTTTTTAGGTAAGACTTTTTGCAAAGTCCACCTGGAAAAGTACCACACCAGCTATTCTACCGCCAAGCAGTAAAGTGCAAACATTACTGTGTTCCGGTTTGAAGGGCAATGTTTCCCTAGAAAGTAGTAGTAGTATTTTTAGGTAAGACTTTATGCAAAGTCCACCTGGGGAAGTAACACAACTTTATCAGTTATTCTACCGCCAAGCAGTAAATTGTAAACATTGCTGTATTTCGGTTTGAAGGGCAATTTTTCCCTAGAAATTAAAGAGCTCAGAGATAGATTACCAGAAATCTTCGATCTCTGGGTGATGAGCGCAAAGCAGTGCTTAGTAATGATTTGGACTCTTAAAAAATACTTACGCTTACGCTTTTGGACGCTTAAAATGTATTGTTCTTTTTTTTTCTGTGTTTAATTTTGTTTGGTGTGTCAATAAAGAGTATATATATCTATCTATCTATCTCTTCAAGTTCCAATAGCTGTGTGTCACTGTGTTGTTATGTACTCGTAGCGCCTGCTATGTTGCTTATGTTGCTTACCATCAGGTACATATCCTACTTTTCTCGTCACTCTATACCTACTATTTAAAAAACGATATCCTCACATTTTTTTTCTGCACAATTTTTTTAGTTAGTGGTATTACGCACTTGACTTCTAAAGGACAGTGGTGCGCGTGGGGTTCCAACCAGGCCGGAGCCCCTGACTCGGAGTTGCCGTTGTCCTGAATAGATCAGCCATAACAGACATTATATTTGACAGTAAAACAGGTAAGAAGCCATAATGTTATGGCGCAGTGATGAGAACGTTGGATTTTCAAATCCCAAGGTCGTAGGTTCAAATCCCGCCCTCAGCTCTAAGTTTTTTCCAAAGATGTTCAAGCTTGTTATTTGAACAATTAAGAATAATAAGAATAAGAATAATTTTATTAACACACAGAAAGTTACAAAATACACAAAAACTTAACAGGATAGCAGAGAAGGTTGACAATATCATCACAGTGTTTGTGTATATAAAAGACGTTTAGCGGGCCCCAAACTAAGCACCGAGTTTGTATCTTGTAATTGGTAAAAACGTTGAAGAAAAGCATTGTGAGGAAACCGGCATATTTTTTAATTTGATGCTACGAGTATTATTGTAAGAAAATGTCTGTTTAAACGTTGATTAATTAACTAGAATTTCCATATCCCATTTCATTCCTTCAAAAACCATTCTACACCTTTCCTGTTCTATTCAGTAATCCCGACGGATGGCCCGCGTTGAGCGCTAACGAGTCATTAATTATACATATCGACTGCCTCCACAGATGATCTACGATATTTGTTCTTGAACAAGATTGAATGGTTGACGTGTGCTGAACGCGCTTCCGCCTCGAAAAACCGAGGAGCTGTCGATTGCAAATAGTTCATCATTAATATTTTAGAAACGCAAAAGATATGGCAATCTTTAGGAAAAGCCTTTGTTGAAATACGTACTGTTTTGCAGCCACCAATGCGCTAAATGCCTATAGTTGAAAATTTACTAATACGAATATAACCAAGTCAAATTAACACATACGAACAAATTTAGAACAACAAAATAATGTCTTATTTTATTTATTTTTCATGTTTTAGTTACATTTATTTCAGAAGCAGCAACCAGAATGAATAAAGATTAAGCTTTTTATATCATTGCAAAGATCGGATCGTGGGTTTAAGATCCAATCAGTTTTTGGTTCTTATCGAAACCATACGATCCAAAAGGATCAATTTAACTCCATCAAATATCGCATCTCAATCCAAATCAAAATCGTTTGCACACGATTTAAGGTAAGGTATGAAATGAAAATATCATGTTTGAGTGTCTGTAGAATCCTGCTTGTAACGAATGTCTTACACGGTTGTTACTTTAATAAGAAATGTTGGAAAAAAAGTCTGATTACAATGTTTTTCAGTGTAGCTCCCATATGCTTAGAACGTGTAGTGTTCAAGAAAGTTCGTTCCATTGAAAAGTTGGTAGGTTGGTAGGCCTACTCTGCATCTCAATTGAAATTAGCGATGGCGAGTACAAATATGAAATCCAATCGACACGATAAATTAGTATATCCTGCAAACTTCAAATTAGAACTTTGCCAACGTAATTCATACTGTATGGCAGTGAAAATCTACAACAAGCTACTTATTTACTAGATCACTACTTTTACGCAATTAATAATTATCTTAACTTCAGGAAACCTTTCATTATTATCTTGTTTAATTTCAAATAAATATCACTTAAATTGACAAATTGGACATTTATTATTGTAGTTTTGACAAATTATTTATTTTTATTATATCAGAAATTGTCTTGAATTCTCGTTGTAATTGAATGCTGTTGGTTTTGTAAATCAGTGTGTCCAAGTAGAAAAAGCTAATTATTCTATTTACTTTCAAAATAATTTGCACGCCAGAAATGGCAGAGAGTAAGGAAATACCGTATGATTGTACCGTCTTCTCTACCCACATTCTTGGTAAATAAATAATTATTTCATTTCATTTTATCAAATATATTTTTTTTTATTTTTTTTTATTAATAAATAAAAAAGTAATTTGTTTCCAGAAAACAGCAGCACAAAATAAAATAAATATAATTTAAAATCTCAAAAAAACTCGACTGCCTAAAATGTGAACCAAACTACGTACTTACTTACATACTATAAAAACTAAAAAGAATAAAACAAGCACTTAGATTTCTGGTAGTCTAGAATTCTATAATATGTTATTAAATTAAGACTATTCCAGAAAATAAAATATATTCTAGTAAAGCAACATAACAACTGAACAGTCGGGATCCATTATTATTCTAAAGCCAATCTAATTGTTCAATGGATCACGACTGTTCAGTTGTTACGTTCCTTTCCTAAAACATATCTTATTTTCGGGAATAGTCTTAATTCAGGTAGGTTGCGCAGGACCGTTCGTTGTGGAAATCCAGGGGGGAGGCATATGTTTAGCAATGGACGTCTTGCGGCTGATGATGACGATGATGATGATAGCCCCTCTCTTCTGGTCTTTACTTAGAACTTTTCAAATTACTTACATGTTAGATAACTTTTAGCGTGATTAGTTTAAGTTGAATTTGTTGTTAGTGAGGCAGCTATTTTGATGAATGTAGGAAAACTTTACCTGAAACAAAATTTATGAATTTAAAGAAACATTTTAGAAAATTTTAAAAATTAAAAGCACTATCTTTCATTTTATTTTACTCAACTAAAACAAACGTAGGCACTTTTTAATTTTCTGATTAGATTTAAGTGAAATTAGTTTTTTATAATAGCTTTTATCACCAGCTTCATATATTTTGTAGAGTCAATATTGTCAGTCTTTCCTCACAAACTACCGAATTTCTAATCTCGACTATTAAAGTAAAGTTAAAAAAGCATCCAATTTCATAATAAGCACAACAGAGAAAATCAGGTTCCATTGTTATTTTTTTTGTTCATTTTAAGTCCTGCTTGCGCAAATCATTGAGACACTAGTGTTTATGACAATGTTTCAATCAATTCGTATTTCATATTAAAAAAGATAAAATTGTTTTCTTGCATTACCAAAGGTTTTCAACAAACAAACAATGGAGAACAATATCAAATGTTTCGAAACCACAAAAGAGAAACAGCCACAACTCAATACGAACCGAGACAAATTACAAGACGAAGGTCACGGCCAAAAAATATGAAAGAAAAGAAAAATGAAGAGTTCTCACTTAATTATTTTCGCCAAAACGGATCCAATGTTAGATGATGTAGAGCGGGAGCTGTTGGTACATTCTTTTACATAAGTCATAATTATTATTTTGTTTTCCAGATATTGATTTGTAAGTTTTTGCAACTTAAAAAAAGGTTTTAAATAGTTATAATATTTTTGTTTACCGAGTTGTTGTGAGTTGTTTGTTAAGAAGTTCATTCGAGATTTTTTTAAATTTAATTTATTGCTATATTTTCTAGGTAGGTCATATAAGCAAACGCACTCTATTATAGACCATATCTTTCATTTATTTTAGCCTAAATAGTGATCAACCGTAATTTAAGAAATAAACTTTGCTTTGACCTTAGTTATTTTACTATAGCTATTTATTTTAGTTTCCACTTTTTTCAGTATATATCTTTCACAACTTTCTAGACGTCATAGGCAAGTAAGAAGGTCTAACCTCAGTTGTGAGTAACAATGAGCTGAAAACTATGACAATGATGAAATATTTTATCTGGGGTCTTACTTTTCATTAAATTAATCAAACTTAGCCTATAATTATTTTAACCAGCAAAACTTGTAAAAAAAGTATTCCATTTCACAAGCAACTTCAAAGCTTACAAACATGACTCGTAATTTATTTCTTCCGTAACTCGCGATGTACAAGACGATTCAGTGAATTGTGACGATGAATCTTGAAAATACTGGTGCCAGACGAGGTTTTTTTCTATCGCAATTTCTCAAATTTTTTACTTTTGCCTTAAAAAGGTACTTTGCGCTCTTATTAGTTTCTTTGTCAAAATTAATCTCCAATTTGCAAATAAAATTTTATTTAGAAAAGTGGTAATAGTGGTTTGATGTACCATTTTGCAAAAATCTCATTAACTCGCCGCTTTTTCATTATAAAAAAATCACCAATTTCGATTTAGATAACCGTAGTAGTACCTACCTACCTATACATATATTATTATGTTGCAGCCAACTAGTTTAAACAGCTGTTCATTAACAGCCTAGCCTGTTCAATAAACAGCAGCGTCTAATAAGTGGCCTGAATGACATTCAGCCGTATCTTTTGTTACTACTTTTAATAATCTGGCTCGCTAATGCTTAGTCGTAAGTATGGGGTGAACATATGAGAGAAACAAAAATATGATATAAAAATTAAAAAATAATAATATAAAAAACTCTTAATTTAGTGCTTTAAAATGAAGCTAGATTTGTTTAGTTTAGTTAAAAATGTCTTTAGAAATCGTAAAGCATTGGAATTCAATAAGAGTAAATTGTGATATTTTTAAAAATTCTATTAACTACGAAGACACATTCCATCTATTCGCCATTTAGGACGGATGTCCTTTGCACTCGTACTAATGAACAAGTCGATACCCAAAACACTTGAAACGTGCTAACTTTGAAGCCCCATTGTCGGAATGTCCGCCGGATCTAGCCCATAGTTAGCTAATCTTTTGAGCCTCTCCGTTCAAGTGGCCACTTCAACTGACAGTGCAGTGTCAAATCGCACCACAGGCTTACTGGAACTTAATTGAAACAGCGAGACACTTTCAGTTCCCAATCAAGTAGAAATGTGGAGCTTAACCGGCGTGTATCCGGCGTATACAGATTTTCTGTCTATTCATGTGGGTGGATATTGAGGCTGGTATTGAATGCGTTCGCTTGATGTGTCAATACGTTATAGTGATTCAAATGAATAACTGTCTGGCGTGGGTTAGTAAAAAAATTATGGTCTGCTAACCGCCATATTGCCGCATTTTATTAGATAAATGAACTAGATGTACTTAACGTACGTATAATATCAGTTTAACTAACAGACACTATAGTGTTTTAGTTAAATTCGAGATGTGTCGAAAAAAAGGTGGAATTTGATATCTTGTTTTCAATTTGTCTATTTACTATTCTAAAAATAACTAAAACATACAAACTTTAAAACGCAAAAATACTGTTTTTGAAATAAACACGTTGTAAATTTTTATTGGACGAGTTTGTTTTCATTATGACTAAGAACATTCATTGCCTTCAAATATTTTGGACGCAGAGGCGATGAGAGTCTGGAAAACCTGATTGTCGTAGGGAAACCCAAAGACAAGTTATCGCGTGGTAGTAATCGTGATTAATTAAAAGACACAACGTCATCCAATATCTACGCGGTTGTTAGAGACGCGCTGTACGGAGACCGGCGGAGGGAGATCATACGCTTCAAGTATCATCTCCATGCTGACCATGATCTCGTGACATCAGGAACCGATTATTAATTGAGTATGTCTCTGTGGCATTGTAGTTTCCGAACGGATGAACCAATTTAGTTTGAAAGATGAATTAATTAAGTACTAGACAGCATTCTAACAACTGTTTTTTTTTTATTAAAGATGAATAATTATTCGACAGTTTTGTAGCTGTTTCATCAAAATCTGCTTAACTATTTTAAAATAATCATCTTTTTTGTTAGCTGCGGTAGAAATCTCAGACGGAAAACGGATCTTTCCTTAATTTGCAAACATCTATTTAAAAAAATTGCATTGTGGATTTTAAAATGTAATGAATACATTTTTATCTATTTTAGGAACTATCCGACCACTCAGCTTCTCCGGAGTAAACGACCCGCGTACACTTGACTCTCAAGCTCTCAACCTGTATTGAGTCTTGCTAACGAACCGAACACTGTAGATCTACTCGGCCTTTGTAGCCTACTTTACCCAATTAAGTGCTATTTAGACTGCTTCTTGATTCAAATGGGTTTTTTACCTTTGTCAGCTGCAAAACGTAATTGTCTATGAATGATCAATGCTTCGGAATGTTTCTTGATTTGATGATGATCATTAAGAGATTTTATTGAACGGAGTTTGAATGATCGCTTTCGTCCTTTTGTTTCGTTTAACTTAAAAGCTCGTGTAATTCTGATGATAATTTGTTGATTGGGTCATTGTCCTATTGTGTTTTCATAATTGGCCATTTACTATGAATTTCGAAGATTTAAATCTCGCTTGCATTTCTGAGTATTTTACTAAGATAGATACTCTTTATTGTTCCCGTAAAATTAAAAACAGATATTTGGATAAAAAAACTCATTAAAAATATTCTACAACAGGCGACCTTAATTACTGCGTTTCAATTCTTTTTTTAAAGCGGGGTGTACAATTCTAATCACTACGTCGGTTGATTTCAGCTAAGTGCAGCTGTACAAGTTGGTCTTAAAACATCACAGGTATGTCATTTTCCTCACATCATGAAAACTAGAAACTAGAATATTCCAAGTAATGTTTCGAAGACATGACGTGTTTTTCTCCGACTTGCACTTAGTCACTGTGATTCATTTGAGCCAAATTTTAGTTCAGAGATGATGTTTCAGGATTGAAACTACTCGTATTAAATTCATGATTATTGTATTTTTTCATAAAGGTTCAGTTATGATTTGAACTCGTACCTATATCAGGCACTGAATTGGGATCGAGATATTTTTAGTTATTTTCCGATTTGGTAGCAATTTTACGGCCGTGAAGACCAAGAAGTCTTTTCATGCCTGTGGCGATTGACAAAAGAGATTGCGATGAAATGTAGCTACAATTACCTAGGTACATTATCATATACTTACGTATATATTGGGCTATATAATGTTTCAAAAATAAACATTTGACCCTTGGGTACCCTTTATGTATTTATGCTTTACAACTTTTTAAAATAATATAATAAGCCGAGACGAGAAAGACATACGCTTGATGGTAAGTAGCACGCTGGTCCATAATAACACATACAGCTATTTGAACATAAAATGTCTAAATAACGGCCTGCAATACACTGCACTCGTTACCCAGAGATACAAAATGATTTATTTTTATTGTCTGTAGTTTCACTGAAAACATTGCACTTCTAATCGGAATACCTACTTGGCAGCTGAATATCTGGCCCAAGCGTTTTACAGTCAAAAAATATGAATACCAGTATAGTGTGTTGACCCAAATTTTAACCGGATTCAAGAAAAAAATTTCACTCTATAGAATAAATATCATAAGCCAAGATTAAGTTATGCTGAACGCGTTCAACGGTGAAATCGACCCTAATTCAAACTTTATCTATTAAACGTTCAGTACCTTAAAACGTGATCTAACAAAAGTACAAATGAAGTACTAGTTTATAGCCGTAATATGAATTCAGAAAGCATTTTAAAATGTTAATTATATTTATGTGATAAGAAGAGTAAAATTAATTAACTTGAACATGAAATTTGTCGCATTAATTAATATAGTGTCTCGAAATGTCATTGTCATCGTTATCCACATCATTCTTTATCATGCTGCTGGGGAAAGGCTACTCTTCTACTCCATCTGTCTCATTCTATACCTACCATTTAAGTGAGGTTCGACCCGCGATACTTATTTTGTGTTTTACTCATATTTTCTGTTTTTGATACGAGAAGTTGCCAGTTGTTTTTTTGCAATATTTCAGAAGGAAATAAAAGAGTATTTCATTTATTATTATCTATTCTCTAATTCTATTATCTAATTTTCTGAATGAATACTAATGGAAGCTCCATTTAGCTTTCCACAGCCATCATTCTCCGTCGATTGACCTTCGTCATTACTTCAAAATACAAAAGTTATTAAACTCCGATTACAACCCTTACATAGTGTATTGTACTAAATGTATCATAGAAAATACTAACAACTGTCCGAAATACAGACAGACTTGTTGAAGTGCGGACGCTAGACAAGTCAGGCGTCAGTCAAATCAACTAATGTTATGGGTCCGAGAGTATTTAAGCTGCCGCAGTTGATAACTAGCAACAGCACCCACATTTAGTAGCTTAAAATTTAGGCTCAAGCGCTGAATTACTGAGCAGACGTTCAATATCATCATCTAGTTTGACGAATTTATATACATAATATAAAATAGCATATTGTTTTGACGATAATATAATCTTTTTTACATATGGTATAAAGCGACGAGACGAAGACGGTGGACGGAGGGCATGGTAAGCATCATGTCTGGCCATAACAGAACAGTGACACTCAGAACATGAAGAGTCTAGATCATTACCTAGCACTGTACTGTGCTCATCACCCAGAGATAAAGATGTTTCATCTCTATGCCATGTAATTTTACTGAAATCATTGGCATTCTAACCGGAGCACAGTGATGACCATTTGGCGGTAGAATAAGTGGCAAATTTATGTTATTTCCCCAGGCTAACACTCCAGAGTCCTACCACTACTAATGTTGACATTACCTCATTTATCTGTATATATAAAAATGTTATGTTGGTTTGTGTACGCTTCAAAAACTAAAAAGTTCTGCACCGATCGAGCTGAAATTTTACAATGATATATAATTCGCATCAAGGAGTGTTTTTATATAATTTTTGCATCACAATGTGCCACAGCGAAGCGTGGCAGGGTACAGCTAGTAAATAATAAATTAATTCGCATTATTTTGTTTAGGTATGTCTTTACAGATTATTATAACATACAATATATGATAATTGTGAGTTATGTGTAACATACAAATTAGTGAGATATTATATCAAATGCTAACAAACAAATATGACTATGAGTATCCTACTGACACAAACATGTTACTTGGCAATGATTACCTATGCCCCTAAAATAAATAAATCATATTCAAAATGCTAGTACATTCCCTTGTTGGCACAACAAAGGCGTCGAAACCAAAAAGCGGCCAGCCAAAACCAAACCATCATTAACTTTTTCCTCAGTTAACATCTGGATTTATACCACAAAAGCTATCCTGCCTTGAAACAAAAGTATCACGTCCCCTCACAGAAAATATGAATACCTAATCAGGCTAAAAGCAGACAAGTTCTCCGAAACCCTTTTACACAAACTCCAGTAAAACGAAACACCAAAGTTTTTACACCTTTTAAAGATTTTTCGCTGAAATGCGAGATCGTTCGTCTCTTGTAACCTGTACTGAGCGTATTTTTCAGCAGCGAATTTTCACATGTTTTCCTATAAAGTTTCACTGGAACTAGTTTATAAATGTAGTTTGGCTTGTTTTAAGAATGCGCGTTCACGCTATTTTGGCTGGTATTGAAAGGTTGAAATCTGGTTAAGGATAAGCGAAAACAGAAAATATTATGTTTGCTTTTCTTTTAAGGAGTTCTGTGCCAAACAAGGAATGGAAAAATAAGACAGGTTCTGTTACTTCTGTGCATACTTTAAGTCTGTTTTAAGACGGTGAAATGGCAAATACATATGGCCAGCAGTTTCAATATGGAATTTTAAATTCAAACTTTGCGTAGGAGCTGCTAATAAAATGCTTATATCTGTGCAATTTACAGATATAAGCACTTATTTCAAAAGAAAATTAAATAACCCATTAAGCATTGTTGGAATCCCAAGGCATTATTTTTGACATACAAATTTACTTTTAAACCAAACTTAATTTAAAAACAATTTCTCAACGATCGTATCTTTTCGAGAAAAGTTTTTTTTTTAATTTTTCACTAAATATTTTTATTAAAACAAAAATCCATAGAAATAAGTACATTAAATTATATACCCAAAGTTGTAAAATAGATTTAACTTGAAAACTATAATTTGCTCCAATATACCATGAAGTCATTTATTTTTTTGAAATTGAAAAATGTCATACTATTTTTAATAAAATGATGAACTTTTGCACTATCAAAAGTCGTTCATTTGCTTGTCATTTTATAGAAATGCGATGCCTGATTGGGTGTATTGGATTGGATGCTTTATAGATATGACATAATGTCTGCAAGCCCAAGAGTGAATAGGTCAAGTAGTTGAGTGAATCTACTTGATCATCATAAACCGCATAGCAGCATAACATCAGGTGAGATGGCGGTCAAACCTTTAGTAATTTAAAAAATCTGTGAATTCGTTTAATCTTTAAATTAAAGAATATTCCACCGCCTAGATTTTTCAGGTTAGGGACAATTTATAGCAAAGAAGAAACGTTATTAACAATGCTTTGAAAAAGTAATATTCTTTTTCAGGAAAAGAATCGCCTCGGTAATATTAGGCAGAACGTAATACACCGAAAAATTACTTTTTGAATACTTACTCGACATTATTGTCAAGTGTTCCGCATTATTTTTTTCAAGTAATTTCGCTTCCGAGAGGAGACAGTGTCGTATTATTTATATCATGTTTTGTGATTTTGAACAAGAATAATGAACGCTGGAATGTTGGAAAAAGGACTTGGTATTTAAGAAATAATCGTACTTTTATTTTCTTTTTTCGCCATAAATAAGATGTGTTCCGACCGACCGATAACATGTGTACCGATGGGGAAGAAAGGTTCTCGAGTGGCGACCACGAACCAGAAGACGCAGTGTTGGACGGCCTCCCACTAGATGGACAGATGACCTCACAAAGGTCGCTGGAAACCGCTGGTTGCAGGTTGCGCAAGACCATTCGTTGTGGAAATCTAGGGGGGCTAGTAGCTATGTTCAGTAGTGGACGTCTTGCGGCTGATGATGATGATGATGATGAAGATGACTGTGTTCTCAATAAGATCGCGGGCTAGTGGATACATTTCACCGTAAAACAATGAGTTGTCTGTAAAGTTGGTTGGTTAACGGTTAACGGTAATAGTTTAACGTAACAACGTCATAACAACATTGATAGATGCGGCGAAAGCGTGACAACGTAACGAGACATACCGAGACACTTTTTCGTGCATGCAGCCGGCGGTTCATCGATTTAATAGACGTTGTCACGTTAAAAATGCAACCATAAGGCTCAGACTCCACCAAAGCAGAGATGGGCGGAGATGTCTGAAGCGGAGACGAGAAGAGACGTTTTACAGCTCGGATGACTCCGCCGAAGTTGTGCTTTACGCCGCTCCTCGTCACCTGTGTACATTTCTCGTTTCCGCTGTGCGTCGGCGAAGCACAGCGCTCACATCTTTGATTTCAACGCATCATTTAATTTAATACATCTCTGCTGTATGTATGTGTGAATTACGAAATTCTATTGATTGTTCAAGAAACATCTCATCTCCGCTCGCACATCTCCGCTTTAGTGGAGTCTCTGCCTAACGACTACCGATGGAAGTGAATTCTTATAACTTAGACATTTAATTTTAAATAAACAGCAATACGTTTGCTCAACACTTGTAGAGCTATATATTTACTGCTATTACGCATATCGGTGATGCGAAATTACAAGATATCACCCATCCGAAATTAGTATAAGTTTTTACGTCTATCGGCAGTCCCTATCAGTCGCAAACTATCGCTTTCTTAAGACGATAAAAAGAATCGGCAATGTTCTGTCACGCAGAATAGGCTGGTTAGTCCATATCTCCTCCCAAACGTCTCAGCCTATATTAAATCACGAAATTTACAATATCGTGCCGCTCAGAGGAGATTTATGCTAATGAAAATAACGCCACCTTGCGGAACAAATTGGCTATTAATAATAAGATTGTGCTTTTTCAGCGGTTTTACTAGATACAGCTTGTCAGAAATGTTTTAATATAGTATTGTAGATTAGTAGGTAACGCAGAAAACTTTATTCTGCCAGATATGTTATTACACCTGTAAAAAATTAAATATTTAGCAGATCAAAACAGCGTGACACTTCTCGTCAATGAACGTTCACGTGGACACACCAAAATATATCACATTACTAAAGGTTTTGTTACAAGAAACCTCTTCAGATTTGTAATATTAGCTTAGATCTTTAACACAAGAAGAATTAATTATTAGCCAGAAAAAAAATTGTTTACAATACGAGTATACTAAAATATTGACTAGCTACACGAGGCCGATTTTTTATGACGTGTTCGTAAAAATGTAGTATCATGATTTTTCCCTAAAGGTGGCGCAGGTTCGCGCTGAAAGCGCGACACGAAACCGCGACAGGAGACCGCAACCGGAGATCGGAACAGGTATATGTGTCACGAAAAACTTTAACGCGTCACAAGAATGATAACTTCAAAAACCTCTGAAAAGTCTAGCCAACTTAAACGACGTTTAATTTTAATTATTTTTTACTCATTTGACTGAATTCAAGTTAGTTAGTAACGAAAGACAAAGCTCTTCACAGTATATTTGCTATAGCAAGGATTGCCTCACAGTGTACGGTACTTGGCTCGCGCCCAAGTTGACACAGCATGCAGCGCGCGTATTGCGGATCTTGCACGCATCGCCGTGTTACTATTCTTGGCGATTTGTGAAGTAAAACAATAAAAGACGAACGTTTGTTGTGAGATATAATTAAATATTTTGGTCGTGGCTTTCTGCAGAGTCCGTTCGCAAAGTATCACTCTTTTAGTTTTTGACGCCAAGTAAGTAGTAAATTAATGTCCAAACATGACTGTATCTCGGTTTGAAGGACAATGTTTCCATAAAAATGGCTTGACTGGCCTAAAAGATAAATAATCTGATATTTCCGAGTGACGAGCGAGAGTTTGATGCTAGGCAGTGCTTTCTACTCTCCATATATTAATAACTGCGTAAATAATAATGATTTACGCAGTAATTTGAATATGAAGAGTGTACATGAATATTCTTGAGCGCTAAGCCACAGGTACACCAAGACAAACTAGCTAAGGCAAATGGAGCAACATGTTGTGGAACAAGCTCCTTAAAAAGTACGTTGAAGTTGCTGAGATAAATGTCGCGGAACAATTCATGTGCGCCCGTTCTTGAGAAGAGAGCAAGCAACATGCCCCAAGACATGTCCTGTACCTAAGGTTTTAAAAAAAAAACCTACGAATTTCTCGGCTTACCGCTTGGTCGAGAGCAGGCACAGCGGACATTACTAAATTAATTAATTAAAATGCTACATGTATTTAAATAAGGATGTTTAGAAATAACCGTATATCTTAGAACATTTTGGTTACCTCACGTTTGTATGTTTTCCTTCACCTTTTAACCCAGTAACGATAAACTTGTAGGTATCAGAATTTGGATCCATAACCTCACTATTTAGAAATCGAACAGTTTCGCTACATGGCCACCACGACTTGTCAAAATGAAGAAATCAATTATAATATATATTATAATAATACAATTATGTATTATAATTGATTTCTTCTAGTGGACTAGTGGTCCGTCCCGGCTTCACCCGTGGTACATGACAGACATATATAGCCTTATAGCACTCAACGATCACGTACATAACCAACGGTGAACAAGAACAAAATTAAAAATTTTGATTAACCCCCGACTACCTCAGATTTGTTATCTGTACCTACAACATTCTACTAGTCAAGCCCTTTCATTTGATACCCATATTAAGAGAGTTTAAAAAAAGAAATGTATTTAGCCATTTTGTGGAAGCGGCCATCTTGGAATTGAAACTTGTCATAACGCAATGTATTCTACTAATCAAGCCCTTTCGTTTTATTGAGGTAGTAGTGAAAAAAAATTCGCCATTTTGTGGTGGCAGCCATCTTGGATTTGATTTTTTATGATCTTTCATTTGATACCCATATTGAGGTAGGTTGTAAAGAAATATTTAGTCCGCCATTTTGTGGAGGCGGCCATCTTGAATCGATATTAACCAAACAGCTAAGAACATCCGCACAGATATTAACTTTCAAATAAAAAACCGCATTGAACTCGGCCCATCCGCTTGAGCTCTACGGTGCCACAGACAGACACACACACAGACAGACAGACAAACATCGACGTCAAACTTATAACACCCCTTTTTTGGTCGGGGGTTAAAAAATGTTTGAAATCGGTCGAAGAGTTCCTGAGATTAGCGCGTTGAAACAAAAACCTGATCAGCTTTACAATACTCGTATTAGAACGGATTTCTTTATTTTTAACATAAATATCTAACAATCAATATCAAAACACATAATATTTTGATACTTTTGTAATTTCACACAATTCTAATGTGCATTTGTCTTCGTTTGTTTTGTAAGTTTGTTTTAGTAACTAGAGTTCTGAGACACTCGTGTTCTAGAATGTTCTAGAAATAACTAGACTAAACGTAGTCTAAGCACACAGACGTCAAAGCATTCCTATGAGGCGGACGTCGAACATTTTCAAAGCAAATGCTCTTAGGAACATCTGACAAGGGAAATGTTTCTCTTGGGCTACTTGTTCATTATTTTATGAAATTGAACACAAAATAGAATATAATAAGCGGATAAATATATTTACTATTAACTTTTCTTCTACGTCAATGTTACCAGGTTATTGAAGTATATTTGGCTTTTCAGTGCTTTTTTCTATTGTTTTTAAACTTTCGGGATTTGAACACATAATGTCTATATTGTACGGAGGTTAATCACGATATAATTCATTATTTAATTACCTCGACGGTTTGGCAGCGTTACAAAACTTCCATTCTTTTTTTATTTAATCTTAATATGTGTACTTCACGTTATTTGTCCGCAATGGACTCCTATCTTACTTAACCGATTTTAATTATATTTGCACACCGTGTGCAGTTTAGTCCAATTTGAAAGATAGGATAGTTTTTAATTTGAATAGTCCTTATATGACATTTTTCTAGTGAAACCTAGTAGTTGGACTATGTGTCGCGATGTTTTACTTCACCGCTTAAACCGTTGGTGTTGACAGACTTGTGCATTTGCATTTGGGTTTTTATATACTTAGAGGTTAAAACCGTTGGTGTTGACAGACTTGTGCATTTGCATATTTTTTCACACTTAAAGGTGCACCTGGGATTCGATTTCACGACCTAACTACGGTGAATCGGTACTTGTGCATTGCTCCTTCTAGTTACTAAGCCACCACGATAATAAATGCCATCAAGAAAAAATGTTACTTTAGGCTACTTTGATGGTTTAATGCAATTTAGCTCAGGTTTTTTTATTATGGTAGTTTAAAAACTAAACTAGAACGTTCAGACATAAAAAAATCTTCCAGTTTTATATAAGTTGCTCTACCAACTAACCTGACGAATTTTACATCACCACCAATTTTTTTTACAGTGATGAATTTGTTCGACATTGTTGCTATGTTGTATTTGCAAAAGAGTAATTGTTTTCTAAATAAATTTCCTGTTTCATAACAATAGTTTATTCCAGTGAAAGTCCCCTTAAAATCGATTCCAGCTGATTTAGAGATCAGCTATAGATAGACACAGTTCAACATTGCTTTTGAAGTGAACACTTCTTATGGCGCACTACATAGGCATATATTTTGCACTTAAGCGTAACGTTCGTAAATTAAATAAATGTTCGGATAAACTCGAATGATCTAGATGACCATGGTCATGGCCACGCCCTCCAGTTTCACCCACGTAGTTTCCAAAGTAAGCTATCAAATTCTGAGGTACACGTTTTCACTTCTATGGGCAGTCCCTATGACTGCCATTTTTGTGTGTTTGGACTGTATTTACTTTCAAATGCATATAGTGAAAGCTGTTAATTTTGAATAACAGATAGCCCTTTAAATTTTCATCCAAATCACCAGAAAATTGTAAGCCCCGTCAAATTATAATGTAACGCGTGGGACTATAATTAAACACCGTTAGATTATTATATCACGGTATGTACAATTTTATGATGACATAATTAGGATTGTTAGTTCATGACACAGGTATCTTAGTACCTGAGTGACAGAACTTTGCTCGGTTTATTAGATACATGCAGATTTTCTCAAAAAAAGGAACTTAAAAACAGAAAGGCGGCCGCCTGGATTCGAACCCGGATCTACCATATTATGACCCACCAACTTCCCGACTGAGATAATATACTGTCGCACCACGTCGCGAAATTTACCGTCGCATTCGAAAGTTTATGTAACAGTTTTTCATTGTCTAAAAATGCGCATAAAACACCGTTTTTAAAACATATTAATTTCATGAAAATTGTTCGTGCCGTTTCCGTGATTCAGATTCTATATATATATACCTACAAGAATTGCTCGTTTAAAGGTATAAGATGACTAATATTATAGAGTAAATGTTAATACTTTGATGTTTGATACTCAATCAAGTCATAACGCCTAAAACGATCAGGTTGAAATTTGGAAAACAGTTAGATTAGAGTGTGGAAGACACACTTTTTGTGTAACGGGCACGGTAACTATGCGGGTAAAGCCCCGGGGTGCTACTAGTATACAAACATATTTTGTACTAAAACGCTGTATCTGATCTTGTTTCTCTAATTCCCCGTATCATCGTATAAAAAGAACGCGCAGAAAAATAATATGTTCGATGAAAAATTGCGTTTGTTAGCGCCGCGTCAGAACGAGAAACGAGTTCTTTGCGTTCTCAACTTAGACTCGAGGCCTTTTGAGAAAGTTGAGATTGCGAGAATTTGTGTGTGATACGTGAGCATTGGATACTGCATTTAGGAAAATAAATTACAGTGGAAATATTTTCTAGAACGACTATTTATGAATTTCTGTCTTTTTTTAAATCATCATCATCATCATTATCAACAGCCCACTAAATGTTCCCACTGCCGGGACTCGGGCCTTCTCTAAGAGACTTAAGGCCATAATCCACCACGCTGACCCAGTGCGGGTTGGTGGATGATACGTGACTTCGAAAGATTTTTAGGTACATGTCGGTTTTCTCACGATGTTTTCCTTCACCGTTTTAAGTTAGCGGCATAACGCACATGACTTCAAAAAGACAGTGGTGCGTGTGGGGTTTGAACCCGGGGTCTCCGGATAGGCAGGCGCCGTTCTCCGGACTAGACCAGCCGTAATTATTTTACTTAATTGAATAACATATTTTATGTAGATTATGGTCTGGAAAAACACATACGCTAGTTTTAATTTCGGATAAATAACGGGAACACCGGGAACCAGAACTACTCGGGAAGTAGTAGTAGTACTAGTAGTAGGATAAAATTATGCAAAATTTCATATTCCTCCGTCCATTTAATGTTCGTTAAAAAAAGAAATACAAAATTTTAGCTTCATGTTTTAGTGTATGAAAATGAGCTACGAAATGCATTATCAATTAAAAATTAAGTCCTACTATTACGTAAACAAATTTAAATTAAGGGTATGAAGTATGATTTTATTGCCATGTTCCTATTATCTACGTAACACGGTTCCGACATCGATCAGTTCCTGTCGCGTTTTGTGTACGAAAATGATTATCAACGCGGGACATGAATCGATCAATGCCTGCGTTGTCGATAGGTGCAAAACCAAAATAATTAAATTAGAAATTTATTGTTTAATTAAAAAATTACAAAATTACTTGTATTTAGCTAAAAGGCACAAAATATAAATTAAGCACAATAATACAAAAACTAGAACAAGGCGGAGTATGGAAACATGCTGTACTGACCCATGTAGATTTATTATAGCTAACGTAATTAATAAATTACCATACGAAGTCAAAAATGAATTAAACGAAATAAATATTAAGGTTGTTTTGAAGGAATATTTTTTTCCAAGTATCAACGAAGTGGGAGCAGCCTGTATCTTAGGAATGCAGCGCGCGCTGACTACGGCGGTTCGTATGGGCAAATTAAAACACGAACCGGTTTAACATTGAACTAAAACCCATACGACTGACTTAGGTGCGCGTGTGCTGATATCTGTTGAAATGTACAATTGTGATAAGTTTAGGTATTTTGTCGACGTAATGTCCATTTTTTAATGATCACCTTGTAATGTGTCAAGAACTATTTGTCCTAGACAAACCTTGTACAGGTTTAAAGGGCGAATTTATTAATACCTGTAACAGTTATTGTGGTTATGAAATAAACAAAAAATAATGTACTCGAAAGTGGCCCGGACGAGAACGATGGTCAAAACAAAGTATGGGCCCTCACTTAGGTCAATTGTCCACGTAGCTGCACGCTATACGCATGATTTCGTCAATTGACGGTTGCAAGACGAATGCCTGCATCTTCTGTAAAAACAATGAAATCTGTCATGCATTCGTCTTGCAACCGTCAATTGACGAAAGCGTGCGTATAATGCTACGTGGACAATTGGCCTTACTCTGTCAATTGTGACTTTGTACAAAGGCAGAACAAAGCCAGCTTCTACAACATAATCCGGTTCTGAGCCGCTCGCGAAGTTCCTACGCAAATATTGTTACAACTAACTAGAAACTACCGAAACAATTTTCATAAACATTAATATCTTGATCAGAATGTTAAACCTTTCTGTTTAGTTTCGCGAAAATATTTGTTATTAGATTTGACTGGATGCTTCGAGGATTGTTGTTTTCATATTGTTATTAGTTTTTGAAAGTTATTTAAGTTTTCGCTTTCACTTTTTCAAGCTTTATATAACTTTGTTCGGGAGTTTCTGCTCTCAGCGGCTGTTATCTGTTGCAAAAGAGTTTGCTGATTTATTTTTTGTATGTTTTATTTTAACCTCAAAACAAACGAAAATAATTTCAGGTTTGTCTATAGTGTTCTGTTATATGACTCTTGGAATGTTGAACTTATTTATTTTGTGCCGGTTTTTTTTTCTTAAACAAACTACAGATAATGAAGGTACCTACTATTGTTGGTTTACACTTAACCGCTATCTCATGCGGTTAACGATGGAGCTTGTTTACCTGTAAGAAACCTATTCACTCTTGGCTGATTTACGAATGTGATGCAAATACCTATTGACTAAAAGAATGCAATAAGTTTTTATTTTCCATGTGCAAGCCGCATAATATCTTCCATCTCTCTCTTACTTAGCGCTTTCTCACAAAAATTTTTGATTAGGTCTCCGCGCTCAAGGCCCGCGATAAAAATATTTTTAAAAAACTAATTAAAATAAATACAATTTCATAAGTTTTAAAGATCTTAAGTATCATATCAATCACTTGGTTTCCATAAATTGCATAGGTTGATGTTAGAAAGTGTTATGTGACAAATGTCCGCTAATATTTATTTGTAAGGAAAATTGGTTTAATTTGGAAATCCTCCAGAATGTAACATAACATGTATTGATCTAATAAGCATAACGCGTAGCACGGGTGATTTTACCCTACAACAGCATAAAAAATAACTCACAAACTTATTTTTTTCACCACCAAAAACCTTTTCCCTCCGATTGCCGATGGTTTTCAAGGAAACGCGTTTCGTAGGCGTATAAAAATAAACATTGTCATAATTTCATAATAATATTAACATAATCCCTCTCAGTAAGTCGAGTACAAAAGTTATATCATCCGTTGCTACAATAAGCATCCAAGAAGATATATCGTAAAAGTTTTCGCGTACATCAGTGATATATAAGTACATATATTACAGCCACAGACGTTTACAGACACCGTAAGTGGGTCCGTTTGCTTAAATATTTAGATCAGACGTATTTTTTCTTATAAATTAAGAAATACATTTACTTTCTGTACTTAATTAAATGTTAAATGTTAAGTAACTTGTGATACATATAAAGATGGACAGAAAAACTCAATTTTGCACTACAATATAACAATAAGTGAATGTTTCTTCCAGGCAATCGTAGACTGTAAAGACAAAATAAAACACATATTAAGGATTTATTAAATATTCACCGTAAATAGGTAAATAGCAATTTTTTCCAGCAGTGGGAAATTGTGGGCTAAAAACAATATTAATAAATATTTGTTTTATAAAAAAAAGGCTTGTTCGAATGACGAATCGATCGTCACAGAGCATATATCAAACGATCTGCGACGATCGATTAGTCTTCTGCATTTACAAAGTCTGTCGATGACATGGCGTAAGCAGAATATTTTGGAACTTAAAATCTTCTCTAGAAATGCGAGAGTCAAGGCCATAATCCACCAATTTGCAAGTGCAATTTCACAAATGCCATATATCCTCGAACGAAATATTTTTCTTAGATGTTTTTTTTTCACCGCTTAAACCTTGTGGTGATGATGAATTTGAACAAATATAATCGTTATTATCTTTATCATCACTATAATCAGCCCACATTCGACCGCTGCAGCTATACGGCACTGAAATGTTTCCAACCGCCACCATCGAATATATACGAACATGGAAAATATTCAGAAGTGCATTCTAGATTTAAACTTACGTCCTTTCAATTATACAATTGGACGTTCTTGTCACTAAGCCCCCATGGGTATGGCATGCAAAATAAATAAATTGACGTGGTCTATGCTGATTAAATGTCTGTGGTTATAGCACTCTTATTTTTGCATATAAGTTGCGTTCGTTGTTTCCTTATGATATTTGTAAGATTATATTTTGGAAGTGTTATATTACTTTAGAGGCATGAGAGGTAATTCCGCTGTTTTCAGTGCCATGTGTTTGGGTGATTTGTTAAAGTTAGTGCGGGAATTGTGTGCCGGATTTATGGCGCGGTTATTAAGTTTGGTTTTATAATTTGAACTCGATATTAGATGCTATTAATCATGTTTTCAAATGCTTATGGTGTTAGTGTTAGTTATTCGATGTTATTGGATTATTTTAAAAATAATTTTGCAGTTTGGTAATATTTTAAGCCTTCGGTAGTATTTTACTCGTGTTAGTTCCTGATTTTGTTCTTTTTCAGAGATAAAAAGTAGTCTATATTATGTTTTGTTCCAGACTAAATCTATCTTTGCACCAAATTCTTTTCAGATCGATTTCAGTAGTTTTAGCTGGAAATGTTGTATTTATGGATGTTTGTTACTTTTTAGTTTAAGCTACGACTGGTTTAGTCTGGAGAACGGCGACTGCCGATCCGGAGCCTCCGGGTTCGAATCCCACCCGTTGCACCACTGTCTTTTCGAAGTCATGTGCGTAATGCCGCTAACTTAAAAACGGTGAAGGAAAACATCGTGAGGAAACCGACATGTACCTAGAATCTTTGGAGGTCATGTGTCTTTCACCAACCCGCACTTAGCCAGCGTGGTGGATTATGGCCTTAAACTTTCTCCTTGCGAGAGAAGGCCCCGAGTCCCAGCAGTGGGAACATTTAGTGAGTTGCTTACATAACTTTTTTCAGAATAGATTAAGAAAATGTTATACAGAACATAAATAGATAATTGTGTGGAATAACACGTAGGCTACTTGTATTCCAATAATATAACGAGATAGATACAAATTTTTGTTTATTTTTTCAATAAAATTTAATCTGATGTAATCTTTTCTTGCTCCATTAGATCAAATCAAATCAAATTGATTTTCTTGCTCCATTAGATACTTACTGCGAAACAGCAAACTACATAAACTAGAATCTATACATATAGTACTTACTTGTTCAAATGTAACTCTGTCATATGAATCTGTCTGTAACTATTTATCCAAACCTTAACTTTTGACTGTACGGACGATGTTTCATATTTCACATTTAGCTTTAAGAAAAACTGATGTAAGTCAAATATGGGAGCAGACAACGGTAATCTGCGAAACAGCCGAGCTTTGCTTCTACCCATAGGGGCTGGTGCAATTTTAAAGCAAAGAAACCTAAACATAAAACACATTTTACAGTAGCATAAACGAATTAATAGAAAGCCCATACACTATTTATTTTATGTAACTTAGATAACAGAGTTCTGAAAAAAAAACAAAGTGATCTTAATAATTTTCTTCTAGGTAAACACACTCCGTCGTGAAAGCCATCGTTGCATAACATTAGGTGAGTTGGCGGTATTGTAAACTTAGAAAACTTAAAAAAAAAGGAACTAGCTACTATTATTTGTTAAATAACAAAATTCAAAAATTTACTAAACAAACCGGAAGGTAAAACACGGCGATGTATGTGCTCTGATGGCATGTGGCACAACAGCGCATCCCATTTTGTTTTCGAAAAAAATCTACAGACAGTAGCTGCCTCTTCTACCCAATAGGCTTAATAAAATAATAATAAAAGCTTGTACTATGCCAGATAGATGATTTAATGCTTAAATAAATATAAATGCATACTTATGAAACACATAAACACCCTGGCATAGAACCTATAATTGTATTCTTCACACAAATATTTGCACTGGGTGGAACCCGCACCCATGACCTTTGGATTTGTAGTCAATCGCAGCCACTTACTACCACACCAAATGTTAAGTTACTACACTAGGTACAGTAAGGTAATGATTTGGACTCTTCATGTTCCAATAGCATCATGTCACTGTGCTGATATGTGGCAGGCATGTTGCTTACCATCAGGCACATGCCCTGCTCGCATCGTCACTCTTTACTATAAAAAACAGATAAAAAAACGAATTACATCTAAGTGTGGCATTTTAAGTATAAACGAGTAAATAAATATATCCGTCATTTCTTCCATTTTGAACCACCCCGAAATTTAATCCGCTGCCTCCAACTGTGATACAAAATAGCGCAAAGCCATTCATATCTACAGATCTAGTGAGCCAAATTTGCGTAGCTCTTCCTGCACACAATATAGGGGTTAAATTTGAACGGCATATAGAGGGTTAGTTTCGCCAGCCTATTGCGGAGATTACCCAAATGATGTAATGGGTTGGGAAATGGCTTCCTGTAACATGTATGATCCTCGATGACATGAAAAGGGCTTGTTGATCATTTGTTAACGTTTGCATTAAGTAATAGATGGTACTGTAGTTTAGAAAGGACTTTGCGGATTTGCGTGGTTCTATTTTTAGAACCCGAAGAAAAACAAGGATATAAATACTGCTATGTTTACTTGCATGTCATGCTTTCTCAAATTGTAATTTGTTTTTTTTTTCTGTGTATAAAAATATATTAGTTTCTACTCTTTCTGCTACACGTATTTCACCAAGTATGACTGTAGTTACGTTTCATAATTCATTTTTTAATTTTTCTAATTTACTTACATGATAATTATTAACTATTAATTATTGACCAATCACAGACCATTAAATTGTGTTCACGTGATCTATTGACGCTTCATGGCACGGCAATCTTACAATGCGTGAAAACGGTTATGTAAACTACGAAAAATCAAATATATATATCTATCAAATATAGTCAAAATTAAATTACAAAGTTGTCAAAACAAATTAAATACAAAAACACGAAAACATTATATTTAAATAAGTTAAAAAATGTTTATATCTTAATGTGATGCTTGTTTCAATTCTTACGAAGTATTTTCCGTTGGTTTATATACAAATAACATAGCTTCTAAACGAATGGAGTATAAATTAAATTCTATCTATGAATGAATTCTAAATTTAAATGGCATCTATCAAATAAAACTATCTTATTTGGATAAAAATTGTTGTGTGGTTATTACACATTTTAAATAGATACACGGGTAACTCACCTTTCATATAGTCAGTCCAGTCCGATTCAAGTTTCGATCGCGTGTTCCGATACAGACACGCGCGCGCACTTTCCTTGAAAATGATCGCCGGACGCGATCGAAAGTTGAGTCGGGCTGGACTGACTATATCAAACGTAAGTTTCACTCCGCGAGGCATAAGCTGAGCTTTGCATTTGTGTGAGTGTACATGGATAGTGTAGGTGTGACAACCGGCCTTAGGCGCGGCGCCATTCTGTCTCGCCGCGCTCCTGCCTGATTGGTGATCACTCACACTAATGCAAAGCTCAGCCTATACCTCGCGGACAAAATTTCAAGCTCCTGCCTGATTGGTGATCACTCACACTAATGCAAAGCTCAGCTTATACCTCGCGGAGTGTACCCGTGTATTTATTTAGGCCAGGTAGTTCTGTCAAATTAGGCATTTAACGCTGTCTTGTTCTCGCGACCGTCACCGACCGCGGAATCGGTGCCACAGTGCAGAAATAACATTAAAATATTGGACTGTGTAATTTAAACTCATTTTTTGTTCAAGATTTGTTTATACTGTTTAAATTAGTGATAACAATTTTGTGAATTGTGAAGTCGTACAAAACTCAACCTTTTCTTTTTGGTCACACTATAAGTTGAGAAAGGCTTTTCCAATTTCATGCATCTTTTTAAAATGTTTCCTAATAATTCACAAGTTCGTCAAAAATTAAAAAAAAATGTGCTGAAACGTAATGAAAGGCCAGTAAAAATAGAAGGTTTTTTGGTCAACTTTGCACTAAATTTCTAATCCAATTTTCTCCAATTCTATGAGGTAAAGATCACTTACTGAGCATAAAATTACAAAATGCTTACAGATCCAGGTAGAGCTTCAAACGCTTCAATTGAAAAAAACTATTTTAGCCGATATTTTGGAAACTATATATTTTGACAATAATTGTAGAAAATAAAATTTTGCATCTTTTGTTGCTAGTAAACTTTTTTTGTAAAACTTACCGTTTACGATTTATAACCCATTTAATGATACGATTGCGATGATGCCGATAATAGTGGATGTAAATGATGTGGTCTACGATGGAACCTGTTTCTCTTAGAAACAAGCACAGTGTACCTCGTAACCCTAGGTTCGAACCTTCGACAAAAACCCACTCTGGCAATGCGTTTCACAGCTTAGTTGTTCTTATTACAAAAGTGGAGACCAAACTCTTCATTCAACTCTTCAGTCGTGATGATGAACAAAAATATGATAGAAAACTTTAATTTAAAAACCCCGACTACAAAAAAAATCTACACGTTAAAAAATATAACCTACTATCTAAGGACTCTTTGGCGAGTCAGACTAGTCTTAGAATATCTTTGTTACCAAAATCCATCCAGCCGTTTGGAAGATATGTGGAAATAAAAGATTTACAAACATAAAAGATACGCGCGAAAAACATAACCCTTCTTCCATTCCGGTAAAAAGGGACATGTTTATGCTACTAGGAACAGAATTCACATCTTATTATTTTTACATTGTTATCATCAAATTTGACATAATAAATCGTAATCGGTAAGTTCGAAAAAAAAGTTTACTGGCAACACAAGATGGGAAATTTTATTTTATACAATAATAATAATTTATAATGGCTTTAAAACTTTTTCAGAATATCAGCCAAAAACGTTTTTTCGAGCTGGCGCTTGAAGCTCCACCTGGATTTGTTATTATTTTGTGATTTTATGCTCAGGAAATGATTCTAAACCTTATATAAAAAATACGAATCGGAAATTTAGTGCAGAGTTAAATTCTACGAGTAATTTTACTGCCTAAAAGGCTTCTTATCAAATTTGGTCAAATGTCTAAATTTCTATGAACAATATTAACATTTTCATACAAAAAAAAAACAAAAAAATTTTTGGTGGTGTCACAAACTTGGAAAAGTATAAAAAATTAAAAATTCTAACAAAACCATACGTGTATCTATGGAAAGGTGTTCGAAATTGTATTAAAGATCCTTACATTTTTTTTTCTAAACTGAATAGTTTGCGCGAAAGTCTCTTCCAAAGTGGTAAAATCTGTATGTGAGGACTTTTCTTCCAAGTACTAAGTACCTTACTACCAAAGAATTTACCTAAATGACATATAAATGCAAGTTAGGTATCATAAATGATCATAAATGATACCTAACTTGGGGATTTACGCAGGGGATTTCTCCCCTCTCATTATTTCCTTATCCCGATCTCTGATTTAACGGACGAATATTTTACCGATACTTATCTATTTTCCATTGCATCCGCATTGAATTTTTTACTGATGTGGTATCGACGTCAGTTTTTTGAGACTCCCCTTTTGGTCTACAACAGAAAATAAACAGCGTACTAATTAGTATTAGAGTCTATTTGCAATTCCAATGAAAACGGTATCAAAAATCAAGATCATAGCGTGCTTCACTAGTAATACCTGCTGATATTGTTATACTGTGGCACTATGATCGTAATATTTAAAATTTATCGGTTGTCAAAATTGCAAAATCAAGCACAGGCCCGTCGTCCGTGAGCGCCGAAACGCGACTGATCAGGCTTGCCGAACGGCGCGCTATATATATGGTAGATATTAAAACATAGTGAATAACTGATACTTTTTATCAAGTCAAACTCTGCGAATGCATCTATAACTTTTTAGTGGCTTTCGTTCAGTATAAAAATTTAGTAAAAAAATTAATTAGTTTAGTCATAAACTTGAAAAACCTTTTTGAAAAGGGGTAACTTTGGGATTTTTTTCTATCAAGTAAAATTCATTAAACCGTTTTACTGACTGCGAATTGCACTAGATTAGATTCTTAACTATTACATATATTTTTTTCAGAATTGAATACACTATTTTAAAGGTCTTAAAGTTGTTTTAAAAAATCAAAATTACGGCCCACACGCCCTTAAAATAAAAAAATACTTTACAGATACATTCACGTGTGTAACTCTCATGTAGAACTCATTTTTTTAAATGTATTTGCAGTATGTCATGGCTGTTTTAAAATAGCCTTCAACATTCCTACTTTGTGCCAAAAATTTGACTATCTCATACAAAACAAATTTGTTTAATTGAAATATGTTTTAAATATAGCACATTTAAAAAAACACATTTCGTCTTACTTTTAAGAGTTTCGATTTTAAAAGCACGCTATAAATAGCATCTTCACTTTAAGCTAAACCCGAAACATTAATGAGCCAAAACAGAGAAATCGGTCCGTTCCTCCGTCACCCGTCATTCTTAAAAGCCTGCGTTGTTCTAATGAAAAATACTAGAGTATGTACCAACACTCAAAGCATGTGACGAAAAAATTGAACTACTTTTTTATAGGAAAGAGTGACGAGACGAGTTATGGTAAGCAACATACCTGCCACATCATTTAACAGTACAGTGACACGTAGCTATAGAGTCAGATACGTCACCCAGAGATCTAAGTATATCTCTAAGCCCAGTTACTTCTCTGGAAACATTGCCCTTCAAACCGGAACACAGTAATGTTTGCAAATTAATAATTGGCGGTAGTAGTAGGTACTGAAAAAGTATCGTCACTGACGCAAACCGAATTTTCGAAGGCGACCCGGCTTTTTGCGACAAATTAAAAGAGTGAAAACATTAAGGTTCATCATTCACAATCATAAGAAGCAAACCTTACCTGACTTACAGCCCCTTCCTTTTTTCCCGTCCAAACTTAAACGGTTTCTAGTATCGTTGTTAAAATCGACAGTAGCGCCACATGTCCACAGACAGGCGTGGTGGGCGATTCTAAGCCCAGGCTTTGTCTCAAGACTACAAAATACGGGGGAGAATTCTATAGATGCCACTTGTTTTCAGCTTAAACTGGGACGTCCTCCGCGCTGTCACTGGAACTCGTATTTCCTGTAGCTTGCTGGTGGGCTACATATTACACCGTAACGTAACATGCAGGGAACAATAGTAGAATATGTTTGTAATGTTTGCAATGAAGTATAGGATCCATTTTATATCAGTGTTATAATCTAACATTATGTGTTAGTTTATTAATTGGGATATAGATATCCATAAATAATTTAGCATTGAATTGTATCTCGACGTCTTTGTCACATACTAATGTGTCGTGAAATAATTACCTAAATAATTCAGATTACGATTTAGGTAGTCCTGTTATATTTTTTCATGAAAGTCCAAACAAAAGTTTAAAGGATATGTTAAATGTTAAATTAGGAAAAAACATCTGATATATATCAACAGACATATCAACAGAATCTGACATCAGGACACATTATATTCATACAGCATACGTTTGAGTCCACCTTTGAAGTAATAGCATAATAGCACTTTAACTGTAGATAATTTTGCCAGAATGGCTTATCCCGGAAGAACATAATCAAATACTTACAAGGAAGCGCACCACCAGCGGATTCTGCAAAGTACTACTACAAAAAAAAACATTATAAAGGAATCACCAGTTACTATCTCTTAGCGCAGTTTTTCTCAAAACTATTTAGGGTACTCGTAGTTTGCCTCTAGGGAATATAACTTCGTGTAAAATATTTCTTGATATTTATCATACCAAAAGTACTTATATTAGTATTATTTTTAACCGACTTCAATTCTTCGATCTTTCTCAATTCGACAACAAGTTACAACGCAATTTACTACGCATCCAATATACTAGTAGTATTGTATTTCTTAAAATCAGGCCACAAAACATTCCTACTGCTGGGACTGGCGGCGTTCCTTCGCAAGTAAAGTATGAAGGGCATCCCTAGCTCAGTGCAGTAGATGACGTATGACCTTCAACGATTATAAAAACAATCCGGTTTTCTCACGATGTTCCACTTACCGTTTTTAAGTTAGCGCTTTCGCACATGATTTCTAAAAGGCAGTGATGTGCATAGGATTCAATCTTATGGCTCCAGATTGGTAGTAACCGTTCTGCCGATTAGACCAGCCGTAAATTTTGACTTATATCATAGAATAGATTACATATGCTTATATAAAAATAAACCTTTCCCTGTAGATAGATAGTAAGATAGATAGATACTCTTTATTGTACACACCAAAAACAAAACAAAAAAAAAACACTTATACAGCTTTGTGGAACTGGGCAAAGTTGTTTACCCGATTGTTTTCCATCTCTTAAGAAGTCGAATTCAGTATTTGGTCCACTGTACCTAATCCCTAATGTCATTAAGGCTTTGTTAGGATTAGTTCTTCTAAATGAACTCCTATAGATTATCTCCAAACAACTCTATTGCGAATAGGAAGTAATTACTAACAGATCTTTAAAGAAATAAATTGAAAATATAATTACATAACGGTAGTACTAGGACTTATTGTAGAGTCCAACTGGGAAGATATCATATTAACTACATACATGCCAGTTGTTATAAAATATTTGTTGTTCTGTTAAGTTCAAACATTAAATCCGGTATTTCGGTATTATATGCAATGTTTCTAAAGAAATAGTAAAATAAAGAGTTAACTCATCTTATTTACCTAAATGACGAGCTTAGTATGTGATAGGCAGTAAGCATTTCCATGTACAAATATCATTATGCACTGTTTTGTTATGGGTTTAGTGTGTTGTAATCCCATCATTCGGATAAAAAAGATTTGTTTTTTTTTTGTTTTACAAATATTTTTCATTTTCAATTTTATTCATGCCTAGTAACAGTCGGCGACTTCGTTTTTCAGTATTTAGCGCATTTAGAATAGAATATTTTTATGTATCAGATATAATTTTTGAGTTTTTTTAGTTATTTTTTTGGATTCATACTTGAGCGATTTCAGACTATCATTCCGAGTTCTTATTACGTATCTTTAAACATTTTAATTTTATTTATTTTTGTAGTCTGTATTTTATACACAAATAAGAAAAAAATACCTATTTATTGTCAATGACGTGTTTTTCTCACAACTCTGTATTTTTAATACTCATTAGTTTATCCAAAAAACAAAAAAAATCTAAAATAATTATCTAATATATAAAATTTTTGTGTCACAGTTTTCGTTGCCATACTCCTCCGAAACGGCTTGACAGATTTTGATGAAATTTTTTGTGCTTATCCGGTATCTATGAGAATCGGCCAACATCTATTTTTCATCCCCCTAAATGTTAGGGGTAGTCCAACCTTAAATTTTTTATTTTATTTTTTAGACAAAATTTTTAATTTCTATTTTTTTATGATACGACGTACAAAAATACATACAATCCTCAATTTTCACCCTTCTACGATCAATCAAAAGTAGCCTATAGCATATTTATAGTTTGAACACGCTAATCTCGGGAACTACTGGACCGATTTAAAAAAATCATTCACCGTTCTTTCATATGTACGTAATCCTTGAATGCTGTAGGTTACATATGTGTACCACGGGCGAAGCCGGGGCGGGCCGCTAGTCTAATATATAAAATTCTCGTGTCACAGTTTTCGTTGCCATACTCCTCCGAAACGGCTTGACCGATTTTGATGAAATTTTTTGTACTTATCCGGTATCTATGAGAATCGGCCAACATCTATTTTCATCCCCGAAATGTTAGGGTAGTCCACCCCTAAATATTTTATTTTATTTTTTAGACAACATTTTTAATTTCTATTTTTTTATGATACAAAATACGAAAATACATACAATCCTCAATTTTCACCCTTCTACTATCAACCCTTATTTTATTAGGACATTATTTATATGGCAAAACAACGTTTGCGGGGTCAGCTAGTAACTTATAAGACACAGAACAAAATTAAACTGGTCAAACGTACTGACAGACATAGTGATGACATCTGAAAGCCGTAGTAATAAGATGTTTTTGTTCTGAAAACTAGGCGTAAAACGGTGCAAGAGGCAGCTCATTGTCAAAGCTGTATTTAGAATGGCGGCATGCAGTAAAGCAGCGTTCCGTTGAGCGAAATAATTTTCATAATTCCCAGATACCGACAAAAAGGGGACATTTTCAACATTGTCTCCTCAAACGTATCTCTGTCTCAAAGGGGAGAAGCCTTAACGAACGTTTCGCGAGAAAAAACAGATTTAACAAGAACAATATTTTGAAAAGAATGACTGGTGGTGCCAGCTTGAACGATTTCTCGGGCGAAAACTTTATTGAAAAATTGTTTTTTCGTTTCTGAGAAACCGGAGCCAATAATGTGTTAGCCGAATATAAATAACGTGTTCTTTTCAATACGTATTGGTAACGAAACTCGTATGTTATCTCATGATTTGTATGGAGTTTTGATTGTCATTGGGACGTTAAATAGAATAAATATGGAATTAAGTTTATACATAAATGTGCGGTTACATCTTAAAAACTTAAATTTACTTTTCTTTATTTTAACATGTTTGTGACTACGAGGATATCAGTTATAAACTTTTTGTTTTCTTTACTATTAATGCAGGTGTTGTTTTAGTTTAGGCTGAAATAATAATTTTTGTAGATGTTATTATGTCATCAACATTTGAATATCGTTGCATAAAAGCAAAAGTAAATCCATACAGCAAGAAATAAAAATAATAACAAAATTTTGTAACAAAAAATTTGAAGAATCAGTCTTTGAATTAAGAGTAAATTAATAATCTTACATAAATATGCGTGTCATTTGTGGATCGCATCACGAAAGATCGATAATTTAAAGAAATTGTCGTACATTGCGTGGTAAATGAAACCTACATGTTAAAAATATTTAATTGTTATATTAGCTTACTAAGTCCCAGGTTAAAAGCCTCTCTGCAGGGGACCAAAGATGTCCAGACAAAGGGGCATCTGGCAACTATTTACTGATTTGTCCTCAAGGTGGTCACGGCATATCATGGGTTCAGGTATGCTAGTGACGAGGGTAAGCCCCCATAGGAGAGCCCAGAGCCGGACAAGCCTGGTCGAGTTCGCGAAAGAATGCGAAAGCTGTGCCGCGTCTGTCCATGATGTCAACTCCGACATTACCCGATCTTTTTTCTCAGACGGAAGGGTATCCGTAAATGCATTTTCTGCTAGTAAAAAAGTCTCTATAGATTTTCTATCCTCTTCCCGTCTATTTTGTTCTAATACTGTTATTTTCCAATCATTTATAATAACAAATAAATATATTTTTCATTACATGTTCTCATTGTATTATATCCAGTAACCGTATCTAGAAAATGAGTAAAGCAAAAGCCGCTGTTAAGAAAATAGCGACAACGTTGAGAACAGATAGCTCGTGTTTTCAAGTCGCTAGCGGTCTTGGATCTTTACAAAACGATGGATACAAAATAAAAGCCAATTTCAATGAAGCCAATACAATGTTCGATTGAGAATACTTCTATTATTGGGATTGGATATGTTTTGGACGGTACATACCTAAAAAAATATAATTTTATGAAAATGTGTGTTAAATTAGAGACACATTTTTTGGCTTTTCACGAGAAGCACAAATAAATATAATTTGAAAGAAAATGTTACACACAATGATTAAACCATAAAAATTTATTTAGGTAAATATAGATATTGTCAAATCTGTAGCAATAAATTTACCACAATCATATTATACCAAATTAGTTTGAAGATTACCTAAAACCTTTTGTGAAAATCAGAAATTCATTTAGCGATAGAACAGCTGGCAAATATGTAGTTCATGTGGTTCAGGGTTTTGTACTATTGTACGGCTGCATTCAACGATCTTCAGAGGTAAAGTATATCTAGTGGGAGTTTTAAAGAAGTGCGGTAGCGTGTATATAATTTTGACCAAAGCAGTGTGTGGGTATTTAAGATTTTAGGAATAGGCGATCACGACATCGCTTTGGTAATGGAGAGTCCCACGTAACCACTGTCTTAATTACACAAATGCTAGTTATCGCGAATTTCTGTTCATTTATTATTCAAAAGTTCACTAGGACCAGACATCAAGGTCACTGGATTTTTGTATAATGAGTATCTAATAACTATCTGTAGACTTTCATTGGTCTTTGGATAATTCAGGTGTGCTTAGTGTAAGTACGAGTAGTTAGTTAGGTATGTAGCGTTGTGTAGTTATATTTGTATTTTAGTATTTTTAATAAAGGCTCTGCCCATTTAAAAAAAGGGAAAGTAAAATAAACTATGTTATATTAAAAAAAATTAGCTAAACCCTGCGCGCGTTGCTAGGAACACACACACAGGCGTTTTCACAAAAACGTGTACCCCTCTTGGCACTTGGCACTTTCCGAAACATTCCATTTTGTGACCGGATTTTATACCAAATTTGTTTTACAATAGCAACACTTAGTTTTAACCACGGATATCCGTGGTTTTAACTAATGTTTCTACTATGTCTACTATCTCCTACTAATATAACAAGCATACTCCTCCGCACAAAAAAATAAATATTGAAGTCGGTTCGTGCGTTCTGGAGTAATCAGGTAACGTCCGATATCCGTGGGTAACATACATAAAATAATGATGGTCGAATTGTCCACCTCCTCCTTTTTGGAAATCGGTTAATGTAGAAAGCAGAGCAAAGAAAATTCTTTGATAGATACTAAAAGATACTGAAAATTCAGTATCTTTGGGTTTCATCTCTCAAATGTTTTACTTATTTTTCAATACAACGTTTAAAATTACTTTTCTGCAAACTACTACAGTCATCTATTTTAGTCTGTGGTTCGAAGTCCCATATTTCTCACAGAGCAAACGGAGAACACAAACGAAATTTAATTCCAAAGCTACGGGAGCTTAGTTCACAGGTAAGAAATACTCGTAAACTATAGAATGAAAGTTGATATTTGCTTTTCAAAAAGTTCCCAATTTATACAGAACATAAAACTGCAAGTCAAATGCTAATATTTGTAAAAAGTTTAAGTATAATTTTAGTTTATTATTTTAACATGAGAATACGTTTGCAGCATTGGGATAGTAAAAAAAGGGATTTAACAATGATGATGAAACTATCTATTTAGGTAAAATAATTTCAAGAGAGTATCAAAGGATTTAGCTGGGGTATACACCCAGTCGTCCATACCGCAGTGCTGGGAACTTTATCGCACAACATGATGTGAAATGACAATGTTATCTACAATAAAGCCTGCTTAGCCATAAGAAATCGATTCACTCTCGACTTGACTCAAGAACAGTAAAATTTTAATCATCGGGAAAAATCCCACTCGTTTCATGGTTGAAGTTCTGAAGACTCTAACGAAGAGATTTGACTCTACTTTCGTAATTAGAACGTGGAATGCATTGCATAGGTGGGTTTTCCCCCGATGGATAAAATCTTCGTTTCTCCAAGTTGACAGTGAAGTCGCTTTTATCGTGTAACCTCTATCCATTGTAGACCACATGGTCGCTCAACATCAGGCAAGATGGCAGTGGAAATCTGTTATCGAAAAAACAAAATTAGTCGAGCATTACCGTTTCGGATGAGTAAGTTCAAGTGTCCTGTGTAGTATACTGTATAACCTATTTCATTGGTAACAAACCTATAATTTTATCCAGAAAATTTCTGAATGGTTTCTATTTTACGCCCGGCTTTTCTCGTAATATTCCGTATCTGAATTTTAAACTACAAATCCATTATAGTCCTTGTCGTTTTTAATTTATTATATTCAAATTTATTCCGGTACAGTGGGAAATTATATCTCAGACGGTTTTAACAGTCTATGGACTGGGCTATTTTTATAATAAGCTTATTCTTTTCAGGTGTTGTTTGCTTATTAAATTTTTTGACTTTAGTATCGTTTATTTAGATGTATTGGCTCAATATGGACGTAAATACCACCGTTTTAATAGTACTTACATTTTTTTTTTAAATTCTTTTCGCCCACATGGTGTAACGTACAAGTGGAGGGTAATGGGTTGAGAAGTCAACTCGTTAAAGTCGTAAGAGTCCCTTTGGAAAAGATTAAGAAAAATAAAAAATAGTAACGGACAGGTTCCCTCTTCCCCCCGGACCTTACTGCAAAGTGGTCGTGCGCGAGTTTACATACATATATTTTCATTATTTAATTTTGTTTTTGGAAATAAATCAACATTTAGCAAAATTTACTCGACACAAATAATAGGAGCGCATAAATTGCAAGGAGGTAGAACGAGCAACGAGAACAACTACAGCCCCCTAAGTGCGACAAGGACAGGATATCGGCGACTACGCACGTAAGCTACGCTCACCTTCTTTGTTCACTGCGGTCCTAGTACCTGTTCTCCAACCGACATTACCTGCCGCTGCGCCGCCCGCCCCGCTTACCGCTGCCCGCGCTGCCTACCTGTGCCTGCGCCGCCGCCGACGTACGCTGCTGTCTGCGAGACCTTAGCTCCAACTTATTCTGTTAGCCTGGTACTGTGCACTGGCCTAGAGAATCGCCGATTCACACCAGTCGTCACTTCGCACTTTTCACTCACATTCTGCTGCCTGCGCTACTGTGCCGTATAGTGTAATGCCGCTCAAACGCACGCCACCAAAGCGCACAGGGGATGCATCCCTTCCCCCTTCCGCCTTTACAACGCCAATCCAACATTACCCATCTGACTCTAATGTCTCAGAAATTGGACAAGAGGTTTGCATGAGCGCGGCCTCTTCTGTTAGTAACGTTAGCGCTGCCTCCTCGGCTAGCAAAGTAATGACGAAGAAAAATCCTACGGCCAAGCGCAAGCGTGCCGAAATAGTTGATCCAAGTCCAGAAAAATCAGATGTGAATATGACACAAGTTATGAACATGTTTACAGTGCTTCAAACAGAACAAAAGATCAAATTTGAGGAAGTTTTAAGCACTGTAGGCGGGGATTAAAACATCTATCGAATTTGTGTCTGCACAATACGAGGAAGCACTACGTAGGATTGAACTTCTTGAACACGAAAAGAAGATCGATAAAAATTATATTTTGAGGTTGGAAAGTAGAGTGGAAATGCTTGATCGCAATGCTCGTTGTACCAGTATAGAGATAAGAAGCATCCCACAGAACCCAAGAGAAACATAGGATGATCTTAAAAAAATTATATGCAGTACAGCTCAACAACTAGATATTTCGCTCCAATACAACGAAATTAAAGATGTCTACCGCATGAACACTAAAGCAGCTATAAAACCAATAATAGCGGACTTTACAACGGTCTCAAAGGGTGAAAGTTTTCTTGCAGCTTTCAAAAAATACAATAAACAGCACCTGCACAACAAGTTTAACACTACGAACATCAATATTGCAGGGCCTAATAAGCTGGTATATATGTCAGAAAACCTCACGCTAAGAGACCGTAAGCTATTTTTCCTAGCTAGGCAGTTTTCTAAAAGTCATGGCTATACATACTGCTGGACTTCGTTTGGACGTACATTTTTTACGTAAAGCTGATGGTTCACCGCATATCCGTGTTCTTTCTGAAGAAGATCTTAACAAGCTCAAAGATAAATGACTATATTATATTCGAAACACTAACAACCTGCCTATAAATATCACTATTCTACTCTACTTAATTTTGTTAACATTATATAGTATTGTAAGCCGCCTGTTGAAATATATTCACAAGTATATAAACCACGATTATAACTATTGTAGACTAAATTTCATTTCATTTCGCAAAGACATAAATGTAAAAAACATTCTCAAAGAAACAACACATATTACACAGACATACACACTCTCACACACATGCTTCCACCCAGCACTCTATGTCGTTATTTTTAACAATATGAACTACCAAATCTCAATGTATATTTTAATAATATTCGCAACCCATTCATCTCGTATCAAAATGTGTGCTTTATGTGCAAGTAGAAATTGTACATCTATAAAAATAAAACTGACTTCTTACTATTGCAAATGCCAATGTATAAAAGCTATGTTGGTAATGCAATCGTACCTATTTAAATATAAACATTCAACATGGTTGATTTGATACACAATGATTTGATCCATGAAATAGATATACCAGACATTGTAAACTGCACGCAAACATACGAACCATCAAACTGCTCTCAATTATTAAACGGACAGAATAATTTTATCATCATTACACAAAATATACGTAGTATTCACCAGAATCTTGACCAGTTTCTGGTATACTTAAGTTCGTTTGATGTACAAATAGATGTAATAGTCCTGACTGAATGTTGGACTGAGAGACGCGAACCACCACCTATTTGTAACTATAACCTGTACTTTACGAAACACAACTTCAACCAAAATGACGGGGTAGTAGCCTACGTTCTAAAAAAACATACTGTAGATGCAAAAGAGTTTGTACTGCCGGATGGTAACTTTTTTAAACCTTTATATAAACAACACCTACACCGTTGTATGCACATATAGACCAAGTGCATTCTCAAATCCTACAAATTATTTTTATTCACTAGATGAAATCTTAAATAACCTTAAAATTAAAACAAATGTAATTCTTACTGGCGACATGAACGTGAATATCTTACCTGGTGCCTGCAATACGGGTTATGCTTCAACGTATCTTAACCTCATGGCTTCACATAATTTAGTCCAAGGTATTACCTTACCTACCAGAGCATCTACTTGCCTTGATCATATAATGATCAAAACCCAATTAATATGGCAGACTCTAGTTTTTGGTAACTTTACAGACCATTCGCCTGTATTAATTAGCATAGATAACACGGACAGTAATGAAAAACGAGTAGGTACATGTAAAGGCAAGCACGATCACAAACTTAAAACCGTAGTGAATATAACAGCTATAAAAGAGAGCTTAAATAACTATTGCTTTGACTCATTTTATAAAATTAATGAAGTTAATGATGCTGCTACAGTACTGATCTCAACCATCACAGATATTATACAGGAAAATACTACGTATAAACGCATTAAAAACAAATATTTACCTCTGAAACCGTGGATTAATGAGAGCATAATGAGATGTATTAGACAAAGAAATAACCTTCAAAAGCAATGGAAAAAAATCAACTTCAAATATAGAGCTGCACGATAAATTTATAAAATACCGGAACGCTTGTAACAAGCTAATCAAAACAGTAAAACGCAATTACTACAAGAACAAATTTGAAACCACTCGCGGAAGTATAAAAGACACGTGGAAAATTATAAAAGAAGTTTGTAACTTTAATCCTTGTAAAGCTAGTTCTCAAACTTGGTTACAAACTAAAAGCACGCCGATTGACTCACTCAATGAGGTTAACAATTTTTTTACATCCATTGGACAAAACCTTGCGAATGTATCATTAGCAAAGCTGAACAAAACAGATACTGAACTAGCCACGGCTGCTTTGAATACTGATACCTCGCCACCTGGTTCACTTTCGTTATTTCTAACAGACGCTTTGGAAGTTAAAAGTACTATTGCAAATTTAAAGTCCAACAGTGCGCCTGGCTGGGATACTATATCTACCTCCCTATTAAAATCTTGTTCCCAATCTTTAGCTGAACCTATTTCTTACTTGTGTAACCTTAGTTTTACTAACGGCATATTTCCCTCAATTTTCAAAAAAGCTATAGTTTGTCCTATTTATAAAGCTGGAGATAGAAATTTACCTTGCAACTATAGACCCATTTCTCTTTTACCTACCCTTGCAAAAGTAATTGAAAAAAATAGCTAATAATAATATAATAATAATAATAATAAATATTGGTGGACAATTCACACACAACACCATCTGACCCCAAACTAAGCAAAGCTTGTGTGATGGCAGCCAGATAGCTGATATAATACTTATATAGTTTTAAATACATACTTATTATACATAGAAACACCCAGACACTAATAAGAGGTTAGTTTCTTTTTTAGAAAAGAACAGTGTTTTGGCTGACAATCAGTATGGTTTCCGTGCTCGAATGTCAACTGATGACGCTGTTCTTAGGTTAACTTCTCTGACGACTAAGTATCTAGACATGGGTATGAAGTGTTTGGGTGTGTTTTTGGACCTGCAAAAGGCCTTTGACACGGTCTCAATTCCTATACTTCTGGCGCGTCTACAGGGAGCGGGAATAAGGGGTAGTGTGCACGATTGGTTTACTGACTATCTTGTAGATCGCCAACAACAGGTTAAAGTTGATCAATTTGTAAGTGACAGCGCCATATGTAGTAGGTACGGTATCCCCCAAGGCAGTACATTAGGGCCTACTCTATTTTTGTTGTACATTAACGAGTTATGCAAAGTAAAAAATGTGAATGCCGATATTATAATGTTTGCAGACGATACCGTCCTCCTATTTCATGAGTCTAGCTGGTCGGGTGTACGTCAGTTGGCAGAGGAAAGTGTGGCGCGTGTCACATCGTGGCTAGAAAATAATCTACTTACACTAAACACTGCAAAGACAAAGTATATGTGCTTTCGAAAGACAAGTAGAAATAAAATTCCTGCAAACTTTGTGATACGTGCCCACACCCATCCATGTAATATTTTCACCACCAACATCAGTTGTGCAAACTGCGAATGTAGTGGACTTGACCGCGAGGAATCCGTGAAATATCTGGGAGTTACTGTTGACGAAAGAATGACGTGGGGACCGCACATCCAAACAGTTTCCAAACGAATAAGAAAACTTATCCACGTTTTCAAACAACTTCGTTTAGTGGCTGACAAAAGCTATTGATTGACACTTATAAAGCTCTCGGTGAGTGTATAATAGGGTATTGTATTTGTTCTTGGGGCAGTGCGGCAAAACGCACATACTTCAGGCAGAACGTGCCCAACGCGCTCTTCTTAAAGTTAGTTTATCTCTCCCATTCAGATACCCGACTACTGACTTATACAAGGACTGTAATGTATTATCGGTTAGAAAAATCTTTGTTAGCCAGTGTATCAAAAGGTATCACTCACTTACGGTACCCCACTTACCAGTAAATAAAAAAAGACGAGCTAAATGTCCGGTTCCTAGCTATAAAAGCGCCTTAGCGTGGAGGCACTTCAACCATGTAGCACCAGTCCTGTATAATGAAATAAACAAAAATAAAAACTTAAATGAGATGACTAATTATAAGATTAAAAAATATATGGTAGACTGGCTAAACCAGTTGGACTACGATGCGGTGGAACACCTATTGTTAAAAGTAGAGAGTAATCCTATCTGCAAACTCTGACTCTATAATGGACTTGTACTGCAGAGAGACAACCACACATTCACAGACACACCCTCTCTCTCTCACACACACACACACACCCTCGTACATTCATGCACGATATATATCACACATATATCCCTACACACATACGAACATATATACACACACACATACACTCATATACAAATACTCACATACATACACACGTACATAAATTGGTTAAATATCTTACTCGTTAGTTTGTAATAAATAAGTTAATTAATTGATATAGTGTAAAGCCTCCCATTTACGTTATTTAGTTTTATCTTTATTGTTATTTTTAGTTAGTTCAAGTTTAGGAAGACACTGCCTGCAGCAACACAGCTAACGCTAAAGCTACAGGCAGGGGCTACTAATGTATTTAATTTAAGTTTTTATTCAATAAAGATATTTGTATTTTGTATTTGTATTTGTATTTATTTTAAATTATATAAATTGTCTGTCTGTCTGTGTGTGTGTCTATCTGTGGCACCGTAGAGCTCAAACGGATGGGCCGATTTCAATGTGTTTTTTTTATTTGAATGTTAATATCTGTGCGGGTGTTCTTAGCTATGTTTGGTTAATATTGATTCAAGATGGCCGCCTCCACAAAATGGCGGACAAAATATTTCTTCACTACCTACCTCAATATGGATATCAAATGAAAGGGCTTGATTAGTAGAATACTATACATTATAACAAATTTCAAATCCAAGATGGCCGCCACCACAAAATGGCGAATTATATTATTTTTTCACTATTGCCTCAATATGGGTATCAAACGAAAGGGCTTAACTAGTAGAATACTTTGCACTATGATAAATTTCAAATTTCAATATGGCCACTACCACAAAAAGGCGAAATACATTTCTTTTTTCACAACTTTCTTAATATGGGTATCAAATGAAAGGGCTTGACTAGTAGAATGTTGTACAGATAACAAATCTGAGGTGGTCGGGGGTTAATCAAAATTTTTAATTTTGTTCTTGTAAATTTTAATACAAGTTTTCGGTCTCGTAATCGTAATTATAATATCGTCAGTAAGCAAGTTTTTACTAAATACGTCTTATTATAAACCCATAGTCAGAATGAGTCACCAATACAACGAAGCCCATGTTTCCAATAGGGACATTGATATTTTTCACTTAAAGTTATTCCAATTTTAGTGGAAAATCAAAGAAATTTTACACTTTAAAAGAATAACCTTGTTGTACATACTGTTAATACTATTATGAGTTTGTTTTATATTATTTGTTTAAACATTTTATCTTAATGGAAATTTTATTGTGTTTTGTAAAGTTTTCTTTCTTATAAATTTGAAATTCAGCTAGTTATAGTCGGGTCATGTTAAAAGGTAACATTTGACGTTTGTCAGTTATGTCGTCATAGTGAGGTGACCTGGTTAAAACCTCGATTAAAGTGAAATGAATCGATACGTACTTGAAACACCAATATGTGAATTTTAAAAATCATCCGGCAAACCCTTGCCCCATAATAATAATTATTTTCGTAAATTTAAGGAGCAATATATGACAAGTGCGTAATTTAACAAAAAAAATTCATTTCTTAAGCAGTATCTGAAAAACAGTTAGTATTGTCATCTTCGTCATTGGTGTGAGCACTCAAAGAAATTATTAATTATGTTCAATAATATTGTCTATTGTCACGGTTATTTTTAGCATTTTTATCTATATTGGTATATAAAAGCGATAGATCACTCTTCACAAAAACTCAGAAATTTTGCATGGAGGTGTATTTTAGCACGCAGGTGCTCGTTAAGACGGGGTTTTGTGAAATACAACCCCTAAGAAGGTGAAACAAGGGATGGACGGTTGTATGAATCGTAATTTTCAATGTTATAAGCATGAGATCCACACATAACCGATTTTAATGAAAGTTCGTACACAGACAGACTTAATTTCAAAAAAGGACATAGTTTACTTTTTATTACGGAAAAAAGGGTTGAAATGAGGGAATAAAAGTATATGGAAATTCGTAATTTTTGAATACAAAACCATGAAACTTCGTATCTAGACATTTAACGCGAAGCAAATATGTGTTTGTTTTAGCAATTTCGTAATTTAAAATTGTACGGGGCGAAATGGGGGCTTAAATGGGGGATGGAAGGTTTATATGAAAGTTCGTTACTGTTGAAGATAAAACCATGACTTCGTATCTAAACGCTTGACGCGAAGCAATCGCTTCGCTATATAATAAGCTTCGCGTAGCAGTTTGTAGCAATTTTGTATTTTCGATTTCTTAATTATTCATTAACTGAACAGAGATGAAAGTTTTGTGTGGAAATTCGTCGTTGTTGAAGATAAAATCATGAAACTTTATATCTAACAGTTGAAGTGGAGAAAATAAAGGGTTGTTCTAGCAATTTTGTAGTTTTAAACCGTACGGGGATGAAATATAAGTTGAAATGGGAGATGAAATTTATATGGAAATTCGTCAATGTTAAACATCGTAAAAAATTTAAATTAGACACTTAAAATGCCTACTATTTTATAGTATACATGTGAAAGTAACTCAACCTGTCAATTAAGTTTTGACGCCTAAACCACTGAACTGATTTTTATGAAATTGTAGGTACAAAAATGTTTTAATATTAGTAAAAGTAATTAAATTTGTATGGGTGTACTACTGGTCAAGTAAATATGTACTTCTTCAGTTACCTTAATACTTACTTATTTTACGCGGAAGAAGTCGCGGGTAAAAGCTAGTAGTTAATAAAATAATAATAAATATTTATGTTTTATTATAGTCACAACGTGGACATCAATTTATGGTGATATTTCTTCACAAGTAATCCTTGCATTCGATTCAACTTATCAGCTTTCGATTTTACAGTAACATCCTTAGTGGTGAAAAACAAAAAAGGTTAACTGACGCAACATTGTAGCGACGTGCAGTTATTTAGATCAGATATTGTTTATTATATTTAGAATGGCTTATAAGTGAAAACAAAACGTAAAATTTCTAGTATCAGTCATTAATATAACAAATATGTAGTCGTAATAGAAAAAAATTAAACAATATGCAGTTCTAACAAAACGAAAAAATATATTATTTTATGCCCACCGTTACAAAGTTACGTTGTCGAATTTTGATGAATTGTCAAATTTTACCTATTAAAATGCCCCGACTATAGTTGTTTCACAATGTTTATGTACTTATCTGTTGTGTTATATGTTCTAAGTTTATATCTAATTTATCTACTGTTTTAAAGCATGTTAGTTTTAAGTTCATATCTGTTGGCCTAATTTTCTTGATGTATTATCTCTAATTTAATAATATTATTATCAAACCACTGTATTTAACCAATAGTTGTTTCAAGGCCCACATAGTTTGAAATGTAATACAGTTCTGTATAGTATACTCTTATGCTATAGTTTGTGTTTATTACATTCTGTTTTGTGTGCTCATTGTATGAATAAATAAATAAATAGAAATATTAGAAGTTATCCGTGTTTCTCTGCTACGGAAGAACAGACGCGGGAAGTTACTTTGTTATAATAAGTAGTGATTTGACCACGCTTGAATAAATGCTAAGAAGTGAAGACAAAATTTGAACTTACGATCCTATTATGTATTGGGATGTTCTTGCCAGTGGGCTACCGTGTTGTTGCATAAAACAGTCATTGGAAAAAGATTAAAAATAACGCAAACATAACTATTTCGAACTTTGTCTCTTAAATTTTACTACAACGGCTTCATTTGCATAGTTTCTTTCGTTTTGTTTTTCCACTGTGCAGCGCAAACAAAGTTAAAGTTCGATTCGTTATCAAAAACGTACCTCTTTATTTTGAACCCTGGATTAAGAATCACGCGAACCTAAATATTTTTTAATCTTTTTGTAGGTTTTGGGATCGCGTGATTCGTGAATTACTGTTAAAAAAACGACAGGATGTTATAAGTTTGACGTTTCTTGTCCGCTCTCTCTCTCTCTCTGTGTGTGTGTGTGTGTACGTGTGTGTGAGGGTGTGTGTGTGTGTGTGGTATCGTAACTCCCAACCGGATGGACCAATTTTCCTTTTTATGTTTGAAAGTTGAATTAGTTAGGAGTGTTCTTAGTTGTTTATCTATGTTTGATTAAAATCAGTCTAAGATGGCCTCCTCCACAAAATTAGGAATTACTTTTATTTACAATTCTCTCAATATGGCTATCAAATAAAAGGACTTGACTGTTGAATATTACGAGTATAAAGCTACGGATTTTTTTAATACTGGTCAGGCTATGATTTTTTTTTATTTAGAGTGACGAGACGAGCAGAACATGTACCTGATGGTAAGCAACATGCCTGCCACATAACAGCACAGTGGCACGCATTGGAACACGAAGAGTCCAAATAATTATCTAGCACTGCATTGCGCTCGTCACACAGAGATCTAAGATGTTTTATCTCCATGCCCTTTAATTGCACTGGATACATTTCCCTTTAAACCGAAACACAGTAATGTTTGCACATTACTGCTTGGCAGTAGAATAACTAGCAAAGGTGTGGTACTTCCCCAGACGGACTCTGTAAAAAGTCCTACCACTACTACTTTCACTACCACTACTTCCCTACTGAGTTTAGGGAAATAAAAAAAAAAAACTCGTGTTTGGTCTATAAAGAAAGAGTCTACGTGGTTACAACAAATAAAATACAACATAATATAGTTACATATGAACAAAAACTGACTTCAAAACTATACATACAAGTCACAATTAACAGCCTTATTGAGAACATATTTTTTAAAGTCGATTAAAAATATATGTTAATTATGAAGGCCTCGGTCAATAAGAAAAATCCTGAAGAATCAACAAACCGATGACATGGAACGTCACGAATGCGTTAAATATCGATAATCTCTATACATAAAAATGTTATGTTGGTTTGTGTACGCTTCAAAAACTCAAAAAATTCGGCACCGATCGAACTGAAATTTCAGAATGATATATAATCCGCATCAAGGATTGTTTTTATGTAATTTTTGCATCACAATGCGAAGCGTGGGAGGGTACAGCTAGTATGTGTATAAATGTCTATCAAACAAAAACAGGATCATAACAAGTAATTCACAAAAAGCGAAGCTTGCCTAACATACTTGCAAAAAAAAGCTATGCAGCCGAACTTAACTTAACTCTTATAACGAAGTTGATTATAAATTAATTATTCAAAATAGTAACAAGTACAGTTTAGTATTTATTTTTGATCAAATAACCACACAAACACAAAAATAATATCACAAGATATATCAGCATACTCAAAGAACGTAGAACATTTGGAGGTAGCCTTTGTATTAAAACAAATTGCAACACATCCCGAAGAAAGGTCACCAGACGTCCTCAAAACTCACGATTAATTCTCATCTTTTGACTTTCTTCAACCTCAGTATTCCTTCAATAGTCCGCTTTAATAGTCCGCAGTGTTCCTTCAATAGTCCGCTATAATGTATCAGTCGAGGACAAAATTACTTACGTCTGAAGAAACCACCACAATCAAGTCCTTCGAAATGCGCCCAAAATCGTTTCAACAAATTAAAACCGCTAAAACTTTGGAAATAATTAGTCGAGCGCTTTTATTCATGGCAAACGTACCTACACGCCCTTAAAAAAGATTTATTTCCCGCGTGGACTTTTGAAAAATAGAGTCTGGTCAAGTGAGATTCACCTGATAATAAATTTTGTTTTTCGTTGAGCAGACGTGGGAAAGATTTACCAATGTGTTTTATGAAATAACCTGAAAATATTTAATTTCTGTAAATCTTACTAGTATATTAAAGCGAACATTTTAATGTTTGTCAATCAATAATGTCGGAACGTCTAAATGTATCAGGATTCATTTAAAATTGAAATTGAAATTTAAATTTTTTAATTGAGAACACAGTTAGATTATGTTTTGGAATAACTTAAAGTTTTATTTTCCCATTTTTTTATAACAAACACATTTTGTAGGTATATAAAGCTTGAAATTGACTTACAATTTAAATACTATCTTGTGTAATGTTGTTTGGAATTAATAACGTGTTATTTATATACTAGCAGCGACCTCTGGTTTTATCCGAGCAGATCCCGTGCTCATTATTTTTCCGTGATAAAAAGTAACCATTGTGCTATTTTGACTTGATAATGATCTTACTGTGTTCCAATTTTCAACCCGATCCGTGCTGATGATCCAACGTTATTGAGCAAAAAACATCTAAACATCCAAACTTTGACGTCTATAACATTAATATGATTATAGGTTGAGCTATAATATTATTTTAGTTGTTTAACCCGAACAAAATCTAGACGAACTGCGTGCAGAAACTGTTTTATAAACTCTTAACAGTACTTATTCACTTTCTAAATAATTCTTAAAGATCTAAGATACCATTACATTGTAACCATAAGTATTTCCAGCTGTTTAAATTTCATGAAATTCCACCAAAAGTTTCAGCAAAATGCATTTCTAACAGTAATATTTGTAAATGTCTGAGCTTACTGAAAGCTCTTAAGAGACCAACTAAGCTGACTAGTCCGAGAAATGGAAGGAATTTGTAGGGAAACTGGCCTAGGTAGCTAGGTTTATTTAACTTAATACTGTACTTTATAACTTACTAATTCTCTTAGATAAATATTGTTTTGCAGCAATAATAGCTATACCCACTAATTTAAAACCAAAACTTGATTAAATACAGTAAACAAAAAATTTTGTTTAGGAAGTCAATAAAGTTTACATTTCTAAATACATAAGTATAATTAAATACACATTTTTCATAACTGCCATCAACAGGATGCTTTAGTTTTATTTATTTATTTATTTATTTATTGAATAATAGGCGAGCAGCTATTGCTGATATGCCTATATCTCAGTGTTAAAATAACAATTATGAAGGCCTCGGTCAATAAGAAAAATCCTGAAGAAACAACAAACCGATGACATGATTTGCGCAACTAATTTGTGTTTGTTCGGAACGTCACGAATGCGTTAAATATCGATAATCTCTATACATAAAAATGTTATGTTGGTTTGTGTACGCTTCAAAAACTCAAAAAATTCGGCACCGATCGAACTGAAATTTCAGAATGATATATAATCCGCATCAAGGATTGTTTTTATCAAATGTTTGCATCACAATGTGCCACAGCGAAGCGTGGGAGGGTACAGCTAGTATGTATATAAATGTTTATCAAACAAAACAGGATTGCTTGCCTAACATACTTGCAAAAAAAAGCTATGCAGCCGAACTTAACTCTTTTTACGAAGTTGATTATAAATTAATTATTCAAAATAGTAACACGTTTATAAGTTTAGTACTTATTTCTGGTCAAATAACCACACAAACACAAAAATAATATCACAAGATATATCAGCATACTCAAAGAACGTAGAACATTTGGAGGACGCCTTTGTATTAAAACAAATTGCAACACATCCCGAAGAAAGGTCACCAGACGTCCTCAAAACTTACGATTAATTCTCATCTTTTGACTTTCTACAACCTCAGTGTTCCTTCAATAGTCCGCTTTTATAGTCCGCAGTGTTCCTTCAATAGTCCGCTATAATGTATCAGTCGAGGACAAAATTACTTACGTCTGAAGAAACCACCACAATCAAGTCCTTCGAAATGCGCCCAAAATCGTTTCAACAAATTAAAACCGCTAAAACTTTGGAAAGTATTCAGTCGAGCGCATTTATTCATGGCAAACGTACACGCCCCTAAAAAAGATTTATTTCCCGCGTGGACTTTTGACAAATAGAGTCTGGTCAAGTGAGATTCACCTGATAATAAATTTTGTTTTTCGTTTAGCAGACGTGGGAAAGATTTACCAATGTGTTTTATGAAATAACCTGAAAATATTTAATTTCTGTAAATCTTACTAGTATATTAAAGCGAACATTTTAATGTTTGTTTATCAATAATGTCGGAACGTCTAAATGTATCATTTATTCCTATATACGGGGTTCATTTAAATTTAAAATTTTTAATTGAGAACACAGTTAGATTATGTTTTGGAATAACTTAAAGTTTTATTTTCCCATTTTTTTATAACAAACACATTTTGTAGGTATATAAAAAAGCTTGAAATTGACTTACAATTTAAATACTATCTTGTGTAATGTTGTTTGGAATTAATAACGTGTTATTTATATACTAGCAGCTCTGGTTTTATCCGTGCAGATCCCGTGCTCATTATTTTTCCGTGATAAAAAGTAACCATTGTGCTATTTTGACTTTTTTAGTATTAAAATTAACGTGGTTGTTACACATATTTCGAGTTTCGGCCGCGTCCGGCGGCCTTTTTCAAGGCGAGTGCACACGCGCGGCGACTGCCCGTTTGGCACTATTTTGACTTGATAATGATCTTACTGTGTTCCAATATTCAACCCAATCCGTGCAGATGATCCAACGTTATTGAGCAAAAAACATCTAAACATCCAAACTTTGACGTCTATAACATTAATATGATTATAGGTTGAGCTATAATATTATTTTAGTTGTTTAACCCGAACAAAATCTAGACGAACTGCGTGCAGAAACTGTTTTGTAAACTTTCAACAATACTTATTCACTTTCTAAATAATTCTTAAAGATCTGATATACCATTACATTGTAACCAAAAGTATTTCCAGCTGTTTAAATTTCATGAAATTCCACCAAAAGTTTCAGCAAAATGCATTTCTAACAGTAATATTTGTAAATGTCTGAGCTTACTGAAAGCTCTTAAGAGACCAACTAAGCTGCCTAGTCCGAGAAATGGAAGGAATTTGTAGGGAAACTGGCCTAGGTAGCTAGGTTTATTTAAATTAATACTGTACTTTACAATTTACTAATACTCGTAGATAAATCTTGTTTTGCAGCAATAATAGCCTATATCCACTAATTTAAAACCAAAACTTGATTAAATACAGTAAACAAAAAATTTTGTTTAGGAAGTCAATAAAGTTTAAATTTCTAAATACATAAGTATAATTAAATACACATTTTTCATAACTGCCATCAACAGGATGCTTTAGTTTTATTTATTTATTTATTGAATAATAGGCGAGCAGCTATTGCTGATATGCCTATATCTCAGTGTTAAAATAACAAATTATAGGTAATTGTCTGTTAAAATTATTTTGTCTTTTACTATCCATCTGTCCAGTTTGTTCTTAAAAGAGTTTAACGACTTTGCCGAAATAACATCCTCAGGCAACCTGTTCCAGTTTTAAACCACTCTGTTGCTGAGGATGTGATGTGCAGTGTTTGTCAGTGATGGCGCGTATTTTATAATAACTTTAAATAAGAAAATTCACAGTCATACTTGTATTATCAATGTTAAGGTTGGATTTTACACGTCTGTTGCTCAATCATACCGGACATAAATTTAAAACACAGACTATTATAGTCTAGGCGCGACGCTGCTAGCAAGTACTAAATGTAGGTAAAAACTATCAGATACTTTGTAGTTAAACTATTTATGACTTTAGCAGTGCCACAGCCACACGTAAATGGATTACTAGCCAGAACTAACTAACTAACAAGAACAACTAGCTGTTTTAACGAGAACTGAATTAAATACAAATATCTCGTATAAATACAATATTGGAACTTTCTGCCTAATTTTTTGTCACAAACAAAATGTAGGTAATAAAATATAAATTTACCAAAAATTAACTTTGTAGTATTACAGACGCTTTAAAGATTTTTTTGAGAATTGAGTACCTATACAAATGTTATGGGAGGTTTTAGAAAAATAAAGCCAAACTTAAAATATTTTGCTGTTTAACTTTGAATGGGTCAACTTTGGTCCACTACTTGTCTGATAAGAAAACAAAGTAAAGATATGGTCTAAGTTGGAGCAAGTTTGCCTTTTCATGCTGTTTTGAAAAAAAAGATCACTTTTGTGTGTCACTTTCCAAAAATATTTTATACATTAACGTGTACTATATTGTTGAAGCTAACTGCAACGGTACCAATAAATGTACCTACTTGTCTTTTAACTAGAGTCTTTATGAAAACAATAATATTTATTGCGGCGTCTGCAAAAATTCGAGAATTTCCTGTCAAATGCTCAATACGCAAGCAATCACACCCAAACTAATTTGATCTCCGAATTCTCATACGTCTTCCATGTCAATGATTTGGCTGGCAAAATTGAGGGCTCTCAGTAAATTGGATTTGGGGAATGTTTAATTTAATGCCGGCAACTGAACTGGCTTGTTGTTTGTTTCTGGGGCTTACATTTGTGCTCCATTTTGCTATAGATTAAGGCTGGAATTACGAAGCGACAGCTCGAGACCGGCTTTCGATAACGGACATGCTTCCAACGGTGACAGAGTTTTTGGCAGCGAAATTAACCACCGTGTACCAAACGAGGTCTGAATCTGGACTCAAAAGGACCGGGAAATTTCATATTATTATTATTTTTGAACGATAATAGGTTTGCATTTGACCACCATCTCGCATGATGTTAAGCAATGATGCGATCTACGATGGAGCGTGCTTACCTAGAAGAAACCGATTCACTCTCGATTTGATGACACCAAGACTGTAACCATCGGGGAAAACCCACTCAGACAACGCATTCCACAACCTAGACGTTCTTATCACAAACGTGGAGTCAAATCTCTTCGTTCGCGTTTTTGGAACATCAACCATGAAACGATGTCGCCCTTTTGCGGAACGAAAATCCCGATAGAAGAAAGGGCAAGGTGGTATTAGATCACGAAGACCAGTTGCACACTCTCCGAAGTGTATCCGATAAAAAACTGATAAACTAGCGCTTTCGCGGCGATGATCAAGACTTTGAAGTCTTTTACGCACAAGAGTGTCATTGAATATGAGTCTTTTGAATATTAAAAGAAATTATTAATGTTAACCAATGACAATGTTTGTAGGACAATGTTTCCAGTCGAATTACAATGCATAAACATAAAACATCGAGCAGACGAGCGCATTGCAATAATAGGTAATGATTTGGACTCTTATTGCTTCAATAACTGCGTGTCTCTAAGCTGTTATGGGCATGCATGTTGCCTAATATCAAGCGCAGATCCTGTGCTCGTCTCATCACTCCAGATTGTAAAAAAAAACTATCCACTTACTCAAAAGAGGAGGTTTGATTACACTTTTTTAATGAGAACAACACTCGGCGTAGTACATAGATTAAATAAATATTGGTATAATACATAACATGAATGCGTTCAGGATGGTTACAACTTTGTTGTCTTCAAGTTGTGAAAGTTCAAGTGAATCGGTTTCTTCTCAGTAAGCACGCTCCATCAGACCACATAGTCGTTTATCATGACGCAAAATGGCGGTCAAGTTAAAACCTATCATTGTAAAAAATAGGGTCTACAGTGGAATAAAGATGACTTTGGTTGACGAAGTTTCCGAACATTTACTGAAGGGTTCGACGTCTTTGAAATTTATGACATCAACTATAGTCAGTGGTAATGTTAACTGTGTTTTGCAAGACGAAAACAATAATAAGCCAATTAATGGACTATTTCAAACACTTTGAAGCTTGTTTCAAAATATACTTTAGTCGTTATTAACAAGTAGTAAATATGATTTTGCCATTGATTGAACAATAAGATTATTATCATGAAACTTTCATAAGCATTTTTCAAATTTGAATCAATAGATAAAAAGGCCGGTTACAGCGGCTTTTCATTTATTCACTTTGATCATTTAAGTTGTTCAAATACATATCTCCAGTACGGGTTGCAGTTGGCATGTTTTTCACTTTACCAATTTCCTAAATAATTGTAATGTAGAAATTTGGATATTTGGATGTATGTTGTTCAGTCGCTTCATAAAAATTAAACGTATTTTAAATATTATAATTCAGTATTCTAGTTTTGTGGTCTTAAATAGCAAATAGACAATAGACATAATGTAAAATGTATAATACCTGGAAGAAGTGATTAAATACGAAACCTATAGATGGCTACCTCATCTGATGTTAATCGACAATCTTTGTAAGCGCTTTTTCTTGTAATTGAAGCGCTCTTACCAAGAAATTAATTCATTTTCTGAGTAACCAACAACAATACAACATTACAATATTTAATAGATGTTTCAAAAACGACTCTTTTTGATGTAATGACTAAGATGTTAGCAATTTTGTAATATTATATAATTACGAGTAAGTAGGAGATTTCATGTTTATAGAACAAAGTGAGAGGACGAGCAGCATATGCGCCTGAAGGTGAGCAATACGCCTGGCCATTATTATTATTATTATTTTGTAATCAATTAGCACCGTTACACTCGTAGATAACGACTTACACTAACGAAAATTAAATTAAATTTAAGTTAAAGTTAAATTTCAGTTAAATTAAAGTTAAATTTAAGTTAAATTAAAGTTAAAATTAAAGTTAAACAAAGTACATTGTGGACATAACAGCACAGCGTCACGGAGGTATTGGAACATAGCATAAGCAGCCCACTACTGCTGAGACTCGGCGCCTTCTCTCGCAAGGAGAGAGTTTAAGGCCATAATCCACCACGCTGGCCAAGTGCGGGTTGATGGATTGGATTTATTGGATGTATTGGAACACGAAGAGTCCAAATTATTACCTAGCACTGCTCTGCACTCATCGCCGAGTGATGTATGATGATTTATCTCTATGCTCCATAATTTCTTTGGAAACATTGCCCTTCAAACCGGGACATAGTGATGTTTTCACTTTATCTTCTGTTTGGCAGTAGAATAACTGTCAATGGTGTGGTACTTCTCCAGACTGACTCTACAAAGAGTCCTAACACTACTAAATAAAATAAAAGTAATTGATAATACATATATATAAAGTTTATCAACAGTTTCGTTAGTTTATATAAACACGTCTTTATTTGATTACGCCACGTTGTGGTACAAATAATCTAATCGGGGTGTTCGCTGGTTTAATATAAACTTTGTTTAAGACGAAGCATTGGCTTAATAAGTTTCTGCCCGAAAGATTCCTATCCCTTTGTTTAGTTATCGAAACATGAAATTGTATTGATCTAATTTTCGTTAAATTGTATCCAGCTGAAGTTATTCGTCAACTGAACTACCCGAGTGAGGGAATTTATTAGAAAACTAGTTTATCGGAGTTTATTGGATGTTTCCCAGTTCAGTTTACTTTTATATAAAGAATTTCTTAGTCTACTTTATACATCGTTCACTGTTGGTCTCATAACGAAGCTCAAAGTCACACAGCGAGCTATGGAGAGAGCTATGCTCGGAGTCTCTTTGCGCGACAGAATCCGTAATGAGGATATTCGCAAAAGAACGAAAGTGGCTGACATAGCTCAAAGAGTAAGCAAGCTGAAGTGGCAATGGGCAGGCCACATCGCTCGCAGAACTGACAACCGATGGGGAAAAAAGGTTCTTGAGTGGCGACCACGAACCGGGAGACGCAGTGTTGGACGGCCTCCCACTAGATGGACAGATGACCTCACAAAGGTCGCTGGAAACCGCTGGTTGCAGGTTGCGCAGGACCGTTCGTTGTGGAAATCTAGGGGGGAGGCCTATGTTCAGCAGTGGACGTCTTGTGGCTGATGATGATGATGATGATGATTATACATCGTTATCGGTAAGTACAGAACTGAATATTTATAATTTTGTCTGTCTAGGCTATAGTCATATATATAGGCTATATAGGCTATAGACGAGGTCTTTAACTGTGGGCCTCATAACGAAGCTCAAAGTGACACAGCGAGCTATGGAGAGAGCTATGTCTGGAGTCTCTTTGCGTGACAGAATCCATAATGAGGATATTTGCAAAAGAACGAAAGTGGCCAACATAGCTCAAAGAGTAAGCAAGCTGAAGTGGCAATGGGCAGGCCACATTGCTCGCTGAACTGATAACCGATGGGGAAGAAAGGTTCTCGAGTGGCGACCACGAACCGGAAGACGCAGTGTTGGACGGCCTCCCACTAGATGGACAGATGACCTCATAAAGGTCGCTGGAAACCGCTGGTTGCAGGTTGCGCAGGACCGTTCGTTGTGGAAATCTAGGGGGGAGGCCTATGTTCAGCAGTGGACGTCTTGCGGCTGATGATGATGATGATGATATAGGCTATTGTATTTGAATAACATCGCGTCATTGTGACGGATCTGAAAATACCTCCAAAAAAGCTGCCGAAATACGAGAATTTAATGACAACTAATTTGGTGGCTATAGAATAATCCAAACTTCAGAAATTTTTGCAATGAGCAGAAAAACAAAAGTTAAAAAAAAATATTATCAGGACATAGCAAGAAAATTAATTTCCTTAAGATCAAAAACAGTATCTCGTGATTGGACACCGACCAAGAAACCAAAATAATACTCTATCTGGCGAAGACTCGAGAAAAAGAGTGACAAGATGACACAAAATGTCTAAGCATTGAAAACTTTTCTAGTAGGTAGTAACCTGGTCTACGAAAGCAAAACACACAAGCCCTAAAATTAGAGGAAATTACGTAAAACTAGTGGGGAGGATCCTACATGGCACCATAAATCACCAATCATATGGTACGATGTAGACTCCTTTCCGCTACTTTTACGTCATTTCCTCTGATTTCAGGGTTCATGTGTAGAGGGTTTAATATATTGAAGGAGAGATATCAATACTACTTCCATGAACTGTTCAACTCGAGTCGCTGAGCTACCCTCAAACTTTTGGAGTGTCCTCTATCCAACTAAACAAAGTGATCAATAGCGTCGATATAAATTAAAATATGTGCCCTTCCAATTTTCTCTTTTTTTTTGTTTGAATTGAATGCAAATAACAGATGTGTAAATTCATTAGTATGGTGGAAATTCACTACGAGTTAATTTTCCAATTTCTTTGACTAAGAGTTAATTAGAATCAAGCTAAGAAAAATATCTGTCAATACATGCTAACGAAAGAGCTCTAATAATCAAAATGAGATTCTATTTCGATCTCAATCCATTACGAACATTCTTACACCTTCAGCACAATACCAGAATTGTACTAATGGACTTCTAATTCCAACACCACATTTACGGGCCACTGAACATCTCGCCCCACAGAATATTTCACTCTAACTAAACGAAATAGGGTGTCAATTCGTGTTACTACGTTAATCTTATCAAATGTACCATCTTTGTATCTTGAACTTTACATCAATACCCAATAGTATTAAAATAAACTGATAACAAATATTCAACCACAAGATTTCGACGAAATCGTTAGAGCTAGGATTATATGGGTGAGAATGTATCCCAAGAGCTTTCAAATCTAATTTAGCTATAACAGAATTTGTTTGGACGAAGCGTACCCATTTGAATGGAGGCGGTAGCGGTTACAATGTACCCATTTGGGGACACAGGTGAACGATTATTATATTTGGGACGGTGAGGTCCTGATTTTGGTATTGGGTGATAAGGGTGTGAACGTGGATATAAAATTGTATTGTCAACATTTTATCTGTAGTGTGCTTCTATTTTTTATGTTAATACCATCTAGCAAAGATTGTGTGACTAGTATTGTACCGCGGTTTGAGTTGGAATATTATCTGGGGTTCATTATTTTAGGACAGAAGATTGTTATTTCATTTTTAACCCCCGACCAAAAAAAAGTTGTTATAAGTTTGACGTCGATATCTATCTGTCTGTGTGTGTGTCTGTGGCACCGTACGTAGAGCTCAAACGGATGGGCCGATTTTGATGCGTTTTTTTTTAATTGAAGATTAATATCCGCGTGGAGTTCTTAGCTATGCTTGGTTAATATTGATTCAAGATGGTCGCCTCTACAAAATGGCGGACAAAATATTTTTTCACAACCTACCTCAATATGGGTGTCAATTCGGGCTGAGTCATTTCACGTGTCAAACATTTCTAGTTGTGAACTAAAATTAGTTATTATTATGACTTTACTAGTAGAATGATATACACTATAACTAATTTCAAATCCAAGATGGCCGCCACCACAAAATGGCGAATTACATTACTTTTTTGCACTACGACCTCAATATGGGTTGGGTATCCAATGAAAAGGCTTGACTAGGAGAATACTATGCACTATAACAATATTTCAAATCCAAGACGACCAGTACAAAATGTCGAAATACATTTGTTTTTTCACAACTCCCTCAATATGAGTATCAAATGAAAGGGCTTGACTAGTAGATTGTTGTAGGTACAGATTACAAAAACGAGTTAGTCGGGGGTAAATATTTCATTTCAATTTTGTTCTTGTAGGTACTTCAGTGTATTTAATCGTTCTTGTATTATTACAAAACGATGCCCAAGCCACCATAATCCAAACAATTACTTATTAATAAGATTCCGTTTTCCGTCTGCCTGTCTATCCGTCTGACACCAGACAATATTTAATGAACCGTGATTGTTGAACAGTGGAAAATTTCTCAGATGATGTCTATGTTGCCGCTATAACAATGAATGTAAAATAATTTTAAACATTTAATAATAATAAACAAAAATATAACATAAAGTTCCCATAGAACTAAAGTCATTTTCAGTTCTTTTTTTATGTTGCTAACAGCAACAGGAAACGGGTTGGAATAATCACAGAATATCTAGTTAAACTTTTACAAAATTAAACTTTTATTAAATTGAAATAAAATTCAAATTTAAGCATAGTTTTTGTCATTTTTATAAATGATAGTACTATTGTTCTGTACAATTTGTGTATGGATTTTTTAGTTTCGTATAAAGTTATGTCCATATTTTATACCTTTAAACGACCAATTCTTGTATGTATATATATATATATATATAGAATCTGAATCTCGGAAACGGCTCGAACAATTTTCATGAAATTATATACCTATACAGAGGGTTTCGGGGACGATAAATCGATCTAGCTAGGTTTTATTATTTAAAAACATCATGTTATGCGCGTTTTTAGACAATGAAAAACTCCTACATTATATATGTCATTAGAATGTGATAACTTATTTCGCCGCTGTTCATTAAGTCTAAATGGCTCAGACGGAATATGCTCGCCCTTGGAGTCAACAGGCCCCGGTTCAAATCCTGATGATGGTTACGCTCGGGTCTTTTCTGTTCTTTTTTTCTGAGAAAATCTTTTACTGAGAGCCCTTTATCAACGCATTTAATTCATATCAGTTAAGTAGGTACATATTCTAAGAGTAGGATTTCATGGAGCGGTTTCAAACCGCGCCCGCGCGCGGGCGCGAACCGCGACGGGCGACGATTTTTTTTCAAACTCACGAGACCGCTCGTTGTAGCGGTTCGCGCCCGCGCGCGGGCGCGGTTTGAAACCCGCAACGTTCGCGGGCGAAAACCGCGCGGACGTGCGGTTGGAAGTCAGTAGCATTGCGTAGGGAGGGCGGTAGGAGCGGCCCGCTCGGGTCGGCACTTTTTAGGGGGTGGCAAATTTTAGATTAAATAATAATATATTTATGGTCAGGTTTTTCTGCCAAGGTAGGCATTTACGCTGCCTCGCGCGCTCTGATGCCCTACTTTGTGCGGAATCGGTGCCACAGTGCAAAAATAACTAAAATATGGAATAAATTGAACTAAGTACTAGTTTAAACTTAGTTTTAGTTCAAGATTTGTTTACAATTGTGATAAGTTTTGAGTTTTGTTTCTTTATAAACCAGGAAATATTTCTCTACACTCGTAGGTTCACTAAAATTAACCTTTTCTTTTTTGACTCTTTAAGTTGAGACCAGCATTACTAATTCCATTCATTATTTAAAATGTTGCCTTAAACTTCGTAGATTTGTCAAAAAAAAAAAATTGTGCAGAAACTTAAGTAACGATACGGTTGCGTTAATGCCGATGATGGTGGATGAATATGATATGGTCTACGACGGCGCTTACTTCTCTAACAGAAACAAATTCACTCTCGACTCGAAAATCCCAAGGTTCGAACCATCACGAAAAAATCACTCTGGCAATGCGTTTCACAGCCTAAGTAGTCTTTCTTATTACAAAGGTGGAGATAAAACTCTTTGTTAGATTCTTTAATCAATAATTAACGATGTTGATTTTTTCGAGAAACACGATAGAAAACCTTTAATTTAAAAAACCCGACTGCAAAAATCAACACATAAAAACATTATGTACTATGTGATGATACTTTGGCGATTGACACTAATCTAATCTAAGAATATCTTAGTTATAAAAATCCAGGCGTTTGGAAAAATCGTGGAAATAAAGAAATTTAAAAACATACCAGATACACTCGAAAACCATAATTCTTCTTTCAGTCGGGTAAAATGGCAATAAAGGAAATAAATAATATTTTTTATCGCAGCCGCAAATTAAGAAAAGCTTATATTATCTGTAATCTGTACTTATATGTATCTTATTCCACAAATTGTTTTAATTTCTTATTCTATGACGATTTCTGAGAAACTTTTTTTTTGACTCCGACGATATTGACCAAGAACTTGTCAGAGTGAATATCTACTCGTAGAGTCTTGCGGGAGGAAGCCACGAAATGTTTTGCGATGAGGCGTAAGAGCAAGATTAAAGTCGAAGCGTTCGAAACAGACTCTGGAAATGATGGAAGAAGAAGAATCTATTTAAGCTGTGTGGCAAATTGTATAGAAGACTAACGAGTACAATCAGCCCCTTGACATAGCGTTTGTGGGCTATGAGAAAGCATGACGGATTACTCGGTGAAAGTCTGGTTGGTCATGGAATCCCTACAGCGATGCCAAATTGACTGCCGAGAAGCCGAGATATATCGAGGTAATGAGATATTTGTATAACGCCGCAACTATGACTGTTCAAGTTCGAAACTCGCTGGATTAGACTGGACGTGACATTTACAATTACGGCAACAGGCGTATCTCACCAAACGATATCGTCGTAATGGCCGAAATGCTGGGGGATCTACAAGAGATACTGAAGGGCCTTGTTTACGCCTCCCAACGCATCGGACTCCAAACGAACCTATATAAAACCGTGCACCAGTTGAAAAGCGTGCTGTGAAACGAGCAATGGTTAGTGTTTTTCTGAGTGATCGTATACGAAACGAAGTCATCCGTCAGTGAACCAAAGTTATTGACATAGCTCAACGTATTAAAACAAGCGGAAGTTGACTGTGTCCTCGAGGTAAACCATAAGTTTAGCATGTTTCAGTAAAACTTGACATAACTGATGCGTTGGCAATGAAAAAGTCACTAAAATAAATACAGGTTTTTTACCTTAACCTTAAATCATACAAAAATGTTCCGCCAGGCATTAAAAACTCACTAGATCTAGTGACAAAGTCAAATTCATTTAGCCTCATTATTATATTACATTATTTATTATAACTAGTTCCCGTTATTTTCATGTGATGAAAAGTAGTCCATATGTAATCTATCTAATCTGCAATAAACTTATATTTTATTGCAGATAATAGATTACAAGCAAGCAAATACTTGATGTATTCGAGAGGTAGAAAAACCCTATCCTATTTTACAGAATAGCCTACAAACACTAAAAAGTACAAAACATAAAATAAAAAAAACATAAAAAGTTACGTTTAAAATAACTGACTTCAAAACCAAAAAAAGGCATTCAAAAGCGAAAAGTAAATTAATAAGGGCAGCACTATTTTTGTTTCTCCCGCCCTCAACCGACTGCCAGAACATTGACTTATATAAAAAAGGACCAGACCAACCGTACGAAAAAAAACCACCGCATTGGCCCTAAAAACATTTTTAGGGCCAGTGTGACTCAGTTCACAGCGTTCAGTAGGCGGAAGGAAACGAGTATTTGGTGGGCATTAAAATGCATAATTGTGTGCTAAAAGGTTGCAAAAACTACGACACAAAAGTTACAAAGAAAGATGGGATATGGTATCATCAGTAAGTATATAACCTTAATTTTCTTTTGTTGCTGTTTGTTAGATTAATAGGCATACATTTTTAAAGTGATATTATTTTTTCTACGGATTTCCACAAAATAACCGCCATTGAAGTGAAGTGGACGAAGTAGCCTTGTACAAACGTGATTTTTGTTATTGTCGAATTTAGTGCAAGTGATTTTGAATTTTAAAACAAAACGTAATCCGTCTTATTCCAAAACACGGACTAATTATAGTACTGGAATTAAGCCAGGTTTAAACCAAGTCTAAGTCTAAGCGTTATTACAAAACGAAGTTTTTCTCTAAGCCGCGTACTATCTATGATTCTAAAGATTAACAGTCGAACCGCTAGTTTAACTATGAACTTACTTCGGATCTGTCATTTTAAGGTTAGGACAACACTTGTTTCTTCCGTATTTAACAATTTGAACTCTCGCAATAGGGATGTTACACATTAATGTTAATTTTATGATAGTTTGCATTAATAGAATATCGAAAATCACATTATTATAATTTAATATTACGTAGTAAATTTATTATAAATGATTTTAAATCCTATATTTTTAATCTGTTGTCACGTGACTGGCTACACCAATATGAATTATTAGGTCACTAGTCGCAAAACAAACTGTCAAAACTGATTAAACTGTTTACATTTCTGCTTTTTTATTATAGTTTGCGATCTTAGCGACAACAATTTTAATTGTTTGTATTCAAGTAATGATAAGAAAACACATAACCTGAACATACAGTCATGAATCGCGAACAGTATTTTGCGACTAGTGACGTCATGTCAGTTGTTAGTGTTTCAAAATGAGTCTAATATTGTATATTTACTCATCGAAAATACTAATGTTTTGAAATTAAATGTATTTTTTTACGGTAAACAAGGGTCAATCTTCAAAATAAAAGCAGTTCCAAAATTGTTAATATTGTTGTATACCGTTGGGCTATCTCAGGCTTAACCTTGGACTAAGTAGTCTTTGGATAGTCTGAGTTTTGTAATTGGGACCGTATCAAACCTGGATTAGTTAGTCCTGGTTTAAACCTGTACTACGAGTATCTTAGTTTTTTGGAATAAGACAATAGGTTTAATCTACACTTAGGTTTGAGTACATTACAAAGAGAAAATATTCGTAAATACTTTCGAATTTTAGTGTTTGCATTGAATAGGATTTGAAACTAATGAACCGATTTGAAAAAAAAAAAATGAATGATACTCGTACATTAATAAAAATACTTTTTGCTATGTTTATTATTGTATTTAAATATTTGAGAAACTATTTTGAATACCTGTACATATGTAGTTCGTTTAGAATTTATAGTAAAAATTTTATTCACATATATAATTCCAATTGCAAGTAAAAAAATTATGTATGAAATTACGTTTTTTTTTTGTACAATGCTATGCCGTCTTTTGTCGTCAACGCGGCACTAACGTAGTTCGTATGATTTACAGATCTCGCTGTTTTAGCTTGTATTAAGTTTTCTAAAAAATGTATAGTAGGGCGCATCCTTCCTTTTGAAATCATTGGCTGCAGATGGCTAACGCGCCGCTGCGCGCGCAACCACGCGGTCGCTACGCGGGCGCCGCGCGGCACCCGCGTAGCGACCGCGCGGTTGCGCGCGCAGCAGCGCGGTAGCCACGCGGGCGCCGCGCGGCACCCGCGTGGTAGCGCGGGCGTAAACCGCCTCGTGAGTTTTGAATTCAATTTTTACATACAAATCTGCATCCTACAGAAGACGCGGGCCCGCGCCCGCGCGCGGGCGCGGTTTGAAACCGCTCCGTGAAATCCTACCCTAACAAAAACACAAAAACATCCTATTGACGATGCATCTGCACAAACTAACAGCTGTTGTACTTGACAATAAATGGCATTACAAGCGGAAAGCGACTTTGTTTTACTATTGTATTATTTCATCACTACATACTTCATTTAAAAAAACCGAGCAGAGTTCGGTCAATCAGGTACTTTTATAGTTGATTTGACGACACCACCTGAAATGTTACATAGTTGAAATTCATCTATATAATATACATGTACTTACAGATTAAACAAAGTTACGATGATATTGACTACACTTACTTATATATAAATATTATAAAGATGCCAAAACTGGCTACACTGCACAGTAAATCGTTCCTGGGTGAGCCTTTAATGCACTTTCTCATTCTTCAAAGTTTTTTATCACTCATTTAAGTAATTTCGAAACACGAAACTTCCAAACGGAAGCCTATTACGCCTTCTTTCCAGATAAAAAAGTCTCGTATTCCGTAGCTCGCAATTTGCTCACCGAGCATAGCTAATTGCCTAAAGGAATACGTCTCAACGGATTTGAATAAGTCGTCCGTTACTAGAATTAGGAGAAGAATGTTTTCGCGTCAGTTATTTCGATTTTTTCAATGCTTAAAGCGATAGTGTAACTGTTCGACTAAACTGAAAGGAAGAGAAAAACAATCACTGCAAGTCTTGAACATCGCCACAAAATTGTTACCTTATCGGTTTTTTATCGGATACACATCGGAAAGTGTGGACCTGATCTATTTGATCTAATACCACCTTGCTTTTGTTTTTTCTATCAGACTGCTCTTACCTCGAAAAACTGACATCGTTTCATGTTTTCAAAGACTCGAATGAAGCAGATTAATTCTACTTTTGTATTTAAAAAAAAATGGTTGCCTGTAAAGTCGGTATACGGGCGAAAGTTTTACGTGACAACGACTTTGAGTGGTAAAATAATTTTACGGAAGGGACGCGTGCCTTTCACTTTTTATGTCTGTCTCTCTCGCTCTTAGGCGGGCTAACCATGCCCGAGTGGAAGGGACGCGTGCCTCTCACTCGCTCTCGTTGTGAGCGCATAACGTGAGCGGAGCGTAACGCAGTTTCTTGAAGTGTCACCCGGCAAACCAATTTATAAGACGTTTTCACGTCAAAATCTAGACTAAGCACGCTTTATCGTAGCCCGCATCGTTGCTTAAATCCCCAGTCCCAGCAGTGGGAACTTTTAGTGGAATACTCATGCTTCAAACAACACCAAAACTTAGCAAAGCTCGTTCTATTTAAGCTAGTCAGCTGATTTAATATTCATGCTAAACAGGCAAAAATAAATATTCAGTTAGAGTACTAAAATATATAGTAGTTACTCCTCCATAATAGGTAAGAATCGAACCTAAGATTCAGACAGATTTACAAATAAATTATTAAGATTGTAATAACGTCTCAAGCTGTGATGTTCAAAGCTGTTAGATTGCCTGAAAACATTTTTGCTTCTAAAGTTCGTACAATATCAGAGTCATAAAATTTAACGTGAAAGGTTATTTGCATAGAGGAAGTGTGAGTTGGCAAGTTTTCAGTTTGTTACGGAGCGTGGCAGAATGGACTGTGACAGCTATGGATGCCGGCGTTGGATGGATATCGATGTCCGTCCAGTAATTTGTGAGCCCATCAAAAATATTCAATGCCCGTTAGACAAAAGACGCAGTGACATCGAAATACACAATTCTATAAATAAAAGTGTAAGTACATGGTAGTTACATTTTTTAACGCTTTATATCACTAATTTATAAGTTTAAAAGTAATTTGTGAGCCCATCAAAAATATTCAATGCCCGCTAGACAAAAGGCGCAGTGACATCGATATACACAATTCTATAAATAAAAGTGTAAGTACATGGTAATTAAATTTTTTAATGCATCACATCATTATATAAGAGAAAAACAAAACGAATTTTTTTTTAATAATAAAAAAAAATGTTGCTTACCAAGGCCTACTACAACGTCAAAGATTTTCTAGAATGATCTCAATATGTTTCAAATACACGTCATTAACGCTACCTACTGGACAAAAACATGATTTTGACATTTTAGTCTATTAATAAGTTGTTGTTATTTTATTGTAAATTATTGTATTGCTACGCACTGACAGGGTCATGTACCTACTATATTTAAGTTTTAAGACAATGTTATGTACATGTTGCAATAGGGAATATGCATGCATTTTTTTAATATTTTTAATTCACTTTTTACATTATTATAACACAATAAAAAATATAAATACTCTTGTAAATGTACAAATAGATTTTTAAAATAATATTTAAAATATCGATATAATTTGTTCAGTTTAAACGCCGCCATCTTTCCCGCGCCTGCATGACGTCACAGGCCACGACCTGTGTTTGTTTACTACAAGTGAGGCAGTTACTTTGTACCGATTTTTGAGTTGTACTAGCTAATCAAACGATGGAGAACACGACTTTTCTCTCTAACACTACTAGCTCAGTACGAATATCGACACCGTTAAAGCAGAAAACATGCCATGTGACGTCACATTTGGTTTCCACAGATAGTGATGCGTTTCGCAAACTTGAATTTCCCGCGCCTATTTTGCACTTTTTAAATAATATTTTTTTATAATTAATAACTAACTAAATAATAAAATAATTGTTTTGGCATAATGGCGGGACATTAAGGATTCTACGAAAAAAATCAAGCCAATTTAAACTACATGCATATTCCCTATTGAATAAATGATATGATATGATATTATGATAAAATAAATGTGAAAGTTTGGATGTTTAAATGTTTGTTGTTAAATGACGTCGGAACTTGTAAACCATAGATACCTATTTGCTACGCAAAAAATTCTAAACCTTACATCCGATATCTTAGGTGTAAATAGATCGGAGGGCCTCCCGCCTAAAACTGTCTTAGTTTTGATATTGTCTCTCTTTTCTTTTAACTTGAAATGATAGAGACAGCAATAGCAAAACTATAGCCGATTAAGTTAGGCGGTAGAGGCACAGTAAAACATATATATGTATTTACTGTGGTAAAAGGGCCGTTTGAAATTTAGAACACCGTTTGATTATAGCACGGAAAAAGACATAAGCTACTTTTTATGCCAAGAAAATAATGAAAACGGGAACTTCCAGGAATTTATAGGATATAATATGAGCCTATGTGTTCTTCCAGATTATAATGAATAATCTGTGTTTAAAATTTCAATCGATCTGATCATATGTTCCGATGTGATTGGACAACAAACATTCAAACATTGACATAGATCTCATTGGTACATTGGTAGGATTGTTTTGTAATAGAACAACGCTACCATTACTACTGTTAGCTGTAAATTTGTAGATAACTTTAGAATTACATTAAGTACGTTTAAGATATGTACTTCTTCATAATAGGATAGAAGCCTTCTCCATATCTGAACTTTTCGCTGAAAATATATATGTCTAATGCTGAACGCGATACGCCAACCAACTTCTAGAAATTTCAGTGCAGGTTGATCTCTAACGAAAGCTATACGAGGAAAATATTACGAAAACATATTTTAAAAGTTACCCTTTTATCGAAATTAGCGTTTTTCAGAATAAGCTAATGTAGTCAAATAATTGAAAAAAGCAAAAATTCAACAAACCCTTCAGTTTCTCCATTCCCAAAGTAAACTGAAGTTCACAAAACAAGAAGACTCGTCTTGATTAATAATAAAAAAAAACTTTCCTTTCAAGACAGACGGTACTAAATCACTTTTGTACCTTAACACTTGAACATAGGGCTCAGAATAATTTAGCAAATTTTCTCATAAACAATGTGAAGGAAAGCAACAGCAGTTGGTAAAAGTTTTGAACTGTTCAAGGTGAAAAGGATAGCAATGAATTGTTTACTTTGTATAATGCAGACTCCCTTTTAATTGTGTAATAAACAAAGTTGGAACAAGCTAAGTATGATTAAACAGGGTTCCACAGTACAAATCCTTTGACGTCTTTCTTTTATTGTTTCGGAAAGATGAGATTTTTGATGAGAATTTAACTGTATTCCAAAAATTTCCTCAAACTTGACGCAATTCAAAAAGCAAATGTGAAAGTTTGTGAGGATGAATTGATGTGTGTTACTTTTTCCCGACATAATACGTAATGAGGATATTCGCAAAAGAACGAAAGTCGCCGACATAACTCAAAGAGTAAGCAAGCTGAAGTGGCAATGGGCAGGTCACATCACTCGCAGAACCGAGAATATGGGGAAGAAAGGTTCTCGAGTGGCGACCACGAACCGGTAGACGCACTGTTGGACGGTCTCCCACAAGATGGACAGATGACCTCACAAAGGTCGCTGGAAACCGCAGGTTGCAGGTTGCGCAGGACCGTTCGTTGTGGAAATCTAGGGGGGAGGCCTATGTTCAGCAGTGGACGTCTTGCGGCTGATGATGATGATGATGATTTTTTCACGCAAAAAATACTAGAGGAATCTGGATGAAATGTGGTAGATAGATTACAGTTTGGAATAACATATAAGCTAATGTTTATCCTGGAAAATAACCATAGTAGCTTTTGTGCTATATTCGGCTGGAATCTAATTGTGTTCTTAACTTTAACACCACCTGTTCAGTCATTCCAACGCACTGATTTACTATTACTACGTACGTAGTAATAGTAATAGTAATAGTAATAGTTCTTAACTTTAACACCACCTGTTCAGTCATTCCAACGCACTGATTTACTATTACTACGTACGTAGTAATAGTAACTCTAGTGTGATTTAGCAACACATATCCAAACTTTCCCCTTAAACATAAAAATAAGTAAAAGTATTTTAGTATTAAAATTAACGTGGTTGTTACACATATTTAATTGGATAACGGGACACTCACGTATATATGGTCGGTCAATCCGACTCGAGTTTCGGCCGCGTCCGGCCGTTTGGCAAAAGTTTCAAAACGGGCAGCCGCCGCGCGTGCGACTGCCCGTTTGGCAAAAGTATGCCGCCGGACGCGGCCGAAACTCGAGTCGGATTGACCGACCGTATATACGTGAGTGTCCCGTTATCCAATTAAATAAGTAAAAGTATGATGAGTATTCCTGGGGCTCAGTTGGTAATAGTCCACGTGTAGAACTGTGAGTTGTGTGTTTGATAGAACAAATATATGTCTGATTAATTTAGATATTTATTATACGTCTGAGTTTATATTTATAGAAAAAGTGTTAATCTAAAAATATTTTAAGTAGTGTCCGACCGAAAGTTCGGTTTCGGTTTCGGTTTCGGCCGAGTTTCGGCCAAAAATCAAGTTTCGGCCACAGTTTCGGTTTCGGCCAAAATCGGCCGAAACTTTTGCCGAAACCGAAACTTAACAAGTTCAAGCACGTTCACGATCGCCTAACTTTGTTTTCCGCGGCAACGCTTTGACGGACGCTGTCGGCCCTTTTCGGGAATTATCGTGCGCCGTTCGGATAGTTCTGTAGCAACCAGCGATGCCAACCGTACGAGGTTCCTCGTACAAAAACGAGATTTGTAGTCTTTCGTACGAGGACACTATTAATTAACCTCGTACAAATAAGTACGAGATTATAATATTGCTATTATAAAATAGTGAAAACTAGAGCCATCTATCAGAACTCAAAATAAATATCAATAATTAGTATTTAATGAAACAGTAACAATTATTGATTTGATTTAGTTAGATGACTGATTTGACAGAGAACTTAATTTGAAAAATTATTAAAAATGTTATTAATATGTTTTTATTTTATATTCAATAAATGATTACAACAATCTTAATATATTGTGTTTCCATTTTATGCCCTAATTAAGGCAAAATTATAGGTAAAAAGCAACAAATTTCAGTATTTTAATAAATTATATACTTGACCACGTGAGTTTCGGTTTCGGTTTCGGTTTCGGCCGAAACTGAAGCCACGGCCGAACATTCGGTTTCGGTTTCGGTTTCGGCCGGAAAATCAGTTTCGGTCGGACACTAATTTTAAGCTTCCTAGCTCTCATAGTCACAATTTTGCTTAGTTCAGGGCAAAGTAGCTTTATGTAAGAAAAATTCAATATCTATCTAAATAAATTATACTAAAATCGAATTTAAATGGTAAATGGTCCATTTAGATTCGAATTTAGTTTGATCTTATGATAATTATAAATGTTTATTTATTATGACATTTTATTATGACATTTTATCAAAATAAATCTGTGTGATGAAATATGAAAATGACAATGATAAGTTAATGTGTTGTTTTGTTCTCGTTTTATTACTTATACTTATTTATGACCTATTATTATTAATTCCGAATATTTTGACGTTGTGTTAGTATATTGTAAGTCGTCTTAATTCATAATATAATTATAAATTAAACAAGTACAATAATTCAGGTTATGAAAACAAGTCCAAACAAAACCTCGTTTTATATTTCCGTAGATCAAATGTTATACTAACCTCTTTTAAGCATTAAATCTTCAAATTTCTACCGTCTTCACCTGAAGGCCTCTGATTCGCCTGAAGATCCTGATTCACTTGAAGACCCCCTGAAACAGATGAAAGAAAATTAATTACTCCCAAACGAATCCTCGGCGAAATCAACAGCATTATGATGAGCCTTTCACAGAAAATCAGACGTTTATTATTCATTTAAAGGTGCTCTTATTTTCTGTATGTAAAAGAGTAGTATGGGCATTTGCAACAAATTATAATTTGCAGTTTTATTATTGTTAATTACAGCAAAGTGGCCCCGAAGAAGATGGCTTGATGACTCTGGCGCACAATAAAAAAACATGATGATAACAACACAGGATGGACTGGAACGGAATTAGTAAAAGGAAATCTTTACCACACAGTTGAACAGCAACAGAAATATAACAGCAACTAGAGTAATTTATAAGAAACAAAGTTTATTACATGTTTTGATTACGTAATTGGAGTCAATTACACAATTTTTATGTGATTTGTGGGCTTGAGTTGAAAATTGCATCATTGAGTCCGTAGGTATTTTCGATGGATGGATTACTTTCAAGTATATTAACTTAATTATAAATAAGACTTACACACAGAATAAAATATAGATTTGACTGGAACAGATCGATGCTAATTGTAATATTTGTTATCAAACACATTAATAATGTTACACAATCAATGTAATAAACACAAATAGGTCAAGGGTATCAAACGTAAGCCTACCTGGTGGTAGACACTATAAACTATTTGGGACGAAATATACTCGCAGGTTAGCTAAGTTTTTTTTGGAATTTAAGATAGTATATTTTTTGTGACTGTTTATTGCCTGTGATGGGGTTGCAATTTCTAACAATATTTTTGTAAATTAGACATATTAAAACACTGAGTTAGGTATATTTAACATACCTATTCTCGTGTAACATAGCATTTGCAAAACAAGCATAGGCTATTTACTAATACTTTAAAACGATCCAGTCAAATATTTCCATACCTCAAATGAAAAAAAACCAAACTGAATAAGTGGAACATGAACATACAGCGTGGCGCTTTGGTGCCGACATTAAATGAAACCACCTATAAAATATCATATTTTGACCTATTCTGTCAAATTAAATTTCAATTATCGTTATTATTTACTGAGTTATTCGCAATTTTCCAAAATGCCATAATAGAGCAGGCTGTATCTAAATATTCCTGCGCAGAGGTCATTACACCGCAGCCCACAGTCCATCCGATTTATCAATTAAAAATCAGGCGAAAAGCAAATACTAAAGAAACGAGATAGGTGATGTCCTGCAACACACGTGCAAACGTACGCACGTTGTGAATGAAATGCAGACGAAAGAGAAATAATGCACACGCCTATTAACTAATGTTAAATGTAGTCTTTCTCTTTCTCTAATTTTTCACTAGTTTTGTGCTAGCCGCCGGGATGCGAAGTTGACCGTGTTGTCCCTGACACATTTCTCTAAATGGCGCGCTAAAACTTTTACTGTAAATCCTTAACTAGGGAATTTTGTAATCTAATTATACGGGAAAAAGACGCTTACTCGTACATGTTATTTTTGTTCGTTCTTTTAGTGTAATTCATTTTTAGAGTCAGTGTCAATAAGATTAGGTTGCTTTTCGTTTTGTTTTTGTGTGACTCTGATTGTGTTGTGAATAGTTATTTAATTAGTCACGTCGAACGCACAGTGTTTTCTGAGTGTACCTATGCACATGTGATTTTAGTCTGATAAGTCCTACAATAGGATTTTGAAAATCGACCCAGAACATGTTTTCGACCGTTTAAAGCTTGTAAGTATACTAGCAACAATAATTCGATTTTAAACAAAATTACCTTTTCTCTCAAAGGGTTTTATTATTGGTTAGATTGTTTACGAAATTTAAATTGTATTGCGAGAAGTTGTTTTTATTTTATTTCTTAAGAAAGTTGTAGGTACCAACCAATTCAGCAGCTTTCACGCTAAATGCTCTTTGTTATTACCAAGTGCTGGTCTAGTCCCGCGTTCAAATCCTACGCGCACCACTGTCTTATCGAACTCATGTGCGTAATGCTGCTAACTTAAAACGGTGAAGAAAAACATCGTGAACAAAAACCGACATGTACCTAGAATCTTTCGAGGTCATGTTTATGTTAACCACCAACCCGCACTTGGCCAACGTGGTGGATTATGGCCTTGAGTTTTTCCGTGCGAGAGAAATCCCGAGTCCCAGCAGTGGGAACATTTGGTGGGCTTCAAAAGCAATCATTTTGTACTGTTTCGCCAAAGTTACAATAGATACCTACCAACGCATTTACCTATTTACTTTATGTTATTTTATTAGCTTTATTATTTGGTAGGTATTCGATTTATTAGTGATGAACAGGCATAAAGTTGACGGGGAATCCCCGTCCCCGTTCCAAATTATCGCGCATTTGTAAGTACCTACCCCTCTCGACCGGGGCGGCGTTGCCGCGCCGTGCGCCCGCGCGCCGCGCGCCGCTTGCAGATAGGTACTTTCGTGCGACGTTGCCAGCTTGTTTTACGAAAAGCGAACGTAAATCACGCACACATCTGACGTTGAATGAATCTAGTGCACAGGATGATTTTCATTCTATCGCATGATACAGTTATTTAGTTTGTTAGAGAATATTTTTTTTTCAAACAAGCGAATATTAATTTTTCACACCTTTTGTATGATTACTGGTCAGTAACCCTACCCGTGTGTTCATTTAATGTCGGCACCAAAGCGCCACGCTGTATAAATTCATCGTAAAAATTTAAAAAACCTGTTTGTTTAAAAAAATTATTATTCAGATATTTTTTTTATTTTTACATTATTCGTTGTTACATTCGTTGTCTATGTTATATTAATTCTAAAAGTATTTTATGATTCAATAAATATGACGTGATGTTTTGCGCTAAGTTGATTTACTGCTAATGTGACGCTCAGTACAAGAAATAGAAGATTTCGTTCCTTGATACAGTCATAAATAAATAATTTTATTATTTGTCTGTGAACATAATACTCTCAGATTGTGACGGTAATACAATACTCACAGAATTTCCAACAGGTGCCTAATTCCAGTGATTCCTGTTTGTTAATAAATATTAAGATTGCGGGTCTTTGTGCTCTATAGCCGTTTTGGAGTTAATTTAATGTAAGACTATACAAAATAAAACAAAGTGTCAGATTTTGTCCTGCTAAATTTGGAGTTGTTTAGGAAAAGATAACAAACAAAGATTTAAACCAACTCGAAACATTTTGTTTTAGTACTTAATTAGATAAATTTGAACTGTTTATAATCGTAGATGGGAAAGATTTTCAGTTAAATTTCGTGGTGGTACAGCAATCAAAAGTGGTATTCCATGTTTATGTTGTTTTAACAGGCTTTAAAAAGGAGGATATTTTCAACTCGGTTGGAGGTTTTTTTTTTGTTTTGTATGTATGTTTCACGATAGAGCCGCCAATGGTGAATCGATATTAATTGTTGCTTTTTTGTTCTTTTGCTTTTTTGTTAGTACCTAGATCTTGCATAGGATTTGATAGAACAGCTGCACTATGCTAGTAACCCAGCGATATAAGATGTTTTATCTCTATGTCCTGTAATTATTTATTACACTGGAAACATAGTATATTTATAAATGTAAATATTAATTACACTGGAAACATTGCCCTTCAACCCGGAACACAGTGAAAATTTAACATGACCGCCTGGCAGTAGAATAACTGACAAAGGTGTGGTTCTATACCTAAGGCAGACCCTATAAGAAGCCTACTACTACAAATTATACAAATCTTTTCAAAATTTTTAAGTTCCGAACAAAACCCGTTTCGATGACAAAGCGTAAGTAGTTGCGGGAACTTAGTGAGCGGTTGTGAAGTTCTAAAGCGCTTTGATAGTTCCATTGTAGAAATCGTAGTTGTAGTTACGTAGTCGTGTGCGGGTTCTCAAGTTTGTTGGTTTTAATTCTGTGTTCAGGTTTATTATGTCTATGAAGTAACTACTGGGTACTGGATACTGGTAAAGGTTTGAAAATCAGTGTAGCTCATTTTAATCCGATATTTGTCGACTGCTGCTTTTAGATCTCTGTAATAATACGCCTCTTAACCCGATCCTCAGCTTCATATAAGTGTTGTTAATTTAATTCATTTACTTAGATTTCAAGTCAAAAATTAAAGTCTGACAATCGAAATTTTATTAGAAGAGTTACGTTAAAAAAAAAAAGTTTTTATTCATAGTTCAAAAACTCCCAAACCGATTTATACAAAATTTAAATAGGACCATTTCTGAACTATGATCTACCAAACAAAAGGAGAACCATAAAAATTGATTCGCAATTGGTGGAAGTATTGTGTGAAATACACAAAAAAAAAACATCTAACCCGGTTAAAAATAAAATAAATATTAGTAGACATTTCTCACAAAACACAATGAAAAAGCATATTATACACTAGCACTGTTCCCGGTCCCGGTATTTTCCATCACAGGAACGGAATCAGTGCGGGTGATAAAAAGTACACTCCATGTGTTTTTCTAGACTATAATCTAATTGTGTTCCAACCCAAATTTCAACCCTATCCGTTTCGCCGTTGCAGCAATTGAGTAACAAACATTCAAACCTTTGCATTTATAATATAAGCAGAAAATTACAAATACATTATTGGACATTCTTCGCATAGCGACATCTAGCTCCAAAACATAGCTTAGATTTAGAAACCAGTTAATCTAGTAATATTATAAAGCTGAAGAGTTTGTTTGTTTCAACGCTAGGATCTCGGGAAGTGTTGGTCCGAATTGAAAGATTATTTTTCTATTGGATAGTCCATTTATCGAGGAAGGCTATAGGCTATAGAAAATAACGCTGCTATTAACAAAAGCGCAGCATGAATCAAGAATGTATCAAAATCGGGAAATAATATTCCTTTTTGAGAGTTTTCGTACGTTTCGTGCTTTGACATGACGCATGTGTCTAAGATTACGTCATTGAATATCACAGCTTACATACCCCTTGAATATAAAACCTTTGCTAATCTCTGAGTTAGTACGACCAATTTCCGACAGGTGGCGTAGCAGGTAGCTGAAGAGGTGTTTTGTTTGAAAGCGATATTGTCAGGAATGACTGAACCGATTTCTAAAATTTTTTCACCGTTGGATATGTGCGGGATGTCGATGAGTGCTATATATGTTCCACGGGCGAAGCCGGGGCGGACATCTAGTAGTTAATAAAACAAGTTAATACTTATTTAATGTGTACCTAATTATCATAGGTACCTATAATAATACATCAGGGACAGAAATTCAGTCGTCGTGGAGGCACTGAGCCGGGAAGAGGCGACTTAGAAAATAAAAAAACGCTAGAACTAGAATGAAATTGTTTCTTACTCCCTGTTCCTGTTTCCTTCTAATGCAAGATTCATGCAAAAGAAAAACAAATGGCAAAAGTCACTGACCCCGGAGCCTGTGAAGTCACTAAATTAAAAAAAACCTAATTATGATGCATAGAAAAACCCAGACACAGATCAAATATTTGTATTCATTACGTAATAGTTTTTTTGATCTACGTGGACATTGAAGCCACTATCGGCTTCATACGAGTAGAAATGCTTGGCATATGTTAGTAAGTGTAGTTTTTATTTAAACAACAAAACTAATTCAAAATTTTCCTATCGTCTTTCGAAACACTCATATTTCTCCACAAATATCGACATGTTGATGGCCAATATTCTCCCGGCAGTAAACTTATACAAATAAACAAACAAAATGTTGAAGGGTCTGCGCATAACTTGTCCAGATATTTCTCACAATGCTCAAATAGACCGGCTGAAACTTACTCAAACTCGATAGGATCCTATATATAACTATAACAGTACATTATAATCTTAGTCATAGTCATAGTAGTTTATTGATAACAATATGAGTTACAAGTAAATTTTTACAAATAATGATAATGTATTTCATGTCAATTTTTCCAAATAATAATAAATTATACTCTTACTTCGATACAAAGTATTGAGTAAATTAAATAAAAAATGTCAATTAAATCACATCATAATTAAACAATAAAACACATGATATAATTTCACTGAATAAATAATATAATAGACTTAGTAATAGTAATAGACTTTTTTAACTTTTGGTTGGGGAAGACGAGTTCTGGAGTGGAGACCACGTTCAAGACGTCCCGTGGGACGGCTTCTCTCTCGGTGAACCGACGACCTGAAGAGAGTGGCAGGAAGCGGATGGATACGGAAAGCCGAGGACCAGGCCCTCTGTCGATTAGCTAAATCAGCTATTGCTTTGCTATTGCCATCTCTATCATTTGAAGTGAAAAGGAAAGGAGAGAAATATTAAAGCTAAGACATTTTTAGTTCGGCGGTAGACACCTTTTTTTTTGTGGTGGAAATGGACTGACGTACTGTCTGCCGTGTAGGGACACGGCAGGTGTGTCGGGCCCGACACCACTAAAATTGGTGCCCCTACCGACTAAAACCCACACAGGTTTCTCCGGCATGACAGTGGGTCAGAGTCGCCGGATCACTCTTCGCACTCCCTCTGACGACTCTGATCTAACGCCGGCCTTGCGGGCCCGCCTCGCTTAGCCCCCGCATCGGGCTCCAGTGAGGCATAGCAAAGGCGTAGCGCCTCCCTGGGAAGCAGAGTACGGGCTAGCTCCAACACAATCCTGGCAATGATTGCTGACAGGCTGGACTGCCCCTACTTGCGGGGGGTGCTGTAACAGGCATGTTCCAGAAGCGCCATTTGTGCGGAGGTATTGACCTTATTGTATTGTTTATTTTGAATCGTGTTTTTGTGTTAGTGTATTTTAATTTAACTGATTTTGATTTTGTACTAATTATAATGACGACAGATTTTAAATTAATTATTTTGTAAAATTAATTTTAACGTTTATAATATTGTATTTACTTCTAAATTTATTGATTGAAATGGTATTTTTATGTTATGGGTCATAGGAACCTGAAATAAATTGATTTTTTTTTGATTTTTTTTTAAAGGCGTTAGACCCCCTGATTTGCATGTTCATTGTCCAGCAGTGGATGACAACGGAATGATGATGACTACTTGTCTTACTTCATACTAAGCCTACTAATATTATAAATGCGAAATTTTGGATGTTTGTTGCTTAATCACGTCGGAACTTCTGAACGGATCCGGTTGTAATTTGGATCACAGATAGAGTATAGTCTGTTAGTAGGTGTAGGTTGGTATCTTGTTTTTTCTGGTGATTGGTCGATTGGTGATACATCGATGTATTGAGATAATGTTTAGGTATATAAGCCATAGCTATATCACCTGATGTTAAGCGACATTGGGGTTTACGATGAAGGCCGCATTGTTAACGCTAGTTATGGTCTCGGGACTCTAGTCACCCCTATACCAGGCTTAGCCTTCTAGACGTTATCAAGTAAACCGAAGTGGAAGTACTACACCTATGCCAGTTATTCTACCGCCAAGCAGTAATGTACAAACATTACTGTGTTCCACAGTTTGAAGGGTGATGTTTCCAGAGAATGTACGGGCCTTAGAGATATAACATCTAAGATATCTGTGTGACGAGCGCAGTGCAGTGCTAGGTAATGATTCGGAATGTTCATGTTTCAATAGATACGTGTCACTGTGCTGTTATGTGGCAGGCATGTTGCTTACCATCAGGCACATGTACTGCTCGTCTCGTCATTTTTTATTTTAAAAAATCATACACGAACGTATATGACAGAGAAACCTGACTCAAATTGTACGACCTTAGCAGCTGTATTCTTCAGTATAACAAGTAGTTCCGCCCCTATTCATGCTGCTAGAGTCCAGTTCCTCTTTCTATTTGTAAACTTTTATTTTTTCGACTCACTGCGAGTGAATACAATGACCTAATGGGTGTATTTGATTTAGTTTTTTTGCTTCCGTGTTTTCAGGAGCACTCTCCCAGATTTGGGGTTATATATAACGCCAATGATTTGATGTGTTTTGTGGGTTTAACTTTGTAGGATCGGGACGAGTGTCATTCATGAAAATAAACTACTAGCTTTCATCAGGCGAGATGGCGTTGCAGTGGAAACCTATCATTGACAAAAGATGATGATGCATTATCTAATACCACCTTGCCCTTTCTTCTATCGGACTTATCGTTCCACAAAAGGGCGACATCGTTGCATGGTTGATGTTCCAAAAACGCTAACGAAGAGATTTGACTCCACTTTGTGATAAGAACGTCTAGGTTGTGGAATGCGTTGCCTGAGTGGGTTTTCCCTGATGGTTACAATCTTGGTGTCTTCAAATCGAGAGTGAATCGGTTTTTTCTAGGTAAGCACGCTCCATCGTAGATCTCATCATCGCTTAACATCAGGCAAGATGGTGGTTAAGTGTGAACCTATTATAGTAAAAAAAAAAGATAAAATAAATAAATTACTTTCTCTGAAAAAACAAAAACCGACTTAAGTTTTAAATTAAGTTCAGGCATTGCCCCAAGTTCAATACGAAGTAGTCACTAAGTCATCGAGGTAACGAAAGTAAATTTTAGTTGGTCTTTGTTCTTTTTTAAAAGTGGTTTTAAACCCTTTTCAATAAAACTTATATGGAATCATCTTTGTAATTCAACCCAAAATAGTTTACGTCATAAAAAAATTCGTTGTGGAAATTTAAGGGGAGGCCTATGTTCAGCAGTGGACGTCTTGCGGCTGATGATGATGATGATGACATAAAAAAAACACGATCAAAATTGATACACAATTGTTGGCGCTATCGCGTAACATACATCCAAAAAAACATACAGAATTGATAACCACCTCTTTTTTTTTAAGTCGGTTAAAAACTAAATACCTATGAAATACTTATCCTTAAAACTTTTCGTTATGCCCATATCCTAGTCCTCTGCTGAAATCAGCACTCTCCCATGTCAAATCTTGCAATTCAATGTGCCTTTTGCAACATGATAATAAGGCTGAGAACGGTGTTGATGAGGCATTTATAATAATGTGTTGTCTTCATCCGGAAGATGAACAAAGTGGTTTAAAAAAGTGGAACAAGATGAGTCAATCAAAATGGAATCTGATTGTTTAGACTCGGAAAAACAAACACAAATTGAATCCAAATCTGGTCTATTTATTTCGGAATTACAATGCTACAAACAGACGGATATCACCATAGTTGAAACTTTCATAGAAAACTAACCTATCCTAAATTTTTGAGTTAAGATAAATCGATTTAGAAATTTTCGGTGTTTCTAGTTTCATATACTCAAAGAAACAAAATGGAGTTTTTCTACGGTTTTGAACATAGAAAATATAGAGCAGTCACCTCAAGCTTACACAACATCAGGGCTAAAATCGCTATTCAACTTTGCCTCTACAAATGAAGAGGCTTTTGAGATACTTTAACTAAAGACTACTTATCTAAATACGGGAACCTCACAAAAGTGGTTTCCAATGCACTTCAGGCAGTTGAGGCGTAACTCCAATGTCAAAGCTTTGGTATTGAAAACTTCAAGTTAGTTTGAAGCGCTTAGTGTTCGATGAGTAGTTTGTACTTTGTATGAAAATGTAGTCGATTACGTGTTATGAAGTGAAAGGACAAAGACAAAGATACTTCTAGAAACCACGTTGAGGGAAGAAATTGGAGTGGAACATTTTAGGAATTTCACATGATATAGTTTGACGCCTTATTTCAAATCAAGCTATTCGTAAATGTTATCTTAATCTATGTAGTATTTTGAAATGACGTTAGAGTTAGTGTTTGTTACGTCGAAACATTTGAAAGGGAGACGGCTTGAGACAAATGTTTACATTATTTATAAATGAATGTTTGTCTGTAAGTTACGAATGCTGCAGACGGAGGGTTCGAAAGGAAACTAGAATTGCTTAGAACGAACTTTACTATACGTAAACTCACATTAAAATATGTAAAAACTATTTAAGCTAGACGCGAATGCGTTCAATGTGAGAATGACACTCACATAATAGGATCTTATGCTTATCTAACTTAGGTGCGAATGCCTTCGACGATCGAACAACACTGACTTATTTATTGACATCAGCTTTAATGAAGGGTTATCTGGGGCACAATATAGGAGCGTCTGCGAATTGTAGTTCGCACGAGGCAGGTCACTGCTGATGCCGAGTTCTGGAGAGTTTGGTGACTTGAACCTCGTGATGGAATGCAACTCACGTTGTAGGGACATGTGCAGGTACTGGTACGTAACAGGTGTCCGTCTTCCGGGCGGTCCGATGCTTCGCGGAACTACTTGCAACACGGTGGGAATCACGCCACCGTCTCCAATTGAGTAATGTTGAATATGACTTGTTGGTCAGCGAAATCCATGTAAACGGGCATCGTAACATGTATGCCCCTTTACAGAATCGCAAACTATGCATTTGCTCATGTTATGATCTATTACAGATATTCTGTGGTAAAGCTAATAATGTGCATATGAGCCAAAGAAGGTTTTTTAAGTTGGTGCGACCAATTTTCGACAAGTGGAGAAGTAACGTGCATAGGGTACCTACAGCTAGTTTTGTAATATATCGATAATAACTTGTGTCATTAATTAGTTTGCTTATTCAATAATAAATCTATACATATAGACGTAATGATTACGCTAAATTCTACTAAATAGACAGATCAACTTTTAATTGTACTTTACATAAACAAAATAAAATAAGTAGGGACCTTATCAATAAAAACGATATCTTTTTGACAACCGGTAATACTATGTAAAATAGCGCACATCATACATTAATCATATAATTACATCATTATTATAATGATACAATAATATATTATCCAAACAATGAGAAGATTATTGTATATCATAATCTTCTCATGATTTTGAGATTTTTTTCAATATCAATTGCTTGCATGCTCTTACAGCAAAGTCAAAACGTACATGTAGTTAACTTAAAAAGACACAGCAAAACACAAAGATCAATTTTACAAACCTTACACAAAATATTGGCCAGCATTTTAAACACTACAACAATCGATACATAACACATAATTTTTTCCACAGAAATTGCAGGGCTTGGAGATATAACATCTTAGATATCTGTGTGATGAGCGCAGTGCAGTGCTAGGTAATGATTTGGACTCTTCATTTTCCAATAGCTGCGTGTCACTGTGCTGTTATGTGGCAGGCATGTTGCTTACCATCAGGCACATGTCCTGCTCGTCTCGTCACTCTTTATTTAAAAAAAAATACAATGAAAGTTGGATTTTGAGCAAGTAGAGCGTTAAGCTGGTGGAGGGCCCGCGTTGATGGTGGATAAAATATCTACTCGGTTAACGTTTTAGTAGTTGGGTGACTGATACTGGGTGACTTAGATACATACAGATTTAAAAAAAAAGGAACTTGAAAAAATAATGACGTCCGGCTGGATTCGAACTCGGATCGACCATATTGTGACCGCCTATCTTCCCGACTCAGCTAATATACTGTCACGCAACGTCGCGAAATTTACCGTCGCATTCTAATGTTTATGTTACAGTTTTTTATTGTCTAAAAACGCGCATAAAACAGTTTAAAAAAAAAATAAAACCTAGCTAGATCGATTTATCGTCCCCGAAACCCTCTGTATGCATAATTTCATGAAAATCGTTCGAGTCGTTTCCGAGATTCAGATTCTATATATATATACCTACAAGAATTGCTCGTTTAAAGGTACAGTATTATAAGATACAGTATTATTTCCTACTGACAATATAGCCTTTACAGCTAAGTACAATAATATTTGAATAATAGCGATCTGGATTTCCGATAATTAATTGCTCATTACTGGTTTGTCACTACACAAATGTGTAATTCTTTCCTTCTTTTCAAATCCCTTTATATTTAAATTCGCATTGATTAAACTAGCTCCTCTTAAATCATAATACATGTACCAGTTTAAGTTACTAAAACAATAATAAATTACAGTGGATAGGTTGAGAATAAAAAATAGCAAGCAATTTCCAGCTCTGACCATTTTTTCCGGAATCGAGTTCGGAGTGTGTTTGCTGATGCCGTTTTGCCGTGATCTTCTCGTAGAGGTAACAAAAAAGTAAGGAAAAACATACATGATATAGAATTTTCATACAATTTTTGTCATGAAATAGTTATTTTAGAAAATATATATGGTTGTCATGGTTGTCAAATGGACAACTTTATATTTTTTTTTAAGTTGGTTTAAAAGTAGAGCTTTGTTTCTATATGGACTAGCAAGCAAACAAACAAAACTTTATCAATATTAGTATACATAAACACAGTGGGAAGTACACATTAGACACTTTTGTTTGTTTGTCATTATACGGATACACATGGTTTGGGTACCAGGGTTGTCTAACTTGAACTCATGTCAAATTTTACTGTAGTACCTAAGATTTATGCCAACGTGTGATGTTTGAAATTGGACAATAAATTTCTTTCTTTTTGAATAGGTGAAATCTTGTGAGTTTGAGTCACTGACATGCGAGATAGCACTATTTTTTAGTTGTATTTAACGTTCAAATTGTCTTGCTAAATCGAAAAGACGAGATCAATACAATTCCTTTATTTAGTACTTCACCTTTTTACTGCGGTAATGTAGAACAAAGACAAAACCATAACCAAGTCAATAACATTTTTCAGTGAAATAAAAATAATAGAAAGATCAAACTATACTCCACAAGGTCGTATTCCGCAGAACCTATAAAAACTAACGATATACTTACATATAGGATTACGCAGGAATAGCTTACTAAATCGAAAGGTTACCTGTTATTACGTATTACTGGTAACTCTCCGAGGTTTTACCCGTTCCCGTTTCCGTATTATTCCGAACTATAATATAACTGGGTTCCAAATTTCTACCAGACTCGTTCAACCGTTCCGACGTGATTGAGCAATACATATCCAAGACTTTGAAATTTGTAATATTAGTAGGGCTTTAATTGTATTGTATACTATACTATTCTTAGAGTAAATGTTAATCATTTGACATTAATATTTTTAAGTTTACACCAATATATCGCTTCATTAAAGCGTCTTATTCTGGGTTATGTATTTTTTTTTTTTTTTTTAAAGAAAGAGTGACGAGACGATCAGGACATGTGCCTGATGGTAAGTAACATGCCTGACACATAACAGCACAGTGACACGCAGCTATTGGAACATGAAGAGTCCAAATCATTACCTAGCACTGCACTGCGCTCATATTCATTTTGATTAGTTGTTAAATCATTATTATGATATGTAATTATGTATACAGATACTGTTAACTCTGCGACCGTTACGGCCTACTGAACACATGGAGGAGGCATGTGATCAGTAGGACGTAACGGTTCGAGATTTATGACACTTTTACCTTGATCCTGTACAAATGATTTACATATGCGATTCTAAGAACCAATTAGATTCTTAGCAAATTTAATGCTACGAATTACTATGCTAATAAAATAAAAGTGAAAGTTCTAACTTTTAGTTGTTTGGAGGCTTGTTGCCAAGCAGATCAGATGAAATGTACAACAGGCTAAAATGTATAACTTAGATAGACATCTGGTTCAGAATAACATTTACTTTCCTAGTGACTGGCCTAGTGGATTAGTTGGTAGTAAGTCTGCCTGCGAAGCAGTTGGTCATGGGTTCGATTACTTAAGTATTATTTCAGCTATCTAGTTTCCATAGTTACAGGCTTTGGTTAGTTTGGGATCAGATGGTGTTGTTACGAAATGCTCAACAATACTTTGTTTCCGAAAAATTCAGTTTCTTAGGATTTTGTTTTAATTCTTCGTCAAAATCATCAGCTCGTTTTATGAAAGAGAAAATAGGTACAAGCATAGATTAATAACGCCTAGACTGATAATCTTCAAACAAATGCTTCACTTTAAGTGAAGCAAAAAGGACTCGTAGATTGATATCGACGTCAGCTGTATGTACTGAAGTACCCCAAACAAAACTTTAATGTCATGGAGTAAGTACCGTAAAAGTAGGATCACACAAACCATCAACATTGTTTTTAAAACTATCGAAGACGCATGCGCTAGCGCTTGCCCTTGACAACTGCTGGTAGTTAGTTTGAAGGGACTAAGCCAATATGATTTGCCTCACTTTACTGGCGCGGACCCGGTTTTTAGGCGTTATTATTCTGTGAGTAAAGGAATGTAGACATACATATCTTATTTCAACTTAGTGAATGCTATCTGCATGATCCAGTATAGACGGCAATATTACACCTGAGCCTGAACAGAACAAATATCGCTTGAATCGGCAACAGGTCACAAGGGACGAAGGAATTCCAAATAACAAGCGAAAACATCGAAAATGTTTTAACGTGGTAAGATCTCGTCTGTTGAATGGCAAAGCATATGAAGTATATCTATTTCAAAATTTTATAATGTATTCTTATATTAAAAAAATGAGCCCATATTGCCAAGTTAAAATATTTTGTTTGCTAATTATATTATTACAGACGATTGGTATCTTTATTCTCAGGATCTTTGTCTTCCAAGAAAAGCCTCCTCTATAGTTTTCTAGGTCTTCTTGTCTTTTGCGGTTTGCATCCAACCTTACCTACCTTCTTTTCCACCTTCTTTTCCAGTCGTCTTCCTAAATTTTCTGTTGTCGTCATTTGGTTCTTTTACCATCCCTATCACTTATTATTGTCTGTTAATCAGGAACTATCCCGATCCATTAATTTTACTAGGATAAAAAATACTCTATGTGTTATTTTAAATTATTATCAACCTGTGTCCAATGTCATCGAGACACCTTCAGTAGTTTTTGAAGAACGAGAAACCCGCTTAAACCTTCCCACGGTCAAAATTTGCTATATGTAAGTCAAGAAGATCCCACAGAGGGAAGTTGTTGATTGATGATAAGAGTTCAAACAAGCTACTGAATCTTTGTAGGAACATAAGTTCATTCATGCATAATTTAAGAGCGACGCTCTTGTCGGTGGAGTTCCTTCCATGTACTTCTACACTCCGCCTTCTCCTTGACGTCCTGATACGACACTACATTTATCTTCTCCTTCACTTGGTTCATGTAACTTCTCCTAGGTCTACCTCTCTTCCTCTTCCCTTCTAATTTACCTTCCATTATTGTTCTAATGAAGTTGTCGTGTCGTATCAGATGCCCCAACATCTTCCCTCTTCTGTTTTCTGTTGTTTCCATTAATGTTCTTTTCTCTCTACTCTCATTGCTCTTCATTTTCTTCCAGCTGATTCTCTCCATTCTCCTCCAACACCACATTTCGAATGCCTCTAATCTTTCCCTATCCTTTTGAGTCATGGTCCACGTTTCATAGGAAAGTACAAGTTTAAATTTCAACTTCCCAGATGTTAAAGTCACGCTCTGTTTGGACTGTATTATTAAAACCGATAAATACATATACGGGTAGCTTCTATTCACATTAAAATAAGACACTCGCTTTTAAGTATATTTACGTCCAAATGCCCTCGAGGCAAGTGAACACGAGTTCGAAAGAAAAGCATTTAATAAGTATGAAGCCGCCAAGCGTGCAACAAACAGCCAATGGCTAAATGGAGTAACCCACATTCAGCATAAAACGGGATACTTAAGCTCCCACCGTTCACAGTCCGACATACTTACTAGTAGCACATTTTTGTGTGAAACAAGTGAAAACTTCGTTTGGCGCACCTCAGACTAAATTTGCGTAGTAGAATTGAGCTCAAGCGTCACTTTCGTAAAAGAAAGAAATCTTCGGGTAAACTCGGGACCGTCATGACCACGCCCTCCGGTGTCACCCGCGTAGTTTCCAAAGCGAGCTATCAAATTGTGAGTTGTAAGTTTTCATGTCTATCCGATATGACTGAGGTGTGTAATCTGTTCTATGACTGCATTGTTTTTTGTCAAAAGCATTAGTATGATCCATCGAACTCTTAAAAACGTAGAAGCGGCAAACGCGCTTCTACTATGGCGATGCAAAATCAGGCGACGTCTCCTGATTTAGTCTCAGTCGCAACAAGGAGTTGTGTACGTTCGCTGACAATTGTGTACGTTCGCTGACAATTCAATTTTCAAATTTTTCAAACAAATTTTCGCCACGTTATGTTGTCTTTAGATTATGGCATACCTCATCTTCGTTTCTTGAATTATATCGATGGTATGATCGCATCCAGACCTTTTACCGAGCTGACATTGCATGTTTATTATTAATTTTAACACTATTAATTTTAATCTCACCCTGCGCCCACGTACCGAATCCGGTTTACATACTTTTATATTTTTCAGTAACATTAATGTCTGTAAAAATATGGGAATGAATGTGAAAGTAGCTTACTCTGAAGCAGGCTACTTAACGAAAAACATTTTTATAAAACTCGAGAGGTTCCGCCGCACCACGAGTGCAGCTAATTACTGTATTCCGTTTTTTTGGTCGAAAATGTAGCATTCTGTAGTTAAATCGTGTGTTAAATGTAGATTACTTTTTGAGTTCATCCTCTGTGTTTAGTTGTATTTTATTGTTTTAATTAAACTTACTGAAAACTCTGTTACGTACATGTTATCTTAGTAACATTATAAACGGGAAAGTTGTTGGTTAAGTGGAAGGCTCTCGAGTGGCGACCACAAACCGGAAGACGCAATGTTGGACTACTTCCCACTAGATGAACATATAGACGGTACAGTAAAATAGTAAACTAGTCAATCTGCAAATGTCAAATTGTTGAGGAGGCGAGTAGTTTTTTATATTAAAACATATGCTGTAAATCAGGGGTTTTATAGAAACTATTCAAGTAAGTGAAAAAGTGAGTGAAAGATTAATATCTTTTATTAAAATACCGTATTTATTGCTTGTGATAAAGTTAACTCGATCAAGTCAAAACTACCAAAAAATCAAATTGCCTAGTTTACTATTGTACCGACGATATGATCTCACAAAGGTCGCTGGAAACCGCTGGTTTCGCAGGACCGTTCGTTATGGGAATCTGGGCGGAGGCCTATGTTCAGCAGCAGGACGTCTTGCAGCTGATGATGATAATGAAAGTTTGTTAGCATGCTTGGATGCATGTTTGTTATACTTTCGTGCAAAGACTGCTAAGGGGATTTTGATGGAATTCGGTTATTAGATAGAAAATTGTCTGGAATAACACATACCTACCTAAGCTATTTTTTATTCCGGGGAAATAACTGGATCAGAAACTACCCGGGTAAAACCACGGGGTGGTGCTTGTTTCAATTTATTTAAATATTGAGGCTCTGGCCATATTCATAATAAATTAATTAATTTTAGTGTTTGATAGATTTGATTGTTTCGGAGTAAAAGATTTGTAATTACATTAAACAACTGTGGTGACCTATAGGTGACAATGACTGCGTCCACAAGCTTGTATATAGGTTTTAATCCAGGCTGCACCTCTGAGGTTTTTTTTTTTCAAAATTTTATGCAGGTCATCATGGGTTTACTTTGAACGGTGACAGAAAAACATCGCAAGCCAAAATTAATGTTTCAAGAAAGTCATTTTTGGAGGACTCATGTCACCGCTACTTGACACTTGGCATATGAAGTAGATAGCCTCGATTTTCTTTTTGAGAGAAACACTACAAATTCTGGAAGCGAAAACTAAAAAAAACAGTTTTTAATTGGTTTATAAAATATTATGCACTTAACTAAACATAGATAGACACAATTCCTAACACACCTGCACGAATACTTTTAGAAGCCTATGGCCTATGCCTGTGGCAGAGTTTTTTTTATTATATAAAGTGACAAGACGAGAAGAAAATGTGCTTGAAAGTAGACAACACACCTGCCTATATCAGCAGTCTCACGCAGCTATTGGAACATGAAGAGTGTATGTAAGCCATTACCTTGTGCAAAAGTCATGGAAAATTTAAAAGTGTAATGGCCTGTCATCGGAGCCATGGGGGGTCATTTACATACTTAATCGGAACATGTTTTCTTTACAATATAATAAAAATATCACAGCTCTGTCATAAACAAGAACAAAATTAAAAATTTGATTAACCCCCGACTACCTTAGATTTGTTATCTGTACAACATTCTATTAGTCAAGCCCTTTCATTTGATACCTATTAAGGGAGTTGTGAAAAAAGAAATGTATTTCGCCAATTTGTGCAAGTGGCCATCTTGGATTTGAAATGTGTCATAGTGCAAAGTTCCTACTAGTCATGCCCTTTCATTTGATACCCATATTAAGGTAGGTTGTAAAGAAATATTTTGTCCGCCATTGTGTGGAGGCGGCCATCTTGAATCGATATTAACCAAACATAGCTAAGAACATCCGCACGGATATTAAATTTCAAATAAAAAAACCGCATCGAAATCGGCCCATCCGTTTGAGCTCTACGGTGCCACAGACAGACACACACACAGACAGACAGACAGACATCGACGTCAAACTTATAACACCCCTTTTTTTGGTCCAGGGTTAAATACTTGTTTTTATTTCAAAATGAAAAAGTGCACTCTTACTGGGGCACTCTATATATATACCCTGTAATTTCTCTGGAAGCATTGTTCTCAAAACACAGTGAAGATTGCGCATTACTGCGATAAAACACATGTCAAAGGTGCTAGCTACTAGCAAAACTACATACGAAATACAATTGTGAACCTTATGTGAGCTCCACTAGTTGTCGATTGAATTAACGTAGTCTCACCTGTGCTACAACTCATCAGCGGTTTTAATTATTCTATACGGCTACGGAGACTGACCACTAGACGCTGACCCATAAAGGGACGCAACATATTTGACTTGGACAATTATTTTTGGAGTGATGTCAGCTATGTTCTGAAAGTTATGTTTCTAAAATCTAATGTGCAATTTTGCCGTTTTTTTATCGGTTCGGTAGATTCAGATTACTCTCTACAACCTCACAAACACACAAATTTTAAGTATTTACTTATGGTCCTATTAATTATCGACAAAAGAATTAGACTTTTTAACCGATTTCAAAAAAGGAGGTTTCTCAATTCGGCCGTATTTGTTTTTTCGTAGACGATACAATAATAACGTTCTATTATAATTAAGGTTGATATTTCAATGAAATAAAAATGTTAATTTAATCTTTCCCCTTTTTAACACGCTTTCATTAGTTTAGTATGTATGTAACCTTTTTTTTGAATTTATGAATGTGGTTTTTTCGTTTACAACAAAAAAAACCGCGTTCATTTCAATTCGGCCGTATATATTTTTCGTAGACGATACAATAATAACGTTTTATTATAATTAAGGTTGATATTTCAAAGAAATAAAAATATTAATTTAATGTTTCCCCTTTTTTGTATAAACAAAAAAACCGCGTTCATTTTCCCATCTTCATTCAAGAATTCCGCCACAAATTTCTAAGCTGGAATGGCACAGCAATATTTAATGGCATGGGACCTTCGGATGAAGTAGTTTCATGCTTCACGGCCTTTCATCGCGTCAACGCTAAAACGTACTTTTGAATATAAAAGTCGGTATTAAATTCTGCATTTCCACGAGTGTTGCATGTACGATTAATTCTAGCTGTAGGCATCCATTTAGGCTTAAGCCAGCGGTTAATGCCGGAGCATTTGCAGGTTGGTTCGGCCAAATTCAGATGTGCGGTGTTTTTATTAATCCCTTGAACAGATGCGGTTGCGAGCGAGAATTGAATGGAACACTCTTCATTTCTCATTACTGATTGAGATATATCCATACCTCTATATCTATACAAATAAATATAATTGAAGTTTACTGTTTGTAATACTAAAATAACCGCTTCTTACCACCAGCATAAAAATATGGAAGATGGTACATTTAGAATATATCCCAAAATAACATTTTGGAAGTGAAAACTTCTTTTGACGCTCCACAGACAGATTTTTCGTCGGCTGTGAATTGAATTCTAGCGTCACGCTCGGGAACGATAAGAAATCTCGAAAGAAATTAGGTAAACTCGGGATAATGCCCATGCTCATGGGCTACGGTCTCACCCACGTAGTTTCCAAAGCAATCCAAATTCTGTGTTATAAGTTTTCACTTATATCGGCAGTACGTACGACTTTACACTTTTTACCTGTCTTACGTGTACGACTTTTTGTCTGTCTGTCTGTCTATAAGTTCGAGCTTATCTCCGACATGGCTGGACCGATTATGTCCGGACTTTAACTACTAGATAGCTGATATTCTAACTTATGTACTTGAGGCAAATAAACAGGGTTCCGCGAAACAAAGAAAAAACTATGAAACGCGATTGAAACAGCGGACACAGCTAGCACGTAGATACTCTTACGATTAAGCGTACTAGTCACCAAAATTATTGCCTTTCTGAGGCCGAAAACTTTTTATTTTACCCGAAAATAAAAAATTAAATTCGGATGCTGAAATAAATTTCATAATAAGTTGTTATTAAGTACATTAAGTCTACATTAGAGTTTTTGTTCAAGATTTCAAAACCTCTGCACTAATTTTGATAAAATTTATCTGGGGCTACTTCTGAAACATTTTCGACCCATCAATACAACAAAATAGAATCATCCGGTTTGAAGTGCAATGTTTCCAGAGAAATTACAGGGCTTAGAGATATAAGATCTTAGATCTCTGGGTGACGAGCGCAGTGCAGTGCTAGGTAATGATTTTGACTCTTCATGTTCCAATAGCTGCGTGTCACTGTGCTGTTATGTGTCAGGCATGTTGCTTACCATCAGGCACATGTCCTGATCGTCTCGTCACTCTTTATTAAATAAAAATCGATTCGTAATTAGCGACATACATGCATACTAAAAGAACATGCAACCAAGTTAAGAACCTTGTCCATCATTGAAGTCGGTTAATATACTGAACAATAAAAATAGAAAATAATATGCAGAAAATGTACAATAATATGCAAAATAATATGCAGAAGGGCGGCCAAACTGTGATTATTGGGATGCGGGTAAGCACAGCTACTCATAATAATTCAGTGTAGTTCTGAAAGTGTAATTTGTTCTGGGTTTATTTTATTACACATCTCACTTTTTAATTTCCTCTCGCTGTACGCATTGAAATAAACGTAGAGGCAGGTTTAAATTGCAGTTTCATGAAGTTTAACATGATTACAGACTGTTTGGGTTTAGCAACTGCAGTTAAGGCTGGTATTCGCGCGTTTGTTCACAACTCACTGTTACTGAGTTCAAATTACTGGAGATATTAAATTTTATCATCGCCCTAGTAACACGCTTTATTGTCTTACTAAGTCATATTAAAAGTAGGAGCGTGTGTAGGTAGATACACAGTTAATGCGAACTGCTTGTAAATCGGTTTTTATCGGATACACTTCGGAGATTGTGCAACTGATCTGCATGATCTAATGCCGCCTTGCCCTTTCTTTTATCGGACTTTTCGTTTCTCAAAAAAGGGCATCGTTTCATGGTTGATGTTTCAAAAACACGAACGAAGAGATTTGGCTCTACATTTGTGATAAGAACGTTTAGTTTGTGGAATGCGTTGCCTGAGTGCCAATCTTGGTGTCTTCAAAACGAGAGTGAATAATCGGTTTCTTGTAGGTAACCACGCTCTATCGTAGATCGCATCATCGCTTAACATCAGGCAAGATGGCGGTCAAATGCGAACCTATTACAGTTACAAAAAACTGCAAAATTGATAGTTTCAGTTTTTTATCGACTACATTTCGGAAAGTGTGCAACTGATCTGCATGATCTAATTTATACAATCTTGCCTTTTTTCTATCGGACTGCTCGAAAAAGTAACACCGTTTCAAGGCTGACATTTCAAAGACTCGAACAAAAAGCGGTTTGACTTCACATTTGTGAAAAGAACTTTTAGGCTGTGGAATGCGCTGCCAGAGTGGGTTTGATGTATTTCAATTAAGAGTGAATCGGGTTCTTCTCGGTAAATACGCTGATGACGAGATAATTTAGCAAACTGGTTAGATGAACTTTGGCTCCTATTTGTATCTGTCACCGAAAAAACAAATGTTTTATGTAGAAACGTGGTTAGCGCAAACTATTGAAATGCATTTTGGTTTTTAACCCCCGACCAAAAAAAGGGGTGTTATAAGTTTGACGTCGATGTCTGTCTGTCTGTCTGTGTGTGTGTCTGTCTGTGGCATCATAGAGCTCAAACGGATGGGCCGATTTCAATGCGGTTTTTTTTATTTGAAAGTATAATATCCGTGCGGATGTTCTTAGCTATGTTTGGTTAATATCGATTCAAGATGGTCGCCACCACAAAATGGCGGACAAAATATTTCTTCAGAACCTACCTCAATACGGGTATAAAATGAAAGGGCTTGACTAGTAGAATACTATACATTATAAAAAAATTAAATCCAAGATGGCCGCCACCACAAAATGGAGAATTATATTTTACTTTTCATTACTACCTCAATATGGGTATCAAACGAAAAGGCTTGACTAGTAGAATACATTGCACTATGACAAATTTCAAATCCAAGATGGCCGATTCCACAAAATGGCGAAATACATTTATTTTTTCACAACTCCCTTAATATGGGTATCAAATGAAAGGGCTTGACTAGTATAATGTTGTACAGATAACAAATCTGAGATAGTCGGGGGTTAATCAAAAATTTTAATTTTGTTCTTGTTATTAGTTAGGAATTTGTGTAAGCCTAACACAGGAACACACCAACCACTAGATGGACAGATGACCTCACAAAGGTCGCTGGAAACCGCTGGTTGCAGGTTGCGCAGGACCGTTCGTTGTGGAAATCTAGAGGGGAGGCCTATGTTCAGCAGTGGACGTCTTGCGGCTGATGATGATGATGAACACAGGAATACCAAAATACCGGCCTGGCCGAGTTTAGGTTCCATTTCCTAATTGTCAAATTGTAAATATCATACTGTGTGAACTGAATAAAGATTTATAGTAGGTATGTTATCTTTAATTCTCGGTCTAAAATCTGACAGAATTTAGTCACCTAAATAATAACATTTTTCATTCATTTAGAATAAAAAAATATATTTATATGTGCAATTATTTGCACTGGATGGGAATCGAACCCACGACCCTCGGCTTCGTAGGCAGTGTTACTACCCACTAAGCCACGAGACCAGTTATATTTTTTTTGTTATTTATTGTACTCTGTACTGGTTTTTTCTAAATCACTACACTTTTTAAGCACTTTATACATTTTTAGGGTTCCGTAAAACGTAAAAACGGAACCCATATAGATTCGTCATGTCTGTCTGTCTGTCCGTCCGTCACAGCCACTTTTTTTCGAAACTATAAGAACTATACTGTTGAAACTTGGTAAGTAGATGTGTTCTGCAAGCCGCATTCAGATTTATATTAATAAAAATAACAATAAATTTTGGGGGAGCCTCATACATAGAATTGAAACTCAAAAAAAAATTCATCAAACCTATACGTGTGGGGTGGTTATGAAAAGGTCTTCAAAAATAATGTTGAGGCTTCTAAAATATTTTTTTCTATACCGAATAATTTGCGTGAGAGACACTTCCAAATTGGTAAAATGTGTGCCCCCTCTGTAATGATAAATCTAAAAAAGTATATATGATTATGCAGACTTCCACCGAAAATTGGTTTGAACTCGATCTGGTAAGTAGTTTTTGTTTAGTACGTCATAAATACACTGTCATTAAAATTTCGATCAAAGTGACAACGAACTATGTGTACTACTATATGTATAATGTTACTTGCTGCAACGGAACCCTTCATGGGCGAGTCCGACTCGCACTTGGTTACTTTATTATGTTATTGACTTTAGCGATTGGATTATAATTTTCATTCTAAAATAGATCAACCGTTACTGCACTCATAAGAATAAGAATAAGAAGAATAAGAATATTTATTTGTCAAAAAAACATGAACACATAGCTAATGAACCCATCAGGTCCGAACTAGTACATAGTACTGTATCTCGGTACCTAATGGCTTCTCCCAAAACAAAAATTTATATATCATCTAAATTTAAATAAACAGTAACTCATATTTTAACTTCATTATCGGAGTCAGATTTCAGTGTGTCGATAGCCGTTTCATACGTAATGACCTATCAATTTTGTTGAATACATTTTTGATTGACTAGCTTATATCAGACAAACCAGCCGATAAGTTTTCATGATGAAAGAATATTATTATATTTGACAAGATTGACATAATACAGGAAATACTTTAGGTATATAGGACTATTGATATAAACCAGTGGATGTGCCCTCCCAAACTTCAGGCGCACGGAATTATGTCATCGTTGGGAAGAGTGAGCTCACCGTTCTAGTCATTTGCAGGAAGCGGTGAACGCCGGCCGTTTTTACCTATCACTATTCGTTGTCAACAACCAAACTAAGTAGATTAAGTTAGTGTGTGGTATAAGCCCACACCACACACATAGACGAAGTTTATTACCCATTGCAAGGTGCTCAGGGCGCATCTAATGGTTTATATCGACGTATAGGACTAGTACGGTGGGTAGGAGAAACCATCAGAGGTCAACCAATATAAGCACATTAAAATGCGATTGGCAGTCTCAGGGACTGCCGATAGGAATTAAAACTTCTAATTAATCATTTTTTTTACTAAGCAGCACTAAAGGTGCATTATTATTCATCCAAAAAAGTATCGGGAATGGATGATTTGTTTTCAATTCCAAATTCAAATTTGGAAAAAAAATACCATCGAGCAACCACCATATTCACCAGATATGGCTCCAGCTCCGATGCGTTCCAAGAAAGACATAATTAGAGAACATGCGTCATCCATCAAGCTGCACTTGATCATTGGTTTTGACTCTCTCTTTGTGGGAACAACAGTGGCAAAACTATGTGGGCTGCTGCAAATTGCCACCACCGTAAGTAAATATAATACTAAACATTACAAGTTATCACGGTTCCTACTGGTATTATCAATTGTATGGGATATTTACGGTGGCTAAATGGTGGAGCGAGGTCAAATTTCAGTGCTCTTACAAGCGTCGTGTTCACGCGTAATAACATTGATTTACCCTACAAGATCTAATAATCGAAACATAAGGAATTCACTTCACCATCTAAGCACGTAAATATAACACTGTTAAATATTAAATACTTTATGATAAAACCTTATTTTGCCACTCGCAGTCGCCTCACTCTGAGGTCAACAGTAATTGTATAACAACTTCTTAATAAGCGAATGGATTTAGCTAAAAGCCCTGCGTTCAACTTAGACAAGTTTTGTTTCGATCAATTAAGCGATGTGATGTGTTTTCTAACTTATTTATCACAGTTTTAAACCGTTATAAGTTTAGTGCAAAGGTTTTACTGAAAGATTTAAACATCGGACGCAGACCCTCTCCATCATCATCATTAATCGCATCCTTCTGCTGTGGGCGTAGCCGAAGGGTAGTGTTGGATGAAAACTCGTAAAAACATATATTTTTATTTGTATTATTTATTAAGCACAGGTAACAAAGTTGGTTATATAGTTAAGTACGTATCATAGAACGAGAGATGGTTCAGTGCCGTCCGTACGCAGCGTACGCCAAGAGTGCCTCAAATGATCCGTCCATTATACAGCGCCCGCGGCACTAACTAGATCGAACGAACGCCACGGGTGGCGCTGGCGTCCCGGATACGAATCAATTGCGACATTATAATATTAACAAAAAACTTCCATTCTATATAATACCACGTTTCATCTATATTCAATGACAGTTTATTTAAAATGAAATACTCTGTCTGACTGTCTGTCTGTAAAAGTTAAAATTTTCACTGAATATGCCGCAAGGATTAATTTTGTTTAATTTCTCATCGTGGATATGATGCATGAAGCTGCTTCTATATATCAGACTGGGACTCGATCGAACGTAATCGCCAATAAACCGCTATCGCATATTAGTTCTTGTTTTTGAAAACATTTTGCGTAATGCGAGTAAGAATTGCTATGACAATTTGAAGCTAAAATCAACAATATCAATGAAACAGTACAAGATAATTCAAATATCAAGCTTGATAGTAAAATGTATGTACAGTGACGAAAACAGTGCATCAATTTCAATTTTGTGCAAACATTTCGTATAACCCTATCCAAGAGGCTTGACCGATATGTCAATTTGAAGCCAAAGCAAGTTGAAACCTTGTTTAACTCGATCTTACAAGCCTCAAAAGGGGTGTCCAAAAAGCCAAATGCTCTTATCTATCATCAGCGCCACATCCAGTCCCCTTATCTCCACTTCATAGTCGTTGAAACTGTCCAACTCGCATCACCCTATATAAAGAAGTTTCTTTACAAAGGCACCCGGAAAGTTTTTCTCGTTAAGGTAGGGACTGACTGGTTACCCATTTGTGTGTTACAGATTATGAGTTTATACCGTACCGGGACCGTGCCGTGATTATTTTGTTATCTTGTTCAATACTAATTGCTCTATATACTGGTCTCTTTATACTTGTCGCTTCAATCACCCTCAGCACACAGTCAGTTCTACGGAAAGTCGTTTGCTTTTCAAGCTGTTCAGCTATGGAATGCTTTGCCTGTGCCTACTAGGCAAGCTCCATCGCTTGCTGTTTTTAAAGACCATGTAAAACAAATTTACTTTTCGCAGTCGTCCCCTAGTTGAAGTTACAATTCTTCGCTGTGTATCCATTCTTATACTATAAATTTACGTATTAGTTTATTACTATATTTCGTATTTATGTATTAGGATGTACAGTTATAATTATGTAGGTTTATCAAATTATTATTCATGTAATTGCAGTTTTATTTTGAAATATTATAGAGGTATACCTACACCACTTTTTATTTGTACTTCCCGTCTTCCTGTTTTCGTATCTGTTTTTCCATCCTACGGTTGCCTGGAAGAGATCGCTTTAAGCGATAAGGTCGCCTCTTGCTACTTTAATTTTAGTCTAAGTTTTTAATGTATTTTTGTTGTTATTAAGTGCAATAAAGAGTTAAGCTATCTATCTATTTATCTAATCCCATTAATATTATAAATGTCAGTGTATGGATGCTATAATGTTTGTTGCTTAATCACGTCGTTATTGACCTGAAATTTGGTGTACATACAAAGTAAACAGGGTTCCGCGAATCAAAGAAAAAACCATGAAACGCGCTTGAAACAGCGGACACACGTAGTACGTAAATACTCTTAGGATTGAGCGTACTAGTTACCAAAAAAAAAGTTTGGTGTTACGGGTAGGCATATTGCTTACCATCAGACAAATGCCCTGATCGTCTAGTCATTCTATAGATATTTATAAAAAAACTAAAATAGTAATTAGGCTTTTTAAATAAACACACGGGGTTTTTATGCTGTTAAATGATCGAAAATGAGAATATAAAGAGTAAAATAGCAAAGCACTAGTAGAATATACTTTTGGCGAAAAACAATTTTGTCATATAAAACACGGAATTCCGGAACAGTGTAAAAAACAAACTTCACTCCAATACTAGGAAAAACTGTAACTTTCGGGTAAGGAAATTATGATTAGGAAGTTATTTTAGTATGAAATGAATAAAAGTAACTAAGGTGCTACAATTTACTTTCATTGTATCTTGTAGCAAAGTTTTATCTATATTCATCAATCAACTTGTAAATGTATTGAAACTCTTTCTTGGATTATGACTACACTATTAAATACCGCCAAGCAGTAATGTGCAAACATTACTGTGTTCCGGTTTGAAGGGCAATGTTTCCAGAGAAATTACAGGGCTTAGAGATATAGCATTTTAGATCTCTGGGCGACGAGCGCAGTGCAGTACTAGGTAATGATTTGGACTTTTTATGTTCCATGTTTTAGCTGCGTGTGTTATGTAACCGGCATGTTGCATGCTGCAGGCATATGTCCTGCTCGTCTTGTAAAGATCTGTTGTCTGTGCCGTGGTGGCCCAGGGGTTAGAAGGTTCAATTCATAATCGTGAGGTCGAGGGTTCGAATCTCGCCAGAGCCTTTGATATTTTTTCGAAATGCAAATGTACAGTAATCTTTAATAGTGGTGAAGGAAAATATCGTAAGGAAATCAGCGTGTTTTTTTGAAAATGTTTGCGATATCCGTCGACCATGCATTGGACGAGTATGACGGATGACCTTGACTCTTTCTTTCCTTGCAAGAGGAGGCCCCGAGTCTTAGTAGAGGGGAACATTTAGTATGCTGCTTATACCAAGCATAATATTATACTCATATAATACAAAAGTGAACGGGCTTCTTCCAGGTAATAATATTTATCAATAAAAATCTAAAATTTTCTTTCCTGGACGACGTAGCCTTACTACTTCCCTGATTCATTAGGACAGTATGGTTTATATAGTTGATTTCACAAACATTTTAGAAATCAGTTGAGTGCCTGTTCTGTGTTCGTATTAAACCCAAACCAAATATTTGTCGGCGCGTATCAGAAAATGGTAAACACCAAGAAGTGACGATTTGTGACGTCACTAGCGAAGCATCGTGTCTATGGTAGCGAGGCGGACATTTTTGACAGGACTTGTCAATTGGAGGCCGTCAGCGCACCACGTTTGCGACGAATCGCTATAATTTTATTAAGTTTTCTTTTATTTGTATATATATTAATTTACCTTTGTAACCCACACGCCGTATGAAATTATGTTTACTTATAAAGGCCCTCCTACGCCTTTATATTCATAAAAATATAGAGTTATGACTATTAATACATGACTAGTCCGAATAACCGTTTAGCATTACACTGCGCTCGTCATTAAGGGATATAAAAGGCCTTATGATGACTTTATTTTGTTTAAATTAAAACAAACGACAGGAAAAAATGATCAAATTAAAAATATCCGCTGCTTTAGAATTCAGTCTTTTCAAAGACATTATATAGATTTAAAAAATATTTATAGATAATTTTGCGGTGGGAAAGAATACTAAATGGTGTAGGTATCTCAACTTATTCGGTATTTAATGTCTGTATCAAATATTACGAGCTATGCACATTATTTCACTAATATTATAGCTGTCATAAACATTCATAACCATCATTTATGATACAAACATTTTATCAAAGGCTGGACTAGGATATTTATATCCGAGCCAAGATACACGACCGTGTCTAGTTGTTTATTTCACCAATTATTCCACAACACAACACCTAGATTTATCCAAAAAACATGTATCGTCATAACACCGAAAATAGAAACACAGATACTAAACTTAGTTTTCTTGCCAATTTTATACATAACTCATGGTATTATCTTCTCGCAAGGATTCAAGGTCATAACCTAGAAAACGGGTCAAGTAGTGGTACACTTCTTGTAGAGTCTGTTATTACCTATTACGCACATATTACACCTTTGGCAGTGGTTCTACCGCCAGGCAGCAATGTGTAAACATCTATGTGTTCTAGACGTCTACTCTATTTCTACGAAACACGTTATTTCGAAATAAGCTTGCGACTTTCCAACTCGTATTCTTCTTGGCTTCGTCGGGTCGAACATTGACGACATATGAAACGATAGATCGAAGTAGAACCGGAGTAGGTAAGTCGCGAACCCATTTTTTCGAAATTACGTTTTTTCGGAGAAGCAGAGTAGACGTCCTGGTTTGAAGTGTAATTGATGTTTCCAAAGAAATTAAAGGTATTAGAGATAAATTATCTTATAAATTTGTGTGACGAGTGCAGTGTAGTGCTAGGTAATGGCAAGCAATAGCTGTATGCCAATGTTGCATAACACTTCACGTGTCTACAAATACTGCTATAACCTATATTCAGTCATCAATTGACTTGATGACTGAATATAGGTTGAAATGTGTGATGGATTCAAATATTTGCACTGTGTCTGGGTGTTTCTATGTACGATAAGTATGTATTTACAACTATGTAAGTATTAAATCAGCTATCTGGCCGCCATATTACAAGCTTTGCTTAGTTTGGGGTCAGATGGTGTTGTGTGAGAATTGTCCATCAATATTTATTTTATTTAATGGTCACTATAGTATATAATCCACAAGTTTTTCTTCGCTGCTCCACCGCCGCTCTGACGCTATATCTCTAAATTAGCATGTCGGTGATGCGAAGTCATAAGATTCTATTTCTACGAAAAAGTAGAAAACGCGACAAAAAAAAATTACTTCAAAAATGTATTTCTGTCTCTGTCTTAATCTGTAGTGATGACAGACCTACCCACCATGGTTGTGTGTGAAGGTATACCCCGACCTAGAAAAAGTGCGTGACGCAAACATGTTTTGGCAAAGATGCGAGGTTAATAAATTACCTCTAGCTAAGAAGAACCCCCTAAATATCAGTAAATGTGCGCGAATAACAAAATAGACGGTCACTTTCGGAACGATGGATGTTCCCAGTTTTTGTTTATTTCGAAGGACTAACGGAAACATATATTTAAATAGGATAGAGTTGTAAGTAGAAGGGTCTTAAGAAAACCGAAAAAACATAGAGGTACAAAAAAGAATGAGGTTTGTAGAGAAGGGACGGATGGACACATAAAATTAAGCATTTTATTGCAATTACTAAGCAAAAACAAACTTAAGAAAACATCTAAAATAGAGTAGCAAATAGCGACCTTCTTGCTTAATGCGATATGTTTCAGGCAAACCTAGAATGAAGAAAAGAAGTTATATGTATTGTCGAAAGGCAGTAAACACACACAGCAACATTAGTTTTTATCAGATCATTTCAATATTTTTTCCCGTAGATACGCTTCGAATGAGACGATTTTCTTAGCATTCCATGGATTCACCGTGCTGATGCCGGGTCCATCGTGTGGCAGAGAGAGAAAACCCGAGTAGACCCCGAGACTTGTGACTCGGGCGTAGGTTTAAGGGGCCCCTTTCTGACGTACATCAACACTCACCTTCACTACTTGTCTTTCTCTCCCTGCCCAGCCAAATCTGATATGAGCCTACTAGTGCAGCTTTAGATACTCGTGAGATTAAGCTTTAGATGTAATCGTATTATAACTCCGTAAGCATCCACGTTTCAGCATCTAACGACAGTACAGTAATGACACACTGATGAAAGACTTTCGGCTTAAGACACTGCGATACGGACGACTCAAAGACGCTGAAACCTAGCAAATGCTGGGTAGTGTTTGGTAGGTTTCAGGGTCTTTCTTTCTTTAGAGATTTCAGCTACGTTTTCGAAGTTTAAATAACTTTAAAAAAATGTAATTACTGTCATCAATAACAAAAACTATGCGAGTCTAGTTATGGTGGGCAACCTCAATCACACTACTTAGTATAAAATAAAGTCACTTCCCGCCTCTGTCCGTCCCTATATATGCTTACATCTTTAAAACTACCAAACAGATTTTGATACGGTTTTAAGTAGAAAGTTTTAAGTTGTAACAATCGGAGGAACCCCAATCAATGCATTCCACAGCTTTGACGTTTTGATAACAAAAGTGGAATCTAATCTCTTCTTTCGAGTCTTTGGAACGTTAACCATTAATCTCAAATTATGAGCACTGCCGTAGAAAAAAAGACAAAAAGGTATTAGAACCCTTATAGATCAGCTCAGACTCTCCGAAATGTAGCTGACCATACCATTGTAATACAGTTAAAACCTCGACATCCAACTACAAAATTAGTACGTCAGATTTAATATAACATTCCTTTATTTTACACTGCACAAACAGTCATCTGCTCCTAATCCAAATATTCAATAAAACTTACGAGTATATTAAAAGGGGTACTTTGATGTTCGCATAAATAGAATTAGGCCAATAGCGTGTTTGTCGACTCTCAATAACAGAAGGGTGGAGGGCGCCTATTAATAATATTTGCTTATACTTGGTTTGTAACAATCGCCACGTGTCTATTTTGAACTTTGCATATGCTCATAATTTCACTCAATAACGTATAGTAAAGTTTAGGGTTAAATAACTCTGTGGTAGTAGTTTTAAGGTTTATTTTAGGGCTACGTAAAATATTTTTTATACTCGTGTTTCGACTGATTCAAATCAATTGCTTATTGCAATTGAAATGAAAATCTTATAAACTCGTAGTTTTACTGTTTCAAATCTAATTTATACAACAATAGAACTTAATGTTATTGAACTGTTTGGTTTAGATGTAGATTTGTATTTTTAACCCCCGACCAAAAAAGGGGTGTTATAAGTTTGACGTCGATGTCTGTCTGTCTGTCTGTCTCAAACGCCGATTTCGATGCGGTTTTTTTATTTGAAAGTTAATATCCGTGCGGATGTTCTTAGCTATGTTTGGTTAATACCGATTCAAGATGACCGCCGCCACAAAATGGCGGACAACTCGGATCGGCGATCGGCGATCGGCGGATCGGATACACTTCGGAGAGTGTGCGATTGATTTGCATGATCTGATACCACCTTGCCCTTTTTTTTATCGGAATGCTCGTAGCTCAGCGACATCGTTTCATGGTTGATGTTCCAAAGACACGAACGAAGAGATTTGACTCTAATTTTGTGATAAGAACGTCTAGGCTGTGGAATACGTTGCCTGAATGGGTTTTCCCCGATGATTACAATCTTTGTGTCTTCAAATCGAGAGTGAATCGGTTATTTCTAGGTAAGCACGCTCCATCGTAGACCGCATTGTCGTTTAACATCAGACGAGATGGCGGTCAAGTGTAAACCTATAAAAGTTAAAAAAAAAAAAAAAAATTTCTTCACAACCTACCTCAATATGGGTATCAAATGAAAGGGCTTGACTAGTAGAATACTACACACTATAAAAAAATCAATTCCAAGATGGCCGCCACCACAAAATGGCGAATTATTTAATTATTTTTTTCTACTACCTCAATATGGGTATCAAACGAAAGGGCTAGTAGAATACATTGCACTATGACAAATTTCAAATCCAAGATGGCCGCTTCCACAAAATGGCGAAATACATTTCTTTTTTCACAACTCCCTTAATATGGGTATCAAATGAAAGGGCTTGACTAGTAAAATGTTGGACAGATAACAAATCTGAGGTAGTCGGGGTTTAATCAAATTTTTTTATATTGTTCTTGTTTATAAGACCATAATTTTAAGATTCACTCGTAGCATATTCACAACGAATATTTAACATAGTGAAATTTATATTTAGATTGATTTTAATAAAACATTGTATAATAATTGTATTTTTTATAGATGCATACGTATCTTTATTTAAATGAATGAAAAGTTACCTTTATAGTTAGAGAAAAAGTTGTTTTGTAAAATTGTTATTGTACCTTAATAAATGATTCTGCTTAATACTGAGTGAAATTTAAAATATACCTAAATGGTTGCTCTAGAGTTCCTTATTTGAAATTTAAAGAAAGTTTATACATGTATTATTTGAAAGTTTTCCCTTAGTAGGCTCCAATTACACAGATTACCTTGTGTTCCTCAACAACTAGTTGCGCACTGCGGCTTCACCCGTATACATAAATATGTTTCTATGTTTGACTATTTGTCGCTGCTCAACCACGTCAGAATGGTTCGATAACGGATAAAAAAAAAGGATAATTGCGGAAGCGAGAACCAAAGCTATGTCATTTATAATTCATCTTTTCTTCAAACTAAACCAAGTAGATAATATTATTTTGGATTAAAACTATGTACTAATTCACAAGTTTAATAACAAAATTTTATACATAAAATGTGATAAAAGGGTACTGAAAACAAAAAAGAATGAGTCAAAACCGAACAATACATTAACCACACATTGAATGCACATTAATTCACTGGCACATTCGTTACCGCTCGGCCGAAAGATTAAAAGGATTTTAAAACGAACCAGAGTGTACCCTGAATAATAGAGGTATTGTATTCGGTGGGTATTTATTCCGAGATCATTAATTATTCTTATGGACAAAATGGATAAACAGTTGAAAGTGAGCGCACATTACGCAAACTGCACCAAAATGCAACACATGACATCAATCGCACGGTAATATGAATCTGATTTTTTTATCAAAGAGAATAATGAAAATGATGAGGCGAGCAGGACATATGCCTGATTGTAAGCAACATCTCTGTCCTACTGGCTTGGTTAGTTGGTAGTGAGCTATTCGAACTTGAATAGTCCATATCATTACCTAGCACTGCACTACACTCGGATGTCTAAGATGTTATATCTATGAGCCCTGTATTTTTTCTGGAAATATTGCCCTCAAACCGGGACACACTAATGTTTGCACATTACTACTTAGCGGTAGAATACCTGGCAAAGTGGTACTTCCTCAAGCAGACTCTGCCAAGAGTTATTCGGAAAAGATCGCCATCTAGCTAATATAATATTAGCTACAAGTAAAAGTTTCGATTTCGATAGATGGATGTTTGTTGCTCAATCATGTCGAAACGTCTGAACGGATCGGGTTGAAATTTGGAATACTGTTAGTTAACAGTATGTATGGATTGGGATCTTTGCATTAATTTCAGATTTTTCTAAGGGGAAAATGGCGGGAACGGGAATGCACGGCTGAACCTGCGGGGCGCTGCTTTGAAGAATTTACATACACTACGTATAGTGTTGGCACAAACGCTTTACACCGAAAGCACGGGTAGCATCTTTCTTGCCTTGTCGCTCTTGTGGAAGTGTCATACTTTTGTCGCGACACATCACTCTGTTGCCATAGAAAGTATGCACGTCATCTGCTTACGATTGACACAAAGGAACCGTGCGGAAAATATATATCGCTATACGTAGTATATGTAAACTCTTTGATTTCAAAAGAAACAAAAATGCCAGCCACTTAAAATGACGACAAGGTTTCAACTGACAGTAAAAAATTTCACTACTTTTTCGTAACTACCGTTTCGTTAAAAAAAATCTACTTGATAAGTTGGTAACAGCATGTGCCTACTCAATTTAGCCTAATATTACATTTTCATAATTTACTTTGGAAAGTAAGTATAAGGAATTGCTAGGAACATTGATCAAAAATCCTTATAAGTAATTTAATAACCTCTTCCATATTATAAAGGCATATCAAAAGACGTTTCCAGGAACTAATCGTTTTACAGAAAGGAGGAGCAGAAACGGGAATATTTTATGCTTGATTTCTTTTCAACAACATGCTAAAACGTTTTAGAAATACAAGAAAAATTGTAAAAACAACAGGAACCGAACCAAATTATCTATTTTGGAAAAATCAGAAACAATCAAAAATAGTATTTTGTAAATTTTAATTTAACAGCGTCTCTTGGAATTCATCGCGTAGTTAAAGTCTCTGTTATTTTCTCGAATTATGAAAAAAACAGACAGTTTTCAAAATTTCGTCTTTATTCGTTCATACATTCCAAAGTCATTGAGCAAAAAATCCAAACATCTAAACAACCAATTGTTTGGTTGATTCTCAGCCAGTGCGAATATTTGTGTGATGAATTCAAATATTTGTACTGTGTAGGTGTTTCCATGTATAGTACTAAATATGTATTTACAACAGTATATAGTTACTATGTACCTACGTGTGATGATATATCAGCTATCTGGCCGCCAAAGCACAAGCTTTGCTAAGTTTGGGGTCAGATGGTGCTGTGTGTGAATTATCCACCCATATCTATTATTATTTTATAATCTTTAGTTTTATAATTCATTCATAATTTAAGAGCGACGCTCTTGTCGGTGGAGTTCCTTCCATGTACTTCTACACTCCACCTTCTCCTTGACTACCTGATACGACACTACATTTATCTTCTTCACTTGGTTCATGTAACTTCTCCTAGGTCTACCTCTCTTCCTCCTCCCTTCTAATTTACCTTCCATTATTGTTCTAATGAAGTTGTCGTGTCGTGTCAGATGTCCCAACATCTTTCCTCTTCTATTTTCTATTGTTTCCATTAATGTTCTTTTCACCTCTACCATCTTCAAAACTTCTTCATTGCTCTTCATTTCCTCCCAGCTGATTCTCTCCATTCTCCTCCAACACCACATTTCGAATGCCTATAATCTTTCCCTATCACTTTGAGTCATGGTCCGCGTTTAGCATTTATAATATTTGTAGGATTATGGATTTATGTATGTTTTATGATAATAAAATTGTACTTATGTATGTTTTGTAAGATACTCGTATATTTTAGTAAAATAGTACAAATATTTTGTTTTGTATTATTGCTTTCCATGTCATTTTACACACCATTTTATAACATTTCACATTATTTTTTCTGCCCTAAGGTTGCCTGAAATATATTGCTATTCGGGTTAAAGCCGTAATTTTTTGCACTAGCTTTAAATGTTTAAATTGTTCTAACTTGTGAATTATTTTTACTTTGGTGTGTTCAGTAAATCGTACATATTTATATTTATGTATAGTGTAATTATTATGTGCTATTAAAATCTGACAAAGACTTTAAACTCTGAAAACGAATCGATTAAAATGAACATTCACAACCTGGTTTACATAATTTTTGATTGCGTTACTTCGTGCCTGGCTTGGTGTTAGCTTAGCAAAGCAAACTCTAAATAGAGATGCGAAAACGCAAAACGACTATCCGGCTACTAAAAATATTTAAATCGATTTTAATTATAATTGATCATATTTGTTTATTTGAGTATGTTTGTTTTATTTTGATAATATTGAATGATATGACGAGGAAGAGATGACCCTGATGGTAAGCAATTCAACTGCTTAAAACAAGACAGAGCGATGCAGCTATTTCATAGATACTAGCTAAGATAAAGTATCCAAATTACTGACGATCTCTGCAAATGTATCAGGCATTTTCAATTGAATATTTTTTTTAACCGACTTCAAAAAAGGAGGAGGTTATTTATGCGGTTGTATGTTTTTTTTATTTGTATGTAGGTTACGCCATAGTGCCCCCAATTGTGTATCAATTTATATAGTATTTTTTTTTATTTGGGAGATCATAAATCAGAGGTGGTTCCATATGAAATTTTATCGAAATCGGTGTAGTGGTTTTTGAAATATGAATAAAAAACAACTAAAATGTATTTTCGTTACCTCGTTGATGTCTTAGTATTTGCTTCGTATTGAATTTGGTGGAATGTCTGAACTTAATCTTAAATTGAAGTGGGTTTTTGTTTTTTCAGAGAAAATACATTTTTTTATTTGCTACCAACCTTTTTTTTTAAGTTTAGAGTGAATAGTCGTCTATTCACTCTAAACTTAAAAAAAAGGTTGGCAATACATTCGCTCATCACCCAGAGATATAAGATGTATTATATTTATGTTCTATAATTTCACTGAAAAAATTGGTCTTCAAACCGAACACAGTGATATTTTCACATTACTGCTTGGCGGTAGAATACCTGGCAAACTTACCCAGGTGGAGCCGGAGAAGAGTTTGAAAAGAGATCACTACAAAATTTATTTGACTTACGAAATTGTTTTTGTCATCGTACTCTATTGTGCCATAATATGCATTTTCATCTAAATTACACAGTTGTACCAAATCGTCGTTCAAATTTAACTTGTAAGATTTGATTATAGGCAGACATCGGACAGGTGAAGCTAAATAAAAGAATGTAAAAATAACAAGTTGACGTCAATAAAAGTTACATTACCTGTTAGATGCAAACGAAATTGTATTACGTACTCGTATTATTTTATCCGTCTAATTTATTTCAAAAATCATTTCCGGCCAAATAAATACAAAATATCTCTGCAACACAATGTTACAGAACTAATTTGAAGTGCACACACCCCACTGCCATTTATTTAACTGTAGCTTGTGTTACCAACTTGGGCGTGTAACTTCATTGCAAACTTTGATACATACGGTCTTCATAGTCATTTACCACTTTAGCGTGTTACGTGCAGATGCTTGGATGCACTTACAGAATTAACTGTTTCGATTAAAAAATAAATAAATAAATAGTAAATAAATAAATAAATATTGGTGGACAATTCACACACAACACTATCTGACCCCAAACTAAGCAAAGCTTGTGTGATGGCAGCCAGATAGCTGATATAATACTTATATAGTTTTAAATACATACTTATTATACATAGAAACACCCAGACACAGTGCAAACATTTGAATTCATCACACAAAATATTTGCACTGGGTGGGGGATCGAACCCACGACCCTCGGCTTCGCAGGCAGAGCTACTACCAACTAAGCCACTAGGGCAGTCGTAGGGTAAAATGTTATATTTAAATTATAAATGCACATGCTTTTACCGTAATATATCACCACCACTTTACAATATAAAGCGTGAGATTATAATCTATTATAGAAGTTAGTTTATATGACGTCGTTAATTTCTTATCTGACGGACTTTAGATTTTTACGGTAACATATTATATAAATAAGAAAATACAGTTTTACTATCAGCATCCCTTGGTTTTATCCGCATATAGTCATTGTTATTTTTCCGTGATAAAAAACCTATATATAACCCTATTTCAGGCTGTGTTCTAACTGTGAACTAAATATTATGCCGATCCGCTAAGACGTTCCGACGTCATCGATCAACAAACATTCAAATATTCAAACTTACGCATGTGTAATATACTAATATTAGACATGCAAAAGAAAGTGGCACTCAAATTTACAATTTCTTTATCAAATGAAAAAGTCCATGTCCTATTACAATAACTGCCGAATCCACGGATATATTTTGAATTGAAAAGTTCTTCATCATTGCTCACTTTTTGGTCGAGAAAAATGTTTTGCTTCGCTTCACCGACATAATCATGGGTGTTTTCACAAAAAATTTACAGGTACACTTCTTGATTCTTGGTAATTTCTATAAAATTATTTTATTTTTGTTGTAGTGGTAGGACTCTTGGCAGACTCCGCCTGGGGAAGTACCACACCTTTGTCAGTTATTCTACCGCCACGCAGCAATGTGCAACCATTACTGTGTTCCGGTTTGAAGGGCAATGTTTTCAGAGAAATTACAGGGCTTAGAGATATAACATCTTAGATCTCTGGGTGACGAGTGCAGTGCAGTGCTAGGTAATGATTTGGACTCGTTATGTTTCAATAGCTGCGTGTCACTTTGCTTTAATGTGGCAGGCATGTTGCTTTACATCAGGCATATGTCCTGCACGTCTCGTCACCCTTTATTTAAAAAAAAAAGCATTTTATGACCGGATTTTACATCAAATTTGTTTTACGGTTGGACCAAAGTTGACGTCTGTTTATCTGGCTATATCTCTGTATGTTTGTTTCTATACAAATGTTATTAGGTGGTGTAAAACAAATTTGGTATAAAACCCGGTCAAAAAATGAAATGTTTCTAAAAGTGACCAAGAGAGGTATACATTTTTGTAAAAATGCCCTGATATTTGGGGACGGTAGAAGTGTCCCTTGGAATTGTGTACAGGAAATTAGGTACATATATAAATAGTATGTACCATCTCGGGAAAATAACAGAATCAAAAGCTTCGCGATAAAAACGCGGAGCGTTGTTAGTATAGTATTTTCAGACGATATTTTTCCCGTTCAATGTTAAACTGTTCCTACAACGAAAGTGAAATAAAAGTATAATGTTATTCCCCGTTTTATAGCGAGTGTAGCCAAAAGACTTATTCAATAATCGTTCCATACATCAAGCTGACTTGTACACAAACATATCACGCGTCCATAAAAAATCAATAAGCAATAGAAATTGCGGGGAATGGATTGAGGTAAATCCGTTGTGAATTATTTGCGTGCGCGTATTTTCACGCGATTTCGGGACTATTGCCGAGGCGATAAGATTAAAGAACCGGGCTGGGTCGGAATCCTGTTAAATTATCCGATCTTTTTGAGAAAAATGCTTACCGAAACTAGTCCGTCAACTATGTAGGGATAAGCGCTTATATATATTATAATAAAACGCGCTTCACAAACAAACAAATAAACATGACCTTTGTTTTTGTTGGACTACTCGTAGCTCGAAAAAGCGACATCGTTTCATGGATGGCGTTCCAAATTTTCGTAAGAGGAGGTCTATAGGAGTGATCTTGGACTTCACTGTCGCCATAAGGCGTTATGTCTGGTCTGTGATCGGACGTCGCCTGAGTTGTGTTTTTCCGAAAAATATCTTGAAGTCTTCCAGTGCAGAGTAAATTGTAATCTTTTAGGTAAACCCTTATTAGTAGGCGAAAAGCAAACCTATTCTATTAAAAAAAAAACGGAAACGAGATATAAGGGGGTAAAACCGCAGGATGTTGCTAGTAGCATATGGTAGTTCATTAGTTGACCAGTGCAATCGTTTGTTGACAAGAAATACTAAAGATGCCTTTTAAGTTAACTCGAAAAATGTACACAAATATGTAATCATTTTTATGTTAAAAGTTACAAGTATTACGATAAGAAATAAATAGGACAAAAATCTATTCATAGTCTGGCGATAATCATACCCAGATCAATAAAATAAATCTAGCTATCGCAGGTATAGTATTACTAATGCAAATCCCAAAAGAAATTAAAATAAAACCGATTGATTCCTAAACGAAAATAGGTTAACGTTGGAATTATTCTGGGATCAAGAAAATCCTTGGTGATTCGCGTGTTCTACGTTTTTTCGTTCAATTTCGCCAAACCGCGATAAGATTTGAAGATTTACGAATAAAACATAAATTGTGAACGCGTGATTTTATATGATTCAAAGTGATTTTAAACATTGATGTCATTTAATAACCGTAGAAATTATAACGGGGCGCAAAAACTTTGTACCTTTTTTTACGAAAATTGCGCGTATGAAAGAGTATGAAATTTAGCTTACTTGTCTTAATATATATAAATCTCGTGTCACAATGTTTGTCCTCAATGGACTCCTAAACCACTTAACCGATTATAATAAAATTCGCACACCGTGTGTAGATTGATCCAACTTAAAAGATAGGATAGTTTTTATTTCGATTAATGGGCTTTATGTGACAATATCAGAGCGAAGCCGGAACGGGCCGCTAGTTGTTTATACAGAGAAAGTGCAGAATTCCAATATTTTATTTAACACATTACATTAATGAAAAAATATACCACTACTGATGTATTTGACACATACACATAAATACATTTTTAATTTTTGTCTGAACATTTTTGTTTGTAGTCTGTGTTAAATTGAACTTTATGGTCAATTTTCAAACACTTGGCGTCTTCTTGTACTGTTCAATTATTATTTCCCATTCGGAAAGAATTTGTTTTTAATTTTCTAATGAGTTCAAAACATTTTACTCACGTGTTACGCAACCCAAAAACCTTGTTTACCTAGTAGATAGAACGTGCAATTCACACTAATAAAGGCACTACAGGATCCCAGAGGATGTGGGTGTTTCGTCATCCAGACCGGACATTTTCCTTTTTTCTAGAGCTACGAAACGCATAGTCCTTGAAGAACTTACCGTACCGTGGGAAACTAATATACCTAAAGACCACGCGATGAAACAAAATAAGTATTACGACCTCCTAAGCGAATTAACAAAAAACGGCTATGTAGTTAGTTTATACGCTGTAGAAGTGGGAGCGAGAGGTATACCAGCAAAATTTCTCTATAACCTGCTGAAAGACCTTAGCTTATCCAGAAGTGCAGTAAGTTCTAGACTAGAACGAGTATCTAAAGCTGCACTAGGAGGCTCATATCAGATTTGGCTGGGAAGGGAGAGAAAAACGAGTAGTGAAGGTGAGTGTTGATATACGTCAAAAAGGGGCCCCTTAAACCTACGCCCGAGTCACAAGTCTCGGGATCTACTCGGGTTTTCTCTCTCTGCCATACGATGGACCCGGCACCTGCACGGTGAATCCATGGAATGATAAGAAAATCGTCTCATAGGTTCAATCCTGTCTGTAACTCTGAGTATTTGTATTTAAATAGTATCTAGTGTTTATCTATATAGTATTTATTATAGTGGATATTCAAGATAGATATTATACCATATATATTTAACTAATGTGTATATAGTATCTAGTGCAGATCTACAAGTTTGTCATCACCACTGGCTTTGATGGTGAACGAATACTCATTGAGGAAACTACCTCCAAGAATCCTTCGAGGTAATGCGTCACCCTCCAACCCGCATTGGGCTAGTAAGTGTGGTTGATTTCTAGCAAGAGTCCCGGCAATGGTAACATTTAGTGGGCTGCTTCTGCTTATATTAAACAAACCACTAGTCTCACAACAATAAATACCAATAACATTTTGTATTGGGATAGGTAGTGGGCTTGAACATCTTGATTATCTGTAGACCTACAGTGGTCTATGGATAATTCAGGTGTGCTTAGTGTAAGTGGTTAGTCAGGTAGGTTTATAGTGTAGTGTAGTTCTCATTGTATTTTAGTTTTGTTAATAAAGGCTCTGCCCAGCATAAAAAAAGTATATAAAAAAAATTGCGCTTATGTTATCACAAAAATGTAATATGACATAATGGTGCTTAATCCGTGTTTAATATCCGTGTGAATAAGACGTTATATTAGAAAGTTTTTTCTACTTTTCTTCTACCGTATCCTTAAACTTTTTTGTAACAAATATTTTGATTATAAAACCACAAATATAAATAAATTCCACATATTTAATTGGATAACGGGACACTCACGTATATGCGGTCGGTCAATCCGACTCGAGTTTCGGCCGCGTCCGGCGGCCTTTTTCAAGGAGAGTGCACGCGCGCGGTGGCTGCCCATTTGGCACTGCGGGCTGCCGCACGGCGCACGCAAGCTCAACGGCTGTTGCGGGCTGTGCCGCCCGCTTGGAAGCCATACCTCCATAGTACTCGATACGGTGTTCACGATATGAGTGAAGACACAGTGTGCTGTATGTGGCACAGGCCGCCGGACGCGGCCGAAACTCGAGTCGGATTGACCGACTGTATATACGTGAGTGTCCCGTTATCCAATTAAATATGTGTTACAACCACGTTAATTTTAATACTAAATAAATTCAATTTTTCATGTAATCTTTCAAACAAGACACCAATTAAGAAAATAATGAAGTCATAATTAATGAGTCTACATTTATAAATGAGAGACCAAAATGTTAGTTTATTTTATTATTTCTGTTGTGTTGTTCATATTTACAAAGAAATGGAAAAATTATTCAGCCTAAAGACATGTTTTTGAGATTATTAAAATAGTTTAGTGTTATAATTATGATTCAAGGTATTAAATTAAAAGGCCTCGAGCATCAGGCGAAAGTATGGATCGCGAGAAAAGTGGTTATTCTGTGATAAATGTTTTTCGACAATGTAAGACAAGTCTGCAACTCTACAAACGTCACTATATCAAACGCATGATCGCTTACTCTTAGACAAAATTGTATTCAAGCATTTGCATACTTGCAAACATTACTGTGTTCCGATTTCAAGGGCAATGTTTCCAGAGAAATTACAGGGCTTAGAGATATAACATCTTAGATCTATGTGTGACGAGCGCAATACAGTGCTAGGTTATGAATTGAACTATTCATGTTCCAATAGCTTCGTGTCACTGTGCTGTTATGTGGCAGGCATGTTGCTTACATTTCTTTGTTGATTATATTTCTTTTTTGAAGGCGATTAAATACTGGCTTTACCTGCATTTTGAGAATTTAAAAATCCAAATCCCCCGAATCATATTTCCTGTTATCCTACTAATAGAACAAATGTCAATGTTTGGATGTTTGGATGCTTGTTGCTCAATCACGTAACGAATGAACGGATCAGGACGAAATTTGGAACACAGTTAGGCTATAGTCTGGAAAAACACATATGCTACTTTGTATCCCGGGAAAATAACGGGACCAGGAAACGCGCGGGAAAAACCGCGGAGTGCTCCTAGTGAGTTGAGTGATTTATCCTAAAAAATTGACTGATGTGGGTATCTGCACAAAACTTTCCGACCTACCCTCAACTAAAAAAAAAACAAAAACAAGCCGTATTATCTTCTCAAAAAAATAGATGAGTAAGAAAAAGGTCAGACTAGTATTTCTCTCAAAGTTTCCTTGGTGATGGTAATAATTCACTTTTACCTGATTGAAAAACTTTTTAAAAGGCCAGACGACAAAAACGGAGTTTTCAAGTTCTACTAAGCATGGAGATTTTGCTTTTCTTTAGAATTTGCGTATATTTTCGAAGTGTTTTTTCACGGTTTGATAAACAAGATTTTTGTTAAAACTTGAACGCTGTAGCTTTAAAGGTTATGTTTTATGGACTTTTTATTACAACCAAGATTTTAAAGCTTTTTTAATCGATGAAAAACGGTGAACGTCATGGAGTTGCCGTGTATATTTTTTTTATGTATGAGTAGCATAATTTTATTCGGAATAATTTTATGTACTTCCTACAAATAAATTACAATAATTATGACGCCTTACTGTTTGATGAATTCAAATATTTGTACTGGGTATTTCTTTGTATAATAAGTATGTACTTAAAACTATATAAGTATTATATTCAGCTATCTGGCCGCCATAGTACTAGCTTTGCTTAGTTTGGGGTCAGATGGTGTTGTGTGTGACTTGTCCACCAATATTTAATTTATTTAAATTTATTGGGTAGCTTTCAATTTTTAAACATGACTTATCAATTACAAGCCTAATCTTTTTCAAGTGCAAAAGTTAATAATGTCAATACACAAGTAGCGGCGCCACTGAAAAATCTCTCTATATGCTAATAAATTTACCCAGAATTGATTTGACGCCGAGTAAATGTTGCCGGGGCACAAAAACCTGGTGGAAAAACCAATTAACGCTGGCTTCTTACCTCCCTATCTTCAATAAACGGATTGGCTTCACGTAAATAAAGTCGGTGCTTTTATATGATAGAGGGTTGACACGAGCAAAATGAGTACTCAATGATTATTAACACATATTGAAAATACTAACAGTCCCCGTCGGTTTTAGCCTTAGTAAATAAATAAATAAATATTGGTGGGCAATTCACACACTTGTGTAGTCTTAAACACATACTTATTATACATAGTATAAGTGTATTTGGAATTTCACCCCAATTTGTTCAGACGTTTCGCAGTAAATAAAGAACAATAATACAAACTTGTACATTAATAATAATGTCATTATGATCATAGAGAACTGATTATGTGTCTTGAGTGTGACTGTGACAGGATTTTGTACGGCTGCTGTTGAAAGTGAATGTGTATTGTGCAAATTCTCAGCTTCATTCTGTAAGGATTTTGTTTTAGAATTATCAAGATCTTTGGTTTGTTGATGTTAGCTGATATTTTACGGAGCTTTGGTCACGTCCAGTGGTTCTATTATCTAATGCTACTGTTTGTTTGGATTTCTCCGGATTTGGTACGCTGCAGCGTCCGGTTTAAAATAGCATCAATGTGATTTGCATTGATATAAATTGAAAGCGTGATTGCTACATATTTCGATTGAAACAGAGTTATGAAAACTAAACAGATAAATAATCATTTCACACACACATTTCATAGACAACACCAGTACACTATGCGTATAGTCACAAACTCAGAAAGGCTTGTGTTTTGAAACTAAATAGCCGACTATTATTTTCGTTCCATAATAAGTTGTCATAGTAATTATAGAAACATACTTGTGATACACACAAACATCGTCACCTTGAACATAACATATAATATTATAATATAAGATACAGTGAATATTATGTGTGATTAAAACGAACATTATTCGTGCATGATTTCGGAATAAAATAAAACAAAAATTTGACTCGATCCGTTTAGCCGCTTTGACGTGACTGAGCAACAAACATCCAAACATCCGTACATTGCGATTTATAATATTAGTAGGATTTCAATGTTTGTCAATAAAATTATGTTCAAATATTTAGACATGGCAAGCGTTTTAAATTTTAACTTGTCACACAATGGTTCATATCCCAGTAGAGGGCAGATGAAGCCGGGTGTTTATTCTAATAAAAAATTTGAGAAATGATTTTAGTTGTGTTGTTGAGATGATTTTAATTTAGTTGATTTATCAACTAGAAATCCTCATTGTTAGAATGCCTGAAGTCGAAATTTTGTAAAATGTTTATAAAATCTATGACCAGAACTGGTAGCCGTAACATATTGCAGAACTGAAAATATACGAAGCTTTATTGTAGTGGTGTAGCTCGTAGCGCTTATGATGTAACTTGTAGCGCTTGTAGCGTAGATTGTAACATTTTGACGTAGTTTATAATATTATGATAAGTTTTTTAATCTATCGCTTTGACTTCTAATTTTATTTAAAATTACATCTTAAAATAACTTTAATCGACGATAGGTTTATGATTTTTTTAAACCATAATAACTCGCAAAGGAAGTTTAAATTTCACAATTAGATTCTTGGGAGAATCTTTGAGAATGTCTAAATGCTCAAAGAGGAGGAATGTAATACAGAGCTGAAAGTAGAACCAATTTTCAGCTGTGTGACGTAATATCTTAAGTATATATATACGAATACAAAAAATATTAGGTTAAAAATCAGGTATTGGTAGACAATTCACTCACAACACCATCTGACCCCAAACTAAGCTAAGCTTGTACTATGGCGGCCAGATAGCTGATATTATACTTAAATAGTTTTAAGTACATACTTATACACATATAGAACACACCCAGACACAGTACAAATATTTGAATTCATCACACAAATATTTGCACTGGGTGGGAATCGAACCCTCGACCCTCGGCTTGGCAGGCAGAGCTACCCACTAAGCCACGAGGCCAGTCAAAAAGTGTTGTATCACCTATCTGGCTTTAGTAAAACAATTTTTTTTTACTTACATAGTATCTGCACCCTGCAGACGTCCACTGCTGGATATAGGTTCCTCCCCAAGTGGTTTGTAGTGCTAGTTCATAAGTGTTTTACTGTTTCTTTTACTTGTTACATTTATATTTTCTGAGTCATATTAATGAGTTGTCTGTCTATCTCAATACTGATCAGATAATATAACAAAAAGGTTGATATGTTAAAACAGGACAACATTTGACAGGTGTTTTGGTTCAAGTAGGTCTTGATAAGTGTTTATAATAAAGCGGAAAATCTTCCAAATTAGAATGTAATAGCTAAAGAAAAAATCATTCGTTTTATCCGAACTGTGAGTCGAAAACCAAAATCAGTCATAATTAAGACATGACCCGAAAATATGGCGGGAAAATACTCCCGAGCAGCATGGAGCAAGTCTCTCTGGAGTCATTAATCAAAATACTAAGTGAAAAACCCCATACTCGTGCTGCGAACTTGGACGAATGGAATAACGGACGTGCAAACTTCGCATAAAAGTGTAATTTACGAGAAATTTTTGAAGAAAAATTAAATGTACACCTTTATTACGAAATTCTGCTAAAGTAGATAAATATGCAAAATTTCGTATTGTTTGCTGACCTGAATTTAAACTAACCGCCGTCTCTTACTAACTGTATAAACGTGAAAGTTTTTAAGAATGTATGTTTGTTAGTCATTCACACAAAAACTACTGAAACAATTTGAATGAAATTTGGTACATAGATAGATAATGATTTTGAATAATATATGGGTTATTTTTATTCCGGGAAGTTAGCAGGTCCGGGAACTACACGAGTGAAACCTTGGAGCGCTGCTAGTTTAAAATTATTTTTTTACTCATTCGCACGCCAATATCAAAAAATTCTAACGGTTACTAAATAAAAAACAACTAAAAGACATAAAATAAAATATTGTAAGCAAAGTTTTGAAATGCGGCTTCAGCGCATCTTAGAACAACAAGTTCAAGCAACTTCTGGAAATTACGAAACATTTTGGAAATCAAAAAAAAGTAGCAAGCTCTAATTCTATACTGAAAACAAATATATTCTTTCGCTGGTAAAGTGGATCTTGTAAACAATGGACAATATTTACACCGAAAGCGAACATAAACCGGTAGCTACTGTTACCTAAATAATATCTTAGAAATGATTTTATGTTATAAGTATTAATTAAAAATAAAACAAATTTTTTTGGCTTCATAAACCTTGAAAAAATATATTTAATACGGCAGTTATTCTTCCAAGCTCAGTGCCTAACTTTGAAGGAGCGTGTCGTGATTTTCACTTCATGTCGTAAATTTTTAGAGGTATTTACATAAAGAGTGCTGAACGACCGTCGAGGCACATTAAAAGAAAATCGTGGAATGTAGAAGTACCGTTTGGAGTAAGAATTAGGTTTTTATGCCTCGCTAAGCGTTGGCGCCTACAGCTGAGGTAAGAACTTTAACGATTGATGGAGTTATAGTTATTTAGGTATCCGTTCTTATTATAATTTTTTTTTCACAAATCAACATGTGATAACCAACGTTCGAAAAACTCACGGGTAGTAAATTGATTATTTATTAAACAAAATACATATTAAAATATATTGTCTAAGTGAAACGTTTGGCATATAATTGGTTTTAAAATTATGGTTTGTAAAATATAACACTTGTTGATGTAAGATATTTTTGAAATAAATGTAATGCAAAAAAAGTGTTTTTTCAATGAAATATTTTTATATTTTAAAGTATTTGCAATGAATATTATACGATTAGTTGGTTGTTAAGTGATGTTTTGTCAAAAAAATTGTGTAATATTAATTAACCAGTTTTTTTTACTTTCGCAATTTGAATTCATATTGTAAACATAGCACAATACTCAACTACTATCTAAATTATTATTATTATTTTTAAATAAAGAGTGACGATCAGGGCATGTGTCTGATGGTAAGAAACATGCCTGACACATAACAGCACAGTGACACGCAGCTATTGGAACATGAAGAGTCCAAATCATTACCTAGCACTGCACTGCGTTCGTCACCCAGAGATCTAAGATCTTATATCTCTAAGCCCTGTAATTTCTCTGGAAACATTGCCTTTCAAACCGGAACACAGTAATGTTTGCACATTACTGCTTGGCAGTAGAATAACTGGCAAAGGTGTGGTACTTCCCCAGGCGGACTCTGCCAAGAGTCCTACCACTAGAAAAAATATATTTAATTAACGTTTCGGAAGCGATATAACCGCCGCAGACTCGCAGTAAAAACGATGCCGAAGGTTCTCTCTACCGAATGTCATTACTAAGCAGAAATAGTTCGCCATGTAAAATGAAAAAATATCGTAATTTCAACCGGGAGGATGGATTTTGATTTTTGCGTCATGGAATCCCCGTCATAAATGAATGAGGGCATCACGGAATGAGTTTGCAGAAGCCTGGTGATACGGTTAGTATGTGTATGTGTGGTGGCAGCTCTGAAATTTCTTCCTTACAAACTAAATTATACTTAAAATTTGAACTCATCATTTTCGAATAGCTAAGTTAGACTGTGTTGTTTTGTGTGCTGCAGACGTGTTGCTTTTTAGGGTTCCGTAGCCAAATGGCAAAATACGGGACCCTTATAGATTCGTCATGTCTGTCTGTCTGTCCGTCCGTATGTCACAGCCACTTTTCTTCGAAACTGTAAAAGCTATACTATTGAAACTAGGTTAGTAGATGTAATTTGTAAACCACATTAAGATTTTGATACAAAAATAGAAAAAAAAAACAAAAAATTTGTCCCAACTGAAACTCAAAATAAATTGTTTAATCAATACCTTACGTGTGGGTTATTTATGGATAGGTCATCAAAATGATATTAAGGTTTATAACATATTTTTTTCTAAACCGAATAGTTTGCGCGAGGGACTCTTCCAAAGTGGTAAAATGTCTATAACTTCTAAAATAAGAAAATGACAAAAATAAAACAAAGTGTATGATGTTACTATGTAAACTATCAACGAAAATTGGTTTGAATGATGTCTAGTAAGTAGTTTTATATTAATACGTCATAAATTAACTATTGATAAAGCACTGATTAAAATAACAACGAAGTACAAGAACTTTGGTTTTATGTTACTTGCTGCTATGGAAGCCTTTATGGGCGAGACCGACTGGCACTTGACCACTTTTATTTTTAATTAAAATTAGCCACTCTACAGACTCCGGGGTCCGTGATCTTTGTCATTTAAATTCTTATTTTTTTACATATTTCTCGGAATAGGAGAAGAGGAAAATAGGGGGGAGTTGGGAACATTTTAAACTTAATTCTAGTGCTCGTCTGTTGAGCCGTTCACTGCCGGTTGGGATTCTGCTAATAATCGACTCAACTTGGTAATTTGTCTAAGCCGCCTCCCCTCGGCTCAGAGTGTTGCTTACTATCACGCAAACGTCCTGTTCGTTCCATCACTCTATTCCGTAAAACCTCTTTATAAACGTTTTTTAACACCCCCGACCAAAAATAGGGGTGTTATAAGTTTGACGTCGATGTCTGTCTGTATGTCTGTCCGTCTGTGTGTGTGTCTGTCTGTGGCACCATAGAGCTCAAACGGACAAGCCGATTTCAATGCGGTTTTTTTTATTTGAAGGTTAATACCCATTGATGTTCTTAGCTATGGTTGTTTAATATCGATTCAAGATGGCGGACAAAATATTTATTCACAACCTACCTCAATGTGGGTATCAAATGAAAGGGCTTGACAAATAGAATACTATACATTATAAAAAAACAAATCCAAGATGGCCGCCACCACAAAATGGCGAGTTATATTATTTTTTTCACTACTACCTCAATATAGGTAACAAACGAAAGGGCTTGACTAGTATATTTAGAGTACCGCTTATAATAATGATTTTAGTTTATTTTTCGCTTTTGAGTGCCTATTTGTGGTTTTGAAGTCGGTTTAATTTTTTGTACGGAAATAGTTTATTTTACTCTTTTTAGTGTACAAGAACAAAATTAAAAATTTTGATTAACTCCCAACTACCTTGGATTTGTTATCTGTACAACATTTTACTAGTCAAGCCCTTTCATTTGATACCCATATAAAGGGAGTTGTGAAAAAAGAAATGTATTTCGGCATTTTGTGGAAGCGGCCATCTTGGATTTGAATTTTTTTTATTGTGCAAAGTATTCTACTAGTGAAGCTCTTTCGTTTGATACCCAAATTGAGGTAGTAATGAAAAATATAATATAATTCGCCATTTTGTCGTGGCGGCCATTTTTCATTTGAAATTTGTTATAGTACATAGTATTCTACTACTCAAGCCCTTACATTTTATACCCAAATTGAGGTACGTTGTGAAGAAATATTTTGTCCGCCATTTTGTGGAGGCGGCCATCTTGAATCGACATTAACCAGACATAGCTAAGAACATTTGCTATGGTATTAACCTTGAAATAAAAGAAACCGCATTGAAATCGGTTCATCTGTTTGAGTTCTACTACGGTGCCACAGCAGACAGACAGACACAGAGACAGACATCGACGTCACTTATAACACCCCGTTTTTTGGTCGGGGGTTAAAAACAAGTTTTTAATAAAGCATTTACACAATTTTGTTTTGACAGGGTCGAGATTCATAACTCTTGTGAAATCTACAACTACGTCATCCAGATAATTGTACGCAAATTTTCAGTTTTTGGTTCATATTTCAAAAACTACTTGACCGATTTCAAAAAGATTTATATGGGACCATTCGAGAAGCATACCCATTTGCCCACAAAAAGAAATTTTAAAATCGGTTCAGAGGTTCTCGAGAAATCAGGTAACACACATTTAAAAAAAAAACAAAAAAAAACATAGGGGTCGAATTGATAACCAATATCCTCCTTTTTTTGGAAGTCGGTTAAAAATACTATACACTATAAAAAAAATCAAATGCACGATGGCCTCCACCACAAAATGGTGAATTATATTATTTTTTTGACTACTACCTCAATATGGGTATCAAGCGAAAGGGCTTGACTAGTAAAATGTTGTACAGAAAACAAATCCGAGGCAGTCTGGGATTAGTAATTTTTTTTAATTTTGTTCTTGTTATTATAGATTAACAGTGCATCCAGTCAATTCACAGACGAAATGAAGCCATTTTATATGTACAAGGAGAACAAACAAACAACCAAAAGAGTTGTATCTCGTGGACCTTGGTTCTAGATGCAACAGAAACTTTGCACCAGCGCAGAACAAAGTAAATTTAAACTTGGCAGCGGATCCGAAGGAATATCGGGAAATACTTCCGTACTATTTGAAGGTCTTTTCTTTTTAACTTTATTATTACTTTCTAGATGGACTTTGTAAAATTTGTGCGGATACAATGTCGTCAGCTGTAAAATCACAATTTTGACTACTATTTTTGTAGATTTGACGTTAAAGATATGATATTGGGTACTAGTAATATGTTGTGGGTTCACTCATGTAGTTTCCAATCCCATTATTTTTTGTGTGACTAGCGGTCCGGCCCGGCTTCACCTGCGATACATATACATAATAATATTGCACTCAAGAAGTGTAACTATTGTAACGTTACATATTGGCTTTAAACAATATGTAAGCGTACATTTCCTCAACTAAATCACTTCATCACTCAATCATTCATTTACTTATCTCACTACTGATCTAATATCTAGATAATTACCATTTAATCTCTCTTAACAATGGACAAAACCATTAAATTCGAGTACCTCAATAAATCCGAACTGGAATATGAGGTTAAGATTAGACTAGAAGAGCCAGTCTCTTCCATCTCTTTACTGCGCAAGCAAACTACACACTTAAGCCACCAGTTTCCCTCTGAGGAAATTCTTAACTCACCTTATACTATCGAAGAGGATTCTGACTGCCCATCTCAGTTCCTAGCTTTTACAAGAAGACTTGGTATTCTAATAATGGTATTCAAATCTAAAATGAGAGACAGTTTATTTTATAATTAGCGGCCAGATTATTCCCCCATAATGTAACGTTACATATTGGCTTTAAACAATATGTAAGCGTACATTTCCTACTAAAATCATCATTCATTGGAGACTATGTAGAAACTTAGGTACTTACATAGTGAATTTTCATACAACTAATATCTGTTCTATCGTGTCCTCACGATAAAGCATATTTTTCTGATCATAATATTAGTATTCTTCATGTATTATTTCTATTTTAAACTGTAGAAAACTACGTTTTTCTGAAAATTTTATTTATTTACTTCATGTCATAATATTTCAAAACATTCACTATTGCTTAGCAACCTCTATCATTTTCATAAGGTTGAATAGTTTTTAGGTCTAATTCTCTCTGGCCGCTAATTATAAAATAAACTGTCTCTCATTTAAGATTTGAATACCATTATTAGAATACCAAGTCTTCTTGTAAAAGCTAGGAACTGAGATGGGCAGTCAGCATTTGGATTTCAAAGAAGAAGCATCACAAGATACCCTGAAAGGTGCAAACTGATGTTGTGGACTGCTGTGGGCTACTACCGCTGCTGATCCCTGCTGCGAGCCACTGATGATGTGGACTGCTGTGGGCTACTACCGCTGCTGATCCCTGCTGCGAGCCACTGATGTTGTGGACTGCTGTGGGCTACTACCGCTGCTGATCCCTGCTGCGAGCCACTGATGTTGTGGACTGCTGTGGGCTACTACCACTGCTGATCCCTGCTGCGAGCCACTGATATTGTGGACTGCTGTGGGCTACTACCGCTGTTGATCCCTGCTGCGAGCCACTGAGTGAGCTGCTGAAGCCAGGTGGATGTTGTGGTGCTGTGCGCTGTTGATCCCTGCTGTGAGCTACTGAACTCTACCGTGGGCTACTGATCCTGCTGTGGGCTGCTGATCCCTGCTGCGAGCCACGGAATCCTACCATCCTACCGTTCAAACCCTCTCAGTTCCTGTTTTTTTTCTTTAAAGTTACGTTCTGTTTTAATTTTTTATTTCATTTCATCTTTTTTTTAAAATATACTTGTTACCTTGACCTTTTTCATTTACCCATCCCTAAGACTTTTTGTGTTCACCCTATCGTGACACTATGCTCGCATACATAAACAAGAACAAAATTAAAAAAAATTACTAACCCCCGACTGCCTCGGATTTGTTATCTGTACAAGATTCTACTAGTCAAGCCCTTTCATTTGGTACCCATATTGATTTTTTTTACTACTAAAAAAAATATATAATTCGCCATTTTGTGGTGGCGGCCATCTTGGATTTAAAGTTTGTTATAGTGTATAGTATTCTACTAGTCAAACCCTTTTATTTGATACTCATATTGATGTAGGTTGTGCAGAAATACTTTGTTCGCCATTTTGTCGAGGCGGCCATCTTGAATCGGCATTAACCAAACATAGCTAAAAACATTTGCACGGATATAAACTTTCAAATAAAAAAAACCGCATTGAAATCGGCTCATCCGTTTGAGCTCTACGGTGCCACAGACAGACACACACACAGACAGATAGACAGACAGACAGACAGTAAGACAGACATCGACGTCAAACTTATAACACCCCTTTTTTTGGTCGGGGGTTAAAAAGAAAGAATTTTTTAAATCGGACCTGTCTCCGAGCCTGAGATTGGCGCTTTCGAACAAATCCCTTCACCTTTGCTAGTTATTCTACCGTGAAATAGTAATGAGCAAACATTACTATATTCCGGTTTGAAGGGGAATGTTTCCAGAGAAATTACAGGGCTTAGAGATTTAACATCTTAGATCTCGGGGTGACGAGCGCAGTGCAGTGCTAGGTAATGATTTGGACTTCTCATGTACCAATAGCTGCGTCTCACTATGCTGTTATGTGGCAGGCATGTTGTTTACTATCAGGCACGTGTCCTACACGTCTCGTCAATCTGTAATTAAAAAAAAATCCCTACAGATTTAATTTCAGGCTAGTGTTTTGTTTTTCAACTTTATGAAACACCATTATTTTTTTAAATTGTATTTGCAATTAATTTTGTATCCCCCTATCTCAGGTGAATCAAGAACAAATTATTCAACACGCAGAGACAGAAGTAGCCTGGACAAGCTGGAGCGTGCAAAATTTATATTACTGCGACTTATTGATTGTAATTTTGTATCTCACTTTATTTAATGGTTGTTGTGTAAAGAGTTTAAGATGTGTGTCTACTAACAGTAGCTATATTACAAACACAATCACAATTATATAATTCGATCTTTCAAAAGATTTAGGTACAAAGTGAGTGCATACAGACAAATCACTAAACAATATAATAAATGAATAACGTCGCCGTTTATTTGCTAATGTTACGGAACCCTTCGTGCACGAGTCCCACTCGTATTTGGCTGATTTTACTATTCGCAATCAAGCATTTTGCGGTAATCAAACCATTATTTGCAGCTGTGTTGTAACTAAGTTCGCTAGATGTCACTAGCATCAAATTAGCCGCCGGTGACGTTATCGTTGAGATTTTTAAAGGGCAGATCGAACAATTATTTTAACTATACTTTTAATGCAAACAATCAGAAAATTTTTAGAAACGTGAACAGTTCGTTTTATGTGGCGAACTATTTCATGTTACATTTCAAGGACTATTGCTAGAGAAATGCGGGTACTGAGAATGTGTCGTTCGTTCAATTTGAGAGAACCGGATCGCACCTGAACCATAGATAAAAAGACCTGGGTCGTTCAACCCGTTCAAACGAACCATTGGTTATTTTTGAGCCAGTGCTACATATGTTAGTCAATAGAACTACTCGTTCAGTTTTCCAACACCATTGGTTCATAAACATAAACTAATAACAGTTTATGAATTACGTTTCGGGATTCATGACGATCGTTTGGCAACCATTTAATTCTGAGTTTGATCTTAGTAAGATTTTTAATACGCAAACTGGTTTTATGTTATGTAGCTATAATGAATGGAGATAGATTAAAATAAAAAATGAACAGTTCGGACGCCAAAAAATAAACAGCATACAATAGATAAGATAAACGATAATAAAAAATAACTCATGGTTCGGTCAAATATAGTTCGGGCCGTTCGTCGGCTTATTCGACCTTAACTTCACGCGTAACCTGTTCTTGTAATCGAACGAACGAATCATTTTAAGCTTACTGATCCAATGGTTCTTATGGTTCTCGCGACCCGGGTTATTTGATTCGTTCGTTCGTGAACGACTCATATGTAGCGGGTACCACTTCTCAAGTGACAACTTCACAAACTACACATGCATTTGGACTTTTTAGTCGTATCAGTTAAAATTGTATTTAATAATATGTTTACTGAGACGATCTTCTTAGCATTCCATGGATTCACCGTGTTCACCACCAGGTCCATCGCGTGGCAGAGAGAGAAAACCCGAGTAGATCCCGAGACTTGTCACTCGGGCGTAGGTTTAAGGGGCCATTTTCTGACGTACATCAACACTCACCTTCACTACTCGTTTTTCTCTCCCTGCCCAGCCAAATCTGATATGAGCCTACTAGTGCAGCTTTAGATACTCGTTCTAGTACCTATAGAACTAACTGCACTTCTGGATAAGCCAAGGTATACTACTAATATGTATTATTTTTGCAAGTAAAGCAAGTACTCTTTATGCGTTTAAAATTTTTATCGCATAAAAGTGCTGACAGCTTTAAAACGGCTAAACCAATTTTGATAAAACATTCACAATAAGATTCCTGGCTAGTTCACTTTCAAACGAATCTATACTAATAGTCGTATTCATTACAGACATATGTAGACATAAACACAGTCACACGCACACACACAGTTTATTCACAAAATTCTGTATTGTTATTTAAGCTCGATGTACTATACAAGAATACAAGTGGTAGAATTCAGAGCCCATAAATCCTACAGTGGGTGTCGGTCACAACGATCAACTGAACTGACCGCAGAACCGCGTACAGTCACCGCTATTGATTCTGGTACTTCCTGCTATTGACGTAACATGTATATTATGTATTAGTTGCGAACTGCGGTCTATTCTCTGTGCTATGAAATCTAAAGCAGAACACACTATATTCTCATTGATTTCAGCATACTGACTGTGATTTTTGAAATTAAGTTCCTTAAAAGTTCCGAAAAAAGTGCATTTGATAGTGTAAATTGAATTGAACAATAAAGTGTTGCGAGTTTGACGTGTTTTGTTTGACACTGTCTGAAGTTTATATTTAGAATTTGTACACGTGTGTGTTATTGCGTGTGCATGTATGTGTTTTACGCATGTGTAGATGAAGCGTTAAAGTTGTCGAACGTATGAACAGATTTTCATTTTATTTGATAGAGATGACACATGACTTCGAAGGATTCTAAGTACACGTCAGTTTCCTTATGATGTTTTCTTTCACCATTTTAAGTAAGCAACATTACGCACATGACTTTGAAAAGACAGTGGTGCGCGTGCGATTTGAACCCGAGGGCTACGGATCAGCAGTTGCCGTCGCCCTTATAACGAATAGACCATTTTATGCGTATATTGATCGTGCATAGTGCTCGGCCAAGCACGCGCTCGCTGGCTTTGTGTCCGGGTCGACTGCACCTGTAGCAGGTGCCGGTCAACCTCGAACTTGCACTGTTCCCGGATATGTCCAGCTACCAAGCACCGAAACGTGTGTTGCGGTGTGCGGGTGTGGGTCAATCAGCCTAAGACGTGCCGAGGTCCAACTTACTTCAAGACGGTCGCGTGTGGCGACCTTCTTCGCCGCTGCTACACAGCATTGGACGAATCGTTCGTCGCGATGAATATCGCTGACCCTGACTATATTGTCGGGGCACTCCACCACCTTCGATATGGCCAGGGCTACCTCCTCCTTGGACACTGAATCGTCTACACCGGAAATGCGCAGCTCCGTGCATTTATCCGGTCTGGTGATTCGGACGTCCTCCACCCACGGCTAGACCAGCCGTTACTTCAGTTAGATCAGATCAGTCTTAATTGCGTTTCTTGTTTTTAAAACAAGAAACGAATAACATTACATGTTTTGTGTTAATAACCGATTTAAAAAAGGAGGAGTATCTCAATTCGATTGCATTTTTTGTACCTATATTACGCGACAGCTCCGTTACTTGTGAATCGGGTTTCAATTATAATTTTTTGTTTGGTATAAAAGATTTCAGACGTTCATACAAATTTTATCGAAATCAGTGTAGCAGTTTTTGAAAGAAAAGTAAAGACATTTCTACCTGAAAACTATTTATCTGTCATTACACATTTTCACATTACACTACAAACCAATTTATCCACCAAAACATGTCCAATGGGCAACGTCGGTCGCAGAAAAACCGTTATAAATACAACAATAAAACAGTTTTTATCCTGAAAAAGGCGCTGAAGTCTGGGGCGAGCCGAACAATGGCCGTGTTTCCTGAAGGAAGCGGAAGGTGGAACAGACGTTTCACCGAATATCTTTGTTCACAACAATAATGTTGTTTGGTTACCTTCTGTATTGTGCGGGAGGAATTAGTTTTTTTAACCACACGCAATTTTTGTTGTTCTTTTTTGGGAACTATCTGATCGTGTTTAAGTATTGTATTACAAATTTGACAAGGAATTATAAAAAAAAAAATATCGAACTATTAAGACTATATCCAGTACCTAGTACTAGTAATGTGGAAATCCAGTATCTAGATCATGTTTTCGTAAGGATTCCATTCCAAGTTTTTAATGGAAATAATAAAAAACATGTATTTTTATTATAACTTAATGATAAATCTGATCAGAAAAAAAAACGGCGGCAATCCGGGAGTATCGACAAAAGTGAAAACTTGGACAGTTACTACGTATTTATACAATAAATGTACATACTTGTACACATATTGGCAACGGTAACTCTCAATACCTATGTAAATTGATAGTTCGATATTTCGATGCAGTAAATTGGAAAATATGGCAGGAGATGACACAAAAGTATCTTATTACGCGCAGACACATCAAACTAATTTTTTTGCTTTTTAGAAAATTTCTACTGTTAGTGGAACTCGAACGTAAATCTCAACAAAATACACTAACTGTATTACTATTTTTGTTATTTAGAATACCATTAAGACGTCTTTTTTGTTTTTAGGGAGAACCAAAACGACCCATAGTAGCTCAGTTTAGTTTGCCTGTACTACCTAATGGACTTAAGGTTAGTGCAGATGCCGCATAACCCGATTATACGTGTATTAATATATTTATATAGTTACTAGATATCCCGTAATAATACTATTACAGTGAGCAACCCTCATTACTTAGAACAATTAAGGTGTTGAGGTATTTTGTTACAGACATTTTTAAATCTCAAACAGATAAAAAAATAATAATATTGAAACGTTACTGTTTTATGTTGAAAATAGTTGTACCCTAGGCGTCACGCCACCTGTCGAAAATTGGGCGTACCAACTCAGCCATATGGCACATCTTGGCTCATGCATAACAACTTTGCCAAATATCATCACATGATCAAGTGCACAATTTACGATTCTATTAAGGACATCCAGACAAACATTCATTTTTATATATATAGATCAATATTGTTATGCAGGTTTGACGTTGCCACGGAAGTGTATAAATTCAATGTTGAATAAGGCAGTTAGTAGCATAAATGTAGTATGAGTCAGCACCCATGACTTTAACATCTCGAATTCAAACATTTACATTCCGATCTCGCTCGGAAGAACACCTAAAGATATTCGAAGTAGGATTTCAAAAGAAACTGGGGCAACTTTAAAATTCTACGGAATCGGTTATACAACTGAGCACAAATCCGAATCTCACGTACACAGAGGTAACAGTGCACAGTAACCTCACAACAGATGCACAATAAAATAAAATGTATCATTATAAAAATGTCTAGTACTTTTTCAAGTATCGAATGTGTATAAATTGATTTCATAATTCCTCTAACACGTTTTGTTCTGCTACATATAAATTATAACTTTCGTTTTCTCTTCATAAAATACATATTATTTTGTATTCAAAAAAAATAATTAAATAATCTAGTTTTTTTAAACGTGTTTTATTATAGGCCGAAAAAGTATTTAGAGAACGTCTACGATGTACAAAAGTGTTAACTTTATAGTCATCATCAGATACCGCTGAAAGACGAAAAAAAGAGACCTTTACCTAAAATTGAAACATCACGTACCCACAAATAAAATAAATATGTATTAGTAGTAGAACTAAACAGTTTTTAATACAATTTCTAAGTAGGTTTTGAAACTAGCAACAATGGTCAGTTAAAAACCAAGTGACGTACAAAAACTTATATAACGACAATTCACAGCTGCTGTGTGAGTTAATGCACTCTTACCTTATCTCTTAAAGTGAATGGAAATTGGCGGGAAAACAACGTGGAAAGGATTTTCGTCTCTTCTTTCTAGAAGTTTGAGATTTAAGGATTAGGGAAACGCCAAATTCATTATTGTTTCATGGACTTTTGATTAAAATATTTCCACAAAAACGTTCTGTATTTGAAATTAATATCAGATCAACTATTTTGGTAATTTATTGGATTACGATGAATTTCGTTGTTACTTTAGATTAACTAAAGTAGTGATTCATTTAATGGGTAATAATAAAAGTCTGTAAATTTAACTCTAGCGTATTTTGAGTCAATTCGTGAAGCTAATATGATTGTTGGATATAACGAACATCAAAGTATGCAAATACATGCTTCAAATATCTATCGCATAAATAAATAAACATTCATTATTTAGCAATGGAACCTAAATAGACAGATTACTTTATCAAGGGATAATTTACATTTTAAGAAATACCCATAAGCTCTGTATTCCAAAACCATACTTAAACATAACTTGCAAACTCGTTTAGAAAGAGTTTTTGAATTTGTTCTTGCCGCCAAACATAACATAGCCTGAATAACTTCATTTTGATGAGACGCTCAACAATTTCCTGTAAAAACTTTCGATTGTGATAGCTAACATGATAGCTAGAATAAAATATTTCTGAGCGTACGACCGGGATAATGTACCACACAATTTGTAGGACAATATTAGTTAAGTAAAAAAATAAAGCTTCCAAAATGACAATGTATCGATACACATGTTGGATGGAGGGGCTTTCAACATGGTACGATAACGCAGCCGAGGTCATAAATGTTTACTAACCAATTTTTATTATATATAATTAAGTATTATTTTGTAAATGTCAGTCAGGGATTTTATCGCTAAAATAATCTCTTTCAAGCAACTATGTTAAGAAAGTATGCTAAGTTACTAACTTATAAATCTTTTTTGTGCTCTCTGGATACCCCAGTTTCTTCTAGACTTCACTTTAGAAGTGAATGATCTGAGCAGTGATAAGGTTTTCAAATATTGTTCTGACTAGTGGGCAAAGGGACACTGTTCGCTTTGCTTCAGAGAACTGAACATGAATAACAGGATGACTCAATAAATTGATACATCAATGAATTAATTATGAACAAAAACAACTAGAACTAAGCTGAAAAGTGTGTTTTGAACCAAACTACGCTGGAGATTTTAAAATTGTCTCATTGCAAAACCAGAGCGTAAGGATGAAGACCGAGAAGGTTTTATTCGGTAGGGGTACCATTTGTAGTGTTGACTTGGATATACCGAGTCGTTCCCTTAAGGAAAGCCTCCACGTAGAAAAAAGAAAATCTGTACGAAGACTAGTGCAACTGCGTGTTTTATAAAATATCTTCTATCATTTAGCTTAACCAGCTGAGCGTAGACTCAGAAATATTTTATCCTAACTATGTCTGTTAGCTACCAGAATCGAGAGCTTCTCTTTGTTGAGCTTCTCATTAAAATGAAGATAATAAAGGATAACATAGACTAAATAGTGTTTCAGAATTCAAAAAACTTACATGGTTTAACAACTTTGAGGATATTTAGTTGGTCTGGGTTTAACAAACGCATTTTTTAAATGAAACTGCTTGCACACATAACATATCCGTCAGATAAAAAATATCAAATTCAAATAAGGAAGGAAAGAACCTAAACAAAAGACAGTCTCGAATCGAATGAAAAAGTTCATTCGATTAGATCAGCGACAATGTGACTTCTTTCTGCAGCTGAGTAATTGCATTAATCAGCTCTCTTGTGGCATGGCGCCTCAGAAATTGGCTGTGCGAGTGTTTTGTTTATTCCATTACATAAGACCGTTTTTTACACAACGCCGGGGAATACTCGTGCGAGAGTTTGCTTCCTATGTCTTCGTGTAATTTACGTACAAATTTTGATACGGAGTTTCGTGTTTTTATTTTTCAGTCATATTTAAGAGATTATTTTCCAGGACTGCAAATAACATCATTTAAATTTTTCCAAAAAATAAAGACCAACTTAATTCTTTTTTTATTTTATTTTTTTGTGAAATCATCTAAATACCCATTCCAATGAAACGTCGAGGTAGGGCGTCGTCGTCGTAAAAATAATCATGAAATTCAATTTACAATTGGTAGAGATGTCTCGTAACATAAATAAAACCTCCTCTTTTTCGAAGCCAAATATGGGCAATTTGTAGAAACATTACGACGTCAAGTGAAAATTTAGCTAGCTTACAAACATTAAAATATTATCGAGGTGTGCGACAGCTGGCACATGCCTTGCAAATAGGTGTTGCTTGTGGGAACTGAACTTGTCACGGCATGGACGCGATATTCATAGAGTTAGTATAAATTAGGATAACTAGAATCTTCTTCATGTAAAATCGCGACTTATTTGTTTTATTTTGCAAATAATATAATCTATTTTCATTCAAAAAATTAAACTGACTATAAAACCACAAATAGGCACTCAAAATCAAAAAATGAATTGTAAATGAAATTAAAATCACTATTATAAGCGCTACTCACTCATCTATTTGAAGTCGGCGCCAGTGAGGTCAAAAAGATTGATACTATGTAGGCACGTGGTAACTAGGAACAGGTAAATAGTATCTATCCACTAAATAACTTTGATAATATTTAAATGGGACCATTCGGAAAGCATACCCATCCGAACCCAAAAAGTAATAGTAAAATCGGTATGGGGGTTTTTCAGAAATAAGGTAACATACACAAAAAAACATGGTGGTCGAATAACCTTCTCCTTTTTGGAAGTCGGTTACAAATAGATTGACACTCCACAACACTTGGGGTGTTGTGGGGTGTAAATGTCTCACAATCCCTGTGACAGTAATTTGTAACAGATTAATTTTTATCACGGAAACGGAACTGAAAATGCGTGGGTGAAATCGCAGGGCGCTGCTAGTCTCAATACATTATTGCGTGGAGCATGTAATTTTTACGAAAATTGGGAGTATATGTAGAGGTTTTTAGGGTGTATACCAATTGCCCTTCAAACATTACTGTGTTCCGGTTTGAAGGGCAATATTTCCAGAGAAATTACAGGCCTTAGAGATATGACATCTCAGATCTTTGGGTGACGAGCGCAGTTAAGAGCTAGGTATAATTTGGACTCTTCATGTTCTAATAGCTACGCGTCACTGTGCTGTCATGTGGCAGGCATGTTGTTAACCATCAGGCACATGTCCTGCTCGTCTCGTCACTTTTTATTTAAAAAAAAAAGTTGTATATTGTTATTGTATACGGTATGTATTATGCGCACAATGTCAAACTACAATCGCATTCCAAATGAAGTTCACGGTAACATATATAAATTTGAGGCCGAAACAAAGGGAAATGGAGATATTGATTTCCTCGACATTTTCAACACGTCTTGACGCCTTCCTATGTAAAAGAGGAACACTCAAAATATATTAAAGCAATCGGATATCGACACCGAAGGAAAACATCGGAAGATATCGAGCGTGATATTTAGGGAAATACACGATTTCATTTCCTCGTGGAAATCTGGCGATAGAAAAAAGTATCGTTAGCTATATACAATAAGTCTTACAAACACTCTAGTTGCTACTTTGTTAGAGTATTTTTTCATTTGGCATACACTGTGAAACCGAGCTAAAAAAAGCTTTTGCTTCTAAGAGTGAGATTGTTGGTCCATACTTCGTTTGCATTAAAGAGTAACTACGTTTTTTTCATTACTTGAGAGTGTGCGATTGAGTTGGTTTTTAGATCATGTAGTATTTTGTATCATGTAGTATTTGTATATACATTGTAATTCATCGATGTTATTATAAATTACCTTTCATGTCACATGCACACCCCGTCTACTAACACTCCTCTTATCTTTTTTCCACCCTAAGGTTGCCTGGAAGAGATCGCTCTTAGCGATAAGGCCGCCGATTGTCGCACTAGTTTTATTAGTATAAAATGTTATATTCATGTAAATTATTTTTATTTGGTGTGTTCAATAAAGTGTCTCTATCTATCTATCTATTTTGGAACAAATAAATTAGTCACGATGAATAAATACAGTCTTGGTGTCTTATCGTCGAAAGTAAATGTAGTACTTCAAGGAAAGTAGGCTCCGTCGAAGACCGCATTGACGTTTAACATTAGGCGAGATGGTGGTAAGTGCGAATCAATAACAGTAACAAAAACTTGCTTAAGTTTTTCCGACATGTTTGAAATTGGAAATAATAATGAATCCATACCATCTGCCATGGATTTGGTAATACAAGTGACGCAACGTTACATAATTTTACATACCCTTATCACTGCTCAGACCATTCACTTTTAAAGTGAAATCTAGAAGAAACTGGAGTATCCAGAGAGCCCAAACTAGATTTATTTCTTAGTATCTTAACATACTTTCATTTTTGAATTTGCCACAGCAAAGTTGCTTGAAAGAGATTGTTTTACCGATAAAGTCACCAACTGTCACTTTATACTGTCACTTTATTCAGAAGCTAGTGATACAACCAACGTGCAAAACTAAATATCTGTACATAATCTAGTTCCTACGGTTGCCTGGAAGAAATCGCTCTTAGCGATAAGGATAATTGCTACTTTATTCTATGGTTTGTTTTTTTTTCTTATTATTTTTCGTTGTAATTTAAGTGTAATAAAGAGTTTATCTATCTAGTCTTCACAGGCCAATATTATAAGGCAATGTATCATTGTATATTTTGTGCTTTATTGAAATACGAAATAATGATATTTTAAATGTGACAAACTTTAAATTGGAAACTTAATACCCTAGACATTTTATAAGTAAATTACGTGCACGCTTTCATGAAACCATTTCGGTTTTTGTTTTAATACGGGATTAGTTTCAAAGTGAAATTATTAAATTTAGTAGAGTTTGAATTTTACAAATTATTTTACAAATCACTACATAACTTATTTTTAAACCGCCACTGGCAATGAGACAGTACCTAGCTATCACAAATTATGTATCAAGAGTTGGTAGCAAGTTTTAGGTAGATATTTGAAGCAAACTAACAACGTTTTAACCTATTAACATTTCGTATTGCCTCAAACATTTATTGAACAAAAATAAAACAAAATTTAAAAAAAACTGTACGGATTAATTTTGTTCCGCTACTCACTAGCCAGGTCTGCACCTCCGTATTTGGGTGTTATTACACCCATTTGGGTGTAATAACATTAACATTAACCGTATTTGGGTGTTATTACCACGCGTTGGCTATCCTCAACACAGCACGCATCACCAGGAGATTTGTCGCTTTACAACACTAATAATCAGAGAGCTAAATAAATAAATAAACCCATTGGTGGACACACACAACACCATCTGACCCCAAACCGCCATAGTACAAACCATGCTTAGTTTGGAGTCAGATGGTGTTGTAAGTATGTGAATACGGTATTTGACTTAATTTGTAAAACCGCTTAAATAATTTTTGATTACATAATATAAATACTACATGAATATTTCCGCAAGAGCCACTGTTTTTGCTTTAAAAAAAAATGTTTAAAGTATAAAGTTCGAAAAGCCCACCAAAAACGCTGTGTCTGGTCAAGTGACGCGCGTGACGTCACACGCCAGTAAATAAATCACTGTTCTCAAAGAAACCATTTGCTATAGATGGCATATTTACTGGCGTGCGACGTCACCAGCGTTGTCATCCTTAACAGTGCGTTTACGTCGAAGATAAAAATTCTGTATTTTTAAATTTTCATTGGCGTATTTCACAAAAAATACACACTATATCTCCGAAAATAGAGTGAAATATGTTTATTTAATGTGTTATCTAATAAGATTATCATATTTTATGCTATATTTTCAACATTGTCAAATACCGTATTGTCCAACAATATTTAAGAAAAAAAAACTAAATAAATCTTGTGAAGTAAATAAACTATGGAAGTCTTCAATAGAGATTAGCCAAAACAATTAAGCAGACAGAGAGCTATAAAAATTTAAATTGATTTTATGTCTAAGACCGTACATTTTTTTCTACAAGCAAATAGTCAAATACTTTTTAAAATTTTAAGGATACTCCATAAAATTGAAACTTTAACCATATTAATTTTCAATTACCCAATCTTTGTTAGACATTGTAGTTTAATTGCTTTTCTTTTTTAACCGACTTCCAAAAAGGAGGAGGTTATCAATTCGAACACCTATGTTTTTTTTTATTAACACTTGTGAAATCCAATGAAACCAAAATGATAATTGATTTAAATATTTGAATTTATAATTTTAATAAAGGCTCTAATTTGTATTTTTTTTTCTAAATGTAATTTAATTTAAGACACGTAACGTTACCGTTGTAAATAAATAATTATAACAGTACCTTCATAGGTTTTTAATGAAAAGCGTTTGATGCAAGCTGTCAATTTAGAATTATCAGCAATTGTACACTTTAATTTTATGTAAAGTGTACAAATATTTGTGTAATGAATCCATATATTTGTACTGTGTCTGCGTTTTTCTATGTATAATAAATAAATATTGCTGGACAATTCACACACACCACCTCCAAACTAAGCAAATCTTAAACAATGGTGGCCAGATAGATACAATACTTAGATACGAGTATAAATAGATACATATTATACATAGAAAAAACCCAATAAATAAGAATTAGTAATAATAAGTATGTATTTACAACTATATACCTAAGTATTATATCAGCCATCTGGTATTAGACCATAGTAACTAGCTTTGCTTAGTTTGGGGTCAGATGGTGGTGTGTGAATTGTCCACAACCACCAATATTCCACCACCAAAGCGTCTCTTTTGTTGTAATTTACCTTACAACTGTACTCTTTCTGCAAAACCATTGTATAAACAAAAGCGAATTACTTTTAGAACACAAAACCGGGATTCTCCAGAGCGCCTATAGGTCAGATTATCTTACTTTGATTTCACGTTATTGATTTCCGAGAAGAGAAAGCAAATAGAATTCGCTCTTTGAAACGAGTGGAGAATAAACGCTGAAAAAGAATCGTAGTAGTTAAATCGTTCAGATTTCTAAAAGCAGAAAAATATTTATATGTTTAGAATTACCCATGGCATAACACGGACGTGTGTATTAGGGTGGAGCGAAAAAACTATTTTCATTTAACAGTGATGTAATAGTCAAAATTCGGTGCCTTTTGGGATTAAATTAACTCCCCCTAAAATATTATTTAATTTGGTTTAGAGTAACTGCCTCCGCATCGGCATTGAAATTATGAAAATAGTTGGTATTCCATCCTACCATGATGCTATGTTGATGTGAGGTGTTTAAATATTTAGACCATTTTTTAAATGAAGAACGACTACTTATATTTTGATTTTCGGCACAAAAAAGCTTGACTAAATTGATTAAGCTTGTTTAAATTGATGTAAGGGGAATGAGGGGCGCGGGAGGGGGCGCTACAATTGTCGTGTTGCGCGCGCGTCGCCTCAGTGCTCTATTGTTCTTATCTCGTATCGGTCGCACGCAAAAATATATCGTTTTTTTTTCGCTGCAATCATGCAGACAACTCGGAGTGCTTACAAATGCCCTCTTTTTGGTGATATTTGTGAGTTAAAAGGAAACGTTCTGCCTACTTACGAAGATGTAATGAAGCACTATGAATGGACGAGACATCGATTGAAGTTACAATTAGAAACTGCAAAAGAACCAATTTTCGCGGAGATAGCAGATACAGTGACATCCAGGATAGAAAATATATGGCAAACTGCGTCTATTCCGACAATGACTCGAACAAGAATCATTCAAATGTTGAAAGCATATCATCTAAAATGTAAAAACTTACTTAAATCCATCAAAAGGCTCTCTCCAGAGAAGTTACAAAGTTTTCGGCAAAGCAGTAACATGCTTTTCGATATTTCTGCATGCAAGTGCAAAGAATTTGCTCAGTGTGATTGTCCCAAGGATAAAAAGGTACCCAAACAAGAGCAAGCCTTTTTAAGTGATCAACGAACGTCGCGAATTATGATAATAAGCGGCATCGACGTAACTGCTACAAGGCAGTTGCAAAAAAAATTAAAAAGGAAACATAAACGAGTAAAACGCTCAAAGTCATCATTAGACACTTTAGCGTCAGTTGACATAGATCTTAGTCCTTCTTCGGCGGCGTCATCATCGTCAGAAAAACCAGAATGTACCGTAATCAAACACGTTCCTGAAAAGAAAAAAATAACATCTGTGTCCTTAGAGTTCCCTACGTTATCGAAGACCTGTGATAGGTATGGGGTATCAGATAGAGCAGCAGCAGCAATAGCATCATCTGTATTGTTTGACATTGGATCTGATGTTGAGGTCATTGATAGACACAAGTTACGCAGAGAGAGAACTAAAAATAGAGAAAAAATAATTAGAAATGCATCTCTTGCAGCGCTCTCGTCATTATACTTTGATGGCAGGAAAGATAAGACTTTGAAGATTGTTAAAAAAGGTGGTAAATTCTATAGGACTAAGATTGTTGAAGAACATATCTCACTGATTCAAGAACCGGGATCCAATTACGTGGGATACGTAGTACCTGACATTGGTACGGCAAAAGGAATAGAAACTGCGATAACAGGGTTTCTGTTACTTGAAGAAATTTCTCAAGATCACATAATGGCAATTGGTTGTGACGGTACGAATGTCAATACAGGAAAGTATGGTGGAATCATAAGACTACTTGAGAAAAGACTTAAAAAACCCCTTCAATGGATAATTTGTTTGCTACACATGAACGAATTGCCTTTGAGACACCTTTTTCTTCATCTTGACGGGTGTACTTCGGGACCTAAATCTTATGTTGGTCCACTAGGAAAAGCTTTAGAAACCTGCGAAAAGCTGCCTGTTAAACAATTTACATGTATCAATGGGCAAGTGCTACCAGAAATGGCCAAAGATCTGAGTACAGATCAACAGTACTTGTATAAAATAGTCACGGCGGTAATTACAGGTGAATTCCCAGAAGATCTGGAAAATAAATCTCCAGGCAAACTATCACATGCTCGTTGGCTGACGCGTGCTAACCGTATACTACGTTTATATGTAGGAACTGAAAAACCATCAGAAAATTTGAAAACTCTGGCTACTTTTGTTGTTAAAGTTTACGGGCCTTCTTGGTTTCTAATAAAAAATAAACCGTCATGCAAAGATGGCACGCGTCATTTATTTAACATTATTCTGGCCTCCAGATACCTACCAGCAAATTTAAAAAAGGTTATAGATCCTGTCATTCAGAGAAATAGCTATTTTGCGCATCCCGAAAACATTCTTCTTGCGATGATTACGGATGACAGTAAGCACATTAGGGAGTTGGCAGCTCGCCGCATAATAAAGGCACGTAGTAAGACGCAACCCTCAACTCCTAGATTGTTTCAAGTGCCATTGATCAATTTCAACGCTTCGACATACATCGATTTAATAGATTGGCAAGAAAACTTAACTGAACCACCGATTTTGAAAAACGTATCTGACCAAGATATTCAGCACATCGTCCAGTCTGATGGTGAAAGTGAACTAATATTTTTAAGGCTTCCCTGCCACACTCAAGCTGTCGAAAGAGCTGTTAAGATAACGACAGAAGCTTCTATTTCACAGTGCACAAAAAAGGCGCGGTTAGGCGCAATAAAGGCCAAGTTGGAATCACGAAACATAATGCCCAAATTTGAAACTAAAAGAGATTTTAAAGCCAACTAATATCTTAATTTTTTTTAAGTTCTCAAAATTTGTATGATTCATTTCTTATTGGAATACTTTAATAAACATCTGAATTATACTTTTTTATTATTTCATACATAATTATCACAAAATTAAGTACAATATTTCACCTTCAAAACTATAAACTTTTTTACATCATTTTTAAAATTTTAAGGACAGTGCGGAGGCAGAAGATGTGCATAAAATAAGATGAAAAATTACATACACTTTAACATTAATATATGGCACCAATCCCGCACTATTAGAACTCTGAGTTAAAACAAAATTTTTTTTTCATACTTCCGTGCTCCACCCTAGTGTGTATGTATGATTCATTTCATTTTGCACATTTACACACTTTCGTACCTAAATATTTACACATGCACGTGTTTGTACGTGCATACGCAAGCGCATATTTTTCACACATAAAATTTAAGTTAAATTAAATCGTGTACTGTCCAGAGTTACAGTCTTTCACAATCATAAGTTTGCGTTTGACGCCATCTCATTTGATGTTCAGCGACGATGTGGTCTACGATAGAGCGTGCTCAGTGCTCACCTACAAGCAAGTAGTGGTAAGTAGTGTAGTGGTAGGACTCTTGCCAGAGTCCGCCTGGGGAAGTACCACACCTTTGCCAGTTATTCTACCGCCAAGCAGTAATGTGCAAACATTACTGTGTTCCGGTTTGAAGGGCAATGTTTCCAGAGAAATTACAGGGCTTAGAGATATAAGATCTTAGATCTCTGGGTGTCGAGCGCAGTGTGCAGTGCTAGGTAATGATTTGGACTCTTCGTGTTCCAATAGCTGCGTGTCACTGTGCTGTTATGTGTCAGGCATGTTGCTTACCATCAGGCACATGTCCTGATCGTCTCGTCAATCCATATTAAAAAAAAAAAAAAAATGAATCTGAACTAACTGACTTGAAGATACTATTTTATTCATTGAAGATTGTAGGCACATAACACGGTATGTATTAAGATACAAGTGTTTGAGTAAATTATCATTCATTCATTCATAATTTAAGAGCGACGCTCTTGTCGGTGGAGTTCTTTCCATGTACTTCTACACTCCGCCTTCTCCTTGACTTCCTGATACGACACTACGTTTATCTTCTCCTTCACTTGGTTCATGTAACTTCTCCTAGGTCTACCTCTCTTCCTCCTCCCTTCTCAATAATCAAACATACAAATAATCAAACATATCGCAAATAATCAAAAATTATCACAAATAATTTAAATTAGTATTTTTTTTTCTCACAATGGCAACATTAAATGTAAGTTTCTGTGATTTATAATGTAACAACATTCTTACCTTACGATTTCAACTGTGAAAACACAGTACACACGCTATTTCTAGTAAATTTAATAAAGTAAATTATTTCACCACATAAACGCATTTTATTTGATAGAAAGTAGCATTATGTACTAGTATGTGCCAGACTATGTGCCACGCTCCATCGTAGACCGCATCGTCGCTTAACATCAGGCGAGATGGCGGTCAAGTGTAAGCCTATTAAAGTTAAAAAAAAAAACTATATTCTGTTTTATTTTACGCACAACCTTTCCAACCTAACATCCAACTTTTGTAATTTATAATATTAATTTAATTTAGACACACAAATAATTAAATTAAATTTATTACAATGATTTGTTGTACATACAGTCTCAAGTTCTCAAGCAAATCCGAAAAACAAGACGCCATCGCCATTCAAAGAGAAAATACAAATTCGATCTCCCCCATACTGTGACATTCTATTAAACGTGTAGTAGAAACACATTTGCCTCGCGCAGAGGAAATTGGTTCAAGAGCTTATCTTGGGGAAAAAACCTATTTTGTATGTTTCTGGGCTTACGCGTATAATTTAATGTGACTTTTAGAGAGTAACGGGCGGATAGAATAAGTCATTTGACGGATCATGTTATCTTTAAATTGGATGACGTGTCACACACAAGCCTGATCTTAGACGATAAATTACGTGTTTGATAATAATATAAGATTACGTTTAAAGACTATTTAATCTAAAGGAATGCCTTGTACTTGTCATTCATATTAGGCTTGGTGACAAAAAAACTTAATTAATCCATTTGCATGCCGTAAGGTTGATTATAGAGTTCTCAATGTAAACATTTAAGATCTTTTTGTAATTACCCATTTTCGTAAAACAAATTTATATTTATTTATTTATCAATTAGATTATTAGAAAATTTTGTCCGCGTCTATTCTCTTTAGTTTCAAAATCAAAAAATTACAAAGAGCTTAGAAGTTTCGGCTGGCGTCACGTCTATATACGAGTTTTATGTAGGCTTGACGTCACAACACCCCACTTCCGTATGTTCTTTGTCGATTTTAATTCGACAAAAGAATAAAATACTTGTCCCATATTTTTTTATTATCTACCTGACGAACTAATTAGAATGGTACAATATATTATAATCATTATTTATGATTGTTTAATGTAGTATTGCAGAAAACAAGAGTTACCGATTTAGATCAGCATATTAGCAAACCGAAGTGGCAGTGAACCCGTCATATCAGTCGCAGACCGTCGATAAGCGTTGAGGTAGACGAGTTTTGGAGTGAAAACCGTGAATCGGCAAACATAATATGTAGTATAGGATTGGCTTGAGACTAGATGAAGTGACAATACATGAAGGATGGCTGGAAGTGGTAGGAAACGTAAAACCGGGTTTAGTGGCGTATTATGGGAGAGTCCTATGTCCAGCAATGGACGAGTCCGCCCATGGAAGTACCACATCTTTGCCAGATATTTTCTCATTAAGCAGATTCCTGCTTAATGAGCGAGAGAGAGAGTGCAAACATCATTGTGTTCCGTTTTTGAGGGCAATGTTTCCTGAGAAATTACTGGGTATACAGATAAATGATTTTTTTGTTTAACTCTTGGTGTCGAACCCAGTGCAGTATTTGGGAATGATAATTTGGACTCTTAATTTTTCAATAATTGCGCTAGGCTGAGCATATTATGATATTATGAGCAGGCGTGTAGTTTACCAACAAGCATATGTTCCGCTCGTCCCATCTCTCTATTGATACTGTAAGAAACATCAATATCAGCATTTAATTCTACTCCAGGTCAATTTTACGAAGAACTATACTGTAAGATCAACCCTTCTTGGTAAGTGCGTTTTAATATGAACCACGTCGTTACTCAACATCAGACAAGATGGCAGTCAAGCGCAAATATATTGTCAATAAAAAAAATTGATTGTCTGCAAAGGCGGTTGGTTTACGGACGATAGTTTAACGTAACAAAGTTCATTGATAGATGTGGCGCAAGCGTACAATGAGCGTAACGGGATATAACGGGACACTTTTTCGTGCATGCAGACGACGTTCATCGATTTATTAGACGTTGTCACGTCAAAAATCATTAACAAAAACATTGGCAGTCTTAGGGGCTGCCGATAGAAGCTAAAACTTATAACTTAACAGTTTAATAGTTCATTTAACGTAATTCTTTACTAACAATTAAAAAAATTTACTAACCCCCGACTACCTCAGATTTGTTATCTGTACGACATTCTACTAGTCAAGCCCTTTCATTTGATACCCATATAAAGGGAGTTGTGAAAAAAGAAATGTATTTCGGCATTTTGTGGAAGCGGCCATCTTGGATTTGAAATTTGTCATATTGCAATGTATTTTACTAGTCAAGCACTTTCATTCGATATCCATATTGAGGTAGGTTGTGCAGAAATATTTTGTCTGCCATTTTGTGGCGGCGGCCATCTTGAATTGATATTATTCAAACGTAGCTAAGAACATCAGCACGGATATTAACCATCAAATAAAAAAAACCGCATCGAAATCGGCTTATCCGTTTGAGCTCTACGGTGCCACAGACAGACACACACAGAGACAGACAGACAAACAGATATCGACACCCCTTTTTTGGTCGGGGGTTAAAAAAATGATTTTGGGAAGCGTTAGTTGTCGATGAGTTTTGTTAACCCAAATCTATCTAACCTAATCTATTAGGTGACAATTGACGCAAGTTCTATGATTTATGTTTACCCAAAAAATTCTCAATGCGCCTGAAGAACTAGGTACTTTAAAAAAATACATATTTTGTAGAGATCACAGAACATTTTAGTTTGTAACATCTTAGTTTATTATTTAGTGGATTACAGTAAGAATATAAAGGTATGTATGGACAATATTTACAAATAATAAAATAAATGAAACACGCCGTCGAGATCGCTGCCGCGCGGCAGGGTTCCCAGGACGCTGCGCTGGTAGCATTGCCCCGTTGGATGGCGATGCTTAGGTTTTGGGCGAAGTATGTGCCGGCTCTGAGATCCCCTGAGGCAAGAACCAACCGCTTCGACAGTTTTTTGGAGAACTAACATTATTATTACATTGGTGGACAATTCACACACAACACCATCAGACCCCAAACTAAGCAAAGCTTGTACTATGGCGGCCAGATAGCTAATATAATACTTATATAGTTTTAAATACTTACAATTTATTGTTTGTAACATTTATTTGTACAATTTCGAAATTGGCTTATGATAAGATTTATTTCAAATTAATAATTAAATTGGGTCACTCTCAGTTTTTTTATAAATAAATAAATGGTATACAATTCACAAACAACACCATCAGACCTCCAAACTAAGCAAAACTTGTACTATAGTGGCCAGATAGCTAATATAATACTTGTATAGTTATAAATACATACTTATTATACAAAGAAACTTATATTGAAATTCTTTTTCTGTGTAACCCTATACCTACGAGTTTCAATAGAGCAAAAATACTTGACTTTCAATAACCTCTGCTGTCAATTTGGTTAATATCGTGTTAGACGCAATGACGTAATTGTGGCAAAATTACTGTTATATTTTGTTAAGGTGATTTTAGGAAAGCCTTAACATATTTGAGATGAGGATTAATAAAGTAACAAATATATTCATAATCTGATTCAGAGTTGAGTTGGTGTTGTGCTGGACAGAAACAGTGGTATAATGAGATTCAAGGCTATGAAGTAAGAACGTACCAAGATGTTACGGACGAATTATCTTTCATTTTAGTATATTTTCTGTGATGTCATCGACACGAAGAATACATACTAATAAGAAGCGATGAATAAAATAAGTAAGTAAAAAAAAACGAAGAACACTATTTTTACGAGCAACTCTCTTCCGTTTCATCCACTTATTTTCCAATTCCGTTATTTTACAGGGATAAAAAACAGCCCATGTGTTATTCCAGACTATTATTATCTAACAGTGTTTAAAATTTCAACCCAATTCGCTGAACCGTGCCGACGTGATTGAGCAACAAACATCTAAACATGCAGGGTTTGCACTTGACCGACATCTTTTTTTAAATTATATGACAATTCTGTCTACGATGGAACGTTTTTACCTAGAAGAAAGGGAATTCTCGTCTTGAAGACTCCAAGATTGTAACCATCCAAAAAAACAGTAAAATTCACTCAGACAACGCATTTCATATCCTAGATACTCTTATTACAAATGTGAAGCTGTACACAGATATATACTCTTTATTGTTAACACTGAAGTAAAAACAGATATACATGCAAAGAAAAACAATAAGTACTTTTAATCACGGTAAAATAATTAGAAAGAATACTAAAACCCTCTACATACGAGCCTTGAAATCAGAGGAAATGACGTAAAAGTAGTGGGGAGGACATTGCACCATATGGTTGGTGATCTATGGTGCGATGTAGGATTTTAGGGCTCGTGTGTAGAGGGTTTAAGCGGTTGAAACCACGGAGAAAGGATAGATTTTGCTAAAATAGCCAGCTTATATTGATGCTACTGTTATGACGTCATAGATGTTTATTACTATGTTAGAATGTATCAACAAAACTATAAACAGTTGAAAGGTGAGGGTCGACCGCAACCGTTGACGCTGCTCTATAGTTCCTTATGGGTCCACAGGATTTTCAACCGTTTGGGTGACACCACTGTAGAAGGGTCGTTAATGATATTGTGGTATTTGGGACGTGCCCTTCTGTTGCGTTATGAGAATGCTGGGTCAAGGCTTAGTGTATTGGAATTGAAGGACGTATTGTGAATTTTATGGCATGCGAATTGATCTCGAAGAATTGTTGACTCGTTGATTTAAGACTAAGCAAAACAAATACAAACAAATTGCGGTGATACAAAACACATTTTCAGGTCAGTCTTGGCATTTTGAATTCGTTTGGATCCCTCCAAACGATTTTTTTTTTTTTTGAATAAAAATCCAAACGAATTAAAAATTAATTATACGGATTTGAATTTGAAAAATCTGCGGAAAAGTTACGGCTGGTCTAGTAGCCTGTGGGAAAACGGCTACTGTCGATCCAGAGTCACTGATTCGAATCCCACGCGCACCATGATATCTTGAAAAGCTTATGCGTATCGCCACTAACTTGAAAATGGCAACAGGAAAATATCGAGAAGATACCGGCACGTTCTTTGACTCTTTCGAGGTCATACGTCATCTACCAACCCGCATTGGGCCAGCGTGGTGGGTTATGGGCTTGACTCTCTCTTTGGAAGAGAAAACACCCTAATTCCCAAGAGTAGGAGCATTTAGTAGGCTGTTGATGGAATTATGATTGAGTAAAAGCATTCCAGCCGTAACAACGCCCAATTTGACAAACATAAAAGATATAATGGGAGGCTAAAATAATTGCTTGCTTGTTTTTTCAAGTGCCCAAGTGAATATTATGTGCTACACACCTTTAACATTGAAGTTAAACTTTGTTGGGAAAATGACATGTTCCAAGAAACATACTGTTTACTACATGAAACTTATCTTAAAAAGTTTTTTTTAAATTCTTCCTTCTCTTTTTCATAAAATGTATTTGTTTTTTAGCTCTAGCTGTGTTTCTTTTTGATTTAACTTATAAGCGACGAAAAATGGTTACAATAATACAAAACAGATCAGTGCAAAATTAATTTTAGTGTAGGATACATTGATTCAATATAATTTGTCTGTTTTTTACGAAAATTCCTCATAAAACGTTGTGGATTGACATCGATATAAAAGTTTACTGCATCGTCATGACAAATGCACGTTTGAATCGGTAAATAGCATGAAAAAGTCATATTAAAATATTGTATGAACAAGGTAACTTTCGTAATATTTCATATATAAGCTATAATATTATTTTAGACAAATGACAAACATTTGTTTGACAAATATTCAACGTCAATTCCAAAACTAATAAAATTGTCATATTGCAAAATATTACCAAAGCTCTCATTGCGTTTGTTTGACATCACAAACGGCGACGATTTCTAAATTGATTTGATCTTTCTAAAGAACTAGACAACATTTTGGACGTACCTTGTGTAAAAGTTTAGAAAACAGTCAACATTCTATTATGAATAGAGAGTTTATAGATGCTAGGTTACCTAGTAGAATCTGCACTAGAAATAAGGACGCAAAATTAGATAGATAGATAGATAGATAAACTCTTTATTGCTCCTAAATTACAACGAAAAATAATAAAGAAAAAACAAACCATAGAATAAAGTAGCAATTGGTGACCTTATCGCTAAGAGCGATTTCTTCCAGGCAACCGTAGGATGGTAAAAAAGAACTTAATAATGGAAGACGGGGAGTACAATTAGGAGTATATAGATACTTCCGAATGATAATCTGATATTAATGACTAACAATTAATTTTAAATACAACAATATACATAATACATACATAATATACCAATTTTACGTCCTAATACACAAATAATTTTAGTATAATAGACTAAATAAACTAATAATAATATGTTCAACGAATGCAAATATGTGAAGATAAATAGATTACAATTTTATTACGACTTTAAGGAGAATAATGACTTCAACTACATGATGACTGTAACAAATAGAATTCTTTGACCTGATTCTTAAGGTCCATAAGTAAAGTAACACTAGTTTATTTAACGAAATAATGTATTTTACTCAAGCTTATCGTGCCGATGGGGTGAACGAGTTTGACCACTAATGGGGGAAATGAATTTAAACACTTATGAAATTCACTCGCGTTCATTGCGTTCTGCAAAGTCAACCGAAAGTATTGTTGGGTCGCTTATTCGCGTCGCTAATACTATTATATATCCTATTCCGAAGACACGGTCCAAAGTCACCACAAAATCGTCGCTGTCTTTTATAATTCCAGTTATTGTTACAATTACAATTTAATTCGTTTAATACTGGACAGTTTTTGACTCTCGGATGTGCTGTGTGAAAAAAGTAAATAGAAATAAAACAAACTAGATAAATAATTTTGCTATCCTATTCTACTTGTATTATTAATATATTTATTATGTTTGTTGATCGTTAATGAAACATTCAAATTTCCGCGCAAAATAACGTGAACAAGAACCACGCGAGTAAAACGAGGTATATATAGCCAGTGCATAACAAAGACCATTTTGGCAGTACTGTCAATAAAGTCTACGTGGATATATTTACCGCTAAAAGGTTTATGGTTCAACCATAGTATTTATTCTACAACCAGGATCCTTCATATAACAAAGTAGACTTTATTGGTAGGTACATCTTATGTTTTGTTTCTTGACAATTACTAATGTGGGCTACATACTCTTGAGAGCAAAGTGACATAAAACAAAACTTACCAAAAAATTCTTCCCAAACAAAAAATCCTTTTTTTAATTAGTTAACTCAAAACTTATGTTAAAAATATAGATCTCGAAACTTTGTGTATTTTTTTAAAACAAACCCAGAATTTGTCAAATTATTGACGACATTCAATCTTTATGGACATTTTCGACTTTGACGATTTCAAACAAACTCAAATTTGTCAAATTTAGGTTTGGTCAATCTTTGTATTACTGAGTTTATTTCCCCGAAACAATCGCAATCGCTGTTTCTCATTAGCAGCTACTTTTATCGCCAATCTGCCCAACAATTTGATAAAGTCCCCCCATTATAATTAAGATCCCCTCATAAAGCGGAATTTAGGGCTGGACCAAACTTTATAGTGCAATCGACGTCGCCTAGGCCGTAAAGGTAGTCCTAACGTTTTACGGCTTTGACTAAATAAATACACTGTAGGGTCCTTTTACTGCTAGTGCCTTGCTTAATTAATTTAATGGGGACAACCCTACCGTTCGTGATAATATCAATTTAAGGGGAGAAACACTACTGACTTCGCAGTAAGCCTGATGCGGTTTTGCTGTAATATCCAAGAACCTTTGCGCAATGGACTTCGGAAACAGTATTTGAGATTGTATTTTGGAACTTACATATATGTACATACCACTCTGTTTTTCTTATTTTTCAATTGTGGTTTTATAATCATTTTGAAGTCATAATAAATACTATATAATAAAATTATAATTTCAGAAGAGTCACATTATCGATTTACCATAACGTGAAGCAAAAACTGTGTTCTCCTTTTTATAAAAATTGGAAACGGGAGTGTAAAACTATCTATACTTATACCTAGTTTATTACAGAGGAGAATCGCAGAATGCTAATATTTATTATTTAATTGTGCACAATATTTACATTCCATTTATAAAAAAACATTACATTACCACGTACTTGACCCGTCCGCATGTCACGCACACCGCACCGCAAATAATCTTTTGTTAATTGCTATAATCTGTGGTCCAATTGAGAATAATAATACCTTGAGACTGTATTATTTACAAATATCTAGAATATTTAATAGGGGTTTTTTGTTTGCCATAGAGTTTGAATAAATCGAAATAAATACTAATATTATAAAGCTGAAGAGTTTGTTTGAACGTGCTAATCTCAGAAATTACAAGACCGATTTGAAAAACTCTTTCGTCGTTGGATATCTACGTGATACCTTAAGGCTATTTGTTAAAAATGTACCACGGGCAAACCCGGGGCGGGCCACTAGTCTTTGAAATAAGAGAAGTTACTTCCTACAATGATAATTAACCTAATATACTGCAAACAAAACGCAAACTGCTAGTATGGATAGCTTAGTGTATGTCAGATCACTAAGGGTAGAGTAATAAATTATTGTGCCGCTTATCTTATCTCAGATAGGTACTAATCTTGAGCATTGTCCGGCTTAAAGTAATTATCGTGTGATGAGGATACATTGGCCAGCCGTAAGCTGAGGTTATTAGGTACCAGGGTATCATACATCTCTAGAGATTGCTTTAAAATTAAGGGTTCGTGCGTGGGATCTATCAACGGGATCCTTTGAATCCTCAAGTATTCAATCTTGGGGGTTTCAATACAACCGTTACAATCTGTTTTTATCACGACTACCCCAAAAATTTGTTTTTAAGAGCTAAGTAAGGAAGTTTAATCATGAGCATTGAATATTTTTCGTTATTCCGATAAAAGTAATATCTAGATATAGAATTCTGTCATTGTTAAAAATGTTAGTATGTTTGGATTTTTTTTTTTAATGAGAGAATTATAAACCTTTCCGGAATATTTCATCAAATGACTTCAAAAACACAAAATTTAATGAAGTCAAGCTTTGTATTACGGCAGTGTAATTAAAAGTACTGCTTTAAATATTGCAGGATAAATGAACAAATATACTGGTGGATATTTCACGCACAACATTATCTTGCCTCAAACTAAGCAAAGCTTGTAATATGAGTTTACTGAAATAATATTATTAAAATCGTAAATACACAGACCCGTAAAACCACCCAGACAGTACAAATATCTGAATTCGTCAGGCAAATCAAAGTCACAATAGTAAGGTCAGAAAACTGATTCAAATGAGTTATTTTATGCCCGACCATAACCCGCTGATCTCACTTTCAACTTACAAAATTTTATTTATCGCATAAAATCGCAGCTAAAAATCGAATAAAACACAGACACCGAGACAAATTTAATCGATTAAAAAAAGAAGATAGAAGGAGTAAAGCCCTCAAGTTCTTTATTTTAAAAGTTTTCTGCGCGATCTTTTATCCTAGGGTTTTAACTAAGGCAGTGTTTTTTAATTAAAAATCGGTTTACTCAGGATTGGCTGTACTGCAGTTTCATTGAATTTCTTGGAGAGTAAAAAGTCAGACAATGGAGGAAATCTAGCTGCACAGAAAAACTACCTCAGCTATCGAAATCAAAATAGGATAATGTAATCAGCATAGAACTTAAATAGATCAAAGCAAAGTAGTTACATTAGTGTGTTTGTAAATTGCGCTACAAAAATTGCCTCCACCGAATTTCCTATGAACCCAATTACTAAGTCATCGGGGTAGGAAAATTATTAGGTTTTTGTTAATTTTCCAAAATCCGATTTCAATAAAATTTAAATGGGGCCACCTCTGAACTATCTCTACTAACCAAACAAAAGAGAACCATCAAAATTAATTCACTATTAGCGGAGCTATTGAGTAACACACATACAAACAAAAGAACCTTCAGTCAAATTGATTTTTCTTTCAGATTTTTTTAAAGTCGGTTAAAACACCAAGATTAAGATATATTTTTTTCATCTTTATTAATTAAAAGGAGTTTTGTTATGCAATGACTATGTCACTCCCGTAACTAAACATAAATGTAATATATTTATCATTACCTACATAACACATTCTACAGCCTACACTTTCATATGTCAAAATAGTTAAAGCTCTTCGTTTGAGTCGTTGAAAAGTCAACCATGAAACGATGTCGCTTTTCCAGCTACGAGGAGCTTTTCTTAATCCTATTATGTAACTTTGAAATCAATTCACATAAGTTACTTCGACTTAATCGAGAAAAAAAATCGATTCAACTTTAGATCACTGATTCGATTTTTATCCGCACTTTAGGGTCGTTCAAATGAAATTTATGAACAAGTGCGTCGTGATGAGGGACTTCAGTGAAACATGTTTAGTTTTCTAACTTGTAGCGTTTCTCTATGTACGTTTGAGAAAAGATATCAATTTTTTTTACCGCATTCAAAAAAGAGGAGGTTCTCAATTCAAATGTATGTTTTTTTATTGTATGAATGTTAATCGATAGCTCCGCTCCTAATGCTCCGCTCCGCTCCGCAAATCGTGAAACAATTTTTATGGTTTTATCTTTTTTTGGTTAGTTATAGTTAAAATGCGGTTCAATATAACTTTAAACGAAAACGGTGCGATGGTTTCTGAAACCTGAACAAAAACTAAAGTTTGCTTTCATTTATCTAGATGACTAAGTCATAAAAACAGACTTCAATTTAAAATTAAATTCACACACTCGACAAAATTGAATAAGGACTAAGTCATTTTTTCATAAGGTTTTTCGGAGAAATTAACCTATTAACAGGTGAAGTCACAAGACAGGGCTGTCGTAAACACGGAACATAAAGAGCCCACTGTTGCCCACTACTGCGAGTCAGGGCCTTCTCTCGCAAAGAGAGAGTAAAGGTCAAATTTTACCAAACTGGCCCAGTGCGAGTTGGTATACTCGTATATCGCATGACCACAAAAAATATTAGAACGCCAGTATCTTCACGATGTTTTCCTTTATTGTTACAGCTAGTGCTGAAGGCAAACTTCGACGTCCAGTCTTGGAAAAAAACGCAAATCAGTGATGATAGATGTACAGGTGTGATTCGAATCTAAGCGTGGTAATACCAGCAGCAAGCTATACACGTTTCCTACAGGTAGTGGACTTGATCGTCTTGGTTATCTTTCCTTATACATTATATTGTATAGATTATAGACCTTCATCAGTCTATGAATAATTCAGAAGTGCTTAGAGTAAGTAGTTAGGTAGGTAGTATGTAATGTGTTGTAGTTCTCATTGTAATTTAGTTTTACTAAAAAAAGGATTTGACCCTCTAAAAAAAGCAAAATACTATGAATATTATCATGCAGCGGAAAACATTTTTAATATCCAGAATTTTTGTACAAAACTTCAAACACATTTTATAAAATTCCCATTCATCATTTTCCAACCCACCGAATCGTATTCCCTGTCATAGTATTAACAGCTGTAGTTTCTCGGCACAAAACTCCAAACGAAGTCAATTAAATATCCCGAACTGCATTTGTCAGACAAATTGGAAATTTCCGAACGATTGGACCCCTCAAAGAAAGTACCACGTAGAAAGGACTTCACACACAAGACGTCAAGAACTCACGCTTTGCTAATCTGCCCTTTATAAAAGAATCTCGGGGGCGAGTTTCCCTAAATCCCTTTTATTTTATTACTATAGGGTAGGGTGACAAGAGGGTGCAATAGTTATTAGATTAGATTCTAAGTACTTTTCACGAAATAGGTTATTTATTATTATGCTACTGTGCATACTATGCTTTATGGCGGTTTCTCTAGTTTTCCCCTCAGTGTACCTCACTTTAGTCTTTAAATTAAATAGATTTTCAACCACCTTCGAACATCCTCAAGTTGTCTGAATAAAATCGCTTTCAACAATATTGCATACATAATTAAATTTCCGTAGCTTCAATGACTCAATGTACTCGTAAATTAAGTACCTATTATGGGCTACTTCCTTAGATATGTTATTTTTGTTTTAGTAAATATAAATAATAAATAAATATTAGTGGACAATTCACACACAACACTATCTGACCCCAAACTAAGCAAAGCTTGTGTGATGGCAGTCAGATAGCTGATATAATACTTATATAGTTTTAAATACATACTTATTATACATAGAAACACCCAGACACAGTGCAAACATTTGAATTCATCACACAAATATTTGCACTGGGTGGGGGATCGAACCCACGACCCTCGGCTTCGCAGGCAGAGCTACTACCAACTAAGCCACTAGGGCAGTACTTTTGTATTTTAAGTAAAACTTTTGAATTTGTCAATATCTCGTATTTACACACATTTTTACAAAATACATTGCAATCTCGTATTTTTTTTTTTACTATTAAAGGTTAACTCATGACCGCCATCTCGCCTGTTGTACAGCGACGATGCGTTCTGCAATAGAATATGCTAACCGGTTCATTATTGGCTCGAAGTTACCAAGACTGCTACATAGATATTGTTGGCATTTAAGTTAAAAGCTATCAAAAGGATCATTTCAGTACGTTACTGAAATATTTATTTACTAAAACCAAGTACGCATAAAAATTCCGACGTAGCCTCGCTAAAACAAAAAACTGTATCACTAGAGTCGGCCACATTTGCAGGTTGTCACTGATAGGCTGACACGCACACATTAACACAAATAGTGCGTGTAATGACCTACTGATATGTGCGTGTCAGGCTGTATGTATGTGACAGCGCGCACATGCATATTATGTGGCGGCCGACTTGATGGACACAGTTTTTGTTTTAGCGAGACTACGTCCTACTTTATTTATACGTCCATGACTAAAACTAGTTTCAATGAATGATGAAAAAAACATGAATACACTTTTACTCATACAGACCAACACAAATGCGTGAAAGGGAAATGATTTCTGATCTGTGAGACCAAGCCCGTACCCCTTAAACCCTTTTCCCTATTTCCCCATAAATAAGAATCCGACGAAAGCCGAAAATTGGGGTGAAAAAGCCCCACTAATATTACCCCGATGCATCGGTAATCATATGAAATGAAAACTATTTGGCCACCCTCCTTTTGCCAGAATATTTGCCCCGTTAAATCCTTTGCTTTCATGTCATGTCAGGAATGAGGAGTCATAAGATAAGGCTTACGTTAAACTTACCATCCGTTTATTATATTGAAAATTTATAATATTATTAGTTGCGCCCCACGGCTTAACCCGCGGCTGGAGAGTTTTTATGATACTTTATTTTCGCCTAGTTCGATTTTAGGGTACATTTTTATTTATTTATAACTAAAAAATCTTTATGAGTATGTTTTAAGCTGTTAGCTCCAACGAATAATCCATTAAAAATTTCAACCCTTTATTTTTGTAATAATCTCTAAAGTCTTATTTTCGGGGCAGCACGTAATGTTCCTATATTATATTACGTGCAAATAGTAGATCTAGAATTTATTACTTCTTACTAACAATGATATCTTGATGTATCTTATTTTCTTTGGAAGTGGCTGCATAAAAATTGAATTTGCCAGTCACAGTCACATGCGAGCTAACTAGCCGCATCACTTGCATAATCCATAAACAGCCCACTTAACTAAACGTTCCCACTCCTGGGACTTGGGGCGTTCTCTCGCAAAGAGAGTTCAAGGTCATAATCCACCACGCTGGCCCAGTGCGAGTTGGTGGATGACACATGACTTCGAAAGATTCTAGGTACATGTCGGCTTCCTCACGATGTTTTCCTTCACCGTTCATTACGCACATGATCGAAAAGACGTTGTGCGCGTGGTTTTAAACCCGTGGTCTCCGGATCGGCAAAAGTCGTACTCGACTAGACGATCAGCCGTCTAGTCTAGATCGTACTTATAGCTGCATCACAAGCAGGATTTACACTACTAATTATAGCAGTAGTAGTAGGAACCGGTAGTAATAACATGGCGAAATACAGTGACTAGAAAATAAACTTAGTAGTGGTAGGACTCTTTGCAGAGTTCACCAGGGGTATACAGTAAGTACTATACATTTTCCAGTTTTTAACCTCCAAGCAAGTATATGCAAACATCACTGCGCTCCCGTATGAAGAGCATTTCGTTATAACTTTCACAATGCCCTAACTCGTCTCTTCCTCATAATTTGAAATTAACGTCTTCCCAATTTGACAACATCTAAAACTGTGGGTAACTTTAATCCCGGGAAGTGGCAACAAAAAAGCTAATTTTCGCTATAAATTTAATACCGTCAGTCTTGTCTCCGCGGGAAACAAGTTTTCAGTAAAAAAGAAATTAAAAACCATAAATCTTGCGGCCAGTGTCTTGTTAGTTTGTTTAGGTAAATAATAAAGACAAGGAGGTTTCCTGCTTCTTCAGACTACGCAACATACTGACAAAGGTGAGATAAAAAAAAGAAATACAAAAGATGGGTTTCAAATACGCTTCGATAAAAATCTGGACCTAATTAATTTGAGACGCAACATCATGCGAGATCTGCTTTAGTTAAGGCGGGGAACATACTATATGTACTAACTACCTTTGGGATGACTATGCTTGCGAATGAAGGAGCATTTAGGTGAGCATGCGTGCTATAAGTATCCCTCCCTATTTACATATGTAGCTTAACTCAGTCAATGATTTTAATTGTGTTCTTTTATATTGATTGTCTCTGTCTACTCGCTATGTTTTTGTCTTTGATAACCAATCAGTAGATTGTACCCCTAACAATATGTATCATAATCTCTGTATATAAAAACGTTGTATCACTTTTTGTACGCTTCAAAAATTCAAAAAGTTCTGCACCGATCGAGCTGAAATTTTAAAGTGATATGTAATGCGCACCAAAGATTGTTTTTAATCTAACTTTTGCATCACAATGTGCCACAGCGAAGCATGGCAGGGTACAGCTAGTTGATTATATATTGAGCTCTTCAAAGTTAACAGTTGACCGCCCATCTCGCCAAGTTGTCCATGATGGAGCGCGCTAACCTCAAAGAAACCGATTCACATTCAATTTGATTATAACCAGGAAAAAAACCCATTCAGGCAACACAACCCATAGCATAGACGTTCTTATCACAAAAGTAGAGTCAAACCTCTGCGTCCGAGTCTTTGGTACGTCAATCATAAAATGATGTCGTTTCTTCGAGTTGCGAGCAGTCTTATAGAAAAAAGAGCAAGGTGGTATTACACACGATAGTAGCACACTCTACGTAATGTATCCAATAAAACCTGATAAGCTAGCAATTTTGCAGCGTTGTTCAAGACTTTGCAGTCTTTTTCGAACAAGGGTGTCGTTTCCTATAAGCCTTTTGGCACGTAACTAGATCAATTCTAGAGCTTTCAACTTAGTCGACCCATCCCAAAGGTCCCAACAAAAATATCATTTTTCCCAGAACATATCCACGTGTTACACGTTCGGCCAGTATTTCTAAAGCGCATTAAAGAAATTTTAACCTCAGTAAGACAACGAGATAAGCTTTATACGAGGAAGTTAGCTTCTAATCTTAAATATATCCACTTTAACTCGGCGTAACATTAACATAAACTGCGGAATTTAAACGATGAATTAGCCGAGGTTTCTAATTAAGATTCAACCGCTTGAAAAACACATTTTTGCTCGAAGAGTTTTAAGATTTCGGGCTATAATTTCGCGCCATTTGCCGTTATGGCGCCGCGGAAGCGGATGTTGCGTCTAATATCTGGTGGTTGCTCAAGTTTCCATCCAATATAAGTGTTTTAATTGAATAAATTTACTTATTAAAGTTTATGACAAGTTATTTAAAAGTTAAGAACTTTCATTTTTTATATTTTAATTCATATTCATGTAAATTTTCAAATTAGTAATTTTTTTTCAATAGGCTAATTTTAGTTTGCCTCATATAGTCTTGACAATCTATCGAACTCTCAGATTACACATAAGGTGCAGCTCCTTACAACCCATAATTTTTCAAATAGATAGTTATGCTTATACGTATAGTATACATATACATGGTGCATACTTAAAAGTACTCTATACTAACACACTTACTTACCGGACTCAATGACCTACAAAATTTTTGAAGATGACAAGTGCACGAACACCTGCCAGCAGCTGGGCTAGGCCCAAGCTACCGGTGGTTAGGGCTGCAGACTGAGGAACCGGACGATGCGCGCTGTGTCAAGGATAACTGCCTTCTACATCTGGCCCTTAACCCAACCGTCTAGCGAAAGGCTCTTGAGATGTCGGTCTAGAATTTTTCGCTATCAGGCCGTTTGCCGACACGACTATTGGGACTATGATCGTCGAATCAACATCCCACATGGCGGTAACCTCATGAGCCAAGTCAAGGTACTTGCTAAGCTTGTCCTTTGTATGATTTTGATAAAAAAAAAATTGAATTTGAGTTCTAAGTATGAGACTTAAAAATTTTTTGTTTTTTCTATTTTTTGTATCAAAATCTAAATGCGGTTTACAAATTACATATACCTACCAAGTTTCAATAGTATAGCTCTTATAGTTTCGGAGAAAAGTAGCTGTGACATACGGACGGACAGACAGACAGACATGACGAATCTATAAGAGTCCCGTATTTTGCCATTTGGCTACGGAACCCCAAAACTACTTTGGAGCACAATACAATTGCTTAAAAACGTCGTAACGTAACTAAATTTACCGGATGGTCCTTCCACTACGTCCACTTCCCTTACATTTATCACCTGCCACCGTCGAAGCCGAAATGAAAAGATTTTTATTTTCAGCAAAGCTTTAGAGGAATAATAAGTTTCTCCAACTCTTTTGTTAGTATGGACAAATTAGCCCCTTTGTTTGACCCGTTTTCGAATGAAAAGGAATTGGGAATCGTTTTTTGTGCCAATTCAGGGTTAAAAGGCTAGGAAATGTTTGGCGAATGGGCGTTTTCGAAGCGGAACGGGCAGCGTAACTTTTAATTTTTTCGTTCTGAAGATCTGCAGATTTTCTTTTTAATTTTTCCAAATGATTAGACTTTTTGTATTTTCACTAGCATCATCATTAACAATCTTTACTAGCAAGTCTTCAGGCTTTTATGTTAAGCCCTCTCACTACAATCTGCCTTATTCTAATTCCAATTAATTATGTTTTCGATTTGGGATGGCAACGCGACGGTGTCATCGACTTCCAATATAATTATTTCTTTTATTTTCCTTGTTTCCGACCGCATCGTCATTTCACATCTATATAAATGTAAGTTTCAAACAATTTAATATAAGCTAATTTTTCACTGAAAAAAATAGATTTCAAATTAAATTCAAAGTGTATTTCTAGGAACAATACTAATAAAAATACTTTTGAAAGCATAGAAGCATTGTTAATCCAGTGGCTAGAATATACGATCCACAAACGTGAGGTCGTAGGTTCAAATCCCGCCTTTGTATTTATGCATGTGCAAGTGTACAATTTTGTCATCAACACTCACTTTAACGGTGATGAAAAACATCGCGACGTAATCACCATGTTCTAAGAAACTATGCGCCCAAATGCTTCATGCGCCAACACTCAGTAAGCCAGTATGTTGGATAGCCTTGTCAAGAATGGAAATATTTAATGGACTGTTCAAGCTACTACAAAACTGTAGTTAACAAATTCTACCTTGCTACACACCATTAAGAGATATCTTAATACTTCTGTAAAATATATAAACAACATTAATAATTCATTCGTTGTAAGTCCTCGAGCTGCCGACGAATCCTTAATGAGACATTTCCTTTATTAGAAGAATCCACGAAATGGTAAAGCACATTTTTTGTCAATTTTAAATTACGAGAAATGAAGGTCAAGCCATACAATATTTTAACAAAAACCATTGTCACTATCCCACTAAATAATGTCATAAATGTTTCAAAGAGTCAAACGAAGAGTTTTGACCCTAATTTTGTAAAATTAACGTCTAGGCTGCGCATTACTTTGCCTGAGTGTGTTTTTCCCGATGGTAACTCTCTTGGCTATCTTTAGATTGAGAGTGAATTGGTCTTCTAGGTAAGCACGCTCCATCGTCAGACCGCATCGTCACTTAATATCAGGTTGAGATGGCGGTAAAATGAAAACCCAAAATAGTAAAAAAACACTAATCTCTCTCTAAATGTAATAGAAGATTTCGAGTCCCATTAGTGAGAACATTTTGTGGGCTGCTTATTATGCTAGAGTTTAAAATGACATAAATCAAAGCTGTGCTTTATTTGTACTCTCAAAAAAATTAAAGAAAGAAACGATAATTAATTAAAAATATTTGAAGTGTTTTACAGAATTGCTAACTTTTATTGGCGCTTTAAATAAAAGTATCTGGTTGACCGAACTTTGCTCGGTTTAAATGCGTTTATAAAGGGATCTAAGTAAAAGATTTTCTCAGAAAAAAAAGAACAAACAGAAAAGACCCGAGTGTAACCATCAGGATTCAAACCGGGGCCTGTTGACTCCGAGGGCGAGGACTCCTCATATTCCATCTGAGCCATTTAGACTTGAAGAACAGTGGCGAATCAAGTTATCGTATGCTAATGACATTATAGAAGTTTTTCATTCTCTCAAAACGCGCATAAAATGATGTTTTAAAAAAATAAAACATAGCTAGATCGATTTATCGTCCCCGAAACCCCCTGTATACATAATTTCATTAAAATCGTTCGAGCCGTTTTCGAGATTCAGATTCTATATATATATATCTATATACCTACAAGAATTGGTCGTTTAAAGGTATAAGATAAAAAGTATTTTGCAAGTGTTTCTCGAAATTTAAACTGGTATTTTTTAATATCTGATGGCTATAATACCGCAAAACTGCTATGCAGGTAAAACTAATTTCTCATTGAAGTCGAATATGAATAATTTATTGGTAGACACACGAGTTCGGTGACATCTCTCAGAATAGATATAATAAGCAAAGCAACGAAATATAAAATACGCTGAGGCCGCATTGATTTAATAGTTCACACATGACTGGCTCTTAAATCGACCTATTTTCCTTAAGACTCTGCCATCATTTTTATCTTGTGACAAAATAGTTGAACTACGCTACATTTAATATAACAGCTTTCCAATGGCATAATATAGCGCAAGAGTAGCGCCACTTAAAAGCGGTAATAAATATCGAGTCAAGTGTTTTTGGTATGTAATTCTGAATACAATGTGAAAATTTATTTTTTAGCTTCATTTATTGGAGTACGTTATGTGATACGGATCCTGCTCAATATTTGAATGATTCAAATGAATTTTAAGAAGACTAGAGATTATTTACTTATATGTAGGTATTTTTTAACGTTCATACGTGTAGGTTTGTACTGGATTTCCATTTTGACTGGCCTCGTGGCTTAGTTGGTTGTAAGTCTGCCTGCGAAGCCGAGGGTCGATTCCCAGCCAATGTACATCACACAAATATTTACATTGGTTGGTTAATATTTGTGTGATGAACACAAACATTTGTACTGTGTCTGGTTGTTTCTATGTTTATAATAAGTATGTATAACAACTGTGTAATATAAATAGCCAGATAACTGATACAATAATATCAGTTATCTGGATTCCATAGTACAAGCTTTGCTTAGTATGTGGCCAGATGGTATTGTGGGTGAAATGTCCACCAATATTTATTTATCTCGACTGACAAAACGCGGATTCCGTCTATGATAAAAAAACAATTCAAATCACTTTCGATTAAAAGACATCTCGATTTAATGAATTATTTAATTTGATATCAATTTTGTTAACTTAACTTCTGTTTTGTTAACGATAAAATATGACTTAGTACTGATTTATGGTAAGACTTTGCAGTGTCTGCTTGGGAAAATACCACACCATTGTCATTTTTTCAACCGTCAAACAGTAATATGCAATTATGAACGTATTCCTGTCTAAAGGGCAGTGTTTATAGGAAAGTTATAAAGCAAAGAAGTGTTACTTTTTAAAAACAGGCGTTTCTTATCATCAAGTGCATTCAACTCGACATTACATTATAATGTACCTCTATAATTTCATTTCCGAATACTCGAACGAAGCCAACTCTACTTTAATAATAATAATAAATAAATAATAATAAATATTGGTGGACATTTCACACACAACACCATCTGACCTCAAACCAAGCAAAGCTTGTAGTATGGAAGCCAGATAGCTGATATAATACTCATATATTTTTAAATACATACTTATTATACATAGAAAACACCCAGGCACAGTACAAATATTTGAATTCATCACACAAACATTTGCACTAGGTCCCCACCTATCGAACCCACGACCCTCGGCTTTGCAGACAGACTTTCTACAAACGAAGCCACCAGGCCAGCCATAATGAAACACTTAAACTTTTAAATGTGTTGCTTGAGTGCCCACTCATGGTTTGCTGATGGATGTAAATTTGAGTGTCTATATTATATATGTTTTCTAGGTGAGTGCGCTACATCATGTACCGCAATGTCTCTACTCCCTAAATTAGCGCGGAACCCATAAGGGTTCGGCCACGCTATGAATCACCATTTGAAAACGTTAAAATATTTTTTTTATCTACCCTCTAAAATTTGGAGGGTAGTTTTGACAAAACAATTCAAAAGTGAACATTTATCATCTAAAAATGGTTTTGTAACAGCAAAAACAACAAAAAGCTATAAACTAGTGCAATTAATAAATAGAAAATGTCATAGAAAAGTTACATCTTAGATGTTAACATCTGGCGAGATAAACGTAAAGTGCAAAATAAAAAAAATATAAAACTACGAACCAATAATGCCATCGGAGAACACCAGACCTACTCACGCAAAAAAATTATACTGTTTCCATAATTATTTGTTTAACAGTTTTCCTACGTAACCCTGGATATAGTAGTGTCAAAGGCACCCTATTTATTTGATATACATAGGTCATATAAATGCCATGCATAGGATATAGGAAGATTTGCGAACGCCCGTCGGAGAGGAATTATTCAGTGTTCTATGACCGGAGTCGGTGACGTATTACTGCAATATGTCGATGTTCTAGATATATTACAGCTATACGTCTATTTTATATTAAACGTTAGATTAGGATAGAGCTATGGGCAGTATGCTGTGATGAAAAGAGATAGAGAGATCTACTATATGTATTCTTGTAGTAGTTAGACTGTCCGCCTGGGGAAGTATTACACTCATAAGTTTAGTAAAGTCTTTGACCACAGCTTCGCACGTTATTCTACCGCCATGTAGTAATGTGCAAACATCAATGTGTTCTGGTAGATCTTACTCGTAGATAGAAAATAAGTAAACAGATCAGGTTTTTCCGCACGGTTCCTTTGTATTATACCAATCGCAAGCAGATGAAGTGAATACTTGCTACGGCAACAGAGTGAAATGCCGCGACAAAAGTATGACACTTCCACAAGAGCGAAAAGACAAGAGCGATCAGACCGGAAAGATTTACCACTTAACTAGAACAGTCTTAGGCCCATAGCACACGGCGTTTTGTAAATGCACTGACGACGCGCAGAGAACGCGCGTAACGCGATTCAAACGAGATTGGATCGCAACCTTGTAACTTAAGCACACGGGGCGATTGTAAAACGTGCCTCTACTGCGCGTATACGCGCAGATACAGCGGTACAGACGCGAGGTAGTCGCTCGTAGCTTTTGCGTTTTGATCAGAGACTCCTCTGCTTTAGTTGTACAATGGCGTCGGTTGAGACAACACTGCTTACGTTGGCTTTAGTACTTCTTTTAAAAAGTAAAAAACGTAAAAAAAGCTTCAAATGCGCGTAAACGCGCTTCATGCGCGTAAACGCGCTTCATGCGCGCGTTTCTATTATCAATGCAAATGCAACAATCAGCGTTTAAGGCGCCGAAGAAGCGCGTTCCTGAAACGCGCGTCGTCAGCGCGTTTAAAAAACGCCGTGTGCTATGGGCCTTAGCTTTGATATTTCTCTCTCTATTCTTTCCGCTTAAAATGATAAAGACCGCTACAGCAAAGCAAAATCCGATTTATTTAGGCGGTAGGTCGTGCTTTCGGTGTAAAGCGTTTGTTCCAACTCTATACGTAGTATATGCAAACTCTTTGGTTTAGACTCTTTTGTTTCAGTAGCTGCGTGAGTCTGTGCTATATTGGCAGGAATGTTGCATACTATCAAGCACATGCCCTGCTCGTTCCGTCTCTCTATAATATGTATAATAAAAAATGTGTATAAACCGTTTTGAGGCATGTAGTAAGAAACTTAACATAGTTTGTTTGGGTCCGGACCTTAGTGGTAAGTCTGCTTAAGTAGATGGAGGTAGTATAGTGTGTTTGTAAGTGTTTGATTCTAAGCAAATGTTACTAATTTTGTGACACACAAATATTCTTTTATGTTTGGGTGTTTTAATAAATAAAAAAATTGGTGATCCCAAAAAGCCAGACAGCTGATATAATGCTTATATAGTTTTAAATAAACATACTTATCATATAAATGTAAAACACCCAGACAAAAAACAAATATTTGTATTCTGTACAAAAATATTTACACTGGGTAGGAATCGAACCCACTATACACGGCTCGCAAACGGACTTACTACCAACCACGAGACCAGAGAGTTTCTATGTAACACATAAATAGACATCTACATAATAAGGTACATTGGTAGTCCAACCCCACCACTGTAACAAGGGTTCTGCCGATTCTGTTTGATTAATTGATTAATCTGTTTGAGATAATTTCAACTACCTTGTGAGTTATAGGTGAAGTTCTTGTAAGTTCGTACTAGATTTACTAATTTTCTTATTTTTTTAACTTATAGTCATAGTATATGTTTAACACTTGACCGCTATCTCAGATGATAAGTGACGATCGGTCTACGATGGAGCGTGCTTAGCTAGAAAAAGTCGATTCACTCTCAACTTAAAAACACTAAAACTGTAACATCAGGGAAACCCACTCAGGCAACATTATTATTACGACAATGTAATCAAACTTCTTCGAGTGCTCGAAAATTCAATCATGGAACGGTGTTGCCTTATTTATTTACATTTACATCAACTTTTTAAAATTGTAAGGAAAGTTTGTAAATATATATGGATGTATGCTTGTTACTCGTTTATGCAAAAACTTTTGAAAGTACTACTAGGTCAATGAAATTTATTACATATATATTCTGTAATAAATCGTTTAGTAGTGGTGGAACTCTTGGCATAGTCCGCCTGGGGAAATACCATACCTTTGCCAGTTATTCTACCGTCAAGCAGTAATGTGCCAACATTACTGTGTTCCGGTTTGAAGGGCAATGTTTCCAGAGAAATTACTGGGCTTAGATATATAGCATCTTAGATATCTGGGTGACGAGCGCAGTGCAATGCTAGGTGATGATTTGGATTCTTCATGTTCCAATAGCTGCGTGTCACTGTGCTGTTATGTGACAGGCATGTTGCTTATCATCAGGCACAAGTCTTGCTCGTCCCATCACTCTTTGTTTAAAAAAACACGTAGGTTATTTTTTATCCCGGACAAATAACGGGAATTATGCTCATTTTATTAGTATATTCAATGTTAACTCTAATAATTAACTGTTAAAATGGGTCAATGAAATTTCAGCTTTATGACAATGTTATTAAAGTTTTATACCAGTAAGTCCATTTTCACAGTGACGTTTATAGATAAATAAACTTTTTATTGCACTTAAACTATAAAAAAAATACAGCAAAACCTTACAATAAGAGCATTAGTTCTCTAATCTTATCTCTAAAATTGATTTCTTCATTGGGTGGAAAAGGCGAAATCCATGTAAGAGGGCGAAATTACAAGCAAATAGATTATTATACTTCTGAAGGAGATATATATATATGTATATATTCTCAGTTATATAGAATTTCTTACAAAACCTTAGATTTTACGTGTCCGTCTCGTCTCGTCACTCTATGTTATTAAAAAAAAAATAGAAAGACGTCATATAATTTTGTCTTTTTGGACCTCAATACCAATTGAAATATTGCAGTAGTATCATTTTACAACTCGAGCAAAACAACCAAAATAAAAATATAAGTATGTGTTATAGGAACCTGTTCGCACCTTTGGGATGGATCGGCTAAGTTTCAGCTGGGGACTCTGGAATCGATTGAGAGACGTGCCAAAAGACTCATAGGCAATGACACTCTTGTGCGTAAAAGAATTCAAAGTCTTGATCATCGCCGCAAAATCGCTAGCTTATCGGTTTTTTATCGGATACACTTCGGAGAGTGTGCAACTGATCTGCATGATCTAATACCACCTTGCCCTTTCTTCTATCGGACTTCTTGTTCCACAAAAGGTCGACATCGTTTAATGGTTGATGTTCTAAAAACGCGAACGAAGAGATTTGACTCCACGTTTGTGATAAAAACGTCTAGGTTGTGGAATACGTTGCCTAAGTGGGTTTTCCCTGATGGTTACAATCTTGGTGTCTTCAAATCGAGAGTGAATCGGTTTTTTCTAGGTAAGCACGCTCCATCGTAGATCTCATCATCGCTTAACATCAGGCGAGATGGTGGTCAAGTGCAAACCTATTATAGTTAAAAAAAGGGACTGCCGAGAGGAGTAAAGAACCTAAACTTATTGTAAGAAGTTGCAATATTTTTATATACTGTGAAGCTTGAGATGACAATGCCGTTAGTTTCACGTACCTATTTTGTTCACCCAAAACGTACACATATGTAGATACCTACATACAAATGTATACAGTATAAATACATAAAGCTCCTGGAAAGTGTTCGATAACTATGGCGCGACATCCACGAATTCACCCAAAAATTGTTCTACACTTCAAAAAACACGAGACAAAACACAAAGTAGACCTTTGTTAAGTGAGGTCCGCTGAATCGGTAAACAGGACCTCCTGGGGGAGACCTATTTGGCAATGAGATGTTTATGGGTTGACGCACGGCATGTATATGGGTCCAACAATACATAAATATATAACAATTTATTTTCTCAAAAATTAAAAACTAACTACAGTTTAAAACTAGTTTCAGATACGTGACGACCGAATTTCATAAGATAATAATCTATCAGTATATCGTCTAAATACGAATTCCTTAAAGCCAATTTTAGTATTATGTTCATATTTCAAAAACCGCAATAGTTATTTCAGCCAGTAGGTACCTCTGATTAACTTTCCAAACGTATAAGCAGTTTTTTTATAAAGATTTACGAGACGAGCAGGACAAGTGCCTGATGGTAAGCAACATTCATGCCACATAACAGCACAGTGACATCCAGCTATTGGAACATCAAGAGTCCAAATCATTACCTAGCACTGCACCTCGACACCCAGAGATCTGAGATGTTACATCTCTAAGCCCTGTCATTGTCATGTCAACGAGCTTTAGAGCTAAAAGAAAACATCATGATGAAAATTGTGCGTTTCAAGAACTTTCAAGAAGAAGCCGTAGTGGACTAGTTGCTAGAGCGTGGAATTCAGAATCGCAAGATTGTATGTTCGAATCCCGATAGAACCTGGGGAAGTACCACACCTTTGCCGGTGTGCAAACATTACTGTGTTCCGGGTTGAAGGGCAATGTTTCCAGAGAAATTACAGGGCTTAGAGTTATAAGATCTTAGATCTCTGGGTGACGAGCGCAGTGCAGTGGTAGGTAATGATTTGGACTCTTCAGGTTACAATAGCTGCGTGTCACTGTGCTGTTATGTGGCATGAATGTTGCTTACCATCAGGCACTTGTCCTGCTCGTCTCGTAAATCTTTATAAAAAAAACTGCTTATTTAATTAAAAAAAATAATTAAAAAAAAACTATTTAATTAAAAAAAAATACTCCGATTCATTTCGTGCAGTGTACCTAGTTGTACATATCTGTTATCACCACTGGATCTAACGATGAAGGGAAATTTCATGAGAAAACCGGAAAGTCCCAGAATATTTCGCGGTCCTACGTCATCCGCCAACACGCACTAAGCTTACGTGAAGGATTATGCCGTTGACTCTCTCCTTGCGAGAGAAGCCCCGAGTCCAACCAATGAAAGCATTTAGTGGGATGCTTATGTTATGCTAGGTAAAGTACGTTGTTCGAGTTCTTATTATTTTACCTAGAAATCTCGAGAACTATGAAATTGATCATGTAGTTGTGAAACAAACAGCTGAACCTTTACAAAATTTTAAGGAATCCAGCTTTTGTGTGAGTGGGGCTATCTATTTTTTAGTAGTAAAAATTACGGCTTCAAAGAGTTAATTTCAAACGTACACTTGATGGCAGTTCCTGGTAATGAATGCACTGCACTCGTCAACTAGAGATATAAGATGATTAATCCTTTTGCCCTGTAATTTCTCCAAAAATATTTCCCTTTCAAACCGGAGCGCAATAATATGTCTCTTTGTACATTCATGTTTGGCGGCAGAATAAAACAGAACAGGTAAAACAAAGGTGTGATACTTTCCCAAATAGGCTCTGTTAAGAGTCCTACCACTACAACAAGAATTATACAACTCAGACATCTCTCAGATAGTTGTTGAAAAAATTTTATCAAGCGAATATTTATCGTAAGTAAGAATTGTAAGTTTATCGTATTTTAAGCTGACTATCTTTATTGTATTATTTGAAAGTATATAGTTCCAGTTCCAAAACGGACGTCTTTTAAATTTAGAGCAAGAAAAACATAGAAAATTGGAACGTGTCTAAAAAGTAATACCTATGGTAAGATTTAAAAGAAAACTAATTTTTCGATTGAAGATCGAACACGTTTTTCCAATGAAAAAATTACGTTTGTTGGACAACATTAAAAATACTAAAAAGTCAATGCTTGACTTCGAACATAAGATCTGCTATTTCAAACAACAAATACAACTAAGAAAACCGATTCAATGTAAAAATTAAAGTGAATCTTATTTGTTTAACATTCGGTATTAAATCTTATTCCTATATCTTCATTACCCAAAAATTTATAAAAAATAAATAAACAAAATGAAACATGTTTTCCTCCTAAATTACTTGTAAGACGTTAGTATTTTTCAATTATTCTAAAATAATTGTTATTTAATGGGTAACTTAAAACATAAATTTTATTTAAAATCCCTAATAAAAGTATTATTACTAAAACATTTTCGCAAAAAACTTCTGCGAATCAAAACTATTTTTTTGCATCAGTAAACAATCAATCAGCCATTTCTAAATTTCTACAAATTTTCGTCCTGAAAAAATCACGTACAACTTTTCGCTGAAAACAAACTCACCGCTTAATTTCCACAAAGTCCAAAACCCACAACACAAGTCACGCAAAAAAATACCGAAAGTGGTCGAACACACGCGTCAGCCCGCTAAATGGCACAAGACGTCATCTCGCCACCGCGGTCTAAGCCCGACTGGGGATCGGATAGAACTACCCTGTCATCCCGAAGTCGGCGACGCGATTTGCGAGTCCCGGATACATCAAAATTAATTGCGTGAAAGATTCTGGCGTGTTTACGTGGAGAATCGATACCATCCCGCAAAAATGACAACGCCTGATTATGTAAATCGGGATAAGAGACTCGATAGTGTATTTGTTATCTGCTTAGATAAGAAATACGCCTCTTCACCTGGTAAGGAATGAAAAGATTTTTAAGTGCGCCTTTGTTTTGATTAAGAAGATTTTTGGTATTATTTCTCTCACTGGTATGTTTTTTTTAAGTTAAATCAGCCCACTATATTTATGTTTAATGCTGGGACTAGTGGTCTTCTCTTGCAAGGAGATACCTATTGATGCAATGCTACGATGCTGGGCAAGTTGGTAGATGACGCATGATCTTTAGAATTTTATAACATTTCGGTTTCTTCTCGATGTTTTTCTTCGCCATCTTTAAGTTAGCGGCATTACGCACATGGCTTTCGAAAAGACAATGGTGCGCGGGAGATTTGCGCCATTGTTTTGCGTGCGTCATGCTTATTATAATATAGGTATTGCTATTCCGCGTGGTAATACCACTAGGATGCTAGACCAACCTCCCAACTAGTGCTGGGGTTTTCATCGGTCTATGGATAATTCAGTATGCTAAGTGTTTGGAGAGGTATGGAGCGTTTAGTTTTCGTTTTACATTAATTTTGTCGATAAAGGCTATTCTGGTTTAGATATTTTAACTAAGACATGCCATCTTAATGCTTCAAATGTATCAACAGCTAATTTTAGAAGTTATGAGCCTGCCAATCCCACTGTATTGGCTTTAAGACAGGCTCATAGCTTTTCAGCGGTAACGCCGCCAGTAAGCAGGGCGTGCTTCCAACTAGCAGTGTTTTTGATTATCTTGATTATCTGTAGAGCTTCATTGGTATATGGTGGTTGGTACAAAATGCATCGCAACACAAAGTTTTATTATTCATTACATATTAATTATGTGAACGACTATTGTTTTTACAACTATTTTAGGTTCACACTTGACCGCCATCTCGGCTGATGTTAAGCGACAGTGCTTTCGGTCTACCGATACACACTAAGATTGTAACCATCGGGAAAACCCACTCAGGCAACGTATTCCAGAGCCTAGACGTTCTTATCACAAATTGCAACGTCGTTTAACATCAAGCGAATGTGGTTCAAGTGCAAACCTATAAAAGTAAAAATAAATGTAAAGTCAAACCTCTTCGTTTGAGTCTTTGGAACATCAACCATGAAACGACGTCGCTTTAAATACCACAATATAGTGGTAGGACTCCTTGCAGAACCCACTAAGGGAAGTAACCTTTGCCAGTTATTCTACATCCAAGCAGTAACGCGCAAACATTTCTCTGTGTATGTTCCGGTTGGCAGTCACGTTGCTTGCCATCAGGGGCATGTCCTGCTCGTCTTGTAATTACGTCGGACCCTGTGATTATATACTTGAAAACTTAACATATTTTTTCTGGGCCCTTCAGCTGTTGTAGCAAATTTAGTTAGCCTGCAAAGGTATACAGTTTGGGAAGCCCTGATTTAAAACATTGCCACCCAATCGCTTATAACACAAACTACAATGAAATTTCTAAGCGTTTTCAAGCAACTTCTGGATCCACAAACCCACCATTACGCCCAAAGCCCTACACCGGTCCCAAATCGTTTCGCCGATACAAAATTTCCAACAAAAACCTTTTTAATTAGACATCTAAACAACCGACGTCCGAAAATTCAAAATTTCCTATCTAACAAAACTTTTTAGAGCTTTTCTTGTGTACTTAATGCTCAAGTTTACTGCCGGCAGTTGGCGCGGAATGGACGGGTACACATGGGAGCTATTACTAGTTTTAGTAACGTCATAGTATGTATGGATTTCAGGGCATTTAACCATAATTTGTATCAGGTAGATACTACCCAAAAAATAGGTATTTGAAGAAACTTTTGTAGTCATGGTCTGTGGTGTCCATCTGAAAAAGTAACACATCATTGCCCGTTATTCTGCCGCTAAGCACTTTGTATGTGCTCCAATTTGAAGAGCAATGTTTATTAGAATAATTTACAGGTTCATATATGCAGTCGGTGATTTGAAAGCTTCATGACACCACTTTGTTTCACGAAGCGACGGCAAATTACAAAACAAAGGTGATACCATAACGTAACAATCGTTTAATCTTAGTATTTTTGTAAAATACTAGCTGTACCATGGCACGTTTCGCTGTGGCACATTATGATGCAAAAATTAGATAAAAACAATCCTCGATGCGGATTATACATCATTGCAAAATTTCAGCCCTATCAGAGCAGAACTTTTTGAGTTTTTGAAGCGTACACAAACCAACATAACATTTTTATATAGAGAAGATGTTTCATAAATATTATTCATCTTTATTGCGATTTAAATACAACATACTTGGATTTCGATTGATGAAATAATTAAATATTAACTTATTTTAAAAGTTATAGCACTCCGCTGATCAGAATGCTCGTGGAAGACCCTCATCTGAAGACAGGAATTTGACTTGCCCGATATATCAGCCGAGTAACCTTCCAGTCCCTCTCCCCAACCTTTATACGTACTGCTCAAAGGAGCGTGTATGGAAGCGCCCAGCCCAGGGCGGGATTTGCCATCACACAACAAGATGCCACCGAGCCAAGTTGTAATTTATACAACATGTTGCATCGAACACTGGGAATGCGTTTCCCAGTGTTCGATTGAATAGCTAATTTGGTTGTTATGTTGTTGAATTTGTTGATTTTATCGTAGTTTCGTTGTTGTTTTTTATTACTTGTTTTGTAATCGGTCAAAACTATTATTGCCATATCTAAAATACAATGAGAGCTACACTATACTACGTAGCTATACTCCGCGACGCATAAGCTGAGTGCATTTGTGTGAGTGTACATGGATAGTGTAGGTGTGACAACCGGCCTTAGGCGCGGCGCCATTCTATCTCGCCGCTCTCCTGCCTGATTGGTGATCACTCACACTAATGCAAAGCTCAGCCTATACCTCGCGGACAAAATTTCAAGCTCCTGCCTGATTGGTGATCACTCACACTAATGCAAAGCTCAGCTTATACCGATACGCGGAGTGTACCTCACTACTTACACTTAACACATCTGAATTATCCATGGGCCAATGAAGCCTTACAGATAATCAAGATGTGCAAGCCCACTACCAGCCAGAAGCGTGCCAACATGGCGGTGGCGTTACCACACTGTATGGCTATTCTTATGCGTTGTGCCAAATAAACGCCAGCATCTTGGTCACGCCGACACCGACCAAGTGCTCGGGAAGGCTTTTGAAGATGAGACGAGCTCCCGCCCCCACGAGCCCAATGTCTCAACTCAATGTTATTACTTGATTTTTGTTAGAAATACATATAATTCTGTTTCGTTGCAACAGTACAATGGAGCCACAACCTGGTATTTCAAATCGATCACACTTTTTGCATACTCTTAAAAAGTGGCAAAGTAAATCATAAAGTGCTACGAGTACATATAAAGTAATACAAGATAAAACTTACCCCAATGACGATAACTGGTCACTAACCGATTGTTCCGAAACCGAAGCTTTCTAATAAGCCCCAACCATGTGTATTTATGTTAATTAATTACAACTTTTGATGTCTTACACAAATTACTTACCAGTTTTGCAGCAAAAATGAAGTTCCTATTCTATTGCATAGCAAATAGAAGTCCATCTAGTTATTTATGTATAAGTATTTTAAAATTTTGCGTACTACATATTGACACATAAGTATATTTAGTATTTGAAAATAATATTAATAAGACAAATAATATAATAAGAAAAGGGTTTATTGGAATATATTTAGCCTTGTTATGCGACGAAAATTTAAATGGGCAAGCAATGAAGGGCAAGTACGAACTATCTTGTAAAACAAAGGTTGAGAAATGCTGGTTTGTCATTATTGTGAGTGACATTGATTTGTTTAATCCATTTTATTATGATGCGAACTATGATTTCAAGAATCTCGTCCAATTTGAATGACCAAATGAACCAACTCCTCAAAATATTTATTTCTAAGCAGATGCTGGGTTCTGGGCGATTTTCTATCACTGTTATATCAAAGTACCTGGGTGACCTTTGCTCGGTTACTTATAAATTTACCATCGCATTCTAATCTTTATGTAACAATTTTTCGTTGTCTAAAAATAGAACCTGGATAGATCGATTTATCGTCCCCGAAACCCCCCTGTATACATAATTTCATGAAAATCGTTCGAGCCGTTTCCGAGATTCAGATTCTATATATATATATACTTACAAGAATTGCTCGTTTAAAGGTATAAGATAAGATATAAGATTAAAGGTATAAGATTATGATGACGAATGTACATGATAAATGTACATCTGCAATTGGGATGACTTATTTGGGTGACTAATTAGTTCTCTCATGATGACGGAGTCAAAAGTTGCTGTACTGACTTGACCATTCAGCCTGAAGGAATCATACTTTTTTGGCTGATTGCGCTACTAATACGGTGTCTGGTTACTTGATACGGTGGTTCAAATACCAGAAATAATTTGTTTGTCTACGTTTAAAGGAACGTGATATCTGGTTATCATGTCTCCCTTATTCAAAACACAATCAAATTCGCCTTTGCTGCAACCTTCACCAAAATTTTAATATCAAAATTATATTTTCTACTATTTTTTCTAAAAAAATATACATCACGATCGCATTCAAAATGCAACTTTATGACCAAGTAGTAAGATCTAAAACCGCAACGTATCGTTAATAAAAGATCTACAAAAAGTCCCTATCCCTTATTTATCAGGATTGACCGAAGAATTAATTAATGAGGCATCCGCAAAGGTCATTAGACCGGTCCTGAGGATCTTTCCGACCCTTTAAAGGCCGGAATTTCACCCTTGAGGCCGATAAGACCCGATATAGGCTTCTTTAAGTGCGTTTTTAAGTAATTGACTATTAAAGTGTACTAAAAAGTTTTTTCATTATTTTGTAATTGCTCTCAGTGTATAATTTGAAAGGTCTAGTAAAGTTTGTTGTTTTATTTTTTATTTTCTAAATATTGGCATACGTGCATTTGCCAATTATACAAGATATAGATGTAAGATATGTTCATATGTGGTCTAAGGCACAACACGTGTGGTCAGTACAATACCCATTCACTCTTCGTTTACACGTTCCCAGATTGACTAAAGTCATAACGCTGTATTAGGTACAATAAATTACTTAAACGTGCACACATATCCCATTATGTTCCCACTGCTGGGGTTATGGGTATTCTGTTGCAAGAAGATAGTCAAAGCCGTATCCTACTCTGATGGAGTACGGGTTGGGAGATAACACATTCTTTCCGAAGTGCTCCCGTATTGGCAAGGCCGTGGTCTGGTCATCCATGGTGAATCTTGAGTATCTTGAATTTAGGTTCATCGGTGACGGGGGTGAGCCTCATACAAAGGCCCAGAGATAGACAAGTCACGCCGGGATCGAGGAAAAATGCGAAAACGGTTGTAAGCTTCCTGCCGTAAGTTTTATAGGTCGAAAACGAGGTTCCGTGAAGATTTTAGCCGATAGGGATCCATTCAAATTGACGAGTCCGTTATAACCGGACCGTCTCCCCCAGGTGGAAGGGTGTGCACACATAAATGCTGTTGCTCTTTATAAAAAAATTAAGAAGAAGTCTAAACTTGAAAATTATTTCTGTCAGGACAAACGTGATTTTTTTACGAGTATTTCAAAAGTGTGTGTTGCCAGTGATGTCTTATGGAACTGAGACGTGGTCCTTCACTGTGGGCCTCATAACGAAGCTCAAAGTCACACAGCGAGCTATGGAGGGAGCTATGCTCGGAGTCTCTTTGCGCGACAGAATCCGTAATGAGGATATTCGCAAAAGAACGAAAGTGGCCGACATAGCTTAAAGAGTAAGTAAGCTGAAGTGGCAATGGGCATGCCACATCGCTCGCAGAACTGACAACCGATGGGGAAGAAAGGTTCTCGAGTGGCGACCACGAACCGGAAGACGCAGTGTTGGACGGCCTCCCACTAGATGGACAGATGACCTCACAATAGTCGCGCTGGAAACCGCTGGTTACAGGTTGCGCAGGACCATTCGTTGTGGAAATCTAGGGGAGGCCTATGTTCAGCAGTGGACGTCTTGCGGCTGATGATGATGATTTCAAAAGTAAATGTGGAACAATGAGTAGATTTTTGCATGGGGCACTAGCTTTCGTGGTGCAATTTCAGGTTTGGTTCTACAAACTCTGTGTAACCCTGAATAATAGGTGTCAACACGACTGCTAAAACAGCGAGAAGGAAAACTCTCATCCTGATATATTTACCCAAATGGGCTTACGAAAACTTTTTGGCAGTTACTCGATCTTCCACTACGGAGGCAGACTTGCTGCTAGAGATGTGGCGTCTTAAACGAATATTCGCAGAAAATCGATTTACGATTAAAGAGTATTATTTATACAATACAACTAATAGTACTCCGCGGTTTTGATCTGACTAGTTCCCATTCATGTAAATTTCCCACGATAAAAGGTAGCATATGTGCTTTGACTACTATAAGTGCTGGCTTAACGATGAAACTTTTTATAGTTACAGCGTATTAAAGACATATTATGCATACTCGTATAATGCTTGACAGTTGTCTGTACACTAATTATTATAATACAGTAAAGTAGTCATTTCAAACTTTGAAAATCCATGCAATTTGTATGCTCTTTTTTTTATTATTAATTGTAAACATGTAAATTATACATTTATGAATAAAGTACTTTGACTTTGACTTTACAAACTGTGCACCAAAATTCATCGAATACATTTATTTATTCTTGGTTCAAATATGATATTTGTATGGCCAGGGAAATGTTTTGGGCCAGATAAAAACCTGAGTGAGTTTCATGAAATAGTTGCCAATTAAATGAACAGATCATGTTAAATTTAACGCTATTATGAATACGACATCTAGTGGATTTTTTAATCTTTTAAATAGTATGTAATGCTAAACTCAAATGGGAATAGTAAACAAATATCATTGTAAATTTAATAACAAAAAAGTCATAAACTGTACAATAACAAAACATTATTGCAAGGTATACAATATACTCGTATATGTCCATACAAACATTTTCCAGATACTCATAAGTATCTTATCATTCGAATGATTGCTGATTCGAATAATTTCATCTCTCCTATTTCGAATGCTCATTTCGTTCGCCGTAATATTTCACATGAAAAGTTCCCGGAATAGACTGCGACAATTATTTTTTCCACGACTTGACGTTCTTTGACGGAGTCCCATTAAAAGTTGTTGGCAAGTTCACTTCATTTCTAAGCTCATATATGAGCGCACGTGTCAAAATGACTTCATGTCAGTTTCGTTGACATTTTCTGAGTTTTTTGTTACGTTGTCGTTATTGACGTAATCGTAGAATGTGCTACGAAGTCAAAGCTGATATACTTACTTGTAGCTACGCATCTATACTAATATTAAGATGCTGAACAGTTTTTTTTGTTTGAATGCGCTTACCAGGAACTACTATACCGATTTCAAACATTCTTTCACCGTTGGATGTGGTTTTGATGCCTAATAAATAAATAATAATAAATAAATATTGGTGGACAATTCACACACAACACCATCTGACCCCAAACTAAGCAAAGATGGCAGCCAGATCGCTGAAATAATACTTATATAGTTTTAAATACATACTTATTATACATAGAAACACCCAGACACAGTGCAAACATTTGAATTCATCACACAAATATTTGCGCTGGGTGGGGATCGAACCCACGACCCTCGGCTTCGCAGGCAGAGCTACTACCAACTAAGCCACTAGGGCAGTCATTGTGTGTGTGCTGTGTGTGACATGCTATATATTATGTACCACGGGCAAAACCGGGGCGGAACGCTAGTAACTATGTATATTTAGCACGGAATTGTTAAGTCAAACTCAAAGTTTGATTTTTGTAAACTCTTTGTAGAACCGTTTGGGGAACTACCACACCTTTGGATGTTATTCAACTACCAAGGAGTACAGTGCAAACATTACTTTCTTTCGGTTTGAAACATCGAACTCTTAAAAACGGCAGAAGCGGCAAAAGCGCTTCTACTACGGCGATGCAAAATCAGGTGACGTCTCCTGATTTAGTTTCAGTCGCAACAAGGAGTTGTGTACGTTCGCTGTTTGTTTGAAAAATTTGAAATTTTTTCAAACAAATTTTCGCCACGTTATGTTGTCTTTAGATTATATAGCATACCTCATCTTCGTTTCTTTAATTATATCGATGGTTTGAAAGGTCGTCTAATATCTCTGAGTGACAAGCACAGTGCAGTGCTAGGTTATCGCCAAGACTTTTGATGTTCCAATACACGTGACACTATCCTACTACAAGCAGGCACGTTGTTTACCATCAGAAATATGTCCTGCTCGCCCCAACGCTATACTATAAAAAACATAGTGTTAATCAGTAAACGGGACCCAGGCCCCAGTCCCACACTAAGGTGCGTCATGAATATTCAGGAATATAAGAATGGGCATTAAGATTTTTCTAAGCATCGGGAGAGAAACAAAAAATATATCCTAGCCAGAAAAAAATGTTCATTAACATAAAATTAATTTGAGCATAATTTTTTCTCAATTTGATTTTAGCCCTCACTAGGACTAATTATTAAACATAGTTTCTTTGCTTCATTACTATTTTACCCAATGAACAAAAAAAGTATATTTTGTGACTTTAGGTGAATATCAGCAAAGCGCAAACCATTTTGTTAACCGGAAATAGGGCGCCCAAAAAACAGGCTTTGCCTAGTTTGGGGTCCATTGTAATAGCGATATAGCGTAGGATCACTTTTCTTGTAAACCTGTCTTTTGAATTATCTTTAATTGTAATTCTTTTATGGCAAATAAAATTTTACTTTACTTTACTTTATATTTTAAAAAGTAGATCGCATCGCCTAGTTTCATATTACACGTTATATTAGGACCACCGTAAAAGGCTCCAAATTGGAAATGATACTTTTCAACTCGTCAGAAGTACGAGTATGTGAGTTCGTTTTATTAACTTTAACTCCATCTGTTCAAGTGACTATAGCATCAACCATGAAACGGTTTCAGTTTGTCAAGAAGTAGTGGTCAATTAAGAGAAGGACTATAAAAACAATTGAAGAGTCATGCGAATCAATGCAAACTCTTTGAAATAAATCCGATAAACTAACAATTTTTCAACGACGTTACCAATGATTCAGAAGTACCTCACAGCACTTTTAAAAATGAGGTTAAAGGCTTTGCCGACGTTTTATCCATTCAGTGTTTATTCAAACAAAGTTATAAAAAGATACCTCAAGAGGCTTACCTTTTAATTCGTGTTTTATACAAAGATTCAGTATTTGATGAGTGAAAATCCTAAAGATGTTCAGTTTTTGATTGAGTGAACTCGGCAAATGATGATTTGGCGATTTTTTTCAGAAAAAATATTAATTTAGTTAAAGGTTTTCTTTGAAGTTATTGTTTTTACTGAAAATGATGAATTCTTTTCGGATTCTTGACAGGTAATCTATTTATTGGCTTATATATCCGTCTTTTTTTCTTCAGCTCATGTTGTACCTTTTTATTTTTAGAGTCTGTATCTACACAGTAATAAGGTGAATTATATGGAATAAGACCTTTCAATCCATTTTCGTAATTAGATTATCTAAACATGAGAATAGGTAGCTTGAATGGGTATTTCCGGAGGGATACAATCACAGTGTCTTCAAGGTAAGTCAGATACTTCTGAAGGTTGTGTATAGAAGTTTGTTGGGAGAAATTGGAATGATTTGTAGCTTTATTCGGCTGATGCTTTATCGGCTAAATGACATTCCTTAGTCTGCCAGATGACGGCCCTCTGTGAGCAGTCTGTCTATCAGAAAACTCAGTGGAAGGTCAAGGGCCCGATGTTACTGGGTGGGCATCGTGGCCACGAATGCGTGACCGTGGACATGTCATTGTTGCTGCTGATCATTTTAGCTAGGAAACCTGACAGTGAGAGGTTGACAGATCGTGAGAATCTGAAGAATTAGAGGAGGCAATGCCGTCTCGCGCATCGGATGAGACGGAAGCAGACACGGGAGCTCACGTCCTATCTCGACTGAAATATCTGGAGAGTAGGACGCTTAGAGCCGTCGCGTGCCCAACCTAATGATAGGCCTTGATAGTTGACGCAGCACTGGTTTTTAGCGTGAACTTTGGAGCCAAATGCAGAGTCCGTATTTTCGCGAAGCGGGTCAGTAGCATGATTGTTGTCGAATGCAAGTGCAATTCCGCGACTCCGCGCCAAGCTAGAGAAACCTGTGGGAGTTTAGTCAGTAGCATGCTAAGCCTACATACGCCGCCAAGCTGCCATGATGCATTTCCTCCGCAAAAAAGTCTGCACCGCTCGGCTAACCACCGGTAGCATGGGCCCTGCCCTGCGGTTTCACCCGCGTAGTTTCTAAAGTGACCTATCAAATTTTGAGTTCTCTATTTTGTCTGCCAATTTTTTATCTATAAATATTGTAAAAACTTAAATTTAAGAATGGAAATAAGTAACTCCTACATAAAAAACAATAAGTCCTAGGTTCCGTTGCAAAGGTTTCGACTAACATTTTAACTTTACATTTTAGATTTATACGTTTCTTTTATCTATATGACTATGTTAAGCCGTGTCGGGCAACAAACCCGGCTCGTTCGTATTCTGCGCCTAAACTTACATTCAGCGATGCTGTGTTGTAGCTGACAGGGCTGACGCTGTTAGATGGACTTTTCAATAGAATAACACTATTTTAACCCTCGACATAAAGATGGAGGGAAGTTATAAGTTTGATGTGTCTGTGGTATTGTAGTTATTTTTTTACTAGTAATTTTTAAAGTTAATTTAAGTTAAGTTTAAGCGAGTGTAGCATAAGTAGTCCACTAAATATTCCCACTGCTAGGACTCGAGCCTTTCTCTCGCAAGGAGAGAGTCAAGGCCAAAACCCACCAAGCTGGCCTAGTGCGAGTTGGTGGATGACACACACAGATCATATTTTATACTGGGTTATTGTTGTAGGTCTTTGATGACACAAGATCTCAAAAGATACCAGGTAGTCGAAACATGTCGGTGTCCTTATGATGTTTTCCTTCACCGTTTTAAGTTCGCGGCATTGCGCACATGACTTCGAAAAGACAGTGGTGCGCCTAGGATTTGAACTTGGGGGTTCCGGATCGGATCGGCAGTCGGTTTTCTCCCGACTAGACTAATCATAACTTAATTAATATACGTTTTGATTTAGTACGTACAGTAAATTACAGCCCTTGACTATCAAGAGGTCTTTTTATTTATCTTCAAACATTGTTAGATGTTAGATAGACATTCCGAAGATTACCTAACGCATGAGAACACTAACATCATCATCATTATCTGGGTTTAATTTGGTTGTCTCCATTATAAGTACGAGTAAGTGTTAATGTTATGCATCGATTCCTAAAATCAGGCGAGATGGCGGTCAAACGCATATCTACGAATTATCGCTTCAAAAAACGAATAACTGGTAGACTGTGTGATTGCTTAAAATTATTTGTTTTTTGTAATTCTTCTTATACTTAACTGCCATCAATATAAATCAGTGGATGTGCAGTCCCAAACTTCAGGCGCACGGACTTCTGTTATCGTTGGGAAGAGCTCACTCTTTCCGTTTTAGTCGATTGTAGGATTTGTAATTCTGCCGTCCGCAAGCTTCAATTAACGGCATTGAACCAAAATGTAGTTTCGAGATTTCGCGGGAAAACTGTTTCGATATTTAAAAATTATGCCCTATGATCAGTGTAATACATATTTGCAAAATTTTGATACCTATATATAGAGCTAAGCTACAGATTTTCAGGAATCTGCAATAGAGATCAATTGTTTTTCTTCATAACTGTCACGATCATCTAAACTTTAATCTAAATATTCCTACAAAATAATTGATAAATCAAAAGACTCAAATATTTTTCTTGAATCACAATAAGATAATTAGAGATGATATGAGAATATAAAGAGATAATTGAAGAATAATGTCTAATAAATTTGTAATTGTCAGCTACCAAAATAAGTTGAATTGAAACATAACTTGCCGCTATCGATTTTAGGGGTCAAGTAGATTGGTAGTTGTAAACCACTCACGCTACACACAGAGACACAGTTAGTTAACAACTTCAAGGTGTTTAGGGCACATCTTTTGATTTTACTTACTGTCAATGTTGTTATATAAATGCGAAAGTTTAGATGTTTGTTGCTCAATCACGTCGGAATGGTCAAACTAATTGTCTAGCAATTTGAAACACAGAATAAAGTCTGAAACAGCACTTACGCTATTAGTATTGCTGGAAAATTACTGGAAGACCAAAAAAAATTTTGCTAAACTCAGTTTTTTTTATTTTAACGATTCACTATTTGAAGAAATCAATACATTAGTTTTTCTCTGATTTTTAAGGTAGATATATAACAAAATTTTGTAGTAGCCCAGCCAGACATATGAGAATGGCTCCTAACACCAGATCTGCAACCTGCAAAACGTTCAAGGCACATTTATTCGTGTCGTAACATCCAACGTTCGGACCGAAAGACGAAACTTAGCAGAAATCCTGCTAGGGATGTCAAAATTGTAACTAATATCTATCGATAATGGATACTATGTTATGAAATACGAGCTGTTAATATATTATTGTATGCATCACTAATAGCGACCCGCGGTTTTACCGAGCTTTAGTAAGAAATATCTGGGATATTTGATATTAGTTACAGTTCCCGTGCGCGATAAAAACTCGTTTAAAAGTATCATATATGTGGTATTTCCAGACTATATTCTGCCTGTGTTCTAAATTTAAACTGGATCTGTTCAGTTGTCCCGACGTAATTGAACACCTAATATTCAATTTTTTACATTTATAATATTAATAATAAAAAATGATACATGTATATTTACAATTAATTAAGAGTTTTAAAAAACTCAAGATTCGAAGAAGAAAGATTCAACCCATCTACCCATCTAGAAAGATCTCAAGTCGCCTGATGTTAAGTTTAGCAATAATGCCGACCATGATGCAGCGCATAAACATTGAAGAAACCATTTATAGCTAGCTTTAAAATACTACAGTCTCCAGATTATATCCATCAATAAAGAGGCAAGCAAGGCAAGCTCAGGCAAGCCATTCCAAAAATGTACATTTCCTGATTACTGAACTGAAGTCAAACCTTTTCGATAAATTCTTTGGAAGCTACGAGTTAATAGAAAGAAGGTGTGGTATTAGATCATGCAAACCAGCTGCACACTCTGCAAAATGTTTAGTACCTATTTTGGTTAAAGAAGTTGAATAAAAATATTAATCGAAAACTAAAATGAGAAATAACTATAAAAACTATTGTAATCATTAAAAATAACACAATTAGGTACATCTAAACATTTCTTGTTTTGATCATTTAATAATCTTGTTGTGAACATTTCATTTATTTACGAGCGTGACGTTGAGCTTCATTGACAGCCCATGAAAAATAGGTGTTAAAAGAAGTTTTCACTTGAAAAAAAATGGGATGTCGATATGAGCTTACTATCTCTAAATATCACTGGCATACCCTTTATTGTAGTCGAACACTCAAAGGCTTTTGCATAGTAGAACATACTCTAAGAACTTTTATTTTTTAAACAAGACCGAGAAAGTTATTCCTATGAACGGCACGTAGATTCAGAACTAACTTAGTTCTGAAATAAACATGACGTGTTGCTTTGTTATTTATTTATTTTGATGCCTCCATATTGTTAGAGATGCGTTGCGGAAAAATTGAACCAATCATAGCTTTGCGCTACTTTCCAAACATTAGCTGGCTTTGTGGCTTACTTAGTATTAAGACTGCCTGTGAAGCCATTGGGCATGGGTTCGATTCCCACCGAGTACTAATGTTTGTGAGATAAATACAAGTATTTAAATGAAGGAAGAAATGTCCACCAATATTTATTTATTTACTTCATAGTTTACGCGAGCCAAAAAGCCAATTTTTTAACCGAAAACTTTTTTTGGCACTCCACAAACAAACTTTTCATAGGGTGTAAATTGAGTTAATTGAATAGATGGCCATACTCATGGGCACGCCCTACAGTTTCACCCGCGTAGTTTCCAAAGTAAGCTATCAAATTCTGAGTAATAAGTTTTCACTACTGCTATTTGCAGTTCTTATGACTGCCAACACAGATTGTTTTAGAAATCTGTGTTAAAACCATCTTGGACTAGGGGCAAGAACGTTGTATCCAGTTTTGTAAATCCAAATCCCAATAGTACTTATCCAAATATTCTTACAGTATTTTTATGAGGCCCGATGCATCAGTTTCTTACAACCACTGGTTTCAACCGTGAAGAAAAAACATTATAAGAAAACAGACCCTTTCCAAGAATTTTTCGATATCATGTATTTCATCCGCAACTGAGCCAGCGTGGTGGATTATGGCTTTGAATCTCTCCTAGCGAGAGAATTCTCCGTCTTCCATCAGTGGAGACATGCCATTAGCTTATATTCAGATTATAAATACGTATACTTTGCTAAAAGTATAACTGGCAAGGGCGAGGTACTTCCCCAAATGGGCATTACAAGAAATCATTTTATTTAGATCTTTAGATTTTGCAATGAAATCGTGTACAAAGATTTTAATTTGAATCTCAGTCTAGTTAGTCCAATTCATCAGTTTCAGTACACTGCGGACATAAACGCAAACGGTAGACGAATCCGTCAGTACTCGTCGAGTTTGAATTGCAAATACACCGACAAAGAAAACAAGACAATTAATTCTGAAACAGTGGTGCTGTTTAATCAGCTAAGTAGATACGATGTGTGTAGAGATGCTAGAGGTTACCGGATATTTATTTGATTTAGCCGGATGGTTAGTAATATTTGTCATAATCGGTAACCGGCTACTGTCTATTTCAACTTGGTGGCGTTCAACTGAAGAACCAATGAATTTGAAAAATACTTGACGTAATTAAAATAATTTAATTATTAATAATACATTACAATACACGTAACAAAAATACATACTATTTTGTTTAAAACTCGTCAAAGTATGTATGTATGAAACTACGTATGTTCTCTACCTTGTGTCAGTAGTTATTATGTCATTGTTTCTTCATTCCATTCCAACTAACATTTTTGAGACCCGAATTTCATAACAATGTTTTTATTTTATGAATAATATAATGATAGATAACTATAATCGGCCGCGTCGATGCATTTATTCTGTGCGTGACGTTGTGTTCTTTAATAAAATGTTGAAGATAGGCTAGAAGAGTTTTTACATAACGGAAACCATCGAATAGTCGACCTCAGACTCATCCTCCATCTAGTGAAAAGACGAACTCGGAGGTTTTAAAAAAACTGAGTGAGAGATACTCGTAGAAGCTGAAGTAAACCAGATGAAGTGGATGGGTTTGGGTACACCTTTAGCTAGGTGTAGGACAAATGAGGTTAATTGAAAAAAAAACAAGACAGAAAAGAGAGACAGCAAGAATTTTGAGCAAATTGCTAGCCCATATAATTTAAAAATCATCTTTCTATTACAAACTTAATTTAATAATTTAGTACCTACTACTACAAATGGAAAGGGCCATGTGTTTTATCAGAATTTTTGCATGAGTGACATTTTTGACATTTGGAAGGCACTTTCAACTCCAGTTTCCATATAGTTTATGTGGCACAAGTAATCCGATTCCCCCAAGCAATACCTGCTCTCGAGTATAATGCAAGTGTCAACCATTGCTTTCCACTATGTAAAGGACAAGGGCTCAAGATATATATAAATATATTTTCCATCCTGGACACGGCTCCAAAATTGTAAAAGTTCAAAGGCTAGATTCTGATATATATTATATATATACTCCATCCTCGTCACGGCTCACCGAATTGTAACGGATCACCGCTCACTGAATTAAAAAAAGAAACAATAATATTATTCCTATAAATCCTATAATATCCTATCACACGCACAAAATGTAAAAGATCCAACGAGCAACTCCAAGGAGCTGTTCTCTGCTGGGAGAGTCCAAATAAAATGAGTAATTTAAAGAACTACTCTGGCTGAAGGCCAAAACATATTAAATTAAGCTGAAGGCTTTTTAAGTAAAGAATTATGTAAATTGGATATAGTTAAGGATTTGAATTTAAAGGATTATTAAGTTTGTTGATAGAAGATTGTTAGATTGGCCGAAGTGATCATCTAATGGAACCTAAAGGACCTACGTTGTAGCCACCATACCCTTAGCTCTATGAAAAGACCGGTTTACCTATATATGCCTAAGAAATAAAGAATTAAGAAAGAAACCTTGTATAATGTACCTACTAAAATACAGTTAGAGAAAACCCTAGATATACCTACAGTTAGAAGTATGTAGTAGCAGCAGCAACAGAACTTCCAGCTCGTTATCGATGTAGATTTTAGCCTGCCTAAATGTATAGGATGCAGTTTGTGAACTCTAGAATCGACCAAGTCCTAGAATGAAATTCATTCGATCAAAGTTAACATCGCTTTCTTATTAATCCACAGTACTAATTTAAACTCTCGAATATAGAAATATACTAAATTTAGATCTTACTGAAAACTTGGCTGAATCAAAAGATAACAAACTAAAGAAAGATATTTCATTAGCCTACAGGTCTCCGAATTTAGAGAACTGTAAAGATAGAAGTAATTTTACCTACAAAGAAAGAATAGTTAAGGGCATCTGAAGTTATTTGAAACCTCGATCAAATCAAATTACAAAACAAGAGCATTATAATGTGAAACTGCAAATGAACTCTACAGTTAAACATAAATAATAGTTAACGACAGAACAATCGGTCGTAAAATTTAGGTATCTGTAAGAGAAGTTTTGTGAGTTCAAATCTGAAAGTTCATGATAAGTTAATTGATACTGAAACCTGCCTGCCTACAGAATTATATAGCTAACTACTTTTTACTACAAATGAAAAACAAGTATATGAATTTTAGTTTGGTTTATTATTTTTGGCTTAAACAGCATAGACGGACTCCGAGAGGATGCTCACGTCTCATTGCAAAGTTTGTGACCGTTATTTTCGCAAGGCCCTAGACTTGAGGAAATAAAATAACAAAGAAAACCTCAAATCGGGGTAAGTGACTACACTTTACCCAAAAAAGGTATTCTTTGGGGATTATAATCTAATCTACTACTACCTAGATAGTAATAAAATCAGGATATTGCCCTGCAAGTTCGGAAGGAAAGTCACAGTGTCAGAATCCTGTCCGTTCTAAGTAACAAGAAACTAACGAGCTCGGCTATGCTTGGCTCTCAGACCGTCTTCCAAGTCTGGCAGTCCAAAATACTCATTCTATTAGAGTTGAAGAACTAAGAGTTTTATAAACCCCAAGGAATAAACTAACATACAACTTAATTAATCAGTGATTACAATATTCTGTACAAAATTTAATACATATTTTGAATAACCGCTGTCATCTTAAAACACTTAGGAAAACATCAGATTCAATGTGAATCATAATAGCCTCATTTCTATTTGCTGATTGCATTCAAAATTAACCGAATATATAAATTTACTCTAAAGCCTCATTTGAACAAAAGCGTCATTCTGGATCAGATATTCATGGCTATATTTCCTCTCTCGGAAGCTACGTAGATGAAATTTAGTGACGGACTAGAACCTATTTTTTTATTTTTTTAAAGGTAAAGAGCACTTCATTGACTTCCTTTAGAAATACGTTGACAAGCCTGGACTAGAACCAGAGCTCTGTAGCTTCTCCGTAAAATACGTGACTGTCTTCCAAGACATAAGACACGCCTGGACTCGACTCAGGATTCCTGGGTCTAGAAAAGCTGCAAAATATATAAATGTTAGCACTCACATATGAAGGATCTTTCCTTCTTTCCTCGTCTATTTTACACGATGCCTCATTTTAGCTCCAAATTACAACAGGATCTCAGTATGGGTTACGGAACTTAGTAGCACTTTTAACACACGAGTTAAAGGATATTTTCTTGAAAATTTATACTTGAAAATTCATTTTTTCCGAGTTTATTTTTCGAGAGCGTTTCCCCGAGTCTCCAGAGTGACCGAGTCACGTCCCTCATTTTCTGACATCCAAAAAACAAAAGAATCCCAAAATTGGAATATTTAAAAATAAAATTGAAACGCAATACTTTAAAGAAGTTTGATTTGAATTCTGTTAACGAGGTCGTACATGGCCCGTTACAGTCAACCCCCAAAAAATTACGTAGGTTTTAAAATTTACACGGAGTAATTTTTTCCCAAGAAAATAAACTAACAAAACCCGATTAAAGCACAAAAACATAATCTAATAAAGCGAATAGATTTGTCAAAATTCAAGCAACAGCAACAGAATTATGTGTAAATAATGTAAATGTATCCCTACAACAATATGATTGTGTTTTTAAACCACCCAAGAACTATTGTCATGACATCTCAGACTCAAGATTTGTTGGTAAAATAGCCATACCGTATATTACTATCCAGTCGACACTCTGCTCTCCACGGAAAAGCGGGGTTGTGAATCCCACTCGGCCCTAACGGCACCGAAACAGCCTCAAATAACTAAAACTCCTGTTTAACTACGTGTTGCTGTCTCATTCCGCGAATCACAGATGTGGCTCATGCATACAGATAGTAAGCCACAATATAACAAATACCCCATCAAGAGTCGTAGACCTCAATCAAATGGTTCATAGTTGGAACATGAATAGTGTGGGTAATAGTATTAGCCGCGTGTAACGTACCGAATTCAGGGAAACTGCAATTTGCAGTGAATTTTACCAATTAAGGTCTCTCTACCTAACACCAAAGTCTCCTTCCCTGAAAACGATTTGAAAAGTGTAGATGCCGCCACTTAACTTTTGACAAATTGTCTCATATCTAACAGTGCTAATGTCCCAAGCCCCTCGCAAATGCAAAAGTAAATTCAAAAATACAAACACCCTTCGCCTTTCAGCTTCAATTAAACTTCAATTAATTCTTTCGAAAAGCTGTTCATTCCCCCAACTTCCATCGGAACACGCTGACTCATTCCATCAGCAACTGTTGGCTAGGATATGAGACTACGTTGAAACTATTTTATTTCGCGCATATAATTTTATTTATTATTAAATGTTAAGTTGAACCCCACTAAAACTTACAACATTTTGTACCAAACAACATTTGATAAAATATTTACGAGAACCCAGAAATATTCTCCGTAAATGACCAGTACGACCCCATTTTTATCAATATAGATAAATATCAACAAGAATTAAAAAAAAAAAATTGGTGCTCATTATTTTGTTTCAAGAACAGATAAATGTTAAATATTATTGTTGAAAGTAAATAAAATATTAGTATACTTAATACATTACCAATAACAGTCTGAAAAAAAAATTGGATTAATTTTTTTTTCATTAAGTTCTCAAAAGGTGGAGAAATTCCTGTGATTTGTTCCTCTTCCTTTTGTTCATAATAACTCCTCCTTCCTTAAGTGACTGTTATACCCTCATATTCACATCAATATAGACAATCCTTTAAAAAACTTCGCATTCAATTGAAGTGTAGTTCCTAAACAAAAATCACTTTACAAAGTCCTGAAACATTTTAAAATTTACTAAAACATTTATAAAAACAAAACACAAAGCAAGCAAACCAATGATCAAGATCCAAAAACTCAAGATGCACCCTTTTAAAAATAATATTTACTGAAACGTCTTTTTAAATTCCTTAATTAGGGTAAATTATTTCCTCCACTTGGTAACCCTATTCCTGATTTGTTCAATAAAGAATGTTACAAATTAATAACCTAATCCAAATACCCGCTAACAAAATATGACGTCTATCTAATAATAATTAAACAAATCCGAAAGAAAATGACATCATGAAAAACTTCTCAATTGGAATCTATTGTTAACCTTCTATCAATAACCGTACCTATGAATTAACCTATTTCCAAAAATAAATGTTATATAAGATTACATTCCCAAATAACGCCGTACCTACTATTACTTAGTATTCATAAATGTACAACCTACTAGCGTCCCGTTCTGACTTAGTTCGGATATTGTCATACAGAAATATTATTCGAAATAACCTACCCTATCTTTCAAGTTGGATCAACCTACTCACGGTGTTCAAATTTAACTGAAATCGATTATATAATTTAAAGGGTTTTAGCGGGCAAACAACGTGAATGTAAAGTATAATACATATAAATACCTATTACATGTACTCCCTAATCATATTTCGCAAATATTTATTTTTAACCCCTAGTTTGACAATAATCCACACAAAACTATTTTTATTCAAAGTGGCAATGACTATTCTGGATAACTAATATTCCAGAAACTAGTCAAATCGAGAAATCAACTCCTTTTGAACCTTAGAATATAAATATAAAAGACTATGTTAAAAATATCCAAAGCTAATACACTAAATCAAAATAGCCACCAACTGAACTGTCAAAATTCCCGCACGAAATTATACAAGTAATAAATTTACTCATCCTGATAGGTGGAACTAGATGCAATAAGTGAAAAGCTACGAAGAGCAATTATTTATAAATTTGTGTAAATTGCCAAATCCTTCCACTCCCAGAACAACCCAACCCCCATTTTGATAAACCCATCTTAATAACCTGAACCAAAAGACTATGTTTCTACCCATTATTTATGAACCATGAAGGAATTCCCAAGTAAATTGACAACATCACCAAACAACAAAGACAAAAGCAGTTTCTAAGTTAGTAACATTAAGATGAACTCATATTATGTATTACTTAGTCAACATTTTAATAAATATATAACACAAAGTTTAGATCTACTATGAAACTCGAAAACTAAAATAATACATATATAATAGCTATCATATACTTATGTATCATAATATACTCTGATAGGAATATCTATGAAAGTCATACAAAACTTTTTTCCTAGATGGGAATCGAACCCAACTCATCATTTTGACTCGTTACCTACTGAACCACAAGAACATTCATTCTATTCTATTACTGTCCTCAATCCTAAACTAAATATTAAAGGTAGCAACTATGTATTGGAACTATTTACTGTTAGTTGCCATGATAACAATTTGTTTATAAGCGATCTGTCATTTTAATAAAAATCAAAACTGTCATAACAAGATGATTAACATTAAAGGTAAACAAATTAAATATTCAATGACTAAAGAAACACAAAAATATATTAAACAGAATCAATCCCTTTTCAATAATCTTTACTCGATTGTAAAAATAAAACAAGGTTGTCTGAAGTTGTGCCTAATTTCAAATAAGTACGAGTACGTAACTCAACATGGATAGCCGCCCACTAAATGTAATGTTCCCACTGCTGGAACTTGATCTTCCCTCACAAGAGTCAAGGCCATAACCTAACACGCTAGGCAATGCGAGTTAACGGATTTGCAGTAAGTCACCCTAAAGTTAAACATTAACCCGATATATTCATCGCTAAAACTTTCTGTAAGCCTTTTTCTGTGAGAAAGTCATGAACGAAGGTCTCTACTCTTACTAATTATGGGTTAGCAAAGATCAAATAATTACTATAATTTATTGAACTTGGAATTTCCTCACGACGCTTTCCTTCTCCGGCAGTGATTGATGAATGCTATAATAATGAGCTATCAAACAAAAATCAATTTCCTCACTTTGTTGTCCTTCACCGCTAGTGAATGACCTACAGCTATAAAACTTTCAATCTGTCAGTTTCTTCACGATGTTTCCCTTCACTACCAACAAAAGGTACAATAACTACAAAATACATTCTTGGAACGTACCAGTTTTCTCACAATGTTTTCTATCACCGCTAAAACTGGTAGTGGGGACTTTCTAGTTTTCAGAAAATCTTGTTAGCTGACCTTATATCATTATTTTCAGTTCAGCACTTGAAGTAATCATCCTCACAATACATCCTGAACTAGAAGAACTTGAAACACAGAAATGAAAATATTAAAATAAAACAACCAAAATAAATTATTCTTATTTTGCTATAAGGTGTTTATTCTCTAACTACTTTCTAAAACCACAAAATTACCCAACTACATAACAAAATTACATAACTACATAACTATGTAACAAAATCTGAAAATATTTATGCTAAATAAACTTAATATGTAAGTATTAGATACTCTTACCTATTGTTGTCTAACGTCTAGTGAAGCGAGGTTACCAATTTTTTTATGAAGTGTTTAAACGAGCAAGGCGAGTTCCTGATGGTAAGCTACTCGCCTGACCAAAACAAAACCGTGTAACAAGTACGAATTACGAGTTTTAGCGAAAATCTTTACGTAGCACTACACTACGCTCGTCACTCCAAAATAAGATGATGTAGATCTTCTATACCTTTCTGAAACCATTACCCTTCATCTTGGAACATCATGATGTTTGCAAAATACTACTTGGTGGTAGACCAACTGCTAAATACCCGAATACAAAAGGAAGGGAAGTTATGCAATATATATTTGTGATAACTTAAGGCACTTAATAGTTATGATTTTTAATGCATTATCACAAATTGTACTGAATGACATTTTAACCGACTGAAGAAAACTAACATGTTATTGAGTAAGATTCGAAATATTAATATTTGTTTTGCATTTAAAATAAACCTTAGAAGTTTCCTAAAGATTTCTAGATCAATTTATTTTAACCTACTCATAATTCCAACCCCCAATATTTTCAAATTTGATTTTTTTAGTTTTTTAACCGACTTCAAAAGAAAAAAATACCGCTACTTATTTTTTATGTCTCAATAATCTAAACCGGTCCTTTCACATCCATTTCACGAACAGCAAATTGGTCCAAATAAATTGAACCTTGTGTGTGATTCTAACCTAAGAGCAAAATTGTGTTTTTGAACTTATAATATTACCTACTACAGAAAAATGTGTGAGTTTGGTTTTACTTGACTTAGAAAGATTTTTTTTTTTTTTTTTTTGGAAGACTGAAACTTGTAAATTGAAAGAAACCCTACTGAATAAGTGAATTTATGAAGTAGTTTTAGTAGTTCTAATCCTGGTCGACCGGCACAAACAATTGTAGAAGACAAGGGCTCAAGATATATATAAATATATTTTCCATCCTGGACACGGCTCCAAAATTGTAAAAGTTCAAAGGCTAGATTCTGATATATATTATATATATACTCCATCCTCGTCACGGCTCACCGAATTGTAACGGATCACCGCTCACTGAATTAAAAAAAGAAACAATAATATTATTCCTATAAATCCTATAATATCCTATCACACGCACAAAATGTAAAAGATCCAACGAGCAACTCCAAGGAGCTGTTCTCTGCTGGGAGAGTCCAAATAAAATGAGTAATTTAAAGAACTACTCTGGCTGAAGGCCAAAACATATTAAATTAAGCTGAAGGCTTTTTAAGTAAAGAATTATGTAAATTGGATATAGTTAAGGATTTGAATTTAAAGGATTATTAAGTTTGTTGATAGAAGATTGTTAGATTGGCCGAAGTGATCATCTAATGGAACCTAAAGGACCTACGTTGTAGCCACCATACCCTTAGCTCTATGAAAAGACCGGTTTACCTATATATGCCTAAGAAATAAAGAATTAAGAAAGAAACCTTGTATAATGTACCTACTAAAATACAGTTAGAGAAAACCCTAGATATACCTACAGTTAGAAGTATGTAGTAGCAGCAGCAACAGAACTTCCAGCTCGTTATCGATGTAGATTTTAGCCTGCCTAAATGTATAGGATGCAGTTTGTGAACTCTAGAATCGACCAAGTCCTAGAATGAAATTCATTCGATCAAAGTTAACATCGCTTTCTTATTAATCCACAGTACTAATTTAAACTCTCGAATATAGAAATATACTAAATTTAGATCTTACTGAAAACTTGGCTGAATCAAAAGATAACAAACTAAAGAAAGATATTTCATTAGCCTACAGGTCTCCGAATTTAGAGAACTGTAAAGATAGAAGTAATTTTACCTACAAAGAAAGAATAGTTAAGGGCATCTGAAGTTATTTGAAACCTCGATCAAATTCACAAAACAAGAGCATTATAATGTGAAACTGCAAATGAACTCTACAGTTAAACATAAATAATAGTTAACGACAGAACAATCGGTCGTAAAATTTAGGTATCTGTAAGAGAAGTTTTGTGAGTTCAAATCTGAAAGTTCATGATAAGTTAATTGATACTGAAACCTGCCTGCCTACAGAATTATATAGCTAACTACTTTTTTACTACAAATGAAAAACAAGTATATGAATTTTAGTTTGGTTTATTATTTTGGCTTAAACAGCATAGACGGACTCCGAGAGGATGCTCACGTCTCATTGCAAAGTTTGTGACCGTTATTTTCGCAAGGCCCTAGACTTGAGGAAATAAAATAACAAAAAAACCTCAAATCGGGGTAAGTGACTACACTTTACCCAAAAAGGTATTCTTTGGGGATTATAATCTAATCTACTACTACCTAGATAGTAATAAAATCAGGATATTGCCCTGCAAGTTCGGAAGGAAAGTCACAGTGTCAGAATCCTGTCCGTTCTAAGTAACAAGAAACTAACGAGCTCGGCTATGCTTGGCTCTCAGACCGTCTTCCAAGTCTGGCAGTCCAAAATACTCATTCTATTAGAGTTGAAGAACTAAGAGTTTTATAAACCCCAAGGAATAAACTAACATACAACTTAATTAATCAGTGATTACAATATTCTGTACAAAATTTAATACATATTTTGAATAACCGCTGTCATCTTAAAACACTTAGGAAAACATCAGATTCAATGTGAATCATAATAGCCTCATTTCTATTTGCTGATTGCATTCAAAATTAACCGAATATATAAATTTACTCTAAAGCCTCATTTGAACAAAAGCGTCATTCTGGATCAGATATTCATGGCTATATTTCCTCTCTCCGAAGCTACGTAGATGAAATTTAGTGACGGACTAGAACCTATTTTTTAATTTTTTTAAAGGTAAAGAGCACTTCATTGACTTCCTTTAGAAATACGTTGACAAGCCTAGACTAGAACCAGAGCTCTGTAGCTTCTCCGTAAAATACGTGACTGTCTTCCAAGACATAAGACACGCCTGGACTCGACTCAGGATTCCTGGGTCTAGAAAAGCTGCAAAATATATAAATGTTAGCACTCACATATGAAGGATCTTTCCTTCTTTCCTCGTCTATTTTACACGATGCCTCATTTTAGCTCCAAATTACAACAGGATCTCAGTATGGGTTACGGAACTTAGTAGCACTTTTAACACACGAGTTAAAGGATATTTTCTTGAAAATTTATACTTGAAAATTCATTTTTTCCGAGTTTATTTTTCGAGAGCGTTTCCCCGAGTCTCCAGAGTGACCGAGTCACGTCCCTCATTTTCTGACATCCAAAAAACAAAAGAATCCCAAAATTGGAATATTTAAAAATAAAATTGAAACGCAATACTTTAAAGAAGTTTGATTTGAATTCTGTTAACGAGGTCGTACATGGCCCGTTACAACTACCAAATTCGAGTAATGAAGACGTACTTCCACTCGATGCCGCTGTAAAGACTAAGACGTCAAGCGATCATGTGTGCATAGAGCTTGTTGATTTAGCAATGTCTTTTTTATAAATAGATATAAATTGAGTATCTACTCCATTTATCTTAAATTGACTAAATTAACTTGCTGTACGAAGATTCTGATTCTTCCCAATTCATTGTTAACTATATAATTGAAAAACAACGGATAAATACAATGAAATAAATATGTACAAAGTTTCATTGATTTCCATAATAAAAATAGCTCACTTTGTACCGCAGATTATTGCCGGAAACTTAAGTTAATACTGCAGCATAAAATATGCCGGAAAACATGTCGAACTCTAGTTGAGGTATGTAACTGTACGAGCACGTGTGTTTATATATCTTCTGTCGAATTAAGATGTGGTTACAGATAACAAAATAATTAGATTTACCAAATACTTTAAGACAAATTACGATAAACTATTTACTAGACTAACTAGTAGCAATTCCAAATATTAATAGCGCACATTGTATTCCAAAAAATGCTAAATATTATAATAATATAAGTTAAGCTAAGATAAATTGCTTTCTTAACGGTTATCCATCAGATACTGAGAGACGTGCCAAAAGACTCATGGGCAATGACACTCTAGTGAGTAAAAGACTTCAAAGTCTTGATAATCGTCGCAAAATCGCTAGCTTATCGGTTTTTATCGGATACAATTCGGAGAGTGTGCAACTGATCTGCATGATCTAATACCATCTTGCCCTTTCTTTTATCGGACTTCTCGTTCCACAAAAGGGTGACATCGTTTCATGGTTGATGTTCCAAAAACGCGAACGACGAGATTTGACTTCACGTTTGTGATAAGAACGTCTAAGTTGAATGCGTTGCCTAAGTGGGTTTTCCCCGATGGTTACAATCTTGATGTCTTCAAATCGAGAATGAATAGGTTTCTTCTAGGTAAGTACGCTCCATCGTAGATCGCTTAACCTCAGGCGAGATGGTGGTCAAGTGCGAACCTATTATAGTTTTAAAAACATATATGTTTCGGAGAAAATGCATCTGATCTTCAAGATTTTTGTAATACCACCAAGATATCGAATATCTCGAAACATGAAATACTGGTACCGTTTTACGGCTGGCATCCCAAAAACTCAAAAACTAAGTGATTTAATTAGCCGAATCGAATACATTCTGATTATTACCTATGTCAAGTATGTTCAATCGTGTCCTCACGATAAAGCATATTTTTCTGATCATAATATTAGTATTCTTCATGTATTATTTCTATTTTAAACTGTTAAAACTTACGTTTTTCTGAAAATTTTATTTATTTACTTTATGTCATCACATGTCAAACATCATTATTGCTAAGCAACCTCTACCATTTTCATAAGGTTGTATAGTTTTTAGGTCTAATTCTCTCTGGCCGCTAATTATAAAATATGTCAACGCAAGCGCCCTGTGCCGCCTAAACAAAGCAGCACACTCAGGCACGGTAGAAAGAGTGGGAGATACTAGTTCCTCTCCCTTCCCCTCGATCTTACGCTTTTTCGATCAGCATCACGTGACCCTGACGCGAGTTTGAAAGTTTTTACCCATACAAAAAAGTGCTCAGCGCCGCTAAAGAAGTTTTCACTTCAAAAATCAAATCCAAGATGGCCGCCACCACAAAATGGCGAATTATATTATTTTTCCACTACTACCTCAATATGGGTATCAAACGAAAGGCCTTGACTAGTAGAATACATTGCACTATGACAAATTCCAAATCCAAAATGGCCGCTTCCACAAAATGGCGAAATAAATTTCTTTTTTCACAACTCCCTTTATATGGATATCAAATGAAAGGGCTTGACTAGTAGAATGTTGTACGGATAACAAATCTGAGGTAGTCGGGGGTTAGTCAAAATTTTTAATTTTGTTCTTGTTGCACGGCACTACGCGTTTTCTCATTATTTTCCATGGATCTATTTGATGGTAAGAATGCCGTACAAAATGACCAAAATTTACCACTCAACTTGCGCTTTTGAATGCTCATCTGCACTTAGTTGGACAGCTTACAAGTGACGGCATAGTGCTGAATCTTATTATTTTATACCCTTCTATCATCCTACATAGGTGTCATACTCATTGTCACATACGTAGAAGTATTAGATGATTTATCTTAATGTCCTGTAATTTCTCTGGAAACGTTGCCCTTCAAACTGGAATACAGTGATGTTAGTACATTATAGCTTGGCGGTGGAAAAACTGGGTAAGGTACTGAATCTACATCTCCAGGCAGACTTAGCAAAGCGTAGTAGCAGTTCCCAAACTACTATAAATATTGTTAAAATGCTGTGATTATAAGACTACCTTAATTCCTAAAACTGTTCCTTTAAGAGATATTCCACCACAATGGATAGTTAGTCATAAACAACTTTAATGTACAGTAAACAAGAGCTACTTGGCTATAAAACAATTGTCCATACTAATATTATAAATGCGAAAGTAACTCTGTCTGTCTGTCTGTCTGTCTGTCTGTCCGTCTTTACCGCCTAAACCAACCAACAGATTTTGATGAAATTTGATACATAGATAAAATAGATCCCGAGAAAGGACATAGGCTACTTTTTGTTCCGAAAAAAGGGTTGAAAGGGTTAAAATAAGGGATGAAAGTTTATATGGAAAACTTCGTCGTTGTTGAAGAACTATGAAACTTTACGTCTAGATATTTAACACGAAACCATAAAATGTATGTTTTAGCAGTTTTGTAGTTTCAAACTGTACCTACGGGGGTGGAATTGGTTTTTTTTTTTTATTATTTATTATTATTTATTCTTGGGTCAAATTTAGTAATTCAAATTTCACCCTCTTCCTGTCAACCGATTAATCTGAAATTTTGTATACACTTTGGATTTTGATGACAATACAATTAGGTTTATTCATTATCATTACAAATTCAAGATGGCCGCCGCTACAAAATGGCGGATAATTTATGTTTTATTAATCCCATCAATATGGGTATCAAATGAAAGGGCTCAACAAGCAAAATACAATATACAACTGCCTCCTATAAAATGATCAGGAACACCTGTTTTCAATTCTAATATGAAATTATATATATGAAAGTAACTCTCTCTGTCCGTTACCGTCTAACGCCTAAGCCACTTAAAGAGTTTGTTACAATTTGGTGCACAGATAGACTACCTAGACTTAGGAAAGGACAACGGCGACTTTTTATCACAGAAAAAGAGTTGAAAAGAGTGGAAATGAGGAGTAAAAGTGTGCATGGAAGGATCTTGGCACTCTTTGTATGCTATTTTAACCGACTTCAAAAAGGAGGAGGTTATCAATCAAGTTGTATTTCAATTGTGAATCAATTTAGATGGTTATTTTTTGGTTGGTAGATTATAGTTCAGAGGTGGTCATATAAATTTTATCGAAATCAGTGCGGCGGTTTTTGAAATATGAACAACAAACTAAAATTTGCGTTCATGTAATCAGTCGATATATCTACTAATATCTACTAATAGACTCTAATAAAATTTGGTGGACCGTCCCAATATGATTTTAAATTAAAGTCTGTTTTTGATTAATTTTTTGAGAACATAGTTTCTTTGTAATTTGTCGTGTAAATTGTACATTTATTAATAAATATAAAACTTTGACTTAGACCGATTTTGATTAGGAAACGTGAATTTGTATGGTAGTAGACATACGAGTAGGTACTGCCTCAATTACTTTAATAAATATGTGGCGCGGACGAAGTCGCGGGTAAAAGCTAGTTTACAATATAAACAAATGAAAGCTATACTGATTGAGATTTATTATCTCGAAACATGAATAAAGATAAAGTCTGAACAGGCAATGTTCAAAGGTCTGTCTATATAAACCTATCTGTGGCATGAGTCCCGTGAAATAACAAATCTTGACCTAATAATTTGAAAGTAGACCTATTCTGTTAGTAACTTATAATGTTTAAAATTCTATGTTTATATCTTACTAGATGTGCGCCCGGCGTCGCCCGTGGTACATTATATAGCACTCATCAGGATCCCGTACAATATCCAACGGTGAAAGAATGACTGAAATCGGTTCAGTCATTCCTGAGAAAATCGCTTTCAAACAAAACACTTCTTCAGCTACCTGCTACGCCACCTGTCTGAAATTGGTGGTACCAACAAATTTGATTAGCAAAGGTTGTGTTAAGTGGAAAATAAAGCTATAATAATAATAATAAAGTTCTAATTCAATTTTATTGTAAATTTTACGTGAAACTAGCAGTTCCCCGCCGGTTTTACTCGCTAGTATTCAAGAGGTATGTAATCTGTGATATTCAATGACGCAATCTTAGACACATGCTGTCATGTGTCATGCCAAAGCACGAATCATACGAAAACTCTCAAAAAGGAATATTTTTCCCCGATTTTGTTACATTCTTGATTCATGCTCCACTTCTATTAATAGTAGCGTTATGGTCTATAGCCTTCCTCGATAAATGGACTATCCAATAGAAAAATAATCTTTCAATTCGGACCAGTACTTCCCGAGATCCTAGTATTCAAACAAACAAACTCTTCAGCTTTATAATATTAGTATAGATTTATCTACTGATTTAAGCATGTTAGTTTTAAGTTCAGATCTGTTGGTCTAATTTTCTTTATGTATTATCTCTAATTTAATATTATTACCATTATCAAACCACTGTATTTAAATAAATATTGTTTCTAGGCCCACATAGTTTGGAATATAATACAGTTTTGTACAGTATACTCTTATGTTATGTTTTGTGTTTATTACATTCTGTTTTGTGTGCTCATTGAATAAATAAATAAATAAATTTCAATATGTTTCGGTATGATCTTTCAACTTCATTAGATTACAAGTCTAACAAGTTCTAACGCCGTTAGATTATAAGTGGTAGTTCGTAAACTAATTAATCTACAGAAGGTTTATAATCTCAAGCGTTTTTTTAATAAACTGACGGTAGGTACTCACAATTTTACGGTAATTTATCCATTTTCCATAGCATAAGCAGCCCTCTAAATGTTCCTACTATTGGGACTTGGGGCCTTCTCTCGCAAGGAGAGAGTCTGGGTCCTGATCCCCCACGCCGCGGGATGGTGGATGACACATGAAGTCGAAAGATTCTGGAATACATGTCGGTTTTCTAATGACGTTTTTTTCACCGTTTTAACCGTTAAAGCGGTTGATGATGATGATGATGACGATGAATCGTTAAAGGCATTATGTGTATGGCTCCGAAAAGACAGTGGTGTACCTGGGATTTTAATCCGAGGATCCGAATCGGCAGTCACCGTTCTTTCAACTAGACAAGCTGTAACTTACTAGACAAGCCGTAACTTAATACCAGCCATGACTTATTAGTTCCATACAAATACGAAAATCTTTATTAAGAGATGTTTGTAGGTAAGTGAAGCATGGTATAGTGAATATTTATTCGAGTACAAAACTGACCACGACTTGTCCAGACTGTGATCTATTTGATTTCCGGAATTTTAGTTTGAAACATTTATGGTATCAGAATGATATTTAACAACAAAATTATCCACATACACCCATTCTACCAATTTACGGCCTGCCGACAAAAGTGAAAACTTTTAACTTAGAATTTGAGTATTAGACGCCACTACTCTTGCATAATACAAAACCTGTGAATTTACAGATATATTATTGCTATAACACATGTTGGTGACGCGAGCTTATAAGATTTCGCTCTACAAAAGGTTCCGGTTAGGTCCATTGCATAATATATAGTACAAAATTTTATTGAAAAAAAACCCAGCTCTTGTCGGAAAGGCTCGATAATTATGACGAAAACCTTACATCTCCATTGACAATGTAATAACACGGAATTCACGAACATTGTTAAGCGGCCGGCCAGTAATCATACAGGAATCCAACGATTGCTTGCTTCAGAGAGACCAAATAAAATTATGAAATTGGGCGTTTTTACAAAAAATGTTCCGGTACATTCCATTTTGTGACCGTATTTATACGGTCATAAAATGTTTACTGTAAGTAGTAGTAGTAGTAGTAATAACATTTGTTTCTTAATAATATTTTTTTGCCGTTTTACCTAAAAGCTGACTGACACTTGAGATCTTAAGTGGCACTAAATATTGCCAGAGCGATAAAACGTAAAGATCAATACATCAAGTATCGAGTCCAAAGTGAATAACATATTTTCAATTTAAACTAAGATAAAATAGTTTATTGCCAATGTATTCTTAAAAGTAAGTACAAATTACTTACATCACATAATTTTAATCGATAGCATTCGAACTTCGCACCTCCATACTTTTTTTTCTTCAAAATTTCCAAATTTTCTGCTACACAAACCTTGTCCCGGCAATAACAAATACATACAACAAAGAATAATCTAATTTGGTGCAGTCATTCAAAAGCTAAGTGTACATTTCGAAAAACATTTTTATATACATGATTTTTTATATTAAATACGTGCATAAATACATGATTTTTTATAAAAAATAACAATGGAGATTTTGTGACGATCATGTTGAGCTAATGCATTTACTGAATGTTCAATTACTCTCTATTTCCAACGACGTCCGTTACGAGAATCGAACGGCATTCGAAAAACGCATTATCGTTCGCAATTCGGCCCAGAATACGGCTGCGAGAATTTGCAATTCTGATTTGACCATTTTCAATTTACAATCAACAGAATAAAATTAATTCAATAAGCTTTAGAGAACGTTACTTGAATTAACACAAAGGAAACGTTTTCGGTCGGAGTGATGAATTTTTAATAGTCGCCGATTTATTCGGAGATTTATGTGAGGATTGGGACTGTCGTTTGTCGAGCTGTCGAGGAAGAGATATTAAATTAAAAGCTTGTTTCACTCGTACTGACGTCAGAAATGTTTTCGTTCGAGTCCGCATTTCTTAGTTGAACTGTCACATTTCGGGGATGCCAAATTTTCGTGGAGCTAAAAATTAGATTCTGATAAAATGTGTTCGGGTTTGAAGTGCAATGTTTCTGAATATATTACAAGCATAGAGATAAATCATCTCATACATCTAGAGACATGCGTACAGTATGGTAGTGCCGCTAACTTAAAAAACGGTGAACGAAAACTTTGATAGGAATGTGGTAGATGGCCTTAACTCTCTCCTTGAGAGAGAAAGGCCCGAGTTCCAGCAGCTGGAACATTTAGTGGACTGCATATTCTTATTATATCTCCGAGTGACAAGCGCAGTGCTGTGCTAGGTGATGATGATTTGAACTCTTCATGTTCCAATAATTGCGTGACACTGTACTTTCGGCAAACGTATTGTTAGCCATCAGGGAAATGTCCTGCTCCCCTCGTCACCCTATACTTTAAAAATCGACAATAAGTTTGTAAGTTGATTGCTATTTTTAACCCCCGACCAAAAAAAGGGGTGTTATAAGTTTGACGTCGATGTCTGACTGTCTGTATGTGTGTCTGTCTGTGGCACCGTAGAGCTCAAACGGATGAGCCGATTTCGATGCGGTTTTTTTTATTTGAAAGTTAATATTTGTGCGGGTGTTCTTAGATATGTTTGGTTAATATCGATTCAAAATGGCCGCCTCCACAAAATGGCGGACAAACTATTTCTTCACAACCTACCTCAATATGAAAGGTATAAAATGAAAGGGCTTGACTAGCAAAGTACTATACGCTATAACAAATTTCAAATCCAAGATGGCCGCCACCACAAAATGGCGAATTATACGATTTTTTTCACTACTATCGCAATATGGGTATCAAACGAAAGGGCTTGACTAGTAGAATACTTTGCACTATGACAAATTTCAAATCCAAGATGGCCGCTACCACAAAATGGCGAATTACATTTCTTTTTTCACAACTCCCTTAATATGGGTATCAAATGAAAGGGCTTGACTAGTAGAATGTTGTACAGATAATAAATCTAAGGTAGTCGGGGGTTAATCAAAATTTTTAATTTTGTGCTTAATATTAAGAGACGATGCGGTATGCAGTCTATGATGAAGAGCGCTGAAGAAACCTATCGACTATTGAACTCGAAGACAGCCTGGTAAAATAGCAGAAAATACATTTATATTAGCTTTGATTTACTGAAAGTTCTAATTAATTTATATCTAATGTTATAATGGCCGATGACATAGTAAGAATATCAGGAAAAACTTGGATGCATACAGCAGAAGACAAAGAAAAGTGGAAAACAATGGAGGAGGCTTTTACCCATACAGGGGCCACATAACGAACATAGCAAAAGAAAAAAAAACTATTCTTATAAGTTTATTGTACGCCAATGTTCAGTGGAAAATAAAGCTATTATAATGATAAAGTTCCACTCATTATCACAAGTTATACTTTCACACGGTTTTACTCGCTAGTATCCATTCCCGTAATATTCCCACTAAAACATTCTGTGTAAGTACTAATCCGGGCTTTAATTTGCGTTCAAAATTTCAACCTGATCCACTTAGTCGTTTCGGAGTGATTGAGTTGAGAAAAACATGCAATCATTGAGACATTCACATTTATTGACTGAACATTAGTTATTCTGTTCTAAAAACTATTACTTAGTTCTGTTCAAATTCGTTCTATTGCTATTTTGCGTTAAAGAGTAGATACAAACATTCTGCAACATTTGATGACTATCTACGAGTATACTTAATATTGTAAATCTGAAGAGGTTTTTTTGTTTGAGCGCACTTATCTCAGGAACTACTCGACCGATTTCAAAAATCTTCCACCGTTGGATATATACGTAATCTTTGAGCGCTATGGACTATACTTTATGTCCCACGGGTGAAGCCTGGACGGACTGCTAGTTCAAATATAAGTGGAAATTAATTTTATTTTAACTAGATAGCGCATTTGAAGCAGTAAGATTGCATTTAACGAAATAGAATGTCAATTCAACTGTTTCATTAATTTAAATATCCAAGAAACAGGGTATCCACTATAGCTGCTAAAGAAAAAGCTCGCTATGCCAGTTGAAACCGTACCGTCAGCAGAATCGAAATAAACTAAATAGGGTTGCTTCATCGGAGGCTGCTGGATAAATTGGAAGAGTAATTCATTTTTCCGCTCGATGGCACATGAAAGAGGACAGAGCAGCGCCCCTGGGCTACGTAAACACATGCGCTAACGTTTTGATGAACAATGCACTTTCGTTCCATTTCGTAGAGTGAGTAAAAATATTTGTGATCGGTTAGTGGTGCAATGTCTAAAAGGAACCCAATTGCGCTCTTTTTTAACCACCGACCAAAAAGCGGTTTGACGACGATGTCTGTTTGTATGTAAGGGAACATTTAGTGGGCTGTTGATGATTTTATGCTCAATTTGACTTCGGATTTTAACGACAAAGAAAAGAGCATGTTAGCAAGAGTTTATTTGACATGCAAAAAAGTGACATTCTGTACTTCTTCTGATATAATATCGCGCTCTAAAAGAGTATGTTATAAACTGTAAGATTGCGAAATTTCTTACACCTCCATTCGCGCAATTTTCGTAAAAAAGGCCTGCAACGTTTTTGATTAACGTATACATAGATTAATATAATAAATACACTTGTAAATATAGTTATGTAATATAGCTATTTCACGATATTTAGATGCTGATTAATAGACGTACTCACTCACTTACGTTCAGTTAAGCTGAAACAAGGGAAATCTAATTGAATCAAAGTACGAAGGACTGCATCACAAAAGGCATCATCTATAAATAACATCACTTGTTAAAGAGGAAGGGGGTCGATAAATGTGACAACGTGCAAAGATTGAAATGCATTTTTGTCGAGATTATAGCCTATAGCCTTCGTGAATAAATGGACTATCCAAATTATCCAATAGAAAAACAATCTTTCAACTGGTCCAAAGACCAATAGTTCCCGAGATCTTAGGGTTCAGACAAACAAACAAACAAACTCTTCAGCTTTACATATTAGTATAAATATAAATATTACTAGTTGCGAAGTTACGGCTGGTCTAGTCAAGAGAATAATGACTACCGATCCGAAGCCCCTGGTTCGAATCTCTCGCGCACCACTCTCTTTTTGAATTCATATACATTCACTTGGTCTATCATTTAACGACGGTAAATGTAACGTAATTAATACAAATAATACTAGTATTATGATTACTATGACTATATACTGTAATAACTTAACCAATACCAATATCTCAAATTAAGCCAATATTTATCCAAAGATAGATTTTTTTAAGCCATTGCATAGCTTTTATCGCGGGCCTGGGGTCCGCATTTTAGTGATCGTGCATCTCTTTCTTATGTTCACAAGAAAGAGGGATGGAAGACCGTAACGCCGTCCTCCCCACTCGGTCATTCGACTTTGAATCTTATTTGTATTAGCTTGACAGGCTAAATGCTCTTAGCAGTGTTGCCAACTTAACGGATTTCCCGTGATATTTTTTAGGGTAAACAAATGTCACTCTTCAAAATAAAAGCAATTCCGCAAAATTGTTAACATCCCTATTGCTTATGTTGATAAAAATGCATGCAACATGCAATAGATTTACCGCGGCAGTCTCCGAGTGCCACACTTCTTTTTTTTAATAAGAAGTGACGAGACTAGCAGGTCATTTGCCTGATGGTAAGCAACATGCCTGCCACATAACAACACAGTGACACGCAGCTATTGGAACATGAAGAGTCCAAATCATTACCTAGCACTGCACTGCGCTCATCACCCAGAGATCTATGACGTTATACCTCTAAGCCCTGTAATTTCTCTGATTATATACGTAGTTACATTTTAGTAGTTACACAAGGATACACAAAAATAATCCTACTAATAGGATTTGATATTTGTTCCTCAATTACGTCAGAACGGCTGAAGAGCTTAAGTTAAAACAAGTTAATAAGGAATACAGGTTATAGTCTGGAATAGCATGAAGCATTAGGTTTTTTGTCGCAAGAAAATTACGGAAAAGGGAAATGCGAGGGTATGCGCGCGGGTAACCGCGGGGCCTGCTAGTTTTAATAATAAACTTTAAAACTACTGCCACAAGTTGGCAGTCTTATCGCTAAAAACTATACAGACAACCTTAAAATAAAAAATAATGTATGAACTAGTCAAAAAATAGGATGAGTAATTTGCAAATATTTTATTCATTTTAGATTCAATTTAGATTCACGTTTTAAATATCTCATGATTGATGTAGCGAATAACTATGATTGGTTAAAACAAAGTTGCGGAATGTGTTGCACGCACCAATAGCAATCCGTATATCCCACGTGACCCGTTGATTGTTCTAAAATCAAAACCGAACCGTTGTTTGTTATTGGTTTTTTCATCACATCTGAATGGAGATAATTGGAGTTCAAAAAACATTCAATTAAGTTACCTGCAAAGGCCTCGCCGACAATTAACGCTTTACGAGAAGGTTTTGACGTTAAATTTAATACCGTTGACGGAATGAGTGCAGTTTATGACAAAAATTAACACGGCTTTTAAATAATATTGAACGTAAAAAATACAATATAGTTTTTCTCTGAAACTCTCAATTTTATTACTATATGATTGTCATGTTATACGGTAATCAAGGCTACTGCTCAAGATATGTGTATTCTAATCTGATCTAAATATTTCTCAGAAAATTACTCAAGTAAATAAATTACGATGTATTTAAATCTGGAGGTATATAAAGTCACAGGTAAATAAAATTAACTGACAATTTCAAATACAGACATAAAAGAGCGTGGAAATTTCATTAAAATGTATGTTGTTATATGTTCTTGAAACATGTCGATTTCCTCGCATTGTTTTCCATCCCTGTTCTCATCTCGATAGTGATGACAAACTTCCACAATTATCACTTGAAAGGACTCGGAGGATGGTGAAATGGAACGTCCTTGATACTAACTACACTTCAACGGTTTTTCACTTCTGGGCCATCAAGAGTTGATTAGTTAACTAAAGTATTGAGTACATAAATCAAGTATTATGGCAGACGAACCCATCCAATAAAAAAGTAAAAAATCTAATAACTGCGAGCAGCGCTATTATGAACGAAGCCGCTCACCCATCACTCCAAAAACGGCGGAATTATTCGCAAAGCCTTATAAAATCGCGGGCAAATTAAACAACTTTGCCCATACTTTGCCCAATTCAAGTTCTTGACATTATGCGGCGGGCTTCGAGAATGTTCGGGATAGGTTCTCGTGTCGTTCAAAGTCAATTTTTATTAAAGTCTTTAAACGAATTCCTGGAAAGGCTCATAATCTCGACGTTAAGCCGAGCGGCTCAGCAGTTTAGTGAAACCGGTGCGATGACATCGGAATTAGGGATCCTTTATATTCCGTTATCATGACTAACCTTTACTTCTATAAGTTTTATAATATAAAGTTCAAAGGTCAAAATCTTTGGTACTATCAGTCGGATTGGAAAAAATATGTTTTTATCAGAAATTCCAAATTACGAAGGGTTTCTACGTGTTCTTATTTATACATAAAAATATTGTGGCAAGAAGTCACGATCTTTACGTTCATACTTTATATAGAGTTTACTAGAACTTTCCATCTAAAAAGACGGTCGGATAATGCAAAAACGCGGATAAACGCAACACCATGAGTGGTGTCCCCTGTCGATTAAAACCGCGTTCCACTGGCGGCGCATATTGCGAAAACACTCTCGCATTCTTCCGCAAACCCGCAGTGGCCTGCCCGTTCATGGTCCTTAGGGTCAATACCCCGTCACCGGCACACCTAATCTAAGACCACCGTGACCATCTCAAGAACCATAATGTAAGTCAGTGCTAGATGCCCTCAAGTCTGGACACTCTTGATTCCCCACGAAGGTTCCCCGCAAGTTTTTTGGTCCCGTAGACTACTACCATCTGGCTACACCAGGAAGACAGGCCCACCATTATACCGGCACTTCTCTTCCGCTGCAGCCCCACTGCGTTCGCTATCACTCCATGGTGACCATGAAAAACTAGGGCAGAAAATAAAAACGGCGCGCCATAATACCGGCATTCCTCTTCCGCCGCAATCTCACCTTTGTAGTGATGCCCACCGCCAAAGATTACGGCCCGTCGGCCGTCGTACATTAGTCGCACCGGCGAGGCGCCGTCTACGCCGCGTGCCTCTCTCCTGGCCTCATCACTGTCACCGTCAGAAATATACGGAACCCCTAGTTCTATTTGCGTGACTCTAACCAAATCATTCAGCTACAGTGAACTTTCAAACGTCAATCTCCGAGAAATGACAGTCGTCCTTCATAAACTTAACTACTTCTGTGACAGCTCGATCCAAACGTAACTTTACAGCGTATGCCTCAGAGTAGGTAATACTTTGTATTAGAATATGTATTGGTAAATATTAACCTCAAATTGAAGATGAAACAATACGTCACCAAACACATTTTACTGATTTGAAAATGACACTATTCATTTTTGTAGTGGAAGTACATTTTGGCAGAACCTACATGGGGGTATTTATTCTACTGGCAAGCAGCAATGTGCAAACTGTGTTTTTGTTTGAAGGCCAAAGTTTCCGGTAAAATTATAGCAAAAAAAATCCAAAAAATATCATATATACGAACGTTTGGGTGTTTGTTACTCAATAACGTCGGATTTTCCAAATTAAACGGGTTAAAATTTGGAACACAGTTGGATAATAGTCTAGAAAAGCACATAGGTTACTTGTTATTACGGGAAAGTAAAGGGATCAAGAAATAGGCGAGTGAAACCGTAATACGGGGCTAGCGAATACATATATAAAATAAAAAGAAATATATTATCCATAACAAATTTTTATAAAAAATATTAAGTAAGGCAAGTATTATGTAAGATTAGATAGACCAATAATAATATTCGTCAAAAATAATATTCATAGACAAGGCCTAAATTCTTGAAAGCACTTCATCATCAATGCACGACGCTCTATCACACCTACGTATCTATTTACGATATTTTTTCGCACTAAAGCGAATCCTACATCAAAAACTCTGCAAAGAAAACTTTGGAAACGCATCGCATAAAGTCGATTTTTGATTGTACAATTGACATATTTGGTTTCGACACGGTTCAGAGAAAGGAAATTATTTTTCCGAGTCGTTTCACTTGTTTCTACATGCAGTCTAATATACTCGATCGAGCAGTACTCAAGCTCACAAAAGTTGTGGTGGTAGGACTCCTAGCAGAATCCGCCTGGGGATGTACCACACCTTTGCCAGTTATTCTACCGCCAAGCAGTAATGTGTAAACATTATTGTGTTCCGGTTTGAAGGGCAATATTTCCAGATAAATTACAGGGCTTAGAGATATAACATCTTAGATATCTGGGTGACGAGCGCAGTGCAGTGCTAGGCAATTATTTGGACTTTTCATGTTCCAATAGTTGCGTGCCACTGTGCTGTTATGTGGCAGGCATGATGCTTACCATCAGGGGCATGCCCTGCTCATCTCGTCACGCTTTATTAATAAAAAGCTTTAGGAAACTATTGTAAGGCTTTACAAAGTTCGGAAGCTTCGCATCACGTAATTCTATCAGTAGGTACAGGCAGGTCGCCACAAACACGTAATTTTACGAAACTCTAAAATTGTCGTTTGAAAGTACCTATCAGAGTTCAATTTCCTTTTGACAATATTAAATCCTAGTGCAGATATATTTAAATTGATTGATGAGAAGTTCATTTCAATTGCAAAATGTAACCAGTCAGAGATATAATATGCTTTATCTATGTATATATATTGCTATATATTGTAACTTCTCTGTAAGCACAGCCCATCAAACTGAAACACAGTGTTGTTCGCACATTTCTGCTTAGCGTTAGAAGAACTGGCAAATATTCGGTACATCCTCAGAAGGATTCTGTAGCAAAGAGCTCTACCACTACTAAACTCGTTTTGGCCTTTTGACTTCCTCGGCTTATCAATAAACTACCAACTACTTTACAATTAAAATAAAGACTTTATTAACTGAATCCCACTGTACAAATGCCTCCCAGCCATAGAATCGAACAATGTTTTGTAAGGTTTTTATGAGATTTCACCCCGTAAGTGGAATATATTTCGAGAGTATTTGCCACAAAAGATGTCTGTCCATTTTAATAACATGTAGAGTATACTACTAAAATGGATATTTAATTAAATTACATGAAAAACATCCACTCGTAGCAGCGCCCTGCGGTTTTCCCGCGTAGTTACTGTTCCTGCTACTTTCCTAGGACTAAAAGTAGCTTTTGTATGTATTTTTTCAGACTTATCTATCTGGTACATAACCAACCCTTGAAACTCAACCAGATCAGTTCAGACGTTACGTTACGTTCAGAAGTGATTGAGCAGGAAACATCTAAATATCTAAACTCTTAACAAATTGTTTTTTTTAAGTAATACTCCTTTTTGCGCCTTAAGGGTACATTTTTGCGATGCGCGCGCACACCGTCACTAACAAGACCAAAAGCAAAAATTGTGACTTACCTCCAATTCCCTCGGATTTGTCATCTGTATAACATTCTACTAGTCCAGGTCTTTCATTTGATACCCATATTGAGGTAAGTTGTGAATAAATATTTTGTCCGCAATTTTGTGGAGGCGGCCATCTTGAATCGATATTAAGCAAACATAGCTAAGAACGGCACGGCCATTAACATTCAAATAAAAAACCGCATCAAAATCAGCCCTTCCGTTTGAGCTCTACTACTGTGTCGCAGACAGACAGACACGCAGACAGACAGACATCGACGTCAAACTTATAACTCCCCTTTTTTTGGTCGGGGGCTAAAAAACCGAAGCCATGAAGTCAACATTTTAGTAAACATTAAAACTCACTTCAGATCAATACTTCTCGCGTTGAAGATATTACCTATTATAAGCATACTAAATGTCCGCCCCGGCTTTGCCCGTGGTACATTATATACCACTTATCGGGATCCCGTACATATCCAACGATGAACAAATGACTGCAATCGGTTCAGTAATTCCTGAGAATATCGCTACAAACAAAAAACCTCTTTAGCTACCTGCTACGCCACCTGTCGGAAATTGGTCGTACCAACTCAATCGTAATTCGTTCATAAATCATATCTCAATCGTAACCGGTCGTACCAATTAGCAAAGGTTTATATTCAATGACGCCATCTTAATCACATGACAGATGCTATCATGGTGTCATGTCAAAGCACGAAAACTCTCAAAAAGGAATATTTTTTCCCGTTTTTGTTACATTCTTGATTCATGCTCCGCTTCTATTGATAGTAGCGTTATGTTCTATAACCTATAGCCTTCCTCGATAAATGGACTATCCAATAGAAAAAGAATCTTTCGATTCGGACCAGTACTTCCCGAGATCCTAGCGTTCAAACAAACAAACTCTTCAGCTGTATAATATTAGTATAGATAATATAGATATGAGCATAAGTTTTCTAATCGTTCGTATTTCCATAATTCTTTGTTCAAGAAAGTTGTTTTTAGCTAACAGCTAACCTGGATAAATAGTTAAATCCCCAATCCCCTGCAAGAGATAACCACAAACTCTACAAAGAACTAAAAGGTAAACAGAGTGAAAAGGTACCCTGGTGTTTTATTTAGACCCGGGGCAAAGCGGATAGTTGTCCTGTGTTGTTTGTATAGGACGCGGAGCGGGCCGCAAATCAGATGACATTGCTGATTTTGTTGTCACTGACGGAATGTACTGTTTTGATGTACGCCTACATTTTATTTACACAGCTTAAAGCAAATACGATAAAGTAAATATCTTAGGAATGATTTGTTGAGACTGATTAATTCACTAAGAATGTCAGACCAATTTTGGATTTTGTCTAAAAGTTTTCGGTCTTTCCTATCTAGGATTTTTTTTCTAGGTTATATAAAAGTCATCAAATCTTCTCTTTAGTGTAACAAAAAAGAAATCATGCCTTTTTCGATTTTTAATCATCGGTAACTCGTAAAATTTTTGAAGTGTTTGTCGTCAAATTTTGTTCCCTTTAGACAAACTTCATTCTTATTGGTGACGCTAGGGTTGGTAAGTATAGTCGTCAATTATTAGTATGTATTTGTCGCAGAAATATTTATCCTGGATGGGTATCAAACGCACGACTTATGGCTCTGAGACTAAATTTACTACTATCTATGGTACAGCAATAACTGTCAATGTTTTCTTTATTTCTTTTTTTATTTTACGATGTAAAATTTGGACTGTTATTTATTTATTTATTCATTCAATGAGCACACAAAACAGAATGTAATAAACACAAACTATAACATAAGAGTACACTGTACAGAACTGTTTTACATTCCAAACTATGTGGGCCTAGAAACAACATTTGTATAAGTACAGTAGTTTGATAATACTAATATTAAATTAGAGATAAAACATAAAGAAAATTGCTAAAATGTGCTTACAGCGATACCAACTGGCACTCTGAAACAAAAACACAACAATAGCACGTATTCGAAAGAAGAAACAAATAGTACCGAACGACGTACTAGATGGCGTAGGGATGTTTTTAGTAAAACGTCTTCACAACCACTATTTTCTTTTCATGTTTATACCGACTTCAAAAAAAGAGGAAGTTCTCTATTTGTCTGTATGTTTTTTTATATCTACAAAAATTTTACACGAGTAACAGATTGTTTCATAAGTTTAGCGTAGTTAAATGTGATCGTGCGTAAAAGTAAGGAGTACCTAAAACATACTACGTAACGCGAGTCATAAAGAAAAATGTCAGTTTTATGAATGTAATTTGTTTGAACAGTCTACATGCCTACTCGTAAAGTAGCCATTTACAGAACTTTAGAGTTGGACAAAGTATGCTTAACTACCAATAGTCATATTATGCAGCCTAACTGACGAAGACTGATTTATCCTGACGAACAAATACGTCAATCATCATCAGCCGCAAGACGTCCACTGCTGAACATATGCCTAAAGTAAGGAGTACCTAAAACATACTACGTAACGCGAGTCATAAAGAAAAATGTCAGTTTTATGAATGTAATTTGTTTGAACAGTCTACATGCCTACTCGTAAAGTAGCCATTTACAGAACTTTAGAGTTGGACAAAGTATGCTTAACTACCAATAGTCATATTATGCAGCCTAACTGACGAAGACTGATTTATCCTGACGAACAAATACGTCAATCATCATCAGCCGCAAGACGTCCACTGCTGAACATATGCCTCCCCCCTAGATTTCCACAACGAACGGTCCTGCGCAACCTGCAACCAGCGGTTTCCAGCAACCTTAATGAGGTCATCTGTCCATCTAGTGGGAAGTCGTCCAACCCTGCGTCTTCCGGTTCATGGTCGCCACTCGAGAACCTTTCTTCTCCATCGGTTGTCAGTTCTGCGAGCGATGTGGCCTGCCTATTGCCACTTTAGCTTGCTTACTCTTTGAGCTATGTCGGCCACTTTCGTTCTTTTGCGAATATCCTCACTACGGAATCTGTCGCGCAAAGTGACTCCGAGCACAGCCCTCTCCATAGATCGCTGTGTAACTTTGAGCTTCGTTATGAGGCCCACAGTAAAAGAACAAATACGTACTCAGACAAAAATTACCTTAATAAAAATTTCGTCATCTCAATGCAGTTCTTAACCCTCAGACGAGCTCATCAAAAAATATGACCAAAATCAGATTTTCGTAACATAGTAACAATGCAAAATTTCACAAAAGTTATAACCTCATATTTCTCTAAGGACGAAACTTTTTTACGGATTCGTAAAACAGTCATTGAGTGAAAATTGTGTTTGTGAAGTTTTGCATCGCGATAATTTAGAACACGTATCAAAGTTCGATCAATACTGTTTACCTGAAATAGGGCCATCAATGGCCATCATGATGAAGTTATATTTTCTCAACTCAAACATAAAGATATTTTCTATGGTGTTTTCTATGTATAATAAGTATGTATTTAAAAATATATAAGTATTATATCAGCTATCTGGCTTCCGTAGTACAAGCTTTGCTTAGTTTGGGGTCAGATGGTGTTGTGTGTGAAATGTCGACCAATATTTATTTATTATTATTATTTATAGTGTAGAGCAACAGAACGATCAGTACCTGTACCTGATGGTAAGCGATCGGTTAAGTATCAGCTGGAGACTCTGGAATCGATGAGAGACGAGCCAAAAGACTCATAGGCAATGGCACTCTTGTGCGTAAAAGACTTCAAAGTCTTGAACATCGCCGCAAAATTGCTAGCATATAGGTTTTTTATCGGATACACTTCGGAGACTATGCTACCGATCTGCATTATGTAATACCGCCTTGCCCTTTTTTCTATAGGAATTCTCGTATCTCAAAAATAGACAAGTTTCATGGTTGATGTTCCAAAAACACGAACGAAGAGATTTGACTCCACGTTTGTGATAAGAACGTCCAGGTTGTGGAATGAAATCGAGAGTGAATCGGTTTCTTCTCCACACACGCTCCATCGCAGACCGCATCGTCGCTTAATATCAGGCGAGATGGTGGTCAAGTGCCTATAATATAATACCTATAATAGTTAAAAAAAAGTAACACGCCTGCCCATAACAACACAGTGTTACGCAGCTATTGGAACATGAATAGTTCAAATCATAACCTAGCACTGTATTGCGCTCGTCACCCAGAGATCTAAGATGATTGATCCTTTGCCCTGTAGTATATTTAATATAAAATTTACGTTACAAAGATTATGATTATCTCTTTCAACCGGAACACAGTGATGTTTCCACATTTTAGCTTGGCGATAGAATAACTAGCAATGGCGTTGTACTTCCCTTAACGTACTCTGAAAAGAATCCTACTATTACGAAAAAGATACATCGTAAGGAAATACTAAATAACAACAAAAATAAAAATACAACAATACATAGTACTAAGTGAATATTACCATTCCTGTTACGAAGAGCCTTGTCCCACAAGGAGAGAGTCTAGGCGACGCTGGCCAGATACGGATTGGATGACACATGTCCTTGCAAAGGTGTCTGGCCCTAGCATTGAAGACAAAAAGTGAACTACTCTTGCCAAACACTCTACTACCTATTTACATCTGCATTTGCAGGCTACTTAACGTCTAACAAGAACAAAATTAAAAATTTTGATTAACCCCCGACTACCTTGGATTTGTTATCTGTACAACATTTTACTAGTCAAGCCCTTTCATTTGATACCCATATTAAGGGAGCTGTGAAAAAAGAAATGTATTTCGCCATTTTGTGGTAGCGGCCATCTTGGATTTGAAATTTGTTATAATGCAAAGTATTCTACTAGCCAAGCCCTTTCATTTGATACCCATATTGAGGTAGGTTGTGAAGAAATATTTTGTCCGCCATATTAGGGATTCGGCCATCTTGAATCGATATTAACACCCCTTTTTTTGGTCGGGGGTTAAAAATATATTTTTATACATAATAAAAATAGCTATGATAGAAACAAAGTTGGCAGTCATAGGGACCGCCAATAGAAGTGAAAACTTATGACGTAGAATTTTGATAACTCACTTTCGAAAAGACGCGGGTGAAACCGCAGGGCCTACTAGTCTGAAATAAATCTTCAAAGTATCGTCACTTCGTTCGGTATTTTAAGTATGACCATTTAGATTGGCATTATAAAGCTTGACAATCTAGCTTAGTCTTCTAAATATGGCCGTTTAGACACATCTTCTAAGCATGGCTATCTAGAAATGCGTTAGGTGACGATGACCCGAAATCTTCACTCATAAATACAACGCACATAAAGAAGATGAAATTGAATCAGACCAGACCTTCACACCAATAAGTTGTTATCGTATCATCTTGCAAAAAAACAACTAATATAAAAAATAATAACTCCATCTCATTGTAGTCGGCGTTTCCCTTCATTTTGTGTAAGGACAATCCGGCTTAAAGCAAATATTAATAAATATATTACCGCCTCAGCTGCAGGGAGACCCGGGGGCGGAAGGTTGTCAATCCGATAGGTTATTCAATATGCAGTAACACCTAACAAATAATATCTGGGAGGGACCCTCTATAAAGGGATTTGTTAAGAGCCAGACAGTTTGTTGAAGGGAATTACGGATTCGTCAAAATTAACAATGTTTTTTTTTTAATATGGAACTAAATTTAAGTAAAGCTCAAGTAAATTTTTGAAATAATCTAATTATAGTTATATTTTTACAGGGTTTGGTAATATTCAGGTTTTATTAAGGTTACCAACAGCGCTCCACGGTTTTACCCGCTCAAATCCCGTTCCCATTATTTTGCAGTAATAAAAAGTAGCCTGTGTGCTAATCTAGACTATAGGCTAACTATGTTTTAAATTTCAACTCGAACCGTTCTGATGTTCCAACTTTATTGAACAACAAACACCCAAACAGTCACATTTACAACATTAGTAGGATTAGTTATAAAGGTGTATTGCTTGACAATATTTCAAAGAATATTCAATTTTGAACCACATATTATACAGCAGCCTATCAGCAATATCAAAAAAGCATGGATATATGACAACTACCTCACATCACGTCTCACTTGGCCTTTCCTAGTATATGACATCGGTAAAACTCTCCTGGCAAAGCTAGATGCCAATGTCATAAAGATATTGAAGTCATGGTTCGGATTGGCACATCCGGCTGATCCCTCTACTCTTTTAGGGATCACAATAGTTTTGGGCTGAAACTAAAGAAACCGTCTGAACTTTACAAACACCTAAGAGTTACAAAAACGCATGTTTTGGGAAAGTCGCAAGACGAATTAATTACATCTCTCCAAAAGACAAAACTGCTTCAGACCTGGAATCTAGACTTCAATTCCATAAACAATTTATGGCAGGTGCACAAGTAAATACTGCTGGGTTGGGTGCGAGAAAAAAAAGGGAAGACCGAGACATGGTAAAAACCTTTCTACAACAAGACGAAAATGACGGTTACAAAGTGCACGCTATGAATTTAGAAATGCAAAGTGAGTGGTTAACCATAGGTGAGTTCTGTATCCCATTAGCTCTAAAATGGCGCACCTTGATCTATGACTGGTCCCCTGCCTTATTAAAATTTTATCTAAATGCATTCAAATGACCCTCCTGACCAGAGTAACTTGGTAAGGTGGGGAAAAGCCTCTGAAAAATGTTGCTATACTTGTGGAGAGGCGATATGTACAGCAAGGCACATATTGGTGGGATGCAAGGTGCTCCTTAATGGGGTCATTACTCACGGCGTCATGACAGAGTACTTGAAATCATACGTGAAGCCATGAGCCTTTCGGTAGCTAGAGCCCAAAAGGGATTGACGACAAACAACAGACAAATTAACTTTGTAAAGAAGGCTCAACTTCAAACTCCAGGAACAAGCCTTACTCAATCCTGGGTACAGCACCTGATTGGACTATTTTAATGGACACGTATGAAAAGCACTACAAAATCCCAGAGGATGTGGGTGTTTCGTCATCCAGACCGGACATTTTCCTTTTTCTAGAGCTACGAAACGCATAGTCCTTGTAGAACTTACCGTACCGTGGGAAACTAATATACCTAAAGACCACGCGATGAAACAAAATAAGTATTACGACCTCCTAAACGAATTAACAAAAAACGGCTATGTAGTTAGTTTATACGCTGTAGAAGTGGGAGCGAGAGGTATACCAGCAAAATCTCTCTATAACCTACTGAAAGACCTTGGCTTATCCAGAAGTGCTGTAAGTTCTATACTAGAACGTGTATCTAAAGCTGCACTAGTAGGCTCATATCAGATTTGGCTGGGCAGGGAGAGAAAAACGAGTGGTGAAGGTGAGTGTTGATGTACGTCAGAAAGGGGCCCCTTAAACCTACGCCCGAGTCACAAGTCTCGGGAACTACTCGTGTTTTTCTCTCTCTGCCACACGATGGACCCGGCACCCGCACGGTGAATCCATGGAATGCTAAGAAGATCGTCTCTATTGAAACTATTGCATATGTAGTAGTATATTTTATGTAATAAGGTTATTTTGTATTATTATGAGAATGTATGTTTATTTTATTTTATTCAATGTAATTATTAACCTTATTAACTATTTTTATTGAGGTATGAAATTATTCTCTATTTGATTACAATTTAATTTATTTTCTATATCGCGGTTGCCTGGAAGAGATCGCTTTTAGCGATAAGGTCACCATTTACTACCATCATTTTAAAGCTGTGTTTTATGTTTGTTTTGATAAGTGCAATAAAAAGTTTATACATCTATCTATCTAATCTCGAAAAAAAACTGCAATTACCAGACTGTAATCTTCCATTCCATTGAGCTTGATCTTTTTAGTTCTCACGACATGATTCACCAACAAACATCAACCGCTGCAAAAATAACTATTTATCCATTATCCACAAATATTGGATTTGAAGCTTTTTTTTATTTACATGAAGTAAATACTCGCTATTTATGTTAAGTAAAAAAGGATCATCTAAGGAACACCATGCGTGACCTATTTGTTAAAAATAAATTAAAAAAAACACGCACAAATATTTATAAATTTGAACGTCATCCCCTTAACAAAGAGAGCACGATACCCGAGAAAAAAATAAAGCCCGGACCTCCCTAACTCAGTAAACCCTATTATGCTATATTTTACCATTATATACGAATATTATCCGAATTATTATGTATTAAGGTATACCTTTACGTAATTCTTTATCCTTGTTTCATAAGTACGGGTTACTTGGGCCAGTTTCGTTATATTTACTGTTGTTTTACTCTTGGCAAATAAGACGGTTTGTTCCAAAAAACTTTTAAGTTTTAAAATTTATTTAAAGTAACTGTAAACTATTGTTCCGATAAGAAGCCTTAAGAAAACATGTTCCCAATGTAGTCAATGAAAAATCTGTAAACTTTGTTGAGTATATTCAAAATCGGTTTTGTCATTTTAAATGTTTGTGACACAAAAAGGCTCATAGAAATTGCTGTTGTTTGGAAGACGGGGATATTATTTATAAGAAAATCAGAACCTTCCTATGTGTGAAAATCTGGATGTTTCAATCTCTATAGATTGAAAAATTCAGATTATGACGTTTTTATGTTATTTATATGCATGGATCTACCATACATATAAATAACATTAAAACGTCTTTTTAATTCATTTAATATGGAATTTTCCTCGATTTTTCTTTTCGCCGACCTCCACAGAAGTCTTAGATATATTGAATAATTCCCATTCTAAAGTTAATCTGGGCTGACTTCGATGAATTTACATGCAAATTGGGTTTCCGAACCGATCTAACCGAACGCTCATAGAGTTAATACTAACCCCAACTTAATTAACACCGCCTCTTAACAAACCTTGAACTTTATGTCTTCGTACATATGGTTTATATAAAAAAAATAATCAGCAAAGATAACTTGGCGTTAAAATTAGTCGCACCAGTTTACAGCTGCGTTTCCACTCGCAAAGATTCCACCCCTAAGTTAATCGCGTTAAAGTCTAAATTTGAGTAGGGAGTGAATGAGTTAAAAGCAAGTTATTTGCTCCGTATACAACTTTTCAAGTAATCTAATATGTGACAAAGTGATTATGTGACGTGTTTGCATGTTCTTGGTGCTAGCGTGAAGATTTTGGTTTGGCTGAAGCTTCTATTTTTAGCGTGACTTTGTTTACGAGTAGATCATAAAATAGCTGTATTTTTTTCTCATTAAGTAGTAGATATCAGTTCAGTAATACAGTCTTGGCAAAGCCTGCTTTCTTTGCCAGTTCTTCTATTGCCTACATTAATGTGCAATAACGTACATCCATTGCTGTATTTGAGTTTGTAGTGCTAGGCTCTTAGCAGAGTCCACCTGGGGAAGTACCACACCTTTGCCAGTAATTTTAACGTCAAGCAGTAATGTGTAAACATTACTGAGTTCCGGTTTGGAGGGTAATGTGTCCAGAGAATATACAGGGCTTAGAGATATAACATCTTAGATATCTGGGTGACGAGCGCAGTGCAATGCTAGTGTGTCCTCACTCTTTATTAAAAAAAACTATGTTTCCGCATAAAGTACTGGGAAACATATAAATCAACTTATTCATTCATAGTGCAGTGCTTAGACAGTGATTTGGGTTCTACATGTTCAAAAAGCTATGTAACATACTAGTGCCTTTGTGGACAAGAGCTCTGCTTACAACGAGTATTTGGCGCATCTTGTTAGTTGCTTTACTCTATATTATCCTACTTATTCTACTAAAATTATATAAAAGGAAATTTGTATGTATGGATATATGTTACTTTCAAGTAAAAACTATCTGTATGAAATTCGGTACACATTTAGTTGTATTATAGTCTGAAATAACACAGAGCCTACTTTTATCCCGGGATTTCAACGATGTCGGAAACTAGAAGAGTGAAGCCGCGGGATTTTGCTAGTTAAAAAAAAAAAACTCATTTGGAATACCTGTTGTAAAAAAGCTGTATTTAATGGGCTGATATTTTTCGTCTGAAAAACGAGATATATACTATGCTGTTAAGATTTATCCATGAATTTGACAGGATGGTAGTATTTCAGTTGTCCAATGATTGCAGTAGTTGCTAGTTGCTAACAGCTTAAACTTGAACATGCAGTCGACTTTAATTTATAATGTAAGTACTATAATACTGTTTTTAGTATCAACCACAAACACCCGTAGGTATTCATCTCTAAATGAGGATAACGTTATTTATTTATAATATTTTTTTGTTTTTTATTGACTACTAAGCTCCCTAATTGGATATTGAAAAAAGTACATGTAATAAATAATAATAATAAATATCGGTGGACAATTCACACACAACACCATCTGACCCCAAACTAAGCAAAGCTTGTGTGATGGCAGCCAGATAGCTGATATAATACTTATATAGTTTTAAATACATACTTATTATACATAGAAACACCCAGACACAGTGCAAACATTTGAATTCATCACACAAATATTTGCACTGGGTGGGGATCGAACCCACACGACCCTCGGCTTCGCAGGCAGAGCTACTACCAACTAAGCCATTAGGGCAGTCTAGCTAAAAACAAATTAAGAAGAACTACCAGTACAAAAGTACTGATAACTTTGAAACAGCTGAACCGATTTAGATACCACCCCTTCGTTTTTGTTCCAGAGTTAGTAGTTCATCAAATATTTATTCGTGTGCAACTACTTTACAAAACATCCATGTGCTTTTTAAATGAGTAATGTAACTCACGTTTGATATATACAGTCCAGTCCGACTCAAGTTTCGATCGTTCGCTCGTTTAGCACTGTGTGTTTAGTTGGGGTGCTAAACGAGGCGCGAACACGCGCGCGCACTCTCTTTGAAAAAGATCGCCGGACGCGATTGAAACTTGAGTTGGAATGGCTTGACTATATCAAACTTTAGCTACCCGTGTATTTATTTAAAATTTATAATAACCACGTTAGTTTTCATCCATGAGCGTATTTGTCTTTTTTTTTTGGCTTACTCGCATTAGGTTTGCACTTATCTGTCATCTCGCCTAATGTTAAGCGACGATGTGGTCTAGGACAAAGCCGAGTTGCCAGGAAGAACCAATCCACTCACGATACTCGGAATATACCCACATAAGCAACATATTTGTAGTAATAAGGCTCTTTGCAGAATCCGCCTTGGGAAGTACCGTACCTTTGCCACTTATTTTAGTGCCAAGAAGAAATGTGATTGAATTCCTATTTGTAGGGTATTATAATATCATTAATAACTTTTTTTTACGCTTTAATTTCACCAGAAACATTGCGTCTCAAAGTAATGCTTGATCATTATTTTTTGGTGGTTGAATAGACGACAAAAGATGTAGTACTTCTCGAGTGGGCTCTGCAAAGGGACCTACTACAAAAATAGCAATAGTGATGCACTTTTGTACATTATTTATACGTCAAGAAACTATAGCTATTCCACTAGGTGCAAGATTATCTAAAGTAATTGTATAAAAAAGAAAGATTTTTTTTGTAAAAAACTTTACTGAGCTAATTTCAAAAATTCTTTGATCATTACAATATATTATTCTTGAGCAAAATAAATACTTAGGTTCATTATTGGGTTCAATTTTAGTATTTTTTACCCGTGATAAGCTGAGGCGGCTACTAGTGATTTCACGAAGACTTTTTTAATGAAAATAATACACTCATTGGTAAATCGCGCAAAAATATCCCCTACAAGCTACTTTGAAATGTATTTCCAAAATGTTTACGCAACTTGCTCGAGTGGAAGGACCCTGATTTGATTCCCGACCGGACAGATGTTTGAGTAATGAATTTAAATGTCTGCTCTGAGTTTGGGCGTTCACTGTGCGGTGTTTGTGATGTGTGTAGGTACTTGTGTGAACAGCGGAGCAACCATGAAGATAATGTAACTCGAGAAATTTAACATAATAAATTGTTGTTTAAATGGTTTCTAAAAAAATTGGGATATATATCAGTTTTTAGTAAAGAAATTGCGATATGAGCAAAAGGGACGAGTAATCAGTGTGACCAGTACAAAAAAAGTAGTTATAACAATGGTTTCAAAAGGATACGCAGTAATATATAATTGAATGAGTTATAGCGATTACCGGCGCGATCTGTAACTGGGACGATAAATCTTACCATTCTAATTAGTTCGTTAGATAGATTATGAAAAAAAATTAAGACACGTATATTTTGTTTTTATCAAATTATTAACAACTAGCTGTTTCCTGCCACGCTTCGCTGTGGCACATTGTAATGCAAAAAATAGATAAAAACAATCCTTGATGCCAATTATATATCATTCTAAAATTTCAGCTTGATCGGTGCAGAACTTTTTGAGTTTTTGAAGCGTACACAAACCAACACAACATTTTAATATATAGAGATAAACAAATAGATGGACAAACAGTATAAAATAGAAATATTATTACAGTAAAACACCTATGGGCTAGCACCACAAAATGACTGAGAGAATTATCTTCCAGGCAACCAATTTAATGGAAATTCGTTTACATACAAGGTTAGTTGAGAGGAAATTTCCATGTTCCTACCGTAACCGGTTTTAGTTGGTAGGGGAGGGGTACCACTCATAGTTTAAGATCCAAAATAACATGACAGTCTTTTTCATGCAGAGGGGTATGTCTGTATGTCTGTCTGTCTGTGACACCGTAGAGCTCAAACGGATGGGCCGATTTCGATGCGGTTTTTTTATATGAATGTACCAAACATAGCTAAGAACATCCTTCTTAGCTATGTTTGGTTAATATCGATTCAAGATGGCCGCCTCCACAAAATAGCGGACAAAATATTTCTTCACAACCTACCTCAATATGGGTATCAAATGAAAGGGCTTGACTAGTAGGAATACTATACACTATAAAAAAATCAAATCCAAGATGGCCGCCACCACAAAATGGCGAATTATATATTTTTTTTACTACTTCCTCAATATGGGTATCAAACGAAAGGGCTTGACTAGTAAAATACTATTCACTATAAAAAACAAATACAAAAAATCCAAGATGGCCGCCACCAAAAAAATGTAGAATTATACTATTTTTTTCACTACTACCTCAATATGGGTATCAAACGAAAGGGCATGACTAGTAGAATGTTGTACAGATAACAAATCCGAGGCAGTCGGGGGTAGTCAAAATTTTTAATTTTGTTCTTGTTTATCCTCTAACAGCGACTTTTTTAGAAATAGTGGCGAGACGAGCCGGACATGTGCCTGATGGTAAGCAACATGCCTGCCACATAACGGCACACGGTGACACGCAGCTATTGGAACATGAAGAGTCCAAATCCTTACCTAGTACTGCACTGGGCTCGTCACACAGAGATCTAAGATTTTATATATCTAAGCCCTGTAATTTCTCTGGAAACATTTCCCTTCAAACCGGAACACAGTAATGTTTGCACATTACTACATTGCGGTAGAATAACTGGCAAAGGTACATAGACACTGACATTTAAGACTGTCCACAAAGTTTTGGATCACACAGTAATTGGCGTGGACTGACTTGAACTTGGACCGTTGAATAATTTCTTAAAATGCAAGTACAGCAATAAAAAACTTATCCCATCTATAGCTAACCTTCTAACTCCACTTCTATTAGCACAAATTTGTGACCACTGAATAAGCACTATTGCTACTGATCACAGAGGATCTACTTAACGATAACGGTTCTGAATAACATCGGAGTTACTCAAATTGTGCAGAATTGGGTCTAGACTAAACATTGAATTTATAAGGAGTTGATATAATGTTTCATCTCAGTTTATCTAACATCTCATTTACATTTGAAATAGTTATACTGTTCCACACTTTATTAACAGTTCGACGTCGGTCGACCCGACTCTGTCTGGATCGAACATTGCCATGTAATTCGTGGTGGTGTATTTATCTTAATCAGCTGTTAATCAACAGCCTAGACTATTTACTAGTCGCGTCGTTTAACTGACTTCCTGAATGATATTCAGTCATGTGATGAAACAGCTAGGTAAATAGGTTGGATCGATGCCATTTAACTACTTTCCTAGTCCGTTTATTTTGTTTAGTACCTCTTAGAAGATGTGTCGATGATATAAAAGCGACAGCAGGTGCTACTTGGACCAAAATAGCTAACTTTAGGGAAGAATGGAAGCAGTTGGAGGAATCCTTTGCCAATAGGCAAACAGACGGTGCGATGGCAATCTAAATATAAGAATTTTATTGTAATAACATTGAAAAATTGTAAGCATTATCTGAATATAGGTTATTATTATTATTCACTCATTTAATCATTTTCTTAGGTTTACATTTTTTACAATATTTGTATATAAAAACAACATAAAAACATTATAAAAACCTAAACCTAGTTTGCCGCCAGCAGCGGGGCAGGGCCCAGGCTACCGGTGGTTAGGGCTACAGACTGAGGAACCTCCTGACGATGCGCGCTGTGTCAAGAATGACCGCCTTCTGCATCTGACCCTTGATCCAACCGTCTAGCAAAAGTCTCTTGAGATGTTGGTCGAGACTATAATTTATTATTATTATTATTACCTCTTAATGCCACAGTGCCTAAACTATCCAAACTGTCAAAATGGAGTCGACAAACAACAATTTTTTTTTTTTAACTAACCTAACCTTGCTACGTTACAAAGTGTTAAATATATAGTTTCTTGAGCCCAATGTCGCACACTTTATGTGCTACTACACTTTTTTGTCTGTTCGAATGGCCCAAGCATTAGCCAGCCATTATTAAATGTTGGAAACAAAAGATACGGCTGAATATCACTCAGGAAGCTGGTTAAACGGTGCTGTTTAGTAAAGAAACTAGGCTATTGACTGAACGGCTGACTAAGCTAGTTAGCTGCGACATAGTGATGAAAACGTCCAACTCGCAATCGTGAGGTCGTAGGTTGTAATCCCACTTTACTGTCTGTGTACTATTCCAGGTGTAGATGTACAGGTTTAGCATTGTCATAACTGGCTTAAAAGTGAAGGAAAATATTGTGAAGAAAACGCAATAAAGAAGAAAAAAAAATAGGTATATCACCATAAGTACCAATCTTTGTTAAGACATCAATCTATCAATACTGAAATTGGAATGAACTACATTCTGAAATTGCATTTTTTATTTCATTCAATTGACAAAGCTTCTTTATATAATAATAAAACTATTACCGAAACGAATTAACATTGAAAACTACACCACGTTTCAAACCTAACCAACTACCTACACAAGTAGGTATATTAAGCGCATCAGGATTATCTATAAACCAATGAAAGTCAATAAGCGATCGTATAGATCAAGATTATGATCGCCAGTCGGAAGCGCGCCCAAAATAATGGTGGCGTTAGCGCCCTAACTGGGGAATACTAAAACCCTCTACACACGAGCCCTAAAATCAGAGGAAATTACGTAAAAGTATTGCGGAGGAGCCTACGTCGCACCATAAATCACCAATCATATGGTGCGTTGTAGGGTCCTCCTCACTACTTTTACGTAATTTCCTCTGATTTTAGGGCTCGTGTGTAGAGGGTTTTAGGTATAATGTAAAGCCAAATACACGACAGCATTTTGGCCAACTAGCACTAAACATGTAGCTCGGATTGGCTCAATGTTAATTTATCTGATTTGATCAACAACTTGCATACAGTTGATATCATCATGCCCTTCATTTCCCACTTCCGTTAAGCACGACAACGGTAAATCACCTTTGCTTATCTACAGTGGTTAATATGTAGATATAGAAATTATCTGTGTGAAATGTGTTTATCATCAGGTGATGTAGAAGTAGAAATCAGAAAAGAATTTTTTTAACTATGATAGGTTCGCACTTGACCACCAGCTCGCCTGATGTTAAGCGATGATGAGATCTACGATGGAGCGTGCTTACCTAGAAAAAACCGATTCACTCTCGATTTGAAGACACCAAGATTGTAACCATCAGGGAAAACCCACTCAGGCAACGCATTCCACAACCTAGACGTTCTTATCACAAACGTGGAGTCAAACCTCTTCGTTCGCGTTTTTGGAACTTCAACCATGAAACGATGTCGCCCTTTTGTAGAACGAGAAGTCCGATAAAAGAAAGGGCAAGGTGGTATTAGATCATGCAGATCAGTTGCACACTCTCCGAAGTGTATCCGATAAAAAATCAATAAGCTAGCGATTTTGCGGCAATGATCAAGACTTTGAAGTCTTTTACGCAAAAGAGTGTCATTGCCTATGAGTCTATTGGCACGTCTCTCAATAGATTACAGAGTCCCCAGCTGATACTTAGCCGATCCATCCCAAAGGTGCGAACAGTACTCCATACAGGAGCGAATCTGTGCTTTGTATAACGTGAGCAACTGTTGAGAATTGAAGTATCTTCGCACTTTTGAGAGGAGACCCAGTTTTTTGGCGGCTAATTTAGCCTTAGACTCAATATATGTGCCAAAGTTGAGCGTCGATGACAAAGAAACGCCCAAAAGCTCGAGATGGTCAGTAACCGGCACGGACACGCCTCGAAAAGTAGGAGGATTTATGATGATAAAACCTCTGACCTTAAAAAAGTCTGTAATTGTTTGTAAAGCATTTCCGTCTGTAGTGATTGACTGATGCCAAAGCAAGGCATGGTTATTCCCCTGATAGCTTTAAGAGTCCCTGTTATCTTAACTACAAAGGTGGTTTTTATCTGTATCAGAGAAGGTATCAGGACTGATATTACCTTTGGCTCACCACATAGATAAAACACTAGGTAAGCATTGCAGTATATAAACGCTTAACAGCTTTTCAAACAGCATACAAGAACAAAGTCTACGGTCGCTGCAGTCTGTTCAAAGTAATAAACTACAAACAACTAACTGAAAATGTCAGGTCACGAAGCTCAAGTTGTGAAGGTTTTGGGCAACCACTCTTATGAGCTGGACGTGAAGTTGCTGGAACAAGTACTACTGAAACCGGAGGTTAAAGATTTGCCAGTAGTTGTGGTAAGCGTAGCAGGGGCGTACCGCGGTGGCAAGTCCTTCCTTCTTAACTTCTTCATCAGATACCTCTCTGCTCCGGTAAGTTGAATTTATAACATACATTTTCTTTACAAAACATTTTCTTCTCATTGTGAGTAACCATGATGTAATCCAAGATGAAAGAGGCTGTTCTAGACGATATTATTTTTTTCACAATATTCTGGAGTAGACCTTGCTCTGTCCTAAAGCATAATTATAGGAGAGAACAGTTTCATATTGTAGATCGGCGAGAAAAGTGATGCCAATATCATCATATTTCACAATCGCAGACACTGTGACGCTGCCAATACAAACAAAAAAAATAAGGTTTTTAAAAAAAAAAATATGAGCCAAAATTACGAAAGTGTAAAAACTATAAGACTTCTTCAAGTCAGAGGTGTTTTTATAAATTTGCCATATCTATTAACGATTCAATAACATTTTAATACGTTTGCAGATATCTGCTCGCAAAGATGGCTCCTGGATCGGTGACGACAACAAACCCCTCACAGGGTTCAACTGGCGCGCAGGTGCCATGAGGAACACCACGGGGATCCTGCTATGGTCAGAGCCATTCATCAGCACTCTGGCTAATGGACAAAGGGTAAAATAACTTGATTCCTTAGATTGCCTTGATCCTTATCGTAGTAGTAGGACTTTTTGTAGAGTTTTCCTGGAGATTTACCACTATTTTGCTAGTTCTTTATCACCAAGCAATAATGAGAAAACATATGTTTTCTGTGGCTGTGTTCCTTTTTGAAATGCAATTTTTCCACATAAATGACAAAACATACAGATGAATCATCGTATATATCTGGATGAGGAGCGCAGTGCATACTTAGTAATAATGTGGACTCTTCATGTTCCAATAGCTGGGTGACCATGTGCAGTTTTAGGCAGGCGTGTTGCTTACCATTAGACACATGTCCTGTTCGTCTCGTCAACTTACGATATAAAAAAATCTTTTGAAAAATGTTTGTAATCTGTTTGACCCTCTGATATAATATTCTGATATGCAATTTATGTTAACAATTGTAACGTTTAGGTGGCAGTGGTACTAATGGACACCCAAGGCACCTTTGACAGCAAGAGTACAGTCCGCGATAACTCCACAATCTTCGCTCTCTCCACTCTCGTGTCTTCGGTTCAGATTTACAATCTGTCAATGAACATTCAAGAGGATGATATGCAACATTTACAGGTAATTATTTACTAATTCAATCTAGTAAGTTTTATTTTTTGTTTACACATAATCATTGGTTTATATAATAGGGTAAAAATGTTTATAGACAATAATGTATATTATATATAATATTTTATTCACACACAATATATTAACAGTAACGGTATACTTTCTTTCTAACCCAATGCTATTCGATGACCACATAAAAGGTACAATGAAAATTGATATTTTTTTATATATTTAATTATGTAATATCACTCGACCTATCAAATTGAGAAACCTGAGGGATCCAAAAAAATGCAGTTTACCGTTTTTAAACCTCTAGTATGAAATCGTGGCAACAGTTATTTTAATCGTGACTCTCATTATTTTTTTAAATTTAATATTTCTATTTCACCATCTTAGATTTTATTGACATATTTTTTTTCATAGTTATTTACATCTTATGGCAAAATGGTTCAAGACAGAAACGTTGAAGGGAAAGCATTCCAAACGCTAGAATTCCTGGTCAGGGATTGGCCATACCCTTACGATTATGCGTTTGGAGCAGAAGGTGGAAACAGATTGATCCAGCAGAGACTTGAGGTACATTTTGGCTTAATTTTTAAATTTTGTACTTAATTGATGAAATTCATTTGTATACTCGAAACTGAACTGAAGTATTTACAAACAAACAGTTACGGTCCGTACGTTGTGGAAATCTAGGGGAGAGGCCTATGTTCAGCAATGGACGTCATGCGGCTGATGATGATGATGATTTACAGACTTTAAAACCGCTGTACTATTATGGGCAGGTGTGGTTACCATTCGACTTCCATTTCTCTAACTTTGTCACTATTTTAAAAACTATTCACAAATTACTTATAACAATTAGTATCTACATGGGTTTTCTTAAGTCATTTGTAATGTAAGTGTTCATTCTGTAGTGGAAGGGCTCTTTGTAGAGTTTGCCTGGGGAAGTACCCCACGTTTGTCAGTTATTTTGTCGTCAAGTAGTAATCCGAAAACATCACTTCCCGTTTGAAGGACAATGCGTCCAGAGAAATTACAGAGCATATCATAAATCCTTTTTTTTCCTGATAACGAGCGCCAGTATAGTGCTACTTTTCATTTTCAAATAACTTCGTGATATGTGCTGTTATGGGCCAGCGTATTGCGTACTACCATGCACATGTCCTGCTCGGCACGTTACTCCATACCCTAAAAAGTACAATGTTCATGACCGTTTTGATAAAAACATTAACTACAGGTGACTGGAGACCAACCCCAGGAACTAAAAGACCTGCGGAATCATATCCGCTCCAGCTTTGAAGAAATTCTCTGTTACCTGATGCCGCATCCAGGGTTCAATGTCCAGAATCCAGCCTATAAAGGCAATATTGGTGGTAAGTTTTCTATAAAACTATTAACGCCCACGTAGTATCCGTTCTCGTTATTTTCATACTATAAAACATCTATGTACTATTGTAGGCTATATGTAGTCTAACGGGGTTCTAAATTTCAATCTAAACTAACTGACCAATTTGGCTCCACGACCCAAAAAGGGGCATGGCCGCTGACACCAAAAGACGCCACTCATCTCTGTCTTGAGCCTTTTCCTGCCATGAGACAGAGGCTTGAAGCTCACTTTTGTCTCGTTCCACTTGGTCTTTACATCGGAATCTGGGACGGAATCATTATAACGAGAATGTATTATTACATATTATATAAGTTGACCACAAATTGCAATTTCATCGAGTTTTTTGCCGCATGCCTTAGACGTTTTTATCACAAGAATAGAGCCAAAACTCTTCATTTGAGTATTTGAAAGACACATTACAAATTTTTGATCTATCTCATTTCAGAACTCTCGGCAGATTTTAGGAATCACTTGAAAAGCTTAGTACCATCACTACTCAGCGACGAAAAAATGCACACTAAAAAAATAAACGGACAAGACATAAAAGCCAGCGATTTATTCAACTATTTCAAGGCTTATATGACACTGTTTAACAGTGACGAGGTTCCTAATCCAGGAAACATTTTAAAAGTAAGTTTTATTTATCACTAGTAATGCCCTGTTTATATCCGATTTCCAAAAAGGAGGAGGGTATCAATTCGACTACCAGATTTCAAAAAATACCCTTGTAGTTTACCGATTTCTTGATGTTTTATGCTATAAAATGTAGTTTATATGCTATTCGAGGACCCTATTAACCCTAGATCATTAAATTTCTCTTTGTCACATGATTTTTATATGGCATTGCGAAATACTGGATTAGAAGAGGTATTAAAACGGTATGGAACCAATACCGTACATAATCAAATGACCAAATTTACTTACATTAACACTTACATTATGCGACAAGAGAATGATCCAAGGTTGCATCCCACATCTTCAATGGCACGCAGTTGGACAGCCTACAAGTGATGGCATAGTGCTGAATCTTATTATTTTATACCCTTCTATCATCCTACATAGGTCTCCTGGTGGATCATTTGACCCATAAATTTTGTTCACAGGCCTGTGGTCTATAAGCTAATAGAGGTATATTATTTATCTGGCTCTTGTCGTGCAAACTTTGCTAACTTTGAGGTTAGATGGTTTTATTTGTGAAATGTCAACTAATATTTATATACTTACCTTATTTATTATATGTTTTAATCTCGAACAGGCAACAGTTGAAGTTGGTCTCCTATCATCCATGAGCGAGTCTCGTGCGGTGTACGAGAGGGGAATGGAAGCGGAGTGTGGGCCGAGCAAGCCAGGAGTGCCACCAGTTGGCGTGTCTGAACTCCACAGACAATACTTAGCCGCAGCCAGATCCACTTTCTTCAGCAAGAAGACCCTGGCCACTCCAGACGAAGCCAACCAGAAATGGAACAAACTTAACTCGGTAATAACACTATCACTAAGCCCTTTTGTAGGAGATAATACACACTATGTAAGATTTATTATTAGTTATGAGCCAAACATCGTAAACGGTAAGTTATACATAAAAATTACTAATTTTGATGCTATAAAGTGCATAGTTTCCGAGAATTGTTTTCACGACGGCGCTTGAAACTCCACCTGGATCTGTCAGCATTTTGTGATTTTATGCTCAGTAAGTGATCCTAAACCTAATTAAAAAATATTGGCTCGAAAATGTAGTGCAAAATTCTTCAAAAAACACGTCTATTGACCTAAATAGTGTAGTAACCAAAAACAAAAATGTGCCCACAGCTAAGACGTAGAGTTTGTCTAAAGAAATGTTACAATGATTTCTGATGATATAACAACAAACAAAATACTGACAAACAACCTAAAGTTTCAGAGTGCAATGACCGAAGAAAGCCTACTTTTACTCGACTAAGCCATTTGGCAAAAGACAGCAACAACAAATTTATTTAATTAGTAAGGAAACCGCGTTAGTTAAAATATATATATATATAGACAACTAAAGCAATTAATCAATTTGCTACGATTTACTAGATGGGTTGGGATTCCCAAACTAAGTACGCATTTGATTTAGACGTAAGCTGATTTACTGAGCAAATTGACGATACAAAAACATTGGCTGATTGGCTGAAGTTAAATATTTACTTCCTATAAATTTCATTTTTGTTAAAGTAAAGATAGTACATTCACTCTAAAGTCTTCGTCAAATAAAGTTGTATTATACGTTATTTTAAAACGTATCGAAATTTAAAACTAGCCACTCCATAACTTGTAGAATTATTGCTTTCTGCAACAAGGCGCCACTTTAAAGCTTCACCCGATAGTGCTACAATTATAATTTGTTTTCTTATATTTGTGTAATCTTTTAACATAGAGTTTATAATTATTTATTACGTAATCATAAACATAAGCAGCTCTCTAAATGTTCTCACTGCTGGAACGCGGGGTCTTCTCACAAAGAGACAGACAAGGTCACAATTCAATATATTGTGACCAAGTCTGGGTTGGTGAATTACACTTCGAAAGATTCTTCTAAACATGTCGGTATCCTCGCGATATTCCGTTTTCCGTTCTCCTGCGTCGTTTTTCAATTAGCGGCATTACGCACAAGACTCGAGAAGACAGTAGTGCAAGTGGGATTTGCACCAGGGCAGTAACTTACTACGTACTCAAATGTTCTTATTTCGCAGGAATTAGAAGGAAGACTTCCTCAGTTCGAACAAAGCAACATGGCTAAGTTAGAAGGGGTTGTGAACGATGCAGTAAACACTTATGAGTCTTCGGTAAACGCAGTTCATGGAGGCCAACCTCTATTTCTGGCGCCTCAAGACATGGATGCTGTACATAATGATGCTAAAAGAGCAGCCATGAACGTTTATGATGGGCGTGTGCGGAAACCTACCCAGAGTCACGATCAAAAAAGAGATGATCTGTCGCAGGTGAGTAGCATTAAAATCAAATTCTACCTTTTGGATAGATGGTCCAAAAACACTAAGAAATCCATACGAATAAAAAGAAATATTAGGTCTAATATTTAATATGTAACTTTTAACTATATATCTACGAACCACCACAACCTAAAACAAAACTTTACTAGTCAGTTTTGTTTCTTTGAGTTCAGTTTAGAGTTGATGTCATAGAATCAGGTCTTGGCAGTTTTTATACGTTGAGTTTAAAATACTTTTAAAAATATCCTTTATTATTCCAACAAATTGTCAACTAATTTGTAAAAGTCAAAATAATATTTCGTGCTAAAATAAACATGCAAAGCGCGGTTTTATCGCGTCTACCGAGACTATAAAGGTAGCAGTTCGCCTGAAGACCGCGACACGAGACCGCGACAGGCACTTGACTCTATAGAATTGTATGGGCGCCAGTTTGAGACAGGAGACCGAGACACGTGTCGCGAGACATGTGTCGCGGTCTCAGCGCGAACTGGCGCCCATACAATTCTATAGAGTTAAGTGCCTGTCGCGGTCTCCGGTCGCGTTCTCCTGTCGCAGTCTCGTTTCGCGGTCTCAGCGCGAACTTGTACCTTTACGATTGTCAAGTTTGGTGCAGTGGCTACTTCACGCATCGCATTGCGCGCACGCAGATTTGAGCAAATATATTTCGGTCAAAAGCGCATATAAATATATAAATCACCTATCACAGTTTTGTAATGCATGATTTTAATGCTTTGAATACGGTCCTTATTGTTTGATACGTACAACTTGTAATTTTTATGTTGCAGAGACTTGACGCCCGTCTCTCACAGTTGAGATGGACTAACGACAAGAACAACAGAGATGGGATAAAAGATGTCCATGCGGTCTACTGGAGATTCATGGAAGGCAAATCTGTAAGCCCCCCAATTTCTGACGCAGACTTCTGGAATGGACATAACGCTGCATATAACCAAGCCGTTGCCAGTTTTCAAGCTAAGAGGAATCGTTCCAGCTCTGGCAGTGATATCTACAAAGATGATTTAATAAAGGTAATTTGAGGAGTTAAAATACGGACAAACGTGCTCTTTACTGGAAATCAAACGCTTTTTCTGAGCAACTTCTCATAAGTAGCACGTAAGTTCTAAAATCGCTAGAAATGAGCATGGTTATTTTGAGTGTTCTAAAACGCGCACAAGGTTTTCGAGTATACTACCTGAGAATTGGGTAAAAAGGGGCGTGCCTGATGCCATATAGCACGTCTGTCAGCTTTGAGCATGATTATTCAATGAGCATGTTTATTTTGCTTATGCTGTAAAATGCGAACAGTTGCAGTTCATGCAAATTTTAATCAAATTTATGAACATGCATTTTCTGTGCTCGTCTGTCAGTACGTTTACGCTGTTGGGTTCTCTAAAGAGCAGATCATATTTTAACTATTGTACTGGGTACTCTCGTATGATATGACTTTCGCTTAAGTTAACTCCATTATTGCGTTAGCCTTCACATCAAAAATATTTAATTACGACGAATAAATTATAAATAAAACACTTTCTAGAGAGATTTGCTTGAGAATCAAATTATCATAGTAGGTAGCTTAATACTACTTATAAATTACATATATCAAAAAATATTTTAGTAACTATCAAACACAATTATATGTATGTAATTATATACCTATATTCAATTGATTTATTTTTATTTTTTTGTTATATCCACCACTCTGTTGCAAATTTTCAGACAAACTAGTTTAGTTGGCTATTTTTGTATGAATGATATAAAAACGTCAACGCCATAAATTTACAAATAAATCACAAATTTCAGACTATAAACGAAACTTTCGGAAGACTACACGCTGTCAACCAGCAGAAAATCCAGCAAGAAAACATTAGAAGAGAACAAGAACGGAAGCGAATCGAACAAGAAAGAATTGTGGCTGAGCAGGCAAGAGTCAGAGCTGAACAAGAAAGAATAAGACATGAACAAGAGGTTATAAGGCTGCGTCAGGAACAAGAGAGGGCTGAGGCAGAGAGACGTCGGATTGAGCTTGAAAATGAGCGGCTCAGGCAATACAGTAGCAGCAGCTCTTCAAGTGGAAGATGCTCTGTAATGTAAAGTTCATTTTTTTCTTTATTTTACAAAACATAATTTTATTGTTTTGTAAATTTACATAATTATTCAATCATTTATTATTTCTCAATTTCTTAAGAAATCTTTGTGTAAATTTTAGAACTTACATAATGTAAACTTTTAAAGAAAAATTACTACTGTGTTTAATTCATTTATGTATACATACATAGTCAAAGACAATGAAAATAAACAAACACGACTACAAAATATTGTTAGATTTAGATATACATATATTTATTTCATTAAAATATTTAATTTAAAGTTGTTTTTTTTATTTTACAATAGAGTGCGTAATATGAAGTTTGATTTCACTTGTATAGGGATAAGCTATACATAAATAGTTGTACCGTAGCGATCTTTATCATGAAGTCATCGATATATTATATCGATATCGATGATATATCTATATCGATGTAAACTTTGTTTATATCTATTTATGTAGTAATGTGCGTGTAAGCTAGAAAAAAAGTGATGTACAGTATACATAGAGTGACGTGACGAGAATGACATAATTGTAATCATTCCTAATGGGAAACTATACGCTTGCACAAGACAGCACAGTAACACGTATCCGTTGGAACACGAAGAGTCCAAATTATTAGCTAGCACTGCCCTGCGCTCGTCACTCAGAGATATACTTAGATATATACAGAAACCCAGAGATATACAAAGATGTTTTTTCTCTATACCTTGTAATTTCTGTGAAGTCTTGTGAGTTTGCGGTACAGAGGTACGTTATAACAGTTGTATCTATTGCTATGCAGCTCACATCATTAGTCTTTTTTAGTACTGAAAGTCTAAGTTAAAATGTTCACTTTTTATTTTATAGCATAGAGTGACGAAACACGAGCAGGACATGTGCCTGATGGTAAGCAACATACCTAACACAAAACAGCACAGTGGCAGACAGCTATTGGAACATGTAAAGTCCAAAGCATTACCTAGCACTGCACCGCGCTCGTCACCCAGTGATCTAAGATATTATATCTCTAAGCCCTATAATTGCTCTGGCAGCATTGTGCTTCAAACCGGAACACAGATTTGCAATTATTTGCAACTTAATAACTGGCAAAGGTGTGGAGAAATCTGCTTACCACTACAAAATCCATCTTCTATCGGCATTTCCTACGGCTCACATTTTAGTATCAAAGTATCAAAATTACTTGGTTTTCTATACATATTACTAAAGATTTAAGAACGTTAAAGACGGTTAGTCCAACAGCATAACTGTTCACAGTTTCAAATCGAGCTTTCACATCGCAGAGTAGGATAATTTATTCTAAATTTTAATATAACAGCCGCAGTGGACCGATGGGAGGCCAATAATGACAACCAATAGCAATAACGCGATGCCGTTCAGTGAAATGGATAGACACTAGTGATGGGAATCGTAGAAACACAAACACATCAACTTGATGATTTTAACAAAAAAAAATTAGTTTATAATTTGACGTGACAACGTCTAATAAATCGATGAACATCAGCTGCATGCACGAAAAAGTGTCCCGTTATGTCCCGTTACGCTCATTCTCCCGTTACGTTCTTTGTACGTTGGCGCCGCATCTATCAATATTTTATGACGTTGTCACGTTAAACTCCGTAAACCAACCGACTTAACAGACAACTAATATTTTTAAGTTAGTAAGCGGTTATGGAGTAATGGGACGAACAGGACATACGGCTGATGGTAATCAACACGCCTACCCGTAACAGCAAAGTACCATGCATGGAATATGAATAGTCCAAATATTGACCTAGCACTGCACTGCGCTCGTTACCCCGAGATATACCTAAGATGATTTATCTCTATGGCCTGTAATTTATCCGGAAATTTTGCCTTTCAAACCAAAACACAGTGATGTGTGCACATTACTGATTGATGATAAAATTACCGGCAAAGGTTCTGTACTTCCCCAGGACTTTGCAAAGAACACAACCATTGGGATACGATGAACAAAACTAGCTTCAACTTCGTTCAGGACGAACAACTCAATTAAAAGAGCTATAAAAAAGGACCAAAAAATTTGCAATGAATAAGACAAAATAAGTATTTAATATGACTTGCTTCACACATATCTCTTATGATATACATATATAAATTACGCGTGACGTTGTTTGTCCGCGATGGACTCCTAAACTACCGAACCGATTTTGGTTAAATTTCCACACCGTGTGCAGTTTGATCCAACTTAAAAGACAGGATAGTTTTTATTTCGATTATAAGTCTTTACATGACAATATCCGAGCGTAGCCAGAACGTGCCACTAGTTTATCTATAATTTTAATCGATAAAGTTAAAATGTAATATCTTTTTATGTTTTATCGATAAGCATTAAATGAATTCCATCACTTGTGTCCCATCCCTAAACCCATGAACAGGCAATAGGCAATGTTGCCATCACAGTAAGGCACCTAGTTACAGAGCATTAACATTTCCTCCACTAAGATATGCTGATGGTTTTCACTAACTGCCTCGTTGAAACATTCCCTAAAATGTATCCTTAAATGTGTCCCTTTGCAAGAACTGATTAAAATACTTTTAGTCAACGCAGATTAAAAGATTTTTTAAACTATCATAGGTTCAAACTAGTTGGCCGCTATTTCGCCTGATACTAAGTGACGATCCGAGGATCTACCGCCGAACGAAAAATGTCTTTTCTCTCTCTTTTCTTTCCGCTTGAAATGATAGAGATCGCGATAGTAAAGCGAAAGCTGATTTAATTAGGCGATAGAAGAGCCGATCTGCGATGGAGGGTGCTCCGATTAACTGATTAACTCTCAATTTGAAGACACCAAGATTGTAACTACCAGAAAAGACCCACTCAGGCATTCTATTCCACACCCTAGACGTTCCTATCACAACAGTAGAATCAAACATCTTCGTTCGAGCCTTTGGAAAGCTAACCTTGAAAGGATGTCATTTTTTCGAACAACGCGCAGCCCGATAAAAAAGGGTAAGGTATTAAAATTAGATTGTGTAACTCAAAAACATCATTTCATAGCTGATTTCCACAAAATCAAACGAAGCCGTTCGACTTTTGATAAGAAAGTCCTGCATTGGGGAATGCGTTGCCTGAGTGGGATTTTTCCGGATGGTTACAATCTTGGTAATTTTTGAATCGGAAGTAAATCGTCTTTTCTTTCCAAAGTAAATTGTTTCTAGATTAGCACGCTCCATCGTTAGCCGCATCGTCGCTTAACATCAGGTGAGATGGCAGTCATGTGTAAGCCTACAAAAGTTATAATAAAATTAAAAAAAAAAAATATTTTATTTATTATATTAATTATAAATTTTAAAAAAATCTGATAATATTTAGCTACTATCAGCTAGTTTGACTATTCTTTTTTGTGTTTTTTGTTCTCATAATTAAAAAAAAAACCCTCAGAATCGAACGTGTTAGTTCCACCCTAATCTTAAAGGAAACGCCATCGAATACGTTTTCAATTTTAAATTCCAGCCCTAAACAGGGATCCGTATGTCACTGAAATAAAACCCTCGTAACCACGGGTCCCGCATAATTTTCGTGTATTCTTTGTAAATTTACTGTATTAGGTTACGCAGAGTGAAAACTAAAATGAAAGGAATAGTCAACTTTTAAAACTCATAAGTTGAAATTTCTTTTTACTTTCATCACTATTACTTGTTTATAATTTAAGTATTCGTTTATTTAAAACTATATAAGTATTATATCAGCTATCTGGCTGCCATCACACAAGCTTTGCTTAGTTTGGGGTCAGATGGTGTTGTGTGTGAATTGTCCACCAATATTTATTTATTTATTTATTTATGAAATTGTTCTGAACTTTGATTTAATAAACTTTTAATTTAAAAGTGGTATCCTGTGTATTTTTTTTAATTTAGTTTAAATATATTGGCTGTTGCTTACCTATAAGTGTAATTTTCCGGAAAGAACACAGCGAAAATGTTTTTTGCATCTGAAGGTCCAATTTATTAGAATCCACTTTACCGTTTTGTAATTTAAGTCGTTCTACTAAAGTGATGATTTTAAATATCAGACATTTTACTAGTTTGCTTTTTTTTTGTGACGATCGCCCCACATAGACAATTTTACTAAACTGTCATTCTGATACGGAGTGACTAAATTTAGGGGTGAACACATCGAGAATAGCCATTAAATTATACTCCTTTTTGTCATAAAATGTATAAATTTAAAAAAAGTCAAACTGAAAATATATGTCTTAAGCAAAATTAAGTCGTTAAAACATCCTTTCCGTTTACTGAACATTTCCTGCACAGACTGACGTATTTGCAAGTCTGATTTCGACACTAGCCACGGTGACATCATCCACACAAATTGGGGACAGATTCGTTAAATCCGAGAATATTTTCGTTTTATTGAGAATAGATTTGGTTAAAATATTGCTTACGATTGCTTGAATAAAGTTTAGCCAGAAATTCGGCCTGCTAAAAATATTTGACAATTATATGAATTATTTAGGGTGTAGAATAAAACAGAATTGATTATGTGTTGCGTTTTTTTTTTTTTTTTGTAATTTTTAATATTTATTTGTGTCTATGATATTTGATCTACAACGCTAAGCGACAAAATTTAAATAAACAACGTTTTGTGCTAAATAGTCATTTAGCACAAAAACGCAACATTTATTATATTAAAATTTAAATCTGGTCAAACTATCTTATTGTTTTCATCAACATAAAACATCACGAAAATTGTAAAATTTTATTGAAACGCCTTACTTGGGATTGGCGATCGGGTATGATGTACCTGCTTCTGATGTATCAGATGATTCAGGGACTGTGTGAGGAACGAGACCATGTCTATCCGCGTCCAGTCTCCTCGACTAAAACAGCCCACAACCTCCGACGCCAGTGCCCCATCTTGGATTATCACTGTCCCCTCTTCACTAATATGTGTGTATTGTTCAACCAAAGTTTCTCGCAATAGAACATTCCATAGTCCCATAGTCAAACGTCAGGTCTTCATGGTGTGACGCAATACGCAAAATGCAGTACCCCGCGGTTTTCCCCGCGTAGTTCCCGTTCCCGTCGTTCTCGTTTTTAGGGATTAAAAGTAGTCTTCTTTTAGAATATAATCTAGCTATGTTCTAAATTTCAGCCCAATTCGTTCCGTAGTTTTTACGTAAAAGAGTAACAAACATCTTTCGCGTTTATAATAGTATAGTAGGTTATACTATTTAATTTATGTATGTAAATTACATTCATAATTATTGCAATTGATTTAGAAACTCAGCTGGATGTTTTACTATTTCATTTGGATCGATAGCGAAAGTCAATTTGGCGCTGACATTTTATCGTAAAATAATAAATGTACCTATTCATATTTTTCGCTGCTAAAATGGTTCGTTCGCTCAATTAAGTATGTTTTTATGATCCACGCCAATTTTGGGATATTAATTCTTCCTATGATGATGGGAATTGACAAATATTTTTCATAAACGATTTGAAACCAGTAAAAGAGTCCTCAGATTTTTTCCATTGCATGAGCAATAGTGCATTTGAGCCGAGTGGTTCATTTTTTAACCCCCGACCAAAAAATGGGGTGTTATATGTTTGACGTCAATGTCTGTCTGTCTGTCTGTCTGTCAGTCTGTCTGTATGTATGTCTATCTGTGGCACCGTAGAGCTCAAACGGATAGGCCGATTTCGATGCAGTTTTTTTATTTGAAGGTTAATACCTGTGCGGATGCCTCCACAAAATGGCGGACAAAATATTTCTTCACAACCTGCCTCAATATAGGTATCAAATAAAAGGGCTTGACTAGTAGAATACTATACACTATAAAAAAAAACTAATCCAGATGGCTGCCACCACAAAATGGCGAATTATATTATTTTTTTCACTACTTCCTCAATATGGTTATCAAACGAAAGGGCTTGACTAGTAAAATACTATACACTAAAAAAAATTAAATACAAGATGGCCGCCACCACAAAATGATGAATTATATTAATTTTTTCACTACTACCTCAATATGGGTATCAAACGAAAGGGCTTGACTAGTAGAATGTAGTGCAGATAACAAATCCGAGACAGTCGGGGATTACTCAAATTTTTTAATTTTGTTCTTGTAAACCGTGTAATGAAAAACAACCTGTTGACTAATTGGCTTTTTTGTGTCAGTCGCATAGAGAGACGATATTCTTAACATTCCATGGATTCACCGTGCGGGTGCCGGGTCCATCGTGTGGCAGAGAGAGAAAACTCGAGTGAATCCCGAGACTTGTGACTCGGGCGTAGGTTTAAGGGGTCCCTTTCTGACGTACACCAATACTCACCTTCACTATAACTTTAACTTCAAGTTTTTCACGTATCTTCATATAATTAATGACACAAACCTATATTTCATTAGCAGCTGTTAATCTGAGAAAAACTGCCCAGTTCTAATTTCTACGTAAATCTCTTATTAATTTATCGTGTGTTACAGCTGGTTGTTTGCGGATTATAGGTACAGGTATCCGAAATTTGTCATTTCCAATTTTGTAGCACCTTTTCTGATGAAATTCAATGACCACAAACTAAACAAAACTTCCACTATGGGAGCCAGATAGCTTACATTTATATCGTTGTAAATACATAATTATTATATATAGAAACATGCAGACATAGGACACAAACATGTTTGTATTCGTCACTCGAATATTTGCTCTGAATAGTAATCGAACCCACAACTCTGGGCTTTGCAGGCAGACATTCTACCAACTAAGCTAGGCAAGTCAAAATCTACCTTCGTCTTACTGTTTACCTTATGCCTTTTTTCATCATGGAAACTACATTACAATTGTCAATCACTACTTAATTTTTTAAATAAATATTTTAAATATAATAAAATGTATTTATTTCAGATAAAGTAATAAAAATTAAACTGTAGTAAAATCAAAGACAAAATAAAAATAATTTTGTTTTATTTTATAATTTTCTTTTGAATATTTTTTCTTTTTGCGTCCAATTTAAACGGAAATTAACGACATGGCATTTCAGGATATAACAGCCAGAAACCCGAGATGGTCTTGTTGGCCATTCATTTCTGGGCTAGATTGAACGCGTCCTAGATTTAAAGCAAATGTCAACAGAACATGACAAGGGTCCTAAGCCCTTGTGTGTATTTACAGAAAATTTCCTATTCAATGTTTTGCAAATTTATTTAGATGTCTTTGGACACGACTGTCCCTGTAATTTGAACAAATTTCGTATGCTAGCTTCGTGGGATAAAAACCTTAAATATTTTTAGTAGACGTTTTAGTAGACGTAGTAGACGTATCCAATTTATACAGAATTACGTTCATATTTATTTCTATCTGTGAAACATTAGTGTGCTTAGCTGAAAGGTAGTTACTTGTTCCATTTTATTTATTTAATTATTTTACTACATGTTATTGTTGAATATTCTGAGAAAGCTAAAGCCGAAATTGAGAAGAAACAACGAAGTTTCATTCACTTTATCAAACCCAATGAATAAGTAGAGTCTTCAATACTTATATTACTCAATAATCAATACCACTTAACTACAAGTAATAGGGGAGATGACTAAAAAAAACTAACTAGTCCGTCAATTAGATTATAAAATATTTTATAAATTACTAGCGGCCTATTCCGGCTTCGCTTGGATAGTTACCAAAATACCAACTACAGCGCCATCGGTCAGGGTGATTTATAAATCTAAACCATCCAAGGCCCTACCCAAACGTATACAAAAAAAATCATTCAAATCGGTCGAGCCGTTTAGGAGGAGTTTACTTACAACGAAAAGTGGCATTGATTTATACATATATAGATAATAATGTACACGTATTTTTTCTTTTGTTTCACAAACAAAAAATGACGGAGATACAGTGCTTAGAAGTGTCGACTGACGTCACTTTATAGCACGCTATTTAAGATAGAGTGACGTCACAACCGGAATAGGCTGACGACAGGTCCTGCAATTATATTAAATTATTTGATTTAATGACAGTATTTTGATAGAATGAAATATGTATCAATTTTAATTTTGATATTTTTCAGTTTAACTTACTTTGTGATCATTCAAAGCTGGATGGGCAAGTCCATTTTAAAAGTACGAAATTATATGAAAATGTATTTACTATTGGAAAACCCATTCAATTTCAAGTGACTTTTGTTATGAAACCAGTTTCCTAAACGCAATGTTTAATATAGCACCCATACAAACCTTACGCGCGACGCATAGAAAATACGACATAGTGACGTCACGCTTCTGTATTGTTTTTGTGTGAAGCGTTTTTGGGAGAGTCTAAAATTGTAATTTTAAAATCATGATATTACGGAAAGTTTTTAAGATAACAAAGTAATTCTTTCACTTACGTTTCAGTTATTGAGTAGCCTTTTGATGGTACATTAAATAAAAAATGAGTCGTCATCCCTCTTCTCCGGAAGTTTTACCATCTATATTTGTCTATTTTTGATAATTTCACAAAACAGATGCATACAAATGTTCGTCTCTACGTGTTTGTTTCTATGTTTCATAGGTATGTATTTCTAACTACACAAGTATTTTGTCAGTTATCTGCCTCTAAATCTGCATTCAAACTTTGCTTAGTTTAGAGCATTATGGTGTTGTATGAGAAATATCTACAAAAAAATATTTATTAACTATTCTTCTTCTTACTATATATAATTAAAATCTACGATAATAATAATATTATTGTAGATTTTAAGCTCATAAACTCTTTGAATATTATGAAAACGAAAGTTTGGATGTTTGTTGCTCAATCACATCGGAACGTTTGAATGGATCGTATTAAAATTTGGAACATAGATTGCAGCTGCCATTAATATATAGGCTACTTTTATTACGGGAAAACAACAAGAACTGGGAGCAACTCACACTCACACAAAACACACACAGCAGCTAGTAAACTATATTCAACATAGCTGACTGTTGTCTCTGTAGCTCATTCATAATTAAACTGAGTTCTTGAAAACCATAAACTCTAAAAAAATAGACATTATACCTAATATTAATTTAAGTTACTACTTTTCCGATTTAAATAAATAAATTTACTCAAGGTTTCATACCGGAAGCATCATTGAATTTATCTCTAAATAAATAATAACAACTCCAACGGCGAATAGCAAGTTTCCTTTGTGGGAATTACCTCATTATCAAAAATCTCTATCTACCCCGTGGCTTTTTGCAAATCTATACTTTGCCACGAAAAGAGCCGTTTGTCTTCCCTTCTTATCTCTCTTCTCCAGGATGTGACTTCAAGCTTGAATCTACCAACTAAATAAAACCAACACCATTATCCGTATTTCAATACCTATTAAGATCAATTTAGAACCAACGAGTGGCATAAATAAATTTGGTCATCTACAACTGATCTGATAAGTTGTCGAGAACTGTAAATCAGGTGATATAGAGACGATTTTCCATTGTTCAAATGGAAATTTAAGATTGTTGCGAGGAAGTGGTCGGCAGTTGACGAATGACGACATTTGGGAGCTCTTACTCGCCTTGTTTTCTTGGACCCTTAACTCGATTTAGGTAAATGAAAGTCGTGACTTTAGTCATCTGTTTTAAGGACAAAGATGGTGTGATCAAATTGTAAGAAAACAGTAAAAGTAAGAGGTAGTTAAGGTGTCTTTAGTAATGAAAAAAGTTTTTTTAACGATTGTAGGTTTACACTAGACCGCAGTTTCTCTTGATGTTAAGGGACGATGCAGTATACCTACGATGGAACGAGCTTATCTAGCAGAAACTGATTTATTTACTCTTTATTTGAAGACACCAAGATTGTTGCCCATTTATAATAAGATTTCGTACAAATGTACTAGGAGTGTGTGCAGTTTCTAGCCCAGCCACTTTAACCTATAAAAAAATCGGAATTAGGGAAAAATAATGTACGCAATATTAAAACAGATAAAAATTCAGCGAATTCTATTTTTTTTTTTTCAGTTCGAAAATTGCTACAACACGGGTTCTGGATATTTTTTTTTTAAATAGAGAATTACGAGACCATCAGGACATGTGCCTGATGGTAAGCAACATGCCTGACACATAACAGCACAGTGACCCGCAGCTATTGGAACATGAAGAGTCCAAATCATTACCTAGCACTGCACTGCGCTCGTCACCCAGAGATCTAAGCTAAGATCTTATATCTCTAAGCCCTGTAATTTCTCTGGAAACATTGCCCTTCAAACCGGAATACAGTAATGTTTGCACATTACTGCTTGGCGGTAGAATAACTGGCAAAGGTGTGGTACTTCCCCAGGCGGACTCTGCCAAGAGTCCTACCACTACAAAAAAAAATCAATATATCAATTCGTATTGAGTAAATTTCCAGTTCTCTCGCATTTTCCTAAGAAATTTCATAAATTTTAGTCATACGAAACAGATTGACTGTAAAATTGGCTTGATGTATTTCATTATTTTGGATAGAAAGAATTTTCTTTCAGTGAATTTGCTATTCGCATACATATGATATTATCTTAGAAAAGATTTTATATTCGTCACGACTGCTTAAAAATAAGAACAATGTATTCCAGTTTTAAACTACAGATGTAAATACCTACAATTTCATCCCTAAAAGAAATCTAGTCTTGTATTGAAACATTGTTTGGTTGTATTTGCATCATGTGATGATGAAATTGTAACTAAAACAAATTATTAGATAAATATCTTACATTTATTTAGTTATCAAACACATGTTTATTGTACACAAGCATTGACATAAAAGCATGAAGCGTTAAATGCGATCTTCTGTGTGATTCTTAAAATTAAAAAATATTAATAAAGTTAAAATTAATAAGAAATATGTCGATAGAATTCTTAGAATGTCGTGATAAGAAGCGACGGAAATAATAAAAGTGGCCAAGTGCCAGTTGGACTCGTCCACGTAGGGTTCCATAGCAGCAAGTAGCATAATATAATATTTTTTTTGTAGTTCGTTGTAACTTTGATCGATGTTTTAATAACACTGTATTTATGACGATTACAAAAAAACTGCTTACTAAATCATGTTCAGACCAATTTTCGGTGGAAGTTTGTATGGTAATGTACAATACAATACAACAACTCTTTATTAAAAGCCACAAAAACAGAAAACATAATATAAAAAACATACCATTAACATAGCATTTAATTGGCGGCCTTATCGCTTAGAGCGATCTCTACCAGGCAACCGTGCACGGATAGGAAACAGCATACCAAAACTAGGCCTTATATTTGAAAAATTAAAAATAACAATTAAAAGAGAAAACAAAAAAGTCTCAATAAAGAGTAAAAGTAATTAATTAAAGAAATTACAGGGCTTAGAGATATAAGATCTTAGATCTCTGGGTGACGAGCGCAGTGCAGTGCTAGGTAATGATTTGGACTCTTCATGTTCCAATAGCTGCGTGTCACTGTGCTGTTATGTGTCAGGCATGTTGCTTACCATCAGGCACATGTCCTGATCGTCTCGTCACTCTTTATTTAAAAAAAAAAAATCACACTACAATAAGAAAATGAAAAGCAAATTATACAATAAAAAAACAAATGATAAGAAGAAAAGATAATGATCCATATTAAACATTATAAATACATTTAAAAATGTACTTACATAATTTTTTTAGTTTTGTAATTTTCTTATTTTAGAAGTCACAGAAGAGAGGATCTTATTATTTTAAACCCTTCTATCATCCTACATAGGTCTCCTGGTGGTTCATATGACCCCTATATTTTGTTCACGGACTTGTAGTCCAATATTCCCACTGCTGAGAGTCGGGGAATTCTCTCGCATAGTCAAGGCCATAATCCACCATGCTGAACCAGTGCCGGTGTGGTGGATGACACACAACCTCGAGAGATTCAAGGTGCATGTCGGCTTCCTCACGATGTTTTCCTTCGCTGTTTTAAGTTAACGGCATTACGCACCTTACTTCTAATACAATTATAATCTATATAATTAAATAGGTACCTCTAAAACGGTAAAATTAAAAAGAAATATGTATGGTATGGTAATATTCAGAATAGCAATGGCAATAATATACACATGTATAATAGTATAGTACCTTTTATTTGACTCGCCTCGTGGCTTAGTGGGCAGTAACTCTGCCTGCGAAGCCGAGGGTCGAGGGTTCGATTCCAACCCAGTGCAAATATTTGTGTGATCAATTCAAATATTTGCACTGTGTCTGGGTGTTTCTATGTATAATAAGTATGTATTTATCTGGCGACCTTATTACAAGCTTTGCTCAGTTTGGGGTCAGATGGTGTTGTGTGTGAATTGTCCACCAATATTTATTTATTACCACTATGACGAGCATAACAGTACCTACATAGGCACTTCAGGTTATAGGACTATCAGGATATCTAATCTTAGTACTAGAAATACAATTTCCCATGGTGTACCACAGGAATAGATAGGTAAAGATAACATTGTGTATAAATTTCATATAAATTTTATTCTCTTTCATTCATTAGCCAAGGCATAAAGTTGTATCTTGATTTGTCGAAGTGACTCTCAAACCATCACTTATATTTTAAAAACAGTTTTTTTGCATGTATTAAACTCAGTTTGTTACCCTAACAAACTAAATCAGTAAGGACCTTGTAACCTGAAAATCAAATTAATAAACAGAAATTACACAAGTTATAGCAAGGTACACACACGTATTTGTCTTATTATTTTTGCTAAGGAGAATTGGTTGGCCATAGAATAAGCGGCATACTGATAATTATCTGCTCCAAATCAACTAACAGACAACTATAAACTGTTTGTATATTTAGTATACTAATGCAAATTAGCAAATAAAAAACAGCTTTATACGGTTTTACATCAAAATTAAAAAAAACATATCTAAGACTAAAGCTAATTATTAATAAAATAAACAATTGTTTCATACGGTTTTCAAAAAAAAAATTAACAACAGGTTCAACTAATGCAAATTATTTAGTAAATAAAAAATTGCTTTAAGTACATGTTTTTGCATCAAAATTACTTTTACGAGTAGATAAATCATTATTCGGACACAAGGATTAAGAAGATCGTAATTACTTACATAGAAATTATATATTGTGAAGAAATGGCAGTAGTGGGGCATGAATTGCAAATAGTCAAAGTTTTGGCCGACCACACGTATGAGCTGGATGAGAAGTTGTTGGAGCAAGCCCTACTGAAGGAGAGTGTGAAGGATCTACCAGTCGTGCTAGTAAGCGTCGCCGGTGCCTTCCGAAGAGGCAAATCGTTCCTACTGAACTTCTTCCTGAGATATCTCTCTGCGTCGGTAAGCTGAAATGTACTCACTTATTTTTAGTGATAGGACGCTTAGCATTATTCGCATCTCTTGGCTTGCGCTGCGTGCGGTCGGCACTGAATCACCGCGCGTTCTACGATACGTACTTAGCTATAATCCATAACAACAACTTATGGTAACAACCGATTTTGTTACCTGTAAGTACTTAATAAATTTGATTGTTTTTGACAGACACATGATAGACAGACATACACACAGATATCGACGTTAAACTTATAACACTCCTTTTTTTGGTCAGCGGCTAAAAATAGAAATACAGTATTTAGAACACCAATAGATGTAGGCATTACTTACTTACTTACTTTACTTTTAGAATTATATCGTCATAGTTATATAGTAGTTTAAATGTTTTTGTTTTTCATAAGTTTTTCAAAAATTTTGTTTATGTATACGTTATGCCTGGTGCCCACTACACAGGTTGCCCTAGTGTGGGTACCAGTGTACTTGTGTTTCAATATAATTATGTATTTGTTTTTTTTAATTTATGTAGATACTAACCTGTTTTTTAAGTAATTGTATTCTTGAACCAAATAAATTCCATTTCATTTCAATTTTTTTTCATGGGTCTTTATAAAATATAGTATCTAATAAATTATTATAAACTCAGCCAAAGTGAGCAATGTTATCATACTATTTAAAATTTTACAGCAATCTGCTCGAAGTGACGGCTCATGGCTCGGAGTAAGCAACGCGCCACTCGCCGGTTTCAACTGGAGAGGAGGCAGTCAGAGAAACACAACGGGTATCATAATGTGGTCAGAGCCCTTCGTTAGCACATTACCTAATGGAGAAAAGGTTTTTTTCAATATTTTTTTTTTGATGTTTATGATGTTTGAAATTAGACACAAAACCAAAGTCACTCACGTAATTACTCGAACTGACCAGTTAAAATGGCAATGGGCAGGCCACATGCTGCGGTGTAAGTTAGAAAAATGGAGCCAACAAGTGACTCTCTGGTACCCGAGAGATGCGTATAGACAACGAGGACGTCCTACAAAAAGATAGGAAGATGATTTCCGCTTAACCTTGGGGCCATGTTGGACCAGAGTAGCAACCGATAGAGTGCAGAGGAAACAGTTGGAGGAGGCCTATGTCAAAAGACACACCGAACTGAGGGACATTATACGACCGCACGAACTATTTAGTATAAGCAAAACTAAATGAACATGTCAGTTCTGGAAATAAAGGGCTATTATTATATTACTAAGTCGCCTAACGATGCCAAGAGAAAAGGTAAAATTACATTAAAAAACAGACTAAATCTAAAACTCATAAACTGGTCTTGTCAAATATTATTGATATCATTTCAATTTGTTCAGTACGCGCTTAGCTTTGTAGTTTTTTAGTGCGATTTATTTATTTACTCCCCTTAATTTTAAAATTTTGTTATTTATTTTTCTTTTGACAATAAATTCGACTACATACACTAATTAAAAAAAACACATTAGAAGAACTTCTTCGCTATTTGACTAGCAGCGAAGTTAGACCCTTAGGAGTACTAGTGGTTAAAAGGGCAGAGTGAGACAACAAATATTGAGAAAAGGATAACTCGTTAAATTTCTGTCAATTTTAAGAACGGTGTAGCGAAAGGAATATTATTTTTAACCGACTTCAAAAAAGGATGTTTCTCAATTCGACCGTATACATGTTTTTTTTTAGATAACAATATTTTTGTCTATATGACTCAAGTAAAAGTATTATAAAGATGAATGTGCGGGCTTTTAAGTCCAAACACAGTAGGTAATTTAATTGTTGTATGGTTTATTTTTTGACCAGATAGATATTATAGAAAGTTACATTGAGGATAACTTATACATCTGGTCGCTAGGTGTAGTTTAGGCCGATTCATCGCCGTGCGCAGCGAGTGCAGGGGTCGCCGGCGTTGGTCCCCTCTCGGTGTGTGCCCGCTCCCGCTGTCGCCTGCGTGTCCTTGACTACATGCGTAGACATCCTCCGGGGGGGTTGAAGAAATCTTCAAAAAATGATAATATTTGTTGTAAGTAGTATTCAGACGTCCATAGGCAAAATACATAGTTTGTTGATAGCTCGTCTCGTAACGTCTTTAGAAATGTGTAGATCTGCCACTCTAGTGGTGCCGTTTTGACCAGGGCGAAGATTCGTTACTCGGTCCATTTTTTACTGTAGTGACATTAGGGTGTCCTCTTTGAGGATGACTGGATCTCCAACTGTAAGTGGCTTGGTATCTATTCTCCATATGCTCCTCTGCTGTAGCTCAGCCATATATTCCTGGCGCCATCTCTCTCAAAATTGTTGTCTGATCTTCTCGATTAAGTGGTGTCTATTTGGCTTCTTGATGGTGACAGGTAGCGACGGAAGCGACATTAAGGATCGCCCCATCAGAAAGTGCCCTGGAGTGAAAGGGTTCTCGTCGAGGGAATCGGATGAAAGTAGGGTGAACGGACGGGAGTTGAGGATAGCTGCTATCTGTGCAAAAGTGTGATTAACTCCTTAAAAGCAAGAAAAGCATTACCAGCTACGCGTTTTTTTAAATAAGTTTTTTTAAAGTACGGACTAGTAGGAAATCAGACATTGATTGACGATAGTATATAGTGATCTGTGATTAACGACCGGATCGCAATGTTTTGCCCAATTCATTGTCGTGCTAACAAAAGGTGTTTCCATTGTCGCAATAGACGTGGCCTGCCACGACGCGATATGAACCTGCCTAGGCACATTTTAAGTTATGTAGTTGAAATACCGTTAAGTTCAAGATGCGCAAGGCTTTGACTGTAAGACAGTCAAAACACATAAATAAAACTTTTGTGATCCGATTATCTTCGCTATTTTTAGAAGAAATCATAAAAGCGCTGCGAAGCAGATGCTATTCGAATTAGAAACAAAATTTTAGTTTACCCTAAAATCAGGTAAGTTACCCAATATGGATTGTATTGTCTTTATATATATTATTATACGACTATGGTTCCAAGATATTTGTTTAATACATAGACCGAACCATATTTATTTTCGCGTATAACAGAGAGACGAAGTTGGGGATCCGCTTGAAATATGTTATATTTATTAACCGACTTCAAAAAAGGAGGTATTCGACCGTATATATTTTTACATCTTCTATTAAGCCATATAGTTATCAACTTAGTGAGATGATGTTGATAAGCATTAAGAATTTTAGACAATTTATTTAAGAATCTATTATTGAATGTTTAGCATAACTTATGTAAAAAATAACAAAATAAGGCATTATATTTCTTGTAATATATATTTAATTTGTAAATATAATTTTATTTGGTTACTGCCAGACTAAACTTAATTAGCATTAAGTATTTATGATGATTCTAATTCATTAGTTGTTAAGGAGCCGCTTGGATTGTTTTTATTTTGTGTTATAAATTAATCAAATTATTTCTTTAAAAAATGTAATGTTGTTTTTTAAGCTTAGGTTTCTATCAAAAGGGACAAAAAAATGTTTTAAAGCTAGGGGTAATAAATCGACCATTGACGAAATGTGATTCCATTGAAAAAGCATAACTGCATCTGGGAGTAGATACTTATTCTAACTCAAAAAAAAATTTTTTTTTTTTATATTTTATCATGAATGTCTTGAAGTGACACTGACTTAAAATGATTTTTGGAATGCCTTGAAGTGACACTCTTGATTTAGATGATTTTTGGATGGAGCCATGAATGTCTTGTAGTGACATTCTGACTCAGATGATTTTTGGATGTAGTCATGAATGTCTTGAAGTGACACTCTTGATTTTGATGATTTTGGAAGTAGGTAGTCATGAATGTCTTGAAGTGACACTCTTGACTGAGATTATTTTGGATGTACCTAGTCATGAATGTCTTGAAGTGACACTCTTGACTGAGATTATTTTGGATGTACCTAGTCATGAATGTCTTGAAGTGACACTCTTGACTTGGATGATTTTGAATGTACTTAGTCATAAATGTCTTGAAGTGACACTCTGACTTATATAATTTTTGTATTTGCACAAAGTGGCATTGTATTTATTTTATTTATTTATTTAGTTTAGAGTGACGGGAAGATCTCGAGATGCACTGCGCTCGTCACCCATAGATATAAGATGTTTTATCTTTAAGCCCTGTAATTTATTCTGGAACATTGCCCTTCAAACCGGAACGCAGTGATGTTTTACTGCTTGACGGTAGAATAACTGGCAATGGTGTGGTACTTCCCCAGGCGGACTCTGCAAAAAGTCCTACCACTACATGGTGTTGTAAGTACCTACCTAGTTGTTGGAAATATGTCCCGTTCGACCTGTTACCAGCCAACCGAGCGCACTTTCCAACAAAATAGGCTTGTTTGGACCCAGTACGATTTTGTTAAAAGAGACAATGTCGAAAAAGTGATCGGCACCTATCAACATGTCTATTTCGGAAGGGTTGGCGAATGCGGGATCTGCCAAGGAAATGTTATGTGGCAGCCCTAACTGTTCCGCATCTACTTGAATATTGGGTAAGTGACCAGTAATTTTAGGAATAACAAAACAGTGAATATCTCTTGTAAATGAGCTAGTACATGATCTTATGTTTAATTGACACCGCTCCTTTACAGGGCAGGATACCCCATTAATGCCGGCTACATTCAGCATATTTATAGATTTTGTCGACAGGCCTAATTTATCTTTCAGGTTCTTCGTGATAAATGACGACTGACTACCCGTGTCCAATAGCGCACGCGCATGGTAAGTACTATTGTTTTGTTTATTAACAACTTTTATTTTTGCAGTACACAGGAGGACTTGCTCCGAAGAAACCGCAGAAAGGCTGACAAGAGGGCTAGATGAGTCATCAGACTCGGTAAGTATTTTATTAGAGTCATTTTTTGTGTAATAATGTGTTATGTTTTTTATTACAGGAACGACAAGTGCCCTTCAAACCACACTGGGCATTGGAGTGTCCAACGCGTAAACAATTTGTACATAATTTATGTTTTGAAACTTGGTTCCACCTTTCGTCAATATTCATCGATTTAAATTTATTACACAGGTACACGAAATGAAACTGGCCACAGACGGGACAGTTTTTAAATTGTTGGGAAGTTTGAACCCCATTAGAAAAAGTAGCGAATGATTTAGTAATTCGATTTTCTTTATAGTTATTATTATATGTGTGTTTATTTTCAAAATTACGGCAGCTTGCAGTCTCCAAAACGTTCGCCCGGTTTTCCAAAAAACCGTTTAAAATCATCTAACGAAGGTAGGTCAGACAATCGACCTTTGTATTCTTCCCACTTGGTACTCGTAGCTGAATCTAACTTCGAAGAAACTAAAAATATAACAAGCGGGTCCCAACCTTCAGTAGAAATATCAACGTATTTAAAGCGTTTAAGTTTTTAGATACTAAGTCAATCAAATAACGCAAAGCCTTGAATGATTCCTTTTGTATAACATTACAGTTCACTAAAGCACTCAAATGATTATTAATTAAAATATTTTTATTGTTATATCTATTGCACAACGTATCCCAGGCAAGCTCATAATTCCTCGCGACAAATTCCAAAGACGTAATCACGACACTGGCCCCGATTGCAAAGAATTTCTTAAATAGTGAAATTTATTAATAGGCGCAATCGAAGCGTTGTCATGAATAAGCGATTTAAATGTGTCTCTAAATTCAAGCCATTTGGTATAATTTCCATCAAAAGTAGGTAGGTTAATGATTGGTAGCCGAACTGAATCCGTGCTATGATCATGACAACAGCTTGACCCTGCAACGTTAGGTTTTGTAGAAAACAAATCGACCAACTCCTGAGCGTATGCAATTTGTGTGAAAAATTCGCTTTCTGTTATGTCTCGTTCCGAAATTTGCTCATTTAAATCTTCGGAATATTCTTCGATTTCCAATTGTACTCGATCAAAATTAGTCATTAGTTCCTTTAATTGAATTAACCTGAGGGAGATTTCTTTTATTTCCAAACTAGAAATCTTCCCTACGTTAGAAATGTCAAAATTTTCTAAATAATTCTTTAAAAACGTTAAGCGACTTCTAAATCCCGCTCGTTTTTTAATCAAAGATTTTAGATATTCTTTAACGTCGGGTTTGGTAGACTGATCCATTCTTAACAATGGAAGTGGACTTTTGTTTCTAGAAGTGGTCGGTTCTCTTTCCGCCATTTTATTGAACAATGAATAGGCAAAACGAGAAGATATGAAAAATTAATTTACATACAATCCGAAGTGCAGCTTCTACGCGCTGCCACTGCCGAGCCTGCCAGCCGCCAGCCGGCGCCGGCGCAGCAGAGTTCGCAGCCGGGCGACGCGCCGAGCGTCAATGCACGGGCCGCGCTCGATGACGGGCGCGGGAGCGCGCGGCGCTGACCGCTTATACGAATATTACCGCTCGCAATATTTCGAACAAAGCAATTAAAAAATATCAGTAACAATCACAATCGATAAAATGTTACAAAAATTACGATGCTATTTAACACTGTTTAATGCAAGTAGTTTAAGTACTCGACAAAATATTACTTAGGTAGTACTTAATGTCGTTTAGACAATTATTACGATAGGTATAAGAAAAATATAAGTAAAGATTAGCATAAAATGAACTTCGTTCGCATATCGAACAATGCGACGAAAAGATTAGTTAGATGTATTCGTAATTCAAAATTACCTGTAGGTTTTATTTATTGATTCTGCAATGAAGGCGCATCGTTATCAATATAAATGTTAGGTTTAAATGGATTGTGGTGAATCGGCCTTGTAATAATTGGGTATGTAGGTAGTTTTGGTTAACTTTACGAAACGCGATAATAGCCGTTTGACAAATAATGTAAATGACCGTGCTTAGCAATAGTTATAATAGGGAAGATACGCGTCGAGCTAGATACCTTCTAACCATTGGAAGCCAATTCACACTTTGCACAGCAACTAGAAATTAAAAAGGTTCAGGATAATGTAAAATAACGGAACGGGCTTACTTCCTTTTCGGGCTTCCTCTTTCCGTTAGCAAATTCTTGAATTCCGACGGTCGCCAATTTGTGCGGGCTTTTAAGTCCAAACACAGTAATTTAATTGTTGTATGGTTTATTTTTTTGACCAGATAGATATTATAGAAAGTTACATTGAGGATAACTTATACATCTGGTCGCTAGGTGTAGTTTAGGCCGATTCATCGCCGTGCGCAGCGAGTGCAGGGGTCGCCGGCGTTGGTCCCCTCTCGGTGTGTGCCCGCTCCCGCTGTCGCCTGCGTGTCCTTGACTACATGCGTAGACAATGAACAAACACACACATCTACTCGTATACTAATTTTATAAAACTGTAGAGGCTGTCTGTTTGAACGTGCAAATTTCTGGTTTCAAAAAACTATTTCACCGTTGGGTGTGTACTTACATGATCTTAGAGTGAGGCTATATATGTTCCTCGGGCAAAACCGGGATGGACCGCTAGTAAACACATAAGTTAACAAACTTTTTCCTTTATATTTCTTTTGTTTTTTTCAAGGTGGCTGTTCTAGTGATGGACACCCAAGGCACCTTCGACAGCAAGAGTACAGTCCGCGATAACTCCACAATCTTCGCTCTCTCCACTCTCGTGTCTTCGGTTCAGATTTACAATCTGTCAATGAACATTCAAGAGGATGATTTGCAACATTTACAGGTAATTATGTCTATGAGGTTACAAAACATTTAGATTTTAATAAATGTTCGCATGCAGAACATTTATTAAAATGTTTCTAGTTTTCAAAAGGTTCTTTCAAAACTAAAACGTGATCAAAAATTAAAAGTTGTTTTTCTTTTGTAATAGATGGCAATTTACGTAACCAATTTCTTATGTTTAATTATTCTGGGTTCAATTCTCAACCCACCCAGTGCAAACCACCCACAAATTTCACCCTGTGCAAATGTTTGTGTAATAAATTCAAATATTTGTACTGTGTCTGTGTGTTTCTATTTATAATAAGTATTTTAGTATTGAAACTAACGTGGTTATTACTCATTTTAAATGAATATACGGGTAACTCACGTGATGTACAGTCAGTCTAGTCCGACTTAAGTTTCGGCCGCGCCCAGCGGTCTTTTTCAAGGAGAGTGCATGCGCGCGACCGCTGCACTTTTGGCACTGAAAGAGCAGCGGCAAAGTGCCAAAAGAACATTACAGGGGTCATTCCTCTCCTTGAAAAAGACCGCCGGACGCGGCCGAAACTTAAGTCGGACTAGACTGACTGTACATCACGTGAGTTACCCGTGTATTTATTTAAAATATAATAAGTATGTATTTACAACTATATAAGTATTATATCAGGCACTTGGTATATTACAAGTTTGCTTACTTTGGGGTCAGATGGTGTTGTGTGTGAATTGTTCACTAATATTTATTTGTTATTTATTTATGTTCTGTTTAAAAAAATAACCAATTTAAATACTAATTTTTTATGTAATAATATTTAACGCACTATGCGCAATTTTGTCTGTTTGTAGTTTTAATACATTCAATATTTCACATTATTAATTTTAGCGTCCCTCATGTTGTGTAGGTACTTTTGTCATTATTTAAACCAAATTTTATTCTTGTATCTTATTAATTTGGACATCCAGTATGTTTTGTATTCTTGTTTTAAATGCACTTTATTTTAAAAATCAATGAATGCCATGTTCTTGTCCTTTGGTATTTTTTTTTGCTTAAGTATAAAGCAAATGATGATGACTATAAAAAATTGGTTGGCTGCAAAGTCAGTTGGTTAAAGTCGGATAGTTAAAAGTGACAACGTCATAACAAAACATTGATAGATGCGACGTAAGCGTACAATGAGCGTAACGGGACATAACGGGACACTTTTTCGTGCATGCAGCTGACGTTCATCGATTTATTAGACGTTGTCACGTCAAAAGTTAAATCTATTTTTCATTTCTCAGTTATGATTACGAAAAATGTGTGACTTATAAAAAAGGCACATTCAGTAGAAATATTTTGGGGCTAATGAAAATCTTTCTGATTATAATTTCTTGTAGTTGTTCACGTCGTACGGTAAAATGGTTCAAGAGAAAAACGTTGGCGGGAAACCTTTTCAAACACTGGAATTCTTAGTACGAGACTGGCCGTACCCGTATGAATACCCGTTTGGGGTGGAAGGTGGGAAACAGTTTCTACAGCAAAAACTAGAGGTAACTTTCTAATATTATAAACTAGCAGTGCGCGTTGTAACGAATCGAATTTAATCAAATGTTGCTCCAAATTATAATAATATAATATGATATGATATAATATCTTAGATCTCTGGGTGACGAGCGCAGTGCAGTGCTAGTTAATTATTTGAACTCTTCATGTTCCAATAGCTGCGTATCACTGTGCTGTTATGTGGCTGGCATTTTGCTTACCATCAGGCACATGTCCAGCTCGTCTTGTCACTCTAAATTATATTTAAAAAAAAAATTCAACTCGATCCGTTCAGATGTTACGACGTGTTTGAGCAACAAACATTCAAATATCCAAACACTGAGATTTATAATATTAGTTGGATGTGATTTGATGTTTGTTTATCAAGAACGTTAACGGTATGTATACATTTTTTTATAGTTTAGAATGACGAGACGAGCAGGAGATGCACCTGATGGTAAGAAACAAGCCTGCAACATAACAGCAGCTATAAGAAAATGAAGAGCGCAAATCATTAGGTAGCACTGCACTACGCTCGTCCCCCATAGATATAAGATCTTTTATCTCTATGCCCTGTAATTTCATTGGAAAAATTGCCCTTCAAACTGGAACACAGTAATGTTTGCACATTGCTGCTTGGCGGTAGAATAACTGGCAACGGTGTGGTACTTCCTCAGACGGACTCTGCAAAGACGTTATATATTCAATCTTGGTGTTGTCAAGTCTGCATTTGCTTTTCACTACCGACTCACTTGATGGTAGGCGACGAGCAAGTCAAAGGTGATTCTTTACTTTGAACTTGAAATGTTCCCAAGTTTGCTTCCTGAGACATATAATCTCAGGAAGCAAAAAAAAAGCAGTTTGTTCCACTTTTTTGTTGTTTGCATGAGGAAGGATGCCTCAAATACTTTCGTATAAATTTCAGGAATTCCAAAGATAAATAGGTGGTAGGGTTCTGACTTACGACTTGTTTTGTATGGAAATAATTGAAAGAACGTGATTCAACAACTAATATTATAAATGCGAAAGTTTGTATATTTAGCTGTTTGTTGCTGAATCACGTCGAAACGTCAGAACGGACCGGTTTGAAATTTACAACACAAACATAATAAACACTGGAATAACGCAAATCCCACTTTTATTACGGGGAAAAAACGAGAATTGGACTGCACTGCTAGTAAAATATAAGTGATTTTTAATCATCTTTAGTAATAGTAGATAAGTATATGTAGGAGCACGTAGTACGTGACAGATGTAGTATATAAGGGGATGGCAGCGGAGAGATCAATATAATCAGCAGTTTATACAGTGACGTGGTTTCATTTCCATCTCCAGTACCAGTAACACCTACATTAGCAAAAGAGTTTTGCTTAATCTTCAATACATCCGATCTTACTTATAAAGCCAGGAGCTAGTAATATTAACTTAGATTTTTACACTTACCGATTGAATCAGATTTAAAAAGGCTTGGTTGTCTTACTTTCAAATAACTAATTCGGCTCAACAGTACAAATAAGTAATCAGCTGACACTAAAAGATACTAATCTTTTCTATCCCGTGCTATTTCCCGGCATATGGTAGAAGCTCGAAGGACGCGTTTTTCGCTTAGCCTGATTTTTACCGGGTACAATTTTGGCAGCCCCTTGAGCTGCCACTTGAGGTCCTTAAATGGGCGTGTTTGTCAGTCTGGTCCGCTAATGTTGTCGCTTCGTAGTCAAACATAAATTAGTCTTTAAGTTAACCTCAGTTGTTCCATTTCTGAGCAAAGGTCTTCCTCAATTCCCTCCACTTAATCCGGTTCTGAGCTGCCATCGTTTAATATGTTTAAAACGCTCCGAGTTCGTCTTTCCAGTGCTTTGAACGATGACCCTGGGGTCAACTACCCGATGGTGTCCACTTTGTAAAAACTCTAGACTACATACGAGTAATTAGAGATCAGATTATTTCTAAGTAAACACGCTCCATCTCAAACCGCATTGTCGCTTAACATCAGGCGAGATGGTGGTCAGGCGCGGCTTACACTTTAAAAGGTAAAAAAATATTTGTTGTATAAAAGACCAGTAAAATATTTGATTTAATTTCAGGTGACTTCAGATCAGCCACAAGAGTTAAAAGATCTACGTAACCATATTCGTGGTATTTTTGAAGAAGTTCTCTGTTTCTTGATGCCTCATCCAGGTTTCAAGGTTCTAAACCCAGCTTTTACAGGCAATATTACAGGTAAAGTCATAATTTAAGTACAATCACTTCATATTAAAAGAAATAAAAATTCACAGATTTTACGATTTTGCTAATCTTAAAGATGACGTTAATTATCATCATCAGCTAATCATTTGTTCGCTCTCATTTCTTCAACCCAAACCGTAAAGTTCCATTACCAATTCACTGTTAGTACTAACCTCCACTTTAGGGTTAAACTCCTCCATAGCAACGTTAAGGTGTTTTCTGGAAGTTAGCGTAGAATCTTGATGATGTCTTCATACTACAGAAGCAGCCCACGAAGTGTTCCCACTGCTGGGATTCAGGGCCTACCGTCGCAAGGAGAGTCAAGGCCATAATCCACCACCTGGCCCAATGCTGATTGGTGGATGACACATGTCCTCGAAAGATTCTAGAAACATTTCGGTTTCCTTACCATGTTTTCCTTCACCGTTTTAAGTTAGCTGCATTACGCACATAACTTCCAAAAAACAGTGACACGGGTGGGATTGAACCCGCAATGTTCCAGATCGGCAGTCGCCGTTCTCTCGACTGGACCAGCCTTAACTTTTGATAATGTCCTCATAGTCTCTCATTTTATAATCTGGGTATCATTCCCAGAGTGTGCGGGTATCTTGAGAGTACCTACACCTCTCTGTTAACGTGAAAGTAATTTATGCAACCCTATAATAAAAACTTGTAGTAGGGTAGCAGCAATATATATACGTTGTTCCAGAGGTTTCTATGAACCCGGAGCTCAATTCCACGCTGAGGAGGCTAATAGGTTTTTACTAATATAACTAATAGCTCAATTCCAAGTTTATGATATCCCCCACTTGCCTTCAGATTTCACATAACTCCAGAATATTATTTTATCTCATGAAAACGTCTACTGCTGCACTAGCTTATCGTCTTGTCTAATCATTTGTTCGTTATAAAGTGTGGTTTGATGGTTTCCGGTAGTCTGCGGATTCTTTACACCGCTTGATCTATTGTAATCATTGACCAGGAATAGCAATATGGCTGGGGACTTGGGTTCTTTCTATTTTTACATACCATTTTAAAGAGGGGTTTGCTCATAGTTGACCGGACAAATGTGAGGTTATCATTGGATTTAATTAAGAAAAGAAAGGAAAGGAAAAAACAATGTATTTCAAAAAACGACATCATTTGATGATATTTTCCATCCATCAACTTTTATTCTGCAAACATAGTGGATTATGGTCTGGACTTTGAAGTTCTGAAGTGCCAAGCCATTGGAATTATTAAATTGTTAATTTTTACTCCGTGGTTCTAAATTTTTATTTCAGATATTGAAACAGATTTTAAAACATACCTAAACCAACTTGTTCCGTCGCTACTGAGTGAAGCTAAACTGCGCCCTAAGACTATCAATGGGCAGAGGGTAAAAGCTGGGGAGCTATTCAACTACTTTAAGGCCTACATGACCTTGTTCAATAGCGACCAGATTCCTAGCCCTAGAAACATTTTGCAAGTAAGTTTTAAAACTATGTTAATCCTCTACAAACTCCATAACTATAACTACAACATAATTTTTTCGGGATAAAAAGTCTATGTGTTCTTCCAAACTATAATCTACATAGGTTCCAAATTTCAGCCCGATACGTTCAGATGTGATTGAGAAATAAAACATCCAAATATCCAAACATCACTGCATTGATTGTCGTAGCGTATGAACGGATCAGGCTGAAATTTGGAATACAGTTAGATTATAGTCTGGAAGAACATGGCTACTTTTAATACGGCAAAAATACGGGAACTACGCAGCTACCACCGCAGGGCGTTTTTACCACTAATTTAATGTTTGAGTATATATCCATGGTGGTCTAGTGACAAGATCGTTTTCATGTTATATCACTACTGGCTTTAATATAGAAGTAAAATATCGTGAAGAAACTAAAATGTTCCAAGAAAGTCTTCGTTCCAAGAAGAAAGACTGGCTTCGTGGCTTAGTGGGTAGTAACTCTGCCTGCGAAGCCGAGGGTCGTGGGTTCGAATCCCACCCAGTGCAAATATTTGTGTGATGAATTCAAATATTTGTACTGTGTCTGGGTGTGTTCTATGTATAATAAGTATGTATTTAAAATTATATAAGTATTATATCAGCTATCTGGCTTCCATAGTACAAGGTTTGCTTAGTTTGGGGTCAGATAGTGTTTTGTGTGAATTGTCCACCAATATTTATTATTATTTATTATTATAAAGACATCCTTCAACTGCCAACCCTCAAGTGGAAGTGAAGCATGGTTTAGCTTTGAGTCCCCACAATGAGGATAAAAGCCAAATGCTCATAAGTAAATATTTGCTACTCTAAATATATAGACACACAAAACATCTACACTGAAGCAAAAGAGTCTAGTACTACTACTATGTACTCTATTATGAATAAGTGTCACTATAAATGCAGCTATGAAATCACAATTGCAAAACAACAAAACAATTGCATCTTGTTCCTGTAATTTCTAGAGAAACATTGTCTTGCAAACCATACCATAGTAATATTTCTATTATTTTCACATTATAACTTATGAGTAAAATAGCTGGCAAATGTGTGGTACTTCCACAGTCGAATTTTGTAAAGATACCACAATTTATTGTTAAGAGAAAACTTTGAAAAAACTAAATTAAAAAGAAATAAAAAAATATGTAAATTAAAAATAATATCCACCAGGCTACAGCCGAAGCTGGACTTCTATCATCCCTGAACGAGGCTCGTGTGGTGTATGAGAAGGGAATGGAAGAGGAATGTGGACCGAGCAAGCCGGGTGTCCCACCAAACTTCGTATCTGAACTTCACAGGCAGAATTTGGCCGCAGCCAGATCCGCCTTCACTAACAAAAAGACCTTGGCCACACAAGATGAAGTTCACCAAAAACTAAATATTCTGAGCGCGGTAAAACTCTTTGCTACTACTAATGTTAATTATTATAAAAATCTGTTCTGAAAGAGTAGAAAGTTGGTTAAAAATTACTTACTAATATCCACATTTGATTTTCAAGTATTGCTGTCTTTTTTCAATGTCTGGTTTTTATTTTTTCATATGTTCTTCTCCTGGAATCAATTTCTCAGTGCACAGACACAGAGAGGTACAGTTAAGATGCCATCACGGTACCGTGGTGATCGCGACTACATACTACTTACTTTTCACGTCGACCAATGTTTTTCAAGTACGTTTTTGAAACTAAACGTATTTGGTAAAACCTAAACTAGCTAGAACAAGAACAAAATTAAAAATTTTGGTTAACCCCCGACTACCTCGGATCTCGGATTTGTAATCTGTACAACATTCTGCTAGTCAAGCCCTTTCATTTGATACCCATATTGTGGTAGTAGTGAAAAAAATAATGTAATTCGCCATTTTGTGGTGGCGGCCATCTTGGATTTGAAATTTATTATTATGTATTGTATTCTACTAGTCAAGCCCTTTCATTTGATACCCATATTGAGATAAGTTGTGAAGAAATATTTTGTCCGCCATTTTGTGGAGGCGGCCATCTTGAATCGATATTAACCAAACATAGCTAAGAACATCCGCACGGATATCAACCTTCGAATAAAAAAAACCGCATTGAAATCGGTCCATCCGTTTGAGCTCTACGGTGCCACAGACAGACACACACACAGACAGACAGACAGACAGACAGACAGACAGACCGACAGACAGACAGACAGACATCGACGTCAAACTTATAACACCCCTTTTTTTGGTCGGGGGTTAAAAATAGCTAGAAATAGTGTGGTACTTCTTCAGACGGACTTAGCAAAGAGCGTTACCTTATTTATAAAAAATAAATGCTACGTTTTTACAGGAATTGGAAAACCGTCTTCCTATATATGAGCAAAACAACTTGTCTAAGCTCCAACTGGTGCTAATTGAAGCTACTAACGTGTACGAACAAAAAATACGTGATGTCCATAAGGATAAGCCATTATGTTTAAGCTCCCAAGACCTGGATGTTGTTCATAATGACGCTATGCAAGCAGCTTTCAATAAGTATGATGGCCGAGTGAAAAAAGTTCCACAAAAATTGGATCAAAAACGAGACGAGCTGGCACACGTAAGTTTTATTAGAAATAAATAGATCTTCTGAAATTTATGTGAATGCGAAGTCGTAATGTTAGTTATAACATACTTAATTAATACATTGATAATCCTACCATTAATATACTATGTATTATTGAAGACAATTTTGATTTTTAGATATTTGGATGTTTGAACCTTTGTTGCAAAATCATGTCTTAAAATCTAAAATAATTTAGAAGGAAATTAGAACTTAATCATCTAAATTATTACAATCTTGGTGTGTACAAGTGAAGAGTGCAGAAATTTCCTCTAGGCACGTTCCATAATAGATAGTATTGCCACTTAACAGTAGGCGAGATGGTGGTCAACCTATTAAATACTTTAGATGTCAAGATAGTACATAATTCTTCAGGAAATGGTACTTTCCAGATGAAGTCACGGGCAAGTCCGTAAAGACAATTGTAGGTACAGCCACAAAATAAAGAAGTTCCTAGAGTCCGTTTTAAGTACATTATTTTAAATTAATGATCCATTATGATTCTCAGCATGGTCAGTCATTATCAGCATAGTATAGTCGTCAGTATAGTTATTTTATGTTTCAGAGCCTAAACGTTCGTCTAGGACAATTGAGACAGGATAATGATAAAAACAACAAAGATGTTATAAGAGATGTGACCGCAGAGTACTGGCGATTTATGGAAAGCAAATCTGTTGCACCTCCAATATCTGACAATGACTTCAGAAATGCTCATAACCTTGCTTTCAACCAAGCACTAGCTAACTTTCAAGCTAAAAAAAATCGTCCTAGTTCAAACGCTAATGATTTATACAAAGAAGAATTGACAAAGGTATCTTTGAAATGTTTTTAATACAAATCGGGATTACTAGTTAAAAATCTATATAATTATCATGAGTAGAAGAAAGAAAGGTTTTGGTCAATTGTAGGACAATTTAGCACAGTAAAACTAATAATTATGCAGCCCCAATCACAGCTTATTTGGCGATGCCTCGATACTGATGGTGATGTAGGTAGTATTTAAAATGATGTTATAGTTTCAAACTAAAGCTAGTTTTAAAGAGTTATGTCTAAGATATCTGGCTTTACTAGAATTACAGACAGTAATAATATTTAGCAAAATAATTTAATACGTTTAGTGTACACATTTAGACACTAATTATATACCTATTTTTTAGGCAATAAACGACACCTTTTGGAGACTTGACGCTATTAATAAGCGAAAAATCGAGCTAGAACGAGTAAAACAAGAACAAGAGCGGATTAGGATCGAACAAGAAAGAATAACAGCCGAACAGGCAAGAATAAGAATCGAGCAAGAAAAAATAAAAGCGGAACAAGAAAAACGAAGACTCGAAGAAGAAAAACAAAAAGCTGAAAAAGAAAGAGCTGAGCAAGAAAAACGTAGAATCGAAGAGGAGAGAAAAGCTAGGGGGTCAAGCTGTAGCAGTTCGGAATTCTGGAAACGGGCATTTGGAAGGGGAAACCTATTTAATTGTAAACAATTTAAGAATCACTGACAATGCCTGCAATATTAGCTGTTACGACATTTTTAGTTTTTACTATTGGTAGCTTAATCGAAAAATTATTATAAGTACAATGAAAACTACACTATACTACACTCCAAACTCAACTAAGCACATTTGAACTTCCTGTAAACAGGTGAAAGTTTAGAGAAAATCAAGAAAGTCAACCCCACTACAGATTAGAACTGAGCCCTACACGCTGGTGGAAAACATTTAAAAAATAAGATAACATACAGTCTCAATACCAAATGGTTCTAGCATGTCATCGCTTCCTAGGTTTTTATAATTTTACGGTTTAATATATTCAACAGAATAAATTTAGTAGTGGTAGGACTCTTCGTACTCCTCCGCCTGGGGAAGTAACACACCTTTGCCAGTTATTCTACCGCCAAGCATTAATGTGCAAACATTACTGTGTTCCAGTTTTAAGGGCCATGTGGTCAGTGAAATTACTGGATTCAGGTACAAAACATCTTATTTCTCTGGATGAGCAGTGCAGTGCGAGGTATTGATTTGGACTCTTTATGTTCTAATAGCTGCGTCCTGTTATATGGCAGGCATGTTGGTTACCATCAGGTTCATCTTCTGGTCGTCTCGTTACTCTATAATATAAAAAAAGTGGACATCACAAATAATTGAATATTTAAGGTGGGCTCCCTTACAACAAACTAGAAATTTTTACCGTTTCTTGTTCGAAACTAATAACGGTGACAGATAGACGCTTTACCTATTCAAAGAATATTTAGTGTAGTTAGTTAAAATAAAATAAATAATTAAGGGGGCTCCCATACAATAAAAGGTTTTCACCGTTTATTTGCTAATGGTACGGAACCCTTCGTGCGCGAGTCCCACTTGCACTTGACCGGTTTTATTTTTATGATCTTATTTATTTTACAGAAAATAAATTAAGAATGTGTGCTATGTTATCATATTTTAATTAATTTTATACTGCGCCGAGCAAATAAATGCTTATTAAATAATTATTATTACCATACTTATTAAATAAAATTAATCTAATCACAACAACATTGTTTTACTAATTTTGTCTACTTTGATCGACTTCAGAAAAAGAATACAAATACAAAAACCTTTATTGCTGTTTGTAGGTAAGATAAGATGATACAAAACATTTTAAAAGTTGCCCCATACAAACTGGCCTCTGCGAGAGGCATGCAATATGTCTGGCAAGACAATTTGTTGTAGTCTTAATTTATAAATAATAAAAAAAAACATAATAGTCAGCTGATTAAAGTCTTCTTCTTCCTCATCTTCTAGAGGTTTTATGTTCATCTGAATGTCTTCCGTGAGGTCGTTGATATTAAGTGAGATTAAAAATCATTCAATAAATAAATGTACTCAAGTACATACAATCAAATTTGCTAAAACAGGTATTTTCTGTTTCTGTACTTATATTAATTTTTATTTACCTATCACCTGACATTATTATTATATTTTAATTTGAATGTCAATGCTACAAGGCATGTAAATAACATTTACGCAGTAAAGGTTATGGTTATTATGATTATTATCATGAACCAGCAACGCTTCTCTGTTTCACCCGCTCATTCTGAACGGGTGAAACAGAGAAGGATTTTTTTTTACTATTACCCTCGTAGTTCTCATTCCCGTTATTGTCACGAGATAAAAAGAAGTCCATGTGCTATATAATATGTGTGCTAAATGTTAACCGGATCCATTCAGACATTTCGACGTGAATGAGCAACAAACATCCAAACATTGACGTTTTATAACATTAGTAGGAAATAGGAGAGTGGGATATTTAGTAGTGGTAGGGTTCTTTGCAGAGTCCGCCTAGGGAAGTACCACACCTTTGCAAGTTATTCTACCGCCAAGCAGTAACATGCAATCATTACTGTGTTCCAGTTTTAAGGGCCATGTAGTCAGTGAAATTACTGGATTCAGGTACAAAACATCTTATTTCTCTGGATGAGCAGTGCAGTGCGAGGTATTGATTTGGACTCTTTATGTTCTAATAGCTGCGTCCTGTTATATGGCAGGCATGTTGGTTACCATCAGGTTCATCTTCTGGTCGTCTCGTTACTCTATAATATAAAAAAGTGTACATCACAAATAATTGACCATAAAATAGTACTTATAATAAAATATCTGTCTTATTCCGAACAAAGTTACTTGAAAGAGTTAGTCAAACAATAAAGTCGCCTATTATGAGCCTCAACTGTTATTTCACATGTGGTTTTATTGCGAGTAAGAAAAGGCATTTTATTATCCGGGCATTAATTTTCATTCTTAAATTTAATTTCTAACAATGTTGAAATATGAAACCAACACAAAAACATAAACCTACCTCTATATCACCGCTCTCAGCGAGACAGAAACCGGGTATCAAGTAAAAGACCTGTTTACGGCTCTGCAACTGGAAAGAGACGAGCTTGTTTCGAATAGTCGTGTAGTTACATACTTAGACATAGTTCCATACAGAGACAAATATAATTTATTAAAAACTACTTTAGTTAAAACATTTGTTCAAACCATAAGTTATTTAAACAAATGTTGTTTCTAGGCCCACATAATTTGGAATGTAAAACAGTTCTATACAGTATACTCTTATGTTATAGTTTGTGTTTATTACATTCTGTTTTGTGTGCTCATTGAATGAATAAATAAATAAAACAGAGGAAAAACACAGCGATCTCTACTTCACCAGAGCGAGGAGCGTTATTGGTGAGTAACCAGAAAAGAATAGGCACCATTAATGAGTCCTAGTTGTCGCTACCACTGATAGGGTGGAGGAAAACACATCACTTTACACGTCAATAAATAAAAAATAAAAACAAAACAAACAAACAAACAAAGAAAGAGCATACAAATAGAAATACATTTTCAAAAGGTTGAAATTATCACTTCACTGTTGTATTAGCCCAGGCGCCAAAAGGAGTTGAATGTGCGTAATATGAGGACTGAATTTGGTGAACGGTTTTGGACTTAGAAAAGCATTCAGATTATGATTCTGGATGGATGGTCTTCTGGCAGGAGGTGTATTGGTCCATTTCTTTTTTACAGGTGGCCCTTAATACGAAGTGAATGGAGTGAACACATGCTTTGGTATCTTTATAATATAATTGTTTTAGTCGCAATAAGTTTTACGGGAGCTTGGCTGGTACTATATAGGTACGAGTTATATACAATTATTAATAACATCATTAAAATGGTAACTAGCTAGAAGAGCAATGAGAGAAAAACGGAAAAAGAGAAATGTATTTATGTCTTTTTTTGGGGTAACTCAACGGATACAGGCTTAGCTTTCAAAGCACAAAAACTATCCATTCGTGCTATGTTCGGGATGCAAGTTACAGATAGCTGCAGACAAGTATTTATAGACAACCAAATCTTAACCCTTCCGTGCCTGTATGTTTTTGAAGTTATGTGTTTTGTATGGAATAACCCCCATTATTTTCCTTTGTTGAGTGACAAAGTGGAACGGAACCGACGTGATAAGTGTAGGCTGCTCATAGGCAAACGCAAGAAAAAGATTATGAGTAACAGCATTTTTTGTATGGCGCCTCTTCTAAATAATAAGCTGCCAAATGCAATTAAAAAACTTAACTTATCCATGTTTAAAAGTAGATTAAAAAAGATGCTGGTACGCAAATACAATTATATTGTGAAAGAATTTTTAAATGATAGGGAAATAAATTGGAATACTAATTTCTGATTTTGTTTAACATTTTGCATTCCATTAACTTCATTCATTAACAGATTTTATTAGTGTCAATTGTCTATATTTTATGAAACTTGACATTTAACTTACGTTAGACCAGATAATATGTTGTAACTGACAGGTTGAATCAGATTACACTGTATAAATTGTGAGTATTCTTTGAGTGTACAAATATTTAATTTTATACATGTTGACATTATTTTATACATATTGACAATATTTTTGATTATTTTATACATAATGGCATTCTTTGACATTGCTCACACCGCTGAACTGCAAGAGCTACTCTACTACTGAAAGACCTTGGATTTAAACTACATACTTGTCAAAGTCCACAACAACGTCCTGCTGAAGCACAAGACGTTGGCGTAATTGTGCTCACCAAACATATCTTATACCTTTAAACGACCAATTCTTGTAGGTATATATATATATAATCTGAATCTCGGAAACGGCTCGAACGATTTTCATGAAATTATGTATACAAAGGGTTTCAGGGACGATAAATCGATCTAGCTAGGTTTTATTTTTTAAAAACATCATTTAATGAGCGTTTTTAGACAATGAAAAACTCTTACGATGTCATTAGAATACGATAACTTATTTCGCCACTGTTCCTTAGGTCTAACAGGCCCCGGTTAGAATCCTGATGGGTTAAACTCGCGATTTTTCTTTTTGTCCTTTTTTTCTAAGAAAATCTCATACTTAGAGCCTTTTATAAACACATTTAATTCGTATCTAAGTAGACTTACTCACTACGTAATTCGTACCTGCCTAAATATCATTGAAAAAAAAACGAGCAAAGCTCGGTCAACCAGGTACTCACACTTACATAGCACAGCCGGATAGAAGTCAGAAATTAATAAACGATGAATCAGATGACATAATAATATGCTACAACAGATTAAAAGCTAAAAATAAAAAAAGAAGAAGCAGACTTTATCAACTGACTATTATTATCATTGTATAAATTCAGACCAATGGAAACTGTGTTGCCAGACATATTGCATGCCTCTAGAAGAAGAGGCTAGTTTGTATGGGTCAACTTTTAAAATGTTTTGTATCACCTTAACTTACCTGCAAACAGTAATAAAGATTTTTGTATTTGTATTTGTCTTAGATTATTATTTATGTAAATACCATGTTACTTATGACGTCAGCATTGAGAACGACTGGCTCGAGAGTGTTTAGGAAAGGCAAAGAGGTTTCGCGTTCAAGCTCACTATATCATCAAATTTGGTATTTAAATTTGAATAACATAAAATTCAGCCGGTGATAATCTAAAAAACTATTTTTTAATGATTTTAATATTTTTATAATTGATAGCAATTCCGAATATTACCGTACACAAACAAACACAATTAGCAAACTCGACACCCTCCCTTCATAAATCAGCTAGCAGCGTCCCATGGTTTTACTCGTGCAGTTTTCGTTCTCGTTACTTTCCCCGAGATAAAAAGTAGCTTATATTCTTTTCCAGGTTACTTTGTGTTCCAAATTTCAACCCAATCTGTCGAAATGTTCAGTGATTGAGCTACAAACATCCAAACTTAAGCATTTAACTGGATTAATTGTATAGTTATTGAAATATAACCGAGCCTGTGAACCGACCGACCGACCATAAAGTCCCTTACCTTCCAATTACGTGCAACAGAATTGTTTTTCCCTGTTATCAATGTAAAACCATCATGATTTTATTTTTCTGATTAACATATAAATTGTCTCACGCTAAGAGGAAGTGGCTACTAACGGACAGAATGATAACACCTAGCTCTCACCATCTGCCACCGAGATAGATAAATCATAACCACGATATCATAAAATCGTATATAAATGGTAATTCTAGAGGAATAAATGCATTACCTACGCTGTTCATTAAGAGTTCTAACGTTCCCAATATGGCTGGAACTGGGCATGGTTCACAAATCGTCAAGGTTTTGATCGATCACACGTATCAATTGGATGAAAAACTTTTGGAGGAAGTTCTGCTGAAGCCAGAAGTTAAGGATCTGCCGGTAGTAGTGGTGAGCGTCGCTGGTGCCTACCGCGGTGGTAAATCCTTTCTACTCAACTTCTTTATCAGATACCTCTCTTCAACGGTAAGTTTTGTTGTATTTCATGATATCAAAATCATATTTCCAATGGAAGTGAAGAAAAATACGAAACATTTTAATCTTGTTTTATTTTATGTTTGTTTTTTTTTTAACAAATTGATCTTTTTACGAAATATGAGGCAATCAAATCATTTTCTAGACTGTTTTACCCGTAGAAGATAAATACATTTTTTATATCTATTTTTAATGTTTGTATGTTATAATTACGGAGTACCCTTGACATAATATTTTACAAGCCGGTGTATTAAGCGAAATCCTAAAAAATCTTATTAAATTTGCTTTAGTAGTTTAGGCGTGAAAGTTTAACAGACAGACATACAGAGCTAATTTCGCATGTATCTTTATGTGTTATTTTTTAGACCATAATCGGATTGTGTTCCTTATTTCAACCCGATCAATCTTTTGATTATTTTTTGATGTTCTTTAAACATTGATGACGAAATATTGTGTTTAGCGATATTTTTATTCCAGCAAGCGGCTCAACAAAATGGTTCTTGGTTGGGAGAGAACAGTGCTCCACTCATAGGGTTCAACTGGCGTGGTGGTGTCCAACGCAATACTACCGGCATTCTTCTTTGGTCAGAACCTTTCGTCACCACACTGCCATCTGGAGAAAAGGTACCCCTATACATGTTACATAAAACATTTTACGCGAATCAGTCATCAAGCTACGGAATAGAGGTGAAAATACAAAGACACAAAAATACCACAGTGGAAGTTGTTGAGTCCCAAGTTATATTTCAAATGCGATAATACCATTGAATACCAGTGCCGTTGTCCAGAACTTTTGTCTAGATACATATAGTGAGGGCAGATGGAGTTAAGTGTCTCATGAAGAGATTTTGACATGCTAAATGGATCCTAGGTAGACCTAGACAGTAATGTTGAAATGATGAAAAAATATTGTACGTTTTTATCAAGGTTAGTGGTAGCTAGGAAGATTGGTGAAAGAGGAAAGAGGCTATGACATTTTTTTTAAATATTAGTACGAGGTGTTGTCAAAAAAGTTTAAATATTGTGTATCTATGGGAAAACTTATATTTGTGTATGTTCATAATTTTTATATTTGTAGGTGGCTGTAATCTTGATGGATACGCAAGGTACTTTTGACAGCAAAAGTACTGTTCGTGACAACTCTACAATATTCGCGCTCTCGACTCTTCTATCTTCGGTTCAAATATACAATTTATCCATGAATATCCAGGAAGACGATTTACAACACCTTCAGGTATGTTAATTTAAGCACAGTAAGTAAGTTTTGAGCAACCACTTTAATCTGCATAACGCTGTATTCCAAGCATTTACTCAAGGCTTACATGAGTCTCAAATCTGTAAACATTATGAGAAAAACATGAAAATGTTTCTGTTAAAACGTTTTGGTTGGCAAATGGTAGCAAAGAGAAAATATTAAGATCTAGTCAAGTCCAGTAAACTGAAGGTAAACTTATAATTATACTTATTATTTTCTTCAACCGTGCATTTTTTGTTGTATTTTAATTTAACTTACTGGTATAAATAAATTTGACTTACTGGTAAACAAAATTCAGATATAAAATTTCTTAAAAAAATAATTAGCAATTTAATAATAACAACTTTAATTCTCGCTGAAAAACAACATCTCCAAAATTAAAAAAATATATATTTCGACAACACGTTGTATCATCCACTAGCCAATCCGTCACTTTGACCAAGTGTGAGTATATATACTTGGTCAAAGTGCTGTATTACAATTTTGACTTTGTCTTTGTAAAAACAAGGCCCAAGGGCTCAAGGTTCCCAATGCTGGGAGCGTTGGGACCACAAAGTGGGCTGTTCAGTGTTCTTGCTAACAACAATCTTGGTTAATTCTATTGAAATGGAAAAGATAACGGAAGTTCCTTTATCCAATGTTTCTCTTTCACAGCTGTTCACAATGTACGGCAAAATGGTCCAAGAGAAAAGCCACGTGGGAAAACCATTCCAAACCTTGGAGTTCCTTGTCAGAGACTGGCCTTACCCATACGACTACACCTTCGGAGCTGAAGGTGGAACTCGTCTGCTACAAGAAAGACTTGAGGTACAAAATGCAATAACATTATTAAACAGAAAATTATTAAACTTTGAATAATGAAGTCACTTTTGATAATCGCCATTCAAATGTGAAAAAAACCATTGAAATATGATGCCTAGCTCTGCACTACACTCGGCACACAGATATCTAGATATCTAAGACGATGTATCTCTATGCAAAGGTGTGGTTATTCCTCAGGCGGGCTCTGCAAAGAGTCCTGCCACTACTTGCAAGGCAGTCCTACCAATACTATCAGTTCTACTACTCGGTTGCCTGGAAGAAATCGCTCTTAGCGATAAGGTCGCCCATTGTTACTTTGTTTTAAGGTGTTTCTGTATTTTGTTTTATTCTAAAGTTTTATTTAAATATAAAGAGTTTATCTATCTATCTACTATATTTATAGCTTTTTTTCCAATAGTATAGAAGAAAGGTGCCTTGTGCTAATATGATGACCATTCGGCAGGTTAATCCAGATCAGCCAAAAGAGTTACGGGATCTTCGGACCCACATTCGGTCCTGCTTTGAGAATGTGCTTTGTTTTCTGATGCCTCATCCTGGATTCCAAGTACAAAACCCTAGATTCAAGGGTAATATCAGTGGTAAGAGTTACTTTAATTTTAACTTAGATATTATGTGCTAGGCCTCGCAGTCAGAGGAGTCGTTGAAGCAATGCTGGCCAACTTCGTTCAGTTTGATCAGGTAAATAGGAACGCATCGAAATTTGGAACCAAGGTAAATTTTGTTCTGAAATGGCGTATAGGTACTTTTTTGTACTATGTAAAGCAGACTTCCTAAAAAACGTTATTTTCTACACCTTTGCATTCATGGACGACACGCCACACCGAAAAAAAATCACATCTTTGAATGGAATTTGCAAATGTAGTAAAACCCACAAGTTCAAATAAAAGAGCGTCAAATCGAAACAGCTAATAAGCATGGGCTAAGGCTAAGAACTCATGGAGCGGTTTCCAACCGCGCCCGCGCGTGGGCGCAAACCGCGATGGGCAACGGTTTTATTTCAAAACTCACGAGACCGCTGATTTTGGCGGTTTCGCAGCCGCCGCGGGTGAGATTTTTGCCCGCGAACGTGGCGGGTGACGGCGGCGACCGCGCGGTAGCCGCGTGGCAGCCGCGCGCGCCGCGGGCGTAAACCGCCTTGTGAGTTAAGATTTAAATTTTTACAAAATATATAAATCTGCATTCTATAGAAGCAGAGGGTTGGAAACCGCTCCATGAGTTCTTAGTCTTACTGTAGGTATAACAATTAACAATGCAAGGAATAACATTCCAAACTGAAGCAATTTTAAATATGATGAAATTCACTTTCCTAAGAATTAATTCCCAGTTACTACTAAAGAAATTCATCAAACGCCAAACGTAGTATATGGCGCTCTAAGACTACTTGGAGTGACGATATACGGAAGACAGGCAGGCAGTGGATGGAGATTAGAAAAAAACAAAATAAAAGCATACAAAGAGTATATACATTTTAAAATTTAAATTGAACATACTATTGTACGATAATAAGTATCTTAATTTTATCCTGCTCGTTTCAGAGATTGATGCCAACTTCAGAACGCATCTAACACAGTTGGTGAATTCCTTACTTAGTACTCAAAAACTGAATCCTAAAATTATTAACGGGCAAAAAAGTGAAAGCTGGAGAGTTATTTAACTACTTCAAAGCTTACATGACTTTGTTTAACAGTGACGAGATCCCCAACCCGACAACTATTTTACAGGTAAGATCTCTTTATAATAACAGATGGTACCCTATCAGGGTAGCGGACTGGGTCAAAAATAAACCATTCTAATTAGTCCGCCAGCTAGATCATGGAAAAATATGGGACATGTTTTTTTTGTTTTATCAAATCATTAAAAACTAAGATAAAGATCATCATTACTTCCAGAGTGGGGGTCGTGACGTCACTTGTGGGTAAAAATCGCACCCACAAGTGACGTCACGTGAAACTTCGTCATTTTTTGTTTTGTGAAACAAGAAAAAAAATACGTAAAAATATTTTTTTGCAATCTAACTAAAAGGATTTAGCCTATTGGTCGGATTTCGATCATAAAACCATGTTAATCTTTTGTCAATTTGATCACAGACTTTAACAATAAATATAAGAGTTTTATGTGCGTCAAACACATGGTATTGTGTGTAGTGTTTACTGGTTTATTGTATTTCAATAATAATACTATTATAATATGGTAGCGCATAACCACTATTTCGCCCAATGCGATCCACGATGGACCGCGATTACATGCGAGAGACCGTATCACTCTCGATTTGAAATCACCCTGATTATATCTATCAAGGAATACTCTCTCAAAGAAAACAATTAATTTTTTTTTCTTAGTAAATCTTTAGTTGTACAATTTTTTATATTTACAGGCAACAGTTGCAGCAGGTCTTCTTTCAGCTCTTAATGAAGGTCGTCAAGTGTACGAGAAGGGAATGACCGCAGATTGCGGACCCTCTCAGCCCGCTGTTCCTCTCAGTGATGTACCAGATTTGCATCAGAAGCATCTGAACTTGGCACGCACAGCATTCACCAACAAACGGACGATGGCGACACAGCCAGAAATCGACAAAAACCTGGTTACTCTGACGAATGTAATTGCAAAACTTAACATCTATACAATACCGGTAGCGCTTCGGATTTACCCGCGTAGTTCCCGTTCCCGTTATTTTACTGGGATAAAAAAGTAGCCTTTGAATTATTCCGGACTATAATCTAATTTTGTACCAAATTTCAACGGGATCCGTTCAGAAGTTCCGAAGTAATTAATCAACAAACAACCAAACATCCACACGTCAAACATCAACTTTGACATTTGGAATGTTGGTTGTTGAATGTTGGTTTTTTTTATAGACTAGTAGCATTACGCGGTTTCACCCATGTCGTTTCTGATCCAGTTATTTTACAGGGATATAAAGTGTTATTCTAAGTTATACCAAAAATATGTCAATCTACGTACTAACGTTCATCCAGATCCTTTGTGTACTTTATGCTTGAAATACTAACAAACATTCACATATACGTACGAGTAAAAACTTCCGGATTTATACTATTAATAGATTACTATTTGTACCAAAATTATTGAACTCATAAAGCATGAACAACGTTCAAATAAAATATTAAAATGATAGTGAAATACACAGCTTAAATGCAGTCATATTTACAGGAATTGAATGCCCGCCTGCCTCAGTACGAGCAAAGCAACCTGTCAAAACTCCAAGCAATCATCAACAAAGCAAACGAAGCGTACGAACAAGCGATACGTAATGTTAGCAAGAATCAGCCTCTTTGTTTACATCCTATGGATCTTGAAGCTGTACACAATGAGGCCTCACAAGCTGCTATGAAGATGTACGATGGAAGTATTAAGAAAGTGTCCAATAAGCCGGACCAAAAGAGAGTTGAGCTTACTCAAGTAAGTGTTAGTCTACAGCTCCCACATCTTATCATATAAATTAAAACGCTAAAAAATCAAATAGGTGCATATCTAGAAATGAGTAATGCAGTGATACCCAAGATGAGAACTATTGACTTTCAATTGCAAATTTGTTAGTCACGCCCAAATGTTTTTCCTGTGTGCTGTTGAAGTGAACTGTACAAGTTTTTATTCCTCATCGCCAATTTCAAAGGTGAAACGTGGGATCCACCTATTTATACATAGTCAACCTACCATGGTCTTATTTTTGATAAATGTAGAAAAATGCATTTTCGCATATCCACCACCTAAACGGAACAGTTTTTATCGGTCTCCACGCCACGCGTAGTGCTGCTCTCGATAAAACTACTACGCTGTTCTATCTACCTTTGGAGCTTAAGGCGGAAAGTTGCTTAAGCACAATTTGATAACATTGATTATCATAAAAAGAAACATGTTTATGCTTGCATTGAATGATAAGAACACGCTAGTAACTTTTGTGTGACTTTAACCATCTATTACAATATATTTTGTTGCTTTACAGAACTTGGTGGCTCGTCATGTTCAACTAAAGATAACAAATGAAAAAAATAACAAGGATGCAGTGAACGACCTCAAAACTGAGTATTGGAAGTTTATGGAATCTAAATCAGTGAATCCTCCGATGTCTGCCGCTGATTTTCAGCACAATCATAATGCTGAACTCAACCAATTACTAGCAAAATTTCTAAGCAAGAGGATGCGCCCCAGCTCACATCCTAATGATTCATTTAAAGATGAACTAGTGAATGTAAAAAGTTTTTTTTACTTTTTAACATATTTGTCCATTGTCTTTTTTTTAAATAAAGATTGACGAGACGAGCAGGATGGTAAGCAACATGCTTGCCACATAACTTGCACAGTGACACGCAGCTATTGGAACAAGAAGAGTCCAAATCAGTAGAATAACTGGCACAGGTGTGGTTCTTCCCCAGGCGGGCTCTGCCAAGAGTCCTACCACTACTAACTGTCTTCGCTTTTTTAACAAACGCGGAAGATCGCGTTAAGTATACGATAATAACTAATCAAAACACTTTACAAAGTGTCAGAAATTATAAAAAAATATAAATACTTAACATTACCAAATACTATTTTTAACCCCCGACCAAAAAAGGGGTGTTATAAGTTTGACGTCGATGTCTGTCTGTCTGTCTGTCTGTCTGTGTGTGTGTGTGTCTGTCTGTGGCACCGTAGAGCTCAAACGGAAGGGCCGATTTCAATGCGGTTTTTTTATTTGAAGGTTAATATCCGTGCGGATGTTTTTAGCTATGTTTGGTTAATGTCGATTCAAAATGGCCGCCTCCACAAAATGGCGGACAAAATATTTCTTCACAACTTACCTCAATATGGGTATCAAACGAAAGGGCTTGACTAGTAGAATACTATATATAATAAAAAAATCAAATTCAAGATGGCCGCCACCACAAAATGGCGGATTATAGTATATTTTTCACTACTACCTCAATATGGGTATCAAACGAAAGGGCTTGACTAGTAGAATACTTTTCACAATGACAAATTTCAAATCTAAGATGGCCGCTACCACAAAATGGCGAAATAGGTACATTTCTTTTTTCACAACTCCCTTAATATGGGTATCAAATGAAAGGGCTTGACTAGTAGAATATTGTACACATAACAAATCCCAGGAAGTCGGGGGTTAATCAAAATTTTTAATTTTGTTCTTGTATTCTAGTCAATACATTGGACAATGGTTATTCTATGATTTTGGGCAGTGACTCTGACGTGCTCTGTTGTGACAGCGCGTCATATTACGCTACCGTGATCTCGAGTTTCAAGTCTGTTTGCTAGTCAAAGTATTTTTCAAATGCAAATGTTCAATCTAAATATTATCATCGGCTTTAACAATGACGGAAAATATGGCAAGGAAACCGGCCATTTATAAAATTACACGTTTTTCATCGTCATCCAATATCTGTCAACCAGTAGTTATCTAGTCTAGGAGTAGCTTCCACTTTATGATAGAAGCTAGGGAGTTTTAGTTATAAAACCATTTATATTACCTTTCAGATATTGTAATTATACTCGTATAATTATGTACGTGCTTACGAGTACATGACCGTTTTATCTTGATAGGTATTACATTTATGTCTTCAAATTCTATTTACACAAGAAAAACCAATAAAGTTTTATTTCATTTCAGCTTATTATGGATACATTTTCAAGATTGCAAAGTATAAACAACGGTAAAATTGAACAAGAAAGGATAAAAAGAGAACAAGAACAGAAAAGAATTGAACAGGAAAAAATAAAAGCGGAACAAGAAAGAGTAAAAGCTGAACAAGACAGAATAATGAGGGAACAAGAATTGACCAGACTTGAACAAGAGAAACAAAAAGTTGAACAAGAAAAGCAAAGGCTTGAATTAGAAAGGCAGAGATTAGAGTTGGAAAACCAACGCCGAAGACATAGGAAGAGAAAGTGTTCTATTATGTAAAACGGACAAGTTATAAATTAACCTACTTTCATATTTTATATTTCATAAAATATCCAACATAATTTCTTGTCTCCTATGTGACCTTCAATATATGTGTTATATTTTTTTTGTTCTGTGTCTGGTTGTTTCAATTTATAATAAGTATGTATATATAAGAGTTAAATCGGCTATCTGGCGCTCAAAGTATAAGCTTTGCTTAGTTTGGGGTCAGTTGGTGTTTTGTGTGAAATGTTCTCCTATGTCTATTTATTTATCATAATATTGCTTTGTTTACAAAACCAAAACAAGCCATTACTTTCCTGAATTAAAATTATTATATCAATTTATTGTGAATTTTATTCTACTGACATTCTTTTTCAATAAGAAACGTCGAAACGTCAGTGTCGTCATCGTTGAATAACAATACATGAAATATGTATATCTAAACCATATTTGGCACAATTGCGATGATGATGATTAGGTTAAAAATATTATCATCTCAATTAGTTCAGGTAGATTATAAAAAATTAGGTACTTATTGTTTCATCAAATTATAAAGAATCGACAAAGATACAGAATAATAAATATAGATCACCATACTTCCGGAGTATGGGGTTGTGACGTCACTTCTTCGTAAAAATCGAACAATGGAGGTGATGTCAATTGAAACTTCTAAGGACAATGTCATTTAAATGGCAATACAACAATACAACTAATTAATCTATAAAGTAGTGGAATGGTCTACTTTTTAAATTAAAGCACTCTCTACGAGTGATTCCAGTCCAACTTAAGTTTCGGCCTTTGGGGTGCCATACGATTCATCCTGTACCTATATATCTGCTGCGTTGTAGTAATTCCCGAAATCCACACTTGGGCTCCCCTACTATGGTGTAGGATGATTTACTACTATGGAGGAGGAAAACTTACCACTGAATTTGAACGTTTGTCAAAAAGAATCCACCAAAATTTAATGCTTATTCGAGTAAACTCAATTGTGGCACATGGAGGTCAAAACTGAAATTAATGAACGCAGACGGCGCTTCTAAGTCCCTAATAATCGTATTTTGTTTTTAAGTAGGTTTATCTATATCTATAAAAATCAATGCCACTTTTCGTTGTAAGTAAGCTCCTCCTAAACGGCTCGACCGATTTGAATTATTATTTTTGTATACGTTTGGGTAGGGCCCTGGATAGTTTAGATTTACAAATCACCCCGGCAGATGGCGCTGCAATTGGTATCTAGGTAATTATCCGAGCGAAGCCGGAATGGATTGCTAGTTGGTTCTAATAGTGAACTGTTTTATCCTAAATACTTTTGTAATTAACTTAGTATCTTATTAGTATATATCTTATATTATTATTATATCTATCAGTGTTTCTTCTGGAGGTAAAAATGATTGGCATTTTAATTTGAGTTGACAAGATCCTAAGCAAGTTTTTTCAGACTCTTCGTTGTTAATAATCTGGACAAGGGAACAAATTGAGTAGCTAGGAAGAAGTAGAGTTGCTAATCAGCTTAGATTTGGCTAAAGCTTTTCTTTGGTCCGCACAATACGTTTTCCATGTACAGATAAAAAAGTTTTAACCGCATAGGAAACGTGATAAATAGAGGACAGCATGCTTGTATTAATAATGTCATTAAATATGACCCGCATGCTACTTTTGGGGTCACAAAAATACCTATTCTAGGACCATTTATTTTTAATTTAATGATTCGGTATTGTTGCTATTAAAGAATGAACTCGGTTCACACATGATTGAAGCAGACGCCATGCTAAAAGATAGACCTATACCACAGTAAATACATAACAGTAGGTTATCTAAGGCAGCCCGCCGAGCTATTAGCCTACTCTTGCGTTGATCCCCAGGGTTGTGACTTTTACTTTTAGTTAATATTTTCGAACAAGCAGCACTTGATCTATATTTATGCAATAAAAAACATATTGTGATTGAATATTTTACCAATTTATAAATTTAGTAAAAATAAAAAGCCTTTATTCACATAAAATTTATTATATTATTCTGGTTCAGTAGCAACTAGGAAGAATGATAAGTCCGGGCTTGCGAAATCGTTATTGAGGCACCCGAAAATCCTACAATATTTTTTCCCTTTTTGAAGTCATGATACTCGTAATAATTTATATTATGGTAAGTGGCCGTCGAGAGTTGATGAACGCGAGCGGTCATGTCAAGTTCGTTGGTCGGTCAAGTCGCGCTGCACAGCCTGTACTGCCGCCGCCTTATTCCCCCATATAATATTATGCTACCGTGTGCGTGAAATCGCGTGCCGACACGGCGCGCGGCGCGCACGCACACATTCAAACCGAAAGCGGCACGTTTGTATGAAGATATTTTACTGTATGTTTACTGTGCCTATACCCAAATGTGGAAAGAAGAACGCTAACGATGATGTAATTATCTCCGTCGCAGTTAGGTACCATTGCATATATCAGAATAATACTCGTGAATAAGGACATGTTAATGCAGATAAAAGCCTGTTTTTGTTTATTTTATGCTTATAAAGCTATTAACTAATCTAACACTATTGTAAAAGTGAATGTGTAACCTTCAATATGGGAAAACGTAGTTGCTTTTCTAATGATTCAGTTTATTAACTTACACGAAACTGCTTCCATATAGAATAGATGAAATATTATATAATTGGGTCTTGCAATGTAAAAATATATAAATATTATATCAGCTGTTTGGCTTCCATGGTACAAGCTTTGATTAGTTCGGGGTCAGATGGTGTTGTGAGTAAAATGTCCACAGATATTGATTTACTATTTATTTATTGATGTAATTATCGATGAACACCTTACTCGGGTTCCCCAAATCTATGTAGTTTTTGTGCATTTGTCTTGACTGGTATTGCAATACAACATTTGCTTCAAAACATTCCCTAGCTCACAGTTAATAAACAAATAAAGTCAAAAAATTATGTCTAAAACCCGAAGAAAATATTAAAAAAATATCTGTTGAATTAAGGAGCTAGGACTAAGGAGCCACAGACTTAGGTTATGCTAAATAACCTAACCTAACCTTGCCCACTACCTGACCTGTTAGTAATAATACTTAATAATAATATAAAAAACATGTAATCCATCGTCTGCCAAGACAATTCAACAGTGTTTCACGTTTATGATCAAAGAATAACTAAAAATATTTATTCCAATTTACTTTGATTGAACACCGGTAAATACGTTACTTGAGCATAGTATTGGCCATTTTTGGTACCGATAAGAACGTACCTAACCTCCAGGTGTCTAACTTTTTTTTTTCTAAACTGAATAGTTTGCGCAAGAGACTCTTCCAAAGTGGTAAAATGTGTGTAACTTCTGAAATAAGAGAATGACTAAACTAAAAAAAATATGGTGTACATTACCATGTAAACTGTCAACGAAAATTGGTTTGAATGAGATCTAGTAAGTAGTTTTATTTTAATACGTCATAAATTCACTATTGTTATAACATACACATTGTTACAACATATTGCATACATACATATTGTTATAACATATTGTTATAACATAAATTCACTATTGTTATAACAATTTTAATACTAAAATTGTTATAACACTCATTAAAGTAAGAACGAACTACAAGAACTATTATGTTATGTTACTTTCTGCTACGGAATTCTTGGCGAGTGGAATTAATGGGCCAGTCCGACTCGCACTTGACCATTTTTGACGTGACAACGTCTTATAAATTGGTTTGCCGGGTGACACTTCAAGAAACTGCGTTACGCTCCGCTCACGTTATGCGCTCACAACGAGAGCGAGTGAGAGACACGCGTCCCTTCCACTCGGGCATAGTTAGCCCGCCTAAGAGCGAGAGAGACAGACATAAAAAGTGAAAGGCACGCGTCCCTTCCGTAAAATTATTTTACCACTCAAAGTCGTTGTCACGTAAAACTTTCGCCCGTATACCGACTTTACAGGCAACCAATTTTTTTTTGATTTCGTAGATTGACGGTCAGCAGTTTTTTATAGAAAAGTAAAATTTAAACAAAGACTATTCAACAGTGGCCTGTTGAATAGTCTTTGGTTTTTGTTTTTGATCTGTGAGCTGCTTAGTTCACATTTGAGCCGTGATTCAACGAATGAGTCGTTGAATCACGGCTTAAATGTGAACTTTTGTGATTTGTATATTTGAACCGACTCAGATCTGAGTTAAACACGTCTAATCTTCATCGTCGTTTTCCTTCTTAAGCTAGGAAACCACCGTCAAAGTTTTTGATGGCGCAGTTGTCTTAATGCGGGAGTTACCATATATTTTTCATCAGGATGAGTGGTCATTTGTTACTCATTCTTTATCGTTAGATTTACTTAACAAAGGTTATTACTATATCATCTATGCTATTGTTAAAAGAGACATTGATAACTAAACCAGACAATTAATCGACCTATGGTTTGCCAACATCCTTTTGATAAGACCGCAAACATTCACTGATAACAACTTTATTTTGCATAAAACGCTAGATTTCTTTTTTCTGTCATTTGTATATCAGTGTGACCCCTTACAGTAAATACCGCACTAACCGTAAATACAATAAATATTGAATTACATTATTTTATTAATCAATTTAGTAATTGTTTTTTATCAAATATTCGAGTAAAGTGAGCATACAATTTATTCTTATCACAACAAAGGTGCAAATGTTTGGTATGTTGAGGTTAGTGAGACTGCCAATTCGCGTGTGTGTGTACGAGTAACAATATTCTGATGTGATCTATATGCGCGTGAGCATTGTCAATGTGACGTTGTTTCATTTTAAGTACTGATGTTTAACGACGATGTTGTACATGAATTAGTAATTATTTCATTACCAGCATTATTGCATGATGATATAACAAACACAGAGGACAATCACTCAGGCAGCGCATTTTGACTGTCGCTTAGTTTGTCGTAAATGTGCCTACTCTGATATAGGTTGTAAGTCGTAACCAGATAACCGGTGCCCACCATAATAATCTTTAATTAGTTTGAGGCTAGATACCAGTAGTATGTATGGTTTTTAAACTTTCGGGACTTAAACTCATATTATTGTTAACATAACGCTGGAATTAATCGCTTAATCCTTATAAGATAGTATGATCTCAAAATTGTTGTCCGTACTTATTTTCAACTGTGAATACCTCATAGTAGCTTAATATTTCCATTACATCATATATAATCACACTTTTCTTAGTAAAAAATTAGAATTCTTATGTATGAATGATATTAAAGTTTTGTTAGTATCCTTTTAGTGACATAAAAAGTAAACAAACATTTACATCCACTCCAACATTTATAATTTATTAGGATCAAACCATAAATTTCCAAAATTAAATTACAATGAGAACTATAATAAACTACATTAGTACTTAATTAAATTACGTCTGAATTAAAGTCCGGTTTGAAGGGCAATATTTCCAGAGAAATAACGGGGCTTAGAGATATAACATCTTAGATCTCTTGGTGACGAGCGCAGTGCAGTGCTAGGTAATGATTTCGACTCTTTATGTTCCAATATCTGCATGTCACTGTGTTGTTATATGGCAGGCACGTTTTGCTTACAATCAGGCACATGTCCTGCTCGTCTCGTCACTCTTTATTAAAAAAAAATCCAAAGACAATAAGAGTTTAGAAATAATCAACACAAATTAAGCCCAGGTGGAAACGTGCCCAAAATGCTGGTGGCATTATCAAGCTGAATGATAGTGATATGACATTAGTGAAACTTGCTTTGATATTCGAAAGATAGGAGTTTTTTACAAGGGTTTATTTTCATGCTACTGTCCTATCGTAACGAGTCGATATTATTTTTTCCAGTTCTAAAATGGCAGAGTCAGGCTACGCAGCGCAAATAGTGACCGTGAAAGATCTAGCATATAACAAAGCTAAAACTGAAATAGTAAACCTGAAGTATGAGTTCGATGACCACGCGTTAGAACAGATCTTGTTGAAGAAAGAGATCCGGTATCTTCCAGTGGTGGTGGTGAGCGTAGCTGGAGATTACCGAAGCGGAAAATCATTCCTACTCAACTTCTTCTTGAGATATCTCTTGGCTTCTGTAAGTTAAATCTTAAATTTAGAAAGGTTTTAATGATCACAATCTCTAACTAAGAGATATTTTTTTAATTGACTCCATTTTCGTAATATCTATCATGTTTTTCATTTAAAATAAGCCAACATAGACATTTAATTTAAGTAATTGTTGAATACTACTTATTCAACAAAATATGCATAACACAATTCTCGCAGAAACATAAAGGTAATAAAAACGTAAACGTCTTCATCATCATCAGCCACAAGACGTCCACTGCTGAACATAGGCCTCCGTAGATTTCCACAACGAACGGTACTGCGCAACCTGCAACCAGCGGTTTCCAGCTACCTTTATGAGGTCATTTGTCTGGAGGCCGTCCAACACTGCGTCTTTTCTTTTTTGTGACCATCATATGGGGGGTATTTGCCATAGTCACCACGCTTGGCAGGCGGGTTTGTGACCGCAGAACCAGCCCTTTGCATCGATGACGCCGCTGCCCGTCATCGGTCTGGTCAATTTAGGGCTGGTTTTTAAATGGATATACCGCCATTGGTTCGGTCGTCAGAGCCTCGTTAGTTGGCAGCAGGGTGTACCACGTGCAGGAGAGGTTGACACTTGGGGAAGCTAGATGTTAAACGCTTCCTCCTTACACCCCAAAAACACACAAAAAACGTAAACGTAAATAAACCATATCGGTGTCTTGTTATATATTTAATTTCATTAGGTTCAGTTTTTTTTAATTGATTATTAATTTTATGTACGTTATATGTAGATATAAATAATTTAAACTCGTTGCAGGAGTCCGCTCGTGAAGACGGTTCATGGCTGGGTGATGACGATGTACCATTGACTGGTTTTAAGTGGACAAATGGCGCCAAAATTGAAACTAGGGGACTTCAGATGTGGTCGGAACCTATTGTCAATACGTTGCCATCTGGAGAAAAGGTAAACAATCATTTATTTTAGCCTTGAGAACATACTAACGTTGGTCTGCATAATATTGTTTGAATTTTTGATGAAAGCTAAAAAAAATACGGTTCAAAAATTACAATTTCCGTCTAAAAGGTTTTCTTGTTTTGTTTTTTTCTAATTATGAATGCAATTATTTGTCAAACTATATGTCAATCAGCCCAATGGTATTGTTAGTACTGTAGATTTGGACCAAATATCCTCTAATCATTGAACCCTAGGTGCGTTCAATAACATTTTTTTTTTTTCATGAAAAAGTAATAAACGTACTTACTCTCACATTTCTAATATTACTACTATGTCAGGTAGGCGCCATCTACAATAACGTTATCTTTGCTTATAACATTTTACTTTTAAACACATTTTCAGGTGGCTGTGATTTTGGTCGACACGCAAGGTACTTTTCACAAAGATTGTTCGTATAACTATACCTCAGCAATATTTGCACTCTCAAACCTCATATCCTCCGTTCAAATTTACAACTTAAATGGTTTAATTACTGAGGAAAAGTTGGAGTTCCTTCAGGTAACGTGTTTATTTTTTTAATTGAATAATAAATATACGTTATAACATAACACTATCAAGCCTTAACCCCATATTCAGCAAAGTTTGTACTACTCGTATGAGAGCATCACTTCACTTGCACTTTGTTGGAAAAATGCGACAATAATCCCGCCAAGTGGACCCCAAGCCCCAATCCATGCTTGGAGAAACCTGTGATGGTTTTCGTTGGTAGGGGCACCCCGCTCCTGCAAGGCGGTCGCCGCCTAAAACATTACCCCACAGCCCACACAAAAAAAATGGTTGTCTGTAAAGTCGGTTTACGGACGATATTTAAACATGACAACGTCATAACAAAACATTGATGAAATAATTACATACAATTCAATCGAGAGGAATAGATATATTAGCGGCGCAAACCTACAATGAGCGCAACGGGACAATGAGCGTAACGGAACATTTTTCGTACAAGCAGCCGGCGTTCATCGATTTATTAGACGTTGTCACGCCAAAAATGGGAGACAAATACCTGATACAAATAAACATTCATTGATTGAAAACAGTTCAAATTTTCAGAATTGTACGGAGTTTGCTAAAATTGCAACCAACAAAAATATTAAGATATATCAAGAAATAAAGTTCCTGATTAGAGATTGGCGTTTTTCTTTTGAACACCCGTACGGATCCACCGCAGGAAATCAAGTAATACAAGATATACTTACGGTAAGACATATAACTTGTAGGAGCTATGTATCTATTTTTTTGTTATATATAGCGTGACGAGACGAGCAGGACATGTGCCTGATGGTAAGCAAAATGCCTGCTACATAGCAGCGCAGTAATACGCAGCTATTGGAACATGGAGAGTCCAAGAGGTTTTTAAGCTATTGTATAGCTTCTATCGCGGGCCTGGGGACCGAATTTTAGTGATCGTGCATCTCTTTCTTGTGTTCACAAGAAAGAAGGATGGAAGACCGTTACGCCGTCCTCCCCACTCGATCATTCGACTTTGAATCTTATTTGTATTAGCTTTACAGACTAAATTTTCTTAGCTGTGTTGCCAACTTAACGGATTTCCCGTGAAATTTTTTGGTAAACAGTCACTCTTCAAAATAAAAGCAATTTCGAAAAATTGTTAACATCCCTATTGCTTATGTTGATAAAATGCATGCAACATGCAATAGCTTTACCGCGGCAGTCCTCGAGTGCCACACTTCTTTTTTTTTTTTATTAAAACACATTTGTTCATAAAGGGTCTCTTATTTCACCAATTTCAATATAGTAATGTATCTCATTCTCATTACGTACTTGTGAGGTAATGTAATGTAAAACGCACGCTACTTTTTTAAATCTCAACAAAGAGTTTTTATGTAAAAAAAGTGGTCAACAGTTTATGAAGAATTGACTTTGGGCGATCAAATATAATGTATAAACGATTAATTCTTTAATTTAATTAATTTTTACTATAAATTACAACAATGTATCATCTGTAACAAAACACGAAAATATTAATTTACTTTATTAGTAATACTGGCTGGTTTTTTGCCTTTGCTTTTTGCTTAAAAAAGAGCTGATGCGCGCGCATCGCTAATGTGTGAACAACTAAAAAATATTCCACGCGCTTTTTTTTTTGCTGTATTGTTTTTATTTGGAAATGTCGTCAGAGTTTTATTTATTCCCTCGCAAATTTGTATAAACGTCGTAACACATGTTATGTGCGCTTTGATAATTACAGGATCTGGTTTCTTGTAGCTATCGCCTACAGATATCGATATCGACTCGGCTGTAATTATCAACTTACCGCACTTCATAATGTACTTTTATTTACGTTTCAGACAAAACCTGACGAGACAGAAAAGGGAAAAAATTGCGTGATCATATACGGCGAAGTTTTGGTGAAGTTTCTGGTTTTCTCATGCCACATCCTGGACTAGGAGCTTTAAAGAGCAAATACAACGGAAATATTGCTGGTATGTGTCACTAAACTGGGTAGTTCAAAATACAGGGTTACTGGTAATCAGACTGCATCTTTTTAAGGGGCTGTTAAGTACATAAAATTCGTCAACTTTTGTTTTTTTTTTTTTTTTTTTTTTTAACTTTTATAGGTTTACACTTGACCGCCATCTCGCCTGATGTTAAACGACAATGCGGTCTACGATGGAGCGTGTTTACCTAGAAATAACCGATTCACTCTCGATTTGAAGACACAAAGATTGTAATCATCGGGAAAACCCACTCAGGCAACGTATTCCACAGCCTAGACGTTCTTATCACAAAATTAGAGTCAAATCTCTTCGTTCGTGTCTTTGGAACATCAACCATGAAACGATGTCGCTTTTTCGAGCTACGAGCATTCCGATAGAAAAAAGGGCAAGGTGGTATCAGATCATGCAAATCAGTCGCACACTCTCCGAAGTGTATCCGATAAAAAACCGATAGGCTAGCAATTTTTCGGCGATGTTCAAGATTTTGAAGTCTTTTTCGCACAAGAGTATCATTGCCTATGAGCCTTTTGGCACGTCTCTCGATCGATTCCAGTGCCTCCAGCTGATACTTAGCTGATCCATCCCAAAGGTGCGAACAGTACTCCATACAGGAGCGAATCTGTGCTTGATATAAAGTGAGCAACTGTTCAGACTTGAAATACCTTCTCACCTTTGAGAGGACACCTAGTTTTTTGGCAGCTAATTTGGCCTTGGACTCGATATATGAGCCAAAGTTGAGCGTAGATGTTAAAGTAACGCCCAAAAGCTCAGTTTTAAAAAAATTCGTATTTTTCCATATAAAATAAAAAAGTGTATGTGCCCGGTCTGAAAGCATCGAACTCTTCGTAACATTTCGTAACAAGCGCTCTTTCACGCTCGATAAATGATGTGATGTAGTAAATTAACACTAAACAGTCGTTAAATAGTGCTAGAGAGGACACCAAACACATTTTTTTTTGGAATTTGTATTGAGTTTTAGAAAAAGTTGTAGAACAAAAGTTGTTTGTTTAAACATACAAAACATGTTTTTAAACGGATGCAGGCTGTTTACCAGTAACCCTGTATATTCCCTGTTGTATGACTTCTTATAGATTCCGCCAGGGGAAGTAACAATTTTGCCAGTTATACTACTCTCCAAAAGCAATGGTGTTCCACTGGCTAGAATGACCGATTTCATAATGATGAGGTCGTAGTTTTGAATCCCTGTGACCATGCGGGTTGCTTACCATCAATTGCATGCCTTGCTTGTCCTATACTCTATATTCTGTATAATAAAAAAAATGTAACACACATCGCCCATAACAGCTAAGGAGCCGCAGTAGATTTTGACGACAAACAGTCCATGACCTAACACTTGAGTGATATTTCCACGCTACTGCTTGGCGACAGTAATACATTAAAAGCCAACCGTATGTTCCCAGTGGTAGAACTCCAGAGAGTGAAGACCATAATCCACCACGCTGGTCTAGTGCAGATTGGCGGTTGATGCTTGTCCGCGATAAGTGTTTTCTAGGAACGTACCAGTTTCCTCGCGATATTTTCTTACAAAGCCATGACATGGCGATGACAAACTTCTACATCTCCACTTGGAAGACTCAGAAGATAAGGCAGAGTTCAGACCTACGACCCCATTATTCAGTTATTTATTCGCTCTTCTTAATTTCTAAGTTTTTTATAATAAGTATAAAAATATAAACATTATAAAAAACTTCAAAACTAGGGTGCCGCCAGCAGCGGGGCAGGGCCCAAGCTACCGGTGGTTAGGGCTGCAGACTGAGGAACCTCCTGACGATGCGCGCTGTGTCGAGGATGACCGCCTTCTGTATCTGACCCTTAATCCAACCGTCTAGCAAAAGTCTCTTGAGATGTTCGACCCTATTATTATTATTTTCAGATTTAAGTCCTGAATTTAAAAAGCAGTTAAATGAACTAATTACTTCAATATTTAGTCCCGACAAGTTGGTACTCAAAAAAATAGATGGAGATCCAATGACAGCGCGAGATTTGTTTGTGTATTTCAAGAATTACATGAGTATTTTTAAAAGTATTAGGATTCCATGTCCAGAAGCTATTATGGAGGTATGAATTCTACATGTTCTTGAAACTAAACTAAATAGATTGTTGAAACCCCCACGGCCTCAGATAAGGTCTAAAATTTGTATGACAACTAAATAAAAACACGGGTAACTCACGTTTGATATAGTCAGTCTAGTCCGACTCGTTTCAATTGCGCACTCTCCTTGAAAAAGGTCACCGGACGCCACCGAAGCTTGAGTCGGACTGGAATGACTATATCAAACGTGAGTTACCCGTATATTTATTTAATTTAAAAAAAAAGCCTGCCTTGGTTGGTTTCCTGTAAAGTCGGTATACGGGCGAAAGTTTTACGTGACAACGACTTTGAGTGGTAAAATAATTTTACGGAAGGGACGCGTGCCTTTCACTTTTTATGTCTGTCTCTCTCGCTCTTAGGCGGGCTAACCATGCCCGAGTGGAAGGGACGCGTGCCTCTCACTCGCTCTCGTTGTGAGCGCATAACGTTTCTTGAAGTGTCACCCGGCAAACCAATTTATGAGACGTTGTGACGTCAAAAGATCAAACATTAGTTTTAACGTTAGGTTACTTTAAAAAAAAAAGTGACGAGACGAATAAAATACATTTGATAATCGGTAGATAGCAACGCCCTGCACATAGCATGACAGTGTCACGCAGCTATTGCAACATGAAGATTCCAAATCATTAACACCAAACACGTCAACTCAACATTCCAAACACTATGACAACTTTCAAATTCAAGATGGTCGAGGATAACTTTTTTATTAATTCTGTTATTGTTTAAAGGCAACTACCAAAGCTAGCTTATTTTCCGCCGCTAGCATGGCAACAATTCTATATGAGAATGCTATGGACTTAGCGTGCGGTATTGCCACTCGCACCATGCCTGCAGTCGATGTGAGATACCTACATGCTAAATGTTTGGCCAAAGCTCAAACATATTACAACAATAAGAAAAAAATAGCATCAGAAGAGGAAATTTCAAGTTGCTTTCAAAAGTTAACTGAGGTAAGTTACTAGCTCTATTTTTGTATGTGAGTTCTTTTGGCGTTAAAAACGTACAAAATGTATTTTATTTTATTAATTACTTTGTTGCAACTCGTGTAAGCTATTGCTTATGAGCGCATAAAAGGGAATGCATTGTGGCTTATGAGCCATTTTTTATAGTATAAAACGACAAAGATAAGCAGGGCATGTGCCTGATGGTAAGCAATACCCCTGCTCATAACAGTATCACACAGCTACTGGGACTTGAAGAGTTCCAAATCATAACCTACATATTTATACTCATCACCCAGAGATATAAGGTGCTTCATATTTACGCTCCGTAATTTCATTTTCATTAAAAACATTGCCCTTCAAAATTGTGCACAATGCTGCATGCTGCACAATCATTTTTGCACATTACTGCTAGGGCAACAAAGTGATACAACAGGTAGAACAACTGGCAAAGGTGTGGTGTATTTCCCCAAGTGGACTCTGCAAAGAGTCCTCCCACTGCAAAACCTACGTAATTTACATAGAGATTTTGTTAATTTCATAGAAATCAGTTCAGCCATTAGGCGTGTGTTTGTTTGTTACTCAATCACGTAGAAATGGATGAACGGATTGAATTAAAATTTGGAACACAGAGTATGGAATAAACAAGTCACATTGACTGCCTTCACCGCGTCATCCAGGCTTCTCATCGAGGAAAATTCGGGTGTTATGCGGAAAAAAGTACGGTGTACTGCCAGAATCTTATACCTTTAAACGACCAATTCTTGTAGGTATATAAAACATATATATATGATACAACATACAAAATACATACAATCCTCAATTTTCACCCTTCTACGAATCTGAATCTCATTTAATTAGTTATCCCCGAAACGTGCTCGAACGATTTTCATGAAATTATGTATACAATATGTACCACGGGCGAAGCCGGGGCGGGCCGCTAGTATATATATAGAATCTGTTTTTCATGGACGATAAATCTAACTAGGTTTTATTTTTTAAAAACATCATTTTATGCGCGTTTTTCGACCATGAAAAACTCCTACAATGTCATTAGAATACGATAACTTATTTCGCCACTGTTCTTTAAGTCTAAATGGCTCAGACAGAATATGCTCGCCCTCGAAGTCAACAGGCCCCGGTTCGAATCCTGATAGTTGCACTCGGGACTTTTCTTTTTGTTCTTTTTTTCTGAGAAAATCTTATATTTAGAGCCTTTTCTAAACGCATTTAATTCGTATCTAAATAGGTCTAAGTAAGCCATCACTACGTAATTCGTACCTCCCTAAATTTAATTTAAAAAAACCGAGCCAAGCTCGGTCAACCAGGTACTAACATAATTATATTTATGTTCAGGAGATACAAAAACGACAATCCATGTTTTTGTTGCGGAATCGAGGAAAAACTCAAGCTGCCATGAAAAAGGGGGAAGAATCATTTGAAGCAGAGTTTGCAGTGTTTTCTAGCGATGAATCGCTGTGTATGCATCCTACAGTATTCGAAAACGTGTATCGGAAAGCATTACAAGTTGCCACCGATACTTTCGATGCGACTAGGATAAGACTCACCAACGAAATGGACGAGGAACGATCTAAATTCATAGAGGTACGGAACGATGGTAGCCCTAGTATTTATTGTTTTTAACCCCCGACCAAAAAAAGGGGTGTTATAAGTTTGACGTCGATGTCTGTCTGTCTGTCTGTCTGTCTGTCTGTCTGTCTGTCTGTGTGTGTGTCTGTCTGTGGCACCGTAGAGCTCAAACGGATGGGCCGATTTCAATGCGGTTTTTTTTATTTGAAAGTTAATTACCGTGCGAGTGTTCTTAGCTATGTCTGGTTAATATCGATTCAAAATGGCCGCCTCCACAAAATGGCGGATAAAATATTTCTTCAAAACCTACCTCAATATGGGTATCAAATGAAAGGGCTTAACTAGTAGAGTACTATACGCTATAACAAATTTCAAATCCAAGATGGCCGCCACCACAAAATGGCGAATTAATAAATTTTTTTCACTACTACTTCAATATGGGTATCAAACGAAAGGGCTTGATTAGTAGAATACTTTGCACTATGACAAATTTAAAATCCAAGATGGCCGATACCACAAAATGGCGAATTACATTTATTTTTTCACAACTCCCTTAATATGGGTATCAAATGAAAGAGCTTGACTAGTAGAATGTTGTACAGATAACAAATCTTAGGTAGTCGGGGGGTTAGTCAAAATTTTTAATTTTGTTCTTGTTCTACTTGTGTATTGTTTTTGCTATGGTACAATCATAAGCATGCCCTTTAAATGCTAGGACTTGGGGCTTTTTTTCGTATGAAGAAAGTTAAGGCCATCCACTACGCTAGCCCAGTGCGGGTTGGTGAATGATGCATGACCTCGAAAGATTTTAAGAACACATTGATTATCTCACGATGTTTTCCTTCGCCTTTTTTAAGTCCATCCGTCACATCCATCCATCCATCACAAACACCACAACTATCGGGACTATGATCAAATGAAACATGAAAAAAAAGGTAACTTCATGGATTAAATAAAGTTATAATTAAGCTTTGTGAATAAAGGATCTGCCTGCTATTTATTTGAAGCGTGGCGTCACTTTCAAACTAAATCGAAACTTTTTTAACCCCCGACCAAAAAAAGGGGTGTTATAAGTTTGACGTCGATGTCTGTCTGTCTGTGTGTGTGTCTGTCTGTGGCACCGTAGAGCTCAAACGGATGGGCCGATTTCGATGCGGTTTTTTTATTTGAAAGTTAATATCCGTGCGGATGTTCTTAGCTATGTTTGGTTCATATCGATTCAAGATGGCCGCCGGTAAATTCGGTTGCGATGAACTCCTAAAATATTTAACCGATTTGAATCAATTTTAACACAAACCAATTTTAAACACTATGTGTAGGTAGTTTGATTCAACTTAAGTCAGTGGATTTTTTATAGCTCAATATATGGTAACACATGTACAGAGCCAGTTAGTAATTTGTATTATTTTTTCCGCAGGCGTTCAAAGAAAATTACGTCTCACTGAAGCGTATTAACGAACGTAATAACAAGTTGGCCGTTTCAGAAATTGTAATAGAATACCTAAACAATTTGAACGATAAAGTTACTATCCCCAAATTTACCAACGAAGAGCTAAAACGAGAACATGAAATAGCGGTTAATCATGCAATTGAAAAACTGGAGCAGAAGAGACAAGGTTATACCAATGATATCTACAAAGACATGATATTAGAGGTGGGTTTATTTATTGTGGTAGGCGACGTTATGTTTCATCATCATCAGCAGCCGCAAGACGTCCACTGCTGAACATAGGCCTCCCCTCGATTTCCACAAGGAACGGTCCTGCGCAACCTGCAACCTGCGGTTTCCAGCGACCTTTGTGAGGTCATCTGGCGAACTAGTGGGAGGCCGTCCAACACTGCGTTTTCCAGTTCGTGGTCGCCTCTCGATAACCTTTCTTCCCCATCGGTTGTCAGTTCTGCGAGCAATGTGACTTGCCCATCTCTTCTCATCTCAGCTCGTCTTTAGGCATTGGGGTATTTTGGACCCAAATATGAGCCGAAGTTTCCCGAACGCTACCCATCCAAATTGGATCCTTCGCTGGACCTCTTTGTCGAAATTGGATCTACCTAATTGGATCTTTTGAACCAGGTAGACGTATTCGTCAACAACTTCGAGTGTGGTATTCCCAATAATAACCGGTACAGGTGAGACATGAACATTTGACATGACCTTCGTCTTGTCCATATTCATCCTCAAACCTACCTGTTACGTTATATTTATCTTTAAGAAAATGTGTCATAGGCTACAGCAGTTAATTGAAAAGTTCACGAGGTTGACTAGTGTCATGGGAATGATGGTGTACAATCTACTTCCTATTGATATTATCGAAGCACCTAACTCTAAAATGTTTAAAACCAGACTAATGGCCTTATCACACCAGCAGATTACGAGCATCCTGAATGCGGAGCGGGCGTGCAACGCAAGCTGCGAAAAACACTATTTTGTAATGTTTCAGCTTGAACGCTATTTTGTAATGTTTCTTAAAAGTTTGTGTCCAATATTTACACTGTGAAATATATAGTTATGGGTATCGGATTCATTAAAAAAAATGTGTTTTTTGTTTTCAGAAAACGACAGAGTACTTCATAAACTTCTTGGCTATGAACAAATCGCGAATTCGCTTGGAAGAAATGAATACTGTTAATTAGGCGACGATTTGAGTGACCCATATTGCTAAGTTATTTTGACACGGTTACTGGACGACCAGTTACTCGTAACTGGTCGTCTAGTAATCACGTGAGATTCGAAGAGGGGGATAAAAAAATCACGCAATATTAATGGGGGGACTGTTATTTAGAAAGCTGTCACAAATATTTATTTTTGAAGTTGTTTATATATCTTTTGGCGCGTTAAGGGGACTTTACGAAGTTTTGAAGTTATGAAGAAGCATATTATGTGCAATGCACACCGTCACACAAACCCCGATACGCTGAATATAGATACTGAAATATTGAATTTTAGTAGACATTAAAACTTCAGGTTAATAGGTACTTCTTGCGTTGAAGATATTATCCGTTCTATGGTTGAAGTTAGTTGTCTTAGTGCGACGAATAAAAGTGTTAACTTGCTGTGTACATAAGTATACACACACTTTTTTCTTTGAACGCGGGGTTCCTAAACCAAAAAGTGGTACACTCCGCGAGGCATAAGCTGAGCTTTGCATTTGTGTGAGTGTACATGGATAGTGTAGGTGTGACAACCGGCCTTAGGCGCGGCGCCATTCTGTCTCGCCGCGCTCCTGCCTGATTGGTGATCACTCACACTAATGCAAAGCTCAGCAGCCTATACCTCGCGGACAAAATTTCAAGCTCCTGCCTGATTGGTGTTCACTCACACTAATGCAAAGCTCAGCTTATACCTCGCGGAGTGTACGTGACTTTGACGACCATATTACAAACATTTGCTCAACTTAACAGAACCGAAAATAAGGAGGAGTGTGGATCTCAAAACTCATCAATCTAGCGAGACCTTTAGTGCACAATTACACTATGTCATTCTTTATTACTGGTCGCTTTAACTTTTTGGTGTATTTATTTTATAAATATTTTGTTTGTAGTTGGCACAATAAACGGTTTTTTTTTAATTTCAATTGTGTATTCATTTCTGATTTTAATGGCCTAGTCAGTAAAACAGCAACTGCCGTTCCGAATCCCCCGGGTTGAAATCTCATACGCACTACTGTCTTTTCGGATTCATGTGCGTAATGCCGCTAACTTAAAACGTTGAAGGAAAACCTCATGAAAAATCCAAAATGTACTAAGAATCTTTTGAGGTCCTGTGTCATCCACCAACGCGCACTGTACCAGCGTGGTAGATTATGGTCTTCACTCTCTCCTCGCAAGAGAAGACCCCGAGTCCCAGGGCTGTGAATATTTAATGGTCTTGCTTATGCTTGTTTATTTTTCCAATAGCCAAGAGCCAATATTTTGAGTAAAGTCAAATGGATATAGGAATTCATGACGTTTATGACGTCAAACAAATTCAAAGAGACAATAATAGAATTGCCTCGTGGCTCAGTTGTTAATCTGCACACTGAACCGTAGTTCATAGGTTCGATTCCCAAATAAACATTTCTGTTACTTTTGTATGTATGTTCTGGTCTGAGAGTTGCTAATAAAAAATATGGAAGTTTGGATGTTTCTATCGAGCTAAAATTTGGTACACAGTTAAATTATATTCTGGAATAACAAATATAATAATTTCAATCATGGTAAGAGTAAGGGTACAAGAATGACGCGCGAGCGCGAGTAGATAGATAGATAACTCTTTATTGCACTTAATTTAGTAATAAACAAAAGACAATTAAAACAAAACAAAATAAAGTAGCAATTGGCGACCTTATCACTAAAAGCGATCTCTTCCAGGCAACCATATGATGGAATGAGAGATTTGAGAATATGGAGGAGGAGAAGTACAAAAAAGGAAAGGAAGGAATAAAGAAATGTATTTTGCCATTTTGTGGTGGCGGCCATCTTGGTTTTGAAATTTGTCATAGTGCATAGTAATCTACTAGTCAAGTCATTTCATTTGATACCCATATTGAGGTAGTAGTGAAAAAAAATGTAATTCGCCATTTTGTGGTGATGGCCATCTTGGATTTGAAATTTGTCATAGTGTATAGTGTTCTACTGGTCAAGCAGTTTCATTGGATACCCATATTGAGGTAGATTGTAAATAAGTATTTTGTCCGCCCATCGACCCATCCGTTTGAGCTCTACGGTGCCACCGACAGACACACACATAGGCACACAGATATCGACGTCAACTTTATAACACCCCGTTTTTTAGTGAAAGTGTCCTAAGTAACTCATAATCATCTATCTGCTATTGGAAATCCCGTTTTAATCAGTAAAACCGTTTCATGAATTAGCTGGAACGGACTGTCAGACTTTTTTAATTTAGAAAGTGCTATTGGTAAGCGGTTCTGCAAAGAAAATGTTGATCATTTATTGCAAAAACTTTAAAAAATTTTTTAATTATTTTAATAAGAGAATGCACTTTTTCAGACATTGTTAATCTAAATCCAATAACTTGTAACCAATTTTATAAAATGGCGTTTAGCTATAAAGTTTAAATATAATCATGAACAATTTTTCATAGAAATATGGGTGGACACTTAATAATTTATCGTAACGTAACGGGGCAATGAGTGTTACGGGACAATGAGTCTTACGGGACAATGAGTATAACAGGAAAATGAGTAATACTTTTTCGTGCATGCAGCCAGCGTTCATCGATTTATTAGACGTTGTCACGTCAATAAATCATCCTAATTCCAACTTCTTTGTCCTAATTAGTAATTGTAAGAGTAAGTTGCAGATTGACACTAGTAAAACAGAAATTCACAACACAATCACGGCCAATTGTACGGTAGTTTATCCCACAGTACATGGTACAAAGGCGAGTGAGTAACATGACGAGTCGAGACATGTAATACTCTTCCGAAGTCAACCGAGCGACACGCGATGATTCACGAACGTAGAGTTTTGGCGTGACCAAAGGTTCGGAAAATTTTGTGCCGAAAACAGAGCTGCCAAAGCAAAATTTTATTTTTAAGCGAATCACGGCGGACCTTTACGTAATTTATAGTACTCTTAGATCGCTAATGCCCGAACGACACAAAGCTAGTTTTTCAAGCTAGGATAGCAAGCTAGTATTAGTAAGCTAGCAAACTAGTTGTCCGGCAAACAAGTTGACCCAAAAGTGACGTAGAAGGGGAAAGTTCGCGCATGAGAACTTCCATCAAAGAGACCTTAAAAACGTTTCTGCAGCCATGCGCAGCTAACTTTATTGGGTCAATTTGTTTGCCGGCAACAGTTTCCGTTACAGTTATATACTTCTAGCTTCGTGTAGACACAAGAACAAAATTAAAAATTTTGACTAACCCCCGACTACTTAAATTTGTTACAGTGCAATGTATTCTACTAGTCAAGCCCTTTCATTTGATACCCATATTAGGGAGTTGTGAAAAAGAAATGTATTTCGCCATTTTGTGGAAGCGGCCATCTTGGATTTGAAATTTGTTACAGTGCAATGTATTCTACTAGTCAAACCCTTTCATTTGATACCCATATTGAGGTAGTACTGAAAAAAAAATATTATTCGCACTTTTGTGGTGGCGGCCATCTTGGATTAGGTTTTTTTATAGTGTATAGTATTTTACTAGTCAATCCCTTTCATTTGATACCCATATTAAGGGAGTTGTGAAAAAAGAAATGTATTTCGCCATTTTGTGGAAGCGGCCATCTTGGATTTGAAATTTGTTACAGTGCAATGTATTCTACTAGTCATACCCTTTCATTTGATACCCATATTGAGGTAGTAGTGAAAAAATAATATTATTCGCACTTTTGTGGTGGCGGCCATCTTGGATTAGGTTTTTTTATAGTGTATAGTATTTTACTAGTCAAGCCCTTTCATTTAATACCCATATTAAGGTAGGTTGTAAAGAAATATTTTGTCCGCCATTTTGTGGAGGCGGCCATCTTGAATCGATATTAACCAAACATAGCTAAGAACATCCGCACGGATATTAACTTTCAAATAAAAAAACCGCATCGAAATTGGCTTATCCGTTTGAGCTCTACGGTGCCAAAGACAGACACACACACAGACAGACAGACGGACATCGACGTCAAACTTATAACACCCCTTTTTTTGGTCGGGGGTTAAAAACAAGCGTTGCGTAGCGTTGTGTACACGTAGTTATAAATACTAGCTTTCTAGTTTGCTATACTAGCTTGAAAAACTCGCCTCGTGTAGATCGGATATAAAGGATATAAGCATACGGATACAGCTATCAATGCCCTTATAATCTAAATCCGATTCTACGCGATAATTTCAATTGGTTTATCTTATCGCCAGACAACCAAGTTACATAGAATGACCAATAAAACAAATATTACGTCACCTTACTTCCAAGGATTACTATTGCTGCAAAGGTATTTCAGTGAATTGGCTGTTCTTAAATACTCGTATAATAACGGAAGTAGATAAGAAAATGTTGTCTATATTTATTTTCAAATCGTAAAATCGCTAAACTAACAGACTTAGGTATTAACTATTTTAATTGAATACCTGAATAATTAAAAATAGTTTAAAGATTTAACGTAGGTACTACTAAATTAATTTTGTGAAAACTTTCAAGTGACTACTATCAGAAGATAATGTGCTCAAAACGCTCTTTATCCATTACTGCCACCGAAGACTGATATTTATATATTTTTGTAGTAAGAGTGACAGGACTGGCCGAACATATACCTGGTAAGCAACATGACTGCCCATAACAGCACAGTGACACGCAGCTATTGGAATATGAAGAGTCCAAATCAATAACTAGCACCGCACTGCGCTTGTCACCCGGAGATATAAGGTATTTTATCTCTTAGCCCAGTAATTTCTCTTTAAATAGGAATATAATAATGTCTGCACACTACTTCTTGGCGGCAGAATAATCGGCAAAGGTGTGGTAGGTACTTCTCCAGGCGATCTAGTGTGAAAACATTACTGAGTTCCGGGTTGAAGGACAATGTTTAACCACGAACCACGGCCATAGTAACGCTGCCAAAACGTCGGGAGGTTATTCTACTGATTTTATAAATGCAAAAGTTTTTTTATGGTCTGATGTTTCGACGTTTGTTGTTCAATTCCATCGGAACGCCTAAATCGACTGAGTTGGAGTTTGGAACGTATTTAGGTTATAGTCTGGAATGCACACATATATGACTTTTACCACGGCAAAAATACGGAATTATGAACTATCCAAGTAACACCGCGAAGCGCTACTAGTTAAATATCGTTATCTGCTATTGCCATCACGGTAATATAAGTTTTAATATGTACACGATTTAGTACAGTATGTATAGGTTTCATGTAAGAGATCGGTAAGGTCTTCAAAAGCTACTTTTTTATATATATTTTTTAACTCCCGACCAAAAAAAGGGGTGTTATAAGTTTGACGTCGATGTCTGTCTGTCTGTCTGTGTGTGTGTGTGTGTCTGTCTGTGGCACCGTAGAGACTCAAACGGATGGGCCGATTTCGATGCGGTTTTTTTATTTGAATGTTTATTACTGTGCAAATGTTTTAGCTATGTTTGGCAAATATCGATTCAAGATGGCCGCCTCCACAAAATGGTGGATTAAATATTTCTTCACAACCTACCTCAATATAGGTATCAAAATAGAGAACTAGACTAGTAGAATACTATACAGTGTAAAAAATTCAAATCAAAGATGGCCGCCACCACAAAATGGCGAATTACATTATTTTTTTCACTACTACCTCAATATGGGTATCAAATGAAAGGGCTTAACTGGTAGAATACTATGCACTATGACAATTTTCAAATCCAAGATAGCTGCCACCACAAAATGGCGAAGTACATTTCTTTTTTCACAACTCCCTCAATATGGGTATCAAATGAAAGGGCTTGATTAGTAGAATGTTGTACAAATAACAAATCCGAGGTAGTCGGGGGTTAATCAAAATTTTTAATTTTGTTCTTGTTTTTTAAATTAAGTCCAATTAAGAGTTCATCTATTTACCACTATGTACAGTATATTTAACCGTGTATGAGTATATAGCATAAACATCAGCAGCCCACTTAATATTAGTACCACATCTAGGACTCGCGGCTTTAATTCACAAGTATAGAGTTAACCATCGATATTCCACTAGATGTGCCCTCGCAAACTTCAGGCGCACAAAATTATGTCACTTGAGAAGAGTGAGCTCACTCTGTCCGTTCTAGTCGGTTGCAGTAAGCTTTGAACGCCGGACGTTTTACTTAACACTATTCGTTGTCAACAAGCAAAATAAGTAGAACCACAGCATATCTCGCCGCTAGCAATTCTAGGGGTCAAGTAGATTGGTAGTATGGAAACCACTTACGCTACACACAAAGACGCAGTTTATTACCAATTTCAAGGTGCTCAGGGCACGTCCATTGGTTCATATCGATGGATCCAACACCATTATCCACCACCATCCACCACGGTGCCCAAGTGTGAGTTGACGACTGCGATATGCTAGAAAGATAACTTTCTTGGAATATATCGGTTTACCTCACTATGGTCTCCTTACAAAAATAACACCAACAATGATAACTGCATTCTTTGATATTAGGTATTTGTGTGGTTGTGAAAATGATATTGGGATTTATGTGTATTAGGTGTGTGTGAGAGTGTGTGTGTGTGTATACATATAGTAAAACATACATATTACTGAATCACTTGTTTTAGGGAAAATTAGATTACTTAAACGTCTCGTAAACTCATTCCCGTGGAAACCTTAGAGAGAGAATGAAGAGTCTTCGTACTGATAAACAATCAGTCACCTCGTAAAGTTCGTCCGTTGGGTACCTGAATGGCTTATTGTATGCGACTTTCAGGGAGCTTTCCACTTATCAGGCGTTCGTTGTCTGAAAATAAACCGAAGCCAGATGATTCAAGACTTCAGTGGGCTGGTAATTACCGTAATATAAATAAAGCTCAGAATTCTGAATCATCTCTACATAGTCACTTCCCGCTTTCTTTCTGCAGCTGCGTTTTGCTTAGTTATATCTTTGAAATTACGCAACAGATTTTGATGCAGTAATAACAACAGAGTAATATAGAGAGAAAAGATTATATGATAAGAAGTTAAGATAAAAATCATTTGTTGTTATAAAATATACAGACATTATCACATTATGGAAAAAATAAAAAATGTTATGATTTTGTAGTGGTAGGACTCTTGGCAGAGTCCGCCTGGGGAAGTACCACATCTTTGCCAGTTAGTTTACCGCCAAGTAGTAATGTGCAAACATTACTGTATTCCGGTTTGAAGGGCAATGTTCCCAGAAAAATTACAGGGCTTAGAGATATAAGATCTTAGATCTCTGGGTGACGAGCGCAGTGCAGTGCTAGGTAATAATTTGGACTCTTCATGTTCCAATAGCTGCGTGTCACTGTGCTGTTATGTGTCAGGCATATTGCTTATCATCAGGCACATGTCCGGATCGTCTCGTCACTCTTTTATAAAAAAAAAAAAAAAGATTCCATATTATTATCCATATTACCGACCATCGATATGTATCAACCTGAGCACCTGAAATTGTTAACAAGCCGCGTTTGTGTATAAAACGTGGGTGGTTTGCAACTACCAGTCTACTTGCCCCTAGAAGCGCTAGCGGAAAGGTACTCGTATGTTGTGGTTCTACTTATTTTAGTTTTTGACAACGAATAGTAATATGTATAAACGTCCGGCGTTCACCGCTTCCTACAACCGAATAGAACGGAAAGAGTGAAATCACTCTTCCCAACGATAACAAGAACAAAATTAAAAATTTTGACTTTTGATTTGTTATCTAACCCCTAATATATTTGATACCCATATTAAGGAGTAATTCGCCATTTTGCGGTGTCGGCCTTCTTGGGATTTGAAGTTTGTTATAGCGGTAGTACTTTATAGTACTCTACTAGTTAAGCCCTTTCATTTGATACCCATATTGATGTAGGTTGTGAAGAAATATTTTATCCACCATTTTGTGGAGGGGGCCATTTGAATCGATATTAACCAAACATAGCTAAGAACACCCGCACGGTGATTAACTTTCAAATAAAAAAAACCGCATTGAAATCGGCCTATCCGTTTGAGTCTCTACGGTGCCACAGACTGACACACAGACAGACAGACAGACAGACAGACATCGACGTCAAACTTATAACACCCCTTTTTTGGTCGGTGGTTAAAAAGCACCTTAAGTTTGTGAGGGCACACTATTGATTTATATCGATAACATAGACTACTTTCCAGTCCAGGAATAAGCTAGGATCGGGAACTGCTCGGGTAAAACCGTGACATACGACTTGTAACGAATGTACGAGTACACACCGTATTACTCATACAAGACAAGAAACAATACTCACCCAAATAAGGGGGGAGCCACAACAACAATAAATAAAGCGGTGTCCAGGCGCGACCTACCATCTGACAAGGCGATCGACGACGAAACAATCCATTATTACTTAATCTGATACTCAATACAGCTCCGCAATAGCGGTAGGTCTATTTAATTTGGATATTATTTTTTTACGTTTACTCATACTCTTACGTTTGATTTTTTTTTTTTTTTAAATAAACAGTGACGAGACGATCAGGACATGTGCCTGATGGTAAGCAACATGCCTGACACATAACAGCACAGTGACACGCAGCTATTGGAACATGAAGAGTCCAAATCATTACCTAGCACTGCACTGCGCTCGTCACCCAGAGATCTAAGATCTTATATCTCTAAGCCCTGTAATTTCTCTGGAAACATTGCCCTTCAAACCGGAACACAGTAATATTTGCACATTATATAGTAGGTCTGGGTGTTTCTATGTATTATACATATAACTTTTTCTTTTTTATCATATTATAAGTATTTTATCAGCTACCTGCCTGACATAATACAAAATATGGTTAGTTTGGGACTAGAGGGTGTTGTGTACGTATGTAGGTATGTGATTTCAAATCATCAGTACCTATACATATAAATACATTGAACAACAATGATTTACCCATCTATATTACCGTTTATGGTACTTGATATAAGAAACCCATAATAAACTAATAATATATATTGTATTTAAAATCTCCCACCAATAAAGTCAAAGTCAACGAAAGTTTTTACAGATGAATGAATCTAGACACACGGTAGTGCGGCGAGCCAAGTTCAAGTAAACTGGCGAACCGCATCATAATTATGTAATACCTATTTATTATTATTTTACGCAAAAACTACAGCAGGGATCTGGATAAAATTTGGTACATAGATAGATAAAATTTTGGAATAAAACAGAGTACGTACTTTTTAACCCACGAAATGCATTGAAGCTTGTGACCTGTTTCAGTGTCATGTCATTCATTCTTTACCTGTGTTATTGAACGTTTGACTAAGATAGGGCTATGATAAAAATAATGCTTTAGGTTGACTCTTGGATGCATAAATATGGAGTTCTAAGTACCTATTTGTCAACATAAAACAACAAACAAAAATCAAACAGTTGTTTGATGTCAATAATATTTGGTTTAATTGCATCATGAATCATGACAAACACAGAGCACTTCGGTTTAGTATACGCGATGTGAATAACCTTGCATAAGCGGGGAATCACCGACATAAATAAGTAGGTACGCATTACAACGAGATAATGCATTCAGTTTGTCTGAGGCGAAGGTTATAAATAGCACCACCAGTCACTCTGAATCACCATTCACGAATCAGACGTTGTGAGTGCATGTAGGAAGATGGCTGATATGAAGTGCGGGTTCCAAGTGGTCAGTGTGTTGGAAGATCACACTTATAAGCTGAATGAGGAGTTGCTGGAACAGCTCCTGCTTCGTGATGATGTGAAGAATCTGCCGGTGGTGCTGGTTAGTGTAGCCGGCGCCTACCGCGGAGGAAAGTCCTTCCTGCTGAATTTCTTCATTAGATACCTCTCTGCATCAGTAAGTTTCTAGATATTGACAATATTATTTTTATAGACCTAATAATCATGATTACTAAAAAAGCAAATTACTCCGTTAATTTGATTAAAAAAAACATTATGCAAGTCTTTTTTCTTTTGTTTTACAAACAAAAATTACGAAAAGTGCTAGAAGTTTCGAGTGACGTCATTTCATTATTTATTTTTACGAAGACGTGATGTCACAGCCTGTCACCCTGAAAGTTAGGTGATCTATAAGTATCTTTGTCAATTTTTAGTAATGTAATAAAACAAATAATATGCGATTAATAAGGAGTTACTGTGTCGCTATCGTTTATCTAATCTATTTTAGGTCAATACAAGCGGTGGAGTACAGGCATTTTTTGTAAAAAAAATACAGTTAGTATACTTTCAATAATAACTATAACAACATTTAAAAAAAATATTTGCCAATGTATTTTCTACAGGAGTGTGTTTTACAATTTATTGGTCATACAAATATTTATCTAATCCTAGTAATATTATAAAAAATATCATTGTATATATGTTTGGTTGTTTATAACTCAATCACGTCGGAACGTCTCAACGGATCTGATTGATATTTGGACTATAGTTAGATTATGGTTTGGAAGAACACATAGGCTACTTTTTATTCCGGTGAAAAAGGAACGGGAACTACGTGGGTAACTCCGCAAGGCGCTGCTCGTGTCAATATAACAACAACATTAATAAAATGGATTTAATTTAATGTAATTTCTTCAGTTGTGTCTTTCAATTCATTAAAAATATCAAAATATGTATTTAGTTGCCGGCAAACAAGTTGACCCAGTGAAGTTAGCTGCGCACGGCTGCGCAGAAACGTTTTTAAGGTCTCTTTTGTGGAAGAACACATGCGCGAACTTTCCTCTTCCACGCCTTTTGTTAACTCACGGTCAACACGGTCAACTTGTTTGCCGGTCACTATATTCTTCTAAAAATTACTCTTACGAAACAAGTATTATGGAGTCTCTTTTTAAATACCTGTAGTAAGAGACTCCGCTAATCTCGACAATAACATATTTACTATAAGTAGCCTTATAATTATAAAAAAATGAAAAAAAAAACATTAAAAGAACATGTTTGTTGAGAGGTGTTTAGGTATGTGTACGTTTGTTTGTGTGATAGAGTGTATGCTACTTTTGCATGTGGTATTGATGAGTAGGTTAACCTATTACAGATGGACAATCTGTCAGAAGTTCGTTCATTGGTCATACAAATACAAATATATGTACCTACCTAGTTAATAATATCTCTTATGTTAACATTGACACAATAACCTTGACATTCACAGTACACTCTTTTGTTTACATTGTAGTTTTACTTTTAACTGACAAATAAAATGTAATTTCAGATGATATCATGTGCACCAAAGTGTAACTTGTGCGATGTTGCAAATCATCTTCTTGAATGTTCATTGATAAATTGTAGATCTGGACGGAAAACATGAGAGTGGAAGCGCAAAGATTGTGGAGTTATCTCGGATTGTACTCTTACTGTCGAAGGTGCCTTGTGTGTCCATCACTAGAACAGACACCTTGAAAAAAAAACCAAAAGAAATATAAAGGCAAAAGTTTGTTTACTTATGTGTTTACTAGCGGTCCACCCCGGTTTTGCCCGTGGAACATAAATTATATAGCACAAGCACGTGGGGAATCATAGTAAAACTAAAAAATCTGCATATTATTAAATACGTATTTTTTAGGCATCATCACAGCAAGATGGTTCCTGGTTAGGCGAGGATAGCGTCCCACTCGCCGGTTTCAAATGGCGGGGAGGAGTCGAGAGAAGCACCACTGGCATTCTTCTTTGGTCAGAGCCATTCATCACCACACTCCCTTCGGGCGAAAAGGTATTTTCTTAAGTACGGGTAATTGTTTGTTTATAGCAGATGTTTTGTAATACTCAAACGTGCGTCGCCAAATTGACCATTTGTAAGTTGGTATAGTTTTAGAATATGTTTTTTTCATAAATTTAATTTAATGAGCTTCTGGATCCATGCCTTTTTTACCCGATTGAAAGAAGGGTTATGTTTTTGGCGCGTATATTGTTTGTTTCTTTTCTTTATTCCTATGTATCTTCCAAACGGCTGAATGGATTTTGACTATTAGGATATCGTTAAATTCGTTTCAATCACTCAAGTGCCCTTGAATAATAATATATTGTATCAGCAAATGTTTGATTTGTTGCAGTCGAGTTTTTTTTAATTAAAGTTATTTATAATAATCTAACGTTGCTTTTATAATATCAAAAGGACCTTTTTAATTTAAATGACCATCTGAAAGTTTGGTGCCCCGTATGATGTGACAGACTTTTTGCATCGTCCTCAATATTATTGGTGTAATAAACAAAGGTCCCAGTGTTCTCAAACAAAACCATGAATGTGTGAATGATGAGAGGGGCCCCTTCTCATGTAGTTTCAGCTTAGCCTTGGCAATATGTTTCGTAATTTGTTAGGTATAAGTAGGTTATAATTATGATAAAAAACATAAATTATTACAGGTGGTAGTGCTCTTAATGGACACACAAGGCACCTTCGACAGCAAGAGTACAGTCCGAGATAACTCTACAATCTTCGCGCTCTCTACTCTAGTTTCTTCAGTTCAAATTTACAATCTCTTCAGAAACATTCAAGAAGATGACATGCAACATCTGCAGGTACATATAAGACAAATACACATAGTACATGTAGGTACAAAAGTAGGGTAGGAAACGTAAAACTTTCACAGCATACTACACAAAATCTTTATAATGTACAGGACTTAATCACGATTTAATTCATCGTTTAAATACCTCAGTCTTCTCGTGACCACGGCGGTTGTAACGCTGCCGAAACGTCGAGGTATTTAAACAATGAATTAAATCGTGATTAAGTCCTGTACATTATAAACATTATGTGTTCAAATCGCGAAAGCTTAAAAAGAATACATACTACACAAGACGCACATTTTGTACTGCAATACATTATTTTTATTCTTTGATATATAGAGTGAGCACGAGCAGGGTATTGACAAAAACCTAATGTAACGAAAGAAACACGCCTGATCATAACAGCACAGTACAACGCTGCTATTAGAACACGAACATTCCAAATCATTACCAGCAATACACAGAGCTCGTCACCCAGATATATAAAACGATTTTTCTGTATCCCCTGCAATTTCTTTGGAAACATCGCCCTTCAAACCAGTACAAATTTGTAGACTAAAATATTTTACTTATTTTCCTTTTTAAAAATACTTATTTTTTTAGCTGTTTACAATGTACGGAACAATGGTACAGGAGAGGGATGCCGGTGGAAAGGCATTCCAAACTCTTGGTTTCCTCGTAAGAGACTGGCCGTACCCTTACGACTATGCTTTCGGCGTAGAAGGAGGAAATCAGCTTCTGTATGATCGGCTTAAGGTAACTTCAAAAATATTCCTAATCTATCGGTATTTTATGGGATACACTTCGCAGGGTATATGCACACTCTGCGATGCATGACATTCTGCATGACATAATATATATTTATATACTACTTTCTGTTCTGTTCTGTTTTCTAGTCTGTGGTTGACATTCTAAAGACTCGAACGAAAAGATTTGACTCTACTTTTGTGATAAAAACGTTTAAGCTATGGAATGCATTACCTGAGCGTTTTTTTTTTCGATAGTTACATTCTTGATGTCTAGATGTAAAAATAACTTAATTTCAGGTAACCCCAAACCAACCTCAAGAACTGCGAGAGTTAAGGAATCATTTGAAATCTAGTTTCGAAGATGTGTTCTGTTTTCTGATGCCGGCTCCAGGCTCAAGAGTTCAAGAACCAAGCTTCAAAGGACAAATTACAGGTGCGATGAATTTTCAAACAGTACACCTGATATTGTTTGAAAATAATCTTTGTATTGTTTAATAAGAAATATAATGGACCAAATTTTCATACAATTTTCAGGTTATTGACATGACACAAATAATATAAAAAATGTGAACTTTTTATTTAATTTTATATGTTAGATAGTGTTCTCCATTATCATATTATTTTATTGTTTCAGAAATTGATCCAAACTTCAGAAGACATTTGAGGGATTTAGTATTGTCGTTGTTCAGTCCAGCAAAATTACGGCCAAAGACAATCAATGGTCAGAGAATCAAGGCGGGAGACATGTGCAACTATTTTAAGGCCTATATGACCTTATTCAATAGTGACCAGATCCCAAACCCAAAAAGCATTGTACAGGTGAGATATAAACCCTCTCTAAAAACGAGCCCTAAAATCAGAGGAAATTATGTAAAACTAGTAGGGAGGACCCCTACATCGAACCACAAATCACCAATCATATGGTGTAATGTAGGCTCCTTCCCACTACTTTTACGTCATTTCCTCTGATTTTAGGACTTTTAGGACTCGTGTGTGGAGCGTTTTACGCCTTCACTAGTAAATAGAAATTACAGGGCTTAGATCTTAGATCTCTGGGTGACGAGCGCAGTGCAGTGCTAGGTAATGATTGCAACCCGTCATGTTCCAATAGCTGCGTGTCACTGTGCTGTGATGTGTCAGGCATGTTGCTTACCATCAGGCAAATGTCCTGATCGTCTCGTCACTCTTTATTAAAAAAAAATAAGAGTTGAATGGATCCCATATGAGATTTTTGTCCTGAAACTTGTTTATTATTTTGTTTGTTGATTTATAACAAATTAGCAGAGTCCCGTGGCTTTACTCGCGCAGTATTAGTTCTTTTTATTTTTCTGTGCCCAAGATCTATCAGTGTTCCAAATTTCAATTCAAACCGTTCAGATGCACAGTCGTGCTTGAGCAACAAACATTCAAATATCCAAACTTTGACAATTTTAACATAAATAGGATGATTATTTAATGCTTTTTAATGGAAAATGATAGATATATTTCATACCCAGGACTTATTAGATTTGTGATTCGTGACTTAAAAGATTATTCATATGATTCAGATACATTCTTTATCAACGTTTTATGTATGAGTAAGAAATCTGTAATAAAATATGTAGTCCCACATAAAAAAAAAAACATTTGTTTCGGTAGCCATAATTATAAACTGTCTATTGTTAACACAGGCCACAGTTGAAGCTGGTCTTCTGTCAGCTATGAATGAAGCTCGTGCAATGTACGAATCAGCAATGGACGCCGAGTGTGGACCAACACAGCCCAGTGTTCCAATCGGTGACTTAGTAGACCTACATAAGAAGAATTTGGATGCAGCACGTCAGTCATTCACCAGTAAAAGAACAATGGCTTCAGCAGCGGAGGTTAGCAAGAATCTGGATAAACTAATTCAGGTAAGTCTAAAGATATTCAGTTCAACAACAAAGATTATAAGTTCCATCCCTTTTATAGATGCATGTAGTTAGTATTTCACAAAATACGAGGCGTATCCTCTTTTCTCCCGTTAACGATGGCACTTGATTTAGTTCGGGCCAGTTGAAACTTTTTCTTCCCATTTGGCCCGGTACCGGGCCAAGGCACCGGGCCAGATGGGACCATACCAAGACAGCAATGAGTAGACAAAAAAAACAATAAATTACAACATTAATTGTGCACAGCAAAATAATACCTATCATCTCATCACATTTTCATTTCATTCGATTCATTCAATAGAACTCCATGTTTAAACTTAGAAGTTACGAGTAAATGCCAAAGCTAAAATTAAGACCATTAATTAGCAGGATATAAAATTGTGTACTTATTAGTATACAGACAAAGAGTCCTCCTTATTCTCAAATCTCTTTCCATCCTATGTTTGCCTGAAGAGATCGCTTTGTGTCAATCGCCAATTGCACTTTATTTTGTTTGTTGTAGGTAACTTTCTTTGTTTTATATTAGTGCAATGTGAGTTAATCTATCTATCTATCTATACAGACAAAGAGTTTATACACTTCCACAGTTGCGACAAGGCAAGACAGATGGTTCCTTTGCTATCAATAGTAAGCGGATGCCTACGTGTATACGTAGTATATGGCAACAGAGTGGTCTCTATATACAAAAGTGTTATGGTTTATGTACTTCAAAAGTTCTGCACAATCGAGCGAAATTTTAGAATGATATATACCCATCAAGCTTCCGGTTTTATCTAGCGGTTATTACAATGTGCCATACGTAGTATATGTAAACTCTTTATATAGACATACAATGCATATTAATAATTGTTTTATTAATTAATACGTATTTAATTAAAATCGTATTACTTACATTAACACAGTCATAAACTTAAAGTTAGATAAATGACGGTTTAAATTAACTAGAATTTATTTTTAGGACTTAGAAAGTAGACTTCCACAATTTGAACAAAGTAATCTATCGAAACTCCAAGCCACGATCACACAAGCAAACCATTTATACGAAGAAATGATAAGTAACATCAGCAAGCACCAGCCACTATGTTTGCATCCACTGGACCTTGAAGCAGTCCACAACGAAGCTGTTCAAGCTGCCATGCAAATATATGACACACAAGTTAAACCAATCTCGGATAAAGCTGATCAAAAGAAAACTGAACTCACACAGGTAAACAGTTAAAAATATAATACCGTAAAACTAATTCATCAAACATAAGAAGAAATAAGGTTTATCATAATAATAACATTTATGTAACATGTGCTTGATGGTGAACAAAGCATTGGCACACACATACTAGAACATGAAGAGTTGATATATCTACTTTGTACTGTACTTGTTGCTCGTAGAAATAACCTGACTTTTAACCATTTATCTCGATGACCTTTGGTATCAGAACATCATACAAAGATTACGAAAATATATTGTTTGCCCAGAAAATAGCCGTATTGGATTGAGCTGTTTTGTTTTATCCCTATAAATACGAACTGATTTTAAAGTCAATTAAATTGCTTTCAGCGTCAGCAATCTGTGGTCACGATGCTGTATTAAACTATAATATAATGCGTTTTGTGTTTTAGATGTTCCAGAATAGATATGTACAGTTGATGATGACCAATGATAACAACAACAAAGCAGCTGTAAAAGAACTCTTCATGGAATACCAAAACTTTATGGGCAGCAAGTCAACAAACCCTCCTCTTTCTGAGGAAGAATTCAAGAGCGGCCATAACGCAGGTCTCAGTCAAGCACTTGAAAAATTCGTTCATAAGAGGAACCGCACTAACAGTTATCCTAATGATGTTTATACGGAAGATTTAGAAAAGGTAAGATCCAATTGATGTACCTAATTCACAATATCACAATAACAGATTTTTTTCATTTATTTTTCGCATTACTCCTGAACGAAACATCTTGTACAAACAAGCAATGTTTTTTTTTTTCAACTGTTTCGCTATTGTGATGCTTAAATTAAATTAATAAATAATTCCCAAATACATAAAGAAACTGAATAATAAAAAACTTTAAATTCAACTATTACTGATTGACCATAAGATAATATGTGTACTATCATGACATGTATCAGCTAAATTTCAAATGTTACGTTTATTTATTTTTAGACTATCACAGATATATTTTGGCAGCTGCAAGCCATTAACCAGGGTAAAATAGAACAAGAAAGACAGAAAGCAGAAGAAGAACGTCTTAGACAAGAAGCGGAACAAGCTAGACTGGAACAAGAAAGACTATTGAGGGAACAAGAAACACAAAAATATAACCATGAAAAAGAGAAAATGGATTTAGAAAAGCAGAGGCTTGAAAACGAGAAGAAGAATTTGGAAAATGAAAATACAAGACTCAGGAACTCTCAGAGAGAACCCTTTTGTACCGTTGGGTAGGTTTAAGAAACAAATATTCTAGTTTAAGTATAAAATCAAACATAAAGCTTAATACATTAATAATAAAACTTTTTTTTTGAGTGATTTATTGACTGTCTTTAGAAAGACAACATATTCGTAGAAAAAAAACATTTTTAAATATTTTAGTTATTTTTCTTTGTTCTAGACTGGGGATAATCTCAAAAGTTGCAGACGCTGTGATTGCAAAAGCATTTAAAGACTGAACCTACGTTATGAGTCATAATATTGTTACGTCATTTGTGTTACGTCTCTTTTTCCTTCTAGACCATTGAATGATAACTAGGCATTGTATGAACACTTACTTGTGTTCTTGTGAGTTTAACGTTTATAAAAACTTACAAATGATTTTAATGGTAAATATATGTCAAAAACATGTAGAACTAACCGCTCACTTACAACAATTCAGCACTCACAAAACTATAGTAGTAGTGATTATATTGTAATGTGTGTTATATTATTATATTAAGCTAAGTAAGATTCTTGTTTAGAATTTTAGTACCTGGTTGACCGAGCTTTGCTCGGTTCAAATGCTTTTATAAAGGGCTTTAAGCAAAAGATTTTCTCAGATAAAAAAGAACAAAAAGAAAAGACCCGAGTGTAACCATCAGGATTCGAACCGGGGCCTGTTGACTCTGAGGGCGAGCATATTCCGTCTGAGCCATTTAGACTTAAAGAACAGTGGCGAAATAATAAGTTATCGTATTCTAATGACATTGTAGGAGTTTTTCATTGTCTAAAAACGCGCATAAAATAATGTTTAAAAAATTAAAATTAGCTAGATCGATTTATCGTCCCCGAAACCCCTGTATAAATAATTTCATGACAATCGTTCGAGCCGTTTCCGAGATTCAGATTCTATAATATATATATACCTACAAGAATTGCTCGTTTAAATGTATAAGATACTGTTTAAGTTGGTACTAAAAATAAAATACTCAAATAAAATTTACAGTTTTTAGCATCGAATTTGAAATCTAAGATTAACATATGCATTTGTCGTAAGTTTATATATTAATCTAATTTTAAAATTTTATATAAAATACAGTTACGCCATGTTTTTATACGTTTAAATCATAACAATAAATCACGTAAATTTATTGTTTTGATGTAAACCAACAATTAGCGTAACAATGTTTGTATATTGTATAATATTAAAGAGTAATATAGTACATACAATTGTCTTAATCTTTTAATTACTTTACAACAGCAGTTGTCCAATCATTTGAATATCCATTTCCCTGTAGGCATTAGTGTCAACTAGCACTTATAAACTTATTATAGTTATTGCAACTACAATCACACTATCTCACTTTTGTGCATGGTGTATGGGTCACCGGCATGAATGAGATAGCATGACATCTATTGCAATGTTAATTGCAATAGCAGATCTTTTATTAACAAAACTAAATCACAGTGAGAACTACAATACAATGCATAACTAACTTACACTAAGCACATCTGAATTAATCCATAGATCTATGAAGGTCTAAAGATAATCTAGATGATCTAATCCACTACCAGTTGAAAGAGTATCCAGCACACTGGCGCCATTGCTAAGCTAAATAGCAACGTTAAAACGTTGGGCAAAATAAATGCCAGTTAAAGATATCATGGTACCCACTATGCGACACAAATGGCGCTGGGCGGGATAGGTCACTAAAGGAGATGATGGAAGATGGAGTAGGTTCCTAGCTAAATAGCTAGGCTAAGCATGCTTTTTAGGATAAACGTTTTGAGCCTAGACCAAGAGCCAGGTTAGTTAATTACATCAAACTTATATATCACGGCTGGTCTAGTCAAATGAGTAGAGAACGGAGGCTGCCGATCCCGAAAGCGTCGGGTTCAAATCTTACGCGCACCACTGTCTTTTCGAAGTCATGTGGGTAATGCCGGTAACTTAAAACGGTGCAGAAAAACATCGTCAACAAATCAACATGTTCCTATGGCCACCATCCGACTCCATCTTGATATCAGCTACCTGGTACCATATGAGACGATCTTATTAGCATTCCATAGATTCACCGTACGGGTGCCGGGTCCATCGTGTGGCAGAGAGAGAAATCCCGAGTAGATCTCGAAACTTGTGACATGTGTGTTTGCATTGTCACCGAATTTACGTAAGTATACCAAATTTCAACCTAATCTAACGACAGAAAGTGGTTCTAATTTAACTCGCAAGATTTGTCCCATACTAACAGGACAAATAGAATAAAATATGAAACGGGAACTAAGATGAAGAGGAAACATGGGATTAAATAGTAGATTATATCGAATAGATAGTATATGTGTATCTCGGTGAAGTTTGATTGGGAGCCACTCGAGCTGTTTACAAAACTGAAATATATGGTCATACTTTCGAAGACCGAAAATAAATCGTATACAGAAATTTTGAAGACGCTCCAGTCTTTAAAATTGCTCCTCTCAAGATAACAGGCATTACTCTAATCAACGAAGTATTACAAATAGAAGCGTTATAGTCTAACAATCATGCAATAAATCACAGCGGAACTTGCACACATACACATATACCTACACTTCCATTTGTATTAATAAATAAGACGCGGAAGAAAGAGACAACATATCCAGAATATCGGTAGTTGGAAAGGAAAAGATATAGGTTTAGCAAACAGCATCATACCACAACACAATCTGCTGCCATGCTACTAATCCTAACTATATAACTATACTAATAAGGTTTACCGCCGAACGAAACATGTCTTAGCTTTGATATTTCTCTCTCTTTTCTTTCCGGTTGAAATGATAGAGATCGCAATACAATGGCAAAGCGAAAGTCGATTTAGTTAGAAGGCCGATTCTCTCTTACACTCGTTCTAATCTGACTATATCCATCTCGCTCTATCCATTCGTATGAATAAACAGCCAAATTAAACAACAAATAATTTGAAAAATAATTACAGTGTTACTTACGCATGAAATGAAACATTTTTCTCTTTAACAGTTGCAGTATAATTTTTACAATGTCTAAAAACATAGGATGGCATTTTTCCTTCTGTTCACATCACAATGTTAACCGAAAATACCTACAAGCGATACGGACTGCTCTCGACACTGGAGAGTGCATGACTGAGCTTACATGAATGAACTTACTGAGCTGACATAAGGTAATTACCTCGTTTTCGTCTTGCCAAAGTTTTGCTTGAGGAACTCGTCTATTAATAATAGGTCATTGACTCTAATCCAAAATATGTAATAGGAGAGGCTAACGCAACTTTGAAGGCGGTAGGTAAATAAATATGAATAAATATGGGAGGAAATTTGTCACACAACACCATCTGACCCCAAAATAAGCAAAGCTTGTAATATGGAAGCCAGATAGCTGATATAATACGTTTATATTTTTAAATACATACTTACACATAGAAAAAACCCAGACACAGTACAAATATTTGTATTCATTCATCACACAAACATTTGCACTGGGTGGGGATCGAACCCACGACCCACGGCTTTGCAGGCAGATTTACTACCAACTAAGCCATCAGGCCAGCCAGGTAAAAGGTTTTTTATTCGTCTTAATGACGCAGCTGAGGCCAACAGCTTAAGTTTGACCGATTACAATAAGGCATCGGACTGAGGGGTCTATCGCCTAATTGAAAATGTCTTAGCTTTGATATGGCTCTCTCTTGAAATGTAAAGACAGAAATAGTAAAGCCATAGCCGATTTAGTTAGGCGGTATAGGGGTGGGTCCAAAAATACACTATTCTATCATCCTACATAGGTCTCCTGCTGGTTTATTTGACCCATACATTTTGTTCACGGGCCTGCAGTCTATATTTTTGAGGATTGTACGCTATTCAGGATCCTAAGACAGACAATTGCCAAAGATAACTCCAAGACTTTTAACTTGTTATAAGCGATTTCTGTCAGGTTACTAATTACTGAACAAACACCCAGAGAGAACTAAAATTTTTATATGCATTTCAAAAATATTTACAATGGGTGCGAAGCTACGAATTACGGCAGACTTACTACCAACTAAGTGACTAGGTAAGCACCCCTTCATTTTTGCGTTAGGATTTAATAAGTTATCCTAGAAGTACTAGATCATTCATCACTCTTCCAACTGGTAGTGGGCTTGAACATCTTAATTATCTGTAGACCTTTATTGGTATTAATTCAGGTATGTTTAGTGTAAGTAATAAGATAGGTATGTAGCGTCGTGTATGGTTCTTGTTGTATTTTAGTTTTGTTTATAAAGTCCTAGATCATTGCTTAGTCTTTTTACATATTTTGATAAATATACAATAATATAGGTAAATAAAAAAACTCTTAATAAAAAGACATTACACACGAAAACGCAATAAACTTGACTACTACCTATTTAAGAAAATCACATGTCCATTGGCGGTCCTATCGCTTAGATCCAAATCTTTCGGGCAACCTTGTAGCCTTGCACCAATTGAATAAGTACAAAAAGCAATAACATGGCCGTTATGACGTTAGATATTCCATTAAGGCCATATTTATACAGAGCAAAATAAATAATAATAAATAAATAGTCGTGGACATTTCACACACAACACCATCTGACCCCAAATTAAGCAAAAATTGTACTATGGAAGCCAGATAGCTGCTATAATACTTTTTTTTTAATACATACTTACTATACATAGAAAACATCCAGGCACGGTACAAATATTTGAATTCATCACTCAAACATTTGCACTGGGTGGGGATCGAACCCATGACCCAAAGTTTCGCAGGACTTACTACCAACTAAGCCACCAGGCCAGCCGAGTAAAAACTTCAATTATTTTCTTCAAGCAACATTTTTCGGCGTAAAAACCCATTCCCGAGGGAGAGCAGGAAAACCGCAATATACGAAAATAAAACAGAACCAGATGATTCAAAACTTCATACCGTCGGCGTCGATAATTAACACAAAGAAATAAAACTCAAATGCAGCATATTACTCACTCGAGGAAAGGAAGTTAATATACTCAGTCATATGAGCGGGGACAAACCGATACAAATAAGTATTATAATACTACTCGTAAAAGATAAAACAGGGTTTGCTAGATAGAGTTCTGTATTGAAAGTGCTGTACAGGATTTTGCATATCACGACTGATTATACTAATCCTGTTAACATTTTTTTTTTTTCAAATAAAGAGTGACGAGACGATCTGGACATGTGCCTGATAGTAAGCAACATGCCTGCCACATAACAGCACAGTGACACGCAGCTATTGGAACATTAAGAGTCCAAATCATTGCCTAGCACTGCACTGCGCCCGTCACCCAGAGATCTAAGATCTTATATCTCTACGCCCTGTAATTTATCTCTTGCCCTTCAAACCGGAAAACAGTAATGTTTGCACATTACTGCTTAGCGGTAGAATAACTGGCAAAGCTGTGGTACTTCCCCAGGCGGACTCTGCCAAGGTCCTACCACTACTAAAACATAAATACTTACCACACCTTTGCCAGTTATTCTACCGCCAAGCAGAAATATAAACATTGTTTCGTCACATCTTCCTGACCTCTGGGTAATTTCTTCATGTTCCAAAAACCATCGTAAGTTTTCGTCAGATTTAGTTTGTTGCTCAATGATGGCTGAAAGGTGAACGACAAATTCGCGAGTTAAAGTACAGAATGCTGCCAGCAATAAATAAATAGTTGCGGACATTCTTCATGCAATACAATCTACCCGAAACAGAAGGGTAAATTTTATAGTGGTATAGGACTCCTTTTAAAGTCCATCACTTTAAAAGTTATTCTACCACCAAGTAGTAAGTACAAATGTTACTGATTTGCAGTGAGATTAATTTTGAACCATACAGTATAAGTTAAAGAAGTAAATCATATTAGAACTCTGGGTGACGAGCGTAGTGTAAATAGCTTCAAGAATATTTTTTTACCATCACATGCATATCTTTTTCGTTCCGTCACTCTAAGCCGTACACAAAAATCTGATCTATGAACCGAAGATTTCTTATCATTCACGAGCGTGACGCCGGAATTCAATACCCACGAAAAAACTATATGAAGTGCGCCAAAAGAAGTTTTCACTTCAAAAAGGAGTTTGTAAACAAAAAGGTAACACATTGCACTTACCATTAAATAAGTATTTCTGCATACCCTGGAGTCGTGAAATAATTCTTTACAGCGTAGTATACCCGTTTTGCACGACCTCGCACAAACGGGGAATTACCGAGTCAAAAGTATACAAAGAGATAATAACATTGAGTTTGTCTGAAGCGACGCTTATAAATAGCACCACCGGGAATCTGAATCACCATTCACAAATCAGACGTTGGTAGTGAATGTTGGAAGATGGCTGATATGAAGTGCGGGTTCCAAGTGGTCAGTGTGCTGGAGGATCACACTTATAAGCTGGACGAGGAGTTGCTGGAACAACTCCTGTTGCGTGATGATGTGAAGGATTTGCCGGTGGTGCTGGTCAGTGTGGCCGGCGCGTACCGCGGAGGAAAGTCTTTCCTGCTCAATTTCTTCCTCAGATACCTCTCCGCCACGGTAAGTTTTTAACAGTCTATATCAAAGAGCATTTTAATTCCATAAGTATGGACTTATGGAGTAGTTTGTTAGTGGAGTATTAGGTATGGACCTAATCAAGTCTAACTACTATATTTCGTTTGCATGCAAAATATTTATATTCATACAGGAATTCTTACTTTTTCGGAACTAAAAGTGCATGTATGCTATGTGTAATAATAATAATACGGACTAATCTTTGTTTCAAAATAAGTCACTCAATTTTAATTCGCCTGATCCTGTGAGCTTCTAAAATGTGGTAGAGCAGCAAAGTTGAAAATTTTCTCTTTTATAATAATACAAGTGACGTTCCGCTGTTTTGCCCGCGTAATTCGCGTTCCCATTATTTTTCCGGGATAAAAATATCCTATGTGTTCTTCCAGAATATAATCTGTGTTCCAAATTTCAACCCGATCCGTTCATACGTTACGACGTGATTGAGCAACAAACATCTCTATACCCAAACTTTGGCATTTACATTTTTAGTAGGATTTGTCACCTTATAAATAATACCACTGCCGCGGTAAAGCTATTGCATGTTGCATGCATTTTATCAACATAAGCAATAGGGATGTTAACAATTTTTCGGAATTGCTTTTATTTTGAAGAGTGCCATTTGTTTACCTTAAAAATATCACGGGAAATCAGTTAAGTTGGCAACACTGCTAAGAGCATTTAGTCTGTCTTTAGGACGGCGTTACGGTCTTCCATCCCTCTTTCTTGTGAACATAAGAAAGAGATGCACGATCACTAAAATTCGGTCCCCAGGCCCGCGATAAAAGCTATGCAATAGCTTAAAATATAAATTGTAGAAACCGTCGAATTCGATAATAATACAACGTACCAAATGTATATACCAAATCCTACGATAGTTAAATTACTTTATAATCTGACGTCCGTCGGTAGATTGTATAAGAGTAATTTATATTAAAGTTTATTTCATTATTTTATACTACTAAAATCTTCTTTTTCATTCGTGAGGTCCAAGCATAATTTGAGAAATTAGAACATCATAGTGCACATTTATATGCCATTTATAAAAGTAAAAATGTAAAATAGAACTATAATGCAGAGTTTGAATATTTGTATGTTTTCGTCCGCTTCAAGAACACTGAAATAAATGAGAGATTAATAAGTTAATATGTTTAATTGGATTATTCCAATTCTCCATTAGTTTTATCTCCCGACATAATTGGTGAAGTAATTATTTTAGAAATGGTTTACAATAAAAATTGTGTCCGTTATATTTACCTATTAACAACTTTCTAATATGCCTTAACTCAGTGTCACTATTTATATCAATTTTCTGTTTTACTGCGAACCATTAAAGATTACTTATCTAATCGGTTGGTATGTTTAAGTCTTGACGGTAAGATATGGCTTAGGCTTCCGCGAAACGATCAATTGCAATTGAGACTGACCTGTTTGACGCAATAACTTTTTTTTTATTATTGTACAATGAAAACTATTTTGGATGACAAGTATGTCAAAAATATACCGTTCTAATTATAATTAATCTGTCAGGTAGATAACAGAAAAATATGGTATTTTTTGTTCATATAATTTGAAATAAAAAAATCGTCAAATATATATAGATCATTGAAAATTAATGTTCCGGAATGGGGGCTATGACGTTACTTTATCGTAAAAATCGTACCATAAAGTGACGTCACGCAAAACTTATGAACTACGCTTTAATCGTATCTTCGTCATATTTTGTTTTTGAAGCATAAGAGAAATTCAATATTTATTGTATTAATATTTTTTTTACGGACGGATTGACTAATTAGTTTTTTAGGAAAATGTCTAATGGCGGAGCTATCGCGTAATAGACATACAAAAAAACTAGCAATCGAATTGAGAACATCCACCTTTTTGAAGTCGGTTCAAAATACAAGGGTTGATACAAAATGAAGTCGTAACACAATGTACCCCAATCCGGCATTGCAATTTAACAGTCGTAGATGCAAAGAGTTTTATTACTGAAGTGCTAAGTTTTTCATCATACAAATTTCTTAGTTCATCGGCTCAAAACTCGCGTGAACTCAAACTCGCTTTTTACAGTAGCAGATGTCGCAAGGTATATAAGCCTAAGGAAATTACAGTGTATAGAGATAAAACAATTTATATTTCTAGGTGACGAGCGCAGTGCTGTTCTAGGTACGAATTTGGACTCTTCATGTTTCAATAACTGCGTGTCACTGCACGCAGCTATTGAAATATGAACCTGAGCGTGTATTTAAAATTAAAAAAAAACAGTGGTGTTTTGGCCACGCAACTACATATGTATTTTTCGTCGCGTCACTGTGTATTTTAAAAAGGTACTCAAGTAGGTCAAAGCGCCATAAATTTACAACTATTATAGTTTTAACCGATTTTTTCCATCTTTTTCAGCCATCATCTCAGCAAGACGGTTCTTGGCTGGGTGAGGAAAGTGTCCCGCTCGCAGGGTTCAACTGGCGAGGAGGGATCGAGAGGAACACAACCGGCATTCTTCTGTGGTCAGAACCATTCATCACCACACTACCTTCAGGCGAAAAGGTAACATATCTCAACAGACTTAGAGTCTAAAATAATTTTGTACAAACGTGAACTACGTGGTTAAAATTTACGGGCGCTGCTAGTATGTGCATAAACTAAAAATGGTGAATCCATTGTCATTGTTTTTTTTAATAAACTCACCTTTGTTAATTATGTGGCCTTAGGTAGCGGTATCTGTCTTAAAAAATGGTTAAAATGGCAATACTAATGAGCAGCAAAAACCAGGCCGGAGTTTTATTTTTGTACTGCATCGATCAGACTTGTTCTCTTGAAGAAATCCCTGAAGGTTATCTCGAAAATTTTAGCAGTCTTAAAATCTGGCAACGATTCAAAACGAAAATGGCTGCGGCATGTGTCACTTCATAAAGCAATTTTAATTATGTCCATATTTAAAAAAAAAAAACTATTTTGTTTTAGTCATAACTAGCAGTGCCCCGCAGTTTTACCCGCGTTTTACAAACTCACAAATTAATTTTCATATTTTTAACCCCCGACCAAAAAAAGGGTGTTATAAGTTTGACGTCGATGTCTGTCTGTCTCTGTGTGTGTGTCTGTCTGTGGCACCGTAGAGCTCAAACGGATGGGCCGATTTCAATGCCTTTTTTATTTGAAGGTACATATTTGTGCAGATGTTCTTAGCTATGTTTGGTTAATATCTATTCAAGATGGCCGCCTCCACAAAATGGCGGACAAATATTTCTGCACAACCTACCTCAATATGGGTATCAAAGGGCTTGGCTAGTAAAACACTATATATAATAAAAAAATCTAATCCAAGATGGCCGCCACCACAAAATGGCGAATTATATTTTTTTTCATTAGTACCTCAATATGGGTATCAAACGAAAGGGCTTGACTAGAAGAAAACTTTACACTATGACAAATCTCAAATCCAAGATGGCCACTACCACAAAATGGCGATATACATTTATTTTTTCGACAACTCCCTTAATATGGGTATCAAATGAAAGGGCTTGACTAGTAGAATGTTGTACAGATAACAAATCCGAGGTCGTCAGGGGTTAATCAACATTTTTAATATTGTTCTTGTTAATCTTTATTTCATTACAGGTGGTAGTACTTTTAATGGACACACAAGGGACATTCGACAGCAAGAGTACAGTCCGAGATAACTCCACAATCTTCGCGCTCTCCACTCTCGTATCTTCTGTGCAGATTTACAATCTGTCCAGAAACATACAAGAAGACGATATGCAACATCTACAGGTATGTTTTTAATCACATTATTAGCTACCAACCATATTTTAAGAATAGACAAAAAAAATAGATATAATTTGCAGTAGCATAGAGACTGCCGATAGATGTAAACACTTATAACTGAGAACTTTAGTATAACAAAGCATTACGATTAATAATCAGATCTAATGGCTGGCTGGCCTGGTGGTTTAGTTGGTAGTAAGTCTGTCTACGAAGGCGTGGGATCGATTTTTTATTTATTTTTTTAAATAAAGAGTGACGAGACGATCAGGATATAAGCAACATGCCTGACACATAACAGCACAGTGACACGCAGCTATTGGAACATGAAGAGTCCAAATCATTACCTAGCACTGCACTGCGCTCGTCACCCAGAGATCTAAGATCTTATATCTCTAAGCCCTGTAATTTCTCTGATCCCTACTCATAGCAAATGTTTGTGTAATGAATTCAAATATTTGTACTGTGCCAGGTGTTTTCTATGGATATAAGTATGTATTTAACAATATATACGTATTATTATATCAGCTATCTGGCTTCCATAGTACAAGCTTTGCTTAGTTTGGGGTCAGATGGTGTTGTGTGTGAAATATCCACCAATATTTATTTTTATTATTTTATTTAATAATTAGCTGTTTTAGCTGTTTTTTGGGTCACATCGGCTATCTGAGTCCTGGAACGCAGTATGGTGTTTCTTATACGATCGGTTAGCTTTACGCCGAGAATACTACGTTCCATGGCTCGTTGGCAAACTGCGATGCTGAACTTATGATCTTTAGTCAAAGACCAAGTTTGCGCTCCGTACGTTAGAATGGGGAGAATGCACATGTCCATGAGCTTACGTTTAAGGATAAGTGGGGTGTCTCCCTTCATGAGGTCTTTCATGGACCAATAGCTCCTCCAGGCATTTTCAGTGCGACGGGTAATCTCCGCATTCTGTCTAGCCTGGAAAGACACTAATTGGCCCAAGTACACGGCCCAGCTAATTTGAAATGGGACTGGGCTGGACATGTCTGCCGCATGTCAGATGCTCACTGGGCCAAAATCACTACTCAGTGGAAGCCTGATCGCAAACGACGATGCGGCAGGCCAAAGAAACGCTGGCGGGATGACCTTGACGGCTATTCAAAACACTGGGAAACATTAAGTCAAGATAGAATCAAATGGAGAGAGGGTAGGGAGGCCTTTGCCCAGCATTGGGACAGTATAGGCTAATAATAATAATAATATTTAATAATACATCCGGAGCTCCGGATTCAAATCACACGCGCACCACTTCCTTTGCGAAGTCACGTGCGTAATACCGCTAGCTTAAAACTGTGAAGGAAAACGTCCTGAGAAAACTGACATGTATTTAGCGTCTTTCAAGGTCATGTGTCATCCAGCAACCCACACTGGGCCAGCGTGTTGGAGTAAGGCTTTGTCTCTCTTATAGTGAGAGAATACTCCGAGTTCGAGCAGTGGTATCATTTAGTAGACTAATTATGCTTTTGTACTCCTAACTAATTTACAATTTATAATACTACGTTCCATAAAACTTTTCTCTCTTTCAGCTTTTCACTATGTACGGCACAATGGTACAAGAGAGGGATGAGGGTGGAAAGGCGTTCCAGACTCTGGGTTTCTCGTCAGAGATTGGGCATATCCATACGACTTCGCTTTTGGAGCAGATGGAGGAAATCAACTATTACAAGATAGACTTCAGGTAAAGAATATAAAATAATGTTTAAATACTCGTAGTATGTACGGAGCTTATAATTCATTGTTTAAATACCTCGACGTTTCGGCAGCGCTACAGCCGCCGTGGTCACGAGAAGACTTTTACTTATAGCAATAAAACTCTTATCACTATTATGAACAAATCTTGAACAAAAAATTTGTTTAAATTACATTGATCAATATTTTAGTGTTATTTCTGCACTGTGGCGCCGATTCCGCACAGAGAACGGTCGCGAGACCAAAACAGCGTTAAATGCCTACTTTGACAGAAATACCCGGCCTTAAGCAGTGAATTATTCGTGATTAAGCCCCGTAGGTACTGTATAAACATTACGTGTTCAAATCGCGAAAGATTAAAAACAATGATAACAATATAAAATATTAGGTATTTCGCACCTTGTATTGTTGTTGAGATGGAACGGTTAAATACCAACTGCAAACTGTAGAATCGATTGATACTCGTAGACATGCCAAAAAGCATATAGGCACGACACCCACGAAAAAAACTTGTTGTAAAATTGGTAGCTTATCGGTTTTTTATCGGATACATTTCGGAAGGTGTGCAACTGATCTTCATGATCTAATACCACTATCCCCTTTTTATATTGGACTTTTTGTATCTCAAAAAAAACGAAATCGTTTCATGGTTGACGTTCCAAAGATTGGAACGAAGAGGTTTGACTACTTTTATAAAGATAACGTTTAGGCTGTGAAATGCGTTGTTTGAGTGGGTTTTCCTATACATAGTTACAACCTTGGTGTTTTTCATTCCAGAATAAAACACGAGCCTTTTACTCGTTCCTACGAGCCATCTGATAGAAAAAAAAAAATTATAAGTATTTTAATTTTCATCAGTAATCGTTTTTCTTTGTATGTTTATGTTTGTTTTGTTCATTTCATGCGCTATGTCTACGGATAAGCTGACTAATGTTAGGAGTTGACATAACCGCTTGCTTGCCCGTGTCAACTAGTAGTTAACAAATCTCAAATGCTAAAATGCCCGTGTCAACTAGTAGTTAACATCGCGATTCAGTCTAAAATGCCCGTGTTAACTAGTAGTTGACATGGCGCCGCACTCCAAAATGCCCGTGTCAACCTGTAGTTAACATGGCTCCCGCGGTCGAAAAAGTTTAATTTACTCGTCTTTATTCCTCTAGGGTTTAGTTTGTATTATTTATCTCGTTCTATGTTAAAGTTCCCGTCATATTAATTCCAGTAGAGTATCGTTAATCTTGTCATTGAGTGTTGATTCAGTGCCAGCTGTGTATGTTAGTTTTTCTGATTTTACTATTAAATTTAGTTTCAACAAACAAATGACAGATAATACACGTAATCAAAGATTAAAACCCATATGTCATCGCTTCAATTTTAGAGGTACTTATGAGCTTTTAAAAAGACGAGCTTTAAAACGCGCTATCTCAATTTCAACATACCATAACTCTTCACCAGAATCGTAAACGGAGAAACAAAAGACAACATTGTATAGCTAGTTTCATATTAAATATAAAAAATTTAACACTTTATAATCTTTCAAAACAAATTGATCCACAAGGAACGATTGCGTGAATCTCGACTTGCGCCGCAAGCGTAAAATCCGCGGGGCATAGCGAGGTGCGCAAGTATTTTTTGCCGGGCATTTTGGGTAGCAACGCTACAGGGGGCGGGGCATAGTGCGTCGCGCGGTTTGCAGCGACGGGCAAGCGAGCGGTTAATTTATAATCAGAGATATTATTTAGGCTTGTAAGGTAATGATTCCATAGAAATCACAAGACATATATATAATCATATTTCTGGGTGACGACAGCAGCGCTAAGTAATGAATTAGACTCGTTACAATGTGCTTTTATGGGCAGGCGTGTTGTGCATTACCATTAGAAACGTGTCCTACTTATCCAGTCACTACACTAAGACTATGGTCAATAAACATTCTTAAAATAAAAAGAATGCTTAAATTAATAAATATATTTGTATTTCAGGTCACTCCAGACCAACCTGAAGAATTGCGAGAGTTAAGGAATCATCTAAAATCCAGTTTCGAAGAAGTTTTCTGTTTCTTGATGCCCCATCCAGGATTCGAAGTTCAAGACCCAAACTTCAAAGGACAAATTACAAGTACGACGGCAACTTCCGATAAATAGCGTTCGATAAATTAGTTTTTTAAACTTCTTTCTTGGTTTCCAAGAAAATCTTATTCATTTAACTTTATATAAATAAACAGTTGGGTAAATTAGCAATTAGATTCAGTTTTTATATAACACTAGCAGTGTTTCGTAGTTTTACCCGCGTAATTCCTATTACTGTTATTTTTCCGGAACAAAATTAGGCTTGAAGCACTGTTAGATTTTAATCTTAAAGAACATCCTACTAATCCTACTAAACAATAATAATAATAACCTTTATTCAGATAATGCTTACAATTTTTCAATGTTATTACAATAAAATTCCTAAATTTAGATTGCCATCGCACCTTCTTTTTAACCGTCTTCAAAAAATTCTTAAATTTAGGTTTCTCAATTCGACCGTATGTATGATTTTTTTTTTTTTTTGTGTGTTCGCGGATAACTTCGTCGTTTATGAACCGATTTTGATGATTATTTTTTTGTTGTAAAGAAGATATTCCAAGGGTGGTACCATGATAAGGAAACCAGGATCTGATGATGACATCCTAGAGAAATCGAGGAAAACTTTTTTACTTTATAAGTTTTCCGTTGAAAGTCGGTTCTTTTTAACCGACTTCAAAAAAGGAGGTTTCTCAATTCGACCGTATGTATGTTCCTTTTTTTTTTTTTTTTGTGTTCGCGTTCACTTCGTCGTTTATGAACCGATTTTGATGATTCTTTTCTTGTTGTAAAGGAGATATTCCAAGGGTGGTACCATGATAAGGAAACCAGGATCTGATGATGGCATCCTAGAGAAATCGAGGATAACTTTCGAAAATTGTAAAGATGACTAGTGCGTTAGTTAAGTTTTTGCTTGAGCATTTTAAAGCAGTATAGTTTAAAGATGGTCTAGAGTCGACCTGATGAGGGAACGGGAAGACGGTCGAGGAACTCCTCGACGGTACATAGTAGTTACCTTGTGTTTGGGCTCGATGAATTTGTATTGATGAGAACTTTTACATAGATGGGTTGTGACTGTCATTAGTGGTCTGATGATGAAGATAAAGGACAGTCAAGGGAATTTCTTAACGGTTTACAGGAACTACCCAGTGTTTGGGTTTAATTCATGTATTGAGATCTCAACACGAAATCGTGTAAATGCATTAGTGAAAACTTGTTTAGCACTAAAAAGGGTAAAATAAACTATTTTTTACAAAAAATTAAACCGACTTCAACACCACAAATAGACACTCAAAAGCGAAAAATAATTTAATATAGGTAATTATTATAACCTCTACTCACTCATCTATATGAAGTCGGTGCCAGCCAAATCTAACAGGTAGTAGATAGATACTACTTACCTATGCCTACTTACTTACTACCTCGTACATAGTATATCTGCTAACTTTTAACTAGCCTGGCACCGACTTCATATGGATGAGTGAGTAGAGGTTATAATAATTCATCATCATCATCATCAGCCACAAGACGTCCACTGCTGAACATAGGCCTCCCCCCTAGATTTCCATAACGAACGGTCCTGCGCAACCTGCAACCAGCGGTTTCCAGCGACCTTTGTGAGGTCATCTGTCCATCTAGTGGGAGGCCGTCCAACACTGCGTCTCCCGGTTCGTGGTCGCCACTCAAGAACCTTTTTTCCCCATCGGTTGTCAGTTCTGCGAGCGATGTGGCCTGCCCATTGCCACTTCAGCTTGCTTACTCTTTGAGCTATGTCGGCCACTTTCGTTCTTTTGCGAATATCCTCATTACGGATTCTGTCGCGCAAAGAGACTCCGAGCATAGCTCTCCCATAGCTCGCTGTGTGACTTTGAGCTTCGTTATGAGACCAACAGTGAAGGACCACGTCTCAGTTCCATAAGTCATCACTGGCAACACGCACTGGTTAAAGACTTTCGTCTTTAGGCATTGGGGTATTTTGGACTCAAAGATGTGCCGAAGTTTCCCGAACGCTGCCCATCCGAGTTGGATCCTTCGCTGGACCTCTTTGTCGAAGTTGGATCTACCTAATTGATCTTTTTTGACCCAGGTAGACGTATTCGTCAACAACTTCGAGTGTGGTATTCCCAACAATAACCGGTACAGGTGAGACATGAACATTTGACATGACCTTCGTCTTGTCCATATTCATCCTCAAACCTACCTGTTGGGATACTCTACTAAGGTCCCTGAGCATAGCACCGAGGTCCTCCATCGACTCCGCCACAATGACTATGTCGTCGGCAAACCGAAGGTGAGTGATGCATTCGCCGTTGATATTGATGCCATATCCGTTCCAGTCCAGTAGCTTGAAAACATCTTCCAGCGCGGCAGTGAACAGTTTCGGAGATATAACATCTCCCTGTCTCACGCCTTTCTGTAGCTGGATATGTTTTGTGCACTGGTCCTGTAATCGGACAGACATTGTGGCTTTGCTGTAAATACACTTCAACACTTCGATATAGCGATAGTCGATGCGGCATCGCTGGAGAGACTGAAGCACTGCCCAGGTCTCGATGGAATCGAAGGCTTTCTCATAGTCCACATACGCTATACATAGTGGCCGATTATACTCCTCGGTTTTCTGTATAATCTGCCGAAGCGCATGAATGTGGTCTATGGTACTATAGCCTTTTCGGAAACCGGCTTGTTCGGGTGGCTGGAAGTCGTCAAACCTGCGTGCGAGACGATTCGTGATTACCCTCGAAAACAACTTATAAACGTGGCTCAGAAGTGAGATGGGTCTGTAGTTCTTCAACAAGGTGTTGTCACCTTTTTTGAAGAAGAGCACCACCACACTTCTGCTCCACGCTTCTGGCGTACTACCGTCAAGTATGACGGAATCGAACAGCTTCTGGAGGACTTTAAGTACCGGTTTTCCACCCGCTCTCAGAAGCTCAGTCGTAATTCCGTCGTCGCCAGGTGCTTTGTTGTTTTTAAGTTGTTTGAGGGCCATCCTAATCTCATACAGGCTGACTTCTGGGATATCTTCGGTAAAGTGTCATATTATATATTATTATAATAATTACCTATATTAAATTATTTTTCGCTTTTGAGTGTCTATTTGTGGTGTTGAAGTCGGTTTAATTTTTTGTAAAAAATAGTTTATTTGTTAAAATTATTGCCTATTGGCAAAGGCCTCCTCCAACTGCCTCCATTCTTCCCTAACGGCAGCTTTTCTGGTCCAAGTAACACCCACTGTCGCTTTTATACCATCGACCCATCTTCTAAGTGGTAATCCTACTATCCTATTTCCTACCAATATTATAAATCACAATGTATGTTTCGATGTTTCTCAATTACGTCAAAATGGCTAAACGGATCGAGCTGAAATTTAGGACGCAGATAGCTTATAGTCTGGAATAACACTTTAGGGATCAAGTATAAATGTAACATCGGAACGCCTAACCACATTTTGTTGCAATTTTAAAAACAGAACCAAACATCGACATGACATGACACGACAACAACTCTACATTTTGAACAGTTTTTAAAAGCAGTGAATTTATACACAAACCATATCAACATTTTACGCGGACGAAGTCGCGGGTAACCGCTAGTATATTATATTTAGGAATAAAATCAATTTTAGGTCCGGTGCAGCGGCTAATTCAGCTGAGCGACTCAAACGGCGCAAATATGCAACCCTCGAAAGTGGTTACATATTTGAGCCTTTTGGGGTTGAGACATTGGGCCCGTGGGGGCCGGGAGCTCACCTATCTTCAAAAGCCTATCCGAGCGCTTGGTGGACGTGACGCGTGACCAAAATGTTGTCGTTTATTTGGCCCAACGCATAAGCATTGCCATTCAGCGTGGTAATGCCGCTAGCATGCTGGGTATGCTTCCGATTGGTAGTGGGCTTGAACGTCTTGTAGTGTAGTGTAGTGCTAATTTTATTTTAGTTTTGTTAATAAAGGCTCTGCCCAGTAAAAAATAATAAAATCTATATCCGATCCATTCAGATATTCTAACGTGATTGAAAACTAAACATCCAAACATGAAAACTTTGACATTTATGATATATTTACATAACTTTGATATTTTTATTTCACAAATCCTGTCGTTATCATGGCGTAGTAGCTAAAAATGTGATTCCATAATCATAAGATCATATGTTATAAGCCAGTTTATACCCTTGAATATTTTTTGCAGTGTTTATATAGGTACGATTATGTCATCACCACCACCTTTAACAGTAAAGGGAAACATCGTGAGAAAACCCGCGTGTTTCAAGAAAAAGATATCTTCTGAACAAGTTTATCTGAAAACTCACACTTGACCTTGCACTTGATCACTTTGATCATAGTACTTGATCCATCGTGGTAGATATGTTCTTGATCCTTTGACTCTCTCCTAGTGAAAAGGGGACTTATGTATACTTATAAGAAGTTTTTGATTTCAGGAATCGATCCGAACTTCAGAAAACATTTGGTGGATTTTGTATTGTCGTTGTTTAAACCGGAAAAATTGCAGCCAAAAACAATTAATGGGCAGAGAATAAAAGCAGGAGATATGTGCAACTACTTTAAGGTTTATATGACCTTGTTCAACAGTGATCAAATACCGAATCCGAAAAGCATTGTACAGGTGAGACTCATAAGGTTACCTACTCACACATGACTTTATACTTGCAAGACGATTTCAGCAGCATTAGGAACCTTAAGGATATCTCGTTTGGTGGTCAAATAAACCAACACGGGATTGGTAGGTTCCTCCAGAAACTGTGCAATTATGATTTCTAGTATATCGATTATACCAACAGATACTAACGCAAATAACTTTTATATAACCTCAGTCAACTGTCCACACTAACTTTGCTGGGAAACATTCTCCCCAATTCTTCCAACCTTGATATTTAATCGTCCAATCTTTGTTACGCTTCGAGTTCGCCTATCCAGTTTCCGTTTTATAAACAGATATATACAATTTAAGAAACAAGGTTCAGATATGCATCAGTATCTATGTATATCAACAGGTTTTGGTTTTCGTAATTCATACAAATTCGCATAATATTGCGTATTTACGGCGAACAGTCCAGCTACCCCAAGTAGCACTAGTTCACGAGTATGACCATCGTTCTTTTCAGTCATACTTTGAGGAATAAAGTGACGCGACACTCGTCGCCGTCGCAAAAATGGACAATCATGAAAGTTCTACTAATTTATGAAATTATGAAAAAATGTTGTCCTATATTCTATCCTAATACAGATACAAATACAAATATACAAATACAAAAATCTTTATTGCTGTTTGTAGGTGAGATAAGATGATACAAAACATTTTAAAAGTTGCCCCATACAAACTGGCCTCTGCGAGAGGCATGCAATATGTCTGGCAAGAGAATTTGTTAGTAATTTATAAATAAAAATAGTCAGCTGATTAAAGTCTTCTTCTTCCTCATCTTCTTTTAATTTCTGGTTTTTATTTATGTCATCTGATTCTTCATCTTAGATTAATTTCTGGCTTCTATTTGGTTGTGATATATATTTGTGTGAGATAAATGTTTGGTGAGCACAATTTCGCCAACATCTTGTGTTTCATCAGGATATTGTCTTGTGTTTTTGAGTTTGATCAATATATCCATCCAGGGTCTAAGGTCTTGCATTAGTAGATCTTGCAGTTCATCCATGTGAGGAATGTCAAAGAATGTATAAAGTGTGATAAATGTATATAATCAAAATGTCGTTAATTATAATATTCATGTAAATACTCAAAGAATGTCAAAATGTCATACAGTACAAACTAATTCATCATTATACAATATATCATTATATGGTCTTATGTCAGTTGACTGTCAAATTTCATCATGGAATAATAATATCTATTGAGATATTAATGGAATAGTATGTAAGGTTTAAAGATTGTAAAGTATCAGCACTTTTTTAGTTTACTTTTGAACATTGTTATGTTAAGTTCTTTTATGGCATTTGGCAGCTTATTATATAAAAGAGGAGCCATACAAAAAATGCTGTCACTCATAATCTTTTTTTGCGTTTGTCTATGAGCAGTCTACACTTATCACGCCGGTTACGTTTTACTTTGTCACTCAATAGAGGAAAATAATGAGGGTTATTCCAAAACACATAACTTCAAATATGTACAGGCATGGCAGGGTTAATATTTGGTTGTCTATGAATACTTGTCGGCAGCTATCTGTAACTTGCATCCCGAACATAGCACGAATGCATCGTTTTTGTGCTTTGAAAATAATAATAATAAATCCTATTTCCTATGTTTGATAAACGCAGGCCACAGTGGAAGCTGGTCTTCTATCCGCCGTCAACGAAGCTCGAGTGGTGTACGAGACAGCAATGCACGCCGAGTGTGGACCAACACAGCCCGGCCTCCCCGTTGGCGACTTATTAGATCTACATAAGAAGTATTTGGATGCAGCTCGTCAATCATTCACCAGTAAGAGAACAATGGCTTCTGCAGTCGAAGTCACCAAAAATTTGGATCAACTTGTTCAAGTTAGTAATCTTAACGTTTTTGATGTTACAAAACTTTGTAGCACTAGCAAATAAGATATCTTACTGAAATATTTCCATTTGTTTACGTTACAATAGATACATAGTACTTTACAATAGAGACATAGCTTAAAGAGTAAGTAAACTGAAGTGGCAATAGGCAGGCCACATCGCTCACAGAACTGACAACCGATGGGGAAGAAAGGTTCTCGAGTTTCAACCACGAACCGGAAGACGCAGTGTTGGACGGCCTCCCACTAGATGGACAGATGACCTCACAAAGGTCGCTGGAAACCGCTGGTTGCAGGTTGCGCAGGACCGTTCGTTGTGGAAATTTAGAGGGGAGGCCTACGTTCAGCAGTGGACGTCTTGCGGCTGATGATGATGATGAACATCTTTTATTTTGTCTAATACATTAGAAGCATCGATGTATGCACTATGCGATCACTACAAAAACTTCAACGAAATTAATACAATATTATAAATCTGAAGAGTTGATTCGTATGAACATGATAATTCAGATCACATTTCAAAAATTCTTTAGCTGTTGGATATTTACAAGATCCTTGAGTACTACAAACTATATACCATGTGCAACACGGGCGAAGCTGGAGCGGACCGCTAGTGATTATACAAAACTACAATCATTTATTTTTCAGGACTTAGAAAGTAGACTACCACAACTTGAGCAAAGCAACCTGTCAAAACTCCAAGCCACAATAAAACAAGCAAATGATGTATATGAGGAAATGATAAACAATGCCAGCAAGCACCAAGCATTATGTTTGCATCCGCAAGACCTTGAAGCAGCCCATAACCAAGCTGTTCAAGCGGCTATGCAAATTTATGATTCACAAGTCAGAGTAATATCAGACAGACCCGATCAAAAGAAATCTGAACTTTCACAGGTAAGCATTAGAGTATTTTTTGTTTTAAATCCTACTTACTTACCTACTTAAACGCAAAAGTTTGGAAATCTAAAAAACCACCATACATCTCTGAGCGCATTTTTTTTCATTAGGAAAGCTATTTTAAATTAAAAGGTTGAGTTTACATAATGGTCTTGATATTTATTTCAGATTTTCCAGAACAGATACGTACAGTTAATGATGACCAATGATAGTAACAATAAGACAGCTGTTAAAGAACTCTTCGTTGAATACCAGAGTTTCATGAGCAGCAAATCAACAAACCCTCCACTTTCTGAGGCAGATTTCAAAGCAAGTCACGAGGCAGGACTTCGGGATGCACTGGACAAATTTGTCAATAAGAGGAACTGCCCTAATAATCACTCTAGCGATACTTATAAGGGAGATTTAGAAAAGGTAGGATCAAATCACGAGGAACAAATGTGATAATTTATCTCGCAATGTTATGCAATGTTGAAATTAAATATAACACTTATTACTTATGTAATTTCAGATTATCATGGACACATTTTGGCAACTCCAATCCATTAATCAGGGCAAGATAGAACAAGAAAGACAGAAAGCAGAAGAAGAACGTCTTAGACAAGAAGCTGAACAAGCTAGACTGGAACAAGAAAGGTTATTGAGGGAACAAGAAATACAAAGACATAACCATGAAAAAGAAAAAATGGAAATAGAAAGACAGAGGCTTGAAAATGAAAAAAGAAATTTAGAAAACGAAAATCAAAGACTTAGAAATTCTAGAGGAAGAAGTGGCGGATGTAGAATCGCGTAGGTATTTAAAGGATTGTTTCATGAAAATTAAATGTTTTAGTTTAATTTAAGGACCACTAGTGATATTTACTGTAATAGTCATATATGATGGAGCGTTTGGGGCCTTAACTCCACGCATTATCAAGGTGTATAAAGTATGCAGTTTTTAAACAAGACATAAATGAATAAAAAATATGTAAGATGGCACCTGTCTAAATGACCATTCAAAATGTTTATCCAAAGATGTTGCTACTGTAAATCGGCTGATTGACTTATAAATTGACAAATTACATTCCTAAAACGAACAAGATTAGTTTATTGCGGCTAGTTAGTGATTTTTTGATTATCTTTGTACGTCTGTACCTATCATCTGACCCCTGAGTAAAAGTTGGTCATTAAAATAAAGAGAACACGACGCTATAGCTTTAATGAAACAGGCGAACAGGTGCTACGTTTAAACAGGCGAACAGGAATGTTGATATGAGTTATATGTATGCATGTTGTAAATAAACTTTACTCAATAAATATCTATATTTAGACCAGTGATTAGACTACTACTTTATGTGTAGAAAATGTTGAAATGAATTATATGTATGCATGTTGTAAATAAACTTAAGTTAATAAACATCTATATTCAGTCAATGGTATATAATTCTTATTTGTGCTATAAAATTTGAAAGTGCCCTAGTGGCGAGAATCAACCGTGAGGTCGTTCGAAGACCGTCTTGACCTTTAAGTTCATATCTGAGTATTTTTCTAAGTGGCAATGTAGGAGTTTGGCATTGCGCATTGAGTGGTTTTGTCGCTAAAGGAAAAATCGCGTGAAATCCATGTTCCAAAAAATACTTCTGTCGAGATTATGAGTTATCTGCCAACCTGCACTTGGCCAAAGTGGTGAATTATGGCCTCAACTCTGTCCATGTGAGAAAAAATACATTTATATACTCTTTATTATGCATAGGAAAACAAAAACATTTGTTTTTGAAAACTAAACCACCTACAATTACAATTTCTTATCATCGACGTTTGCCGGTAAAAAAACCGGTTTCGCCGTTGGATTCGTGATTCCTGAGCGCTATGGGCAATATTTTGTGTATAGTTGTCGGCAAACAATACCCGATGAAGTTAGCTGCGCATGGCTGCGCTGAAACGTTATTAAAGTTTTTTGGTGGAAGTGCACATGCGCAAACTATCCCCATCCACGTCACTTATGGGTCAACTTGTTTGCCGGGCACTATACCACGGGCAAAGCCGGGGCGGACCGCTAGCTAATAATAATGCTTATAATGCTTGCTTACGAGTAAAATTTACTAATAAACATAAATAAATTAAAATAACAACGAAAGTACTCGCGTCCCAATATTGGGAACACAAAGTTAGCTAAAAACAGATATAACTGATGTTTGTAAATATTTTTAGATATTTGAGATACTCTTTGTTTTGTTCTAGACTGGGGATACTTTCAAAAGTAGCCGGCGCTGCAATTACCAGGGGCATTTTAAAATAAACCGTAAGCCACACGTAGTGATATCATTATTCAATGGCACATTCACCGGCCCGGACTGTTTACACCCCTAAAGAACTCGGCAAGGTCTGATGACGTTTACCTTTTATACTTGGCCCTACAACGAACAAACAACCTCGGAATTATTATTATCTGTACAACATTCTACTAGTCAAAAAATTTTTGATACCCATATTAAGGGTTATTATCTGAAAAACAAATGTATTTCGCCATTTTGTGGGAGCCCATCTTGGATTTGAAATTCGTCGTAGTGCAAAGTATTCTACTAGTCAAGTCCTTTCGTTTGACACGCATATTGTGGTAGTAGTGAAAAAAATAACATTATTCGCCACCCCTTTTTTGGTCGGGGGTTAAAAATGTTGTTCTGCAATAAATATAAAGAACCAATGAAATGAAATGTGAAAGTAATTTATAATAATAACTAGTGACCCGCCTTGGTTTCGCCCGTGGTACGTGATGTAATAGATTATATATAGCACTCAGAAATCAGGAACATATCCAACGATAAAATACTTTTTTTTCATCGGTGGTTCCTGATATAAGTGCGATCAAACAAAAACCTCTTCAGCTTTAAAATATAAATACAGATTAAATTTTCTCCTAAAAACAAACTGATGTTAGTTTAAAATCAAACACAACGGCTTACATTTGATCGATTTTGTTACATCAGCTGAATACACTATATACTATCGCTCTGCACTTAACCTCTAAATGTGGACGAAGATCTAACATTCAGTGGTTTCTACAGATATTGGACAGCAGGGTTGTCTAATATCTGTAGATAGACATAGTCATTATTTTAGATGAATAAAAAAGCTGGAATTCATTCTAAGCTGGAAGACATTCTATTGCTAGCTTATCTTGTTTTTATCGGATACACTTCGGAGAGTGTGCAACTGATCTGCATGATCTTCTACCACCTTGCCCTTTTTACTATCGTACTTCTCGTAACTCGAAGAAGCGGCACCGTTTCATGGTGGATATTCCAAAGACACGGACAAAGAAGTTTGACTCTACGTTTGTGATAAGAATGAGTTGCCTGAGAGGGTTTTTCCCGATAGTTATAATCTTGATGTTTTCAAATCGAGAATGAATCGGTTTCTTCTAGGTAAACACGCTCCATCGTAGACCGCATCGTCGCTTAACATCAGGCGAGATGGCGGTCGAGTGTAAACCTATTAAAGTTAAAAAAAAAACTAAAAGTTAGTTCATATTTGAAAAAAATCATTGGTTTAATCTATTTTATTTAGATTTGTTCTGCATTGATGAATTATATTATACTCGAGTTATTATTATTTTTGGACAGATGACCTCACAAAGGTCGCTGGGAACCGCTGGTTCAGGTTGCGCAGGACCGTTCGTTGTGGAAATCAAGGGGGGAGGTCTATGTTCAGCAGTGAACATCTTGCGGCTGATGATGATGATTATTATTATTTTAATTTAAATACAATTACATGCATGACATGTAGTATTATTATAATCTGACATTTACGTTATACTATCGATATTAATATTCTATTGGTGATGTATAATTACTACTGGGGCTTTTTCCAAACTTTACTAGTTATTTAAGTTTGAAATGTAGCATAAAATGTTTATGAATAAAGAATTACTGAAAAGACCCATGTATTATTCAAGACTATCCGCTTATAGTATCCATCTATGTACCAAATTTCATTCAGATTCCATCTGTATTTTTTGTTTGTAAGAGTGCCAAACATGCTTCCATGCAAGCAAACCCTCGCATTTTTTGTGTAAAGAGTGACGAGACGAGCAGGACATGTGCCTGATAGTAAGCAACATGCCTGCCACATAACAGCACAGTGACACGCAGCTATTGGAACATGAAGACTCCAAATCATTACCTAGCATTGCACTGCGCTCATCACCCAGATATCTAAGATGTTATATCCCTAAGCCCTGTAATTGCTCTGGAAATATTTCCCTTCAAACCGGAACACAGTAATGTTTTCACATTACTGCTTGGCGGTAGAATAACTGGCAAAGGTGTGGTACTTCCCTAGGCGGACTCTGCTAGGAGTCCTACCACTACTAATTTTTATCATATTAGTACGATGTACAGTCATAAAAGTTCTTCTCTGTTGCGTTGCGATATGAGTCGTGATGGTCCCGGTGTATTCTTACCCTAAGCAGACCCTTCTCTCGTGTGACATGTCCCTAAGTAGGCCCTTAAATTGCTCCTCAGAGACTTGCCCGATCACAAGGATGTCAAATAGAGTATGGATTTGGTCTTATATAGGTCTAGTTGTGTCACGTTGTTCTACTTGCTGTCACGAGAGAGGCAAATATTTCAACTTATTAAAAGTTTTCACGAAGTAATAGAACTCTTAGAAGTAGGACGCAGGAGAGTCAGCCTAAAGAAGCACCACATCATTTACTAGTCTTTCACCAATCATTATTGCCAATGTGTGGCGATTGAAACGATAACGTTTTAAGTGAAATCACATGGTAAAGAGATAAATAATTTTAAATATAATATAATAATTTACGAGTACTACAGACCCGTGAACAAAATTTATGGGTCGTATGAACCATCAGCAGACCTATGCAGAATGATAGAAGGATATAACATAATAAGATTCAGGACTATTGCATCACTTGTAAGCTGTCCAATTGAGCGCAGGTGAAGATAGAGAGTTGCAACCCTCGATCATTTCTTCTTGTCGCATGATTTTTGTACGGTGTTGCGGAATAATGAACTAAATTACTAGGTATTATATATGACAAACATAATAATAATACATTTTAATTTACAATTTACAAAAATCATGGGACAAGGAAAAATATCGATTGTTGCAACTTACGGAAATTACGAAAACTGGAACCGCGTGGGTAAAACCGCTGGGCGCGGCTAAAAAGTTACATTCCCGTATTATTTAAGTATTTATGTATTAGTTTATTATACTTTAATATTTAAGTGTTAGTACTCTTGTATAAGGTTGTTATATTTTTGTTTTAAATGTGTTTTTCTCTCCATTATTTATTTTTATTACTATAGGTAAGTATGTTTTTGTTTGACTTCTTATTTGCGCATCCCAATTTCTGACTTGTCCACATATTATTTTCCATCCTAAGGAGATGATCTATTGCTTGGAAGAGATCGCTTTTAGCAATAAAGCCGCCCACTGTCGCACTAATTTACTATGTTTTGTTTATTTTTGCTATGTATCTTTTTTTTTGATGTGTCAATAAAAAGTACCTATCTATTTGAATTGTATGTCGTCTCTGTACTTCCCTACTCTGTAGTAGTGATGCGTGAGAATGCTACGACCCGAGTGTAATAGGGCTGTCCCGCAATATTTATAGCCGTTTATTAACTTGTCACCCTATTAACTGCACATAACTGAGATACTTATGTTCCAGTTATTATTGAGGTTGTTGCTTTATTAGCGTTTTCGATTTTCTAGACATGTGTAGTTTAGTTCACTGGTAATATACTAAATCGTCAATTACGGTAAATTAGTTCGATTGCGATTCAGCCCTCGATATTTTGATACAGTTTCAAAACAGGGATGTGACACAAAAGCTTTTATTCAAAGGTAGACATATCGTAACTACTCTCGTTCTCAGTGTTTTGGCACATTGACTGGGTTGGTACCTTGGTACGACAGGTTGCATAGCAACGCCCAGGGTACACCTAGTTCTTAATAAATTCAATTGAATATTGATTGATTGAAAAGACGTTCTGAGTCCTGACAATTTAGACATATCAAGAACAAAATTAAAAATATTGATTATCCCCCGACTGCCTCGGGTTTATTATCTGCACAACATTCTACTAGTCAAGCCCTTTCATTTGATACCCATTTACCCATATTAAGGGAGTTGTGAACAAAAATGTATTTCGCCATTTTGTGATAGCGGCCATCTTGGATTTGAAATTTGTCATAGTGCAAAGTATCCTACTAGTCAAGCCATTTCGTTTGATACCCATATTGAGGTAGTAGTGAAAAATATAATATAATTATCCATTCTGTGGTGGTGGCCATCTTGGATTTGATTTTTTTATAATGTGAAGTATTTTACTAGTCAAGCCCTTTCATATGATACCCATATTGAGGTAGGTTGTGAAGAAATATTTTGTCCGCCATTTTATGGAGGAGGCGGAGGAGGATCTTGAATTTACATTAATCAAACATAGCTAAGAACATCCTCACGGATATTAACCTTCAAATAAAAAAACCGCATTTAAATCGGCCTATCCGTTTGAGTTCTACGGTGCCATAGACAGACACACACAGACAGACAGACAGACATCGACGTCAAACTCATAACACCCCTTTTTTGGTCGGGAGTTAAAAACAGTGGTCAAATAACAAAAATTCCGATAGAGCCAAATTTCTGCCGAGACCTTGGGTTTTACTACTACAAATAAAGTGTCAAAAGCTCAAGCCCAGTGGTTAGGTTAGGTTAGTCTAGCAAAACCACACATGTGACAGAAGGGGACTTTTGACACTTTATTTATAATGGTAAAACCAAGGTATCTGCCGGAATTTTCGTTATTTCAATTGTCTAAATTGACCGGGCTATCTATGAAGTAAATGATTAAGGGTAGAATAACTTACATCGATAAGGCCGTTACTTATGGTGTGTTTATTTACTTAATTGTGTTTTTATGTATGTAACAGTACAGTTTTCTTTATAAATCTATCTACCTATTAGGACTAATACTGAATATTTTTTAGGATTTATGGCATTTTGCCCAAGATGGTATCTACTGGCTACCGGCAAATACTAATTAACTATTTCGTCGTGTGGTATGTATGTGGGAAGCTGTGATGTAATATAATATTCTATATGCGAAAAGAAAATGATGAAAGACAACGCTTTATTAAAATTCCGAATCCAAAGCGTCTAGCGTAAAGTTGGTGCTTCTATCGAATACATTTCAAAGAATATGATATTATTATTATCAGTCACACAACATAATTCTTTCTGTCTCTCTCGAACCCTTTTTTTCTAAGTCTATGACTTTGCTATTGATTTTCATGTGCGATTATTTTCAAAGCACTCAATAATTTCATAGACAACTATCCCAGAATCCCTAATTCCTGGTATAACCTTGACACGATCCGATATCGTCCCATTTGGTTTTATTAACTCTCTACCTTTCCGATCCGATTGGCACCCCCGAGGGGTGAAAACGACTTTTGACACATAATTTGCTGATTAAATGAACTGTGCTGGCGAAATACCAGTGGTTTACCTGTCGGTGTGGAGAATGGGATGAATTGTGGGAGTTTTTTTACATTAGTCTGGCAAACTTATGGACTCCATTTTGTGTTGTGTTACGTGGTAATGTTGGCGGACTTCATGTTCCTACTACTCAGACTCGGGGCCCTATTCTTACAACGAGAGATTTTCGACTATAAATCTTTTTAGACATATCTTTATATAATAAAAATGTTATGTTGGTTTGTGTACGCTTCAAAAACTCAAAAGTTCTGCACCGATCGAGCTGAAATTTTAGAATGATATATAATCCGGATCAAGGATTGTTGTTATCTAATTTTTGCATCACAATGTGCCACAGCTAAGCGTGGCAGGGTACAGCTAGTTGACTATATTTTAGTAGGGGAATATCTTATAGGCAAACAGTTTACATATACTACGTATAGAGTTGGCACAAACGCTTTACACCGAAAGCATGGGTAGCATCTTGCATGCCTTGTCGCTCTTGTGGAAGTGTCATACTTTTGTCACGGCACATCACGAGTGCTTACATCTGCTACGTCTACATCTCTTACATCTGGGTCATCTGCTTACGATTGACACAAAGGAACCGTGCTGATAATCTAACTCTATACGTAGTATATGTAAACTCTTTGCTTATAGGTCTATCACTCTAATGGGCAATAAGCATGCGGCGTCAACGGCGTAGCGGCGGATAAGCACAGTGGGACGACTCATTTTGGATGAGTCAAATCTCGTTAGTTCACGTCACTGACATACATAATAGCAGTATATCTGATAAACTGGTACATGCTGTTGTTAGTGTTGAATAATACCAAAATATAAAGTTATAAGTTTTCACACTTAACACACCAACCATTAAGTGTTGCAATCGAGTGAAAAGTTGTGCTCTTTTGATTCTCTTGCTATTCTCAGGATTCTAATTTGACAAACAGTCAGTGACAGAGTGCGCTAACCTGGAATATCGCTAATCCGATAACATTGCAATTAAGTACTATCTTTCACATAGTTTCTAGTAATGTTACGCCTGGTCTAGTCGGGAGAAGCGTCGACTACCGATCCGGAAGCCCCGGGTTCAAATCCCACACACCGTCTTTTCAAATTCATGTGCGTAATGCCGCTAACATAAAACGGTGTGGGAAAACATCGTGAAGAGACCGACATACCCTAGATTGTTTCGAGGGCATATGTCATCCACCAACCTACACTTGGCCAACTTGGTGGATTATGAACTGGACTTTATCCTTGCGAGAGAGGGCCCTGAGTCTCAGTAGTGGAAACATTTAATGGACTGATTATTCTTGTAAATACTTGAAATTGGTTAATCAATACAAACCTATGGTTTCCGCATTTTATCCCTATGATATCGCTACATTAAACTTATTCAATGATATCGTGTAATGTGTTCCTAACAAACCACCCCGCTGTTACCCAGATCGAACCCCAAATGGTCACGAAATAAAACTGTCAAAATAAATGGTGTAGAAGTGAACCAAACAAAAAGTAATGTTACCTACTAACCTAAATCCAAGTGAATGCATTGTGTGGTTTGAAATTTAGAAATAATGGTATTTATGAACACCAACTAGGAGCGCCTACGGTTTTATCCGCGTCGTTCCCGTTTCCGTTCATAGAGTTAGTTGTTTAATTTTAGATATCTTAGATCTCTGGGTGACAAGCGCAGTGCAGTTAGTTGTTTACTCTTCATGTTCCAATAGATGTGTAGGCATGTTGCTTACCATCAGGCACATGTCCTCTGTCACTCTGTTCCAGACTATAGTCTAGCGGTGTTCCAAATTTCAACCCAATCTGCTCCGACGTGATTAAGCAACACACTTTCACATTTCTAACAGTAAATTTATTACCTTCTATGATTTTTATTATTTAAATTTGTGTGCATCTGTTTGGATAAGTATGTGTGATATAAATGGCGAAATACAATTCCATTCTGTCTCGCCGCGCTCCTGCGATGATAAATCACTCATAATTGCAATTTCAAGTTTACCTACAAATTTTGCAAAATAGGCCTGATTGGTGATCAGTTTTTAAATAATAAAAATCATAGCTTATACCTCGTGGAGTGTACCTTCTATGATTTTTATTATTTTAAAAAACTGCATCTGTTTTCATAAGAACGCAATATTTGGCGCAATAAATTTATATAATAAATAAAAATAAAAATATAATTAGTTTTTAAGTTTACTATTTATTTTGCCAAATAGGTCGATTCTTTAATTACATTTCGGAAAACTCGAATAAGTGCAGAGAAGATTTGAACCTAATAACCCTACGATTGTTAAATCAATGATCTAGCTACTAGAGTACTTGAACATCATGATTTGTATTTTGGCTCTCAAAACTAACCGTTCTGAAAAAACGACTTTTCATGACTCACTTTCCAAGGCAACTAAACTGTGAAGCCGTTTCTTGGGTCCCCCCACCCAAGAAACGATATAATCACTGATTGATATAATCGTTAAATTTATTAAGAGTTCTTTAAATTTCTAGGTAATCTTGTAATCTCATCGGTCTAGCTCAAACTTTTTGAGTAAATAAATCGACATCCGTATTTTTCATCCTTTGTCGTAATTTCCGTGTTCGAAATTTGAAGATTGTTATCTAAATTTCCAATAATTAAATTAGCATTTTTCCCCCACACTAATCTTAAATTACTGTGATTCCCATTCAATTACAAAATTCCTGGCCATTTAACTAACAAATCGGAACACAATCAAAATCTGCTTATTAAAATTGTTCAACACACCCTTCCTTTATATCATTCGTATCGTATAAATTTAACAGTAACACAACTTTACAACCAAACAAGTTATCTTAAAAAAAGTTAAAGACACTTTTTGATTTTTGAAATAGGCTCTGTAAGGTATTATAAATATGTTAATATTTATTATTCAATTCAAAACAAAAAAATTGGGGTGTCCCATACTTAAAACTGAAACTCAAAAAAAATCCATCAAAAACGTGTGTGTTATCTGTGGATGGGTCTTCAAAAATGATATCGATGTTTCTAACATTTTTCTTTAACTGAATAGTTTGCGCCAGATACTCTTGCAAAGTGGTAAACTGTGTCGTTTTCGTCCCTGTACCTTTTAAAATAAGAGAATGACAAAACTAAAAAAAATGTATAATGTACATTACCATTTAAACTAAGTAAAATCAGTTTTAGATCTGAATACATCATAAATTCACTATTGTTAAAACACTGATTAAAGTAACAACGAACTACAGAACTTTTATATTATGTTACTTGCTGCTACGGAAGCCTTCATGAGCGAGTCCAACAGCACTTGACCACTTTTATGATTATGATATTTAAGCATCTATTATCTATACTTATAATAAAACTGTAACGGGTCGAATTCTGTACATTGAAGATATTTTGAAAAATTTTTTTTGGGGCACTCTATAGTCGATACTGATGGCGAAACTGCATTTTTTTTCTTTCATGTCTGTCTGTCTTTCTGTATAGGGATCACGCATCACGCCGAAACTACTGATTCAATTCAGCTGAAACTTGGCATGATTTTAGTTTATACTAAGGACATTGCTGTAGGCTACTTTTGATCCCTAAATTCTGAACGGTTTTCTTGCGGGAGGGGGTGAAAGTCAGAATGTGTATTTGGTTGTAACTCATGTTTGCGTTGTTTAATTTCATTAATTTTTTTTTTGTTAGAAAGAACACATTTTTATATTGTTCCGTCAAATTTGAACAATATCGGTTAGTTGGTTCGGAAATTACACAAACATTAAATAATAACGACTTCGGTACCTAACTAAGTATTCTGTATCACAGACGATCCGCAGAATATCTAGATTCTAGAAAGTGCCCACGTTTCGCGTCGTCTTGGATGACAAAATAATTGTCAAAAATTTATTTTGTGTGGAAAAACAAACATCATTCGGTTATAATCGATTTCAAACAAGGAGGATGTTCTCTTGTGGATGGATGTGTATTTTTTAGTTTTTATGTTACTACGACTTCATATTCTACGTTTTTCTTAATCAAGGTTGTTGTTATAAGTATATAACTATTGTTACATAGACGTCTCTACAAGACGATTTTTCTATTTTTTGTCAAACGCGGCTGAAACTTAAGACAGACTGGACGTCCATATTTTATACCTGAGCTACCCGTGAAATAGTTAAACGGGTAGAACCTTTATTAATAAAAAAATAATATACAATGGGAACCACACTACGCTACATTCCTAGCTACTTAAATCAAGCACATCTGAATTATCCATCGATATAATTAAAGAAACGAATATGAGGTATGCCCAACATAACGTGGCAAAAGTTGCTGGAAAAATTTGAAAATTGAATTGTCACTTCTAACAATTGTCAGCGAACGTACACAACTGTTGCGAATTATCCCTATTTTGCATATACCAAGTAAAGGTCGTTTGCCGTTCTTCCGTTTTAATGCCATATACCAATGAAAGTCTAAAGATATTAAGGCACTCAAAAATAACAAGTAGGGTTCGAGAGTTGCCCTTCTGTTATTACTGTAACTACGCAGAACCATTAATATTTATCCAAAAACGTGTACACAGTCGACTGGGCACATTTGTGTCCTTTTGTGACCGTGGCCACACTACATTACCCTTCGAATCGGGCCTTAATTAATAAAACGAAATCGGCTACAATGCATGTCCGCGATTTTATTGTCTCGTTTTCCATTTAAATTTAATATAAACAGTTTATACAAAGTTCTTGTTTCCTACTAATATTAAAAATATAAAATTTTGAAGAGTTAGATGCGTAGATATCCTACCAGTATTACGAGCACGCTTCCGACTGGTAGTGGGCTTGAACATCTTGATAATATTTAGATCTTTAACGGTCTATCGAAAATTCAGAAGTGATTAGTGTAAGTAGTTAGTCTGGTAGGTATTATAGTCTAGCACTTATTGTAGTTTGACTCTGCCCAAAGAGTTATACATACATATACTACGTATAGAGTTGGAACAAACGCTTTACACCTAAAGCACGGGTCTGATCGCTCTTGTCTTGTTGCTCTTGTGGAAGTGTCATACTTTTCTTGAGGTACATCACTTCATCACTATGTCGCCGTCACTAAGATACACCTCATCTGCTTGCATTGTTATAAAGGAACTATTCGGAAAAACCTGATCTATTTACTTATTCTTTATCTAAATGTGTCAAACTTAAGAAGTGATTGGATGTTTGTCGCTCAATTACGTTGTAACTACTGAACGTATTATAGCTTAGATTTTATTGAAGCTTAGATTTTTTATCTGGATTAACAAATATACTTTTTAAAATAAAGAGTTCCTTACTGAACTCTGAAGTTACGCAGACAAAGTCACCGTCAGATTTTAGTATTTTAAAAATATGATAGTTGGGATTTTTCTCTCAATGGCGTCGACATGACTAACTGGATTGGTTTTGAAACTTGGATCTGTAGAATTGGCACCACGCCATCCTGAATAATATCACACACCGGGATTTCTTCACGACCAACATCACGTCAGCTATTATCGAACTGAGTGGATTTACTCTTGATGATGGCAAAAGATCAAGTAGCATAACTTTCTAGTAGCATAAAGTAGCCTAGCATACAATACAACTTACGTTGATACTTTAACTTCATCACATTTTTCAGAGATCAACGCATTAGCAGATGTGGCAATGAACCGCAAGTCTACCGCCTGCTTTTTGCTATGCTTTGACGTCACAAACGTCATCGGTCAATTTGATAACGCCGACGAAAGCCTTCCTTCCACTCGACACCACCAAAACGACACCATCGGTGGTGTCGTATGGAATCACTAGTTCATACGACACCACCGACTAATAGTGAGGTTATCTACATACAAAGTTGTTGATATGAAAACTCCAATTAAGTTCAAGCAGTTTCATTAATGAGGTATGTCATTTGATAAAGTTTATATTTATCTGTCACTCAAATATTTATCTTGACATTGTTCATTGCAATTTGCATATTATTGTGTTTCCGTCCGAATATTTTAATTTATTACAATGGACATGGATACTAATACTGACGATATAAAATACATAAAAACTAATGGGGGGACAGCACATCACTAGGGTGGTGTCGTATGGGCTAGAGCAGGGGTCGGCAAGTAGTTTTAAGTGCGGTCCGGATGCTGTGTGAAAATTTTAACGAGGTCCGGAAAAAATCCTTCGGGTAATAATTAAGCGCTATTTATTTATTGTACGGTTTCAAACTAAATGAAAAAACACAAGACCATCAATGCGTTAAAAATATACAGACGCCCTTCCGTGAGCCAGTTCTTTAAATGTTTGGCTGTCGAGAAGAACAGTAAATTCGATTTGTTTCTTGTGTCTTCTAGGTGGCCGTTGGCGTCGGTTAATATTGAATGATATTTGTTTTCAAAACAATAATTTTTGAGAGAGTTGACTCACGTAGGTACGTAAATCGAGTATGTAGGTACGTACCAAACGTAGTAGGCAAGTTGATAGCTAGTTTTTATAATTTCCATATTTTTCTGAGATGTGTTTGGCCCAAGATTATTCAGATAGGTACAGTTTTATACATTTGCATCTTCTTGAATATCAATTATTTCCATTTGAAGTCAAACCTTTGACAAATTATACAATTGGCAGTAAGTCAGCCACAATGGCTCTAAAGTAGTTTATGAGAGCTTCGTACACCATGAGACGATTGAAAGTTTTTTTTCCGAAACCAGAGCAATTTACCAGAGCAGAAGCCAAGGTTTGCACTCAGGTTTTGACCAGGTTTCCAAAACGGTGCAACAGTTTTTCTCTTAGATCTGCTTTTGCTGCCTCAGTTGTTGTAATGATGATGGCGTCCTTGTCCACGTCGAAGTGCCTAATCACCCATGTTGTCTTTCCATATCCTGGAACTTCGTTGACCACGGTATTCTCGGTACCTCCCAGTTTTCCAACCCACTTTGACGTTTGAGTTCCCTTCGATAGTCTTGGTCATATTTTATCATCATAATCTTGGTGCATGGGGCAGTAACTACAATTGGGTCGTTTGGTGGTGTCGTATAAACATGTCTTCCCGCGCGCTCTGTCTCTTTTTCACTCAGTGTCACGAAACCATTGTTTGCACTGTTACCTGCCATATACTGTCCTGTCATGGTTCCCTTGATGACCCGGGAAGTTTAAGTTAAGGATATTATTGTAACTGGCTGCTTCGGCTTCCACGAGTTTCGCCTTTAAAAGGCTTTCGCTTCCTAGCCTATAGGACTGCATGATATTTTTGCAGGTCTTGAGGTTGACTCGTCATGTCGCTCTCAGTGTGGCTATAAATTCGATGAAAGCATTACGTGCGTGGCTCCGCGGTTACGAAGCCGTGATATAGAGGGCGGTTCAACCTGTCCCATGTCGGTTCTTGCTCGGCTCATTTGTTGCTATGAAGCTGCTTTGGGGTCCTTGACGTCAAGGGGTGATGTATGGGATGACATTCGGAGTATGCTCTCTCCTGCAGCGTTGAAGACAGTCACGTCGTCGACAGTCAGGCTCTGCTGCCGCTTTGATTGGCTATGGCTTTTTCCTAGGCTGTACTCTTTTGGAGCTGGTTTGGTCGAACTAGGAACAGGATGTTCCCAGATGTCAGTTGCATTTGTTTGGTCGTGCGAAGGGCTTTTGGAAAGCTCAGATTTTCTCCCCTATCTTCGTATACGACAACCTCATGGTGTTTAGAGGCCTCAATGCAGCCCAGCCGGTCTGCGACTCTCGCTCTTGAGTATTCGATTGCCATCGCACCCACGCTTATCACCCGGGTTTTGTCACCTGCATTTCTGTTCAGATACTACCTACCTGCATTTCTGATCAGGCACTTGCCTGTGTAAAGGCGTTCGACCACTCCACTCGAGTCGTACACTATTAGCGCAATCGTTTTGTTTTTCGCTTGCACCAACCGAAATCGGTGGCCGTCTACCTCGCACACTGGCATAGCATAGTAGGTTTTCCGGTTCATTGTTGATTGACTTTGGCGGTACTCCCATTGAGCAGGCACGACAATCCAGGTGACAAACGGCCGCGTTTCCGTTCCCAAGCGAAGCAAAAGCTTATTCCGGTTCTTTCTTTGTTGCTGTCCATGAAGAGAGCCACTCCACGGATACGGATCCCTACCTCTCCTCGATCTGCGTTCTCCAGTAGCTGTTGAATGGAGATGTTTTAGGAGGAGTTACCTCGGGCGGGGGCTGCATTCCACGTGGCATCCACGGACAGCGGGGTAGAATGTGGTGGCGAAGGGGGCGTGTATAAGTGTAGAGTTCCTCTTGGCCGCTATGCGGAATGAGCCCTCTATGACAGACAGGAGCCGTGGTATTTTCTCTGGATCTGCTAATATGTTTTGGATATCCGAAACAACCAGCCTCCCGTCGATCACAGATTCGAGCTCATGCCTTGCGGCCATGAATCTGGGACAATCGACCAGCACGTGTCAGACCGTTCCGGGTTGGTCGGGGTCACACTCACATGCAGGACTGCTTTTGATCTTAAATCTGTACAGATATTCAGCTATTGGTAGCAATAGTTTACTTACTAAGTTAGATTCTACGCAGCAAAAAATATTATTTCAATTGGTAAAAGTACAATGTACCTTATCTACATTTTGAAATGGAAGTATACTTGGTATTATACAATACAATGTTTGGCGGTCCGAGTTTCAACCTTTCGCGGTCCGGATACGGACCGCGGTCCGCCTGTTGCTGACCCTTGGGCTAGAGATTCCATACGACACGACGGATGGTGTCGTTTTGGTGGTGTCGAGTGGAAGGAAGGGACGAAAGCAGACAACTACATCTGCTCTCCGTATGCAGCGGAACTGAAAGCAGATGCAGTTGTTTGCTTTCCTACAAATCAGAGCATAGCAGAAAACAAGAGAGATAGGCGGTAGACCTGCCGGTCATATCTGTCGCAGAATCTATAACCGTTGGAGTTACATACGAGGGTCAAACTGAAAGTTCTTAGAAAATCAAAAAACTGATTACATTAGCCAGTTATTAGTTTTATTATATCTTTTCAAAATATTGTCCATTCACGTCAATACACCGCTGCATGCGATGGAACCACTGGGAAAAGCACTTTGCCCCCTCGTCCTTAGGGGTCTCTTCAATGGCATCGCGATACGCAGCCACCGCTTCTTCAGCATTCATAAACCGCTTTCCTTTAAGTTTTTCTTTAATTTTTGAAAATAAATAAAAATCGCAAGGCGCGAGGTCGGGGCTATACGGCGGGTGACCCAGTAATTCAACGTTCGATGTCGCCAAATGGTCGATCGTTAGCTTGGCGGTGTGCGATGAGGCGTTGTCGTGGTGAAGGAGGATCCTACTGCGAGGTCGTTTCTCTCGAACTTTTTCCAAGACAAGTGGCAAACAATTGGTAGTGTACCATTCTGCAGAAACTGTTTTTGATCCTCTAACACAATTGTTGCGAAATGACCTATCCTTCCAAAGAACGAGGCCACCATTTTTTTCCCCGCACTTCGATCTCTCTTCACTTTAGTTGGCAACTCCTCGAAAGGAAACACCCACTGAGCAGATTGTCTTTTGGTTTCAGGATCATAACAGTAAATCCAGCTTTCGTCACCTGTTAGTATGTCGAACACAGCATTTGAGTCACCTCCGTTAAATCTTTCAATCATTTTACGGCACCAATCCACACGATGGAGTTTTTGAGCCTCAGTCAAATTATGAGGTATCCACCGGGCGCAAAGCTTCCTGACCGCTAAATGTTCGTGTAGGATTTTGTGCACTTCACTCATACCGATGCCTAAGCTTGTCCGAATCTGCTGATAGGTCACTCTTTTGTCAGTCTCTATCATACGCCGCACAACACAGATGTTATCTTCAGTCGTCGCCGTAGAAGGCCGTCCCTCACGTAAATCATCAGTGAGATTAGTGCGACCACGTTTAAACTCATTAAACCAGTTGTAAACAGTCGCACGAGATGGGGCTTCAACGTGAAAGGCCAATCGTAGTCTATCATAACTTTCTTGTTGACTTAAATGACATCGAAAGTCATAAAAAATCATTGCACGAAAATTTTCTCGTGTTAAATTCATGTTGACGTGACACAGACAATTTTCAATTTGCCGCCAAATCGTAAAACAAATGACAAATGAATGAAGTATATACTCAGTAATATTGGCAAAGAGTTCTATTTTCAAATTATAGAATTATTTTTTTATTATATTGTTTATAAGTGGCCAGTTCTAAGAACTTTCAGTTTGACCCTCGTAACTGTATTTTTTAGTGGAAACTGTGCATCGACAATCATAGTATATAGCACACTGAGACTAGACTACAACTACAACTAGACTGAAAATATACGGAACACAGCAGGCAGGGGGTATGAAAACGTAAAGCTGAGGATTGGGTTTAATGGCAAGCAATGGAAGAAGCCTATACTCGGGCTTTGTCGAAAATATACTAAAAACATACAAAAAAATAAGGAAATATACATCGAACTCTTAAAAACGGCACAAGCGGCAAACGCGCTTCTACTATGGCGATGCAAAATCAGGTGACGTCTCCTGATTTAGTCTCAGTCGCAACAAGGAGTTGTGTACGTTCGCTGACAAGTATGTACGTTCGCTGACAAGTATGTACGTTCGCTGACAATTCAATTTTCAAATTTTTCAAACAAATTTTTGCCACGTTATTTTGTATTTAGATTATAGCATACCTCATCTTCGTTTCTTTAATTATATCGATGGAAAAAGATTAATAATTGACAAAGATAAGGATCGTCAACTTTTTTGTTTGTCAAACAAGAGACCCAACCCGTGTACAATATTTTTAATAGACTTTTAAATTTGAGTTTAGATAGAGTTTGTTACAAACATTCATCAATATTTAACTGCTAGCTGACCCGACCAAATCAAATGTCATGTCACGACACTGCATGTAAATGGCTTCGCTTCAATGTGGCTTCAATGAATGACGATTCTATTATTTGGTTATTACTCAATGCTCATACAAGAATACTAAAACATTAATTAAAATAAAGAATTGGGATAAAATTCTCGGCTGTAACAGTTCAACCGATTTTTTTTTTTTTTTGTTTTTGACGTGACTACGTCTAATAAATCGATGAACGCCGGCATAGTGATTACTTCCTCTGTGAGCGTCGGCTGCATGCTCGAAAAAGTGTCCCGCTATGTCACAGACTAAATAGAGAGATCGCTATGTCCTTTTACGCTCATTGTACGCTTGCGCCGCATCTATCAAAGTTTTGTCATGACGTTGTCACGTTAAACTATCGTCCAAAGAAATTGGAAAAGATCGTCCTTAAACCAACTGACTTTACAGACAACTAATTATTTTGTTATTTTTTCTTTCGCACAAACCTTAAGCATTGGCGTGATTTCATATTTTTTGTTTATGATACAGAGTGAAAGGACAAACAAGACGTATGCACCTAATGGTAATATAAGCAAATGCTAACACAAAATCGTTATATAAAATTTTAAAAGTTGACCTACACAACTGGCCTCTTCGAGAAGCTTGCAATATGTCTGGCAAAACAGTTTCTATTGGTCTGTTTCAAAAAAGTAAATGTGTCTCTGTAAATCGTAAACTGTACAGAATATTAGGTATTTAGGTACGCACATTAGTATACGTATATTTTTGCGTATAGCTAAATGTTTTAATGAAATTTCATCAATTTAAATGTAATAGAAGACTGTGACTTATCAAATTCTCGTTTCGAAACCGCAGGACCGCTACTGTACACGTGTGAGACACAGTGACTTATCTCTCTACAAAGGTTTTAAAAATAATTTACAATGTCGAGACGATCAGGACATCTGCCCGATGGATAACACGCATGCCCATAACAGCTGCGTGACAATGAGGTAGCTATTTCCATCGATATACATCAATGGATGAGCCCTCCCAAACTTCAAGCGCACGAAATTATGTTTTCGTTGGGAAGAGTGAGCTCACTCTTTCCGTTCTAGTCGGTTTTAGGAAGCGGTGAACATCGGACGTTTAAACCTATCAATATTCGTTGTCAACAACCATAATAAGTTGAACCGCAATATACCTCGCCGCTAGCGATTCTAAGGGTAAAATAGATTGGTAGTTGTAAAGCACTCACGCTACGCACGGAATCATAGTTGATATATTACAATTTCAAGGTGCTCAGGGCACATCTTTTGATTTTTATCGATGGCTATTTCAACATGCAGAATCAAAATCATTCCCTCGCACTCCACTGCAGTTATTACCCAGAGATATATATAGATATAAAGATAGTGGTAATATAGTAGAATAATTGAGAGGTAATAATATCTATGAGTTGTAATTTCTCTTGAAAACATTTCCATGCAATCCTGAATACAGTGATGTTTACACGTTACTGTTTGACAGTAGAATAACTGGTTAAGGTGTGGTACTTCCCCAGGTAGACTTAACCACGCAAAGATTCAGTCTTGAATAACACATACGCTGAAGAAAAAGTCTGCCCTTTCAAACAAAACAGTAATTATCACAATCAGTTTTGCTGTTCTCGAGAAATCGGAGAACACACGTATAAAACTCTGGGTTCTCGAATTGATTTTCTCCTTCTTTTCTGAAGTATGTTAAAAAGCTTTTCTGCATTTTAATTTCTAATTGATTACGCCACGTTAAAACGTAACTACTCAGAAAAGTAGATCTATGATACTGCGTCAATAACACTTTTACGGCTCCGCTAACAAAATTGTATACGAAATTAACCCCCAGTATAAATTAAAGCCTATTGTTCCTAACTAGAGGATGATTTTGGTCGGATTTGAATACAGAGCTTTGTTTGGAATGTCTAATCTAGCACGTAATGTATACATTACGTAGATACGTTTATTTTATGTGGCCGTTCTAATGGACCGGATAAAATTACCATTAGTTACATATTTTTTGCTACAATGCTTACAATATTGTCTTTAGATACTGGTTTTGTTGGGGTTATATTTTTTGCTGCTATAAGTATGTCGTCGAGAGTACATGATAGTAAACATAAAAAATGGTGGTCAAATTGATATCCTCCTCTTATTTGGAAGTTGGTTAAAAATATGCTTAGTGATAACCCAGCTAATTGGGATGTCATATTCTCTCTTTATAGCCCAGCCCGATTTACACTTCAATAAGTACGAGAGCGAGTTAACTTGCGTCATTGGCGTTAATGTAGTTTGAACGGCAAAAGCGAGTGGAGTGGTAAATTATTGATTAAGTTGAGTTGAATAGATGGCGATCCTATTTTTTTGCCGTGGCGAGTCCAGTCCAGTGTGAAGTTGCCCCCTCTCTAGCGTCTTCCGCTCTCCGCATGTAAACGGGCGAGTTTAGTACAGCACAGATCACTATCCATTTTCTGGATTAAAACAATGCGAAACGCAACTAAATCTTCTTCTCGGCAACTTATGACTACTCACTCCGCCTGTTTGGACGCTACATATACAAATACAAAATACAAAATTTTTTATTGCTGTTTGCAGGTAAGATAAGGTGATACAAAACATTTTAATAGTTGACTCATCCAAACTGGCGTCTTCTTCTAGAGGCATGCAATATGTCTGGCAACACAGTTTCCATTGGTCTGAATTTATACAATGATAATAATAGTCAGCTGATAAAGTCTTCTTCTTCTTTTTTCGCTGCTTACAACTTATTACTTTTCACTTAACTGTCTGAGTTCTGAACTCACTACTGTACTTATTGAAGTGTAAATCGGGCATTACGGATTTAGTATAAGTAAGTGCTACTAACTCTTGGGTATCTTGTATCTAATGGTACTCTTTGTAAAGTCCGCCTGGAGAAGTTCTACACCTTCATTTCCAGTTATTCGTTTTTTGTATTATAGGGTTTGTAGAATCCCCTCAGAAAAGTTCCATACCTTTGCCAGTTATCTTTTTGTATTATAGAGTGACAGCACGAGCAAGACATGTTCCTGATAGCAAGCAACACGCTAGTTTATAGCAGTCCTATTTTGCAAAAACATGTCGAAATGGCTGAACAGAACGAGTTGAAATTTGTAACACAATTTGATTATAGTCTGCAACAGCCACAGGCAACATCACATAATATAGACTGCAGGCCCGTGACCAAAATTTATGGGTCAAATGAACCACCAGGAGACCTTTGTAGGATGATAGAAGGGTAAAAAGTAATAAAATTCATTTCTCTTTGTCGCATGATTTTGTACGGCATTTCGAAATAATGGATTAGAAGAGGTAAAGAAACTGTATGGAACCAATGCCGTACATAATCAAATGACCAAATTTACTCTGTAAATCGTCGGAAAATCATGAATTTTTCCGACAAACTAATGATTAAAATTTATATTTTTTATAGTTTCAATACCTCTTCTAATCTATTATTCCGCAACGCCGTACAAAAATCATGCGACAATGAGAAATGATCGAGGGTTGCAAGAAGGGCGGTCCCTTCTTCAATTGCACTTAGTTGGACAGCTTACAAGTGACGGCATAGTGCTTATACCTTTATTTTATAACTTTCTATAATTTTACATAGGTCTCCGGATGATTCATTTGACCCATACATTTTGCTCATGGGCCTGTTGTCTAATAGCCTAATTTTCATCGCGGGAACGAAAACTACGCGGATAAAACCGCAGGATGTAACTAGTTTATAAGATTAGAATCCTAGTGACGTTTAAAACAATTATGAGATTTTATGACTTCCGTTTAGGAGCAGTTTGTGAAACTAGCTTGTGACGTATAAAGGGATTTTGAGCGAGGTTCCATCTACGTGATGATACGTTGTTTGTCAGTTTAATTTGTTTTAACTTGTTATGGGTTTAGTTCGCTTTATTCGTATTTGGGAAATCTGTTACAGGAAGTAGTAGAAAAGTGATTGAACAATTTTAGTTTTCTCAAGAATACCTAACCGTATTCTATTTATAACTAAACTCAGACACTCGGCTAAATTTCATAACTTTTGTGAAACTGAAACTCAAAACGCCTAGAATATCTTTTTCTTCTTCTTTTTCTTTTTTTTTTACACTACACCATCTGACCCCAAACTAAGCAAAGCTTGTGATATGGCGGCCAGATAGCTGATGTAATACTTATATAGTTTTAAATACATACTTATTATACATAGAAACACCCAGACACAGTGCAAACATTTGAATTCATCACACAAATATTTGCACTGGGTGGGAATCGAACCCACGACCCTCGGCTTCGCAGGCAGAGTTACCCACTAAGCCACGAGGCCAGTCAAATCGCACACTTATCCAGATCATATTATATTTATATGATTATAGACGTCAGGAACCTTCATGTAATGTATTTTATCTACCCTAACGGCACGAACCGGATGTAATAGTTAGCGCCCAACGCCCATACTAGCTGTGTTAGCAAGTTGCTCTAGTCGAGAGAACGGCGACTACCGATCCGGAGACCCCGAGTTCAAAACCAGGCGCACCACTGTCTTTTCGAAATAATGTGCGTAATGCCGCTTACTTAAAACGGTGAAGGACAACATCGAGAGAAAACCGACATGTACCCAGAATCTTTCAAGGTCATGTGTCATCCACCAAAACCCGCACTGGGCCAGCGTGGTGGATTAGGAGATAAATCTCCTTGCGAGAGAAAATCCCGGGTCCCAGCAATGGGAACATTTAGTGGGCTGTTTATTTTCTTACGTTAATTAAACGTACCCCATTGTAGACCGTATTGTCAGTTAACATCAGGCAAAATCTGACGAGACAATCAAGTCCAAAGCTATTATAATGAAATCTGGACAGCATACTACTAGATAGTTTAAATACTTTCCTTGAATTCCATCCAAAGTTCATCAAACGCGTCATGAGAAAGGTAATAAATGCTTATAGTCGTACATTTTGTAAACATTCGTTCAGGGCTGGCCCTTTATAATAAACCTCTAACCTCGAGCCACGAAATGTCACTGCAGGGGAACCCAAAGGGTTGAAATGCCGTTGATGAAAAATATTGTGAGATAAGTATTTCTTTTGTAGTATAGAGTGACAAAGCGAGCAGGACATTACTGTGTTCAGATTTGAAGGGCAATGTTTCCAGAGAAATTGCAGGGCTTAAAGATATAACATCTTAGATCTCTGGGTGACGAGCGCAATACAGTGCTATGCAATGATTTGGACTCTTCACACTCCAATAGCTACGTGTCCCTGTGCTATTATGTGGCAGACATGCTGCTTACTATCAGGCACATGTTTTGCTCATCTTGTTACTCTATCTCTATATATAAAAACGTTATATTGGTTTGTGTACACTTCAAAAACTCAAAAGTTCTGCACCGATCAAGCTGAAATTTTAGAATGATAAATAATCCGCATCAAGCATTGTTTTGACGTGATCTAATTTTGCATCACAATGTGACACAGTGTAAGCGTGGTAACGTTACAGATGAGTACTATAGAAAAGACCTTAATTTATAATTATGCTACTATGATCGGTCTGCCGCGCGCGCAGCACTAGAAGATGCTCAATTCTTAAATATCATTTTCATCCCACCAGCTCGGAAAGAGTACTTTTGCGTTCGATATCAGGGCGCAAACAAGTTCACACGTGTGGTTAAAGTATTCACCTCTAGAGGTTAAAGTGGATATTTGAATTTAGAACATCTACAACAATAAAGGTGTAATTGTACACTGATTTTCAATATCAAAACATAATTCAACCTATTTATTTCTACCTACGTATTGGTCTTGATTTGCGTATCAAACGTTTCTAATATTTTTTCGCAAGACACATTACAGTTAAAATTTCTCTCAGACTAAGAAAATCCTTGGTGTAATTAGTTTTTTTAATTTGTTTAGCGCGAAAACATTTCAAAAGTTGCATTTAGTAATTTTATTTTCAGGTGGAATGAAAAGTTACGTATTGCACTCGAGTTTAATTATTTTATCAATAAATATTCTTTTGATTCCTTGCTACGTTCAGGTAAAATCTTCGCCCGTAATAACTCGCTGCGCTCGTGATTCAATTTTAGAATCTAATTCGCATCACTCGGTCATCAAAATTGAGCACGCGGTTATAAAAAAACTTTGCACTCTAATTATACTACAAATAACTATTTTAATGTATCATTTTTAATATAAGGTAGTCTAGTAAGTTTTTCTTTCAAGTTGTTTTAGAAATATCAACAAAAGTTGGGGAAATAACTTCAAATTCTCCCAGATTCATTGGAGTGGTACGTTTAGTTTTCTCATGCAGATATTATGGGTTCAAAAAATTAATTAAAATTAGTTCAACGTCTATGTTTTAATTTTTATTTTAAAATACGTAAAAGTTGTTGAGTCACATTTAAAAAGTGTTTGGTTTTCGGAAAAAAATATTGGAACGTAATGAAAAAAAAATGTGTAAAAATTAATTTTAGTTTTTTTGGTTGCAAAGTGTATACCAAAGTATACATAAAATTGTGAAATACTTGCAGAACTAATTTGGAAATCTGCAAGCTTTTTTTTTTTTTTGAAATTACAATTATTTTTAGTAAATCTCTGAGTTGATGCTTCTACCATATCTGTTTTTTTACGTTATCTAAGGGTCCCACAAACCTCCCTGACAGCTATAAAGATGTTGGTTTCGCCAAGAAAATAAAGGGTAGCAACATCAATATTATCTCATAGACATCCCGCCGTAAGTTATGTTTCAGTTAAAACATTGGCGCAAAATTACTAATGCTGCGTCAATAACATACATCAAGATTAATACGGCTACAACAGAAGAGCTATTGTGAGAGCACCAAAGAATTTTAACCTTTATTGTCAAAGTCATAAAAGAGAAGGTCATTTAAAGATTTTATCACCTTGAGCCGACCGTTTTTGACCACTATATGAGTACCTACTACAACGCTGTTAACGCGACCGAACGCGTGATAGTGTTGTTTGAAGAATGTTCACATATTTTTTCTTGATCGTGGGGAAATATCTGTGAAAGCAATATTTAAACTCTACACAGATAAAGTACCAATTGTGTAGCCTATTGTGATGCAAATAAGACCTCCAATTATTGAATGAAATATGCCTTACAAACCTTATAAATATACATTTATTATATACTAGATGCACGCCCCGGCTTCGCCCGTGGTATATTATATAGCACTCATCGGGATCCCGTACATATCCAACGGTGAAAGAATGACTGAAATCGGTTCACTCATTCCTGAGAATATCGATTTCAAACAAAAAACCTCTTCAGCAACCTGCTACGCCACCTGTCGGAAATTGGTCGTACCAACTCAGATTTAGAAAAAAAAATAGCAAAGGTTTATATGCAAGGCACAGATTACTGAAATTCAATGACGCAATCTTTGACACATGCTGTCATGTGTCATGTCAAAGCACGAAACGTACGAAAACTCTCAAAAGGGGAATATTTTTTCCCGAATTTGTTACATTCTTGTTTCATGCTCCGCTTCAATTAATAGTAGAGTTATTTTCTATAGCCTAAAGCCTTCCTCGATAAATGGACTATCCAATAGAAAAATAATCTTTCAATTCGGACCAGTACTTCCCGAGATCCTAGCGTTCAAGCAAACAAACAAACAAACAAACTCTTCAGCTTTATAATATTAGTATAGATATACGTTTATTTTTTATCTCATAAGATACAAAATAAACGTTTATTTCTCTTTGATTTTTCGAAATATTTATTCCTTTGCGCACTCAATTTTGTTTCGTTTCAACCGGTTACTTTCTTCTTTCAGAATACTTGGACGAGATTGTGTTTAGTGATAAAACCCTTATCTATTTTTATTATCTATATATATAAAACTCAAAGGTGACTGACTGACTGACTGACTGACTGACTGACATAGTGATCTATCAACGCACAGCCCAAACCACTGGAGGGATCAGGCTGAAATTTGGCACACAAGTAGATTTTATGACGTAGGCATCCGCTAAGAAAGGATTTTGAAAAATTCTACCCCCAAGGGGATGAAATAGGGGATGAACGGTTGTATGAAACTTTTTATTCCTTGGGCATATTTGCATGAAATTTCATATAAATTGAGTTCGGCTAAAATCATGAGGTACGTATTACAGCGTTTATCGAAATTCAACCCTCAAAGGGGTGAAATAAGGGATGAAAGTTTGTATAGAAACGTTTTATTCCTTGGGCATATTTGCATGAAATTTAATATAAATAGAGTTTGGCTAAAATCATAAGGTAAGTATTAAAGCGTTTATCGAAATTCAACCGTCAAAGGGTGAAATAAGGGATGAAAGTTTGTATAGAAACTTTTTATTTCTTGGGCATATTTACACCAAATTTCGTAGGTATTTAGTGTGGCCAAAATAATGAGTTATGGATCACATTTTTTCAAAATTCAACCTGTAAAACGGGTTAAATAAGGGATGAATGTTTTATAAATATCAACGAACCGGACAAACCCTTAGGTCATACTTAATTTTTCACACACGTATTCTTTTTTATGACGTAGGCATCGACCAAGGGAAGATTTTCAAAATTCAACTCCTAAAGTCTGAAACTTTTTATTCCCTGGACAGTTTTGTATAATATTTCGTATTAATTGAGCTCGGCTAAAACTATGAGGTACATATCAAAGCGTTTATCAAAATTCAAGGCTCAAAGGGGTGAAATTAGGGAAGAAAGTTTGTGTGAATATTTTTATTCCTTGGACATATTTGAATGAAATTTCGTATAAATTGAGTACGGCTAATATGTATAATGAGTTATGTGTTTCAGTGTTTTTTTAATGCAGCGTCTAATGGAGTAAAATAAGGGAAGAAAGTTTGTGTGAACATTTTTATTTCTTGCGACATATTTGCTTTAAACTTTGGAGGATATGAGTACGGGAAAAATAATGAGCTATGTAATTTTAACAGAGTTTTCCTAAATTTAATCCCGAACCATAGGGGATGAAAATATTATATTAATGCACAGAAGATACTTACATTTTTCCACATGTGTTTATTTTATGAAGCAAGCAAGAAAGAAGGATATTTTTCAAATTTATACTACGTCATAGTGGATAAATTTTTGTACGAACTTTATACTCCTTGGACATGTTCTAAAGACTATAACGAAGAGCTTTGACGGATTACTTTTGTTATAACAACGTCTAGGCTGAGCAAGGCGTTCACAGACTAAGTAGAGAGATACTCTAAGGCATTGCTTGAATGAATTTTCATGATGATTACAACACTGGTATATACAAATTGAGACTGAATCGGTTTCTTCTAGGATATCAAGCTCTACCGTAGACCGCATCATCACTTAACTTCAGGCGACATTGCGGTCAAGAGTAAACCTATAGCAGTTAAAACATTTATTTGCATGAAAATTAAATTAATTAACTATGGCAAAAATAATGACCGTATTAGTTTTCCAAAATTCAACCCCTGAGTTGGTAAAATAGGGAATTAAAAATACATATTAACGCACAAGCTTAAGGGTAGGCCTATTATAGATGAGCATTATTTATGTTATTATTTGACGCACACGCTATGCGCTATCCAAGTAGGAATCTAAAATAACAAATAACTTACTGAACGCGAGCGAAGCCGCGGGTTAATGCTAGTAGTATATAAATGTAAGTAATATCTTTAACGAGATAGAGAAGCACTAGATTATCATAGTTTCGGGCATCGATAGGAGCGAAAACCATATAACCAAACGCCTTTTACTTCTTCTAGCATAAAGTTGATGCTACATTTGAATAATGAATAATATAGAGCATAAAATTGAGATGGCGAAGAAAAGCGAAAGAGTCACGCCGAACTGCAATTGCACGATTAGAACTGAAACTCCAAAGTCGTAGATTAGGCTAATGTTGCACATTTCAAAACTTTAACTGCCCATTAAAATTCACACACCATTTGTGTGTAAATGAATTGATGATTGTTTGTCATTGTTCACACTATTCAAATAGGTTATGAAAATGACACACACACTTAGGTAAACATTAAGACTAGTGAAACAAACGACGGCCTTAATGCTCAAAGAGATCTCGTCCAGTAAGTGAGTATGAGTGTCTATTTAAACGTACGTCGATGTACAAAGGCAAGTCGGGGGTCCACGCTGATGCAATTCCGTTTTACGAGGGTCACCGGCCACGTTTGAGATTTGGACGTGATTATTAAACTTAGGTATTCGTACCGTCCGGAGTAACTATCGTCACAAAAACGATATAATTGTCATAAAACTGATATAAAATCCGCAAACGACAACAGTTTTAAATAACATTAACATTACAGCCCATTTTATCTCTCAGATAACAGAGTAATATACATAGATCAATACTCAACGCGTTTGGGCCATACTTTGAGCTAAAAACTTTTTGAGACAAAGTATGAAACTCTTTGAAAACCATCTTATCTCTGAAGTTGGATCACACTTCACACGGTGTGTTAAATGTACACACACACAAACGCTCTTAGATAGAGAATAAGTAAATAGATCCGGTTTTTCCGCACGGTTCCTTTGTATCAATCGTGAGCAGATGACGCGCATACTTACTATGGCACCAGAGTGATGTGTCGCGACAAAAATATAACACTTCCACAAGAGCGACGAGGCAAGACCGATCAGACCCGTGCAGACCTACGTTAAATCGTGCCATAGAGATTTTAATCGGAATGCACAAAATAGAGGTGGCGGGATGAATGACAAATTCCCCTACCTTCCCGCTACGCCGATTATTTTTTGATTTTTCTTTGTTACATGTTGTTATTTTAATTAAAAAAAAAAATGACTCTCTCTCCTACCACTACTTCCCTGTCTCCACCTCCGACCTCGTCTCCAACTCCGACTCCGCCTTCAGTTCCGATAAAGTTACCTCCGATACATACCTGATATAGACCCGTGCTTTCGGTGTAAAGTGTTTGTTCCAACTCTATACGTAGTATATGTAAACTCTTTGCTCTCACTCATCCACTCACACCTTTGCCTTTCGAAATACAGCTACCACTAGTTCGAAGCCAATGACTCCGCTTTATATGAAACGATAATAACGATCTCTTTCAGATCTATTTTTGACCGAATGTCGCTTAATAATAAGCAATCATGGAGACGTCGGCCAAACGACAAATATTGTCGATAAACAAAATAAGCTTGGGTTATCTTGTGTCTAAGAAAATAAATAAATCATCATTTTCAGCTAATTTCAGCACACTGCTGGGAAATAAAGCCTACTTTCTCATTCCCTATTTTGTATCTATGACGAACAATCCAGCAGGCGCGGTCCCAGCCTCGAATTTTGGAGGGGGTCACCAGTACGCAGCCTCAGGTTTTGGGGGGGGTCATACAATAAATCGAGCAAAAATACTTTACTAGTATCCCCAAGATTTTACCCGCGTAGTTCCCGTTCTAGTTGTTTTCCCGCGTTAAAAAATAGTCTATATGCTATTAGATATTTTTAATTTTCTTAGATTTTTTGTTTAACTTAGTCGATTTTGGGGGTCATGTCCCCCGTGACCCCCCCCCCCCCCTCGGACCGCGCATGCAATCCCGAACAAAAGTAAATTTAAAAAAATGGCATTCATAGGGACTGCCGATAGAAATGAAAACGTTTATTATTAGAGCACAGGTCCATGAACCAAATTCATGGGTCATATGATACAGCAGGACACCTATGTAGGATGATAGAAGGGTATAAAATAATAATATTCAGCACTATGCCGGCATTTGAAAGCTGTCCAACTTAGTGCAAATTGAAGAGAGCGGGTTCCAACCCTCGCTCTTTCCTTTTATCGCATGATTTTGTACGGCATTGCGAAATAATGGATTAGAACAGGTATTAAAACTATAAAAATTGAAAATTTTAATTTTTAATTATTAGTTTCGTCGGAAAAATCATGATTTTCCGACGATGTTCAGGGTAACTTTGGTCTTTGGATTATGTACGGCATTGGTTCCATACAGTTTCAATACCTGTTTTAAATCATTATTTCGCAATGCCGTACAAAAATCATGCGACAAGAAGGACAGAGCGAGAGTCGCAACCCCCCCTTTTCAATTTGCTTTCAGTTGGACAGCTTTCAAATGTCATAGTGCTGAATCTTATTATTTTATACCCTTCTATCATCCTACATCGGTCTCCTGCTGTATCATATGACCCATAAATTTTGGTCACGGGCCTGCAGTCTAATAGAATCCATTTGATGTTGCTGCTATTGATTGTTTTTTTCTTTTGTTTTTACAGGCAATGTGTCCAACAACCGTGTTATAAATCTTGACTCAAAGTCATCTTTGTATTTTTGATACATATCAGCCATCTAGGGATTTCAAATCATAATTTAAACAGAATAAGATTAATTTTTGTATGTATGTAGTTTCGCAAATCACTTCCGTCTGAGCAAATAAATTTTAGCCAATGTTTGAAATAATAACCATAATCATTTATTTATAACCAATGTTACACGTATCATACGATTCATAATAAATGCAACTGGAATATCATTAAGCGACCTTCCTTAAGCTGTCCTTACTTTGTATGATAAATCTAATAAGTAACATATTTTGACTGATTACCGTACTATTATCCACGTTTATTGTTGATTACGTTTACTTGGGTTGAGCAGATTAGGTGCGGTGTAAGATAATGATTTGGACTTTTAATTCTTTATGTTTCAATAACTGTGTGTATCTATCTGTGCTGTTTTGGGCAGGCACGTTGCTTACCATCAAGCACATGTCCTGCTCGTCTTGTCTCTCAATACCATAACAAAGAACAAAATTAAAAGTTTTTATTTACTCCCGACTACCTCGGATTTGTAATCTGTCGCCTCCAACATTTTGGCGGTCAAGACCTTTCATCATGATACCTACCTTAAGATGGGTTGTGAAGAAATATTTGACTAGTCCGCCCGCTGTACCATTTTGAATCGATATTAGTCAAACAAATCAAAAGTTTTAATTTTGATTCTTTGTTATGTTTGAGAGACAAGACGAAATAAACCCTACAAATAAAAAAACCGCATCGAAATCGGTGTACTACGGTGCCACTGACAGACACACACAGACATCATCGACGACAAACTTATAACCCATTTTTAGTCGGGGGTTAAAAAATAAACTAATGTGTGAACATCATTACGTTTCGTAGGCAATCTTACCAGATAAATTACAAGGCATCCAATATTTTTATCTACAAACTAGGGCAGTGAAATAAAAAGCTACCTATTCAAATTCAAATTCATTTATTTCAAGTTACAAAGACTCATACACTAAACACTAAATCATTCATAAAATTAAATTCGTCACATTACATTACAATTATATTGAGCAACTATTGAGCAAGGCATATTATAATATAGACGACTTTGTTAAAGATAGTAACGTATGGAAGAGAAATGTGTCGAAATTAGAATCTTGTAATAAGGTAAAATAATAGATTTTTAAGACTTTTGATGTTACATTGTTTGTACTAATGTAGTATCTGTATACTGTGTGTATTGATTATTTGTTATATTGTCTTCGACAAAGCCTTTTTACAGCTGCATGTAATTGACTAGGCCCCTTTACAGCTGCTTTATTCTTTTTGACGTTGTTATTTTATCATATTATGTACACAGATTCTTTGCCTTTTTGTAAATGACGTTACCAAGTGTTCTTATGAATTTATGGTATGAATAAATGAATTGAATTGAATTGAAAGTGCAGTATTGAGCTATGATATTAAATTCAGGCTAAAATACTGCGTGCGCTGTGCTATTATATTTATAGCAGGCGTATTGTTAAGTTATAAAGCGCCTGCATTTTTCATCTCATCACAACAGCTAGGTTATAACATATATAGGGCTTATAGGGTACGCATTGTGTGGATTATTAATTACATTATTGTGTTCCGGTTTGAAGAGCAATGTTCTCAACATATTTTTACCTATAAGTAATATATACAAGTGACCTACAGTGCAAAATGAGTGTAGTTTAACACTTAATTTCTAACTTATAAGTTTTCACTTATGTCGGTAATCCTTATTTATATTTATACTAATATTATAAAGCTGAAGAGTTTGTTTGTTTGTTTGAACGCTAGGATCAAACGTCAAACAATGTTCGATCGGACGAAACGAAGTAGAAACGGAATAGGAAAGTCGCGAGTATATTTGGAAATTACATTAGACATTCTGCTTCCTTGCCGCTCGGATACTAATACATCGCTTTATTTATATGTCGGTGACGCAGAGTTATAAAATTTAAAAACCAAAAGTGATGATTTTTCACGTCAAAAATATTAGTAGTATATAGCAATAGCCATAAATTTCGTTTTTTTTTGCTACTTCGATGTCTTTGGCAATAGGAAGGTCACTTCGGTAGAGTATAGGTGTTCTGCTCAACCCTTATTACCTTTAATTAGAATTGGTTGCAGTGTGTCCTAATTATACAAAGCAAACATTCAGATCTTATCTATTGATACCTCGCTTATCTGTATCAACAACGCTAATCTTGTCCATTCAGTTAATACAAAGAGTTTACATATATGTAGGTACTACGTACAGAGTTCAATTTTCCGCACGGTTCTTTTGTGTCAATCGTAAGCAAATGGCGTGCATACTTTCTATGGCAACATAGTGATGTTTTACGACAGAAGAATGACACTTCCATATGAGCGACAAGGCAAGAAAGATGCTACCCGTGCTTTCGGTGTAAAGCGTTTGTGCCAACTCTATACGTATCTAGTATATGTAAACTCATTGAATTAATACCTATGTACTCCGTCACAAAAAATCGAACCGAATTTTTAAAATTTCACTTAAATTGATTGAATTTTAGAAAAAAAACTATATAACATAACATAATATTTTGGTTTTACTCAGTGTTTACGAAATCTCATGTAAATATTTTCAAACATTAAAAAGTTCCAAACAACCTTTCATCCCTTATTTCACCCCTTTGGAGGTTGAGTTTTGAAAAATACTGTAATACATAATTCATTATTTTGATCATGCTCAATTCGTGCGAAATTTTATGCGAATACGTTTAAGGAATAAAATGTTTCATACAAACTTCCATCCCGTTTTTTACACCCTTAGGGGTTGAATTTCGTAATGATATTTCGTAAGCACTGAGTAAAGCCAAAATAATATGTTATGTTTTATAGTTTTTTTCTAAAATTAAATCAATTTAAGTGAAAAATTAAATAAAAAAATTAATTGTTAATTAATCATATTCTGGACTGAAATTTTTTAGGCAACCCATTTGTAATATATTTGTTTACATATTAAATTACATATGAAACACTTCTCATCCAATAATCAGCTCGGTGAAGGTCGTTGTATAGCGGGATCTTCTACTAAGTATAAGATTGTAGAAATTCAGGTTAATACTTCTTGCGTTGAAGATATTACAAGGAGTAAGGGAAGAATAATCTTCTTACGTGTGTAGGTACCAATTTAACAACTCTTCTTTTATGTAACATCAGATTTATTCTTGCTTCCAAAGGTGATCCCCAAAAAGTGGTTCGAAATAGTACAATGACACTACTCCTACATAGCGTTTCTTTTTTGTTTTTGGTACATGCAAAGAGTTTACATCTACCTATAGAGTTAGAACAAATGCTTTACTACACCAAAAAGACGGGTCTGATCGCTCTGGTCTTGTCGCTATTGTAGAAGTGTCATACTGTTGTCGCGGCACATCACTATGTCGCCATAGCTAACAAACACGTCATCTTCCTACGAATGGTACAAAGGAACCGTGCGGAAAACCCCTTATTCTTTATCTAAAGAGAGATGGTCATCAAATGGGCATTCTTCTGATCTTATCAATATTTGCGCCATCTAGACTTTTCAACGTGAACTCATACAATGGTTAAAAGAATCATTTCTGTCATGTTGTTAAAATGCGAAAGTATATCGACAGATGGCGTTAAATAAAACTTTTTATTCAAGTCTAAGAATCAGAATCAGAATCAGAATCGTTTATTGCATAACTGTGTACAAAAAAGATGGTAGGTACAAACGTCATTAAGTAACAACAGTTTACCCATTTCGGGCGTGCAATATAAAGTTTTACATACATTTAAAATATTACGAATATAACACATTTTACCTACATGGTAACATTATTACGTATTTACATAGTTAGAAAATTAAAGATAAAAATGAAATATGTTAAGAAAAGTTGAAAAAGAATATGAAACATGCAGTAGTTAAGAAAAGTTAATATGTTACCTAATCTATAACAATCTACGCTAAAGAACAATTTTACCCTAGTCTCAAATACCTTTATAATTACAGAAATTTATTTACAACCACAGTGATAAATACTTAATGCATGGTAAACACTTTAAGAATTAAATATAAACTAAGCAAAAATTAAAATGTTATATTGCCCATTGTTAACCTTATCTATTATCTAAATACAAACAAAACTATAATAATCAGCATCATTCATTATTCATTTTCAAAATATTCGCTTAACTTATAATAGACCTTCGATACAAGCCATTTTTAAAGTTATTTTGAATTTGGCTGTTTTAATGACTTCAGCTCCACCGGTAGGTGGTTGTATATTTAATCGCAGTATAAAATGCGCTATTGAAAAATATTGCATTGTTGACTTGTCGAACAGAAATGTTAAATTTATGCTTGGTACGTAAAGTATCAGCACGGCTTGAAGGTATGTTGAAAAAATGCTTTCATTATTTTTACAAACGTGCATATTTCTAATATATATATTCCTGTTAGAGTCAATAACTTATTTTCCTTGAAAACACTTCGTAAAGAGTCAGTGCTTTTTAAGTTAAATATTACACGAAGGCATTTTTTGTAACAAAATGTAGATCCTACGTCTGTTGAGTTTCCCAAAATATTATACCGTGACTTAAATGAGGATATACATTTCCATAGTATGCGTCTGTTGCAATAGCCTTAGAAGTGGCTTCTTTAATTATAGATAACGCATAGCAATTTTGCGATAATTTAATATTTAATTTACGAATATGTTGTTTCCAGTTTAAGTTTGTATCTAATGTCATTCCAAGAAAAATTGTTTCATTGACAGTGTTGACTTGATTCCCTTTGTGTTCAATGTTCAACGGGATAGGGGTTTGCTTATAGTTTCTAAAATTCATCAATTTAGTTTTATCAATATTAACTTTTAAATTCAAACTTTCTAAGTATTTTATAACAAGGCGTAATACATAATTTACTTCAGTTTCAAATTCTGCAAAAGACTGAGTGGATTTTGGGATATATATTGTGGCATCATCGGCAAACATTACAGTTAAGTATTTAGTTACATATGGGAGTTCGTTTATGTATATCAAAAATAGTAACGGCCCAAGAATACTACCCTGTGGAACTCCTGATGTGATATTCATGTATTTTGATAAGACTTGTTGCAAAGTTTTAGTATTTTTGTCATAGATATTTAGTGATGTTGCTTGGGTACGATTTTCCAGGTAAGAGGCAATTAGTTTCTGAGCTTGACCTCTGATTCCTATGTGTTCCAATTTGTTAATTAATATGTTGTGTTCTACGTAGTCAAATGCTTTAGATAAGTCTAAAAAAAAAAAAAAAAAAAGAGTCGCAATAGTAGCCCGCTTTATTTAGAAATAATGAAATAAATCATGTAAAATTTGATTCATAAATGTATATTACGTAATATTTGAACCATTTAAGCATTGCATAGGCTGCTCATTTTATGTTCCTACAGATAGGACTCAGGGGCCTTCTCTTGACTCTATTTTAATGCTGGTCAAGCGTGGCTTGATAGATGATGCATTTGCTCAAAAATATTTTTCTGGGAATGCCCCTAGATAAATATTTTCCGGTTTCACAACGATGTTTTCCTTTGTCGTTATTGGTAGTTTTGATTATAAACTTTTACAACTGTAATTAGAAAAAATACTTAAGCTTATCGAATGATTTCAATAGGTATACGCAACAATATATAAAAGACAATGGGTTATCATAATTATAACGAAAATAAGGCATTCTATCTAACTCGACAGAAAACCGAACTTATATTATATTGTAATATTGTCACAAGATAATTTACAACATTTTATGTAAGTAGGTACATGGGCACTTACATATTTATTATATTATTATACATAAAGGTATTATTAATTTATTCTATGGTAATAGGTACTTCATTGTTTCAGTCAATTTCGCCTATGTCAAATTAATAATTATTGTAAGTTTTTAAAGTAACTTTATTGTTCATGATTTACACTAAAAAGCGGTCTATTTATTTGGGTTATTAGACTAGATGAAAAAAAAATTTAGCGCCATCTGCCGATAACTTAGCGCATTATTATAGCACTAGAAATGCTATTATTTTAAGCTTTGTATTAGTTCACATTATAAAGTCTAGATGGCGCAAATGCCAAAATCAAATAAATCGAAAAATACTTTGAAGTTTTATACAAAATAAATCTACAAATCTATTTTTCAGTACATTTCCTATGTACCTAAAAAATATATCTATCGCATTATGATTTTGATTTTACTTCTAATTTTGGTTATAGCGGTATTTTCCTAACACTTTTTAAATTACCTACACATTCATTTTATACCAAATTAAATTTAGCGCTTTATTACTACTTATTTTTTATTAACTGATCACCGTGGTTTTATATCTTATATATGTTGTAAAGTAATTAATAAAAAAAATTGGTTGCCTGTAAAGTCGGTATACGGGCGAAAGTTTTACGTGACAACGACTTTGAGTGGTAAAATAATTTTACGGAAGGGACGCGTGCCTTTCACTTTTTATGTCTGTCTCTCTCGCTCTTAGGCGGGCTAACCATGCCCGAGTGGAAGGGACGCGTGCCTCTCACTCGCTCTCGTTGTGAGCGCATAACGTGAGCGGAGCGTATCGCAGTTTCTTGAAGTGTCACCCGGCAAACCAATTTATAAGACGTTGTCACGTCAAAAAATTGATTTAGCTGCAGGTGCTTCAAAATTTCAACTCATTCTATTCCTACGTAACTATAATATTATGCACTTCATAGAATTTCAGACGTAATATAAGGGAACAGAGATCTTGTTTATCTCGGATATTTTAAAGAATTTTAAATTAATTTTAATATTCTAAGAAATGGGTTTTCAAATTTCTCTAAATATTTTTTCTCACACGTACTGGTGAGTACTCGGATATTCGGGGTGAGTAGCAGAACTACGTGGATAAAACATATTACATTTAATATTTAACCTCTCGCCGAAAGTCATTGTCGTTCAAGATGTCTGTCATAGATGGCACTAGCTGTAAAAAATAACATCTGTGTTTTTTATATTTGTACTTTAGGGTTATAAAATACTTGGAGGACATGATGAAATAAAATGAATGTAGACGGATATAGTGTTTTTTATCAAAATATATTTATTTACAAATAATACCTACCTTAAGTAATATTTTTCTTACTTATTCTTTATTTATTCGTAAAATAAAAGTTTATGCAGATATCTTATCGACTTAACTGAGTAAATTAGTAATTTGAGTGAAACTCAAAAAATATCATACAAGCGTTTAAAAGCTGATGAAAAGCAGTAAAACAAATATTCCCTAATAATACAAAGTCATCATTTTTTCTATCACAATATAAATTCAGTAGGTTTCCCTCAGGATCCCTTACGCCGAGGATAACATTCTGAAAATATAATTTATTTTACTGTAATATCCCTGTAATGAGAATTGATAATTTTAACTTAAAGTAAATGATGTTGAGATTGCATATTGTCTTAAATAATATTATATCCCAAAAATGCTAAGACTAAGTATGCAAAATTGTAAGAATTTTGAACTTTTTAATAGGTTTTAGTAGGTTTTAATAACAAAAACTCAATAAAATAAATATCTAGATTTTTCAGCATTAATTCCACTATTGTGTTTACTACTAACGAAAAATAAAATTAAGAGTAAATTTGCTGTTTTCTGAAATATTTTGTTCACATTTATTCAAATAAACTAAACAGCTTTGTTCATAATAATCGGGGGCAATTTTGTAAAATTTCTTTGCTACCCCGATAATACTAAATATTATTATTACCTACAGACTGTTCTATACGAGCATTGCAAAAAAAATGAGTACCTATAGCAAAAACTTAAGTCTTTATTTATTCTTTTTTAACGCACTGTTAACTCTCATACAGTTTTCGACCCATTAGCAAACCTCTGTGTTGTCGGCTTTGTGTCAAAGCTTTTCAAGAACTTTTCAACGGAATCACCGACATTTTGAACAATGCTCATGCCAAGTTTCACTTTGAATTCTAACATCCTCTTGAAGAATGAAAATATGCTATTGGTTTCGTACAGAGGCGGGTAAGTCACAACTTCAGGGAAAGTTTGAGTAGGTTTCTGTGTTATAGGATCTCTGGGATCTGAAACCGGCGACGGAGAAGGTGGCAATGTTGAAGTCGTCTCTGATTTTAGTTCTGTAGTTGTCTCAGTCATCATGTTTCTAAATGTCGTGATCTCAGATTTCACTGTGGCTTCATTCACAATAGGACTTGATGTTACATCTGGTGATGAAAAAACTTCATAAACCTTAAAAGTTTTAGTTGTCAACTCTACATCGTTTGAAGTTTCGGTTGTAGGCGCTTTTCTTTCATTATTGATTGGAATCGTTGATACACTTTCTATGATATCAGTTTTATAAGTTGCTGCTTCTGCATATTTTGTTGTATCTGCTGACGAAGCATATACAGTGAAAACTTCTTCTGGTTTTGAAGGAGTAGGTAAATCTTGAATCGTAGTAACACTTTCAGTTATTGGTGCTAATTTTCTCAATGGAACAACGTAAGAGTCATCTATTTCGTTGCTAATAAAAATGTCTTTGTTTTCCTTTTCATTTCTTAGAATTTCTTCAAGAGAACTGGAAATACTTCGTTTACGGATGGGACTACGTTTCTTTCTGTTTAACTTTCTAGGGCCGTGTTCCGGTACTACAGCTGGTGTAGCAGTTTCTGCTAGTTCTTTCGGTACGTTTCCAACAACGAATTTGCTTTCATCCACTTCATTGCTTGCGCTTGATGTTTCGGTGTATCTGTCATCAGGTTCTTGGTCATCATTATTTGATCCGAGATACAGTGAAGTAGGAGCATAAGTCACTGGAGGATTTGTGGTCTCACTATAAAATTGGCTTTCGAAAGGGTATACTGGTTTAAAATCTGATTCAGACGAAGGCTTAATACCGTAAACTACAGAATTTGAAGAGTCACTCCCATAAGAAGATATTCCTGAAGAAGATGACGGTGCTGTGTGAGGAGCAGCATATATTGGTTCGACTGCAGCCGCTGGTGCTACAGCTGGATATGGCGCATACGATGTGGGCAGTTTATCGAAATTAAACTTTCCTTCTGTTGTGTAAGCGTGTCTGGTTTCGTACTGTGGGCTATAATTCACAGGTTTAGAGTAAATAACTCCGTGCGCTAAGCCAGTCTTTTGCTGAGGATAACGAGTATTATAACTTGGTTCGTATTTAGTTGCTACATGACGGTACCTTAAATCTTGTTCTTTTTTTACTGGATATCTATTAATATAAGCTGTTTGTCCCGCGTAAGGGTTGAGCTTATTCTTAGCGTGAGTTGGCATTCCAGCCAACACAGTACCTAACATTTCTTCTTCTGCTTGGCCATTTCCATCATTTGCGTAATCTTCTGCATTGTTTTTGTAGATGTCATCTTTTTTGTCAACTTCGAAGGTTCTCCTTACTGGAGTAGAGAATGGGTATAAGAAGTAACTAGCTATTCCTACCAAACTTGCCAAACCTAAAACTCCAACTCCAACAGAAGGCATCACTTCTCTTGAAAAGTAATTATACAACTGAGTAGTTACACCTTGAACAGCTTGTGGTTTTTTTCCAGGTTTAGCTGATTTCGTTTTGTTACCAGTTTTAATTTCAGACAAGCTTGTTTCATCTGGTTTAGGCTTGGAAGTTTTGCGTTTTTTTGTCTTATTCTTCTTTTTTGTTGAGCTACGTTTAGGTTTTTTTGTTGTCACAGGTGGTGTACTAACTTCTAATTCAATCTCTTGTTCTTTTGCTTCTGTAGGTAATAAAGCAGAATCAACATAGGCTGGTTCTTCTGTAGTTGTGCTAATTTTGTGTTTGTTCTTATTTTTCTTTTTGGTTTTAGTGCTTGTCTTGGTAACTGTTGTACCACTTATTTTAGCTGGAGTTTTCGTCACTTCAGCTTTAGTTGTTACTTCAGTTGATGTCGTTGCTGTTGTAGTAGAGCTGACTTCTTTGGGTTTTTGCGTTATTTGATTTTTATTTTTTTGTACATTAGAAGAGTCTTTTGATTTATTCTCGTTGTTAGAAAACCCTGCAGTAACTGGGCGTTTTGTAGTCGTTTTGTTATTTTGAGGCTTTTTGTTCTTATTTTTTGGGACTGCTGGTTTTGGTTTTTTAGTGCTGTCAGTTTTCGATGACTCTGTAGAAATAGAAGCATTTTCTTTATTTACTGGACTGCTTACAAGAACCCACGTCGATATTCCTTCATTTGAAGTAGTAGATTCGTTATCGGGTACGTTATTTTCAGATTCTAGTTCTTCCATCGTAACAGGTACTGCTTCACCAACGTGAGAATTTTCCAACGGCTCTTCTCCGTCTTCATTTCTGGTTTTTATTTTGTGTTTGACTTGGTTTTTCACTTTTGGCGGTATTCTGGTATCGATGACCACAGTATTTTCTGCAGTTACATTAGGTTTTTCGAGTAATTGATTGGCAACGAGCTTAATTGATTCTCGAATCGGAACTTTATTTTTCACGTTTCTCGAAGTTTCAGGCGATGATTCCAAAGTAGATGTTTGCTGATTTTCTGGAAGCTTAGTGTCTTCTGCAGCCTTTGCTGTGCTTGTTGCACTGTAACAGAAAAATAGAACAAATTATTTTTGATACTCAAATTTAAATAGGAAGTTAGTATTAGACATTGTATTTATTGGTATGAATATTATTAATTTTATAGAAATTCACAAGGCTAAAAGCAGTTAGTATAACTATTAAGTATTCAAAGGTCAATATAATTTTAATAGAAAATAAACAAAATATATAATTTTCTGTTTGATTGAATTGTTTAAATGGTCGTTGATGTTTTCATCCTATAATGATTATGCTGTTGGAATAAAATACTACGTGACAATAATGATCATTTTATTAGACTTATACTAATGCCTTTTTTATGAAAGTACAATTTATAAAACAAGAATAATTTTAAATAATTAAATATAATTTATATTCACAAAAATTTGGTAAAATTCCTTAGGAAATCATTATGTATATTTTATTGTGGGCAGAGCGTTTATTAAACTAAAATACAATGAGAACTACACTACACTACAAACCTACCTAACTAATTACTAACACTAGGCACACCTGAATTATCCATAGACCACTGTAGGTCTACAGATAATCAATCTTAAATCTAACTTAAAGGATAATACATACATAACAATATATAAAATTACAACAAATGCCCCGAAACTACAGATGTAGAAAATATTACAATATTATATTTAGATGTAGAATATAAATATGTTAGAACCAAAAACATTAAAACTAACAATAGATACATGCAAATTAAAAAATATAACAATTCAGTGTAAAAGTAATAATACCATATAGATCAAATACAAATGTTCTACTTTATACTTATTACGAACCTAAGAATTAGGACCATTAATGATAAATCATGAATAAGTCAAAAAAAATATTCAAAAAGTTCGTGGTCCGAAAGAGCCTGGGCAAAAAAAATAATAGTTCTGAGTATGTACTAACGTTCTAAGATAAAGATAACACACAAAAATATATCTTTAATCATTCATAACTTCGTGTTAACTAAACTGTTTAATATCAACTTTTATGGTCTTGTTATTGTAGTAATTCACATCAGCGAGTTCTCAGGAGCTAGTGATGGTAAAGCTAGGTGTTTTTGCAATTTTAATTAATGATAAAATACTAGCAGCCTCCCGCGGTGTTGCCTGCGTAGTTCCTGCTCCTGTTATTTTGTCGGGATAAGATATTCTAGTAAGCCTATGTATTCTATTTTATACTATAGTCTGCCTGTATTTCAAATTTTTCAGCCCGATTCGTTTATAGGTCACGACGTGATTGAGCAACAAACATCCATACATTGACATTTATAATAAATTACTTATTAAAATGGTATGATAATTGCTACTTAAGGACGTATCCCGAGCAAATGACCTTAAGTATTTCTTACCTCATCGCACACCGCAAGAAAGAGCAAGAGAGAAACAGTAGGATTTGTCGCTGTTTTACCCTCAAATTTTAGAATAAACTCTGTGTAAAATCAGATTTTGGCCTTTTGAAAAAAATATTTCTACCAAAATGTTCGTTATTTAATTGCATATCCGTTGGTGTAAGTACAAGAACCAAATTATGGCGGTTTTTCGAGTAGATGCATGATAATTACAATTATTTCTGGTTCCGTTGTGAGGAGATTATTTAAACAAGATTTCATTAACAAAAAAAAGAAACTACCATTCAAAATGGTAGTTTCTTTTTTTTGTTAAAGCCAAGAAATCGTAGAAATTTAATGTATTTTTCACCAGTTGAAATAGTCTGAAAACTGAACAAAAAGCTCATTTTTCTGGGGGACGCGCCTTAAATCATTGAAAATGTATAGGAATTATTTTTATGCCCTTACTTTAGTTTTTATTCACTAATTAACGTGTAAATTGTACATTTATGAATAAAATAGTTTGATTTTGACTTTTTATTTCGCTTCTACTGTTTTTAATTATCTTGAACTATTAAGTAATAAGATGTTAAATATATATATATATAGGGGTCGAATTGATAACCTCCTCCTTTTTTTGGAAGTCGATTAACAAAACAAAAATAACCAATAGTTTGTTTCTAGAATGTCACATAAATGTAAAAACCATTTAAAAATAGTTAAATTTCAATTGCGTCACATCGGTTTTAATGTTTTATTTTGGTAAATAAATTTGAAAGCACACCATACATATTTTTTTCTCAGAATAATTTATTTTCTACAATAAAACAAAACCCGACTTCAATTAAATTCAGACACTCGATTAAGTTTCCATAAGAATCTATCACAACGTCGTATAAATAAATACATGAAATCTAATTTTAGTTTTTGTGCATAATTCAAAAACCGCAGCACCGATTTTGATAAAATGTATATATAAACTATGACCTTCTAAATAAAGAACAAAATCGATTGACAGTTGGTGGTGCTATCACGTAAAAACAGACAATCAAATTGAGCGCCTTCTTCTTTGTTAGTTGCGGTTTCTTCCAAAATATAGGTAATTCTACTACTACACAACATAATTTTTTCTTGGTGCTGTATCAGTGTATAATATGTTTATTTACATTTCCACTTACTGTATGTACTAGGTTTACTTAAACACAAACTGCAAACAATAATTAAGAATAACACTACTATTGCTTGTTATTTTCACAATTACCAAAAGTCAATAGTCGCGTAAGTGAAGTTCAATTTTTTTAACATTTTCATACTATATTTTAACAGCTGAAAAGATTATTTGACACGAATAGACCAGGTTTCTCTTTTCTTTCGCTTATTTTTTCTGATATTATCAGAAACAAAAGTAGTATTTTGAACTCTCTCTTTTATAGTTTTAGTAATGTTTGTCAACCAGTTTTTAATTTTCTGTACAAATGGCGGAGCAGTTGTGGTTGATGATTCATCTTCGTTGCTCCTCCGAGACAATGGTTTCCATCTCCTATTATCAGGAAACGAATGTAAATGCCAGGTTTTGATAGTATCGTCCCAGTGCCAGTATGGTCTGTAAACGTGAATAATTTTAGGTGCTTCTCTGCCGAGTGGTAAAAACCAGGGGGTAAACAAAGCTGCCAACCCAGAACCGGCAAACAAAAATGCTATTGGTGCTAAAAATAGAGGAAACAAGCTTATTGTGAATGGATTCACACTCGCTAGCCATCCTAAAGCACTTATAACGGGACGAAAAAACTGGACTAACGACGAAAAACTAAAGATATCGTCATCGTCTTTATCTGGTCGTCCAGGTTTACTTAGAGCCGATATGGGTGACGATGGAGAAAATAAGCTTCCGGGTTCAGCACTTTCACTCTGTACAGCGTTCGCTGCATTATAGTTAGATAGTTCAGTGCCTTCAACCGAAACACTTTCCCCTTCTGCTTGGTTTTCAGTCGAACCAAAATAGTCATTTCCCGCTGTTTCTCCTGATTCAGAATCATCACCCAATGGTATTCCGAAGCCATTAGGAAATAAACTATCTGGTTCATCTTCCTCCTCCGATTCAATGACTTGGTTTTTGTTAAGAACATTAGTGTTTACAGCTATATTTAAATCAGGACAAGCTTCTTTAGCTTGACCTTGAAAAGTGTTATTTAGGGTTAAATAAATGGTTGGACAGTCGACGTTTGAACCGCTATACTCTTCCGGTCGTATAACTATCCTTTCTGTGTATGCTGATGCCGGCGGAAAAGTAGACACTTCATAATCATTGCCATGCGATGGCAAATTATTATGATAGTTATAATTCAACGGCCTAGTTACTTGCGCTGGTTTTGGAGTTGTTGGTTTAAAATATGTGTGTGTATTTTGGGTATGCCATGGCTTAGGGTATCCAAGATTTGTAATTTCTGGTGTTGGGCTGGGTCGTTTCGTGTACATATATGTGGATTGCAATGGATATCTATCGACAATTTGGACGTTATTGGAATATACGTGAGTTTCTTCAGAATAATCATTTTCCGGTTTGTAAACAGCAGTGTAATAATTAGCTGGGTGACGATTTTTTAAGATGGGTTCATCTTTAGTACTCTCAGTACTTGTGTATTCATTTACATGATCTTTGTTTTTAAAACTAGTATGACCAGGTTCTTCTGATGTTATAGTTTCATATGTAAAATTCAAATCCTCAAATTTTGTTTCATCTTTCCATTTTGTCAGAACTTTCTTGATTGCTGGCTTGGGTCTGTCACTGTTAATTTCTGGGATTTTCACTTTGTTAGTTATTGTTTGAGGTGGTTTCTGTCTCCGATCATAGTTATTCTTATTTTTAGACATGTCTCTGATGACTACGTTTTTGATCAGACGACTTGTTCTATTTGATGTATTAATTGGATTATATGAATCAAAATGAAGATAATAAATAGAAGGTCTGACTTTATTTACATTTAGAGTATTATTTGTTGAGCTGTGATTATTTACAGGACTAGTGACTATTGGTAATATATTATTACTGTGACTTAAACTAAAATTGTTGTATCTATACCTTATTAAATTCTCTGTTGTGATTTCAGTTTTAACACTACTTGCGGGTGCGTCTTGTGGTCGCGCGTTTACGTACGAACAAGAAATAACTACTAATAACACTAAAGTCCATTTTAAACAAACACTTTTTCGTCTCGCCATCTTGAGCACGTTTTGTACCTGTAAAAAAGTAAATAATACATTAATTAATTATGTCAACTCGGCTTAATTTATGGGAAAAAGCGGTAAAGGCCATCTTTAATAAATATTTAATGGACATATTCTGTTGAATCATAACATAGTACAGTTATTTGCAACGGAACTTAACACGAGAGAGCATAATTTCAATAAAGATGTACGATAATCTTGTTTCTTGTTCTAAGTAGATTTTATAGTTGTATTCCAGTTTAGACCAAATGGGACGAAATGAAATATAACATTTTTACAATACGTTTATAATATCATGAACATTATTATTAGTAATCGAAATAAAAATGTGAATCATAAGGACTTGAAAACAATGTGAGGATTTTTAACACAAAGCGTACTTATGTCTTTTGTTACAAGATTTTATTTACTAAATAAATTTAATGGTTGTGGTTTTGTGGTGGTAATGATTAAAATTTTGCAAATAATTTGATTATTTCATGTGAAAACAATTTTATTCGCAAACCCAACAAAGTAATTTCATTACTATGGACACTCCATAATGGCACTCCATGGTTGCAGACAAAAGCCCAATACTTAATATATAATATCTAATAACCAAACACCATCATAATATAGTCTATATCATACTTAGTAAACAATCATGGCCTAGAAATCCACAGTTATTAAATTCAAGCTCATAATTTATGATATCCGTATAACTGAATGCACTTTCCAAATCTTAGTCACATCGGTTTAAAAAGAAAGTATTGCATACATTAACGACTTTATCATCTTTTCCCCTGGTTTTTCCAAACATTACGATCGATGTATATAATCTTTAGCAAAGATCTCGCGCGATGGAAGGTGAACGACCGCGCGGCCATGACCATCTACTGGTATTGTGGTATTTTTTATTTATGTATGGCATTACTGACCTGCTTCCAAACAGGCTTTTTAGGTTTTTGGGTCCCGTTACAATGACGTATTAGGGTGATTTGTAGGATTCGTTATGGTTTTGTGTATTTTTAGAGGTAAAACTTTATTTTTTAAAGACAAATTAAGAAAAAATAAATTTTACAAAAAATATAGTAAAACTTTTCCTTGTTCCTAACTAAAGCTTATATAGTTAGATTGTTTTGCAGATGTGATTCATCAGTTAATAGGATATGATTGTTTGAGAAGAAATATTTGAAGATTCTAGAAATTCTATGATTACGTACAATGCATTTACTGACGTAAATGCGTAACTTTTCATTGATGTATGTAAGACATTATTTTATTTATACCCGACTGAAAGAAGGGTTATGTTTTTCGCGCAATCTTGAATGTTTGTAAATTTCTTTATTCCAACGTCTTTATGGATTTTGATAATTAAGGTACAGTTCGTAGTTCGTAGTATAGATCCGTCTCAATTACCTGAGTGTTCTTAGAGAGTAAATTGTATCATATGTTTTTTGCAGTCGGGGGGTTTTAAAATAAAGTTATATATAAAAACCTTTGTTCGACGTCGTTACCTAAACCGGTTGATAAGTAAAACAAATCAAGAGGTTTGATTAAAATTAGTGAAAAATCAAATAAGTGGCCGCACAACGAGTCCAAATTTGAGATAAATAAATGAGACTTTTTGTATTAAGCATAGAGTAACAGGACGATGGTAAACAACACACCTTTTCATTATAGCATAGTGCTACACAACTATTTTAACGTTTAAAAATCTTGTAGTATGGAAACCAAATAGGTGACTTGATAGTTAAATAATCTGTGTATATTATACACAGAATATTATTTAAGTAAGTATGCTATTTATATTGTTATAATATATTTGCAGCTTAAATATGTGATTTAAGCTGCAAATACATACTTATGATGTTATGATACATAGAAACACTCAGAACAAATGCAGTTAGTGTTCGAATTCCAACTGTGGCGACAGGTTTGGAAGTAGGTGAATGAAAGGATGATGAGTGCTAATGAATACCTTAGGCAGGATTTGAGGTAAATAAATTAATGTTCCGTTATGTTTGTGAACGCTAGTGAATAAAGCGTTTTCTACCGAAATTTTCCTGTTCTTATTTAACGTAACTATGGCAATTTGTGTTATAGCACAGCACCTTTACAGCTGAAATACTTGACAAGGCACCTTTACAGCCACTTAAATGGTTATTATTATTGTTATGAATTTTGTATAATGTATAATACTTATTTTTATTTCAAATTGTAATCATGAAAAGAAAAAAGAAATTGTGAACATATGACGCTACCAAGTGATAATTGTATCCTATGGTCTAAATAAATGAATTGAATTGAATAGCCGCGTATTTTAATTTAGGCGAGTGCTGAAGGTTGATAGTACTCCATAGATCACATTTTTATAAGTCCATTGTGCCCTTTTACCTATTGATAGAAAATGACTGAAACTCAATTATTAAAAATTATTTGAAAATTCAATTTATCAAAAATCAAATACAAACAGAAACAATATCCTAAAAATAAGAATAAAAACAATAAAAATAAACATTCGTTTTAGTAAATCATCTTCAAATTGAATCGCTGACATAAAAAGAAGAAGATGAATCTACTAACCTAAACTTAACAATCATACTAGTGCGCATACCTAAGTAGAATTAGTCTATGTGTTATTCGCATTTCAAGATGGAGTGTTTGATGTGTAGGTATAAATAATATTTTCTGCTACTTATGTTGGAATATTGGAATTTCGTTTTTTTTTGCCTATATACTCTCTTTTATATAAATTACTGTTATTGTTATTATACATTATTGTTATGTTTTTCTAAATTATTTGTTTGTGTAACGATTTCTTGTAAAAACTATTTATGTGAGATATGTGAAATACGACTGCTTACAAGCAAAATTTTTGAACAAACTGTGTGGTAAAAACGTTGAACAAAATACAAACAAAGTACTCGATAAAATATTCCGTGGCTTGACATCTGAACGAGAAGAATCTCAATGATTTATTTTTTCCGAAAAAACAAGTACCTACTTACTTCAATTTAAAATTAAAGGACACTTGACAAAATTTTGTAAGAATCTATCACTATATCGTTTCAACACATTAGAGCAAATTTTAAGTTTTTGTTCATATTTCAAAAACCGCCCACTGATTTCCATCACATGTATATGACCTCCTCTGAACCTCTGAATTATGATCTACCAGACGAAAAAAAGCATCAAAGGCCTATTCAGCAGTGGACGAATACAGGCTGATGATGATGAGACGAAAAAAAAAAACATCAAATAACATACAGACACACAAAAAACCAATTGAGAACCGCTTTCTTTTTTTAAAACGAACAAATTGCTTGACAAAATATTCCGTAACTTGTACGGATGCAAAGCTAAGGCTCCAAACCTTATTAAAATAAGTGTCTACGGTAATTTTGTCAGCCAGTTCTAAGTCCACGGCTTGTTCTCCCGTTTCCCGGTATCGCAGGCGCATATTATGTTTATAGTTGACCGTAACATTCAACTACCTACTTAATTGAAACTTGTAAGGTGCGTTGACTTGACACTTCGTCTAAGTGAAAAGATATAAGCGATGGGTTTTTTTGCATTATAAAAATAAGATGGCATGTTCTTAAGTCTAGTTTGTCAAAGTGGTAAAAAAAGAATAGTGTGTAATTTCCATAAAATCTCATAGATGATGTAAGAAGCTTACAATAATACTAAGTTAAGCTATATTCCAATAACCAATACCAATACAATCATCTCATTATTAATTTTCCCCATAAAATGTAGTGTAAGGAGCCATCTGCTCCGGAACTGGTCTAGACTGTCCATTGAGTGATAATAACTTCTCTACAATAATCATGTTATTCATAAATATACAAAAACCTAATAATTTAAAAATAAAATTGTAAAAATAATAATTGTGTCCGTCATAACAGAGTAATGTTCGATGACAATGAACAAAAAAAAAAAAAAAAGCCACAAACAGAAGAGGAAAGCAGAAACAAAAGAAGACAATTATGAACATGTTGAGTCAACGAATAATGATTTAGTGACCTGGTATTCTATATTAATAATGACAGTCTACGCTGTTTATAATAATATGATCTCTCAGAAATTTGTCAAGTGTAGCATTAGTCAGTGCCACTCCTCAAACATACGGGCAAAAAATTAGAGTGTTTATTAAGACATTTCCAGTACTTACATATAAAAAAAATACGACAAGAGGACTAAACTAAAATGAATTTATATATTTATAAATGATAGGTAGAAGTAACGAAAAAGTACACTAATTTGATTTACAAAAAGTATTAAAATAAATCAATACCTTTAATTTCAGTGATAGTTAACGATAGTTAAATAGAACAAACAATACAGTTTTTTTTCTATAATTCAGTAAAGTTTGGTAAAGAAAAATTATTTAATTCAAGTAAAGCACCTAATCCTAACGTACAAAAAAAATATATACTTAAAATAACAATAAAAAAATCCTTTTTTTGTAAAAAATACCTTTATACTTATATTCGCTTCTGCCAAATTAGAAAATAAATTTGGTTACAAGAAAAATTATATACTTCAAGTCGTCTAGTCCTCTAGTCCAAAAATTGTTTTGTTGTATAAAATATATTTTTTATGTACAAAAAAAACTTTTGACTTCTATTCGCTTCTGCCCATCACACGCCCTGCTGTACACTCGACGATTATTATGTTAATGATATAACTGACGAGCGAGTGCGCATCGGCATTCGTTCCCATTTCTACCCGTGTTCTTGTTTTTATTGGGAACTTCGAGTCGCTTTCCAACTTCACTGTCGGAAGTTTGAGGAAAACCTTTATTTTATAATTGTTATAAATTTTCCTTTAAAATTTTGAAGTTGTTGAATGTAATATACAAAAATCCAGTGCCATGATGTATGTCACCAGTGAACTCTTAGCCAAGTCAACCGAAAAACTGATGACTGAAATGGTTTTACAAATGGATGGAGAGAAAGAGAAAAAGTTAAAAAAATGTTTACCGTAGGTAAAAAAAAGGTGAAATCAGATAAGACTGCAAGTAGTAGCTAACAGAATTTTTAATAAGATTTTTATTGTTTTCTCAGAAAAAAAAACAAACATCTCATTGTAGATACGTAACTTTTCGTAAATTTTGTGAAATCAACTAAACGCAATGTTTTAATGACAGCTAAGTAGATGTTTGTAGATTTTTCATAATTATGTTGATTTTTCTAAAACCGCTAAATTTGATAAGTTCTATCCATAAAAACAAGTTTGTTGTACAAAAAAAGAAAAAATATACAACCGCACTTCCTCTTTTTTGAGTCAATTAAAAAGCTACATCTGATTGTAAATAAATACTAGTTGCATTCTTATTTTATTAGCAAATAAAACGAATTAACGTTAAAATGAAGCAACGTAACCCAAATAATACATTCTTCACCATAGGCCATCCATAATCGAAGCATTAGACACCATAATAGTTAGCTTCGAACACACACCAATTTGCGCGCAATACCGTTGGTTCACCACAGACGGAAACACTTTCCACTTTATGTCACTTTATGCTTGAAATCACTCATTTTTTTATGCAACTACCGTTCTTATAACTACAACCCTAAGGCTTATAATTGTAGAGTAACAATCAAAGGTTAAAACTTCAATCGTATTGTAACATCACTTTTCGTATAATTTGTCAAAATTAATGGCTTGGACGATATCATTTGACTTGCACTGTCACGCATTGTAATGTAAGACGAACTGTTTGTTGTATAACTTAATACTCTATATATTATATGAATTATTAATGCCAATAACAGTGTTTGGTCGTGTGAGCAAAATAAATCCGACGGTTTTAGAGAAATGTACAATCGATTGCACAATAACCCCCGTTAATAATAGTTATTTGTTACACAAGAGTGCAAAGTTATTTTTTAACAGCGTGTTCAATTTTGATGACCGAGCAAGCAAGGATTCTAAAATCTAAAAAAAATATCTTGGTGAATATAATCGTAAGCGTTCGCGAGGGAATTAATAGTGAACAAGGTGTTAAATCTTTGCACTCGAGTGCAACATGTAAACTTAACCTCACTGGGGTGGAACAAATGACAAAATAGGTAGGAAATTTTTAACAGTTTCAATCTATTCTGTTGCCGTCAAATGAACATTTTCGTTGCTAGAATCACTCATTTTAGGTATTTCACATGTTTTTAAGTTTTTTGTTTTTAACCTAACGTTTTGACAACAACACAAACCCGTGAAAATATGGAGGGTTGAGGTACTTCATTTTAGACTGCAGGCCCGTGAACAAAATCTATGGGTCGAATGAACCAGCAGGAGACCTATGTAGGATGATAGAAGGGTATACAGTAGTAAGATTTCGCACTATACCGTCACTTGAAACCGTCCAACTAAGTACAATTGAAGAGGGGGGGTTCTAACCCTCGATCATTTCCCCTTGTCGCATGATTTTTGTACGGCGTCTAATAATATTGTTATATTATAATGATGATTTATGTTAAATTGCCGTAAACAAATATATTTTAATAAATACATGAAAATGTTTAATATGAGCAAAGATTACTCAATTATTTTAGTATTAATTTCCACCTGCATTCAGTTTTTGTTTCAACAAACCAAAAAAAAGTGCAATGAAGCAGTTGACTTACACAAGTAAAAGTGTAAAATGCAAGAAAGTGACATTTCATTAGCAAGGCGTCGTTGAAAGAGGTCATCGCTTTCAAATATGAAATGAATACTCAAGTTTACAATATACTATTCGATAAACAAATGCAGTGAATTGTAACGTGAATTAATAATGTAAGATTAACAATAACATTTATTTATAAAAATGCCTTCGCGTCAGACCACCTGCAGAGTGCAAACATTCAATAAAAATACTAAATTGACATTGTGATGTCATTAACATACCTAGTTTTTTTTTCATAGTATAGAGTGAAGAGACGAGCAGGACATGTGCCTAATGGTAACGAACTTGCCTGCCACATAAAATAGTACAGTGAACACGCAACTAGTGGAACATTGAGAGTCCCAATGCGCTAGTCACCCAGAGATCTAAAATATTATATCTCCAAGTGTCTGGAAACATTAACCTTCAAAGCGAGACACAGTAATGTTTGCACATTACTGCTTGGCGGTAGAATAACTGGCAAAAATGTGGTACTTCACAGTAGGAGTCTGCCAAGAGCCCTATATATATATATATATATATATAGTAAAACTAAAAAAATCGTTTTCAGAGAGGGTTCCGTAATTAATAACCCTTTATAACGAAATTATGAAACAATTGACATTAATTAGTTTTAACACTGTAAAATGTCTAACAAACAAAATACATTAAAGTCAAATACAGGAAATCAACAAATATACTATGAGCTATTAAGTAAGTCTTTATAAATTAATTTTAACTAAATCAATTTTTTTTATTCTAATTTTCATTTGCTTAGTAAGCATACTAAGCAATTGAAAATTAGAATTAGGCCAATAGAGTTAATGGATTGATATATTTTAAAACTATCAAATTTGAAGTCACGAAACATCGACAAATGAAGATTAAATCAAATCTGTGTCATGTTATTGTCTAGAACTATTAAAGTACCGTTGAGCCGTATTCTGGCCGCGATCGACACAGTTACACCATAAACGAAGGTGTTTTGTCCAATAGCCGACTCACCTTTTGAAACCGATGACTATTTATTGTTTTCAAAACATTTGGGTCAGGTTTTGATAGTGAAATGTCAGTTTTCAGAGCCATAATTTGGATTTTACTTGATTTTGTTGTGACTTGACGTAAACATGTCGTTTTTTTGTGAATTAATCGAGATGGCTTCAATGAAATTGGCCCCAATCATATTGGTATTGGCTATTATGATGGCGCAGATAATTCTACATAAGTATAAGTATATATTTGTACAAATCTTTTCTATATGAGTTAAACGGAACATTCATCTATACTAATATTATAAAGCTGCAGAGGTTTTTTGTTTGAACACGCTAATCTCTGGAATTAATGGACCATTTTCAAAAATTATTTCCCTGTTGATATTTACGTGGTCTTTAAGTTTTATATATTATATACCACCACGGCAAAGACGAAACCGACTGCTAGTTTAAAAAAGAAAATACAAGGCTAGTATAGCAACAATATTGGGAGGTTGTGAAGACCTTGCATTATTTTACAAACTTATACAGTCTTCAAATTTAATTTACATGTAGCGACTTACATATAATATATGTACAATGTTAAGTAATTTTATTAAACTACTCTCGAACGAGATACAGAAAGTCCATATTTATGGTACTTGTCAAAAACTAAGGAAAGTGCCCTTAAAGTGTCGTGCTAAAGACGCAAGCGAAAGTGACCTTAATACTTGAAACACAACACTGCCCACAGAGTTAAAGCGAGAACACTAAGGAGCTTTCTGCAGCTACACTTACAGATGCAAGCTTTAGGGTTTTCTTAGCAACAAGGGCCACGATATGGTGCTGTTTTATTCGAAAATTTTGTTATATACATTATACTATTTCACTATTATTCGAGATAAATAAATTTATCGAAACACTGACCATGATGTGGTGTGTTGTTTTATTCAAAAATTGTTTCTTATACATTATACTATATCACTATTATTCGAGATAAATAACTGTATCGCCACACTAACCATGATGTGGTCGTGTTTTATTCGAAAATTGTTTTGTATTAATTTCTCTATTTCACTTTAATTAGAGTTAAATACACTAATTGTAAAACATACTACACCATGGTGTTGTTTTATTGGCAAATTGGTTTATATTATTTTCACTATAATTAACAATAAAATAGAAATAAACTTATTGGAACACTTTCCACGGTACGGCATGGTACTGTTTTATTCGAGTTGTTTTAAACGTTATATTATATTGTTATAATTGTTATAATAATAATTATTTCACTATAATTATAATGAATAACACTTATTGGAACATTTTCCTTAATATGGTACCGTTTTATTTCAAAATTGTTTTATAAAAATTAGACTGTAAATAAAGAGAAATAAAATGATTCCAGGAGATTTTGCTCATTATTAAAACATCTTAGCTTGATGTGCATCAAACATTTCTTAGAACGTTGGTAAAATAAAAATTTGTCTCTTCGGATTGCATAGCCGCCAATGTTTTTGTCTTAGATCGAGGTAATGATATTTTAATACAGTATAAATGATGGTAAATCTAAATCACCCAAAAAAACGAAAATTTTACTGCGTATCGTACAATGGAAGAGATCTACATAAAATTATGTAGGTACTGTAGTGAACTAATATTTTTAATTGATCCAAAATTATCAGATTTTGAAATAAAAACTTTGGTGGTGATAACTAAATACAAATAAAATAGATAATAATTCATGCAGTGTTTTTGAATATTTGTATTAGTGAATTTACCATCAGTTCCGTCCTATCTCTATTTGACGTATATAATATTGTTTCCATTACTGGTTGATTAACTGAAGTGAAATTTAGTTATATCCAAAACACTAATAATATTATGATCTATTATGATACATATTATGATCTATATTAAGTTTTGGTTGTAAATATTTTGCAGCTAAGTTTAGTGTATGTATTAATGTGTCAATAAATGATTATCTTATCTTTTCTTATCTTATATTTACATGGTTTCAATGCGATACTTCATGTAAATTTTTCACGTCAATTCAGTAAACGATCGTTAAGGTATTTTTACACTGTCCTAGCAAAAATATAAATCTAATCATGATTTAACAACACATTAAAAACTGTGTAAATAATTTGTTTTTAGTATGATGACAAGTCATGATCATTTCTTACATTTTTTTATTTCCATCAGAGTTGCTAAATATTTTAGCCAAATAAATCACTTGAAATTATTTGTAATTTATAACAATACACTCTTTCAAACCGATTGTACTCATTGAAAGCATTACTGGCATTTCTCTCCGTATATTTTAACCGGTACAACCGAGAAGAGTTAGCAAGTTCATGTTAAATGTCGACAACTTCTCACTAATCAAGGCCAGTGACCCTAATATGAAATCATCTGATGTCAAAAATAAGAAATACAAATATATGATCTTTATTTACTTCCTATTTTACTCAAAAACGGGTAAAAATGTAAGAGATGCTTGTTCAGAAAAAAATCAGGCTTCAGAAAACCTTATAAAAATATAAACAATCAACAATAATACAATTAAACTAACTAACCTAAATTGAAATTAAACTATTAATAATATATGTTAACTAATAATAAAATTGTTAATCAAAAATATGTAAACTGAAAGTAGTGGACACCAAAACAACCTTATCTGGAATCTTTTTTTAAACTCTCTAAAAAACTCCATAAATGAAATGAGATACTGACAAAAACATGGATGATAAAAAAAAGGCCAGAAAGATTTGTGACCTTAAGGTTTCATATATACTGTTGTATAAACAACAGTCAGGACTGGTATTTCTGAATACACCAGTTTAAAAGTACAAACAACTTCATTTCTCTGACACTATGTCAAGAATTTAACAAGTGCGTGTTATGAACGAGGAATAGACGACAAAGACATTGCTTGTCTGGTTTTTGCTTCAACTAATATTTGAGGGAAAATAATTATTTCAGAATTACAAAAAACGTGTAATTCAAGGAACTGATTCCATAATTTAAGTTTTGATCAACTTTATGTAAACAAATGGTGTACTAATTTCAGTTATTGAGTGATGGCAAAGTTCTTATAAAAATGTAAAAAAAATGGCATGGGTTAACACAAATGTTATAAAAAAATATTACACTCGTATAATGCTTTAAAGTTTTCTGATTAAATTATTATATGAATAATAAAGTCAAGTGTTTATTTATTTCAAACTTTCAAAATTCATACAATTTGTATGTCTTTCCTTGGTTTTTATAATTTATTAATTAGCGTGTAAATTGTACATTTATCAATAACGAACTTTGACAATGTTATATGAACTTACCATGATAATGTATTTGAGGATTAACTCAAAGAAACTTATACTGTTACTGCTTCAGCTTTAAAGAGTTAAACTTTAGTTTAACGTGTTTTGAAATTTAATTAAACTTGTATCTCAAATAAGTTTTTAATAGTTTAAACACCAAATATCTTATGACCATTCGTGTAGGTTTGTGGGGACAAACATGTGACAGTGATTGTGTTCTTTCAATAGATTTAAATTATGATTTAATTTAATGTGCACTATTATTATTTTTTATGGCAGATATCATATTATTCTTTCATAGTTAATGGAATTATTCCCCGAGAAATTACAGTGTATAGAGAACAATCATCTGCTGGAGCTGGAGTCAGAGTAATTTAATTATAATATCTATCTTTTCTGTCAAATTTACATTTGTGTAGACAAATGTTGTTGGTTTATTTTATGTAGGTATACTAATTTTATTGGCGTATTCATATTATATATTAGTATATTTTACAAGTATCGTAAGTATTAGTATGTATCTGTATTCGTACGAGTATGTATGTAATTACTAAAATATTTTTAGATACACACCCCGCATTTTAGTATATTCTTGATAACCATTGCCATCCTAAGGTTGTCTGGAAGATATTGCTTTGAGCGATAAGGTCGCCGATAGTAACACTAGTATTTATTGTTCATCTCTCCTGTATAAGTGTTATTTATTTTATTTTATCTATCTATCATCTTATATCTCTGGGTGATCAGTGCAGTGCTAGGTATGATTTGGGCTTTTTATGTTCCAATAGCTTCGTGACACTGTGCTGATACAGGTATGCGAGTTCTGTACCAATTTTTGTGTTTTTTTCTTATATATCTCGTTATATACAAATGTTTTGCATGGTACTTAACAAGATTGATAGGTCAATAATACTGATTTTAGAATACCGATAGGTTTTTATTATTGCTTGCTATTTTTACTTTTTGGCTAACCTAACTTTGTTTTGAAAGCTGCAGAATAACATAAAAGTAAATTAATGAGGTGTTTCCGAATGATGATAACTGAATTCTCTTAATTAGCCCGTGCAAATTTCACTTAACGGTTGAAGCGTGAAAAATGCAGAAACATCGGACACTTACGGCACTAGGGCAATCAAATATTAATTGTTAGATTATGACTATGTTACGATGTGCTTTGGATTTAGTGATGTGAGTCACACAACTGCATTATTTTAACCTCCCTCCCGAATTTTATTTCAGGTTATAAGTATATTTTTCCCATGTTATCTTTTTGATTTCTAAAAGATCTTAACCGTCCTACATTTGGATTAAATGTAACTGAAAAATACAATTCACAAATAAATGTTAAAGCAGACTAAGAACGCTAAAATAAAAAATGCCCTACATATTTCCTAATATTATGGAAAAATTATATTTTTTTCTGAAAATAAAAAGATTTCGAGCAGTAAAATGTTTTTAATTGATTTTTGCTCACCTTTCCAATCAATTTTAATACGCTTATATGACCTCTAACTTATTAAGTGTTTATCATAAAACAAAATAAAAAGGCATTGATACACACAAAAGCAATGCTGCAGTCAATGTGAAAACTTCTACTTTTTAAAAACATGCCATACGTCACGTAAGTATTTTTTTTTTTTTTTGAAAATATTTTTTTTGTAAAATTGTTTTTAAATAATAAAATAAATATAAAAGAGAGTTAAATTAATATTCCAGCTTACCGTTAGTGTTAAAAAACCCGTCAATTCGCGTAAGAGATGCGTACGCACGATCTCTATAAGACAGCCCGACCGACTGACGAGCTAGTCAGTAACGGTGCTGTGTGCCACTTCCTTAACTGTGCTTGGGCCACGCTGGTTCACACTTGGATAGTGGATGGAACCAGTTCTTGGAGCAGTTCTTTAGATTTTAATGATGATACACAAACACCAACATACATTTGGACGGCGTAGAAATAAACAAAGACAATAAAATAAGAGATGCTTAAAGTAAAAGTTAATTTGACTGTACCCAAGAATTTGCACTATTTCTATCTGAATAGTTTTACAGTAAAAGTTAATTTAACTGTACCCAACGATTGAACTATTTCTATCTGGACACGACAGAGAAACTTGTATTAAATATGGATACACAGAAACACTACAGCCGATGTAGGCACATAATGACGCAGTTGGGTAGGACTACACATGCTATCAAATGGTCGCTCCAATTTCTTGATTCTACTGTTGTATACATCTAAATAACTAGGTATGGCTATTTCGATTTCAGGCTATTTCTAATTGGTACAATGACATGTAATGTACAAATACAAATATCTTTATTGCTGTTTGCAGGTAAGATAAGGTGATACAAAACATTTTAAAAGTTGTGTATGTGCATGTAACTAATCGGAGACATTTTTGAGTTAATTAAGAAGGTTATCAGATCATAGTGATGACTAGACAGCATTAACAATTTATTCGACCTACCACAGCCAATTCAACTTCAACTTTTTATTTTGGCTTCCATTCGGTAATGTCACCGTAATTTCGCCAATGTTCACACAGACAATGCAATAAAGTCATGACTTCTCTTGACATGCCATGTTTGAAATGTAGGTGTCTCCAAGAAGAGAAGCTGAATCTTAGATCTCCGACGTACTATGGAGCTCTTAACGTCTACAAAACTATTTTGAGGTTTGGAGCTTATAATTCTCGTACTTCGTGATATATTTTTGACGTGACAACGTCTTATAAATTGGTTTGCCGGGTGACACTTCAAGAAACTGCGTTACGCTCCGCTCACGTTATGCGCTCACAACGAGAGCGAGTGAGAGGCACGCTTCCCTTCCACTCGGGCATGGTTAGCCCGCCTAAGAGCGAGAGAGACCGACATAAAAAGTGAAAGGCACGCGTTCCTTCCGTAAAATTATTTTACCACTCAAAGTCGTTGTCACGTAAAACTTTCGCCCGTATACCGACTTTACAGGCAACCAATTTTTTTTAATATAAAAGAGTATCAGGACAAACAAAACATGGGCCTGATTAAGTAATACGCTCACATATTTATCACATCACAACATCACACGGCTAGACAAGTAATTGATCAGGAAAGTTTGATAAAGTAGTAAGTATAATAAGTACTTTGCACTGCTTTCGGATTCAATGGTGTACAATTTTTTCTGGAAACAGAGCCTTATTGATACAGGTAGGTATACAGTCGTGGTCGCATATTCATATTCATTTATTTGGTAAAGCCAATTTACACATCACATAGAATTAATAATTTATAATAATTAAATCCGAAAAGAACAATAAATAAATTACAAATGTATTCATAAATGTCATAAAACGAGTGCTCGACAAGCCAGCGCTGAAGCCAGTGTTTAAAACTGTTATGGTTTGGGGCCATCCTGATAGAGTCTGGTAGCTTGTTATATACTACTGTACCCATGGGATGCGTGAGTTTGCTCAATTTCAAAAGAGTTGTTTTTTCATTCGTCCATTAAATCCGTATAATTGGATCCATATAATTGGATACTGTGTGGTATTTACCAATGTGGATTCTGAAAAGAGCCTTACCACTAAAAATACTTTCAGAAAATTTATTGTAAGACTTGTTTGTTGTTATTTAAAATACACTAATAGTTACAGCAACCGGTTCCAGCAATTATAAAGCATTTATAAAATATTCTTGAAGTTAAAATTATATTGGTTTCCACGTGACATAATAAGTATGATAAATATTTATTGACAGTAGTTATTGAAAAATGTGAATTTGAAATCAATTAGGTAATAACTTTGTTCCGTAAGCTGTATGGAAGGGCAATAAATACCTACACTGGAGTGTAGACCCTGTATAATAAATACTATTTGATCTTTGTTACTAATTACCAAAATTACACGAACTAACTTCAGATACTTCCAAGAAATCTGAATGTGAACTATCAAAAATAATTGAAAACTCCCACTTGTTCCAGTAACTATGATAGTACAAAATGTTTCCACTGTAAAACAGTACTTGCCGCAGTTTTCCAACTTAGTATGGAGAAAAACGGATGATTTTTAAAATGGAATTCAGGATACTTTTCATAGAAAGTAAAAGCTTTTTCAATAGGTAGGTAGTAGTTTTCCTGGGCGTTAAGATCACTAAGTAATTAATTAAAGTAATTTAAAGTATTATTAAAAGTATCTATTTTTGAAATTTAGTTACTTAATTCTAATCGACCTTATAAAATTAATTGTTATTACTTGGAAATTATCATAGTAGTGATGTATGAGTATGGTTGCACTTACATACTAACATTGAAAAAAATTCAGTTGCGACCATCACCTCATTGCATGGATTTCAACGAAAAATCAAGTTTTTTTATGCTGTAAATTGTATCACGAAAAATAATTATTCGAATTTAAACATAACATACATACACGAAAGTAGTATTGATTGGGCATGGAAATCTTATGGGTAACCACCATGGACGTATGAACTCCAATCTTATTGTGTAACTTTATTTAAATTTTGTGTAACCTAAACCAAATATTGTCACGAATGACGTATTTTTCTTAGAAAAATAAAAATGATCGAAAAAAATTATGGTACAGAACCCACGACTGTAATGTAAGATTCGCACATGGACGGATTTACGGTATTTTGTTTTTCCAAATTTTATTTATTTAAACGCTCTCTATCGACTATAGCTTGAACTGATAGTAAATACGCCGTACGCTGTTGCGGTTCATTGTGTCACGAAGTCGCTACTCGGCAATAGAAGGCAGCGTCGGAAGTAAATTAAGTTTCTACGCAATTTCACAGATGGCGCTGTCTTAATCCAAATGTACTGCTATTCATTACATGTCTTGAAAATATCTTCTAAATAACAATTTATTTAACAATTAACTAATAAATTAATTTAATAAATAAATAATATATAAACATTTCAAATTTTGGAGAATAAGAATCAATTTGAATAATTCAGTTAAGAAAACAATATTTTATGTTTGTACGTTTTCCTACTAATTTTATGAACGTCAATGTTTAGATTGGACATTTGGATGTTTGCTACTCAATCACGTCGTAACATATGAACGGATGTTTTATAATTTATAGTATTCACCATACTTGTACGGGAAATTTACCTACTCTATTCTACGTATATTTTTTCAAGGGAAGTCGTAAAATATAAAATACCATTATGATTACTAGTATAATTACATAACATCCATCACACATGCTCAGTTCTATCTTATAGCTAAGAATAAAAGCAAAGAAAGCGAATTAAATCGTTTAAACTTTCCCGCAGATAGTTATAAAATACGTAATTAAATGTTATTGGTTCAAGACGTATACGTAACCAGTGGCGCCTCGCAGGTTTACTCGCGATTTAGTAGCCATTGCAGTCAAAAAAGTAGCCAGTGTACTTATTTTATTCCAGACCAATAAACAAGTTTAGTAATTAATAAATAAAAAATAAGTAGTCATAAAAAATAAATAAGTAATAAGTACCTGTTTTCCAAAACTTCAACTGTAAGGGAAACTCTTTAGAGTTATTTAATGTTACTTTACCGTATTTATAATCTGTGTGATTTCCATATGATTATCTATGCCCCGTAATATTTTTAATCAAATGAATATCTCCACCGAACGTAATACAAGCGATTGTATATTGTTTAACATCCAATTTAAAGGTATTATAAATTGAAGCAAATGCTTTTAATATTCTGAGATAAGGACCTGATCCTTCACGATTAATAAACAAAAAAAGAAGTGTGGTACTCGGAGACTGCCGCGGTAAAGCTATTGCATGTTGCATGCATTTTTATCAACATAAGCAATAGGGATGTTAACAATTTTTCGGAATTGCTTTTATTTTGAAGAGTGACATTTGTTTACCATAACAAATATCACGGGAAATCCGTTAAGTTGGCAACACTGCTAAGAACATTAAGTCTGTAAAGCTAATACAAATAAGATTCAAAGTCGAATGATCGAGTGGGGAGGACGGCGTTACGGCGTTACTTCCATCCCTCTTTCTTGTGAACATAAGAAAGAGATGCACGATCACTAAAATTCGGTCCCCAGGCCCGCGATAAAAGCTATGCAATAGCTTAAAAACTAATTTATGTTTGCTACTCTTCTAAGTAATAACTACAAAAGGGATCAGGATGAAATTTGGAACATAGACATATATAATTCTGGAATGACATTCAGTTCAACGGGATTGGGATCTACACGAATGAAACCGCGCGATACTGCTATCACAGATGAGAAAATAGTTACCACAGACTAAGTAGAAGATGCTCTTACTAACAAAGAGTTTACATATACTACGTACAGAGTTGAAACAAACGCTTTACAACGAAAGCACGGGTCTGATCGCTCTTGCTTTGTCGCTCTTGTGGAAGTGTCATACTTTTGTCGCGACACATCACTCTGTTGCATGTAAGTATGCACGTCATCTGCTTGCGATTGGTACAAAAGAACCGTGCGGAAACCCCTGATCTATTAACTCATTATCTAATTTAATCTTACTACTACTAGGTAATTAGCCATACTAACTTGGAAACTTCACATTTTGTACATTTTGCCAGTAAAGAGAAATTTATCGTCGTGATGAAAACCTGTGTTTAAGTAAATCGTGACTCTAACCCTGTCAGACTCCACCATCGCATCGCTTGTCATCTAAATCTCATCTGACTTTCAAGGGTTTAGAGTTCAAATTTGATTTAAATCTAAAAACTAAGCAGGTTATTACGTGGTTAGTTTAGTAAAGTATGTATTTAAGTATAAAGATATAGATAGCGGATGAAAGCTAAAACGTGATAGAGTAGAAAAATAGGCCACTGATATTTAGATACGCTATATACGTACGTCAATTAGCAACATCCCGTGGCTTCGCCTGCGAAGTTCCCTTCCCGTTACTTTTTGACGACGAAAAGTAGCTCAGTTATGTGTTATTGCAGACTGTAATCTTTCTGTGTTCCGAATTTTAAACCGATCCTTTCATACGTTCTGACGTGACTAAGTACAAACATCCAAACCTACAAACATCCACATTTATAATTTTATAAGGATTCGCATTTATACTATTAGCACAGTCTATTAACTGTGATATTAGAAATAGACTACAGGTCTGTGGACAAAATTTATGGGTCATATGAACCACCGTATTGTAGACCCTTCTATCATCCTATATACCTAGGTCTCCTGGTGGTTCATATGACCCATACATTTTGTTCACGGCCCTGTAGTCTATAAGAATAGAAAACGCTTTTTTTTTCTGGAGGTAACGTGTATATTTTTACATATATGTATAAAATAAAATAATCTAAAAAAAATTGGTGGACAATTCGTACACAACATGATCTGACCCCAAACTAAGCAAAGCTTTGTAATATGGTGGCCAGATAGCGGATATAATACTTATATAATTCTAAACACATACTTATTATACATAGAACACACCCAGACACAGTGCAAACATTTGAATTCATCACACAAATACTTGCACTGGGTGGGAATCGAACCCACGACCCTCGGCTTCGTAGGCAGAGTTACTATCCACTAAGCCACGAAGCCAGTATGTAATAAATAAAGAAAAAAAAATTGATTAGCAAAGGTTTTATATTCAAGAGGTATGTAATCTGTGATATTCAATGACGCAATCTTAGACACATGCTGTCATGTGTCATGTCAAAGCACGAAACGTACGAAGACTCTCCAAAAGGAATATTTTTTCCCGATTTTATTACATTCTTGATTCATGCTCCGCTTCTATTAATAGTAGCGTTATTTTCTATAGCCTAAAGCCTTCCTCGATAAATGGACTACCCAATAGATAAATAATCTTTCAATCCGGGCCAGTACTTCCCGAGATCCTAGCGTTCAAACAAACAAACAAACTCTTCTGCTTTATAATATTAGTATAGATTCGACGCCCAAGTCACGAGTTAGACCGACCTTCACAAGGTTGTACACATGATTCACACCTTTATCCCATACTGTGAGAACTTGTGAACGTTGTCATTCTTCGCGAACCCACTACGACTTTCCGAGTCACTCAATGGGACAATGCCTCGTAACCATTGCACTAGAATATCTATGGCATGAAGTAGTATAAATACAGTAGTGGTAGGACTCATAGCAGAGTCCGCTTGGGGAAGTACCACACCTTTGTCAGCTATTCTACCGCCAAGCAGTAATGTGCAAACATTACTGTGTTCCGGTTTGAAGGGCAATGTTTCCAGAGAAATTGCAGGGCTTAGAGAAATAACATCTTAGATCTCTGGGTGACGAGCGCAGTGCAGTGCTAGGTAATGATTTGGTCTCTTCATGTTCCAATAGCTGCATGTCACTGTGCTGTTATGCGGCAGGCATGTTGCTTACCATCAGGCACATGTGATGCTCGTCCCGTCACTCTTTATTTAAAAAAAAATTAAGGGGGCCTTTCTAGGACCAACCAGTAAGAGGTCTCTAGTCACTCTCGTGTCTGGGAAGTCTTGGTCTTCCATGGGTCTGATGTTTGGCCCCGTAGCTTACCCCCATACAGCTGCAGACTGCAGGGAGACCGGTGCACCGAAATACTGGCACTCCCATTATCTTTGTCATCCACCGTTTTCGCCACCAAAGCGTTAACAATTTTGAAGTGAACATTTCTTTTGGCGCACCACACAGAGATTTGTGGCATTACAGCCCCAAATAATAATATTAAATAAAATAACTAAAGTTACTTATGCATCGTCGATGCCATCCGACAAAAATATCGTAGTCCGGTCGTCTCGCTTAAAGTCGCAGAAACTAGAAATGCATTCGAAGCGGGCGACCGCCGCGTGACCTTGGAAAGGCCGAGCGCAGCCGAAGCCGAGCGAATGCACCCGATCGTTCTCAGTTAAAATTAACCATTCCGCAGTAACGTACATTCGCCCGTCACTTTGTATCTGTTTGTTATTATTTTGTTCCTCCGTGATATTGTTGTAACAGTTGTTTATTACAAACATTTTAGTAATCAAGTGTTTTACTCAATTGTGCATTGGCGTAATATCCCACTCGCCACAGTGGTGACCCTTTGTGAATCAAAATGAGCACATCGAAGGAGGAAGAAAAAAGACATTTACACCATACGATCTTTGTCGTGTTGGTGTCCGCCTGCCACCGTTTTGGCCAGAGGAGCCCGCTGTTTGGTTCGCGCAGATCGAAGGTAGCTTTGCTTTGTCGAAGATTAAAGACGACGAAACAAAATATTACTACGTTACTGCCCAGTTGGATCATCGATTCGCAGCTGAAGTCAAAGATATCTTGACAAATCCACCGGCTACTGGAAAGTATGAAACTTTAAAGTCAGAGTTAATAAAACGTCTCTCAGCTTCACGTGAGAAGGAAGTCACGCAGCTCTTGATGCACGAAGAGTTAGGAGGTCGACGCCCGTCACAATTTTTACGACATCTTCGACACCTAGCGGGAAGAGACATCCCGGATGACTTCATACGGACCATTTGGACCAGCCGTCTGCCAACCAGCCTGCAAACTGTAATTGCATCGCAACCAGAATCAACCCTCGAAGCGCTCGCAGCTCTCGCAGACAAGGTACACGAGCTAGTGCCATCCACACCGCAAATTGCATCTGCAGACGCTGTACCAGGTTCTCTTCTTGAAAAACTTACAAAAGAAGTTGCAGAACTAAGCCGCCAGGTACATGCCCTCTCCATGAACAATCGCTCCCGTTCGAGAGATAGGGGCGATCAGCGAAATAGAAATCGTACGCGATCACAGTCCAGCTATCGCAAGTTCCCAAACTGCTTCTACCATCATAAATACGGCGAAAATGCAAGAACTTGTGTGAAGCCTTGTGATTTCCAATCGGGAAAAGCCAGCGGCACTCGTTAATGGCGACGAACGATTGCCTTACTTCATCTGGTCGCCTGTTCGTGACGGACCGAAAAACGAAGATGCAGTTCTTGGTCGATACTGGTAGCGACCTCTGTGTTTTTCCACGAACGGCTTCAAAGAACAGACGACTCAAGACTGCCTACGAACTCTTCGCTGCAAATGGTACTCCGATTGCCACCTACGGTTTCGCTCAGTTGGATCTCGACTTAGGACTCCGACGCGCATTTCCATGGCGTTTCATTGTAGCTGACGTCAGTAAGGCGATAATTGGAGCAGACTTCTTATCACACTACGGATTGATAGTAGACTGTCAAAATCAACGCCTCATCGACAACCACACGTCACTAACATCAACTGCAGCGCGAGTCCCTTCGTCAGACGCCATATCATCAGTGAAGACGATTATAGGGGAGTCTCAATACTTGGAACTTCTTCGAGAATTCCCAGAAATCACTCGTCCACCTGGAACACATCAACTTTCTAACCACAAGACAGTGCATTACATTAAGACTACACCCGGTCCACCTGTCTACTGTACACCAAGACGACTTGCACCTGAAAAACTCAAAATAGCCAAGCAGGAATTCAACGAAATGCTGAAAGCTGGAACTGCTAGGCCATCAGAGAGCCCATGGTCATCACCCCTGCACCTAGTTCCAAAGAAGGATGAAGGTTGGCGACCGTGTGGCGATTACAGGATGCTTAATGCTCGCACCGTTCCAGACAGATATCCAATCCGGCACATACAAGACTTCACTCAGAACATCTCTGGCTGCCGGGTCTTCTCAAAAATTGACCTGGTTAAAGCCTATAACCAGATTCCGGTTAACCCGGATGACGTACCTAAGACGGCAATTACCACACCATTCGGAATGTTCGAATTTCCATACATGACGTTCGGACTCAGAAACGCTGGACAGACATTCCAACGCTTTGTAGACGAGATGACAAGAGACCTGGACTTCTGCTATACTTATTTGGACGATTATCTCATTTTTTCACGGGACAGCACATCCCACCTCCAGAACCTCCGGAAATTATTCACCCGTCTGAAAGAATATGGCATGGTTATCAATCCCAGTAAGTGCATATTTGGAGCTGAGGAAGTCAGTTTTCTGGGTTGCGTCGTATCTGCAGCTGGAATAAGACCATTAGATACCAAAATCGAAGCTATCAAACAGTTTCCCATTCCGAAGACTGTGAAAGAACTTCGACGATTCCTAGGAATGATAAATTTCTATCGTCGATTTCTCAAAGATGCGGCAAAAGCACAAGCTCTTCTCCATGACCTGCTAACTGGAACAGTAAAGGTTCTCACCCGTGACATTGACTGGTGCCACGCTGGAAGCCTTTGAAGCCTGTAAGCGAAGCCTTTGTGACGCGACACTGTTAGCCCACCCAAATATGGACGCCGAGTTGGCTTTAGTCACCGACGCCTCTGATACTACCATCGGTGGTGTTCTTCAGCAGCGTATTAACGAAGAGTGGGAACCCTAGCTTTCTTTTTAGTCGGAAGCTTAACTCAGCACAGAAGAAGTATTCGCCATATGACAGAGAACTGCTCGCAATATATGAAGCAATCAAACACTTCCGCCATATTGTCGAAGCACGTCACTTCACGGTCTTCACAGATCATAAGCCAATTTGCTTCGCATTCCACCAGCGAAAAGATAAATGCTCGCCACGTCAATTCCGACATTTGGATTTTATATCGCAATTCACTACAGACATCAAGCATATCGCCGGGAAAGACAATGTTGTAGCTGATACCCTCTCTAGAATAGAGGAAGTGGTACAACCCGTCGACCTGGAAACATTAGCAAGACTGCAAACTGCTGACACAGAGCTAAAACAAATTTTACAAGGAGACACGTCGCTGAGTCTAGCCAAACTCACTATTCCTGGAACACGGACGGAGTTATACTGTGATCAAACAACGCAGACACCTCGCCCGTACGTACCTGCTGAGCTAAGAAAACAAGTTTTTAACAGTACACTACCTCAGCCACCCAGGAGCAAATACAACGGCAAAACTTGTAGCACAAAGATACGTCTGGCCGTCAATAAACAAAGACTGTCGACAATGGACTAAGTTATGTCACGCCTGCCAGACAACTAAAATTACACGTCACGTAACCGCACCTATCGGAATGTTCAACTTACCACGCGAAAGATTTCGACACGTACATATCGACATTATCGGCAAACTCCTCTATCAGACGGCTACCGATATTGCCTCACTGCAGTCGATCGATTCACCAGGTGGCCAGAAGCAATACCCTTAGCTGACATTTCCGCTCAGACAGTCGCCAAGGCTTTTGTCGCTAACTGGATTGCGAGATATGGATGTCCCACAGAAATAGTGACAGATCGGGGGACACAATTCGAATCAGCATTGATGAAACAGTTAGGTGACCTTGCTGGATTTCGAAGAAACCGAACTACTGCTTACCACCCAGCCGCGAATGGAATGGTCGAGAGGATGCACAGGCAATTGAAAACAGCTATTAAATGCCATAACAATCAAAACTGGACAGAAAGCTTACCACTTGTTCTACTTGGAATGCGAACAGCTTTAAAAGAAGATGTTCAAGCTTCGCCGGCAGAACTTTTGTATGGCGAGACGCTGAGACTGCCCGGTGATTTTCTGGAAACCTGTAACAGCACATATACAACCACAGACATTACAGATTTCACTGTGCGCTTACGATCACTCATGAATAATATCCGCCCACAACCTGCGTCACGACACTGTAAAAGAAATATTTTTATATTTAAAGACTTACCTTCTGCAACTCACGTATACGTAAGGGATGACAGCGTACGAGGACCTCTGCAACCAGCGTACTCCGGGCCCTATAAAGTAATGAAAAGAGAAGAAAAAGTATATACAATACTAATAAAGGGAAAAGAACAAACCGTTTCTATAGAAAGGCTAAAGCCAGCATACATACTTACGGCTGAAGAAGATTGCCAAAAGTTCGAAGAAGAAGAAGAAGAAGAAAATCTTGTTCTTAAAACTACTAAAACACGATCAGGACGACGTGTTAAATTTCCAGACTACTATCGTCCGTCCTAACACATGACGGCCTCTGGAGGGGAGAACTGTGGCATTACAGCCCCAAATAATAATATTAAATAAAATAACTAAAGTTACTTATGCATCGTCGATGCCATCCGACAAAAATATCGTAGTCCGGTCGTCTCGCTTAAGGCGCTGAATATCGCCAACTAGCACTTTTTAAACACACATTTAACAACATGTATATGGTTTGAGGCTTTTAGTAAAATATATGTTATTCTTGAACATATTTATTAGGTAACCTATTGTATCAAAAACGATTTGGAAAAAAAACTCGATAAGAAAAATCCTAAACTTACCTCTAAAATAAGTTTTAGATGTAAATATCTGTGTCATTAATAAACATACATTATTCAAATTTTATAGGTAAACGTATCATTTTTTTTTACTAAGGGGATGGAAGATTTTGTATTTTGGATTATGAAGTTTAATTCGTATTAATTAATTGTCTTTTGAAAAGCTAACTCGACCGAGCCGGCCCGTGTCTTGCTTCTCGCTTACTACTATGAAGTCCAGCAGAAAGCGCTGATGCGCCTTGCTAAAGGACCTGTGTCGCTTTGTCGTCCGACGCTCGCAATTCAAAAAATAAAATAAACAATTCTCACAAATTCATGCAGCAACATCTATAAAGTTCATGTGGTTTGAAAATTCGACACTACAGACATCTGTAGATTTGGCGCAATGTTTAAAGCGGCAGATGAAGTCGTTACGATTTACGATCCTGAGTTCGTATCTCAGCACTACGAAATCTTTTTGCGTTTTTTTTTATATTGTTTTTGTTAGATATTTTCTCCGTTGTTTTTCAAGGTTTTATTTCTTTAGTTCTGTCTGTTCTGAGACACAGATTAGAAAATAGTTCCTAAGTAACCAGAGGCTTTTCATCAAATCTTAAAATTAAATCTACTTCCCAGTTCCTGATTGAAGTTATAGAAGTTTTACAAACGGTAATAAAGTACATATGATGTGAAATTTTGGACCCTACTGTAACTTGTCAGTTTGGCTCGGTGGTACAACCGCGTTCAAGTTCTCGAGTTCATATCTCATCACTGTGTAATCTTTTGCATGTTTTTTTGATATCGTTGTTGTTGAATATTTTGTCCGTTGTTTTTCAAGCTTGTATTTAGTTTTCGAGACACAGATTAGAAAATAGTTCCTATAGAACCCGAGGCTTATCATCAAATAATCTACTTCCCAGATAGATTTGTAACTTCGGTCGGTATGGTCGGTAACTTCAGTTACCGACTGAAGTTATAGATACCAGTTGAAATTGTGTTCCGGTTTGAAGGGCAATGTTTCCAGATAAATTACTGCCCTTAGAGATATAACATCTTAGATCTCTGGGTAACGAGCGCAGTGCAGTGCTAGGTAATGATTTGGACTTCTAATATTCTAATAGCTGTGTGTCATTGAGCTGTTATGTGGCAGGCATGTTGCTTACCATCAGGCACATGTCCTGTTCGTCTCGTCACTTTTATTTTAAAAATAATAATTGTATAGTTGAATATTACGATATTTTAACGTGGAGCAGTAATTGAAACAGCCGAGTGACACAACGACATTTATTGGTTTACCCACAAGTATAGTATTAATCTCTAGCCTACCTACATCACACTACCTACATTGCAAGACAATGCTCAGTAACAGAATAAATATTAGTACCTACAAGGCTCAGTAATTAAACAAACTAGCTTTGAATCACCGAGGTGTTCGGACGTAGGTGTACAAAAGAGTCCTTGCATAAAATCTTAGCTATGTTTGGTTAATATCGACTCAAGATGGCCGCCTCCACAAAATGGTGGACAAAATATTTCTTCACAACCTACCTCAATATGGGTATCAAATGAAAGGGCTTTACTAGTAGAATATTATTATACGTTGTAACAAATTTTAAATCCAAGATGGCCGCCACCACAACATGGCGAATCAAATTTTTTTTCACTACTACCCCAATATGTGTATCAAACGAAAGGGCTTGACTAGTGGAATACTATGCAATATGACAAATTTGAAATCCAAGATGGCCGCTACCGCAAAATATCGAAATACATTTCTTTTTTCGAAACTCTCTCAATATGGGTTTCAAATGAAAGGGCTTGACCAGTAGAATGTTTTATAGAAAACAAATCCGAGGTAGTCGAACCAATGTTTTTATTTTGTTCTTGTTCGATTGAGCGATGAATTAAAATTACCTAAATCGGTGCTTTAAAACTAAAAGCCACAACTCAAAATCATTTTATCTTTGTTTTTCAACTATTTTTCTATTTCTGATGTTTTTCTATCATTCTCTGTGTATGTTAATTAGCTACAACTTGATTATTTTAGGTATATGATTATTTCAACATTGTGTTAAATATAACCAAAATAATTCAGGACATTTTTTTTACTTTCAAAGGTTTACACTTGACCGCCATCTCGCCTGATGTTAAACAACAATGTGGTACAAATACAAAAATCTTTATTGCTGTTTGCAGGTAAGATAAGGTGATACAAAACATTTTAATAATTGACCCATACAAACTGGCCTCTTCTTCTAGAGGCATGCAATATGTTTGCCTACGATATGGAGCGTGTTTACCTAGAAAAACCGACTCACTTTGGATTTGAAGACACAAAGATTGTAATTATCGGGGAAAACTCACTCAGGCAACGTATTCCACAGCGTAGACAAAAAACAAAAAGAGTCAAATCTCTTTGTTCGTGCCTTTGGAACATCCACCATGAAACGATGTCGCTTTTTCGAGATGCGAGCAGTAGCCCTGAGTAGATAGCCAAGCCGAGACCTTTTCTTGCACTCATAATGTTGACGTATCTATGATGTCCAACTCTTTGTCAATAGGTTGGTAAAGGTATGGTCCAGTAAAGGAAAATGCACCCTGGCCAAAACCGGTTCTTGTTTTAGGTATTGCCCAAGTGTTACGTCTCTTTTGACCTTTCCGCCAACACATTTCAAAGTTGTGATGGGAGACTTCAACGCAAAACTGAGCAAACGTAGATGAGTGAGAGTGGGGATTTCGGATATGGGCAGCGGAACCCAAGAGGGCAACGTCTGCGGATTTCTTGGAAAGGGAGAGCATCTTTATGATGAACTCCTTTTTCAAGAAACAACCACAAAGAAATTGAACCTGGATTAGCCCAGACGATTCCACAAAAAATGAGATCGACTTCATTATGACGACTAAACGGCAAATATTCAGCGATGTCTCTGTGATCAGCAAGGTTAAGACCGGCAGTGATCACCGTATTGTAAGAGGCACGCTGAATCTAAACATTAAGGTCGAAAGATCACGTCTAATGAAGTCCATGCTCCGACCAAATTATGCTCAGATCGAAGATCACTTCGAATCCTTAGATGAATGCGTAACGGCGGACGAAATAAACGATAGGCTAGTGGAAACTGTTCATGCGGTTGGCAGAAAATTTTATAAGAGCCGACGCCAAAACAGAACCGAAAGCTCTCCGATCAAACTCTAGATCTTATGGCGGTCAGACAAGATATGCGACGTATGCTGCTTCAATACTTCGAGTATTGAAGAAGCAATCAAGCAGAACAAAGGCTCGAAAGTGTTCGCAAGAAATCAGTCTCTTGGGCAAACTCAGCTGACCAAACTGAAGACCGATAGTGGTAGCATCGTCTTATCGAAACCCGAGATTTTGGAGGAGATTGAGAGGTTCTATGGACAGTTATACACCTCTACAAGCACAACCTGTCGTTAGCATGGCAAAAGACCCCAGAGCCAAGCTGACCTGACACTTTAAGATGTCATATCTCCGAAACTGTTCACTGCCCCGCTGGAAGATGTTTTCAAGCTACTGGACTGGAACGGATATGGCATCAATATCAACGGCGAATGGATCACTCACCTTCGGTTTGCCGACGACATAGTCATTGTGGCGGAGTCGTTGGAGGACCTCCGTGCTATGCTCAGGGACCTCAGTAGAGTATCCCACCAGGTAGGTTTGAGGATGAATATGGACAAGACGAAAGTCATATCAAATGTTCATGTCTCACCTGTACCGGTTATTGTTGGGAATACCACACTCGAAGTTGTTGACGAATTATACGTCTACCTGGGTCAAAAGATCCAATTAGGTAGATCCAACTTCGACAAAGAGGTCCAGCGAAGGATCCAATTCGGATGGGCAGCGTTCGGGAAACTTCGGCACATCTTTGAGTCCAGAATACCCCAATGCCTAAAGGCGAAAGTCTTTAACTAGTGCGTGTTGCCAGTGATGGCTTATGGAACTGAGACGTGGTCCTTAACTGTGGGCCTCATAACAAAGCTCAAAGTCACACAGCGAGCTATGGAGAGGCTATGCTCGGAGTCTCTTTGCGCGACAGAATCCGTAATGAGGATAATCGCAAAAGAACGAAAGTATCCGACATAGCTCAAAGAGTAAGCAAGCTGAAGTGGCAATGGGCAGGCCACATCGCTCACAGAACTGACAACCGATGGGAAAAAAGATTCTCGAGTGGCGACCACGAACCGGAAGACGCAGTGTTGGACGGCCTCCCACTAGATGGACAGATGACCTCATAAAGGTCGCTAGAAACCGATGGTTGCAGGTTGCGCAGGACCGTTCGTTGTGGAAATCTAGGGGGAGGCCTATGTTCAGCAGTTGACGTCTTGCGGCTGATGATTATGATGATGTGACATTGTTTAAAATAATAACTAAAATATTTACAAGTTTAATAACTAAAATATTTACAAGTTACGCTCATTTATACTGCTCTACGGGATTATTTATTTTTTATTTATTTAGTATTAGTAGATGAATTTGCTTTTCGTGGAGTTGTGAACGAAAGCAGGTGCGATGAAAACCATAACACAAAAAGTCTATCTCCATTGTTGCTGAAAATATAACTTAAAACCGATATTAGTTGTTTACTTCACGCATAAATGTAAAATGTGACTTTTGTATCAATTTAAAGCTTAAATTGAAAAAAAACGATATTATTTAAAGGTTATAAACTGGCAATAATATAATTGGTTGAGGGGCGGAAATAATGATTCATCATCATGATCATCTTCCTAAACGAACGAGAAGAAACACAGCGCTGCTCTAGTGTCAAGTAAAAACATAGAAATATATTATTGTATGCTGTAGGTACCCATATGGAACAGTACTGAAAAATGAATATCTACAAAATCAATGCATTTCATTTGTTACTAGATGTCCGCCTCGGTTTCGCCCGTGGTATATTAAATAGCATTCATCAGGATCCCGTACATATCCAACGGTGAAAGAAAAACTGAAATCGGTTCAGTCATTCTTGAGAATATCGCTTTCAAATAAAATACCTCTTCAGCTGCCTGTTACGCCACCTGTCGGAAATTGGTCGTACCAACTCGGAGATTAGCAAAGGTTTTATATTCAAGAGATATATAATCTGTGATATTCAATGACGCAATCTTAGACACATGCTGTCATGTGTCATGTCACAGCACGAAACGTGCGAAAACGCTCAAAAGGAATATTTTTCCTGATTTTGTTACATTCTTGATCAATGCTCCGCTTCTATTAATAGTAGCGTTATGTTTTATGATCTATAGCCTTCCTCGATAAATGGACTACCCAATAGAAAAACAATCTTTCAATTCGGACCAGCACTTCCCGAGATACTAGCGTTCAAACAAACAAACAAACTCTACAGCTTTGTAATATTAGTATAGATTATTTTCACTTATGTCTAGACACTATATAGAACTACATAATATATATTTTACTCGATTTAAAAAATCATGTATTGTATTTTAGACATATTTCACTTACGAAATAAAAAAGAATTAGGAAAATTTGGTTATCCATATCGAGGTAGAAGTGAAAAAATATAATTCGGGATTTTATGGTGGCACCCATCTTAAATTTTATATTGGTCATAGTGTGTAATGTTTTACTAGTCAAGTTGCCAGCTATTCCACCGCCAAGCAGTAGTGTGACAAGAACAAAATTAAAAATTTTAAGTAACCCCGACTACCTCGGATTTGCTATCTGTAAAACATTCTACTAGTCAAGCCCTTTCATTTGAAACCCATATTGAGGGAGTTGCGAATGCGAAAAAAGCAATGTAAGTCGCCATTTTGCGGTAGCGGCCATCTTGGATTTTAAATTTGTCATATTGCATAGTATTCTACTAGTCAAGCCCTTTCGTTTAATACCCATATTGGGGTAGTAGTGAAAAATGTAATTCGCCATTTTGTGGTGGCGGCCATCTTGGATTTGTTATAATGTATAATATTTTACTAGGCAAACCCATATTGTTCTTATTGTTCATTTGATACCCATATTGAGGCAGGTTGTGAACAAATATTTTGTCCGCCAGTTTGTGGAGGCGGCCATCTAGAATCGATATCAACCAACCATAGCTAAGAACAGCACAGATATTTACCTTCAACTAAAAAACGCATCGAAATCGGCCCATCCGTTTGAGCTCTACCGTGCCACAGATGGACACACAGAGACAGATAGACAGATAGACAGACAGACATCAATGTCAAACTTATAACACCCTTTTTGGTCGGGGGTTAAAACATCACAGTTTTCCGGTTTAAAGGAAAAAAATACAGTATGATTACAGGGCTTTGATATGAAATCCTACTAATATTTTAAATGTTCAATATATGGATAGAAATATATTGAAAAATATGGATGTTTGGATACTTGGATGTTTATTGCTTAATCACGTCGTAACGTTGGGTCGGGCAGAAATTTAGAACACATGTAGATAATAGTCGTGGCGAGCGCAGTATAATGCAACGTAATGATTAGGATTCTTTATTTTCCAATACCTGCGTGTCACTGCGCTATTATAGGCATGTGACTTACCATCAGGCACATATACTTACTGCTCATCCCGTCACAACAAAAAAAACTTTTATCACTTGTTAATAAAAAGAATGCCCTAACTAAAATGATATAAAGTGATTTTGGTTTTGTTTTGTTTGTGGACCTTTCGTTACAAAGCAGCGAAATGGCGTCGCTGTATTATTATTAAAAACTTGTTTTCCGAGTTGTAGTATGCAATAATGGTGGATTATTTACTCGTAGCCTCGTCTAATGATAATGATGATTATATTATGTACTATTAGTATCCAATCCTACTAATATTGTAAATGTCAATGTTTGGATGTTTTTGCTCAGTCACGACAAACATCAAGTCACGTATAAACGGATCGGGCTGATATTTGGAAAACACGTAAGGTTATAGTCTGGAATAACACACAGGCTACTTTTATCCTGAAAAATAACGGGAACGGGAACAGTGAAGGTAAACTCGCAGGGTGCTGCTAGTCAGCCCCGGACCTTCAATATTTTTAGGCGGGGCAAAATCTGAAAAATGCCGCCGGGCCGCCACTAATATCTAAATATATTCAGTGTTTAAACCGAGCAAAGCTCGGTCACCCAGGTACTTACACATGTACTTCACTAACAGTGAATGTTTTTCTTCAAAATTCGTACAATAATTTTAAAGAAATGGATTACTTAATATGTAGTGATTCATCTTCCTGGCTTAGCTAATTTATGCAATTTGTTTTTATTTAATATACAAAAGGACTTTACTTAGTCCGTTAGAAAAATAAGAGAATCAGACGAAAAAAATTTGTAAACAGCAAAAAGACGTGCATTTCTAATTAATAAAAATTTTGAAAAGCGCCATCTATGAGCATGAGCATGGAAGCCTTTTGTTTCCATCAATGCAAATAATTTTACTGAGTGCACGCAACTTCGTGTGGCGCTGTCTTATCGGAGTTGTAAAGGGGCGGAGCTTAATTTTGCATTCGTGAATTTCACTCAGGTCTTCCCAGCGCCTTAAAGTCGCAGAAACTAGAAATGCATTCGAAGCGGGCGACCGCCGCGTGACCTTGGAAAGGCCGAGCGCAGCCGAAGCCGAGCGAATGCACCCGATCGTTCTCAGTTAAAATTAACCATTCCGCAGTAACGTACATTCGCCCGTCACTTTGTATCTGTTTGTTATTATTTTTGTTCCTCCGTGATATTGTTGTAACAGTTGTTTATTACAAACATTTTAGTAATCAAGTGTTTTTACTCAATTGTGCATTGGCGTAATATCCCACTCGCCACAGATTTTTCTTGAGCTGTGAATTGAGCTCAAGCGTCGGCGTAAATGAAAGGCATCTTCGAGTGAGTTCGGGACCATGGCCATCTAGTTTAGATGGGCCATGCTTAAATGACTTATTTTGACGACAATGCTTTGAAGACTAATCCAGACTAGCTGCGCTTTCCGGTTTAGCTCGCGTAGTATCAAAGTGAGCTATCAAATTCTGAGTTAAAAGTTTTTTTTATTATTTTGAGACGAGAAAGATGTACGCATGATGGTAAGGAACAACCTGCCCATAAAAGGCAAGCACTACGCAGCAATTTGAACATGAAGAGCCCAAATCACTACCTCGCACTGCACTGCGCTCATCACGCAGAGTTAGAAGATATTTTATTTCTTAGTGCCCTTTAAATTGGAACACATTAATTTTTGCACACTAATGCTTACAGAATAACTGGCAAAGGTGTGGTACTTCCCTAAGCAGACTTTACAACGAGCTTTACCACTACAAATCACTACATTTAAATCAAAACAAAGCAAAACTTTAATTACATTCTGTTTAACTCAATTTCCATCGTTTACGTAAACTGATTTGGAGAAGGGCGCACAGTTTTTGCTCTGTGCTTATTGATAGGGCCCTTTTTGTTGATAACTAGTATTTTATTTGTAGACCATAAAAAAACTATCATTTTACGTGATCGACTTTTCAATATTTCTGCTGAATATAAAAACTTTTATCGAAGTAATTCAGAAGTGAGATCATATAATGACTAGCGGTCCGTCTTGGCTTCGTCCGTGGTACATAATATATGATAGTCACTCACTAGCACTCACATATCACGAATATATGCAATGGTGAAAGAATTTTTGAAATCGTTCCAGTAGCTCTTGAGATTAGCGCGTTCAAAGAAAAACATTTTCAGCTTCATAATATTACTATAAGTATATTATAATCACATTTATAATGGCGTGTTCAACATTTTCATTATTAATAATATCCTTATTTGAATTTTTTTTACAAAGATCATGCGAGGTGTTCCTTACTCCCCTTCTCCTCCCTCCCTATTTTCCTTTTCTTCTCCTAATGCTACTATAATTAATGCACTCAGATATCACGAATATATCCAACGGTGAAAGAATTTTTGAAATCGATCCAGTAGCTCTTGAAATTCGCGCGTTCAAACTTAAACACTTTCAGCTGTATAATATTACTATGGATTATAATTATATTCGTAATGGTGTGTTTAACATTTTCATAATTCATTATATTCTTATTTGAACATTTTTAACAAAGATCATGCGAGATGTTCCTTACTCCTCTCCTCCTCCCTATTTTCCTTTTCTTCTCCTAATGCTACTATTATAAATACAAAAGTTTTGATTTGATGTTTGTTGGTCGAAACGTCTGAACGTTCCTACGTGATTGAGCAAACTAGGATACTTTATATTACGGGAAAAACGGGAACCCGATAAACATAATATAAATATAGCCCATAGCACCCATAGGGATCACGTACATCCAATAGTGAAACATTTTTTGAAATCTGCCAAGTAGCGCTTGAGATTAGCGCATTCAAACAAAAACATCTTCAGCTTCATAATATTAGCATAGATCTCATATATATTTATTATGGTTGTTGGTAATTTAACTACATTTTTTCGTATATTTTGACAAATGTTAGGTAATGGCACATGGTGAGCGTTCAAACAAAAGCATCCTCAGCTTTATAATATTAGATCTTGTATATATTTAGTTATGGTTGTTGGTAATTTAACTACTTTTTTTCGTATGTTTTGACAAATGTTAAGTAATAGCACATAGTGATGATTGCAATCTATGGCGGAAATCACTTAAATATTCATACAGGAAATTGAAATACTGTATTGGATATCGGATTAAAAGCATTTCTTGTGTAATTAATTATGTTTCACATTTATAAAACTTTCTAGTATAATATTTTTTTTTATAACTGATTTAGTAATGATTTAATTATGTTATTTAATTTACTAGCGGCTTTATCGGTGTATGGATAATTCAGATATACACGGTGTGGGTAGTTTGGTATCCAGTGTAGTATTAATTGCAATTTAGTTTTGTAAAAATGCTCTAACCGTTAACAAAATAAGAAAATATACACTTTCAAAAGTACAAAATATTTGTCAAATAGATAAACGCGTAGAGGCTTCACAACCACACATTTTAACGGAGCTAAAAGTATCCTGTGTGTTAATCGACTATTTGTCATGTTACTACTCTTTTTGATCTCATACAAAACCATTCAGTTGACTGGCCTTAGTGGGTAGTAACTCTGCCTGTGAAGCCTAGGGTCGTGGGTTCGGGTAGGAACCCAGTGCATATATTTGTGTGATGAATTCAATTTTGTGTCTGGGTGTTTCTATGTTTAATAAGTATGTATTTACAACTATTTAAGTATTATATCAGCTATCTGGCCGCCATATTACAAGCTTTGCTTAGTTTGGGGTCCGATGATGTTGTGTGTGAATTGTCAGCCAGTATTTGTCTGCCATTCGTTATTTACAGATATAAGTACGTGGGAACTAATATAAAAACATGCAAACCTTTCCTTTGTGCACTTATTGTGGTACATATTTCAATGATATAATTTTGTTTCAATTTATCACGCTGTTTGGCTTTTTTATAGCGTAGAGTGACGATACGAGCAGCTCATGTGATTGATGGTAAGCAACATGTCTGCCACGTAGCTTTTGGAATATGAAAAGTCCAAATCATTACCTAGCAATGCACTGCGCTCGTCATTCGTCGTTATAGGTCTTAAACAATATTTTTTGTGAACAAAATTTTTAAACACTACTAATAAAATGTGTTTTAAAATTTCAATTTGAGATGGCATAACCGTAAGGCGATACGGGCATTAAATGAATTAACATTTGCAAACAAAGATTTTGAATAAAATAACTTACCGGAACTCGTCATTGGTCCCAGCGCCGAATTCTTCAAAATCTTCTGTCTTCAATCCAGCCAATACGCATTCGAAGCACTTTCTTTATGCCGTAACCTTATCCGTCACGGAAACAACCATAGCTTCAGTAAAAGCATTTTTTTCTCAACAAATTATAATGTCTCCATTACCGAATCATTTTTGTCTAACCTCTGCAAAGGTTACGCCAACACAAGTTTATCTGCTGCATCTGCGATTCGATCATCGTCTTTGTGTTCCTTGTTTTAAGAATCAAAATCGAGAATGTTTACGTTTGTGGCTGCAAAAGTAGCTTGTGTGTTAACAGTTGATGTTACTGTAGCAGCATCGAAGATGACTTTTGCTTTCTTTCCAATGCCCATATAGCATCGAGATGAATACAGGCAATGGCTATTTGATGCTCTATTACTCAACATTTCTTTATAAAATTGCGTCTATAATGTCGTGTTTTGCTTCTTCATTTCAAATCAAGCGTTATAAGCTGTTAATAATTTGATATGTTTGATTCAGAGTCTGCTATCACTTTGATTCATTGTTCAATTTTCTACTTCATATTATCTTGTGTATAAACTGATTTCAATTGTTCATTACTGTCTTTTATCATCTTTGTTTTGTCATAATTATGATCATCTAAGAAAATTGTTTTATTACGTTTTAGAAATAGTTTCTCGTTAACTCGTTAGTCGTTCTTATATAACCCTTGAATGGTATCTTCAGTTTAATTATCTGTATTGTCATCTTAATTTCAATTTCTCATTGCAATCATTCTAACAATTCACTTCTTTCTTCTTTATAAAGCTTAATTAGTAGTGATATTTATCTCTTACGTCATTTGCGAGGCGTAATAATCATGTATTATGATGAGACGATGAAGCCGTAAGTAGAAACATGAATGTCAATGTCCAGTCATTTCCGACGCCATTACTCTCCTTAGTAGATAGCTACCGCTGCGCTGGTGATGTGTGAGAGCTGGAAGTAACAAAAAAATGTATTAGTCAGGTTGATTTCTCAAAAATGTGTGCTTTTTGTTTGAGTTACGTGGGTAAAAGTAAGTTTGTAGATATTAATGTCACGAATGTAATTTCGAATTCCATGTCATTGTTACCGATAACGCCAGTTTGGAAAGACACAACAGGTTAAAAATAAGTAGAAATGGTAAAAGGACCATTTGCTTAATTGATAGTTTTGATAGTTTTGCATCATCACTCAATGATAACTGCAGTGTAGCATGCAGGGTATATAGCTTGTATTATTTATAGTCTCATTTCACATGTCATAAATATGCGTGCCTCGCTTTCGACTAAACTGTTGCTTACCATCAACAAAGAATCAATTCATCAGGCTAATTGGTGATCAAATGTGAACCTATGTAGGTACTTTACAAATAATCGGTAGCTTAAAATTGATTAATTGAGAGAGAAAATGGAGACTAAAATTTAACGTTACAGCTATTAAAACTAACAGTTACAACAGCGTTTAAAATTAAATTACATCAGAGTGAAAAACGTGTAGTTAATAATTTTACTTTCTGTCATTCTTTTCTCCATAAACGTGTGAAAAATATATTTAAGAGTACATGTGAAGATTGGAGGCGTTAACATACAATTGTTGGCAAAACATGTGAATTTATCGATACAATACAATGCCTCGTTTAGCTATTTATAGAGCTGGCAAACAGAACCTTAGATTTGCGAAAGCTGGTTTTATCTTAACTATCATCTCGGAAGATAAATGCAGCTATCTTGTGAAGGAAATGGGAACGAAACATACACAGACTGAGAGTAATAGTGGTGATTTTATTGAAGTGTTTTTTAACAATAATAAGTTTGCCATGTCTGATGTTAAGCGATTATGCGGTCTACGATGGAGCACGCTAACCTAAAAAAAAACGATTCACTTTGATTTGAAGATATCAAAATTATATCCATCGACAAAAACTTACTCAGACTACGTATTCCACAGCCTATTTGCTTCTAACACGAAATGAAGTCATCGAGCCAATGCAGTCGCTCCATCGTAGATCGCATCGCATCGCAGGCTATAAATAGCGCAATAGGCAATACCTAGTGCAAACCAAACAGTTTACATATACTACGTATAGAGTTGGCACAAACGCTTTACACCGAAAGCACGGGTAGCATCTTTCTTGCCTTGTCGCTCTTGTGGAAGTGTTATAATTTTATCGCACTCTGTTACCATAGAAAGTATGCACGTCATCTGCTTACGATTGACACAAAGGAACCGTGCAGAAAATCTAACTATATTTAGTATATGTAAACTCTTTGGTGCAAACCTATAGTTATTGGTTTGCACTGGACGGCCATCCCAACGTAAAGTAAATAGTGCAAACTTACTACTCTAGCTTTGCACTATTTTCTCTTTGTTCAAAGATTTAAAACCATTGTTGTGTTTGTATCGTCGCAAGATTAATGTCATTGCATTTTGGCATAACAGTCTTATAGGTGAAATTTGTTTAGAAATTGCAACGAAATGTTACAACTTGTTATATTATGTGTCTAATGATCATTTCAACAAAATGGACAACATACATATGAGCGGATCTTGAGAAAGTATTTACAATTACGTAATTTTTTTTTATATTATGGAATGACATGAAGAAAGAAAAATTACAGGGCTTAGAGATAAAACATATGAAATCTCTGGGTGACGAGCGCAGTGCAGTGCTAGGCTTATAACACTTAGCTAAATTAAGTCGACTGAATTTAGTAACTACTGAATCCAGTGAAGTTTAATAACATTCAGAAAGCTAGCATACTAAATTCAGAAGCGAGGATCGCTTGCTTCTAGCTCTAGCTAGTTTCTAAACATGTTTCTGGATTCAGTCAGTAAATTTAGCCAAATTGTATAGAGGTTAAACATCAAGATACTAATACACCGCCTACCACTGCATTGTGCTCGTCACATTATGACTAGAGGATTTATGTCACTGTTCTGTGATTTATTTGGAAAAGTTGCTCTACCAAGCGGAACAAAGCAATGTTTACTTGGCTGAAGAATAAGGGGGCCTTCACATGAGGTCGCAAGTATTGCGGCAGCGGCGCGGCAGCCACGCGACAGCAGCGGGTGCTTCCTCGTTACAAATACAGCTGTTGTCCAGCGTACAGCGCGTGCAACCTCGATGCCGACTGATCGCGCGCGGCTGTCGCGCTGCTTTTTCTTTAACCCCCGACCAAAACAAGGGGTGTTACTAATTTGACATCAATGTCTGTCTGTCTGTCTTTGTGTGTGCCTGTCTTTGGCACCGTAGAGCTTAAACGGATGGGCTGATTTCGATTTTTTATTTGAAGGTAAATTTCTATGCGGATGTTCTTAGCTATGTTTGGTTAATATCGATTCAAGATGGCTGCCTCCACAAAATGGCGTACAAAATATTTCTTTACAACCTACCTCAATATAGGTATATCAAATGAAAGGGCTTGACTAGTACACTATTATATAGTCGGGGGTCGATCAAAATGTTTAATTTTGTTCTTGTTAGCATAGATGTTTGCCGCCTGTGAACAGCGCGGCTGTCGCCTAATGTGAAGGTGCCCTAACTGGTAAAGAAGTTACACTTCTCCAGGCAGACTGCAAAGTTATCAGATTTATGGCGCCCATTGCACAAAGATTGCATAGTTCTGAACTATATAGTGTGTTATGAAAAATATTTTTTTACTTTAATGTAAATTGAATGTCGATTTCAAACCACGTGGCATCGAAACATTAAATTCTGCGATTTAAAGTTCACTTTGTAAATTCTACAAATACGTACGAGTATGAGGGCAAATTTTCCTACATTAGTTTATTAATTATTACATCATATATTATTATATTGTAGAGAAGTAAGACCGAGAATCAGGCTGAGTGGCGTATTATAGGAGAGGCCTATGTCCAGCATTGGACGAACACGGGCTGATGATGATGATTATTATATTTTCCATTATTTCTCAATTAAGTATTTAATGTCAATAATTTTAATTATTCCCGTGTACATGTTGCCTCTTTGGTAAGCCTAGAGTAAAGTACCTATCATACGTAAACTCGTTCTACCATGCCACTTGACTCATCGGTAATATCGCCTATAATGTAGCTAAAGCATCGTAAATAATGTTTCACTACTGCGATAATCGTAAATGACCATCAAGAAATAACGAGACTTTCCTTAAATTAATACGTATTGGACATAATACCAACTTTATACGCTATGTATAGGTATTGTAGGTATATAGTAAGATATACCACTAGCTAACACACACACAAAACCGACCAAGTGGGAGTTGAACTCGCACACGAAGCCATCTATAAAAATGGCAAAAAAAAATGTTGTATGGGACCCCTTTTTTAATTTATTTTTTATATGTTACGAGCTAACTTTAGACTCTAGTTATATATATGTAATATTATTATAAGACGGACAAGTTTAGTAAGTACCTTGACTGGGCTCATGAGGTAACCGCCATCGAATCACCATTCGACGATCATAGTCCCGAGTCCCGATAGTCGTCGGTTCGTTTGTTTTAATTGCATTATTTACTTTTCAAGCGAATATAGGTACTTATAACAATTCTGTGAATGTTTTAAGCATCTGTTTGTTACCGTTCTCAATATTGGTGGACAATATAAAAATATAAATATATCGCGAGCAAAAACGAGTAAAAAAACACGTTTCTTGTATGAGAACTCCCTTATATTTTTATTCTGTTTTGTAGTATTTGTTGTCATAGCGGCAATATAAATACATCATTTGCGAAAATTTTAACTGACTTCCTTAGTTAGAGCCTTATTATTGGAGTTGTATTTATATTCTTATTGTATGTTGCTTATTACCTAACTATTTATAGACTGGCCTTTATTTATATTTATTTATTTATACCTTTATATAAATATATTAAATAGATTTAAATTTCCGTTCCAAAATTTCTAATACAAAAATTGTTATTGGAAATAAAGATTTCTTTAAAATGTAATACTATAGTCCGTTCCACGAAGAGGTGTAGAAAATGTAAACAAAGATGCTACCATAACATAAAAATCGTTTAACCTTAGTATTTTTCTAAAACTGTTAAAATATTTTTCACATATATGATTTGACTTTATTGTGATCTTAAATACAACATACTTGGAATTGTATTGATCAAATAATGATTTATTAACTTATCTTGAAAGTTATAAACAGTAATAGTAGAATGTGGTAGATACGGGTTTAAACAGTGGCAATTTGATATGTGTTTCTCAAACTGTGAATCCCATCAAAACATAAATGTGAAGTGAAAGACAAGTTCAATATTATGATATTAAAACCAGCCAAGTTAGACTGCTTTTAATAATTATCATAAATTATAAAATCAAATCATATTTTAAGTGTTTAAAACTAGTCTATGTTATTATAAATAGTTTTTAGAACTGTAGAACTGACCATTTAAGACCATTTAGATTTCTATTCTTTAGTCTTTGAAGTCAACAAACAAGGCATATAATATCATAATATTGAACTTTAATCTCACTTCACTTAAGTATACGCATGTTTCTGATGGGATACCATAACTTTTTGCACGTAAATTATAAGACGTTTACCTAATGAACCACCGAATAATGTCTATTTTTTCGCAAGAAAATCTACTAATAATACTTATTATAAGTGCTAAAGTTTGGATGTACGTTACTCAATCAAATTGGAACAGCTAAACGGCTCAGGGTAAAACGCGGAACACGGTTAGATTATGATCTGGAAAGCATAGGTTTAAGTTTATTTTTATGGGGGAGAAATTACGGAAAAGGGATTTAAGCGGGTAAATTTTCGGGACGCTGCTCACATGAGCAACCCACTAAAAGTTCCTTGCTGGGGCTATAATTCTTCCGTGTTGGTGGTGGATGACAAACATCTCTGACCTCGAAATTTTTTAGGATCATGTCATTTTGCTTAAGATGTTTTCTTTTACCGTTAGCAGAATTACGCTCATGCATTCAAAAAGGCAGAGGTGCACGTGAGATAAGAACCATGCACTCCATCTACGTACTGGCGTGACAAGACCACCCGACCCGAGCAATAACTTAAAGTTAAAATAATAAATGTAAAAACAACTTAATGTAATAAAAAAAAACAGAACGCTCACTAACAAATTTGTTTGGATGTAAAAATCTTATAGTAGGATAGATGAAAACACTACCCAGTATTCGATTCGTTTTAAAATTAATTGTAACAGCATCTAACGCAGTAGAAATTAATTGAATTTTTGAATGAATTACACTTACCACTCTTACTAAAAAATATCCAATGGGGTACTTAATCTTAAAACTATTTGAATCTTCTCAGAATGGGTAGGAATAGTGCCACCAATATCTTTTGTGTACCACCATTTGTTTTGTCATTTTACTTACCTTATTTGATTGTTACGGAATCAAGTATAAGCACAGAATAGATATTACTACAGAACCCTCACTTAGCGAACATTTTTATATACCTAAATAGCGACTCTTGCTGGGACGCAACAAAGTGCAATTCAGCTCGCATTAGCGCTCAATGCCTATCGCAATTTTTAACCTAAACATTTGCGCTCTCTTCTAACGCGTAACTCTGTCGCTGTCTGGCGCGGAATGATGCGCATCGACAGGGTTGTCTAATAAAAAATTAATACATACAACCAGCGTCGATTACAAGCTATTTTTTATAATGTTCCGTACTTTTTGTACGGTTAGCAGAAGAATATAAAAAATAAAGGTATATTTTGTACAACTAGGAAAAAATGATAATTCTTTGTTTTTTAACCCCCGACCAAAAAAAGGGGTGTTATAAGTTTGACGTCGATGTCTGTCTGTCTGTCTGTCCATCTGTTTGTCTGTCTGTCTGTCTGTCTGTCTGTCTGTCTGTCTGTCTGTCTGTCTGTCTGTCTGTCTATCTGTGTCTGTGTCTGTCTGTGGCACCGTAGAGCTCAAACGGATGGGCCGATTTCGATGCGGTTTTTTTTATTTGAAAGTTAATATCCGTGCGGATGTTCTTAGCTATGTTTGGTTAATACTGATTCAAGATGGCCGCCGCCACAAAATGGCGGACAAAATATTTCTTCACAACCTACCTCAATATGGGTATCAAATGAAAGGGTTTGACAAGTAGAATACTATACACTATAAAAAAATCAAATCCAAGATGGCCGCCACCACAAAATGGCGAATTATTATATTTTTTTCACTACTACCTCAATATGGGTATCAAACGAAAGGGCTTGATTAGCCTAATACATTGTACTATGACAAATTTCAAATCCAAGATGGCCGCTTCCACAAAATGGCGAAATACATTTTGTTTTTTCACAACTCCCTTAATATGGGTATCAAATGAAAGGGCTTGACTAGTAGAATGTTGTACAGATAACAAATCTGAGGTAGTCGGGGGGTTAATCAAAATTTTTAATTTTGTTCTTGTTGACTCGTGCATCCATATACAGCACAATATATGGCGACGTCATTTTGCGCGGGAAACGTGTTGCGCGAGCGCTCAGACGTGCGTTCGACAACCGCCGGGCACTTGTTCCGTGCGAGGAACGGTCTAGCTGTAGGCCAAAACCGCGCGACCTTGAGCGAGTGAGGATGCACTGGTATAAGGGCCACGTTAGCTATATACTCAGACTGGATTGCTTTTTTCTAGTTCAAATGTAAAACGTAGATCAATAATTATAGCAAGGAATAGCATGCAGGTTACCACTTATATAGGTACTTACACCACTTTTTATTAAGACAAAATAATAGCAATGGCAGCTACACAGGTAGTAAGAACTACACTGGTGATGTGCTGGATTGTGAAAAAAGTACATCCACGGATACGGATCTGAATGTGGATATATATACGAGAATCTAAAGCTACGCTAGTAGGCTCATATCAGATTTGGCTGGGCAGGGAGAGAAAAACGAGTGGTGAAGGTGAGTGTTGATGTACGTCAGAAAGGGGCCCCTTAAACCTACGCCCGAGTCACAAGTCTCGGAATCTATTCGGGATTTTTCTCTCTGCCACACGATGGACCCGGCACCCGCACGGTGAATCCATGGAATGCTAAAAAAGATCGTCTCATATATAGGTATACATATAGCTCATTAAATTTAAGTTTACTAAAAAGTCAGTCATTTACATACATAACGAAAAAGGAATTTAAGTGCTACATAACAAAACAAAGCTGTACTTAGTAATTAATATTAATAAAAACTGTTTAAATGTTACTATTGTGTTCCATGAACCAACCACCCAAGTTATTTTTGTATTAATGTTTTAAACTTATGCGCACCACATATTTAATAAACATATAATTATAAAATAATAGAAATAAGACAAAAGGTTGGAAACGGACTTATTGGAATATATTTAACCTTGTTATGTGACGAAAATCTAAAAGGGCAAACAGAGACGCTTACAACGAACTATCTTCTAAAACAAATGTTGAGAAATGCTGGTCTGTCATATTGAGAGTGACATTGATTTGTTTACATTTTTTACACGGCTCCGTGGAACGGACTATAAGGTACTTTATTTTCATTTCACTTGCCTTTTGGCTGAAATTGTGCAGTACTGCACAATATAATGTTAAACTACAAATTGTAACCACAATTTTTGGCGGATAAAATTACTTTAATTCCTTCTGTCAACCAGTAGTGAGATTACAAATTAGGCTGCTTACGCTGTGACTATGAAAATCCCCCAGTTTTAAACCGATTAAAAAAAAGAAGGAGTTTCTCAATTCGACTGTATTTTTTATGTCTGTTACCTTAGAAGTTTAGACTACGTGAATCGATTTCGCTGATTCTCTTACGTTGGGAACCGCGTATACCTCCCTCGATGGTCCCATGTAAGTTTTGTAGAAATCTGTGACGGTTTTTAAATTGAAACCGGTTGTTTCATTTCTCAGAGAATAACGAAAATTCACAGTCTCAGTTACAACTTTTAGTTATAAATTCAATAAGAATCGTGGTTCTATCGCGACATCTAAACCGACCATTCTTCCTATCAATGTTTTCAAACAACGGCCTCAGTATCGTGACTAAAGCAGCTCACTTTTGATTTCTTAGAACGATTATCTCCAACCTGGATTCTACGTAAGTCGTGCGTAAAACGTCCTCAATGTGTGAGCATGAGATTTTAAACACACCGAAGAAAGTACGAATATTAGCAGAAACAAGAGTAAAAACTTGATGAGTGGAGAAATGACATTGTTTTTGGTCTAACGAGCTGATAGTTTTTGATTTTGTATTCGATTTTGAGTTTAACCAGGCGTATAAATAGGTCTCAAACTAGGTTAACGAGTGCATTAGTTATTTTATTAAATTAAGGGGAATTGTAACATAGCGGTCGATGATGAGATTACAGTTTTAATGACGGTTTAAATTTGAGAAAGGGAAATTTTAACAAAACTAACGACGAATATTAATGAATATGAAATTCCAACACGGGGTTATAAAAAGTGAGTTGTGTAGTATCCATTTTGGATTTTAAAATTATAGGCGATGCTACTAAAATGAGCGACGAAAACTACGACAGAGAAAGCAACTTTAATATTACGGGTATGATAGGGACAATTTTTCTTAGGTTAGTTTTTATAATTTTGGAGTCTGTGGTAAGTAGAACAATAAATAAAATAAAATAAAAAGCCTTTATTGTTGAATTTAGTTTGAATTACAAAGTTACCTCTCTTATATACTGTTTTACTATTTAGTAGCAGTTAGTAAAACAATAGCTAGGTATAGAAATCAAAGTATTATATTATTTTGTACTAAGTAAATTTGTTTCTTACTTTAATTTACTATTTTAAGCCGGTTTTTGTATTTTTGTATCTATTCTCATTGTTAAATAAAAAGCAAACGAACACAATCATAGTTTTACCAAAGAGCCACGTCCCGCGCTTCGTCCGTATAAGTATTTTAACAACCATTAACTTTAACGGGATAAAAAATAGTCACTTTTTACTCCAATGTAGGTAACAAGTATTACATTTCATTAAAATCCGTACAGCTGTTACCGATATTCGTGGGAACGAACATGCACGTATACAAACCCACTGACTTTCGCTTTTATAAAAATTGTGTGATAAAATAAGTGTTTCAAATCATTTACAATAAAAACGATCTTACCTAATTTTAAGGCTCATACAAGTTGACCACTTTAGCTTGTTGCTTCCTGCATACTATTACAGTTTTACTCTCGCTTTCTGATGTTATCGGGGTTGATAATCTGAAAGATAAACGAAATTGAGATCATTTTTGGGTGTATCGCGTGTTTTGGAATTTAAAATGTTTTTCTCAAGTGTCTCATTATCTACGCATTCGTTTAAATCTGTTGTTTTAATAAAAACTTTTGCAGTCGTTTTGAGCTCTTTTATGGTAATATCTTATGCTTTCGCATCACCCACATGCACAAGCGCGGATTCAGGGAAGGGTCATGGGGTCATGGCCTCCCCGGGGTGATTCCAATACTTAGATGCATCACTGATTAAAAAGCATGCTTTCATTATACATTACTTATCGCATAGTAACCACGACCCCCCCGTTGTTATTTCTAACTTTCGCATCTTACCAATTAATAAATGCGGAAGTTTGGATGTTTGTTGCTCAGGTACTTTTGTCGCCGAAAAATAACGGGAACAGGAACTATAGCATTAGGTAGTTTATTATTTGCAGAGTCCGTCTGGGGAAGTACCACACCTTTGTCGGTTATTCTACCGCCAAGCAGAAATGTGCAAACATTACTGTGTTCCGGTTTGAAGGGCAATGTTTCGAGTGAAACTACAGAGCATAGAGGTACAACCTCTTATATCTCTGGGTGATGAGCGCAGTGCATTGCTAGGTAAGGATTTGCTGCGTGTTTCGGTGCTGTTATGTGGCAGGTATGTTGCTTACCATCAGGCACATGTCCTGATCGTTTCGTCACTGTATATTATAAGAAAACTTGTAGGATATTGTTATAAAGGTTGTTGTTATAGATGGTTACATTGCATTTCCAACTGAGCTAGTGGGCTATGCTAATTTAATATAATTTATGCATCGTGCAGCGTAGGTCATGCTGTGACCCACAAACGGGCCACTTTCTCGGGAACACAATGAAATCTCGGCACTGCAGGAAAACTGACATTAATTAAAACTGAGGGTCGTGGGTTCGATCCCCACCTAGTGCAAATATTCGTGTGATGAATTCAAATCTGTATTTGTATTGTGTAAATATTGGTGGACAGTTCACACACAACACCATCAGAGCCTAAACTAAGCAAAGCTTGTAATAAGGTGGCCAGATCGGTATGAATGTGTAATAAGTAGGTATTTAAACTTTATTGACGTGACAACGTCTTATAAATTGGTTTGCCGGGTGACACTTCAAGAAACTGTGTTACGCTCCGCTCACGTTATGCGCTCACAACGAGAGCGAGTGAGAGGCACGCGTCCTTTCCACTCGGGCATGGTTAGCCCGCCTAAGAGCGAGAGACAGAGATATAAAAGTGAAAGGCACGCGTCCCTTCCGTAAAATTATTTTACCACTCAAAGTCGTTGTCACGTAAAACTTTCGCCCGTATACCGACTTTACAGGCAACCAATTTTTTAAGCTATCTGGCTTCCATAGCAAGATAATGTAAGAATAATTTATTAAAAGCCACAAGTACAAGCTTTGCTCACTTTGGGGTCAGATGGTGTTGTGTGTGAATTGTCCACCAATATTTATTTACTTTAATTATTAAATAACTAGCAGTACCCCGCAGTTTCACACGCCTAGTTCTGGATCCCGCTATTTTCTAAGGATTATGTAGCTATATACATAATATGTGTTGTTCCAGACCATTATCTACATTCATCATTATCATTATTTACAATGTCCTTTTTCTTCCATCGTCACCCCGGTATCTTCAGGAGCGTTTTAATTTTCGTCAATGTCTTCTCCCTAGGTCATTGAGAAGTGCGGACAACCTCACACTTGATATCCCTCGACACAGTACAACTTTTTACTCCTCTTCCTTAACTGTGAGGGCTGTCAAATTGTGGAATGAGCTGCCGTTGGAAATAAAGCGCGCCCAGTCGCTAGATAATTTCAAGGTTCGGATTAAAGAATTCTATTTAGAGACTTAGTTGCCATCTATCTATCCTTAAGTTATCATCTGGTTTGTGTAGGTTTTGGTACTTGTTTATTATTATAAGTTTATGCAGGTTTATTTTTTGCTTCTAATATTATAAATATTATGTATATTCATATGTGTATATGTATTATGTAAATTAGTATGTGTATTTTAAATGTATTCCTTATTGTAAGTAGTATATTATTTTAATTTTATGCTTCGGTTGTACAATGATTTAGCTATTTCGATTTGTTGTTTAATGTATTGAATTTATTATTAAGGCCGCATTACTGTTTTATATCCTATCCGTACACGGTTGCCTGGAAGAGATCGCTCTAAGCGATAAGGCCGCCAATTAAAATGTCTAGCATAAGTTATTCTTAAGTTTCTTTTGTGATTTTGTTTTATTTTTGTATTTATGTGGCTTTTAATAAAGAGTTTTCTTATCTTATCTTCTTATCTTATCTAAATATTCGTTTTTAAGCTTTCGCGATTTGAACACATAATGTTTATAATCTACAGGACTTAATCACGATTTAATTCATTGTTTAAACACCTCGACGTTTCGGCAGCGTTACAACCGCCGTGGTCACGAGAAGACTGAAGAAATTGCGGGTCGTCTCATTGCGAAATGAGGGATCTAGATCTACCCTCATTTGGTCTTCAAAAATGTGACCACTGCGGTTGTAACGCTGCCGAAACGTCGAGGTATTTAAACAATGAATTAAATCGTGATTAAGTCCTGTACATTATAAACATCATATGTACCAAATTTCATCCAAATCCCTTCAGTAGTCTTTTCGTGAAAGAGTAACAAGCATGCATCCATCCATTAGGTACTAAAACTTTCGTGTTTATAATTGGCTATGATGATGCCGATTATTTAGCATCACCATTATCAATATCCAAAAAGAACACACACATAATAAAATTTGATATAACATCTTAGATCTCTGGGGGACGAGCGCAGTGGAGTGCTAAGTAATGATTTGGATTCTTCATGTTCCAATAGCTGCGTGTCACTGTGCTGTTATGTGGCAGGCATGTTGCTTACCATCAGGCAGATGTAGGGCTCGTCTCGTCACTCTTTTTTAAAAAAAAACTTTCACCTTTTGACATATTCGTGATCCCTGCATGCTATAGTCTATATGTGTACCTACCACGAGCAAAGCCAGGGCGAACGGCTAGTACAATGAGGCGTTTTCCAGACGCATAAAGACTTGTCAAAGATAGTTCTAAAGATTGCCAAGTGTGGCGCCACTGTCTGGTTTTGTGAAATTTCTCTAACAAAATAAAACAGTGGCGCCACCTATGGTGAACTGTGGAACTGTCTTTGACAGGCCTTTTTGCGTTTTGACAACGCCCCATCAAACCAATAGGTATGAATGAAAAAATATTATAACGTCATAACGACGTATGGCGTTGTTATAGGATGTATAACATGGCATATTGCAAATGCATCGAATTATTCGAATCGATTTACCAAATAATTAAATTATATTATTCACCGGTTTTGTTTGTTTCGCTTTCACGGTGCTACAGACAGACGCGACGGGCCGATTATTTTTGGTATATTTCAACTTCCAAACTTGATGGAATCTATTATATTAACCGGATTTATCGATATTTATTTTGAAAAAAATTTTGAAGTTAAAACTGCTTGAGCCATGTTATTTAAATTATAGTGCGACGAGACGAGCAGAACATGTGCCTGATGGTAAGCAACACGCCTGCATTAAAAACACAGTGTCATGTAGTTATTGGAACATGAAGAGCCCAAATCATTACCTAGTACTGCTTTGCGCTCATCGCCCAGAGATTTAATATGATATTATTTGTAAAGTATTTTTTCCAGTAATTTTTCTAATTTAATTGTAGTTTGATAAGTATACATTACAATACGAAGGTTTCAAACTGAGCAAATATGCATAAGCATAAGCCCACTAAATGTTCCCACTGTTGGGACTCGGGCCTTTTCTCGCAAAGCGATGGTCAAGGCCATAACTTGACCGCCATCTCGCCTGATGTTAAGCGACGATGCGATTTACTAAGGAGCATACTAGAGCACCTAGAGGAAGCCGATTCAATTTCGAATTAAATTCACCAAGTTTGTAACCATCGGGAAAACCCACTCAAGCAACGCATTACACAGCCTAGACGTTCTGATTAGATAGGTGTAGTCAAACCTGCCCCAATGACTCGTACGAAGGTTCGAGTCTTTATCATATCGACCACGAAACGATGTCGCTTTCTCGAGTGACGACCACTCGAAAATAAACAAATATTAGATCACGCATATCAGTTGCACACTCTCCGAAATGTGTCCGATTAGAATCGATAAGCTAGGTCTTATGCGGCGATGATTTTCTTGTTCTATTTCACTTTTTTTTACCCCCGACCAAAAAAAGGGGTGTTATAAGTTTGACGTCGATGTCTGTCTGTCTGTCTATCTGTCTGTCTGTCTGTCTGTCTGTCTGTCTGTGTGTGTGTCTGTCTGTGGCACCGTAGAGCTCAAACGAATGGGCCGATTTCGATGCGGTTAATATCGATTCAAAATGGCCGCCGCCACAAAATGGCGGACAAAATATTTCTTCACAACCTACCTCAATATGGGTATCAAATGAAAGGGCTTGACTAGTAGAATACTATACATTATAAAAATTCAAATCCAAGATGGCCGCCACCACAAAATGGCGAATTATATGTTTTTTTCACTAATTCCTCAATATGGGTATCAAACGAAAGGGCTTGACTAGTAGAATACATTGCACTATGAAAACTTTCAAATCCAAGATGGCCGCTTCCACAAAATGGCGAAATACATTTCTTTTTTCACAACTCCCTTAATATGGGTATCAAATGAAAGGGCTTGACTAGTAGAATGTTGTACAGATAACAAATCTGAGGTTTGAGGTCGAGGGTTAATCAAAATTTTTAATTTTGTTCTTGTTAATAGACAATTCACACACAACACCATCAAACCCCAAACTTGTACTATGGCGACCAGATATAATACTTATATAGTTCTAAATACATACTTAATATACAGTACCTGGTTGACCGAGCTTTGCTCGGTTTAAATGCGTTTGTAAAGGGTTCTAAGTAAAAGATTTTCTCAGAAAAAAAAGAACAAAAGGAAAAGACCCGAGTGTAACCATCAGGATTTGAACCGAGGCCTGTTAACTCCGAGGGCGAGCATATTCCGTCTGAGCGATTTAGACTTAAAGAACAGTGGCGAAATAAGTTATCGTGTTCTAATGACATTGTAGGAGTTTTTCATTGTCTAAAAACGCGTTTAAAATGACGTTTTTAAAAAATAAAACCTAGCTAGATCGATTTATCGTCCCCGAAACCCCTCTGTATACATAATTTCATGAAAATCGTTTGAGCCGTTTCCTAGATTCAGATTTTATATATATATATATACCTATATACCTACAAGAATAGATCGTTTAAAGTTATAAGATAAAATGATCAAATACTTGATCCAAGTCTGTAATTATTAATCTACCATGGTTTATGATCAATGGAAAAGTTTTCTACATTGTTTCAGTGTACCGCAAAACAATTATCCATTATAATTTACAATCTATAGGAAAATCTGCAAGGCATCATCTTAACGGTTCGTTAGACGCCATGATTTTAATAAATTCACTTAATGGTGGGCTACGTTCATTTTCTGTTATTATCTCGTGGATATGATAAGTAGAAAACTCGAGACATGCATAATGTTGGAATATGTATAATGTTCCAACATTATGCCTACCGGTTTTTAACCCGTCGATGTCTGTCTGTGTGTCTGTCTGTGGCACCGTAGAGCTCAAACGGATGGGCCGATTTCGATGCGGTTTTTTTATTTGAAAGTTAATATTCGTGCGGATGTTCTTAGCTATGTTTGGTTAATATCGATTCAAGATGGCCGCCTCCACAAAAAGGCGGAAAAAATATTTCTTCACAACCTACCTCAATATGGGTATCAAATGAAAGGGCTTGACTAGTAGAATATCGTACAGATAACAAATCCGAGGCAGTCGGGGTTAATCAAAAAATTTCATTTTGTTCTTGTCATAGATTAAGAAATGTCGAATGGGGAAATTTTAGTAATAAGATCTCACTATAATAGACATATATTAATAGTTTTTGACGTGACAACGTCTAATAAATCGACGAACGCCGGCTGCAAGCACGAAAAAGTGTCACGTTATGCAGAGATGTATAAGATACCCTATACAAAGTATCTGAAATACAAGATGCAAGATACTTAAGAAAAAAGGATTTCAGATACCAGATACAAATACTTTTCTAAAAAGGTATCTGAAATACTAGATACAAAATACGTATCTTACAAATACTTTTTAAAGATAAAATACTTTTGGAAGAAAACAACGTATAATTGAACTTAAGTTTATTCATCCGAGAAAACAATTTTCGAATAAATATAAATATCGCGTTGATAACAAGGAAGTAAATGAGAATACAGTTAGTGTTTAGTGTATAAATCAAGGAAAAACTAAAATTTTCAATAATTATTCGGTCCAGTTTTCCAGATGCATTAACTAACTAAATAAATAACTAACTTTGTAATCGCATGTATAAATGTATAATACAGCAAAGTTATTATTACATATGCAGTTAATTAATAAGTGAACTTGTGTTTGTGTTTTCATGCGATGGCCAAGTCAATATATCTATTTAAATGTTAAAGATTTTTGTACTGAAATGACTACTATTAGACCTTTTAAAACAGAAGTTCCCTTATGTAGGGACTGACCAAATTAATAATAATTGACTTGGTATTACATGGATCTCAGAACTTTTTACGTTAGAACAACTGGCGAGACTTTTTTACGAGGATTTTTTTTCAACCCCCGACCAAAAAAAGGGGTGTTATAAGTTTGACGTCGATGTCTGTCTGTCTGCCTGCCTGTCTGTCTATCGGTCTGTCTATCTGCGTGTGTGTGTGTCTGTCTGTAGCACCGTAGAGCTCAAACGGATGAGCCAATTTCGATGCGGTTTTTTATATTTGAACGTTAATATCCGTGCTGATGTTCTTAGCTATGTTTGGTTAATATCGATTCAAAATGGCCGTCTCCACAAAATGGCGGACAAGATATTTCTTCACAACCTACCTTCATATGGGTATCAAATGAAAGGGTTTGACTAGTACTATACTATAACAAATTTCAAATCCAAGATGGCCGCCACCACAAAATGGCGAATTACATTATTTTTTCACTACTACCTCGATATGGGTATTAAACGAAAGGGCTTTACTAATAGAATACTTTGCACTATATTAAATTTCAAATCCAAGATGGCCGCCACTACAAAATGGCAAAATACATTTCTTTTTTCACAACTACCTCAATATGGTATCAAATGAAAGGGCTTGACTAGTAGAATGTTGTAAATATAACAAATCTGAGGTAGTCGGGGGTTACCCAAATTCTAAATTTTGTTTTTGTTTATTAAATTATTTTATGTTTTAACATTAGATATATTGGATGTTTGTTGCTCAATTACGTCGTAGTAATCGACATGGAAATAAAACATCGATGTTTTTTCCGATGTAACATCCGATTATCACATCGATATATCCTGCTAGTCCTACTAATATTATAAATGTCGTTGTATGGATGTTTGTTGCTCAATCACGTCGTAACTTTGGAACACCTTCAACCCCAGTCTGGAAGACATTTTTATCCCAAAAAATAATGGGAACTACACGGGTAGTACCGCGGGGTACTGCTAGTTAACATCATAAAAAGAAAAGATTTTATTCTTTAGTACGAGAGATTAAATATATTTTTTCTTATTTTGCATAGAACATAACTTGGATTAATATATTTATCTGAGTATATCACTTTTACTGACTCACCTTATTTACTATATTATTTAAAAATGAACAATACATCAGTTTGATTCGATGCATCGTAAGAAAACATCGAGTGTTACATCGATATATGTATATATGGTCCATTCCTACTCCAGTGCCAGTTTAAATTAAAATAACAGTAAACAAATTTCGTAATTTTTTTATACAGAAAATATCCATGTTTTTAGATATCGATGTTTTTGCACATCGATGTTTTACGTTCGATGTTAACATCGATGTTTTTCTAATATCGATCATCTCTATTCGAAACACCATACAACACGTGCATACGAAAAAAATACGGAATTAGTGACAGTGACAGGAATGAAGATGGGACATCTTAGTCGATGACATTTGTAGAACGATAGTGTCGCCATCTGTCATTTGGTTCCCGACCATATCCGCGACTTTTTTTTAAACGACGCCCATCGTTCAGTGCTTTCGGAGAGAAAAACTGCTTTTTTTAAGTTTATTTTAGTAAAAGTATCTTACGGAAAAAAGTATCTTCAACATACTAAGATAACCGGAAAATGTATCTAAACAAAAGATACAAAATAGAAAAATTAAAAAGTATTTGAAATACAAGATGTAGATACGCATTTTGTATCTTGTATCTGTATTTTAGATACTTTTATCTAAGATACGTCACATCTCTGACGTTATGTCCCGTTACTATTAACTTATAATATTGTAATGTTTTGCCATGACGTTGTCACGTTAAACTGTCGTCCGTAAACCAACCGCCTTTACAGACAACCAATTATAGTTTATTTGGACAAGTATATACAAATAAATATTTTGATTTGATTTGATTTGATTTGATATACAGTATCTAAAATTATATAAATAAAAGTGGTCAAGTGCGAGTCGGGCTCGCCCATACATAATACAAAAGTTATTGTACTTCGTTGTTACTATAATCAGTGTTTTAACAATAGTCAATTTATGGCGTATTAAAATAAAACTACCAACTAGATATCATTCAAACTAATTTTCGTTGGTAGTTTACATGGTAACGTACATCATACACTTTTTTAATCTTTTTCTAAAAACATTTTTTTTTTCTATTTTTTGCATCAAAATCTTAATTCGGTTCACAGATTACATCTACTTACCGAGTTTCAATAGTATAGCTTTTATAATTTCGGAGAAAAGTGGCTGTGACATACGTGACGAATCTATAAGGGTCCCGTATTTTGCTATTTGGCTACGGTACCCTAAAAATCTAATTACATTGTAAAAGTTGGCATTGCCTCGGATTTGGAGGATGTATCGTTTGCCCAAATCTGAGATTTCAAACAATGTCATATCAAAATAATAGATTTTTGGGCACCTTTGTGCCGTGAGCACTTAAGGGCGGGTTCTTCTAAGATTAGTATTAATGTTTTTTTTGTAATAATAATCTTTTGAAGCTTGTTGAAAAGCTGTGTTTTTCCATTCGAGTACCATATTAACCTGGTATATTCCAAACCATATTTTTCAGCCAGAGATTCAATACTTTTTTTTTTTTGATTTTGAATAAGTTTCCTTTTATCATCATGATAATCAATATCTATGCTAATATAGCTTTTAATTTATATATTATTATAATATTTTATTAAAGTACATTTAGTATAGTACTCAGAGTCTAGGCCAACCACTGGCTGGCCCATTGCGTGCGGGTTGGCGGATGAAGCGCGAACTAGAAATATTCTTGGAACATGCCGTTTTCCTCACGAAGTTTTCCTTCACCGTTTTTAAGTTAGTATAGTTACGCAAATGACTGTGAAAAGACAGTGAGTGATGCGTGTGGGATTCGAATCTCCGGGCCGTAACCGATCTGCCAACTACTTAGACTAACCGGAGATGAGACCGGACGAATCGGTTTCTTCTAGGTAAACACGCTCCATCGTAGACCGAATCATCGTTTGATATCAGGGGAGATGGCGGTCAAGTGTAAACCTATAAAAGCTAAAAAAAAACTAGACAATTTTTAATCTCAGGAAAATAACAGCGCGCAATAAGACTGGAAGTTACGGCTGGTCTAGTCGGGAGAACGGCGCCTGCCGATCCGGAGACCTGGGGTTCAAACCCCACACGCACCACTGTCTTTTCGGAGTCATGTGCGTAATGCCGCTAGCTTAAAAAGTGAAGGAAAACATCGAGATGAAACCGACAGAACCTTTCGAAGTCATGTGTCATCCACCAACCCGCACTGGGTCAGCGTGGTGGATAATGGCCTTAACTCTCTCCTTGTGAGAGAAGGCCCGAGTCCCAGCTGTGGGAAACATTTAGTGGGCTCTTGATGATTGAATAAGATTGGCAACAACGTGAATGAAACCTCGGGGCACTGGAAGTTAATATTATACATGTCAAAGATTTAATATTTGTATGTTTGGTTGGAGTTGACATTTGAGACATAGATTATAGGCCACTTTTCTTCGCGGGAAAATTACAGATAATACACGGGTAAAGCCGTGGGGCGCTGCTACTCAAACGTATAGCTTAAACAAAGTGTGATACGACAAACAATCTTAGTACATTTGTGACAAGTATCACGGTAATATAATGTTATGTACTAGCGAGCCGCCCCGGCTTCGCACGGGTTTTATGCTGATACTAAATATACCAAGTGATAATAAATTACATCCAATTGGTTTTTCGTATTAATAAAATTGTTTTTTTTTTGGGTTATTCCTAAGAGATGGACATATCCATACTATTAAAATAAATAGTATGTATATGTTGATTACTATTAGTGTTGTGTGTGAAATGTCCACCAATATTTATTTATTAAAAACTTTTTGTAGATCTTTTGAAGGAGTACAATATTGCTGTACATTATTTTGATCTAGCTCACAGGGTTCAGCCAGGGTTTGCAGTGTAAGCGCAAAAATGTGTATATTTATGACATTACATTAGAAACCTTTAAAATTTTACATGTTTCTCTGCTATTTCATGCATCCTTTGACGCATCCTCTTGAATCATTCTACCTATTAAAAACCCTCATTGAAATCTGTTTTGTGGTTTTAAGGATCTAAGCATGTACCTATAGGGACGGACAGATGCGAGAAGACGACTTTGTTTTATACTTAATGCTACACTAGCTGTACCCTGCCAAACTTCACTGTGGCACTTTGTAATGAAAAAAATTACATAAAAACAATCCTTGATGCGGATTATATATCATTGTAAAATTTCAGCTCGATCGGTGCAGAACTTTTTGAGTTTTTGAAGCGTACACAAACCAACATAACGTTTTTTATATATAGAAGATAATGTAGTGATAATATTATTACCGTGCTAGTATGTAGCTTTTTGGAGCGAAACTGTAATTTTTTCTTTAGTTATCCTGATTTGTCACTTGTTGTGTTTCAAGCGAGTGATTTTTGATTGTAATCTTATAATGACAGCAATTTCTACTAAAACGGCGAGTCAGTACGCCGCTCCGGTTAACATTGGTAGCTTTTTAACCCGAGTAGGTAAAGTAAGGCTTTGAGAATTCGATTCACATATCTGTATTTTTTTTACTAGTAAAAAAAAAGATAAAAAGGTAAAAGTGTTGCATACAATTAGCTATAAGGCATATTGTAGGTACTACTACTTATTCCGTCACTATAACTAGGATTCTAGGTACTTTGTAAAATAAGGTTGTGGTGTGTTGCATGTTTTTTTTTTAACTTTTATAGGTTTACACTTGACCGCCATCTCACCTGATGTTAAGCGACGATGCGGTCTCCGATGGAGCGTGTTTACCTAGAAAAAACCGATTTACACTCGATTTGAAGACACCAAGATTATAAATACTTATGTAAAAAAATCGAACCCACGATTTGGACTCTGCTAATGATACTGATTTATGACTCATGCTATATTGTATTTTGAAATGTTAGTGACTAAAAGACTAAAAAAGTTCAAGAGTTATTTTTTAAACCTACTTAATTTTTGTAAAAAAAAAGGTGTTCTACTGTTAATTTTGACAGACAAAATATATTTACATGAGCATGAGATATTTAAAAACAGAACACAATTTGATGTTCACCCTTGCATATAAAAATAATATAATATGAAATTATTATTACATATTTCAGATAACTATGAAATGATTGTTTGTATTGTTTAATTGTATGTTATTTTTCTGGTGAGCATAATAAATAAAGTGCTTCTGTCGGTATGCCTATTTATGATCCATTTGAAAAGAACTACATGTTACGTATTTTTGAAGAAGAAAAAAATTTTGGTTATCAAATTAATATTTGTGAGTGCGTTCAGAAATTTGTTTCTTTCATAGTCCTTCTGCTCCAGTCTAATCTAATTGATATGATTTGTTGGAATACAAAACAGTCGTGTGTCAGAAATAAATAAAAAACTTTAAATTGAATAAGTTAAAATTGAATAACCTTATATGTGTCGCATTTATGTAAGCAAAAACACGAATTATTTGCATAGGTAAGTAAACAAAGTTCACTGAGTCATATAGTAAATAATATCAATAATATTTTTTTAGCATTTACAGTATACCTGCTCTATATTTTACATCAAAAATAACACACAAAAACCATTCAAATAAAATGAATGAAATAATTAATACTCACAGTTAAATTACTGGGTCACAAAACTATCAATCATTTGTATTCACCAATATTTAAATATTTATCAAATCAAAACCACCAATATCACAAAGAAATCTGTCACAGTAGCGACTACTCTGTTTCATTCTCCATAGAGCAATGCTCGACCGAACTGTCAATCCCACCTTAACATTTCATCTCTGAGAGAAAACTCCTTTAACGCCTTGGAAATAAAGCACAATATTGTCTGGCAAACGATAATGTGGCATATGCGCGGTAAAAGTGTATAAAACTTTAGTTTGCTGTTTTTTTAAAAAGGCTCGTTTTTCATGCTGCTATGCCTAATTAATTATTTTTTGTGGTAAATTGATATTGAACTTACTTATATCTTTTCTGTGTTATCTCTGAGATGTTTTAAAAAATTTAATTACTCTCCAAACATATTATAACACATAAGAATTTGGTCTCGGATTTTCTGTAAAAAGTACTAGCTGACCCAGAAAATGGTTTTTTGCTATTTCATTTGCAGCTATTTATTTTGTAGTGTATAGGACTGGGGATATCTGGGGAAGTACTACTAGGTAGTAATCTTTGAGATTTATTCTAAAGCTAAGCAGTAATGCGCAAATGTCACTGACTTATATGATCGACTTGACTATAGAGATTCAGTTAATATCTCTGGGTGATTAACGCAGTACAGTGCTAGGCAGAGATGAAAAAAGGAGAAGTCTACACGGAAGAAAACTTATTTCTTGCTAATTAATATAATACTTATGATATAGTATTAAAATCTTAATCTTATCTTTAATTAAATTAATTAGTTAGTAGATAAATAGTTAAAACCCTATGTTTCGGAGGTTCAACTTGAGGCTTGAGAATAGTAATGATTGACATGATGCTTGTTTTGTGCTGCCGTTTTAATTGCTTAATTTTATTACTTATGGTATGATCATCTCAAAAATAAAGTTGCCAAACACTAATCACGTGCAGTTTTATACGTCACTTCTGTTATATACTTTTCTTACGTTTATTTTTCAGATCCGTCGAGCAATATCCCTATATCCTCCAAGCATGTTGTAAGGAACTACGTTCCACAAAAAAATAGGTAAAAATAGTTGATCATTAAAGTAATATTGTTCTTACTAAATCAGTTACAGCCCGCCATTTTGTGAGGCGACCATTTTGAATCAATATTAACCAAACATAGCTAAGAACCACCACGCGGAAATTAACCTACAAATAAAAAAAACACGCATCGAAATCGATCCACATGATTTGAGCTCTACGGTGCCACTGACAGACATACATACACACAGACAGACAGACATCGATGTCAAACTTATAACATAATTTTTTTCGTCGGGGTGTAAAAAATGCTGATGATGAATAGGCGCTGTCCCAACGTAGTGTACCTACATAAATTTATTTTAATCCGATTCCAAATCAGCCAGTCCCAGGTGAAGCGTTCTTTGAATACAAATCTACTTTCGCAATTCCGTATTCACTTTTTTCGCTTTCACGAAAACAATGCCTGATGCATAAATATGACCCGTGGGGCATTGGTGACAATTTTTTTTTGTCATTTCAATGATTCATATACCTACGGAAACATATTTTTAATGAAAATTACACGCAACTGAAACTGAACGCGAAATGAGAAACTGCCATCTAGCGTCGAGTAGCTAAACTACTACTGCATGACTACCGTGACTTTTTTTATAGGTATTAAAATAAATTATTTTTTTGACAACGTCTTTTGATAAAGTATTAAAATCTTAAAATCATTGCATATTGTTTTATTAGTACGGTAACTAACATTGTATGCACTTATTAAATAATAAATGAAGGTTGTAATTACAAAATAGGACAACACTCGTGTTCATCATGATTTGCCGAATTAACCAAATAATTTCAACTAACTAAAGTGAAAATAATACTAATTATTATATGATTGAATTCGTATCTATAATAGCTTTCGATAAATAAAATAACTGTTTTGATATGTGAGAAAGACTCTAGAATGTGCTAGGTAAGTACCTTTTTTTAACTTTTATGGGTTTACGCTTGACCGCAATAAATACCTAGATACATTTTAGGATCTTTGACGAAATGGGAAGAAAGATCAAAGTGTTTTTTTTTACGAAATAAACAGGTAAGTATGGATAGTTTTTTCTGCGTTAAAATAATAAAAGAATATGTTGCGAGCATTTCTAAAGTATAAAAACGCTCTTGAAATTTCTGAACACGACTATAACTGGAGCAGCTATCTATAATTTAAAGTAAAATTTAATTTCGGTAACACAAAGTTAAAAAACCGTATTAAATGCTTAAAAGCGACATCTGTTGTGTAGTAGAAGAACTAACATCAGAAGTAGTATTTTACAAATTTAATGACACTTGTGGGTTGTGGCACGAAATGCCATTCTCGTTTGGTTTTTTTAGTTCGTAAATATTAGTTTAGATGGCGCTGTTTCAGTATTGTACGACTAGATCGTGTTGGAAAAGGCTAAAAGGAAAATTTTAATAGCGTACCTACTTAGACTTTAGAAAAAGAGTGAATCAGAGAATAAGATCCTCATTTTCATTATTGTCGTTCTAAAGCACGTTTGACCCAAAAAAACTAATTCTATGGTTTAGCCATTTCCAGTTAGACGTCAGTCAGGTTCATTATCCGTTTTTCCTTTTCATTCACTTTCCGTTGCGTAAGTATATCGTCACTCCATCGAGTTTCAGGACGTCTAGTTTGCCGTTTGACGTTTGCCAATACACGATTTCAAACACGTCTGTTTTAGCACTAATCAATCTTTTTGATGTACACGTTTCAATCAGTACAATCTAGTCGCGAACTAAGTATGTAAAACATGCCTGCGCTAAGGTTTTCTAAGGTCAGTTTTCTCTGGACGAACTAATGACCAAAATTAATTGTGATTACCGTCCACATAAAAACATCGCGAGCGGCAAAGATACGAGGTGGCAAAGTTGAAATTCGGCAAGAGCACATCAAAATCTATAACATTAACTACCTACCAATTTTCGAAACTCCCGGGAAACTTTCTAAGGAAATATACCCAATGAATGTACTAGTTAGCGTAATTACTTTGTTGAAAAGATAGTGGACGTAGGATTCTTCAGTTCGGACTAGAAAAGCCGTAAAAGTACTAGTTTATAAATAAAATAATCTAAAATAGATTTTTTTTTTTTTTTTTTTTCAATAACAAAACCGACTTCAATTTAGAGTTTTTTTTTTGATGACTTTGTAATTTAATTTTGACTATATCAGTAATACAATACAATACAATACAATAATATCTACGTTATTATTATAATCTATTCAGACACTTAACCAAATTGCATAAGAATCTATCACTATATCGTCCAAATATGTGAAAGCAAATTTTAATTTTTTGTTCATATTTCTAAAACCGCTATACCGATTTCGATAAAACTTATATGGGCCCAACACTCAAATATGATTTACCAAACAAAAAAGATCCATTAAAATCTATCCAGAATTGGCATAGAAAATACATCAGCATCTACAGAAAATACAGCATCCGTACATATGTCGTAGGATAATTTGATACTTCGAATCTTCGCGGAAATCCTAGGGGTTTTGCGAAAACGCGGATAATTAGACATAGGCGAAAAATTATCAAATTTTACAGGATTTTTGCGAAAAAATTTTACTATAGTAAGATTTGATGTGCTCAACACTGATTGGCTACAATTTTGCTGGCTGACTTCTAATTGGTTCCTAGTTTGCCGATGATTAACTTCAAGTATTGTATCATAGAGTTATGAAGGTTTAGAATAGGTGAGAAAGGAAAATCACTAAATTGATTTTTATAAACTTTTTATTGAAAATTTTGGTATGTATGTTGTTTTCTACAGACAATAGGAGATCTCAGTCGTAGTAAAAAAATGATCCAATTTTAGGGTGTAATCCATAAATTGGATGAAACTGGTTAGGTAAACAATTAGTTTAATAGTGCAACAATGGAATTGATCAGTCTTGTGAATTAAAGTCTTGAGATAAAATCACTCATTCATCAGCCTTCTCTTCTCTTATACAGCTAAACTTAAGATATATTGAGGCAAAATTATTATCACATTCTGGTTCACTTATAGTGAACAAAATAACTTCTAACAAATTATTATTGAATTAGCAAAAATAGGAAAAATAGACTTATTCAAAGAAATTAAAAGATAACTAGAAAAAAATTTGAAAAGCGAATAATCACATAACATAAGATAATTAAATACGTCACTAATGTGAAACTTACGCTGAGTTGCATGGGCTTGTAACATTGGAGTTGCAATGCAAGCACAGCTGCGTTTAGTAAATAGTAATATGAAATTATTAGTAAGACTTTACTTGTTACAACAATTCAAAGATTTATGACATTTGGAATTACAAAGCAAACCGTGCTTTTTACAAGCACACTTATTTGAGGAACATTGTTTGCTTGATTTCTTGCAATGACATTGCTTAAACCCTTGTCCGCCGAATGGTGATAGTTGTGAGGAAATACCACGAATAGGTAATACTACCTCGGGAACGGGGCCGGTAAATTGAGCTCCTGGAGATATTTGAAGTGCGTTTCTTGGTAGCCAATCTTTAATTATACCAACGGAGGTACCAACTTGAAACAAACCATTCTTCTTATCAATTACTCGTCCTGTAATGTTTTTGTTATCTAAGGGTGCACGATCGTACTTCGGAACATCAACCAAAATTGTAGCACCTACATATATTTCTTTAAATTTTATGTTGGATGTAGTACACATAGTCACAGCTGCTCTTTTTAAATTTTCATGCGAACTTGTTCTTTCTTTCTTAATAGAATCTTCTTGCCAGCATAAGTTACATTTAACATTAGAAGAACTACTACCTTCTCTAACTTCAGACACTCCACATGCGCCGTGAATCACTTGTTGGCATTTTGAACATTTGAGTGAATCGGATGTGGTAATTTGGCAAATACAACATTTAACTTCAGTAGCAACAATATTATTGGAATGTTGTTGTTGTACATTTGTGTGGGAATTTGTGTCATTTATAGCGATATTGTTATCAAGACAGATCGTTTTTGCTGTACTTGCTGGGACAATTATTACATCTTCTAAAATTGTAGTGTTATTGCATGCATTTTCAACTTTGGATTCATTTCTACAACCTGCATTACGCTCGTCTTGAATATCTTCAGTGCGAGGAGGATTTTCATTAATTAAAACCTGTTGTAAGTCTTCTTCATTTTCTAATTTTGACAATGTATCTCTAGGCAAATAAGTTGAAGACAGGCCAATTACAGGATCGTGACCAAACAAGGCTTTGTATGGTGAACGTCCTATTGTGCGATGATGCGAAGAATTTTTCTGGAACTGAACGAAATAGCATCCCAGTGACCATTCAGTTGAGTTATTGTCGGACATCCAGGAACGCAACATGTTCTCAACATCCTGATTGCACCTTTCTACCGAACCTAAAAAAGAGAAAAATACTTTATTGCACATAAAAAAAAGTACAAAACAACAGATAACAACAAAAGACAGTACAACATAGGTGGCCTTATTGCTAAGGTAGCAATCTCTACCAGGCAACCTTTGGGTGAAAGAAAAATGCATAGCGGTAAGCGGGATAGTGCAAAACTTGCAAACAAACCTTGACTTTGAGGATGTCGGGGACGTCCATTCACTATCTTGCATGCAGGCCACAATGTGATTAGCTCTTTTATTATGCTGGCAGTAAATTCCTTGCCATTATCACTCTGTAAAATCATTGGCGCACCCACTTCTAAAAATATTTTTAAAAGAGCCATGGCTACTTCAGTTGCTGTTTTACTGGTTAAAGGTCTGAGAAAGCAGAACTTAGTGAGGTGGTCTTGATAGTTTAAAATCCATTTGTAATTGTGGCTAGGAGTTGACTGGAGATCAATTAAATCTACCTGCCCACGTTTGTTAAAGTCTTGAGAAATTATGGGGCGTACAACAATTCCTGCTTTTGGGCAACTTTTTTTATTCAGACAGATCTTACACAAGTTGAGGAACAATATCATAATCGGTACCGGTATCACATATTGTTGCTTTAGGTTATATATCAGTTTGTCGCGTCCTCCATGCCCAGTTGATATGTGCGCCTGCAGAAGAATATCATAGTACATATCTGTTGAAGGTACTTGTACAACAGGAGAGTTAAGATCCTTTCTTCTCAGTATCAAATGTTTTTTTTCACCTACACTCATCACGTCGTATTTTTTGCATTTCTATACTGTTGTTGTGTTTTTGGTTGCTTAAGTACACTCGCAGTTTTAAATTGTTCAATTGAATTTATTACAGCATTTACGCGTTCTTTAGTCCATTCTGGTTTAGTTGTACCGTCAACTCTATTATTGTAAAACTTTCTTAACTCTATGTAAAATTTGTCTTTATCGGAGATAACATCCAAATTCTCCGATTCTGCTGAAGGTTGAACATCATTCTCTGTCGAATCTGTCATAATTATATGAAAACCAAACCTCCTATTCACACCGTTTCTTAGTTCAAGTCCAATTTTATAGTCCACTTTTAACACAATGACAAACAAAACACCGCTAAACCAATCTCGAAAGCATTGTTGTTGTTGAGTGGTTGACTAAGACTTTTATGATATATGACACTATGTACATCCGTGTAGCACTTTTATTTACCACTTTATTTAAGTCCAAGTAGGTACACTATTTACGATAAAAAACAAAACACTTCTGCAATTTAACTCAGACACAAACGTAAACAAATAACGTGCGGCAACAAATGATTGACATTTAAGACGTCAACCAATCAGAGACGATCTCTTATTGAACGCGCTGACCGACCAATCAGCGTTCTTATTTCATAACAGCCAGCGTTTCGTTTCGCAATATTGCTATAATAACGAGTATTTTCGCAAAAATCCTGACTTTGTCCTGTAAGATTTGATAATTTTTCGCCTATGTCTAATTATCCGCGTTTTCGCAAAACCCCTAGGATTTCCGCGAAGATTCGAAGGATCAAATTATCCTACGACACATACAAAACAAAATTGGAGTAACATACATGCAAAAAAATAACTTATACCCGAATTGATAACCTTCTCCTTTTGGAAGTCGGTTAAAACAATAATTTTGTTAGATAGCGTGGTATACTTTCGTATGCCTTTTTTTTTAATTTAAATTAGCCACTCCACAGACTCCGGGGTCCGTGGTCTTTGTCATTACAATCATCTTTTTTTTTACACATTTCTTGGATAAGGAGAAGAAGAGGAAAATAGGGGGGAGTTGGGTATACTTAAAATCTAATTCTAGTGCTCGTCTGTTGAGCCGATCACTACCGGCTGGGATTCCGCTAGTAATCGACTCGACATCGACTTTCGTATGTCTATTACAAATGTTCCAGTTAGCCACAAACATTCATAACATTAATTAATTTTATTTCAAACTCTTTCATTTCAAAACAGACCCTCCCTTTATCTCTTTACCTTCTGAGCCAATGAACACTTTCACTTTTTTTCCACAAAAATACTCTTTTGTTCAATGTGACAAGAGCACAGGAATGTCTATTGTTCTGCAATTGGAGTTTTTTTTTGCATAAACGTAAAAAAAATAACAGAAATAGTAATGTTTGCATATTACTGCTTCGCGGTGAGATATTTTTATTTAATTATTTTATTGAAATAGTTTAAACAGTGACGAGACGATCAGAATAACTGACACAAGTGTGGTACTTCCCCAGTCGGACTATGCAGAGAGCCCGTCTGGGGAAGTACCACACCTTCAAGAGTCACCACTACAAATCTCAACACTTACATAGAAGTTACATAAATATTAATGAGGAGTAAGGGGTATCCTTTCCATATCTGCATATAGAAAGGATACCCCTTACTATATCTGCATATAGAAACGATACTTAGTACCAGCTATATTTCGGAGAGTGTGCAAATGTTCTGGATGATCTAATACCAGCTTGCCTTTTTTCTTTTAGTCTGGTTGTAGCTCAAAAAAGCGACCTCGTTTTGTAGTTGACGTTTCAAAGACTAGTACGATGTGGTTTGACTCTACTTTTGCAACAAGAATGGCTGCGGAATGCGTTGCCTGAGTCAGGTTTCCCAGATGTTTACTTACAATCTTGGTGTCTTCAAATCAAGAGTTAAGTAATCGGTTTCTTCTAGGTAAGCACGCTCCATCGTAGACCGCATCATCGCGTTACGTTAGGCGAAATAGCTGTCAAGTGTAATATATCTCTAATAGTTAGAAAAATCTGTGTGATTTTTTTTTTTCTGAGATCATTATGATCGCCACAAGAGCTCGACTGCCGAGGAATCGCACATAGGAGAGGAGTGAGGGGTATCTTTTCTATTCGTACTATCTGTTTTATGCCAATACCTTCAGAGTTCCTGCCCTGTCGAAGGGCTAAGCGTTCTCGGCGAAATTACAGTAATCCTGGCTCATCCCCTGTAATAGGTGGTCTCATTAAGTTGCAAGCGGCTTACGCTGCCTCGGCCGCGACGGTCTTATACTGTGCTTTTTATTGCTTACCTTAGTTTCATCCCATAGCCTATTTTAGCCCCCGACTAAAAAGAGGGGTGGTATAAGTTTGACGTCGATGTCTGTCTGTGGCACCATAGAGCTCAAACGGATGAATTGATTCCAATGTGGTTTTCTTATTTGAAAGCTAGTTTCAGGCCAATTTTTTTACTTGCTGTCCAGGTTTAAACTTTCGATGTTGTAAATAGATGTTGGTACAAAAACAATTTGTTGTTTTTGGCTTGAACTACCATAGTAGAATCATCATATAGATGCCTCACTACCTCAATGTATTGCCAGTCAACTTGGCATCGCTGCGACGAGTAAGAATTTCAGAAAAACTTAAGTTTCGACGGAGTCAAATGTCTTTTTTCATAGTCCACAAATGCTAAACAAAAAACCTATTGTACTCTTTAATTTTTTGTACAATCTGCCACACTGTTGTTGATGACACACTGGATGTTATGATACTGTACTCACTCCAGAACCCTGCCTGCTTATGGGGCTGAACTTCATCGATTCTTTGGGCAAGTTGGTTCACAATGGCTCTTGAAAACAATTTATAATCTCAGAAGAAATATCGGTCGATAGTTCCTAGAGTTCCTAGAGATAGAAGATAAAAGTGTTATCACTCTTTCTGAAAAAAAAAAGTCGACCGCGCTTCTTTGCCGTTCATCTGAAGTTCTCCCTGTTAAGAAGATGGCATTGAACAGATATTGAAGCAAGTTCTGTGTAAGTTGGTATCTAACAAATTAAAATAGGGACATAGATAATATTGGCACACCAAAAAATCTTGTGAAGGACAAAATTCAATGTCACGATATTAAAATATCACCAAAATGAACAAAGCACATAAAATATTAAATCTAAAAGCAACATTCCCAACCCCTAATTCTCTGAAATGATTTCCCTTCAAAATTTTCACATACTAAGGTCGACTCAACACTCGATTTCAGACTTTAAAACCACGTGCTTAAGTTGTAAAATTGACGGATTGACACGTCATTACGGATACATGGATGAGCACGAGTGATTTATTGTTTTGCTTATTGGAATTTGAGCTTTATGTTGTGAGGATAAGGTATGTTGTTTCTTTGGGGAATTGTTAAGGAAACGCACTCCCGGGCGAGTCCGCGCTCAAATAATCGATAGCTGACGTCTGGCCCCCCGCGCAGGTGCTTGCCCCCGAAATATCCAGGGTTAAGGTGCGCTTCTGTGAACGCGACAAAACTACGTTTACAACTGAATGTACTGTTTTAAAAAATGACAAACATTTCAAATAGATTAGCTAGGAAGTATTTAGTCGTAGATTTTCGATAGATTGTTAGATAAACTTTATTGATTACGTTACCTATTCGATACGCCCTCGACAGTATCAATGGAAAACGTGATGACATAGAAATTGTGTTCAGAATGTATCCTATTATGTGCTACTAATAATAATGTTTGGTTGTTTGTTGTTCTGCCACATCAGAACGGATCGGGTTAAAATTTGGAATACAGTTAACCATAGCACATAATCAATTTGTATTCACTGGAAAATAACGTTAACAAGAACCGAGCAAGTGTAACCATATGGTGCTGCTGCTAGTGTTTTAATATTTTATTTAAACAATATTTAGAGTCCAGTAAAGGAGTAAGTTAAGAATATGTTTGTAAGCAATGCTTGAAAGTTCTCTGAGGGATCGTACTTAAAACGAGGTATCACCTCGTTATGAAATAACCATCGTAATAAATCGTTAAGAAAATACCGATAAATGATAGGGCAGACGTTTTCTCAAGTTCAGAACACTAATCAGTAAATGCCATGTAATAAATCCAGGTGTAGATGGCGTAGCGATATACGCAAAACAACAAGTAGTGAATGTAAACGTTAACACTTCTATTCACTGCTTGCAACTGAGGATCGGGCGAACTAGGAGAGAGGACTAAATTCTGTAGTGGACTAGGAAACTAGGATAATCTGATGATCATGAGTGTTCTAAAATAAAAAATGATGATTAATGAAACATATTTTTCCAAAACAAAAAAAAAATTGATAACGCCATACGTTCTAACAGAAAGTGTACCAAGTATTTGTATTTTAAACCTAGACAGTAAAAAGTATCCATGATCTTGAATAGCCGCACGAACAGAACTCCCCCCTAACACCTTGCAGACGAGCGTCTAACAAGCTATTGCATGAATGAACTTTGCTCTACGTGTTGCGTACCGTAATTGGGCTTTGTAGCGCGTCTGCATTGTTTTACAATAAAGTTCCTCATGCAGGCGATGCGTTGTTAATAAGGACTGAGAGACACCTGTATGCAATTTGCTGACATGTCTACGTAGTCAAACGTGTCTCTTTGTTCGACTAATTTGATTTCATTGAAATAAAGTTGGAATTTCTTTGGCATTTTATTGCGGGATCCATCGAACTCTTAAAAACGGCAGAAGCGGCAAACACGTTTCTACAATGGCGATGCAAAATCAGGTGACGTCTCCTGATTTAGTCTCAGTCGCAACAAGGAGTTGTGTACGTTCGCTGACAATTGTGTACGTTCGCTGACAATTCAATTTTCAAATTTTTCAAACAAATTTTCGCCACGTTATTTTGTCTTTAGATTATAGCATACCTCATCTTCGTTTCTTTAATTATATCGATGGCGGGATCACTTGCGAGACGCGAGCACATGAAACATAAAACAGTGTTATTTTTACACATTATTTTTAGCCGTACTTTAGAACAAAGTGCCTCCCTCGTCTTGCTGTACAAGCATTTATTGGTTCATTGTATCCTGGTGTTAGCTCGAAAGCTATCAGGCACACATTCTTGAGAATCGGTAAAAAATAATGAGATAGCGCAAAGTTCTTGTCAATGCTTCTTCCTTTTATCGTTGGCTGGTAGCGCCTTACGGTTTTACTCTCGTAGTTTCCGTTCTCGTTTATTTTCCGGGATCAAAAAGTATCCTAGGTGTTCTTCTAGGCTATAATCTAACTGTGTTCCAAATTTCAGCCCGATCCGTTCATACGTTACGACGTGATTGAGCAACTAAACTCCAAATATCTAAAAAATTTCATTTTTAATATTACATAATATATTACATACAATAAAATTATAAGCTTAAAATAACGGACTGCCATGTTACCTCATTTTGCGATACTGTGATAGAGCGCGTTAACCTAAGGAAAACTGATTCACTATCCACTAGACGGCATCAGTATTGTATTTATCGAAAAACCTTACTCAAGTCTAGCTGTTTGCAAAGGAAGTGGCATAAAGTTACCATTCCTCTCATTAAATGGCTGTTACCACTTCATACATAGTCATTCCATTCTCATGCCATTATATTCCATTGAATCATTCTAGAATCGTAATGAACAATGTCAATCGGTAAAGACATTTCGGCGTTTAAACTAACGCTAACCTTGACATTACAAAACCTATTTAAGCTCAGTTTTGCCTGTTTGAGTTCGCTATCTTTGTTATTATCCATGACAATATATTTGACGATACAGACGTAGAATATTTTTAAACCATTTAGATTTTGCTCATACCTTTATTTACGTCATAGTGTTTAAGTGAGTATATTCTAGATCTTGTTCCTTTATTCTACCTCTGTCTCTTCAATAGGGCTGTCATTTTCTCGCTGTCTACCCAATTTTATAAATTTAGAAGTGGTCTGATCCAGTTATTTCCAGTAAAACCGGTTTTCATACTTGGCAATACGGAACATCTGCCACGATTAAGGGCTACAATGAAATGTGTAGAAATGTTTTTTCGTTTATTTCGCGCTTTCGTCGGGGTTTATTTCTTGAAACCGTACGATGACATTCGAGCGTGATTTTCTGATGATTTGATGATTCGACGTAAACTCTTCGCTGTGACTTTGTGGCGTCTAGTGAACACAGCTGTTGTAAAGCTACCAAAGAGTCGAGGAAAATAAATAATAATTGAAAATGCTATTAAGTCTTGTGTTATGTTCTCAATATAGTTACATTTATTTTTAAGTGGTGTTTTTTTTTACATTGTACATATACGTGGCGGCGGTATTTTTTCTGTCGTGTTTTAATCTTTTTTTCTCTTATTTTTTCACCTGTTTTAATCGCCTGGAAGTCAAACTCATAACACTCCGTTGTTTATGAGTAGGAGTTCAAAAACTGTCATAAGAAGCGAGCGATTTTAGAAATGAGGGGCGTGTACGCGTACCGTAATCATAATTCTCCTCGTTACAGGTTGTCTACAGTTGTTTGCGAGAAATATTTTCTCGCTGCCTATTTGAGAATATTTCTGTAACACGTGGGGCACTTTTATTGACGACTGTACGTACCTTACCTGTCTAGGCAATTTTCTTTCTTTGTTGAACATTTCTGATATACAGCTAGGGAAATAGCCGTCGTGGCTCAGTGGTGAGACGTCCGATTTTAAAGCGTGAGTTTGTAGCAAAGAGTTTACATATACTACGTATAGAGTTGGCACAAACGCTTTACACACGGGTAGCATCTTTCTTGCCTTGTCACTCTTGTGGAAGTGTCATACTTTTGTCGCGGCAAATCACTGTGTTGCCATAGAAAGTATCCACGTCATCTGCTTACGATTGACACAGGAACCGTGCGGAAAACCTAGCTCTATACGTAGTATACGTACACTCTTTGGTTTGTAGATTCAAACCCCGCTTGCAACTTTAAGTATATTTGAGATATAGAAGTTTGTCATTACCACTACACGTTATTGGAGAAGGAAAATATCCAGAGTTAAACGACCGGTGCCGAGCAACACGTCTGTAAAAGACACATTGGTGTCATCCGCCCACTCGTAGTTGTTGTCTGGTGTACGAGTAGTGCTTCATCTTCACACTCTACTCTCTAGTGATTTAAATTAATTGTTAGTCATTATTGCCTAATTGCCTTTGTCATTTAAGGCGTTTTTTGTGTATCATTGTTACTTTTCTTTGTAATTTATGTGCAATAAATAAGTTTATCTATCTACTGAGTACTGAGTGAAGATGAGGATTAGTAAGGCTAGTATTATAATTTATAAACGTCCAAATCCTGAACTAAATAACTTGAACTTAAAAGTGTCGAGTGACGTCACGTCTCCATAAATACGTTTTTTATAGGTGGCGTCACAACTCATAGCCCCTTGGCCCCGTGCCGTGCCCTTGCTAACTAGTAGTTAACAAATCTTATATACTTAACAAGAACAAAATTAAAACTTTTGATTAACCCCTGACTACCTCAGATTTGTTATCTGTACAACATTCTACTAATCGAGCCCTTTCATTTGATACCCATATTTAGGGAGTTGTGAAAAAAGAAAATCGTCATTTTGTGGTAGCGGCCATCTTGGATTTGAAATTTGTTATAGTGCAAAGTATTCTACTAGTTAAGCCCTTTCGTATGATACCCATATTGAGGTAGTGGTAAAAAAAAATTATGTAATTCGCCATTTTATGGTGGCGGACATCTTGGATTAGATTTTTTTATAATGCATAGTATTTTACTAGCCAAGCCCTTTTATTTGATATCTATATTGAGGTAGGTTGTGAAGAAATATTTTGTCCGCCATTTTTTGGAGGCGGCCAAAATATCTTGAATCGATATTAATCAAACATAGCCAAAAAATCCGTATAAATATTAACCTTCAAGTAAAAAAAAACGCATCGAAATTGGCCCATCCGTTTGAGCTCTACGGTGCCACAGACAGACACACACACATTGACAGACAGACATCGACGTCAAACTTATAACACCCCTTTTTTGGTCGGGGGTTAAAAAAAATCCAGCACGGGAGCGGATAGAGACATTTGGAACGAGCAAGACATGCCTACTGGAAGGCAAGACGCATGGCCATAATAGCCCAGTTCCATCCAACTATTTGAACTTGAAAAATCGCTCATACACCAAATGTTGTATAATATTTGTCACTATCTGTACGATAATTATTATCGTGCAATGGAATTGTCGACTTAAATTTTAAAAAACACAAATGTCTGTATGCTCTTTTTTTCAATTGACGTGTAAATTGTTGATACATTTATGACTATCGAAATGTGACTTTAGACTTCACTGTCTAGCATAGCAGTTACTTATTTTTTTGCCTTATAAAAAAATATTTTGCAAAACTGCCCACCGATCCTGAAAACAGTAAAATTTATATACTGACAAATATGTGTTACTTCCCCAGGAAGAACATTATTTTAAAAACTCCTGAGAAACAGAATTTAAATTTGATGTAGTACATAATATTTATAGCACCTTGAGTTGTCAGTTTTTTTTTACTACTGAATTATCATTTTTCGCAGTTTAACAGAGGCATCGTAAGGGGCATTATGGGAGGGGGGCCCATAATTCTGTATTACGGTCGATCGAAGCCGCGGACATAGGTTAGTAACATAACCGGATATAACTGAATATAAGTGGATATAACCGGATATAACAGGGCGGTCGTAAAACTCCTTCATTGCAAATAGGCCGTAAAGAACGCCGGATGCGACGTACGGTCAAAGAATATGTAGTATTGAAGAACAATTTTCGAAACAATTAGGACACTCGAAATGACTTGTCTGAAGTTTGATTTATGTTATTGTGTTTCATTATCTAACTTGGTTCAACGTCACACCTGAGTTCAGCGAATTGTTAGAGAGTGATGGCAAAGCTCCTATAAAGATGTAAAAAAAAAACATAAGTAGTAAGTATTGTATTAAAACATAATTATTATACTCGCATAATGCTTGACAGTTTTCCATACGATAATTAGGTCTTATAATACGTTGAAGTAATTATTTTAAACTATGAAAACAAAGTATGAAACAAGTTGTATGCTCTTTCTTTTGTTTTTATTTTGACGTGACAACGTCTTATAAATTGGTTTGCCGGGTGACACTTCAAGAAACTGCGTTACGCTCTGCTCACGTTATGCGCTCACAACGAGAGCGAGTGAGAGGCACGCGTCCCTTCCATTCGGGCATGGTTAGCCCGCCTAAGAGCGAGAGAGACAGACATAAAAAGTGAAAAGCACGCGTCCCTTCCGTAAAATTATTTTACCACTCAAAGTCGTTGTCACGTAAAACTTTCGCCCGTATACCGACTTTACAGGCAACCATTTTTTTTGTTAATTGACGTGTAAATTGTACATTTATCAATAAAGAACGTTGACTTTGACACTAAAAAACATCTTCTTCTCTGTCTTAAAGCCGTACCCCGAGCAAATGACTTTGAGTGTTTCTTACCTCATCGCACACCGCAAAAAAGAGCAAGAGAGAAACAGTAAGATTTTGGTCTGTTGAAAAAAATCTTTCTAGCAAAATATTAGTAATGGCATTGCCTACCCGTTAGTGTAAGTACAAAATCCAAATAATGTCAGTTTTTCGAGTAGATGCATGATAATTACAATCTTACAATCAACTTCTATTCTTTCTGGTTCCGTTGTGAAGAGATTATTTAAACAATAAATTCATTACCAAAAGTTAGCTCTGAAAATTGGACAAAAACTCGTTTTGCTGGGGGACGCGAAACGGGAATACCTCGGAAACCAACCAGTTTGTTAACGTTCCTACGTCCTTCATAGATACCCTAGGTTTCTCGACCGGAGGCAGTCGCTCAATGGACAGATGCTTGGCGCCATCGCTTACCTTCTGGCTGCTGCAGAGATAGAAGCACAGTACATCGGTGCTTCTATCAGCAGTCCTGTTCTTCTGCAGCCTCACAACATCTGCATTCAAATCGATGGCTCCACATTTGCCCGTATCACAGTGCGTCAGGTGCGTCGGTCAAAGATAGGGGTTTAGTTATTAAACTTTTGTGGTATTAAGTATTCCGTATTTTACAGTTTTGAGTGAATTTGAAATAATATACAGCTGAAGACTTTATTAGTTTGAACGCGCTGATCTAAGAAGCTAGTTGTACGTGATCCGTGAGTGATATACCTAGGCTACATCTACCACGGGCGAATCCCACGGGCGGACCGCTAGTGTGTGCATATATTAACGTACTGAATCCTTTTAAATGAGTTTTAACTCATATAGAGCCTGATTCTGTTAATATCTTCCAGTGTCTATGTCAATGTTGTAGATTAATACATTTTAATCAGTTTTTTTTAACTTTTATAGTTGTACGCTTGACCTCGCTTGATGTTAAACGCCAATGCGGTCTACGATTTAAAATTATAATTAATTTTAAAATTTGATGCTTTAGAATAACGGTTTCACTCAAAGAATATACATGAATGTACATTTACATCTGTTTAAGTTTACTGGAACTGCGAGTGGAAAACCAGTTAAATCATACAAAATTGTTTGATTCTTATTTTACGTACAGCGAAAAAGAGCATTAAACTGCTGGTTTACTTGTTTTCCGATGAATATTTAAATTTTCTAGGTCAAAGTAAAAATGTATCTTATTTTCTCTTCTTTTCTTTATTCTTTGCTAGACTTCCCCTAGGCAGGCTGTATCCCCGAGCTTGAATAAGAAAGGGTAGTTTTACAACGCACGAGGGAAAACTTTACGTGTTAGGGGTGTATTCCACCCCTTATTTGGGGTCGGTAGGCACTGATGGCCACTAGGCAATGGACTCACGTTTTCTGGAGTTTCAGCTTTTGTGAGTATTTCAAGTGCTTACTATTGCGCTTATAAAAACTGGCTGGTATTTTGAATTTACTTTTTTATGGGAAAAAACCAATTCATTGAGCCCTTTTTTTTCAAAACCTCTATTTGTTGTTGTGATATAGAATGAAGAGACGAAAGCAAGACATGCAACTAATGCAAAGCAACACACAAAAACATAAACAGCCCACGAAATATTCCCACTGCTGGGATTCGAGGCTTTCTTTTGCAAGGAGAGAGTCAAAGCTATAATCCACCACGCTGGCCTAGTGCAAGTTGCTGGATAACACATAACTTCGAAAGATTCTAGGTACATGTCAGTTTCCTCACGATTTTTTCCTTCACCGTGTAAAGTTAGTAACACGCATGCGTATTATTGCACAATGTTACAAAACCATCCGAATATAAAGAATTTAAATTACCGCCTAGCACTGCATTGGGCTCGTCACCCAGTGATATGAGATGATGATCTTTTCGCATTGTGAATTCTCTAGAAACATTGCCATTTAAACCGGAACACACTTTATTGCATACTAAATAGCACATCATATTACTGTTGGTCGGTAGAATAATGGAGAAAGGTGTGGAGTGTGGAGTGTGTGGGCACTCTGTAAAGTGTCCTACGTCACTAACATAGAGTACCTAAATATCCCCGAGAGTTGTACTTCGGACGTTTTACTTCTGAGTTTTTTTTTTTTTTTTTTAAATAAGGAATGACGAGACGATCAGGACATGTGCCTGATGGTAAGCAACATGCCTGACACATAACAGCACAGTGACACGCAGCTATTGGAACACGAATAGTCCAAATTATTACCTAGCTCTGCACTGCGCTCGTCACCCAGAGATCTAAGATCTTATATCTCTAAGCCCTGTAATTTCTCTGGAAACATTGCCCTTCAAACCGGAACACAGTAATGTTTGCACATTACTGCTTGGCGGTAGAATAACTGGCAAAGGTGTGGTACTTCCCCAGGCGGACTCTGGCAAGAGTCCTACCACTACAGAAGTTCTGCCACAATAAGGCGATTTCGCTCAATATTAATTGGCCCACGTGCAAACGGGCAAATAATTGTGACCACAACTTCGACTTGTGTGCATTTGAACTATCTTTTTCTGTTTAAAAAAGTTTTTGAAATAGTGGTGGTTAAAAATTTCTTCTCATAAACACACGTTTCAAATTTGTGTTCAGTTTTTCAGAAACAACATTGGGAACGAAACAATGTTTGTTAGAAGGAAAGTTTATCATAAAATTCAGTTTTCATTGCGTTATTTTCTCCATTATCAATTACACCAGTTAAATTACAACTCTGCGGATCCCCAAACCTAATAAGGTTATTACCAATCCGAAACTTTGTCCAACATTGGCCCAAAAGACAAATAGAACAATCGAATTGTCAAACACTGATTGGCCAAGTGCAATCGTCCCTTTGGCCGAAAATCACACAATTAGAGGAACCCTGAACATCAATTAGATTAGGGCCTAAACAAACATGGGATCAACAAAATCTTTGTGGTTAGGGCTGTGTATATAAAAAGAAGAGCTGAATAAAATAGTATATATTCTCCAAAAATACAAACACCTATTCCCCGTACTCTGCCTGCGAAGCTGAGGGTTGTGGGTTCGATTCCCACCCAGCGCAAATATTTGTGTGATGAATTCAATATTTGTAGTGTGTCTGGGTGTTTCTATGTATAATAAGTGGTACTTACAACTATATCTTATGCCTTTAAACGAGCAATTCTTGTAAGTATATATGTATAGAATCTGAATCTCGGAAACGGCTGGAACGATTTTCATGAAATTATGTATACAGGGGGTTTCGGGGACGATAAATCGATCTAGCCAGGTTTTATTTAAAAAAAAACGCCGTTTTATGCGCGTTTTTAGACAAAAAAAACTGTTACATAAAGATTAGAATGCGATGGCAAATTTCGCGATGGCGCGCGACAGTATATTTAGCTCAGGCGGGAAGATGGGTGGTTGAAATATCGGTGGTATAGTAGGTCCGGGTTCGAATCCAACCGGCCGCGTTCTTTTTTCAAGTACATTTTTTTTAGAAAATCAGTATGATGTATCTAAGTAACCGAGCAAAGCTCGGTCACCCAGGTACTAAGTATTAAGCAGCTATCTGGCTGCCATCTTACAAGCTTTGCTTAGTTTGGGGTCAGAAGGTGTAATGTGTAAAGGAAGTGCCCAAAAATAAATTAAATTTAGGCATACAAATTCAATTCAATTCAATCAATCTTTATTCAATAAACATATTACATGTACTTTGAATTGTCAATAAGCTAGGTACAAATTCATTTAGATTTTATTATTTTATATACCTAATTCAATCCTCATTCAATTAAGACATTTTTAACATTTTAATAAATAACATTAAATTTCTAGCACCTTAATAATAACATTAAATTAAAAAAATATTCTGCAATAGCATCGTCAAAATAAAATGATATATAAGTATAGATTATTATAGAATAGGAGGATTAGATTGTTATAGAAATGTGGATATGTTCTCTTATGCTATTATTATATCCATAGAGATTTGCAAAATAGTTTGGCATGTCAACATACATTTAGTTACAATAGGAAGCAATCAGCAAGTCATCGAAGTAACGAAAGTAAATGTTACTGGTTTTTTGTACATATTTCCAAAACTGCTACACCAATTCCGATAAAATGCACATCCACCTCTGAGCTATGACCTACCAAACAAAAAAAAAAGAAGTGTGGCACTCGGAGACTGCCGCGGTAAAGCTATTGCATGTTGCATGCATTTTTATCAACATAAGCAATAGGAAGTTAACAATTTTTCGGAATTGCTTTTATTTTGAAGAGTAACATTTGTTTACCATAAAAATATCACGGGAAATCCGTTAAGTTGGCAACACTGCTAAGAGCCTTTAGTCTTTAAAGCTCAAATAAGATTCAAAGTCGAATGACCGAGTGGGGAGGACGGCGTTACGGTCTTCCATCCCTCTTTCTTGTGAACATAAGAAAGAGATGCACGATCACTAAAATTCGGTCCCCAAGCCCGCGATAAAAGCTATGCAATAGATTAAAAACCATCACAACCGATTCATAAGCTTCGCTATCGAGTAACATACATACAAAAAAGAAATGTGATGAAAACGCCTCCTCTTTTTAGAAGTCGGTTAAAAATCAAAGCAATATTTGCTGGTAATAATATTATTTTCTAATAAAATAAATAATGAATAGTTAGGCCAACGCAACGGCCACTTTTATAACCAGGCCACATTGTGTTCCAACTGCAATGACTGGGGTGTTCTCTAACAAGGAGAGAGTCAAGGCATACCCAACACCATGCCCAAGTGCGAGTTTTTAAAACTATTAGCTTTTATTTAAGCGTTGGCAGATGATCCATGTCGTTGAAAGATGTTTTTCTTGAAACACGATGTTATCAGGTGATGCGGGTTAGCGGATGATGCTTGGCCTAAACCGATTCTTAGAACACGTTGGTTTTCTTACGATGTTTTTCTTCAGAAGTTTTAAGTCAGCGGCTTAACGCATATAACTTCAGAAAGACAGTGGCGCGTGTGGGATTAGAACCAGAGGCTCTGGATCAGCAATTGCAACCAATGCAATGCAACTGATGTACCAAGCAGTCATGACATGACCACTGGTAACTTAAGTACTGCTCCGCTGCCAGCAGTCATCTAGACTTAGTTTAAATATAAATATAGTGTTTAATGTATTTGACAAAAATCTAAGACAGAAAATATTGTTTCCAGGGAGAGTATACAGTGTTCCAATTAAAAATATGCAGAGATTGGCCACAAACTACAAAGCCTTTTGTCACCCCACGGCTTTTTAGCAGTTTCATTACACATAATATGCATATATATTATTTTATTTGACGTGTAAATTTTATATTTACAAATAAATAACTTTGAACTTTAATGGGAGTAAACTGGCGGTAAACTTGTTTTCGCGCGCTATCCTACCGTAAAATTACTACAAAGAGGTACATTTGAATTTCTATCGAATACTGTATGTTACTTTGAAGTTACACCAGTGTTTCAATGGTACCTAAAGAACTACTCAGCTCAATAACTGTTTTTTTCTATCTCTAGATTTAGAAACAACAGTTTTATCTATAACTACGAATTACGCTATTGCCATAGCTTGATATTATTTCCGTATTGGCGTTACTTACATGATTTTTATATGACTACCGTCTAGTTGCTCTTGTGCTCTTTGTTGTAGAAGATGTAGTATTCTTTGTCAATCAATTGTCCATCAATATCTCCAAAACAGCTTGTTGAGGGTTGAGTGTGTCATTCTTATGTACAAATTTAATGTTTGCAATTTCAGATCTACTAGATATTCAGCTAACACCCGCATTATTTATGTATTGGCATTAGATATTCAGTTATTGTTTTTTGTTGTATAAGTGTTTGTAATTTACCGGTGTGCATAATAAAGAGTTTCTGTCTATCTGCCTGTCTGTATTCAAAACATTAGCTCATGACTTGTAAATCAGAACCTGTGAAATTTTAGGCACTGTCAAATTCGTGTAGCCATTGAAGTTTAAATTGTTTAATGGTTTTTATATGAAAATACTAGCAAGGCCCTGCGTTTTCACCCGTGTAGTTTGCGATCCCGTAATTTTCCTGGGATAAAAAATATCATACATTATGTTGTTCCAGACCACTATCTATCTATATATAAAACTAGATAAAAACAATCCTTGATGCGGATTATGTATCGTTGTAAAATTTCAGCTCGAACGGTGCAGAACTTTTTGAGTTTTTGAAGCGTACACAAACCAACAATAACATTTTTATTATAGAGATAGCGTGCAAGTGAAACAAATATATTTTACAAATATATAAACTTTCGCGTTTATAGTATTACTAGGATCCGAGCATATCCGAAATGGGCCGCTAGTATCTTCTAAATCAGCCTTTCCCAAAGTGGGGGATAACGCTCCCATGTGGGCGCTGAAGGCATAAAGAGCGGTATGAGATCCAAAAAAAGGGGCGTTGTGTAAAGACTTGGATCCCGTTGTGTGCTACCTAATGAAGATAAGATAAGATATTTTTATTGGCATAAATTGAATACATACATTATTATAATAATATAAGTCATATTTATAGCCTCGTCAGTTTACAAAATAATAATTTTATTCAATTATACTGTGAGTATTCTTGAAATACTCATATCAAGATAAGTACTTATTAATTACATTAACCATTTTTAAACACATTCATTCATTTTTGATCATCATGTAAAATCCATACATTTGGAATAATAATATTGACAATTGACACAAATAAGTTGCAAAAGCTGTATAAGGGCTTTCGGTGGAAAAATATATAATAAATATATATATAAATATATATAACAGAATATTACCAGCGTAATCTTCGTCATTTCGTCAATGCATGTTTTCAAAAATAATAATTATAAACATACTCAGTTTTCGTTATTATAACAAACAATTTTACAGTCATCATACTTGTTTTTCATATATTCTGCTACTTTATACAAGGTTTTAGACAAAAGCAGATTTCTTACATTTTGATAGAACGCGTTGTCTGATGCACAATCTTTTATACAATTTGGTAGTTTATTATAGAGTTGCTGACCTACCACAATAGGATTTTTTGTAGACAAGTGCAACCTATGCTTCACATGTAACAAATTATTTTTATGTCGAAAGTTTAAATGTGTGTAGTCACCCCGATTCTGATAAAGATGAAGATTTGATCGAACATATTTTATAACTTCAAATATGTATACCGATACTGAAGTCAAAATACCGAGACTCTTAAAAAGTTCTCGACATGATTCTCTATATTTTGCTCGTACTAAAACCCTAATGGCACGTTTTTGCATTTTTAGGATGCGCTCATTATCAGTAGAATTACCCCATAAAATAATACCGTACGTCATAACTGAATGTATATACGCATAATAAACTTCCTTCAGGTAGCATTCTGTTGCCATTGGTCGCAGTTGTATTAATGCGTAAATCCCTCGAGACATCTTATTACTGGTAGTACTTATATGTGTTTTCCAGGTTAGAGCAGAATCCATCTCGAATCCAAGAAGCTTAACTAAAGTAGTAGTTTTCATCGACTTTGCAGCATCTATTTGAGGAATAGTTAGTATTGGTTGTTTTGGAGATACTGCATTAAATACCATAATGTTAGTTTTTCCGAATTCAAGTTAACTCCATTCATACTAAACCAATTACTCAACATTTTTATATTCCATGCAATTTTTCAATCAATTCTTCCGTATTTTACTAGTAACAATTACTGTAGTGTCATCGGCATATTGAATTAATTCTCCATGTAATTCTAAATAAGCCAAATCATTTAGAAATAAAAAAAACATTGTATTTCCAAAAGAGAACCTTGGGGTACGCCAATATTTACTTTTGTGGAGCAGATTTAACTGATTTTCCATTTAACTTAATTTCTACTATTTGCTGACGATCGGTCAAAAGGATTCAATCAATTTCAAGAATTTACCTTTCATTCCGTATACTTTTGGTTTCTCTATTAAAAGCTTGTGATTAACCGAGTCGAAAGCTTTCGATAAATCTATGAAAATAGCTGCAACTTTCAATCTTTCATCAAGGGATGTAATAACTTTATTTATAAAAACATGTGCAGCAGTTGTAGTTGATTTACCTTTTCTATAGGCATGTTGAGTATCTGACAATGCATTATGTTTATCTAAGTGTGACATAATTTCTCTAGATATTAATGATTCTATTAGCTTTGAAAGTGTGGGTACAATTGCTATTGGTCTGTAGTTCTGTACGTCTGTTTTGTCTCCTTTTCCCTTAAATAAAGGACATAAGCGGCAAATTTTTAATGCTTTTGGATATTTTCCTGATTGTAACATGTTATTGACCAAATATGTGAGATGTTCCAGTAATGGTTGCATAATTTGGTACAGAAAACAGCCAGATATATCAAAAATGTCTTTAATGTTCGAAAGCTTAATCTTAGCCTTGGCCAGTTTTAGTAACTGATCTGGTTCAATATATGAAAATTCATAATTCGGTAATTCTTTCACAGATTGGTTTAAAAATGTAAGTGCTTCTTCTATATTAGGTGGATGTTTTTTATATAGCTCATTGCCAACAGTAATGAAGTAGCCATTGACAAAATCAGGAATTTCTTCATATGGTACCTGAGTGTTCGTTGCAGCATTTATAATATCCCAATCACATTCATTGATATTTTTATTCGTGTCTTCTTTGATAATGTTCCAAACTTCTTTCTTAACATTTTTAGCGTTAGATATTCGTTGTTCTACATATTTTCGTTTTTCTTCTGCTAAACATATTTCCCATTTATTTAATGGGCTCAGGTCCCAAGTTAACTTATGCGGGTATTAGTAAATATCTCGTTTAGAATGAATGTTTAATCTCCACTAATATATTTAATTAGATAACGGGACACTCGCGTATATACGGTCGGTCAATCCGACTCGAGTTTCGGCCGCGTCCGGCGGCCTTTTCAAGGAGAGTGCACGCGCGCGATGGCTGCCCGTTTGGTACTGCGCACGGCTGCCGCACGGCGCGCACGCAATCTCAACGGCTGTTGCGGGGGTGCAGGTGAGGGGGTGCGAGGGAGGTTCGCTAATATAGCTCACAATAACTATGTAGTTAATTTAATAGTTTTTTAAGTACATTTGTGGAAAATGGGGTTGCTAAAAATCAGTTATTCTCAAAGTAGGCAGCAGACAAAATAAGTTTGGGAACCCCTGTTCCAAATTGAGATTACCTACTACATAGTTACCTAATTAATGTAGCTTCATATAGTCTTGCCTTTGAAGTAGATTACACACCTTCTCCCATACTAACTGGTTCCTACACTAGGGCCGTGTAATAACAAGGGAGCCTTAGTTTGTACAAGCCCTATCCGGTTTGTCTTCCACGTTTAATTGCTACGTCGTATTTGTTTTCGGATTTGTACGATTACAATATACGGGCTTATCGCCTCTGGGAATTGGCTTTAGGAAGTTAAGGTTTTGATTATTATGTGTTAAGTTTTGCTGAAATTAATTCACTTTTAATAAAGATTTTGTTTTATTCTACTAATATTATAAATGTGTTAGTTTGGATGTTTGTTGCTCATTTGCGTTACAATGGCTGAATAGAGTAGGTTTAAATTGAAAAGAAAGAAAGTAAAATATTAAAATATATGTACTTATTACAATTGTAATGAACAATGTCAATTTTTTACAATTTTATTGTGAGTTTACAATGGTAAACTATCATAGCTTCAAAAAACTATTAAAAAGCTGGCTTATCGATCAAACTTTTTATAGTTACAGCGAGTTTTATATGTATAGTAATGACTACCCGAACTCGGTGCTGATTTAACTATTTTAGGAAGAGTGTTATAAACTTCCGGTCCCATAATGTCAGTCAGTTTTCCGATCTCGCGAGAGAGTGAGGTATACTATCCAGCTTGTCAGCGTTACGTATATTGCGCGAATGTCTCTCTCCTCGCGTGTCGTATGAGTCTAAGTTGTTTCTTACTTACATGTACATACTACAAATATGATTATGACTATTACGGGAAAATGAAGGTAACGGAAATTATGCAGGTGAAACCATGGGGCGCTGCTAGTCTATGCGTCGTAATAAATGTAGGTATACATACCTATTAGAAACGTATACATATGTGCAAAGTTCCGTAACTCGCTGTCAGTTTGATGTAATTAATAGAGTTTGTGCGAGCCTTCAGTTTCCTCGTGTCATTCGGCTGGTCTGTTACATTTAGCACTCTTTTCATCATCATCATTCTGGCTTTTCCATATTTGACTTTCACCATATTTTAATAAATAAGTACTTTTATACGCATTCAAGAATTCAATACTTCCTTTATGCCCATATTTCATCGCTGCTCAAACTTCATGGTCACACTTATATTTTGTAAACGGTATAAGTAAGATAAAAATGTTGATAATTGTTGAATAGAACATTTATTATACTACAAGATATATTAAACTTCATAGTATATTCAATAGAAGTAGGTAACTATTTATACTAAAAATTAACACGAACGATCAAAATCGGGGTCATTTTTCACATTCTCATCGTGACACTCTTCCCGGGGCAGTTAAACATTTAGTTGCTGCTTCACTAAATTCCAGTGTATTTGTACGTTACATGTCCTAGTGTCATCTTAATAATATACAAGTACACTTTACACATAGCTCAAAGAGTACGCAAGCTGAAGTGGCAATGGGCAGGCCACATCGCTCGCAGAACTGACAACCGATGGGGAAGAAAGGTTCTCGAGTGGCGACCACGAACCGGGAGACGCAGTGTTGGACGGCCTCCCACTAGATGGACAGATGACCTCACAAAGGTCGCTGGAAACCGCTGGTTGCAGGTTGCGCAGGACCGTTCGTTGTGGAAATCTAGGGGGGAGGCCTATGTTCAGCAGTGAACGTCTTGTGGCTGATGATGAGACACTTTACACAATACTACACAAAAAATAGTATTATACTTATTTTGAAGATAAAACACAAAATGTATCGGTCACACGAATTTGGGTACTTTAGATTTGTGTCGTAAACAGCTGATTGTTGAGTCTAGTGACGCCAACCAATTACAAATTCTATTTAATTGATCGTCTGTTAAGGTTAAACATGATAGAAGTAAGGCATACAGCTCTTGGCTCCGTGACAAAAAAAGATATAGTTAAGATTATACTTTTGACGAGTCATGATCGGAAGACACCAAAATTATAACAAAACCCCACTCAGGCAATGCATTCCACAGCCTAGGCGTTCTTATCACAAAACTATACGTAAACAAAAAAAATAAACCTCTTTGTTCTAGTCTTTGGAACCTCAACCAAGAAACGATGGAGGATGTTCTGATGTACTTCAATTTCTTTTATCTTTGACTTCTGTAAACGGCATGACAACAGCTTCGCCAGTGTCTTGTGTGTCGTTATGTTCTGATGGATAATCTGAGGAAGTAAAAGTTCCAATTGCAACACCACCCTCATCCAAAATGACAAACTTCGTAAAGCGTCAGCAAATAGGTATTTTGTCGGCTGTATTCAAGATGTTCGCGACTGTCTAACGACTTATCGAGAGAGTTGTTTCTCTATATTTTGTCACATGTGTATTTTTTATAATATATATACATTGACGAGACGAGCCAAGCATGTGACTAGTAAGTAATATGCCTGCTCATAACAATATAATGCTCATAACTACATAATTATTATTGGAACATGAAGAGTCCACATATTTGTCTTGTATCCATGATAAATATGTGGACATCCAAAGATGTTGTTCCATTATTGGTTGGCGGTAGAATGTCTGGTAAATAATTAAAGTTAAATTGAGGAAAGTTATTAGACCAGAGAGGTCACTACGCCAGAGAGTGACAGTTTGAATGCGATATACATACAAGGATACATACATGCGTTCGATCCTTATCAAACTTGAAGTTCCGGCAAAGATGTTGGACAAATTAAAAAAAAATCTTTAGGAAATATATAACATCTAAGAACTAGTTCTAAGCAATGTGCTAGCCTTGACTATCTTCGAGTGCCAACGCCAGTATGTTGGTCTTGACTAACTTCGAGTGCTAACGCCAGTGTGTTGGCCTTGACTATCTTCGAGTGCCAACACCAATGTGTTGGCCTTGACTATCTTCGAGTGCCAACGCCAATGTTTTGGCCTTGACTAACTTCGAGTGCCAGCTGAAGGATACAAAATATGCCCATGCAATTTGCGGTTTTAAAGATTTACAATTGACGCAGCGATTGCGTAACATACACAGAAAAAGATAATAACACCGAATTATAATCTCCTCTTTTTTGAAGTTGGTTTAAAATGGGATCAAGTCTAATAAGGAAAAACTGAAAATATCTTCAATTTGAATTTCGTAACTAGCATAAGTTTTTCAAAGAATAAAGCTGACGTGGTTACTAAAACTTTGCGAAACAATAGACGCTCAACATTTCCTACACACCTAACGTGATTTAACCTAATCTCATAAGAAATACGGTTCCAATCCGCATGACAAACGAAAACGTTCAACATTGTGAATCAAACAATTAGAATAATGCGAGTATAATCTCGAGGTACAAGCTAGGTTGTCAACGTCATTTACGTATAACGATTTTGACAATGGTCTTGTTATTGCCATCTTTTTATTTCGAGTAAAATTTAAGAGATGCCAATAGCAAGGTCATAAAAGAACAACAACAAATCGTCAAGTCTCGCGCATTCGGAAATCGAAGTTTTGACGTAACACGGCTGCAATTACCTACCGTAGCGAGAAGAGTTCGTATTCGGATTTATTTGAGTGATTTGCAGAATCCTATGTTCAAGAACAACGTAGTTTTACGATTTGATTGTGAATGATTAGTTTAATTAGGTAAAAGGATAACACGTTACCTAACCGCTAACCTAACCCGTTTACCTAAATAAATATGTGTAACAACCACGTTAATTTCAATAATTAATTACTTACGTTAATTTAATATAGGCTAACACTTGACGATCATTTCGGCTGATGTTAAACGACGATGCGGCCTAAGATGGAGCGTACTTATTATTTATTTATTTAGCGTACTTACAAAATCGATTCACTCTCGATTTGAAAACACCAACATTGTAACCATCAGGAAAGGCCCACTCAGGCAACGCATTCCACGTTCTAGACGTTGTCATCACAAAAAGAGTCAAACCTCTTCGTTCAGATCCACTTTTAAAATGTCTCAAACCTGAGTGTGTCTATTATTCTCTAATTCTAAACACTTCAGTTTAATCACAAACACGTAGGGTTTATGAAACTCTCGGAGGGTCCTAAAAACACAGCCTCGAACTGACTACAAGTACGCTAATCCTCGAAATAACTTGTCGACACAACCACTCTGTGTGTGTAGGGTAACCATGAGGTCGTTTGTACTAAGACAGATTAATTGAAGGCACGCTATTTCTCGAATGTTGTAAGTTTGTAATTTATTGAAACTCTGTGTGCTACCGGTGAGCCTGGGGGGCACTGTTTGCTCTCGTTTGACCAAAAAAAACCCTGAATTATTGAATTAACCTATTTTACTTAACAGTAGAAATTCAAAGTATTATTATTTGTTGTAAAAATTATACAGAAAAATAGTGATTAAAGTAAAACGTACTTATTTTTTACACGAAAAACGATCGTGTCCTAATAATAAATATTATTAGGATTAGTTAACACACTTTAGGTTAAAGATATATAATAAACACAAAGCTCTTATTATAGTTTTGTGATATAAATCTTTGTCCAGTAAACTACCACATCTTTGTCCGTTTACTCTACTGCCAAGTAGTAAAGTGCAAACATCACTATATTCCGTTTTGAAGAGCAATGCTTTCAGAGATTTTACAAGGTACAAAGACAATTCATCTTACACCTTCATCAGGTGACGAGCGCATTGCAACACTAACCACTAATTTATTAGCTTCGTAATTAAATAACTGGGTGCCGCTATAATCTTGTTATGGGCAAGCGTGGTTATAATCATCAGATACATGTCTTATGTAAATAGACATGCTTTAGTAAAATATACCTTATGAATTTTACTTTACTGTTAACATTTATCAAAAAACTTTTTAACAAATATTTAATAAATAGAAAACCAAATTTCTATAAAATTTTTTACTCAAAAATTTTATAGAAATTTGGTAAAAAAAAAACAAAATTGGTATTGGTAACGGTTAGAACCCATTGAATGCTTATTTTTAATTAATATGTGCATGTGACAGTGTGTTGCTATGGGCAGGCGTGTTGCTTACCATCAGACACATGTCATGTTTGTCCAGCTACTCTTAACCACAACGAAAAAAAACAAAAAGTAGGTTTACTTTTAAACAATAAATTATTAAGACAGGGTGGGTAATCAATCCCAGTGGCGTGATATAAGCTTACGTTCAGTCGAGTATAAGTGTGCGTAATACAGCGGTTAGACACATAATTTATTTTCTCTGAAAAAAAAAAAATAACCGAGATCAATTTAAAATTAATCGTCACGATAAATCAAAACGAAATTGTAGTTCTTAGATTTAATATGGACAAACAAAGCAAACAAAGAAATAACCATCAAAATCGATTCTCAAATGGAGGAGTATCGCGGAACATAAAAAAACACACGAACACAACCGAATTGAAGAAAAACTCCTGTTTTTTTTAAAGACCGTTAAAAATATCCATAAATGCTTATGATCGCATGGTCTCACTACCCGCGACTAAGTTTCAATTAAGGCCCTCCGCCGCGAGCCGCCTAAGCCCACGTTCTACCGCCGCCCTGGCGCCGTCCTCTAACGAATAGATTACAGGATTTGCCCACAATTGTGTACGCAACGGCGCGTTCCATTGAAACCCTGCGCCCTTTCAGACAGGCTTCACCGGTATATTGATTTTTAAAGGTTATTTTGACAGGCCAGAGGTGAAGAGATAATAAACATTTCATTTTAATACTGTTTCCACCCAATACAGTTTATCTGCGTCTATAACTAATTCGCGAGCTGATGGGTCCACACTTTTTAAACCAGATGGTGTGGTTTTGCAAAAGATTTATTTTATTTTTATTTCAATAAACAAAATTGTACGTACATGCAAACCAAAAATTAACATTTTTAATAATAAATATATTATTTTTAACCGACTTCCAAAAAAGGAAAAGGTTATCAATTCAACCCCTTTTTCATGTATGTTACCTGATTTCTCGAGAACCTCTGCACCGATTTTAAAATTTCTTTTTGTGTTCGGATAGGTATGCTTCCCGAATGATCTTATATAAATCTTATCGAAATCGGTCGGGTGGTTTTTGAAATATGAACCATAAACTAAAATTTGCGTACAATTTACTGGATAACGTAGTTGAAGATTTCACAAAAATTACGAAGCTTGATCCTGTCAATACGAAATTGTGTAAATGGATTCATAAAAACTTGTTTTTGACTCCCGACCAAAGGATTCATAAAAACTTGTTATTGACCACCAACCAAAAAAAGGGTATAAATTGTTAAAAGTTAAAAGGGTGTTATAAGTTTGAGGTCGATGTCTGTGTGTCTGTCTGTGTGTGGCACCGTAGAGCTCAAACGGATGGGCCGATTTCGATCCGGTTTTTTATTTCACGGTTAATACCCGTGCGGATGTTCTGAGCTATGCTTGGTTAATGTCGATTCAAGATGGCCGCCTCCACAAAATGGCGGACAAGGTATTTCTTCACAACCTACTTCAATATGGATATCAAATGAAAGGGTTTGACTAGTAAAATAGTATACGCTACCACAAATTTCAAATTCAAAATGGCCGCCACCACAAAATGGCGAATTATATTATATTTTTCATTACTACCTCAATATGGGCATCAAACGAAAGGGCTTGACTAGTAGAATACTTTGCACTATGACAAATTTCAAATCCAAGATGGCCGCTACCACAAAATGCCGAAATACATTTCTTTTTTTCACAACTCCCTTAATATGGGTATCAAATGAAAGGGCTTGACTAGTAGAATGTTGTACAGATAACAAATCCGAGGTAGTCGGGGTTAATCAAAATTTTTAATTCTGTTCTTGTACACTAAAATGGGTAAAATAAACTATTTTCGTACAAAAAATTAAACCGACTTCAAAACCACAAATAGGCACTCAAAAGCGAAAAATAAACTAAAATCATTATTATAAGCGCTACTCACTCATCTATTTGAAGTCGGTGCCAGTCAGGTCAAAAAGTTAGTAGATTGATGCTATGTGAGCACATGGTAAGTAGGCACAGGTAAGTAGTATCTATCCACTATCTGTTAGATTTGGCTGGCACCGACTTCAAATAGATGAGTGAGTATCGGTTATAATAATGATTGTAGTTTATTTTTCGCTTTTGAGTGCTTATTTGTGGTTTTGAAGTCGGTTTAATTTTTTGTACGAAAATAGTTTATAGTACCTACATATCTTTCACATCCGATCTAAGATCTAAGTAAGTTTTGGTTGTTAAATATTACTGTTTTATCAGTGCTAGACTACGTAAACACACAAAATGATACCTATTTTCATCCCAGTACTCACACTATAACACAACCGAAATACCTATAAAATAAATAAATAAACATATACTAAAAAAAATGCGAGTCAAACTATATTTCCGATACGCGTAATTTTTTTTATTTTATTTATTATTGGCCATGGATACTAGTCATTCAGCTGCATGTTATTCTCGCATGCATGCTGTGGTTACTAGGTATATTGAATTTAAATTTATTAATTGTGTATTATTTTTAGTTAATAAAATTATTTAGTACCCTTAAATAGTTAAGTATTTTTTCCAGACTATTTTATCTAACTGTGGTTCCAATTTCGTCCTGATCCGTTGAGCCGTTCCGATCTGATTGAGTAACAAACACCCATACCTGGACATTTATAATAGTACTTATTTATTAAATATAGTATTTCTTATTTTAGCTTTTACTTCTGCCGTGCGTTCTTAAGCGCACTTTTTATTTATTTATCCATAGATACCTTTGAGTATTTAGGCATATAGGTACGTATCTCTAAAAATCATCCTCGTTTAACGTCCCCAGCGCCTTCCCTCACCTCAGTACAATTTCGATCCGTAATAGGATTTTGATATTGTGTCCGGCGGACATCACGACTCGAATTGAACCACATTATGAGCTCGGGCTATTGTCAGGGATCGTATTGTCGACAGTATTACATATTGATCAAAGAACTGTTATGGGCTCTTTATTGTCGGGAGTTTGTTTTACGTGGGAAGCTATTTTGTTGTCAACTATGTATTTATGAAGTGAAATGTTTTTTGGCGTACCACACGCAGATTTGACGTGGGCTGTGAATTGATTACAAGTGTCACGTTTGTAAATGAAAGAAATCTTCAGGTGAGCTCGCGATCACGGTCATCTAGAAATGCGTTAGCTTTTCTGTGTGACCATGTGTTACCATGGATACCATATATACATCTAGCCTCTTAGAAGACTTAAAATGTATAAGTACACGATAATGCTTTGAAGATTTATTCCAGACTAGCAACACCCTCCAGTTTCACCTGTTTTGTTTCCAAAGTGAGCTATCAAATGCTGAGTTTTAAGTTTTCACTTCTATTGGCAGTCCCTATGACTGCCAATTTTGTTATTAAAAAGTAGGTATATACAAGTGATTTTCTTTAAATTTATTATCGCCATATATTTGTTCCCTTATTGATGAAAACTATATTTTACAAAAATAATTTAGTGATTTAATTCCTTGTCATACTTTTTTACGTTGAACCCCAAACTAAGCTACCTTGGGCGATCTGGTCCTGATTTCCGTTTAAATAAAAAAAATCAGCTTTATATATGGAATGTATATACATTCCATATTTCGTTCTACTTATTGTTAACTTTACTAAAAACGTATATTATATCAAACTATATACCTACTTACTATAATTCATACACTAATTTGGTTCTATTTTTTGGCTCGTTGACGGTTTAAGTAAAGTCTCAGAGCACAATAATTAAGGTAGCGGTTCGCCCGGAGATCGCGACACGAGACCGCGACAGAAGACGGCGACCGGAGACCGCGACACATGTCTCGGTCTCCTGTCGCGGTCTCGGCGCGAACTGGCGCCCATACAATTCCATAGTGTCAAGACCCTGTCGCGGTCTCGCTTTGCGGTTTCGTGTCGCGGTCTCCGGGGGTGCAGTCCACTGACATCACACAATACAAATGCATTCTCAATATGGCGCAGTGAGATTAGAACATTTGATTGAGCCATTGAATGATTTTCTCCCCTAAAATGGGGTAACCGAGAGTATAACAGCGCTATATTATTTTAAGGCACTCATTATTACATACTTCCGATGAGATAAAAACCTTGCCTTCTTTATTGGGGCACACAGAAAGGGATATTAAATACCCATCTGTACCCAGGATGTCTACTCTCTTTCTACTAAAAACGTAACTTCGAAATAAACTCGAGACTTTCGTAGAAAGAGATTAGACATCCTGTAGTAGAGTTAGGAAACCTGGGAATAAATAGGTGATGATAAGGATAACATTTTTAATTTTAACTCCTTTTTGCACTTTATTTTGAAACAAAATATAATGTCACTTCATTTATGTTTCATGTACTTTTTTAAATAAACTAAAATTACTACGTTATTATTAAATAATATTTTTTTATCTCATAAATAATGTTTAAATTTATCATGATCTCAAATCATGTGCTCGCTCTACCCATCTCCATTTGAGCCTTCTTACTTTTAGTGTTACATCTTTGAGTTTTGAATGGTTTCTGATAACATTGCTTTTCAGTTTGCCTGACTTCTTAACGCTTAGCATTCTTCTTTTATGGCGTAATGGCTGGTCGCGAAGTTTTCTTATTTTATCTTGATTCTTGATCTTAAACTTCACGATTAGCAGCGATACCTAAGAACGGGTAGTAGGTACGCTGGTGTTAAATAAATAGTTTATTTCTGATGTGAAGACCTTCAGCATGCTGAATGTCAAATATATCTTTACTTCGATATTTTTTTTACTAAAAACAAGAACAAAATTAAAAATGTTGACTAACCCCCGGCTACCTCAGATTTGTTATCTGTACAACATTCTACTAGTCAAGCCCTTTCATTTGATACCCATATTAAGGGAGTTGTGAAAAAAGAAATGTATTTCGCCATTTGGTGGTGGCGTGGAGAAGTAAAAGTTTTACTGTGTTATAGCTCAGCCTATTTTGTTGTTATTTGTTCTGGAAGATTTCACCCGATGAAAAAGATAAGAGATAAGACGGTCTTTGCCGAGCCGACTTTACAAAAGATTTAAATAAATAAAACAAAAAAAATGTAAATGCCGTCATTTCTGTGTCACCTCACCCATTTTAATCCTTGAACACAAGCGGGAACATAACAATAACAAAGGAAGGGTCATTGTTTGTCCAGTCACCCTACAGAACCCTACGGAACCCTAAATTAATAAGAGTTCCGTCAGCCACATCTGTGAGGGAAACATACGATTATTCCCACTCCAAAACTCGGGTTCAGCCCGACGTGAAAAATGGATTTTTCCACTAATGATAATGATAAATGACCGACACGTTAGATTTTATTTATTTTAGTTGATTGGCTTTTTCTATGCAGAACTGTTTGTTACTACTTATTCTTAATTATTTGCTTTTCCTGGTGTTTTTCGATGCTGTGAAAAGATAAAACCGACCTTTATGGCACTAGTCACTGTTCGTATTTGGGACTTGGGACACGAACTTTTGTTTTATCTATTTTTTTTAAATTGACAAAGATATATAGATATATCATCAAACTTTCGAAGTGGAGGGTTGTGACGTCACGTCTTCGTAAAATCGCCAATAATAATTAATAGACGTGACGTCACTAGAAACTTGTAAGCATTCTATCTCAAACATTTCATGTATGTCAAACAAAAGAAAAAATAGTGTTACACTATTTTTCAACAATCTAACTAAGAAAGTCTTACTGTCTGTCTGTTTTGTTCAATTTTGTGAGACAGCCGCTAAGATGTGAAAGTAAGCACATAATTCAGGTAACATATTGATGTTATTCTTAAATAAATGCAAAATGTAGTAGAGTATCTCAAGAAGAAAATCTTTAGCATACCTAAGATCCTATCTCGAGTTTTCTTTACATAATTTTCTGAGTAAGTAACTCGACTTGTAAATATGCTCGAGTGAGGATCTTGACTTTAATTTCAAAGTACGTCCAAAGACGTTTGGGGTCTTATTTTTGAACTATTCGACTTACCCAAAATGCTCGATGTCGAAGCATATTCATGACATCGACGTACGAGTAGTTCAGTAGCGAGAACGTAATTTTCTTAGTCAGGTGATCGTAGGTTCGAATCCCGCTTGCACCTCCGAGTATTATTATAAATGGAAGTCTAGGTATGTACATTGTAAAAGCACTAGGTATTAATATTTTTTAAATTAGCTCAATGGTGAAACTAATTTTCATAGTCGAAGCGTCCAGCTTCGGTCATAGAAAATTGACGGATAGTATTGGACACTTGTTACCCCACAGATACAATTTTTATAACAGTCGTGCACTGCTCTTGTTTTTGTAAGTTCAAAAAGTTTATATTTATGTCTTTGTGATGCAACTCGTGACCAAAATGCTGGCTTTTTATTTTGCTCAGCGCATAAGTATTGCCATTCAACGTGGCAATGGGGCTAGCATTTTGGGCACGATTCCTGCTGGCATCGGTCTTATAGACTAATATCGTGTACATTATGTAAATAAATATTTTTATTTATATAATTAAAGAAGTTTATTCTACCACCCAGCAGTAATATAAACATCACTGTGATCCGGTTTGGACGGCTTTGAACGGTTGAATATTTTATTTGTGACATTGTGCTGTTATAAACAGGCGTATTGTTTACCATATGTACCTCTTCGTCCCGTCACTCTAAATGCACTCGCTATAATCACTGTTAATTTGTATTTTAAAATGTTTGCCAAGTTGCCGTGTAGTTTTAAAAATAGCTCCCCTAGGAGCTTGTAGGCAAATTTTAAACTTAGCAAAATTACGCGAGTTGGCACAAGACTTATTCGAAGATTCTGAACTTTATGAAAGTTGGCTTCGATGTTGAGTACGAGTCTATATTGGTTCTGGCTTAAAAATTGGATTTACTAATTTTTAGATTTGTAGTTTGTATTCGATCTCATTCGGTTAGTAAATGAATGAAATGCGACATAAACTTATTTATTTCAAAAAGGGAAGATTTTTATTTTCCTTTATCACACACTTATTATGTAGTATAAAACAAACTCGCTTTCTCTGCCCCTATATCCCTATGTATGCTTAGATCTTTCAAACTACCAAACAGATTGTGATGCGGGTTTTTTATATAATATAATATATATTATGTAATAGATAGCGTTATTGTTTAATGTAGGATGTTTGAGGAAGGTTTATATGTAGAGACGATTTTCTTAGCATTCCATGGATTCACCGTGCGGGTGCCGGGTCCATCGTGTGGCAGAGAGAAAACCCGAGTAGACCCCGAGACTTGTGACTGACTCAGGCGTAGGTTTAAGGGCCCATTTCTGACGTACATCAACACTCACCTTCACCACTCGTTTTTCTCTCCCTGCCTAGCCAAATCTGATATGAGTCTGCTAGTGCAGCTTTAGATACTCGTTCTAGTATAGAACTTACTGCACTTCTGGATAAGCCAAGGTCTTTCAGCAGGTTATAGAGAGATTTTGTTGGTATACCTCTCGCTCCCACTTCTACAGCGTATAAACTAACTACATAGCCGTTTTTTGTTAATTCGTTTAGGAGGTCGTAATACTTATTTTGTTTCATCGCGTGGTCTTTAGGTATATTAGTTTCCCACGGTACGGTAAGTTCTACAAGGACCATGCGTTTCGTAGCTCTAGAAAAAAGGAAAATGTCCGGTCTGGATGACGAAACACCCACATCCTCTGGGATCCTGTAGTGCCTTTCATACGTGTCCATTAAAATAGTCCAATCAGGCGCTGTACCCATGATTGAGTAAGGCTTGTGCCTGGAGTTTGAAGTTGAGCCTTCTTTTACAAGTTAATTTGTCTTTTGTTTGTCGTCAATCCTTTTGGGCTCTAGCTACTGAAAGGCTCATGGCTTCACGAATGATTTCAAGTACTCTGTCATGGCGCCGCGAGTAATGACCCCATTAAGGAGCACCTTGCATCCCACCAATATGTGCCTTGCTGTACATATCGCCTCTCCAAGTATAGCAACATTTTTCAGAGGCTTTTCCCCACCTTACCAAGTTACTCTGGTCAGGGAGGGTCATTTGGAATGCATTTAGATAAAATTTTAATAAGGCAAGAGACCAGTCATAGATCAAGGTGCGCCACTTTAGAGCTAATGGGATACAGAACTCACCTATGGTTAACCACTCACTTTGCATTTCCAAATTCATAGCGTGCACTTTGTAACCGTCATTTTCGTCTTTTTGTAGAAAGGTTTTTACCATGTCTCGGTCTTCCCTTTTCTTTCTCGCACCCAACCCAGCAGTATTTACTTGTGCACCTGCCATAAATTGTTTATGGAATTGAAGTCTAGCTTCCAAGTCTGAAGCAGTTTTGTCTTTTGAGAGAGATGTAATTAATTCGTCTTGTGACTTTCCCAAAACATGCGTTTTTGTAACTCTTAGGTGTTTATAAAGTTCAGACGGTTTCTTTAGTTTCAGCCCAAAACTATTGTGATCCCTAAAAAGAGTAGAGGGATCAGCCGGATGTGCCAATCCGAACCATGACTTCAATATCTTTATGACATTGGCATCTAGCTTTGCCAGGAGGGTTTTACCGATGTCATATACTAGGAAAGGCCAAGTGAGACGTGATGTGAGGTAGTTGTCATATATCCATGCTTTTTTTATATTGCTGATAGGCTGCTGGTCTACCTTATTGAGGTTATTCATGAAATTTTCAACAACCACCTCTAATGATGGAGTATGTCCTTTGTGATCTATCTTTCTACCAATAAATTTGAAAGGCACTGCCTCTGCTATTGTGGCAACTCCTTGACCACTTATGGAGAGTCCCGGATCGTAAGAAGTATATTTGGTATTTCGTCTACCCAGACAAAGACAATGACATTTAGATGGTTTTGTCCTCATTCCCTCCGTCCATGTACAGAACTCATCGACTTCGTTCAACAATTCCTGACACTGTTTGGGATTGCGTGTAAGTATTGCAAGGTCGTCCGCAAAGGCCAAGATTGACTCAGTGTACTTATTGTTGATTTTAAACCGGTAGCCCCATTTCTTTTCACGTGATATTAATTTGTCTACTAAAATATTTATAACTATATTAAATGCTATTGGTGATAAGAGCACCCTTGGAATAGTCCTACATTGTATTCAAGTGGTTTAGTGTATACCGTGTTTACTGCTATGACGAATTTTAAGTGGCAATAATAAGAATTAATTATGTCAATAATTTCAGCAGGAAAGTTATACCATTTTAGAGTAAATATCATAAGTTCATGCTGGACAGAACCAAACGCGTTCTCTAGGTCTATCCAGCAGACTGTTATTTGCCTCTCATGTGTTCTGGCATGTTTCAAACTTTCTGCTAGTAATGTATTGTGTTCCAGGCATCCAGAAATACTAGGCAAGGACCCTTTCTGGTGATTGGGCCTGAAATACCTATTGCTAGTCATAAATGTGGTCATTTTTGTTTGCAATATACTGAAAAAGATTTTAGAAATTGTATTGGTTAGGGCTATCGGTCTGGTGTCTATGATATAATATGTGCATACAACAGTAGAGAAATACTAATCATTTTAAAAGTTATTAATGTGATGTCATAAAATACGTCATAATAGTATCACGGCATACTCGTATTAATTAACTACCGTTGCCAATAGTTGGTCATAAAGCTATAGTACTATATTTATTTCTTCATATGTGTGAATACCTGCCTGGTACCTGCCTGGTAGAGATCGCTTTAAGCGATAAGGCCGCCAATTAAATTGCTAAGAGTTTTTTTCTGTTTTGTATTATTTTATGTTTTTTTTTGTGCTTTGTGGCTTTTTAATAAAGAGTTATTGTATTGTATTGTATTGTAATACAGGTATGCTGATTATGGATAGGTATGCTACACGGGTAAAACCATGGAAAGTACTATACTAGTAGGTACATACTTCGTGATTTTCGGTTTCGTATAAGAAAACATACCAAAACAAGGAGAGTTCGCATTACAGAAACACAATACGCTAATCCCTAAAGTTATTTCACTAGTCGATTGGGAGCGAACAAAACAAGCAATATCAAATGTCGTTCAAGATTTATAAGAACTAAGTTAAAAGCCGGATCGCTTTCAAAGTAATATGAAGATTGTTTATGAAAAGTCCAGGCGAGTATTTCGTTGGGATTTTTATTTCTAGAATAAAAATAAACTAGCAAAGATTTTAGATATGAAAACTAACGTGATTATTACACATTTTAAATAAATACACGGGTAACTCACGTTTCAGCGCGCCTTGCGGCTGCCCGCAGTGCTAAACGAGCTGCGAACACGCGCGCGCACTCTCCTTGAAAAAGATCGCCGGACGCGATCGAAACTTGAGTCTGACTGGACTGACTATATCGCATGTGAGTTACCTGTGTATTTATTTAAAAATATTTTAGATACATAGTTCCCGTTCCTGTTATTTTCTCGCGATAGAAAATCTACTCTAAACTACTCTAAAGCCTGTGTGCTACTCTAGACTATTTATATTATGTGTTCTAAATTTCAATCAGCCTAACTAAATCGGCTATTGCTTCTCTATTGACGTCTCTATCATTGCAAGTCAAAAGAAAAGAGAGAGAAATATCATGCTGCGGCGTAAATTAGCAACAAAATTTGGTATCTACACAAATACTGTCTGTTTCTATAGTATAGTTGTATAGGGCTTAATCACTAATCACTATTAGACAGATTTCAAAAATAATTTCACTGTATGTGATCCCTGAGTATTATGTACCACGGGCAAAGCCGGGGCGAACCACTAGTTTCCAATATTAGTGAGAAGCAGGATAAAGCCGCAGTGGCTTAGTGGCAAGAAAGTCCGATTTCACAAGCACAAGATCATTTGTTCGAAACCTACCCGAGTATTTTTCTACTTACAGCTTTGTTTGACCGTCAGTGATTTGGATTTTCATGTTCAAATAACTACGTGGCACTATTACCTTTTTTATAGCATAGAGTGACGAAACGATCAGGGGATGTGCCTGATGGTAAGCAAATCAGCCTATAACAGCACTGTGACACGCATCTGTTGGAACATGAAAAGTCGAAATCATTACCTAGCACGGCATAGCGCTGGTGCCCTAAGTATATAAGATGTTTAATCTTTAGGCCTTTTAATTTTACCGAAGACATTGCCCGTCAATTTACTGCCTGGAAGTAGAATAACTGTCAAAGGTGTAAGACTTCCCCAGAGGGACTCTGTAAAGAGACCTACCAATACATTTTGAAGACTATCATGCCCGAGCGACACGAGGCTAGTTATTCAAGCTAGGATAGGAAGCTACAGTTAGCCAGCTAGTACTTATAGTTTCGTGTGGACAACGCTATGCAACGCTAGTTTTGTCTACACGAAGCTAGAAGTACGAAATTGCTAGCTTACTAACACTAGCTTGCTATCCTATCTTGAAAAACTAGCCTCGAGTCGCTCGGGCATCAGTACTGTGACAGCTATCGAGCCATCTCGTGACGTAATATTATAATGCACTGTACCGCCCGCGGATTCGCCCGTCGTTCGGTGTCTCGGCTCGGGTCACGGGAGTGACAGGGGGGTGGATTCTGCTAACTTTTTGATTAATTACGTTTCGCTCGCCGTAGAAATATTGCCGCATACCGGCCAGGTGAAAGTTATGCGGGATGATAGAGCTATGAACCTGGAGAATGGGCCAAATTAACAGACATATTTGTCTTACGTAATTGTTATAATCTAGCGTTGACAGGAGACATTAATGCTTTGGATATTTCCGTATTTATAAGCAGATCGTTTTCCGTATTTACAAATTATTTTCAGTACTGCAGTGCTATCAAGGCGTGTCGAGTTCCACGCATCAAGTGTTCAGACACTGATATTGAATCACCGGGAAACTACACAAATGGCTACTGCGAATTGAACGACGTATTCAATACTCTAATTGCAAAAGTGATCTGCTGCAGCCGAGGGAACAACGACCCTCGAGTCATGCGTTTCATAACTCAATCGAATCTGACTCTACCACTTCTTAGCATATTGAGTATCTAAATTAAAAGTTCATACGTGTGGCGAAACCTATTTGACGCGACAGCCGACAGACGAAACCTGTTGGTGGCTGAAGAAGCTTTTAGATTCGTAAAGCCTCTCGCACACGAAGACTTTTTATAGCTGTCGCGTGTTTGCATCGATAGTCGCGATGCGGTCGCTAGCGGCAGCGGCATTGCTCCGCTACGATTTAATCGCGAAGCAAACGCGATACTGTAGCGCTGCTGTCTAAATACAAATGAGATTCAGTAACTCTCGACCTACCTGTGTTGCACAATTGATCGGTTCTCTCTTTCACTCGAATGCGATTCAGTAACTCTCGACCTACCTGTATTGTACAAGTTCTCGGTTCTCTCTCTCACTCGAATGCGATTTCAGTAACTCTCAACCTGTCTGTGTTACACAAATGCTCGTTTCTCTCCCTCATTCGAATGCGATTCAGTAACTCTCAACCTACCTGTTTCACAAGTGCTCTGCTCTCTGCCTCACTCGAATGCGATTCAGTAACTCTCAACCTGCCTGTGTTACACAAATGCTCGTTTCTCTCCCTCATTCGAATGCGATTCGGTAACTCTCGACCTACCTGTGTTTCACAAATGCTCGGTTCTCTCCCTCACTCGAATGCCATTCAGTAACTCTCGACCTACCTATGTTTCATAAGTGTTCTGCTCTCTGCCTTACTCGAATGTGATTCAGTCACTCCCGACCTACCTGTGTTGCACAAGTGCTCGGTTCTTTCCCTCATTCGAATGCGATTCTGTACCCCTCGACCTACCTGTGTTGCACAAGTGCTCGGTTCTCTCTCTCACTCGAATGCGATTCAGTAACTCTCGACCTACCTATGTTTCACAAGTGATCTGCTCTTTGCCTCACTCGAATGTGATTCAGTCACTCTCGACCTACCTGTGTTGCACAAATGCTCGGTTCTCTAGCTCACACGGTCGCAAGTTTGTATCGAATTGCGATGCTCTAGCGTGTTAGTAGCGTATTGGCGTTGCTTCTGTAGCGCATTTGAAATGCGACGTTTACGAAACGCGCGGCAGCATCGCTACAAAAAGTCGTCGTGGGCCTTCGCCAACGACGATCGCCTCTTAAGCTCTCCCTTCGCCCTAAGAGAGCGATTCAATAATAAAAAAAATCGACCCATTGTCCTAAGCACGCACATTGTGGGTCACAGTCTCATACTGCTTCACCAACGGGGCAGTGTAGATGGTTTATTCAGGCCGGAAGACTTGATTAATATACTAAATTTAGTTAAGACCTGTCATACTTAGCTTCGCACCCTATTGGAACGGCCTCCCGCTCGGTGGACCGACGACCTGAAGAGAGTGGCGGGAAGCGGATGGATGCGGAGAGCCGAGGACCGGATTTGGTGGCACAATATTGGAAAGGCTTATGTCCAGCAGTGGACGAACATGGGCTGACGATGATACTTAGCTACGTAAACGAAGTTGCGGTTTCAGCTTGTAGACAACCTATTATATCGAAATACATATCCTAGCATTAATATCTCTATGCGAGGCGAGAGCGACTTGAAGTTTATATCCAGACGTGTTTGAAATACCGCTTTTATTGTCGGGGGAGGGGTGTGAAGTAGGGCGAGGGGGATAGGGTGGCATTTTTAAACATTGCGGATAACGTCGAAGAAATTATGGATCAAGAGTGTTTTTTTTTTCATTTTACACACAATAATTATTATTACAAAGATAAATATTTTTACAGTCCCTATCTAGGGGTCTTATAGAATATATAAATATAAAATTTGAACTAAAAATATAAAATTTGAACATATTAGACGTTGTGAAGTTGCATACAACAGCCGTGTTAAAAAGTTTTGGTTTCAGATAAATAGGTTGGCTTCAGAACAAAGATTTAAAAAACTAATAAAACCGGGTTAAAAAAAAACACAACTACTTTCACATGAAAAACCAATTATATTTACTTGAACTAAAAACCTATAATAATACAGCAGCAGTTCAATAGTGTGTCACCTGTTATATAATACCATCAGGCACATGTCCTGATACTTAATTATAGAGAAAAACCTGTCGATCTCTATCAAATACCTATCTATATAGATAGATAGATACTTTATATTGAACACACCAAAATAAAAAAAAATAACAATAATTTACAAATTGAAACAGGTTAAACATTTAAAGTTAGTGCGATAGACGGCGGCCTTATCTCTAATAGCGATCTCTTCCAGGCAACCTTAAGGTGGAAAAAGAATGATGGGATCTTAAAATACTATCCATATAACTTATAACACCACTTTTTTGGTCGGGAGTTAAAAAATAACCATGTCATTTAGCCTTCTCGAATTTTAAATTTACCATAGTTTTTTTTTAATAAAGAATGACGAGACGATCAGGACATGTGCCTGATACTAAGCAACATGCCTGACACATAACAGCACAGTGACACGCAGCTATTGGAACATGAAGAGTCCAAATCATTACCTAGCACTGCATTGCGCTCGTCACCCAGAGATCTAAGATCTTATATCTCTAAGCCCTGTAATTTCTCTGGAAACATTGCCCTTCAAACCGGAACACAGTAATGTTTTCACATTACTGCTTGGCGGTAGCATAACTGGCAAACAATAGTGTGCCTATAATAGTGTTCTGGACTAGCCAAGCTGTTTCATTTGATGTAATATTGAGAGAGTTGTGAAGTAATGTGCTATTTGCCATTTTATGGTGGCGGCCATCTTGAACTGCTCTTCATGAAACCTAGATAAAAATAATTCCGACAAATTCCCTTTCAAACAAAAAAAGCTACTAAAAGAGAGCTACAATGCACAGCAGACAGCCAGACACGTCTAACTTATAAGACTGTGCTAAAAATTAATTCTTACATAGAAAGTTCTTAAAGAAGCAAGGTAGACTCACAAAAACGTACCGTTTTTTCAGGCGAAGTAAATAAAAGTAAAATAAAGCCAAGGAAGGCAGTACCAGAGAGATTTCATTTAATCTGAGCCGAGCTGTGCTAAATCGCACTCATCAATCCGGGGGATTACCCGACTCCGTCTTATCTCAAGGTAATGTACCGAGTTAAGAATTGGACTTCCGCTCTTAAAAATTATATTATGTTTACTGGGAGCCCAGTTGATACAGTACAGGCATGCTTGTGAATGTAGCTGTTGAACTTTGGGACGAAGGACTTTGAGAAATCTGCTGCTGTCCAAATCCTAATATAGTTTATCCGAGTTTTTAACCGAAGACCTAAGAACCTTCGAAGATGCAAACTTTACTTGACTGTGAAATAAAACGCTTCGCTCCAAAACGCTAATTAAATTGCAATGCCCGATACGATGCCCGAACGTAGCCGGGTACTTCTTCAAAGACAAAATTTTGGAATTCTAGGGGCTTATTTCCGAAACTAACTAACAAAATGGCGTGTTGTTTATTTTTTATACAGTTTAACTTTAACTCTAACTGGGACAAGCGATATTTTTCAAATAATTTCAGTCTAAGTATAAATTAAAAATATTTGAAGTCTGTTCTTCTGATTCGTATGGCGCGTCCGCTTGCCATTTTCCGGAAGAAAAGAGTCACTACCGCATTTTCCCTTTGATAAATCATTATGAATTATAATTATATCACAAAGGAATGAACTGCGCTTTTATAAAAAAATATTTTATTAGTTATACCTACCTTAGTTTGTTTATAATAATAATAATAATAATAATATTTATTTCATGACCAAATGATGTACATTTATACTTAAATAAACTAAACCATGATCAAATGTATCTTAATTTAAATAACTAATTACAAAATTAATATTAAGCATGCCGCAAGCATTTCACAAAAGCACTAGCCAAAATATAGCAATACTCATGACCAAATAATATGAATTAATATATGATTTATAAAAATAAACTATGATTTATAAAAAATAATTATAGCGCTATAAATAGGCAAATAAGAAGTGTCTGGCAAATAATACTGATTAATCTGGCATAAGCTGCGCTTGACCGTGCTGGGTCGGGTGATAATAATGAGAGCCTGACTTCCCCCATGGGGGGAAGCCAGTCGTGTAACGGATGCATCAGAAGGTGAACATGGGGCTGGTTGACTTGGATCTCGGAGTTACAAAGGTAAAAAATTCTGATTCATGTGCACTTGGACCACCAAGCGTGATCAAGATCATTGATAATTTTTGTCATAAGTAAAAAATATTTTATGTGTGAATATGATATTTTCGTCAATAAAGAGCCAAATCACATAAAGTTTTCATTTTCACTTCGGATTCTGAATCATCTGTGATACAAATTCTGATTAATCTGGGCACAAAATATTTGAACGTAGATATCTTGAAAACTACTTTATAAAAACAAGTCCCTCATTGAAATATATGTTCTTTAGTTACCTTTTTTACATATGAACATGTGTGGCAGAGCTGAAAGTGAAATAAAATTTTGGCCAGAATGAAGAAGATTTATTTATTTGTTTCATATAAAAGTAACATTACAGGTTTCGCCAATGCGTTACAAATAATACTAGTATTTACACATGCTCACACATAGCGCGTTATTTTGTATTTACAATTTGTACATATGTATAAAAACAAAATAAAATTATAATACCATACAATAAAAACAAAAATAAACAAATTTACAAATTAAACACGCCGTCAAGATCACTACTGCGCGGCAGGGTACCCAGAATGCTGGCAGCGTTGCCTCTTTGAATAGCTAAACTCAGCTTTTGGGCGAACTAGGCGCCAGCTCTGGGATCCCCTGAAGCGAGGACCAAACGTTTTTTGACCAAAGGAACAAAATTTTTAGTATCGGACGACCACGGGCCCATTGTCTCCACTGCCAGCGCAAAGAATATATAATGTGCGCTGAGCAGGAGTGCTTATTAAATTTGTTTATTTGTGCCTGTTCGGCGGTAACTCCGACATTGCGAGCGGATTGACTGACATGAGACGGTGCCAAGATGTCTACGCAAGTAGCGTCCCAAACCAGCACCTTGACCTTGACCATGGTACTAGTGGCACCGTCAGGTCGCTTACCAGATGAATCAGTCGAAGAATGAAATTTCGAAGAAGTACCCAGCCAACGTTGTGTTGTGACTTACGTTGTGATTTTGTACCAAATCTATCTGTGTATATTTCTTTCTATCAGATCTGTAACATAATGAATCAATAAATGATTGAACATTCGTTTGTTCTAATTTTTTTAACTACTAGAGTTCCTACTTTGCTGGAGTAATTGTCATAAATTAAAGTAATAACCAGCATTCTTTAAAAAAAATGGCAGTCATAGGGACTGCCCATAAAAATGAAAACTTATACCCAGAATTTGATAGCTTACTTTGGAAACTACGGAAACCGGAACGTGAAACCAAAGGGCGGGGCCTGAACATGGCCTTTTAGATATATTTTCGCTGCCGCATTCATAGATAACCAATGGGAAATGATGACGCATTTCTACATTTCTAGATAGGTAATGGCCATGGGCCCGAGTTTAGCCGAAGATCTCTTATCATTCCCGAGCGTGACGCTAGAATTCAATTCACAGCCCACGAAAAATCTGTATGTTGCCCGCCAAAAGAAGTTTTCATTTCAAAAATGCGACCATAAATTGGGATATTAATATTAAATATCCTATCTCTCAAGACGGACCAAACCCTACAAATATTATGAACGCGTAAGTATGTATGGACATATGTTTGATACTTTTAGTATTAAAATTAACGTGGTTGTTACACATATTTAATTAAATAACGGGACACTCACGTACATACGGTCGGTCAATCCGACTCGAGTTTCGGCCGCGTCCGCGGCACGGGAGAAGTTCTTTGTACCCCGTAAGGTCAGGGAGGCCATCGAAATCGGTAAGCGTCCGACCTTTAATAGAGATGGAGGATGGCATGTGCCGCCCGCTTGGAAGCCGTGCCTCCATAGTACTCGACATGGTGTTCGCGATATGAGTGAAGACACAGTGAGCTCAGTGTGCTGCAATGTTCCCGACTCGCAGCTCACCAGTGACGAAGAGTTCGAGTGTATACCTGCGCAACCCTCTCAAACCCTCTCACCTGCACCCCCGCAACAGCCGTTGAGCTTGCGTGCGCGCCGTGCGGCAGCCCGCAGTGCCAGACAGGCAGCCATAGCGCGCGTGCACTCTCCTTGAAAAAGGCCGCCGGACGCGGCCGAAACTCGAGTCGGATTGCCCGACCGTATATACGTGGAGTGTCCCGTTATCCAAATAAATATTTCTCATACTCTTTTGTGCAAAAACTACTGAAGGTAACGATATACACTATTAAACACTATTAGAATGCAATAGCATATAGGTTACTATTTATCCCGGTAAAATAACAGGTACAGGAACTACGTCGGTGAAATCACGTGGCAGTGCTTATACATAAAAAAAATTGTGTTGTCGAAAAAGTTTCATTATATGTATTGAATGAGTTTATTTTATTCGATGTTGTACAACAGTTGAGTCATTGGAACATTGGATAGAAGTTCATGTCATTAACCGACTTCCAAAAAGGACGTTATTTTATTGTGATTTTTTTTGGTTGATCATACTCGTATTTCAGAGGTGATCCTAACTGTACAAATTTTATCGAAATCGGTGAAACAGTTTTAGAAATATGTAACAAAACAACAAAACTAAAGTTTGCTTTCACATATTTACACAATAAAGTGCTAAGATTCTTATGAAATTTGGTTCAGGGCAACGAAGTATTTTTACAAATAGAAGCGTTATAGTCTAATAATCATGCAACGAAGTATTACAAATAGAAGCGTTATAGTCTAACAATCATGCAACGAAGTATTACAAATAGAAGTGTTATAGTCTAACAATCATGCAACGAAGTATTACAAATAGAAGTGTTATAGTCTAACAATCATGCAACGAAGTATTACAAATAGAAGCGTTATAGTCTAACAATCATGCAATGAAGTATTACAAATAGAAGTGTTATAGTCTAACAATCATGCAACGAAGTATTACAAATAGAAGTGTTATAGTCAAGAAAATGGGTTTGAAAGTTTACACAACATGTAAACAAATAAAATGATCAATGATGACTTTATTTAGATTCTTGATAGATAGGACAAATATCAATGAGGAACTCATCGTTTACAGAAACGTAAAATATAGTTTAATTGTCGAGTAATCATTTTTTTTCTATGATGTCGCGACGCCCGCGCGGCGCTAGGAACCTGGGGGGTTAATGTCGTTTTAGATCACTTGGTCGCATAACCATTGCCATTCAGTGCGGTAATACTACTCGAGTTATACAACTACAAATACAAATATCTTTATTGAATAATAACTTAGATTAAATACATTAGTAGCTCCTGCCTGTAGCTTTAGCGTTAGCTGTGTTGCTGCAGGCAGTGTCTTCCTAAACTTGAACTAACTAAAAATAACAATAAAGATAGAACTAAATAACGTAAATGGGAGGCTTTATACTATATCAATTATTTAACTTATTTATTACTAACTGACGAGTAAGATATTTAAGCAATTTATGTACGTGTATATGTATGTGAGTGAGGGTGTATGTATATTATGTTCGTATGCATGTATGCCTACATAGGCATATATGTGTGTATGAATGTACGAGGGTGTGTGTGTGTGAGGGGGTGTGTCTGTGAATGTGTGGTTGTCCTCTCTGCAGTACACAAGTCCTTTATAGAGTCAGAGTTTGCAGATATGATTACTCTACTTTTAACAATAGATGTTCCATCGCATCGTAGTCCAACTGGTTTAGCCAGTCTACCATATATTTTTTAATCTTATAATTAGTCATCTCATTAAAGATTTTATTTTTTGTTTATTTGATTATACAGTACTGGTGCTATATGGTTGAAGTGCCTCCACGCTAAGGCGCTTTTATAGCTAGGAACCGGACATTTAGCTCGTCTTTTTTTATTTACTGGTAAGTGGGGTACCGTAAGTGAGTGATATCTTTTGATACACTGGCTAACAAATATTTTTCTAACTGATAGTACATTACAGTCCTTGTATAAGATATACAACTACCACTGTTGCGAGCTCCATACACTTCCAACTGATAGTGGACTACCACTGTTACACATCGTTATATAGTATTATAGAATATTATGAATCCTCAAACAATTATTTAAGAAAAAGGTATTTGGAACAGTGCTAAGAAAATAAGCATAAATAACTCTTTTGATCTCATAGTACATAATACTATTAAGATATTGCATTTGTGTTATATAATTCTTGAGTTTATGTAAATTTATAGCAACACTTATAGATTATTTTGTTTTGTTTGTATTTAATATTGCACGCCCGATACAACGGGTAAATTGTTGAAACTCTTTAATAATTTAACATTTAGTGTACACAGTTGTACGCAATAAAAGATTTAGATTTTTTGTTGCGAACTATCGAGGTCTGAGACACTTCCTACTGATAGTAGACTAGAGTATGTCGATTTATTGTCACGAAGCTACAGAAATATGGAGAGCCAAATCATTACCTAGCACTGTACTACGCTTGTCACCTATGCCTTGAAATTTTACTGGAAACATCGAACTGAATCACTGTGTTTGCACATTTTACTGCTTGGCGGTTGAAAACTGACAAATGTGATTTCACTAAGTTACATCTTACTAGCATTATAAATGCGAAAGTGTGAATGTTTGTTGCTCAATCACGTCGGTACGACTGAACGAGTCGCGTTGAAATTAATAATTTTTTTTAATAATTTTTATTCAGTGACTAACACCATGTAACATGATTATAAATGCGATACTTAAAAATACTCTAACAATAACAAAAATGCACAGTTACAATAATGAAGTCAGGACGCCCTAGCCCCCACAGTAGGATTTCCTGTGTTTGTGGGAGCTAGTTCTCTTCAAGAGTGCTTTGTAAGAGTTAAAAGAAGCAGAGGAAGAGTGTGAGTATGTCGAAAAGAGTGTGCATGGATGTAAAAATGTCAATAAGTGTGTAAGTAAGATAAAAAAAAATGTATATATGTGTGAATGTAGGTGTTTTCGTGTCTGTTGAGAGAAAGAGTGCATTTATGTATGATGTAGGAGAATGAAACCTAAACGTTTATGACTAAGTGTGGGAATGAGGTGTGTTCTTGAAATTAGGAACAAAGTTAAGATTATAGTCTGAAATAGCACATAGGCACATAGATGTCACAACTTTTGTCGTTTATCGCACTGGGCCAGCGTGGTGGATTATGACCTTGACTCTCTCCTTGCGAGAGAAGGCCCTGAGTCCCAGCAGTGGGAACATTTAGGGGCTATGTTTATGCTACTTTTGTCGCGGTAAAATAAAGATAACGAGAGCTGAGCGAGTAATATCGCAAGGCAAGTTGTACACAACATTGAAATTCACCAGAAGTGTAAATAATGTCTTTTAATTTTATTATCATGTTTACAATTGGAATCATGGTACTGTTTACTTGTTTTTAACGAGCTCCTTTCAGCTAGTGACACGTGTCCTGTGTGACTAATGAATCTATCTCTGCTATAAAAGTGTGTAAAATTTTTAAAAACGGCGCAAATATGCAACCCTCGGAAGTGGTTACATATTTGAGCCCTTTGGGGTTGAGACATTGGGACCGTGGGGGCCGGGAGCTCACCTCATTTTCAAAAGCCTATCCGAGCGCTTAGTCGACGCGACGCGTGACCAAAATGCTGGCGTTTATTTGGCCCAACGCATAAGCATTGCCATTCAGCGTGGTAATGCCGCCAGCACGCTGGGTACGCTTCCGATTGGTAGTGGGCTAGAACATCTTGATTATCTGTAGACCAACAGTGGTCTATGGATAATTCAGGTATGCTTAGTGTAAGTGGTTAGTTAGGTAGGTTTGTAGTGTAGTGTAGTTCTCATTGTATTTTAGTTTTGTTAATGAAGGCTCGGCACAGAAAAAAAAGTGTGTAAATGTAAAGTTGATATTTTTACTAGTTTAATATTATCTTTTAAATAAAATCTGTTTTACGTAAAATTAAAAGAAATGAAAAATAAAATTTAGTATTAATCCTATTTTTAGTTAAATAAATTGCCAGGTAAACATCTGCACAATGCAGGGGTATTTTCTGAAATGGTTAACACTCTCTCAAGAAGATAGAATATTCAAGGAGCCGGAGAAAATAGAAGGGAGAGGGGAAAGGGGGGGTTAGGGGTGCAATGCAATCTATATGCAAATGTTCCTTCCATCCAATTAGAAATGACACTTATTCTGAACGCACTCGGTTATTTGGACGCGACAGTTTTGAAGAATAAGTACAATAATTAAAACACAGAATAGTATACAGAATAGTATAGTATACTCGCGATACAATGCGCATGCTGCCAGTATTACTGTAATGTTTACTGACTTAGTACTTCTTAAGCCTTTTTATACATATGCTGTTATGACAGTATATAGAATATTTGACATGAAACGAATATCCAAAATTACAAAGAACATTTTTGCAATATCTTACTTTTTCTGTCTCTGAACTACGTTTGATTTATTGTACTTTATTATATATACTTACAGTTTTGTAGATTCATTTAGTTAATTAAATCAGCTGCTGGGCGTCCTCTTGATGGTGCTACGATATTATTTTACATCTGAACAAGTGCATAAGTTAATACCAAGCATTAGTTCCTCTTGTACCTATATATCTTGTACCATAAACTTATTAAATTATTCAACAAAGTTAAATTGGTAGGAACATCTTCGGCGTGTGTAGTCTCAAACACAATCCCTAACTCACTAACAAGGTTAAAATGACACAAATGAATATTATAAGAATCTGAAATCATCACAGCACGCTCTCGCGGCACGCAGCGTTACCTCAACCCAGTGCGTACGAATACTCCCCATCCTCATGATACGATAGAATATTGCATCACCTTGTCATTTACATCTGTGATTGTGAACGCTTAAATCCCTCGGGATAAGGGCCTATTTAAATAATAGCCTGATAATAGACGCTGAGGTTGTGTTAATTTAGAGATTCACACTAACTACAACAGGGAAACAGTTTTAGGATACACCCATTGAGGACAAATAACTAAAGTAGTACTCGTACTTATATGTACTCAATGGATATACCAGTATTTTATATTTATACCGCAGTGCCTTATGAGTCACATACTTTATAAATTTTCGCGTAATACCTGTAATAACGTGTAGACCTCGTGGTTTCACGTATTTCCGATCACGATTTTCAGGGATTAAAAATAGCCTTTGTCATATTTATTTATTTATTTGATTATAAAACAAATTTCATCCAGATCCCATTCGTAGCGTTTGGGTAAAAGATTAATGTATCCATTAATTTTCACCAACTTTTTCCTTTATGATATTACCAGGAGGGATAGAAATATCTTTATTGTAGGTAACATAAACAAACAGAAATTTATCAGTAAGGCATTTATAAACTAACTTTTCTAATGGTGGCCTTATTGCTGACACCAATAACTTTTCCAGGCAACCAGAATTCTCCTGTAAACAAGAGTAGACGCAAGCAGGAGGGGACCTTTATTAGTTTAGTAGTAATAGTAGAAGGATATGTTAGATGGACAGTAGGTACGTATACAGTAGTTACCAGGCTGTAATATTCCGAGAGCTGGTAGCAAAATTCAGGGCAAACTGAAAACATTTCACATAATTCTCCTATTATATCCCTACACGGAGGTGTAGACCTGGCTGGTGAGTAGCGGGGTAAAATGAATCCCTCAATTTAGATCACCTGGCAGGTAGATAGTCCCTCCAAAATAATCTCTCTTTTTGAGAATCCCATTTTTTTTATACAAATAACACTCAATCTAAATTTTAAGTTGCCCAAAACCCATTTTTTGTATATTTTACAAAATGCACCTGGCAATGTCAAAGCCCCACCTAAATCATCTGCCTTAATTCTTTAAATATTAAACTACAACATATACAAATTGCATATTGCCTCACGACATTCTTTCAGGTCTCTTAATGATCACTATCCTCAGTCTTCTTCGACTAAGTTTGTGTACATACTAAGAGCGCTCCGCGGTTGTACCCGCATAGTTCCTATGTGTTAGTAGCCTTTATTTTATTCTTACTTTGTTCTCAATTTCGAATCGATCCGTTCAACTATTCCGAGATGATTCAGCTAACAAGCTTCAAAATTTTCGAATGTATCATAGTATTTAGTAGCTTTTACATAAATTATAGTACCTACTTTACTTTGAAACCAGTAACGTAACTCAACTATTAATTGCACGGATAAAATAACTTTTGCAAAAACAAAATTTCGAACAAACTCCCAATCATCCTTTATTAGAAACATTTAAATTGATTCGGACCAATCCATCCCGAAACTCTTCGCAAACGTCAATATCTTACGAAACTTTTCTTCATCTTCCCTTTAAAGAGTCTTTAATTGAATCTCTCGGTTTAATTACGAACATTTTAAAATAGTCTAAAGATTATGAAACGGCAGATGACTCTACAAGATCAAACACCCGTTAGTACCACGTTTTCCACTTCTATACTAGTCAACACAAATATTTTATAAAGTAATCTATTTTCACCGAAAAACAAGAACCAACTTATATTTTAAAATTAAATTCAGATATTTTGCCTAATTTCTTATGAATCTATCACTACGTCGTCTAAATACCTTCATGAAAGCAAATTTGAGTTGTTTGTTTATCTTTCAAGAACCACCTTACCGATTTCAATATACTTGATACAAGAATAACTCTGAACTATGATCTACCAAACAAAAAAGTAACAATTAAAATCGATTCACACTTGACGGCGCTATCGCGGAACATTTACATAAAATATCATAAAACCGAATTGATAACCCCTCCTTTCTTTGAAGTCGGTTAAAATATTCATCATGTGAGAACCAAGATCAAACCAACAATGTACGGAGGTAAACAATGATATGGAAGAAAAATTTGTCATCGACGTATCTTGTTCATCAGAAGCCAATGATGACGGTAGTTTTGGAAATTATATATATATTTTGAAAATATAAGATCTTTATAACATTCATAAATAATGCGTAACACCATTTTAATAATTTCTAAAACTACCGTCATCATTGGCTTCTGATGAACAAGATACGTCGATGATAAATTTTTCTTCCATATCATTTTTTACCTCCGTACATCGTTGGTTTGATCTTGGTTCTCACATGATGACTATTTTAGCTGACTTCAAAGAAAGGAGGGGTTATCTATTCGGTTTTATGTTATTTTATGTTTGCATTAATTGTGACATTTTAATTTATATTTTTATGTGACAATTTTGGTTTTACTTTTAGGAGAAGGTTCTATTATATGTACAATGTTTGTATCTATTTTGACATTTTGATTTTGTTTATATTGTAATGTGACAATTGAATGCAAATTTTTGGCTTGTTATTGATTTTATTTGTTAATTGTATATTTATGGGTATAGCCCGAAATTAATGTTTTTTTAACTCGATTTATATGTCTGGTGTTAAATCCATCCAGTACATCTCACTCTATTGTTGAAAATGTATCAGAGAACATGTTCAGTACTTGTTAAAAAAAACAGATATAGTATGAAGTTTTCTAGGTATATAGATGTTATCCATCTGCATAAATTTTATTCAGTGTTGGTCGTTTATTAGCCGTTTTGTTTTGTAAACTGTTTCAGTTCAAATTGAATGGTTCGAGCGAGGTATTTTTAATATAGGGTGTTGGGATTCCTGTCAGACAATTACAAAGTTTGGAAATAATTTAGGATATAATTACTGTTTGCTAAATCAATTTACATTATTATTTACAGTTATTCTACCGCCAAGTGCCTAATGTGCGTATATTACTGTGATCCAAGACAGTTTTAGTTAGGCGGTAGACCCTCGGGTCTGATCGCTCTTGTCTTGTCGTTCTTGTGGAAGTGTCACACTTTTGTTGCGGCACATCACTCTGTCACCATATCTAACCTACACCTCATCTGCTTACGATTGGCACAAAGGAACCGTGCAAAAACCCTGATATATTATAGTAAACTATGTATAATAAGTATGTATTTAGAACTATATAAATATTCTATCAGCTATCTGGCCGCCATATTACAAGCTTTGCTTAGTTTGGGGTCAGATGGTGTTGTGTGTGAATTGTCCACCAATATTTATTTATTTATATTTATTTATTCTTTATCTCAGCTCTTACTCAGCTTAGACCGCGATTATGTCTTGTATAAAGTTTTCAATACGGTATTACGGAGCTCAAATTTTTTTAATTAAATCCTTTTAGTTTAGTACGCTTTGCGGTTTTCTGAAGCAAACCAAATCTGATTTGACATTGATCACAAATACCCATTCACAAAGTATATCTTTTACTAAGTCAACCCAATCAAATTCTTATTTCAGAACCGGTAAAGTTCTGTTTTCTGTGATGGCTTATCAAAAGTTTGAGCTATGAAGGTAGAAGAGCTTCGTGAAGCCCAATATTCCTGAACAGACAAGATAGAGCTTCAAAACAAACTGTGTCGCGTTTATATTCGCAAGTTACTTGCGTTAGTAATTTTTAGGGCGATGTTTTTAACTAATCAAAAGCAACTTTAAAAATAAAAGCTGCGCTAACAACCTACCTTAAAATGTGCCTTATTTAGATAGTGATAGATAGAAGAATTATATTACATTAAAAAACAAATGTTTTTTTGTTGTTGTATGCGGTCATAGTATAGATAAAAAAATCAACAAAATTTGGCAAAATGCACAGATTGGGTCTCTTATTTGATTGGGGGATTGGTGTATCTTTGATAAGAAACCTAGATGCGATTTATTATTTGGTTAATATGCGCATTTCATCTGTTTGCTTTAGAAATTATATGGGAACATTATTTATGGTATAGAAACTGACAACAATTGCTGGCAATCATACTTTAGCCCTATTTATTAAAGGTGTAGAATGGAAAGTTAATATTTTCGGTGTATTCATATAAAAAACACAAAAGTGTTTTTTTTTTATTAATAACATACAACAAATTGCATAGAAAAAACAATTTAATCTTTCATAAATTAAATTCAAATCATTACAAAGAACGTATTTGCGATCTAAATTATTTTTAAAGAACTTCCCGATTTTGACAACACTAGAAGACACGACCGAAAAAATATATTTTGTTATATATCCACTCTTTTTTTAAAATAAAGACCATTCGCAGTTTGTTTACAATTAAGTGTTATTGAGTATCAGATCAAATAACAAAATCTTATAATGTAAGTTTGCCAAAATGTTACTCTCATATTAACTGGTTTCAATACCTACTGCCCTCATCAAACGCAGCTCGATTCAGAAACAAAGTGAGTTAGTTCAGAGCATCCTTCCGTCACGTTGGCTTAATTTCCTCGCTGCCTGAAAATAAAGGCTGCCGAATAAAACCTAGCCTAATAGAAGCTCATAAAAGTCGAGCACTTCGGTTATTGGATTTTGATAGTATTGACGAAGACAGTACTATAATTTTATTTTATTGTTGACACATTGCTACTTGATTGAAAAACTAGTCAACCATGACTCCTGGACCATGATGGAAGAATATACAACGTGTGGCGGAAAGGTCCAACAATATTTATTGTTGTTTATCTATACTAGGTATCGAATCACATACTTATGTGAATATTAGACACGAAAGCACAACATTTTTTCTCCACACAAAGTTAAAAATTCGTTGTTTATTATTTTATTTGACAACCCTAATCACCGGCGGCGCGGCGCGGTCACTGACCGCCGGCCTCCGCGCGCCGCTCCGTCGTCGTCGCACGCCGCGCCGCCGCGCGTTAGGGTTGAAGCTGGTCAATTTTACATCAAACTTTGACTCGTTTCTCGCGATCTAAAGTACTGAGGGGAAAGATACCTTCGGAGATGAAGTCCACATCATTGTTGGAATGACCTATTCAAATATTGTTGGACCTTTCCGCCACACGTTGTATAACGATAACTCCGCCATTTATGGAATTAAAAAATGTTTTTCTGTGTTATTTTATATCGCTGTATATATTTTTTTTTAAATAAAGAGTGACGAGACGAGCATGACATGTGCCTGATGGTAAGCCTGCCACAGAACAGCACAGTGACACACAGCTATTGGAACATGAAGAGTCCAAATCATTACCCAGCACTGCACTGCGCTCATCACCCAGAGATCTAAGATCTTATATCTCTAAACCTGTAATTTCAAATTATACCTACTAATATTTTAAATGCGAAAGTAGCTCAGTCTGTTTCTTGTTACGCTTTCACGCCTAATAATCAAGTGCTTAAAAGTCTCTAAAATCACCTCATTTAATAAATAGACGATTTTTACAGGATATCTGCATATTTCTATAAAAAAAATTTTGGATAAAAAGAAAATGAAGAACCAAGAACTCTATTGTAACTCAATTGTTGTTTTATGAATACGATACAATAACTATAGGAAAGTTATATGCCAAAATGCTTGAACTAAAGAATGGAATACCTGTATACCCAATACTTCAAATACGTAAAAATGCACATACATACATAGATAAATTCTCTTTTGTGTTCGACAAAATTAAAAAAAAATTGTCCCTTTGAGCTGGTTGTCGTAACACCTATCAAAAAGTTTCTACCGATTTAATTAAACTCAAAATTTTGACAAGTCTTTAGGCTCCCGTAAGCTTTGAGCGATTGGCTCAAAAATATACCTACCTTTCTAATAATCTCTTAGGTAGATTACGGACAAATAAGATAAGATATTAAGTTCTTTTTTTGTTTTATCAAATCATTAAAAACTGACAAAGATATATAGATCATCCAACTTGCGGAGTGGGGGGTTGTGACGTCATGTCTTCGCAAAATTCGTACAATGAAGTGACGTCACTCGATACTTCTATGCATCTTCTTCATTTTTTGTTTGTGAAACAAAATAAAAATACGAGTACAATTTTTTTTTATAATATTCCTGGCTGACTTATTAATTAATTAGCTGACTATTGTTTGGCATAAAGATGCTTAGTCACTGTTTCCATGTTCCACGTCTCAGTCTATCGTCCTGTTGATGTATTGCCAGCGCGACGCGACGGTAAACGTTATTTTTAAATATTAAAATTCGCTTAATAGGTTTTTGAGCTAATCCGAGGAAAATTGCATTTTCTTTTCATAAAAGTAAATGTTTGGTCTAAAGATTATTCAAAGCTCTTAACTGAAATAGCCAAGTTTTATGGGTCATAAGTTTTGACAGATTATAATTGGAATGAAATTATTAACATTTTTTTGAACGGGTAGGCCAGGCCCTAATACTAAAAACAAAAATACAAAGAGAAATAAATACAATAGTCTACATAGTTAGTTAGTTAAACTGGGCCTTTTCCGCACTTAGCCTCTCAATTGGACCATTGTGCGTGGCCCATACTACCCTTCTACTCCAGCCATCCCAGGCTATCCCAGAAGGCAAGCAACCTATTCAGGTCGGTGAAGGCCTCCGGGACTGCTGCTGGGGAGTGGAGGAATTCCCGTTGATCTGGCACGGTCCTGCATTCCACAATCACATGCTGTGGCGTTTCTTCCTCCTCCAGGCATCCCCTGCATAGAGGGCTGTCTGTCACACCTAAATTGAATAGGTGCTTGTTTACAGGACAGTGGCCAGTCATAATACCTATAACTTTACGTATTTCGTCCTAGCTTAATCTGATAAGGTTGCGGGCAAGTTTTTTTGTTGCTACCGTTGCATTTTTGGTTTGCCTGCAACCTTCAGTGTTTCTCCATTCGATTGAATGTGCTTTCCCAGTATTTTCCTGCAGCCATGTTTTTATTTGGGCCTGAGGTATAGGCATTAATGGTTCCGGTTCATGTACTACTTACTGCCTTTGCCCTCTTTTGGCCAGTTCATCTGCTGCGTCGTTACCTAGTGAGTCGCTGTGTCCTTTGATCCATTGCAGGGGTACTTTGTTCGTCCCTGCTATGGATTGGAGTATATTGTGGCATTCCAACATAAGGACAAAGGTTATGGTATTATTTTTTAGGGCTTGAAGCACTGACGCGCTGTCAGAGACAACTTTGATATTTAGGTCCCCAACATCTCTGGCTGCGACCGCCTGTGCCGCCCTGGTGATACCGATACATTCGGCTTGGAAGATTGTGTTTAGGTTACTCAGTGATGTTGCTATTTTTATGTTTAAGTCATTTGAGAAGACGCCGGCTCCTGTACCTTGTGTGGTTTTAGAGCCGTCTGTGTATATCCTCACTTCTCTGCTACCAGAGCTATCTTTTGATTCCGCATTGAGTTGGATATTGTATCTTCGATCAAAGACATGTTGACATATTGTTCTGTCCATGGGTGCCTCTAGAAACGGTATTTCTTTCAGCACCTGTTGCAGAACTTTTGAGTGTCGTGTTTCAATATTTTGTTTCCACAGTCCGTTTGCTCTTAGTCGCAGGGCGGCTGCCGTAGCCTCCTCCTGTATGACACTAGTCTACATATCCAATCTACTCACACTTAACACTAAGCCCATCTGAATTATACATAGACCAATGAAGGTCCAGAGATAATCAAGATGTTCATGGCAATAGTTTAAATGAAATAGGGCTGTCATCAAATCCCACTGCATATGTAACGTGGTACAGATAAACCCGGGGCGGGCAACTACTAAGTCTCATGAAAAGTTGAGTTGTTCGAAATATATACGAGCAGAATGAGTTTACGAAGCTAAAATCAGTCAACTGCAGAGCCTGCAACACAGAGGTAGAGAGGTTCTTGTCCTTGTATTTAAACCCCGACCATGAAGAGGAGTGTTAAAAGTTTGACGTCTTTGTCTTTCTGTCTGTCGGTGTTTGTGTCTGTGACATCGTGGCTTTCAAATGGATGGCTCGATTTCGATGCGTTTTTTATGTGAAAGTAAGTTCCCTTGCGGTAGTTCTTAGCTATGTTTGGTTAATATAAATTCAAAATGGTCGCCTCTACAAAATGGCGGATTATTTTTTTCACAACCTCAGTCAATATCAAATGAAAAGGGTTGACTTGTCAAATACTGTCTAAAATAAATTTCAAATTCAAGATGGCCGCCATCACAAAAAGTGCGAATTACATGTTTTTCACAACTCTCTTAATACGAGTATCAAATGCAAGGGCTTGATGAGTAGAATACTATAATAACAAATGTTAAATCTAACAAAGTCGAGGGGTAAATCAATTTTTTTTAATTTTGTTTGTGTACTGGCTGAATTTTAGTGAGTATACTAAGGAGTTATTCGACCTAACCCCACCTTCTGCTCTTCAATACCGAACATCGAAGATTGGGAGATATCTCAGCAATTTCCAGCCAAGTAAATGAGCGTTGAAGTTATCGTTAGAAACTAGTCCTACTATGGAGCGAACCCAGAAAAGAAAATACTACACTTTTCGTACAGTAACATGCAACTCCAAAATTTACAATGTTTGTACTATAGAAGGTTGTTGGTTTTTAATTTTAAATCCATTATAATGTTACACAGCAACAACCAGATTTAGAACAAAAACTCGTCTTCATCAGATAAATAGTTTTGTCCGGGGTGGTAATAGATCTCGTAAGCTACGGTTCTGCGGGTTGATTCGCCGGTCCACGTAACTCTGTATTCTTTCTTCGTCGAAATGTTGACTCATCGCTGTGGAACATACAAACTCATCAAAACTCCGCTTCGGTCGTATCTTGTAATTCCCACTTTATTACAGAATTTCTGTAAGGAGATATTTCCATGAGCGATTTCTGTTCACAGTCAATTATGTTTTACGTAAGTTAACAATTTACGTGGCACATTCGGAGCCAAAATCGGAGTAACAGACTTAATTAAAAACCGTTCTGTTTAATTAAAAAATAATTTAAAAGTGATATATTTATCTTGTTATTGTTGAAATCGGCCAGGGTTTTATTTGGCGCATTTCACTTTTTCACATTTGACAAGTCGCGAAACTTGCTCTACGGAAAACGATAATTTCTACAGAGTAATAAAAAAATACTCTTTCGGTCTAGAATTAAAAATTTAAAGAATTCGGCGAAGAGTTGTAGATTTTTTCGGGTTATATTTTGGTTTAATTATTTATTTACCTACTTGAGGTATAAAATCACAACATAATGTATGTAAGTAGGATAAGATTATATATAGAATGTGTATGAGCAGAATACATCTAATATACTTATAAATATTATACTACAAACATAACATTACACCCTGTAAGTAGGAGTCCCTGAGTACCCAGTATAGTCCTTAGTAGTACAGTCCTTAAATAAGTTTTGTGCATTCCATTGGTTTTGCGGTATGCACGGGAAAAAATGTTGACTACATAGTTGCGGCTTTTAAAAATCGCTTTGAGAAACGTCTCCGTACATTTTCGTTAACGACCCTGAAACAAGTACTAACTAGTTGGTCAAGTCCCCGTGCGATTACGTGCTCGTCCCGTAGCCGTCACGTGCTCGTCTCGGAACCGTCTGTTACGAGCCGACAACGCGATAATTGATATCAATGTTGTAATTTGCTCAATACCAATAAATGATCTGATGAAAAGAGGTCGAACGGATTGACTTTGGTGTCGTGGTTGAATGAGAATGGTCTGATTTGGCACGCCATTGGCATCAGCACTGTCACTGCCAGCCACCTGGGTCATATGTCTACACTGTTAGCGGCAGCAAAAAATACTGTTAACAAGAACAATATTAAAAATGTTGTTTCACCCCCGACTACCTCGGATTTGTAATCTGTACAACATTCTACTAGTCAAGTCCTTTCATTTGATACCCATATTTGAAGGATTTGTGATAAAAGAAATGTATTTCGCCATTTTGTGGTGGCGGCCATCTTGGATTTGATATTTGGCATAGTGCATAGTATTCTAGTATTGCTATACGAAATTATACCTGCCGCCCTGAATACCTTGGGTTATTGGGAGCTGAGACTAAGGGGTTTCTTTTAGAGTTAGGGCGCAGGCTCAGGGAGAACACGGGTGACTGTAGCCCTAGCTCGTTCTTGGAGCAAAGATTGACCGTTCCCATTGCACTTGGAAACGTTACATGTAGCGCCATGAACACCTTTGTTCCGGTCGAATACAAACCATAAAAAGTCACGTCCTTACAGCCAAACACATCAAACAAAAGTCATCAGACAAATGTGTGTCATGTAAATCGAACCCACAACCTGGCTCAGTGAAAATATTCACTACTAACTGCGCCACTCGGCTAGCCCTAGTCAATAAAGCTCATTGGATTATATTCGTCATGAATTAATATCCAAGTTTCCATTAAACTGTACTTAACAATAGATCAAAGGATTATACGTAATCAACGAGGAATTGAGCAATTATCAAAATGATTTCATTACAAACACACCAATCTATTTCTAAGCACCGAGGACACAAAGGTCAAAACAGCATGAAACTATTTTAACTACATAACATTCATGCGTGATGTATAAGTATGTGCTTGGAACAGGTAGTGTTTATGGCAATTTGGTCTCTACGGGTTGATACGAGTTTATGCTATAGGAAGTGTGCGTATGGCATAGGATAAGTAGTTTTGTTGCTGATGGTATTTAATAACTCGCGGTGGGTATACTTTGATCCGGTCCTGGGTGTGGTCCAAGGCATAACATTAAATGAAAGGTTCGACCACCACACTAGCCAAATATACTAGGTATAAATATAACGTCTCATTCTACTCTGCCGCTCTCTCTCTATGGTTATATACATCAGATGTTAATTTATTTTAAACAGCTCATGATATTATCAAATATACTCAGATATACATATTACATGAATATCATAAAATCATTTTTCGGAACGAAAAGAATTGAAACATTGATCATAATGGTGTATGAGCAATATTAAAACACCATACACGTGCATTTATCGAGATATGCGTGACAGCTCTGGACTTCTAGTCTCTTTCTACGAAAAACGTTCGGTTCCGGTTCTTTTTTTTTAACTTTTATAGGTTTACACTTGACCGCCATCTCGCCTGATGTTAAACGATGATGCGGTCTACGATGAAGCGTACCTAGAAGAGACCGATTCACTCTCGATTTGAAGACACAAAGATTGTAACTATCGGGAAAAACCCTCTCAGGCAACGTATTCCACAGCCTAGACGTTCTTATCACAAAAGTAGAGTCAAATCTCTTCGTTCGTGTCTTTGGAACATCAACCATGAAACGGTTCTACTTCGACCCGTCGTTTTTAAACGTCAAACAATGTTCGATCGGACAAAACGAAGTAGAACCGCAGTAGGAAAGTCGCGAGTGTATTTCGAAATTACGTTTTTCGTAGAAACAGCGTAGACGTCCTGAATTTGTTATGATTCCTGACTCTGACTGTTCTTTCCGATCGCAGCCAGGACCCGCATTTCCTTTCCCGTTTACAGTCATCATCATCATCAGCCACAAGACGTCCACTGCTGAACATAGGCCTCCCCCCTAGATTTCCACAACGAACGGTCCTGCGCAACCTGCAACCAGCGGTTTCCAGCGACCTTTGTGAGGTCATCTGTCCATCTAGTGGGAGGCCGTCCAACACTGCGTCTCCCGGTTCATGGTCGCCACTCGAGAACCTTTCTTCCCCATCGGTTGTCAGTTCTGCGAGCGATGTGGCCTGCCCATTGCCACTTCAGCTTGCTTACTCTTTGAGCTATGTCGGCTACTTTCGTTCTTTTGCGAATACCCTCATTACGGATTCTGTCGCGCAAAGAGACTCCGAGCATAGTTCTCTCCATAGCTCGCTGTGTGACTTTGAGCTTCGTTATGAGACCAACAGTGAAGGACCACAGTACGTTTACAGTAGGAGACGGCAATGCCTCGAAACGCGAACGGATTTGTTAAGCTTCTTTCCAAACCCTGGAAATACCTGCCCTGGACCTGAAAATTGTGCTGGTTTATAAGAGTAAACAAGTTAAGCTGGTATTTTAACAAGCTCAGCGTTAACTTTGTACCACAAGACATTTCCATTGGAAAACTAACTGAAGTAGAGTCGGTGGCATATCAAAGGCTCCGTCTCACAACTCGGGAAAACTTCCCCAACTTTCGGGAAGTTCCCTAAAGGCGGATTTTTTCCCGATTAGTTCCTGCTCCGTAATGAATAGGCCTGATCAGCTCCGTAACTTTTTTAATTTGTCGGTTGCTTCATCGGTGGGCAAGGGAAGTCGAACTTTTAGTTTTCTCTAGATAAACGATCAAAGGAGTTTATTTTTCTTTCAATTTGTTTTTTTGGATCTTTTAAACACCATTTCTAATTTTAAAACTCTTTGTTAAAATCACATTTACAAATAAATATAAAAAACCCGACTGCAGAAATCAACAGTAACAATACAACAACAACAATATCTATACTAATATTATCTATACTAATATTATAAAGCTGAAGAGTGTGTTTGTTTGAACGTTAGGATCTCGGGAAGTACCGGTCCGAATTGAATGATTCTTTTTCTATTAGATAGTCCATTTTATTTGAGGTAGAGCTATAGGCTATATAACATGACACTACTATCAATAGAAGCGGAGTATGAATCAAGAATGTAACAAAAACGGGGGAAAAATATTCCTTTTTGAGAGTTTTCGTAGCGTGATTTGACATGACAGCATGTGTCTAATATTACGTCAACTTCAACTTCAATTTTTTTATTTTGGCTTCCATTCGGTAATGTCACCGTAATTTCGCCAATGTCCAAGATTGCGTTATTGAATATAAAACTTTGCGAATCAAATTTATTTCTAAATCTGAGTTGGTACGACCAATTTCCGATAGGTGGGGTAGCAGGTAGCTGAAGAGGTTTTTGTTTGAAAGCGATATTTTCAGGAAAGACTGAACTGATTTCAGTCATTCTTTCACCGTTGGATATGTACGGGATCTATATAATGTACCACGGGCGAAGCCGGGGCGGGCATCTAGTAAATACAATAGAGCAATAGACTATCTAAGGACACTTGGGGGATTGAGACGAATCTAACGATATCTTAATTGTCAAAATACATCCACCCATTTGGGAGATACGTTGGAATATAGAAATTACAAACATACAAGATACGCGCGAAAATCATAAACCCTCTTTCAGTCGGGTAATACCAGTAGGTAAATAGATAATTATTTCTTGTTCTATTTCGAGCATAGGTACTCAAGAATTTATGGTTCCAGTAAAAGCAACAAAGCTGTACTTCTTTGAATAAAGTGTATGGTGATGATACAAATGTTTTTAACTAACTTCAAAAAATGAAGAGGTTCTCAACTCGATTGCATGTATGTATGTATGCTCGCGATGGTTTCGTTAATTGTGAATCTGTTTTGATGGTATGGTTCTTTCTTTTTTTAATATCAAGTGACGAGCAGGACATGTGCCTGATGGTAAACATCATGCCTGCCACATGACAGCACAGTGATTCGCAGCTATTGGAACATGAAGAGTCCAAATCATTTCCTAGTACTGCACTGCGCTCATCACCCAGAGATCTAAGTTGTTATATCCCTGGAATTTCTCTGGAAACATTGCCCTTCAAATCGGAACACAGTAATGTTTTCACATTACTGTTTTCCGATTTTGGTAGATCATAGTTCAGACGTGGTCCCACATACATTTTGTCATAATTGGTGTGGCTTTTTTTGAAATATTACAAAAAACTAAAATTTGCTTACGTTTCTTAAACTAGATGATGTTATTGCAGATTTTATAAAAAATAATATATGAAATATAGTTTAGTAGAGTTTCCGAGATTAATTTTAAGTTGAAATCGATTTTGTTTTTTTCGGTGAAAATTTAATTTAATTATTGATTTTCGTGTCAGCCATTACTTAGTTTATTATATTATGTACTTTGTATATTATCATAAGTAACATAAGCAGTCAGGGCGCTATGCAGGGCGCAGCAGGCCATGAGCAAGTCGGTGAAATACACATGTCCCAAAAAACTTGGAACATGTCTGTTTCCTCACGATGTTTTTCAGGCACCTATAAAATCAGTGGTGATGATGCGTTTGTACTTGTATATAAGCACTTGAAATACTCTGGCGTGAGCATGATTCAAACCTACGGCAACACAATTATGAAACCGAACGTCCGCAAACATTTTATTGAAACATATCATAAAAAAAAAATTGCAAAGTTCCATCACGTAAATCAATAGTGGATAACGTACTAATATTATAAATGCTAAAGTTTGGACATTTGTTTGTTTGTTGCTAACCAGTTCAGCTCTATCGTTTAGACGTGATTGAGCAACAAACCTACAAACATCCAAACTTTAGCATTTATAATATTAGAATGTTATTCACTATTGATTTACGTGATGGAAATTTGCAAATTAAATTTTGTTAGTAAATGTTTCTAAAAAGTGTTTCGGAACGTTCGTTTTCATAATTGTGTTGCCATAGTTTTGAACTACAGATAGGTAATAGTCTGAAATAGCACATAGACACATTTCATCGCGCGAAAATAACGATAACCGGAACTACACGGCTGAAAACGCGAGTACTTTTTAAAAACAATATACTTTTTGTATCTACTAATACTTAGAATATAAAAGACATTTTTCGCCCCACAACAAATGGACACCCTATGTAATCGAGTTAACCACGATACGGTGAAAAAATACGATTTAGCTACGCATAGGTAGCAAAGTAAGTTTCGCTTCTGGGGTCTGTGGTTCCGTACTTATTTGATTTTTTGTTTTTTGGGCATGAGCGAAAGTTTTTTGGTTACAATTCTTAGACTCTTGTTTGTTTGTTTTATTTGCAAAAATATTGCAAAGCAATGTGGACAGTATAATGATCATTTTTGTACCGGGTGTTGTATGGCGTGGGTTAGTAGATGAGTGATGAGTAGGTACTATTTTCTACTTTATTATTAATATTATGTTAATTAACCAATTATTTTTTGCATTGATTATTCTGTTGCATTATTGCGTTGCGTTTTTACTTTTAATTGTAATATGTTTTAGTATTTATGTGCAATTAATGAATATTAATAAAAAATGGATTTAGACATAATATTTTTTGAAAACTGTTTGATATGTACGTACTTGCTTTTCAGTTTTGTGTATATGAGCACGCTTCATTGTAGATTGCATCGTTGTTTTTTTTATGTAGTACCTATGGCGGTTTTCTTCGGATAGGTTCTACTACTTACCGGAGTTAGCGCTAGGCGTACATCATACCAACCCGCACTGACCTTAACTCTCTACTTGTGAAAGAAGGCTACGAATCTCAACACTCCCAACAGTGAGAATATTTAGTGGGCTGATAAGGTATAAAATATCTGAGCGCAAAGCATACCACAGAATTACAATATTCAACCACTGCAGTATTCCATAGAATTACAATATTCAACCACTCTTCATCTCGTAAGACGTCTTGACACTAGCCGAGAAAGTGGCCCATTGCAAACCTATCATAGAAAAATATTAATTTCAATTGTCCGCACAATATTACTGCGAAAAATAAACATTTGAAAACTACTACATAAATTGCCAGCAAAAGTTATCTTTTCTTTTCTCTTAAATTACATTTGTTCTCTGATTAATTTATTGTTATCTCTATAAGGAAACATGTACAAATGCATGATATAACCTAAGTTTTTTTTTAACAAAATTTATGTTTTAAATAAATACACAGATAACTCACGTTTGATTTAGTCTGTCCAGTCCGACTCAAGTTTCGACCGCGTCTGGCGATCTTTTTCAAGGAGAGTGCGCGCGCGTGTTCGCGTCTCGTTTAGCACTCGTTTATTTAAAATGTGTGATAACCACGTCAGTTTTCATACTAAACACTCTCTTGTGAAAAATATCTCGGGTTTTCCATGGCCCGCGGAACCCTGTCACGCGTCATCGCGTCTCGTCATCGACATTCAATTAGCCGTACGGAACCCTTGCCGTCACTGCGCCGTCACGCTTGTCACGTATTGACGATAGGGGCGTTAATATTTACGTCAAAATATGCTTTTTGGGGACGAAAAACGTAATAGGATTTGGTTATAGATGTCAAATAAGGAGAAAGAGTACGATTTTTCTTTGAATTTGGATTAAATATGTCTTGAAACCTTAAATAAAGAATAAGTAGTTTTAGTAGTGGTAGGACTCTTGGCAGAGTCGGCCTGGGGAAGTACCACACCTTTGCCAGTTATTGTACCGCCAAGCAGTAATGTGCAAACATTACTGTGTTCCGGTTTGAAGGGCAATGTTTCCAGAGAAATTACAGGGCTTAGAGATATAACATCTTAGATCTCTGGGTGACGAGCGCAGTGCAGTGCTAGGTAATGATTTGGACTCTTCATGTTCCAATAGCTGCGTGTCACTGTGCTGTTATGTGTCAGGCATGTTGCTTACCATCAGGCACATGTCCTGATCGTCTCGTCACTCTTTATTTAAAAAAAAAAAAAAAAAAAGTAAATAGTTCTGGTTTTCCGCACGATTCCTTTGTACCAATCGTAAGCAGACGAGGTGTATGTTAGCTATGACGACATAGTGATGTACCGCGACAAAAGTATGACACTTCCACAAGAGCGACAAGACAAGAACGATCAGACTCGTGTTTTCGGTGTAGTATAACGTTTTACTTAAGGCTCATTTTTATATAATTTGTCTTATTTTTTGTGAGCTTACTTTATCGATGGTGATGATCAAATGCGTATAAGTACTTATTGAAGTTGGTTTTTATTTTTTGGGAAAAGATTTCATTATTATTTACCGACGAAAATTTTAGCTTCCAAACAAAAATACTTTTTTTTATCTCTAGCTTTTACATTACATTCGGCGGAAGTCCCTGAGCCTCTGTGGAGATAGCAGCCCGCCGGAAATGAAAGTCTGTTTGTCTTCCTCAATGCCGTACCTGACGAATTTCCGGTTGTCAGGAAAGTTCCTTTTCAGGGTTTAAAGGTTTTAACAATATTAGTGGCGTTTTTTGTTCGTTTTTATTTGTATGGTAGCAGCTTGTGCCGGCTTCGCTCGAGTAATGACATATAGTAAACTAATAATTTGTAATGAACAAATTGGGAATTATTAGCCAAAGACGTCGAATATAAAATACACACCTAAGCAGCTCGGAGACATGATAAAAAAACATATATACATGTGTTTTTACATGTGGTGGTTACCAGCGTCGTCTACAGTGCGGTTTTACATTTTCTATTGTTTCAGTTGGTAGGACTTTTTAGGGTTCCAGCCAATGTCCAAAAGGCAAAATGGCAAATGGCAAAATACGGGTCCCTTATAGATTCGTCATGTCTGTCGGTCTGTCCGTCCATATGTCACAGCCACTTTTCTCCGAAACTATAAAAACTATACTATTGAAACTTGGTAAGTATATGTATTCTGTGAACCGCATTAAGATTTTCATACTAAAAATAGAAATAAGCAATAAATTTTGGGGGGTGTCCCATACTTAGAAGTGAAACTCAATAAAATAAATGTATATCAAAACCATACGTATAGGTTATCTATGGATAGGTCTTCAAAAATAATAATTAAATAAATATTGGTGGACAATTCACACACAACACCATCTGACCCCAAACTAAACAACGCACTATATTTTATGAAACTTTACATTTAACTAATGTTAGACCAGATAATATATTGTAATCGACAGGTTGAATCAAATTACTCTGTGATGTGATATATTGTGAGAGTTCTTTGAGTAGGTATACAAATATTAAATTTTATACTTGTTGACTTTCTTTTATTATATACATATTGAATTATTATTATTTTTTGATTATTCTATACATAATGACATTCTTTGACATTGCTCACACGGCTGAACTGCAAGAGGTCCTACTAAAAGACCTTGGATTTAAACTACATACTTGTACATAGTCCGTAACGACATCCTGCTGAAGCACAAGACGTTGGCGTAATTATGCTCACCAATCATATCACACTTACCTAGCACAACTGTATAGAAGCCAGAAATTAATAGACGATGAATCAGATGACATATAATATGATACAACCGATTAAAAGCTAAAAATGAAAAAAGAAGAAGACTTTATCAGCTGACTATTATTATCATTGTATAAATTCAGACCAATGGAAACTGTGTTGCCAGACATATTGCATGCCTCGAGAAGAAGAGGCCAGTTTGTATGGGTCGACTATTAAAATGTTTTGTATCACCTTATCTTACCTGCAAACAGCAATAAAGATTTTTGTATTTGTATTTGTAACGCTTGTAATATGGTGGCCAGATACCTGATATAATACATGTACTTATAGTTTTTAAATACATATTATTATACATAAAAACACCCAAACACAGTACAAACATTTGAATTCATCACACAAATATTTGCACTGGGTGGGAATCGAACCCACGACTTTCGGCTTCGCAGGCAGAGTTACTACCCGCTAAGCCACGATGCCAGTCAAAAATAATATTGAGGTTTCTAACATATTTTTTTCTAAACGAAGTAGTTTGCGCGAGAGACTACCAAATACGTCGCCCCCCGTCCCTGTAACTTCTAAAATAATAGACTGAAAAAACTGAAAAAAATGTGTGATGTACATTACCATGTAAACTTTCAAAGAAAATTGGTTTGAATGTGATCTAGCAAGTAGTTTTATTTAAATACCTACATCATAAATTCACTATTGTTAAAACAATACACGAACGAAACGAACTTTTATACTATTTATTTATTTATTTTGTTTCATATAAAAGTAACATTACAGGTTTCGCCAATGCGTTACAATTATTACTGTTATTTACACATGCTCATACATAATATACAAGATAATTTTATCATAATAATAAATAGGACGTTGACACAATTATATAGTATTTTTAGGTACATAAACACTTATAGGGTTACCGGCGCCGGCGCGAACAGCGGCACACGGCCGGCCCGGAACCGGGCGCGCTGCTCCGGCACGCACAGCCGGCTCGCCTCGCTCAACAGCTGGGGGCGGTCCAGTCTACCGCGTAGTATGTCTACAACTGTATTACTTGCTGTGTAACTATGTTACTTGCTGCTACGGAAGCTTTCATGGGCGAGTCCGACTAGCACTTGACCACTTTTTATAAGGAGCAAGCACATCTTGTGAGCGAACGGTGGTAGGTACGTCACGTGCACTAGTGCCGCCAACAGAAATAAATCATCTACATATACTTATATCTCCTCAAGGGCTTAGATCGAAATAAATGGTGCAAATATAAGAATTTAATATATTTTATAATTATTATGGTCATTTGATTAAATGTACGGCATTGGTTCTTTGCAGTTTTTAATACCTTTCCTAGTCCATGATTCCGCAACGCCATACAAAAATCATGTGGCAAAAAGAAATGATCGAGATTTGTAACCCCGGTATCCGTTCTTTTGAAAAACTTTTTTTCACAAATCTACACCTGATAACCAACGTTCGACAAACTCACGGGTCGTCAAATGATTATTACACAAAAAAACATTTCACAAATTGGTTACATCTCAAAATATTTATTTGACAAACTTTCATTACATAACGTATTATTTGACAATTGATTCGTTTAATATTTTAGTTAACTAATAAATGTTTAAAAACAAAACCAACACTTGACACATTATTATTTTACAGAGTGTTGTTTGACAAACATTTCAAATTATATTTTAATTACTTAACAACTTAAACATAAAAACATTTCATTTAACAAAACTTAAAATAATTTGTCATTTGAGATGCAATTTATTTGATAAAAAATAAGTATCAATAAAATTGACAATTATAATATGTAGGTACATTTAAATTTTTTATCATAAAGTGAGTTGGAATATCTTTACAAATACAAATCCCACTAATATATTTATACATCAGAAATCAGTAATCAAATCAGCTTTGATCATGGAATGTTTGTTGCTCAATCACGTCAGAACGTCTGTACGATTCGGTTTTAAGAGAACATCAATCAAAATTTACATTTTCATTTGTATTGCTAATAATTTTAATAGATGAGTTTCTGAAAAGTGTTATTTTTTTTCCAAAATTCTTGTTATACGCTCTTTTCTTGTAATCGATCTTTTATTTCTTTTTTCGGGTGGGGCTCCTGCCATTTTTTGACGAATGTCACTAGTATTGGAAATACTTTCTTTTATTAATTCTTTTATCAGAAAGTATACGCCTGGGTGGTGTTTATCAATAATTTGGTTTATTTTGTGGTGCCATGCTTCAGCTGAATTTGAAGTTCGTGGAATTCCTAAATTGTTCACAACATGACAACTCCAGTATTCTGGCAAGTACTTAGGTTGTGTGTTCAATGTGCCGTTGACGTAGTTTTCTTCAAACCAGTACGCAATGGTTTTGCTATCTTCATCGGTGAATGATTGTAATAGCTTATTAAAATATATTGGGGTTTCCGCCGCATTTAAATAAGCCAAAGCCAAAATCGATTTAACTTCTTTATTAAATTCTACATCATTGGTAAATTTTTTGGCCATGCCACTGCTCTGAATTTTTCTGAAAATAAAATACATAATAAAAAGTTGTTTAATTCATCGGACCGGTTAGGTAACTTAGGACCCAGATCCGACTCAGAGCACCCCGACTTCACCTAGTCTTGTCGCTACTACCCCTAGAGTGTATATAAAAAGTGCGGGAGCTTCTGGCGGGAGCCCACCCGGAGTCAAATCTTAGTAATAGATCCTAATCGGACAGGTTAGGTCAAAACTCTGTGACAGGACCTAATTTGTTGTAAAATAGCATTTTGGTAAATGTTAAATTTGTAAAATGAAATAATATATGAAACAAAAAATGTACAAATAACAAAATATCAATCGATGCATTGGCTAAATGTAACGTTTGCCGTATAAATGGTTATAAAATGATGGTTTGTAAAATAAAACATTTGTTGATGTAAGACATTTTTGAAATAAATATTATGCAAAACGTCGTTTTTAAAATGAAATATTTTTGTGGTGTAAAGTTTTCGTAATGAATATTATACGATTAGTTGGTTTTAAAGTGATGTTTTGTCAAAAAATGTTTGTGAAACATTAGTGAACCTTGTAACCCCCCCCTCTTCACCTGCACTCAGTTGGACAGCTTTCAAGTGACGATATAGTGCTTAATCTTATTATTTAAAAACTATTTTTTACAAAAAATTAAACCGACTTCAACATCACAAATAGGCACTCAAAAGCGAAAAATAATTTAATATAGGTAATTATTATAACCGCTACTCACTCATCCATATGAAGTCGGTGCCAGGCTAGTTAAAGAGTTAGTAGATATACTATGTACGAGGTAAGTAGGCATAGGTAAGTAGTATCTATCTACTACCTGTTAGATTTGGCTGGCACCGACTTCATATAGACGACTTCATATAGTGAGTAGCGGTTATAATAATTACCTAGGAAGTGACTTAACGTTTTTATATTTGCTCCCTAATGTTTTAGTGTTTTAAAATATAAACAGTGATCTAATTAGCCTAATTTATGTCTAATTCTGTGAATTAAGGGATATACTTCATCTGCCTTACAAAATTTCCTGGTAAATATTGGAAGTGTTATTTTTCTGAACTCATTACATACCTTACAATGAGTAATCCTCCAAAGTCATTTTTGGAGATGATGGAGGCACTGAACAAACGCATGGAACACTTTGAGAGTGAACTGCTGAAAACTCCACCTACAGGTAACCCTTCAAGCAACCTTGCCGCAGACTATGCGCAGTTCAAAACTTTCACTATGCAAGTGTTACGCGACTTCCAAATACAGATGGGCCTTCTTGCACAACAAGTAGATAGGCTGGAAATGAGCAGCCGGCGTAAAATACTGCTTTTACACGGTGTACCTGAAGCTAAGGATGAAAACATCACTGCACTAGTTGTAAAAACTGTCACTACTAACTTTAAATTGGAAACTTTCACTGGTTCTTCAATTTCCCGTTGTCAGCGCATGGGCAGTCCCAAGAATGGGAAGCCTAGACCCATATTATTCAAACTTAAGGACCTTGCTGTCCGGAGTAAGTTGTGGACATTAAAAACATCCTTGAAAGGCACTGGGATTACGCTCTCTGAGTTTCTGTCCAAATCAAGGCACCATACATTCATGACAGCAAGGGAACGGTTCGGTGTTAACAACTGTTGGACTCGTGACGGGCACATCCACGTCTTAGTTGATGGACAACACCATCTTGTAAATAACCTCGGTGAAATCGACAAAATTACGCCTAGCAGCGGTGCCGTCCTCAAGAAGTCGACGCCACTGCCTGTACCACCAAGGAAGGCGGTGGCAGAGGCAGTAACTGGTGCTGCAGCCGCTAGACCAAGGCGCCTCCGCTAAATCCAATAAAAACATTCCAAGAATGTACACGCATATTGGCCGGTGTTTCACATTGACTTGCAAATTTATCACACCTCGTTTATTTCTCTGCGGTGTATAGCAAGTAATACTTGCACACTGCAGGTAGATTTGATTGTTATTGTTAATATTCCACCCTTTTTCACATTAATTGTAAAATCGCTACAAGTACAAAATTGTGTAATTTACTTCTGTTGGTGTGAATTGTGGAGGGTGGAGCACGGAGTGTCATCTGTGCGCATGAAAATGCATACGTATATGTATTACATGTATTAGGTTATTATACCACATTGGAATCTGGGTAAATTTCAAGGGAAAAATGGTAACATTCTAGCAACATACGTATCTTCTCATAGCGGTAATAAGGTTATATTTATTACATACAATATTTAGTAGTATTTAATAATTAATTTATTTTTAACTTGGTATACTCGAATTTATTTACGATTGCTACATTCAACACCATACTCTTTGTCTACACTAGCGCCATTGTGGAAGTTTATTTGAACTGTTATTATTTTCATACAGCTAGCTGCTTTACGAGATGATGCTCCCTGCTCTGCACTCCGCATCCATTGGATTGTCACTGACGTTTTGTGCGTCATTTGACAACGAAACAAGTTATTTTTTTTTTTTTTATAGTTTTTACTGTGCGGTCAATTTGTTAAGCCATTTTGTTTTTCATATTTGTAATATTAATATTTTAGGTATGGACAATTAGTTACATACTATCTTTGCATTTTTATAGTTGTATTATTGTTGTTTGTATGTTGTACTGTCTCTTTACCTACGGCTATAAAGGTAATTGAAGGTGTTTTAATAATTCTTTTTTGTGTCTTTTCTGTTTCATGGGCAGATTTTGTATATCGATTTTTAAAATATATTTTTTTTTTTTTACTTTACGAATTTAAGGGATTGTGATTCCAGTTTAGTTTATATTAAGACTTGGAATAGTAATATATTATATATATATATTTTAGTAATATTATTTTCTTGATTTGTTTAAATACTATTTGTAATTTTGATATTTTCAGTATATAGTTATTCATTGTACAGTGTAATTGCTACCCGATGGATATATTGTCAGATAACGGTGATTACTCTATCAGTTCGCATATCCTTTCACCGCGTTCTGAAACTTCGAGTACTGGTGACGATAGTTTTGCTAGTATTCCTACACTCTCTGATCTGATCAATACCCAATTTTCAAGTGTTTCCAAAAATTTTAATGCGATACATATAAATGCTCAAAGCATTCCGAGTCACATTAATGATATGCAAACATATCTTGGTGATAGAAACATTCATGCGATTTTTGTCTCGGAGACCTGGTTAAAGCCTAGCCTTCCCTCAGTCTCTTATTCACTACCGGGGTTTCGTCTTATTCGCAATGATCGCACAGGCAGTCGTGGTGGTGGAGTGGCCATATATCTTCGATCCCACATCCCCTTCTCCATAATTAGTACGTCAGTACAACCACCTCCTTCTGATGCTGGCGAACATCTATTTATTGAGATCATTCTTTCTCATACGAAGATTTTGCTTGGGGCTTATTATTGTCATTCTCTACATGTAAACTATTTTCCTTCTTTTGAAAATCTGCTTGAGGATCTCTTGCCACAGTACCGACATTGCATTATCATGGGTGACTTGAATACTTGTCTCCTAAAACAAGATCACCGAACTTTATCCTTACAATCTATCACTAACTCATTTAACATGCAAATTCTTCCTTTAAACGCCACGCATCATTTTCCTGACTGCACTCCTCGCTACTTGATTTAATTTTAGTTTCTTCACCCAGTCATGTCGCCAAGCATGGGCAATGTCCCGCTAGTTTTTCTTACCATGACCTAATTTTTTTGTCGTATAAAGTTCGACCTCCCAAATCCAAACCTAAAATTATTCTTCAGCGCAATTTTGGTGGAATGGATAGAGAGGCATTTGAAGCGGATGTTCGAGATGTTGACTGGTCACCAATTTTTGAGGCTGATTCAGTTAATGATCAAGTTGACTTTTTCAACTCTAGTTTAATGAAGTTATACGATAAGCATGCTCCTTTACGACCCATGAAAATGAAGCACCTTCCAGCTCCATGGCTCACCAACGACATCAAGCTCTTAATGCATAAAAGAGACTCTGCAAGAATCAGACACAAGTGTCATCCGACAGACCAAAGTAAGGCAGTCTATGTAAAAGCCCGAAATCGTTGTAACACTGCTTGTAGAGATGCTTTAAGACGTCACGTTCACAATTCTGTCAATAATGATGATCCAGCTAAGGTGTGGAAGTTTCTGAGGTCAATGGGAATCGGTAAATCTAGACTGGATAATATACCCCGGGATATTGATCTCAATTTGCTTAACCTCCATTTCTCTTCCTCTTCGAATATTGATATCCAAACCAAAACCAACACCCTTCTCTCTCTTTCCACCTTGCCTATCCCAGATAATTCACCCTTTCTCTTCAAGGAGTTTTCTGCTGACGAGGTCAGAAAGAGCGTCCTGTCAATCACTTCTAATGCAGTAGGTTGCGATGGCATTAGTCGCAACATGTTGGTCCCTTTCCTTGAACACTTCCTTCCTGCTCTTTGTTTCATCTTCAATACATCTATTTCTACTGGTGTTTTTCCTTCTGCTTGGAAAGACGCTCAAATTATTCCTTTGCCAAAAAAACCAAACCCTAAATCTTTCTCCGAATTTCGACCTATATCAATCCTCCCTTTTTTGTCTAAGGTTCTCGAACGTCTAGCCCACAATCAGTTTAACACGTACCTTTCCAGTCATAATTTATTAAATCCTTTCCAGTCAGGCTTTCGTCAGGGGCACAGTACGGTCAGCGCTTTGGTTGAAATCACAGATGACATCCGTTTTTCTATGGAAAATCGAAATCTCACTGTTATGGTCCTCCTTGATTTCAGCAATGCGTTCAATACCGTCGATCACGATGTTCTCCTGGCTTTGCTACGCTCCTCTAATTTTTCTTCTTCTGCTACTGACTGGTTTAATAGTTATCTCTGTGGTCGTCGACAGCGGGTTCACCTTGAGGACGCTTCGTCCTCTTGGTGTCCGACGTCTGCCGGCGTACCCAGGGTGGTGTCCTATCTCCTCCGCTTTTTCCTTCTTTATCAATTCCATTTCCCTTAACTTTTCGTCTTCTTATCACTTGTATGCTGATGACCTTCAAATTTATTCCCATGCTCCTCTTTCCAGCATTTCTGAGGCTATAAACACTGTTAATGTCGATCTGGCTTATGTTTGTAAGTGGGGCGAATGTTATGGTCTGCATGTAAATCCTAGCAAATCGCAGGCTATCATCTTGGGTAGTTCTAGACAAATATCCTGCATTGATTGGCTAACGCTCCCAAAATTGATTTTAATGGCGTAACAATACCCTACAGCACCACTGTCAAGAATCTGGGTATTGCTATAGATCGTTGTTTGAGCTGGGGTCCGCAGATTCAAGCTACTAGTAAAAAATTGTATGCCGCGGCAGGGGCATTGATGAAACTACGTAACTTTCTTCCAACGTCTACCAAAATTGCGCTTGTCCAATCTCTCCTACTTCCTATCCTTGACTATGCCGACATTTGTTACCTGGATCTCACAGAGGAACAGTTAAACAAGCTTGAGCGCCTTCAAAATTTCTGCATAAGGTTTATTTTTGGTCTGCGGAAATATGACCACGTTTCTCAATTTCGCACTAAGCTCAAGTGGCTTCCTATCCGCCTTCGCAGAAATGCTCACATTCTGTCATTTTTGTATACCATTCTGTTTAATCCTGCCTCCCCGACGTATCTTAAGAAGCGTTTTACCTATTATCATGAAATTTCACGTCCCCGTCCTCTGAGAGCGGCAGTAGCGCTTAACCTCGTCACTCCATCACACAGAACATCTTTTTATGAAGATTCTTTTTCCGTCAAAGCTGTTCGCTTGTGGAATGCTTTACCGGCTTCTATAAGACAGTCGCAATCTTTAAACGTGTTTAAGAGCAATGTAAAGGAATTTTACTTATCACAATGCACGACTGTCGTCACCAGTTAATCGTAACGAATGCAGTTCTCCGGCGCTATTTCTTGTCACTTTTGTTTTTTCTGTTGTTATGTTACTAATTAGTCATGATTTTGTTTTCGGGGTTGTAGGTTATTTTTTTTTTTTAACTAGTTGTTGTATTTAAGTGACATGTTCCTAATTAATATAAGTTGTATTTTCCTATGTATTAGACTCACTTTTATTTATTGTATTTTGGATGATTGTGTATATTATGTATTAATTTGTTTTATATTGCAGTATTTAATTATTAGTATTAGGAAAAGTGTCACCTCGCTTCGCTTAACCATGTTTGTAGGCGAATTTCCTTTAAGCTGGTTGCCTGGAAGAGATTGCTCTAAGCAATAAGGCCGCCATTTGTGGTGCTAGTTCATAAGTGTTCTACTGTAATATTTCTGTTCTTGTGTCACAATAAAGAGTTATCTATCTATCTATCTATCTATAACACAAGGTAACTACTGTGTACCGTCGAGGAGTTCCCTCGGCCGTCTTTCCGCTCCCTCATCAGATCGACTCCAGACCATCTTTAAACTATACTGCTTTAAAATGCTCAAGCAAAAACTTAACTAACGCACTAGTCATCTTTACAATTTTCGAAAGTTATCCTCGATTTCTCTAGGATACCATCATCAGATCCTGGTTTCCTTATCATGGTACTACCCTTGGAATATCTCCTTTATAACAAAAAAAGAATCATCAAAATCGGTTCATAAACGACGAAGTTATCCGCGAACACACACAAAAAAAAAAAAAAAGAACATACATACGGTCGAATTGAGAAACCTCCTTTTTTGAAGTCGGTTAAAAAAAAGGGGTGTTATAAGTTTGACGTCGATGTCTGTCTGTCTGTCTCTGTGTGTGTCTGTCTGTGGCACCGTAGAGCTCAAACGGATGGGCCGATTTCGATGCGGTTTTTTATTTGAAAGTTAATATCCGTGCGGATATTCTTAGCTATGTTTGGTTAATACCGATTCAGGATGGCTGCCGCCACAAAATGGCGGACAAAATATTTCTTCACAACCTACCTCAATATTGGTATCAAATGAAAGGGCTTGACTAGTAGAATATTGTAGAACAAATCTGAGGTAGTCGGGGGTTAATCAAAATTTTTAATTTTGTGGTTGTATACCCTTCTATCATCCTACATAGGTCTCCTGGTGGTTCATTTAACCCATACATTTTGTTCACGGGCTTGTAATCTATCAAAGACGTCTTTCTTGGCTTTAATGCGCCAGGCTGGCTCAGAGAATACACTATAAAAAAATCAAATCCAAGATGGCCGCCACCACAAAATGGCGAATTATATATTTTTTCCACTACTACCTCAATATGGGTATCAAGCGAAAGGTTTTGACAAGTAGAATACATTGCACTATGACAAATTTCAAATCCAAGATGGCCGCTTACACAAAATGGCGAAATACATTTCTTTTTTCACAACTACCTTAATATTGGTATCAAATAAAAGGGCTTGACTAGTAGAATGTTGTACAGATAACAAATTATACTATTCTAATTAAAAGGGTGTGTGTATTGCCGCGTAAAATCAAACGAAACCGATGATCGATAGGTACCTATCTATTTTTGTTAGTAGGTACACATTCTCATATTATTTTACACTTACCCAAGAAGGAAACGTTTTTCTGTCACTATAATTATTCCTCCAGGCATCAATCCATCCCCAAAACAGGCTGTGTAAGTTACGAACTTTGAGTTAAAAATTACTACGTTATTATAAGGCAACGTTTTTAAAAAATTACTAATCTTACGTTATTTTATCCTTAAGAAATTAATTAAAGCTTTTAATCTTGTCCCGTTTAGTTGACGGACAGCCGTAAACCGCACAACCCCCACCATGATGATATTTCGTTAGGAATTAGATGTTCGATACCAGCCCTTCGTTGAGTGCTCCTAGCGTATCCGAAACGGCCTGAGGGGTGAGGAAGCTTGAAATTGGCGGGGGTGGGGAGTGTCCGTTCTATCTATATTATCTATTCTATGGCCTTAGTCAAATTATGAGGTATCCACCGGGCGCAAAGCTTCCTGACCGCTAAATGTTCGTGTAGGATTTTGTGCACTTGACTCATACCGATGCCTAAGCTTGTCCGAATCTGCTGATACGAGTCACTCTTTTGTCAGTCTCTATCATACGCCGCACAACACAGATGTTATCTTCAGTCGTCGCCGTAGAAGGCCGTCCCTCACGTAAATCATCAGTGAGATTAGTGCGACCACGTTTAAACTCATTAAACCAGTTGTAAACAGTCGCACGAGATGGGGCTTCATCGTGAAAGGCCAATCGTAGTCTATCATAACTTTCTTGTTGACTTAAATGACATCGAAAGTCATAAAAAATCATTGCACGAAAATTATCTCGTGTTAAATTCATGTTGACGTGACACAGACAATTTTCAATTTGCCGCCAAATCGTAAAACAAATGACAAATTAATGAAGTATATACTCAGTAATATTGGCAAAGAGTTCTATTTTCAAATTATAGAATTATTTTTTTATTATATTGTTTATAAGTGGCCAGTTCTAAGAACTTTCAGTTTGACCCTCGTAGTATGTGTCATTCACCAAACTGCATCTGTCTTTAGATAGTTATAAAATAGACTGTAAAATAAGTACCTAGCATAAGAAACCCCTGACCCATCACATGTCAGGGATAAACCCGAGAGCCCGGTCATTAATCGGGACAATTATAAAAAAAAAACTGCATCTGGCCAGTGTTAAATCAATGATTTTTCACATGATTTTGTATCGTGTCATCTTAGTTAAAATAGGGATTTTACTCGCCTGAAACACAGGTTCTACCTAGTTCATGCTGATAAAATTAATATACCAGATTATAGCTATAAGAAAATATTGTAAGTCTAGTAGTGCCCGTTATTGTTCCACCCGCGCTTTTTATGTAGAAAGTTTTCTTTTTCATGACCTTTGTTGACGAACTAATTGACGAACTAATTACAATGATTTATTTTTGAATTGGTCCAGCCGAAACAAACAGACAGTCAACAATTTTAAAAGTAGTATTTTAGACGTAGTTGTCGTTTGTAGACATGTAAGTTTGTTCCCAATCGTTCGTTAGTTAAATTTAATAAGAGTAAAAGTCACAAGCAACTCCGTTGAGAGCAGCTGCTCTATTGATCACAGATATGTTTAACATTTACCATTTAAACGAAAAAAAAAATTGCTTATGAAAACCGTGTACAAAATACATGATTTACAAAACTGACCCTTATTATCCTTGCAAGTAAGCAAGTAGAAATGATTATAGTAGGTCTAAGGGCCCTTAGACCCTATTAAATGTCGAAACTACTCGGACCTAGTTAGGCTACTCTTTAGCTTTTACCAATGATATGGGTCGACGAGTGTCTCTGGCATGTTTTGTGATGCCTAAAGACCAATTTCACGAACATAAAGACGTAAAGTAGAAGTTCCTATTTACTTCTTAGGTATTCTTCATAGGGTTTTCTAAGTTCAACGTCTCTCTCTCTGCGTATGTATGTACGTACGAGTATCCCTGTGAGTGTCAGTTTGTCGCATCCGAGGTCTGTAACGGATGAACCGATTTTGGTGTAGTTTATTTTTATTTGAAAAGTGAACTACGAGTAGTTCGGAGTGCTTAGATATGTTTGTACCAATGTGATAGGCAATAACTATCGAAATATTGTCATTTAAAGTAGAATTTTAAACCGTTAGAAAATACCAGTTTTCTAAATACTCTGGACAGGTGATGCCAGTATTTGTAAGTACCTAATGATAAAATTACCACATTTGTCACGTGGCACATAATTTTCAGGATTAAATTAAAAATAAAAACAAACCAACACATAAGTGCCACAAACGTGCTTTATTGACAAAAACATTTGAAAATTGTCCATATTTACTTACAGCAAGAAAAGCGAGCGACTGCAAAGTTCTCCATTACGAGTACATTTCAAAATAAAAACACTTCGTGACAAGAGATACGAGTACCCCCGTCATGTCATAGTTACATAATAAGCGACAGTAACTGAAAAACAAACAAAATAAACATATATCCTTACATCGAAATAATAGCACGTGGTAAAAATGGAAACATGAGGCAGGGTTGCCGATGCCTACGCTCTCTTGACAATGTCATCCAAGTGCCATTATTTCGTGGTACGCCTATTATAGAAGTTTATCCTAAGTAGTTTTACAATAACATATACAATCTCGCTCGCAGAGCATATGCAATATACGAATTTAACTAAGGTGGGTTCTAACAGCTTCAATAAAATGTCATCGAAATACAGAATAATCATTTTAGTTTCTGTAAATATTGTTGGATGGATGCTTGGTAATGTGCAACCGTTAAAAGTGTGGATGGATTGTGTAAATGAGGACATGAAGTAAACTCAGATTTGACACACGATAGAGACGAAACCTTAGATAAAGAATGTTTTTCTGTGTTAGACAAGAGCGATCAGACCCGTGCTTTCGTTTCTTCTTACTCTTTATGTAAACTTTTTCGACGAAACAGACACGCGCCAACCCCACATAAAGTGGGATGCAGGTAATGATGATTGTTGTGTTAATGAAAAGGATAATTTGTATTATTTATATTCTGTTTTCCCGATGGTTACAGTCTTGGTCTCTTCAAATCGAGAGCGAATCGTTTTCTTCTAGGTAAGAACAAAGCACGCTCGATCGTAGACTGCATCGTCGTTTAAAGGCAAGATGGCGGTCAAGTGTAAAAAAAAACATTGCACAAAATAGATTGCGTGAAAAGTGCACAGTTAGTGGGAATTAGTACATTAATCCTTACGACTTATTATGTCTATTTATCAAGGGCAGAGTTAGTTTGACCGCGGTAACAAAGACCTTTACCACTTTACGGAGGTTTATTTATTTATAGAAACAGTGGAAAAACCATATGAAACGCATGATGGTAAGCGGTTTCGGCTGCTTCATGTATCCAGTTGTTCAGTTACCAATACTTGACGAAAGATTTGGCAAGTATTGGTGTTTTAAAAATACACTTTTTAACTGTTTTACTCTGGTGAGATAGGTATACTCAATTCTGTCTCATCTATTCACTTTTATATCTGTTCACTATCGTTGCACTTACTTACAAACCATTTTATTGAAGCCGTTAAAACACTGACACATACAAGAATACATACATTAATATTTACGTACATTAAACGTACAAAAAAGTGCAATATGGATGGCTTGAATTTATATTTTACAACCCATAAGTAATTTAAATACAATAAAATAGTTATCATATAAGTTATCATATTAAATAATATAATTTCTGCAACGAACTCTACATAATTCGAAAACCCATTTCGAAATATAACAGAAAAAAATCACGGTCGATATAAATAGGTATAAATCTGTCGCTTATTTAATAACACAACCAAAATCACATTTATGTACATTGTAATAAGACTTAAATCAGCACATTTAGAGCACATTTAAAACAAAATAAACCCCACTTAAAATAAACATTTACATACAAAATTACATTTTCCGGATAGAAATATAGTTATAATGAAAAAAAAATACGGTAAGGCAAACCAAGGTTATGCAAAACAGATGCGCTACATCAAAGGATACCCGTTTTTTGCAACATTATGATTTATACCTTTATTAGAGATGGACTCTATGGATTTTAAATGTATGGAAAAAGCTATTTCCCGATTTCAAGCTGTTTCCCGTAACCGTCGAAGTGTTGCAATTGACGTAAAATACCTTAGAAAAAGACTTTTTAATCGTTGTAATTGTACTTAATATTATTTTACTTAAAAAGTCAACGCAATGATTCGACATAAATAAAATATACGCATTAAAACACAATCAATTTTCTAACCGTTATAATAATTGTTGTACGAAGATCAGACTAGACAAAGCTAATTTATAACTATCTTACCTAATCAATGTCAAAATGTCAAGTAATCTCATAAAGATAATTATACATTTATTTATAAGAGTAACGATATAAAAAAAAACAACAGATGGTAAAGAGCACAAACATTCATTGCATATTGATTCTAAATTATTCACTAGTTACTCTTATTGTGATTGCGTTTGTTTTCTTGAGTTATAAGATGCCATAGTGTGCAATAACTTAAAAATGAAATTAATTACTACACACATTTTTCTATCCGGAAAATTCACTTAATAATTTTTACCCCACTAAAATATAAGTGTTTTACATATAAATCACATCACACGTTTTTAGGATATTTTTCATACATATGTAAGTTCCTTACAAAGCTATTTACAACATTTAATATTATGTTTATTTTTATGGCCGTGAATTAATGGATTTATTATTAAATTAAACATATATCAATGGATAAATTCGCTCTTTGTCCTTCACACATGCTTTAAATTGTACATATTTAAAGTTATGGGCTCTAGAGTTTACGAAATTATTTATGCATCGACTGAAAAGATGAAGAGAATAGGTATTCCAAATAATGATAGCAAAGCATGCGTGCCGATTTAAGAAGTTTTGGTAGTTTGTATTTATTATGTGTATTATTCTGAAGTGTGAATTATGATAAGATTATTATTATTGTAACCATATTGTTTGGAAATTGTTACTGACAATATTCCGTGTACAGGGTTACGACATCCACACTAAACGGAAGTCTGAGTTACTCACCATTGCGAAAAACTTTTAAAATTAACTCTAAAATCAAATCATAAAACAAAACAAAAATGTTCTTTGGAACCGACATTACTTTTTCATAATTATGTTGAGTATATTGCGCCCTTTCCCGCAGTATAGGTGTTATGTCTGACCCTGTTTAATTATGAAGGTACATAAAATGTGCAAATATTCCGAAAACGGACATACATTACTGTTTTAGTAGTTATTATATATACTGCGCAATATATTGTAATATGTTGACTCGTCAAACATCTAGTATTTTCATTTCTCAAAAGCAGAAAGACACATAAATAGACTCGTTTAACGCAATAACGCGGTAGTAGGCACTATATAATATGAAAATTAAATTTTGGTAAATTTAGTGATTTCAAAGCATCATAATAATCGAGACTAGTATTTCATAATTTCAACGCAACAACCACATGAATAACAGTTCAGCTCAAGTTCAGATTTTGATACAAAGTGACTCACTTTAAAAATATCATGATATCAGTTTTACATCAATGTTGTAACTTGCAGATGTTGCATCACTACCGCGTTTGTTTGTCCAAAAAACAAATACAATATAATTGGAAACCTAGCTACCACTCATCAAGATCGTTGACGTAAAGTTGACACTAATGAACTTTCAAACAACCACTTCTAGATTTCAATACAAAATCTAATATAGCGCTGCCCATCAACGTTAACAAGCGGTGGTATTGATACTAACACAGAATTAAAACATAGAGGTATACTTAAAGGGTTTACATATACTATGTATAGAGTTAGATTTTCAGCACGGTTCCTTTGTGTCAATCGTTAGCAGGTGACGTGGATACTTGCTATGGCAAGAGTGATGTGCCGCAACAAAAGTATGACACTTCCACAAGAGCGACATGGCAAGAAAGATGCTACCCGTGCTTTCGGCGTAAAGCGTTTCTGCCAACTCTATACGTAGTATATGTAAACTCTTTGGATATACTACACAGAATTAATGACTTAACATAAAAAGCATCACAAACTATTACACGCATACAGTAACAATTTAACTAACTACAAAAAGACAAACTTAACTCAATTATTACACAAAAAATAACAACAGTTCACCTTAATATTTAATCACATATTCTCACGCATATTATGGGTAAAGGTTAGAAATGTATGAACAATAATTAATTACTTAAAAATTTACTATCGATTGGATTGATTCTCGCTTCAAACTAAAAGAGACGATTATTACATCTCCGTACTAAATTAAGTTTTCTGTATCAATTGTATAGACAATCAGTAAAAATAAATGAAAATGTAAAATAAAGTGAATGAGGCAATTATAAATGAGCTCTATTGCAGTACAGTTTTAAATAAGAATTGTTATTAAAGTAGGCCTTCTTTTAAAGTAGGCCTTCGTTTGACAAGGCCAACTACAACGAAAATGAAGGTATGATGCTATAAATAGCTTTCTAATTTCGAGATGAGCAATTGGAGCATATACTATAATTATATTTCATTCATCTGAATTATATGATTTCAGGTTTTCTTGTAGAATATTACTATCTATTCGCTAGGAGTAGAGACGGGCGAAATCCTTGCAGATGAGCAATACAGTATCTGTCTCTTTCTGGGTTAATATCCCACATAGTGATGGGATCAGCAGTCTTACTCTTACTCCTAGATTCTCTGATCAATTCAAACATGAGTTTATTTGAATCTTGATAGAACCTCACTTAAGGCTAGTTCTTTTAATCATCAATTGTATTCTGGCTCCAATGGGACTCTGGCTCATTGGACTCTGGCTCCAATTGGACTCTCGCAAGTAAGACAGCGTTCAGAAACAACAAAGTTTTTCGTCAAAATAAGACCATCTTAATAATATATATCATTATAGATGATTTCTTAGTGGTACTTTAATATTAGATCAATAATAGTAGATCAATCTAATATTTTATGAATTGCTGTGCATATTCAATGCACAAAACCGCACAGAAGAGCCATTGTTGCAAATAGCCAGTTTACATTTCAAACTATCTTAAATTAAAGGAACGAAATTCATTGGTATACACATTCCTTAGACTAACGTGATATTACATTATATACTTACGCTAATTTAGACATTGATTGTGGTTATTATACCTTTTTACTGTTCAAGTTTGACGTTGGTTTTGGTTTTTGATAATGAATAAGTACAATTTTACTATGAACATTTATATAGTTGTTATACATTGTCTTCAGTAATTCATTTCCAACTCATGTGTGATATGCTCGGTTAGGACAGTCTTAAGATTTATAGCACTAGGCATATATATATCTATACTAATATTATAAAGCTGAAGGGTTTGTTTGTTTGTTTGAACGCTAGGATCTCGGGAAGTACTGGTCCGAATTGAAAAAAATATTTTTTCTATTGGATAGTTCATTTATCGACGAAGGATATAGGCTATAGAACATAACGCTACTATCAATAGAAGCGGAGCATGAATAAAAAATGTAAGAAAAACCAGAGAGACCTTTTTGAGAGTTTTCGTAGCGTGCTTTGACATGACAGCATATCTAAGATTGCGTCATTGAACCTTTGCTAATCAAATTTGATTTTAAGTCTGAGTTGGTACGACCAATTTCCGATAGGTGGTGATGCAGGCATCTGAAGAGTTTTTTGTTGAAAGCGATATTCTCAGGAATGACTGAACCGATTTCAAACATTCTTTCACCGTTGGATATGTACGGGATCCCGATGAGTGCTATAAATGAACCACGGGCGAAACCGGGGCAGACATCTAGTCATATATATTAGGCAGCTTTTTCAAGGAACCGCGCGCTACGCGCCCTATATTCCGAGAGCTGGTAGACAATTTTAGGTAGGTATTTGAAGCAATTATTATTTTGTTATTTGAAGCAAGCTGAACACTTGTTACATAGCTTTCCTATTATACCCCGACACGGATGTGCAGATGCTAGCTAGCAGAGTAATGAGTAAGGGTGTACCCACAGCAAAACGCGTTCCATTCTAATTTGTACAAAAATTTTGATTAGGTAACCCCATAGTTAGTTTGCAAATAATTGTCAAAATTAACGTTAGTTCGTAAAAACTCTGAGAAAATATTAAACAAATTTTCCACTAAAGATTTTTATATCTCGTTCCGAATTTAGATTAAGTCTCCTCAACGTCACTCTTGAACAGTTCGCTTATTTCTATTTTATTCCCGTCACGGTACGACCCGAGAATTTGCTGTAAAAAATTCTATATTTAAGAATTCAAAGTTCGAAGCGAGAGAATCTGATTGAATAGGACGTGAATCGTGAGAAGTGAATGATAAAAATTTCGCCTATTCTTTTATTGTCACGGTGATTTTCTTAAAAAAAGGGATTTTTTTCTTAATAAGCGCAAGACGTCTTATGCTAAGTTATTATTTTTTACTTATATATTGACTTAAGCGTCACAGCACATTTTGATAAAAGTAATATACAGAAAATCGGCTCGGCAGACAATGTTACATAGATTTATCCGACAGTATGGGAACTCCAACTAGAAATTGTTATTCTCACTACAAATATTATTTAGTACCTCTTATTTCACGAAGGTATCTTTAGACTACGCTATAATATCGCGTCACACATTTTTGTGGCATATATACGTTCCTGTTTGAAGGTATGAAAGGAAACTATATCTGGCGTCGTAACTGTCAAAGATTGTATCCAAGACTTGCTGTTAACAGCGATTTGATTTAGCTCGAGATACATTTTGGCCATTTGAACCAATCCGAAGCAAGAATCTAGTTACAAAAAGTGCTCTGTTTTGTTTGTCGCTAGAAGGTAGAAAAAACGCCACATAATTAAACACACGAAAATTTGATAAATACGAGTACTTATGTCAAACTAGTTCCACCTATGTAAGCAATAAGACATATAAAGAACTATAAGACTATAAATAGAATTTTTACCCCATTACGGATAAATTTGATCAAACTTTGAATAAAGGATAAAAATAAATTTCAAGCCTATTTAAAAATTTGCCTATGTCCTTTCTGAGGCCCTATAAAATCTATCTCAGTATCAAATTTCATGGAAATTACAAATACAAATACAAATACAAAAATCTTTATTGCTGTTTGTAGGTGAGATAAGATGATACAAAACATTTTAAAAGTTGCCCCATACAAACTGGCCTCTGCGAGAGGCATGCAATATGTCTGGCAAGACAATTTGTTAGTAATTTATAAATAAAAAATTAATTAAATAATAGTCAGCTGATTAAAGTCTTCTTCTTCCTCATCTTCTATTAATTTCTGGTTTTTATTTATGTCATCTGATTCTTCATCTTAGATTAATTTCTGGCTTCTATTTGGTTGTGATATATATTTGTGTGAGATAAATGTTTGGTGAGCACAATTTCGCCAACATCTTGTGTTTCATCAGGATATTGTGTAAGTGGTTTAGACGTGGAAGCGTATCAGACAGAGTTATTTTCGCTTTTGAAATATTAGTAGGGGTAGGTATGGCTATGGCATTCTCTGCCACATTGTGTGTTGAAATCTCGATAAATAATTTCAGTGAGGTGTTATGAGAATACAAAAATAAATGTCAAATATAGTTCGAAATTACGCCACAGATGACGCTTATGTATTATTTCGACAAAAAGATGTCATCTAAGTGTACAATATGACAAATATTTTCACCCCTCTCTATGTCAGATATATCATTATGAAATCGCTTCATTGTCAGTATTACGAGTAATAGGCAAATCTAGCGTTTATTATAATTAATCTGAATAACAAGATGTCGCTAAGAAACGCCCATTAGAACCACAAGTTAGAACGTACCTATTATCCTGTAAGAATGTAGCGTATTTTGAACTTTATCGACATTAACATACGATTACTAATTCTCATACGTACACATATTTCGAACAATTACAGAAGTAGTCACAATAGTGAGTACATGGTCTTAGAAACACATTTATTACAACGAGGAACTGATTGATATATTATGAATAAGTGACGTATACTAGCAATACATAGCGTTGTCTAAAGAACTACACAAATTCGTGCTCATAGCACAAAAATACCGAGAATCATTCCCGATAGTCACATAAGGGTAACAAAAAAAGACTTACAGCTAATAACTTACTTTAAGCAAAATATGTACCCCACCGATGTACTTGTAGCGAGCGCAAATTACTTTTAAGTATCATGAAGGCTTACGACATAGTTTTGATCCCGTTTTGATGACGAACGAAATTGTTTAAAAAATAATATTCAAAAGTAATTTCTGCTTTACACCTTTTATTATATTTATTATAGTATAAGCCGATTTGGGACTGGACGTGGAGTTTTTAATTGGAAAAGTAAATTGAACATTAACTAACATTATAATTAGAAAACATTTTGTTTTCTGACATTCAAACATTAACTAACATTATAATTAGAAAACATTTATGGTATTCTGTAGAATGGTAATTAATTCTAAATAACACCCCTTTTTTGGTCGAGGGTTAAAAATAAAGGCATGAAGTGGTCCTCTCGTAACCACCCACGGTCGTTGTTTGGGCGACCAAAATGTTTGTAATTAAAACATGAATCCTGTAAAATATTCAAAAATATTTCAACAGTAAAAAAACGGTAGTCTCTTCTCAAATGTTTTTCGATATTTTTCATTCAGTTAAATAAATTGGACCTTATCTCAAAACCAATTGCAACTAAAACTCACCAGTTATAGTTTTTTCGTCATTTTTTACTTATAGTAAGCATCGTTGTTGAAATTAAATAGTTTTTCAAAGTAAAGTATGAATGTTTAATCTAAGGATCTATGAATAAAAAAAATACTATGACTTCGAAAGTCAAACACGCACACAAAATAAGCTATTTATATGTGCCTATACAAAGATAAATAAATACTGTGGTATTGAGGTGATCCTTAAAAGTATCTCTTTTATGAATTTACATTTTATATTTCATTTTATGAAGTTAGCTACCGAACATTACGATATTGTTAACGTAAAATTTAATCTTTATGAATCATTTTGTAAATATGTTCCTTATGTAGTTAGAAACAAAGTCCATTCTAAGGTTCTTTCCGAATATTGCTCCGTGCTCAATCATATTTTAAAGTGAATCAGAATTCAACATAATTCCTGTTTCATATGGTTCATAATGTTCCGAAAAGAACTTGTTTTGTACTTAAAACAGAACTATTTAAAGTTCTTAAAATAAATGTTATTTTAGGGGATTCCCGTGCTAATACCAAATGATTAAAATACAATTACTTCATTGTGTTGAAGGTAGTCATAGTCAAAAGCTCATTTATTATGCATACAATTCTTGATGATCATCCGTTTGCAAGTCCGGTCTTACCACAAGTTGATATTGTAACGATGCGCAGTTATTTAAACAACATTATAACATCAAGATTAAGTGAGACCAGTGACCTGTTGACGAGAATTCCCAGTGTACATGGGTAAAAAATGAGAAGAATATAGTAATAAATATTCAACGCATTTTTAAAGCAATATTCACAAAAAAACATTATGTATTATTTAGTGGTGAAGATGTTTCACAATAGTAGAGGGAAGGAGTGGGAGGACGTAAGTTTCAATTTCACCTGCACTTCTGAGGATTTTTCTGAGTGCAGATATACAAGTTTATCGTCACCATTGGCTTTAGCAGGAAAACATTGTAAAGATACCGGCTGTTCTCAGTCACAGCAGCGAACACAACGTGGGTTTAAGGTTATGAATACAAAAATAAATCCTAAGGATAATTTTTTATGGAACAGGGTAACAAAAGACTGATAATAATATCTTTCAGTCTTCTCATGACCACGGCGCTTGTAACGCTGCCGAAACGTCGAGGTATTTAAACAATGAATTAAACAGGGTAACAAGTTCTAGAGCTTTTTTTCTAAATACTTAATGTTATAAAGACCCGGGTGGCATAAAAATAAAACAGGCAATTTTTGAGTCTAAGCAATACATTCCAACGAAAATAGGAGTACAGGCTTATGACTTGTTCAATATTGTTCTTGTAGATCTTATTTTTGTATTTGACACAAACAATGAATTTCTAAATGGTTTACATTATTTTTTTATCCTAACTCAACTCTCGGCCATCGTGGCCTGAGGCACTCGATGTGGTGTTATCGTGGTTCAACAATTTTTTTCTTCTAATAGCTTACTACTACTTTAGATAGAGACAGCGAGACGTCAGCGCATTCGTCAATATACAAACCATAGACGCAGCTATAGTCTTGACCTCAATGGAATTCGAGTAAAATATTATACTTTTCTGAAATGGTTTTATAATTATTTATTTAATTAACTATGGCATTGGTTGCGGTCAGAAAGAACGAATTGAAGGTGTGTGAGATGACGCTTATTGAGTCATTAGCATCATCAAGGAAGCTGATGGTACTATTTCGTCATTTGACACTATTAGACGTCAGGACCATAAACTCAGTAGACAATAAACCTACACACAATATTTACGTAATAAATCGAATAAAACTCCACGTCCAGTCGACACTAAACACAAATGCAATAACCTATGTTCCGATCTTTGAAACAACATAATTATACGTCATTGACCAAAATTTTAACCCCACATTATCCTGTAACGCATGAAGGAGGACAATCATTATCGCAACATGACGTCAAATAATTACATTGAGACAAAATAAGTAAGCAGAAACGCAATTGAGTACAAAGAAATCAACAATTTAATCGGCGATATCAGAAATAAATCTAGAAGGAGATATCATATGGCAATAGTCGACAATGAGGGACCCTGATCTCCTTAGTCTTTGGCTCCGTTTAAAGTTATAACAAGGGCCGAGGTATATTACAAAAAGTCTAAGTGGTAAGTTTGAAATCTTTGCACCCAATCATCCAATCTAGAAGAATAGATCAGACAACCTATAAGGTTTTTATATCTTATTCTTCCACAAATGCTACACTGTTACTACCAAAGGTAGCTTGAAACCGTGCACCATAGCTGGTACTGTAGTAAAGTAGACATAAAAAAGAATAGATGTAGTATGAGGTACCGCAGATTGTCTTGTCTGACTTTCCTGGTTACGTTTGGCGTTTCGCCCTTCGAGGGAAACTGTCCGGTTCGGTAAAACTCTTCAAGCATCTTGTCTTTTTCTACAAAACGATCGTACAGCCATTGAGTCATGCCTTCTGTATCCGATGGCACCTGCAAATATAAAACACAGCTTTGAAGATTAATCTACTTATTTTAATTTACAGAAGAAGAGAATCAGTGAAGTAAAAGCTAATTTCAACTATAATTGTAAGGAGAAAAATGTTATTGCTTTCATTTTATAAATCGCCTGTTCATGTGGTAGTCGGTACATGTCTGTTTTTTTCATTCGTCTCCATTATTCATCATATCCAGGTTTACTTCTTTACCATTCTCTCTCCTGTTTCACAAGATCCAACTACACTTTTTTGGTTGACCTTTACCACAGATTCCATCTACATTCATATTTTAAATTTTTTTGGTTATGTAGTATTTATATATCAATGGGTTGAAATAAGCAGCATAATAATAAAACCATGCTAGTTTCCTCACAATGTTTTTCTTTTGGCGCATGACTTTAAAGTCAACCGTGACGACAAACTTGTACATCGGCACTTGGAAACATTTACTTCTTTTCTACTTTTCTGTCACTTTTGTTACATATAAGTAGTTGTAAAGAAGCCAGAAATTAATAGACGATGAATCAGATGACATGTAATATGATACAACGGATTAAAAGCTAAAAATGAAAAAAAAAAAGATTTTATCAGCTGACTATTATTATCATTGTATAAATTCAGATCAATGGAAACTGTGTAGCCAGACATATTGCATGCCTCTAGAAGAAGAGGCCAGTTTTTTTTTTATCACCTTATCTTACCTGCATACAGCAATAAAGATATTTGTATTTAAAATGAGAAAGAGTCAGGAAAAAATCAGGTCTCAAAGGAAGTCTTGAAGTTAGAAAATTTCAAGATCAGAATGTTATTAGGTATTTTCTACGTCAGCATGCGCAATTTTGGAACACATTCGAAGATGGCTCATGCTGACGTGGAATCACATCTTCGTTGCTTACTATCGGGCGAGTTTGTGTTCAAAAACCAAACACAAAAATTTGCAGTCTGAGACTGCAGATAGAAGTAAAACCTTGTAACTAAGAATTTCTATACTAAACAACGCGATTGTAGCACAATACGTCACCTTCATACCTACCGATATATTGTTATGTATTACGCATGCCGATCGACGTGTGAACGAACGAAGTGACGAACTCTCAAGATTTCGTCTAAGCGAAGTAAAAAAGGCGTATAACGCGCACGTCTCCAACGCAGCTGCTCAATATTATCATGTTGGTGACGCAACCCACAAAGTTTTCCCTAACTGAAAAAGATAGGACCCTACGAAGTAATCACTCTAAAAATGAAGATCACTTGTTTATTGTAAAGAGTGACAAGACGAGAAGGACATGTGCCTGATGGCAAGCAATACGTCTGTCCATAACAACACAGTGACACGCATCTATTGGAACATAAAAAGTCCAAATCATTACCTAGCACTGCTACATATAAGATGCAGATATATAAGATGATCTATATGTATAACCTGTAATTTCACTGGAAACATTTCCCTTTGAATCGAAGATCGAAGACACGTAGAATAACAGGTAAAGATGTGGTAGTTCCCCAGGCGGACCCCGCAAAGAGTCCTACCACTACAACGCGCACGTCTCTTTCGTTGTTCTGCCGCCATTTCGACGCTGCCACCATCCGGTTAGCATGTTGGTGTCGCGAAGCTGTAATTTTTGAAGTGAAAACAACTTTTGGCGCGCCACAGACAATTTTTCGTGGGCTGTGAATTGAACTTTACTGTCACGCTCGGAAATGATCTACGAGGAGGAAATGTTCACGAGAAAGAAATCTTCAGGTAAACTCGGGACCATGGCCGTTGGGTATCTAGAAATACGTCAGCATTTCCCATTGGACATATAGAAATGCGTTAGCATTTCCAATGGCCATCTAGAAACGCGTCAGCGTCTCTAGATGGCCATGTTCAAGATCACGCACTCCGGTTTCACCCAAAGGGTACCAAAGTAAGCTATCAAATTCTGAGTTAAAAGTTTCCATTTCTATCGGCAGTTCCTCATTCATTTCATTCATAATTCAAGAGCGACGCTCTTGTCGGTGGAGTTCCTTTCATGTACTTCTACACTCCTCCTTCTCCTTGACTTCCTGATACGACACTACATTTATCTTCTCCTTCACTTGGTTCATGTAACTTCTCCTAGGTCTACCTCTCTTCCTCCTCCCTTCTAATTTACCTTCCATTATTGTTCTAATGAAGTTGTCGTGTCGTATCAGATGTCCCAACATCTTCCCTCTTCTGTTTTCTAATGTTTCCATTAATGTTCTTTTCTCTTCTATCATCTTCAAAGTTCCTATGACTGCTAATTTTCTTTTTCTTACCTCACTGGCCGGGTACAGCCGGTAATGCAGGTGGGTGGAGCAGGGGTCCCGTATGCCGCACACGACGTCGTACAGGTGCAGGGGTACGCGGTTAGGGTATGCGATGGTCACGTCTAGAACCCACTCCACGCTGTCGCCGACGTTGTTGTCCACTATCATCTTACGGCTTCTGTTAGAGTTGTTGTCTGTGAAGGATACAAAACAAAATATTTTTAACGAAAATAGCTGTTCATATTATCATTTTCCGATTCAAAGTCGCCTATCTGTTATTCCAGATAGCAATTTAACTACGTTTCAAATAGCAACACGAGCCGTTCAGTCGTTCCGACGTGATTGAAAAACAAACATAAAACTATCCAGTCATCCAAACATTGCAGATCAGTTGCACACTTTACGAAATGTTTCCGATAAAAAAAACCGATAAGCTAGCAAATTTGTGGAAATGTGTTTGTTCCATCAATGTATTTTTGACAAGACTTTGAATTATTTTTCGAATAAAGGTATCATTGCCTATAAGCCATTTGGCATGTCTCTCGATATATTGCTAAGCCTCCGTCTGGTCATGCCTGAATGCCTGATGTAGAAAGACGACGGCCTCAGATGGAGTGATGTACTTGGAGTGCATACACCCAGACTTTATCAATTGGGAAAGCGCACTTAGGCAACGCATCTCATAATTTCCATATCCCTAAGTTAAGCTGTAACTTTTCTAACTGTAGTTTATAAATAAGCTGTTCGCTGTAGTCGATTTAATAAATAAGATCTACCAAAACAAAAATCAAATGATAGGAATCAAACATAAAGATGCAAGAGATGCTAAATTGACTAAACCGGTATATTATATTTCAATTAAAATAAATTAGGCAAGAGGCAATTTTCAAGGTGAATTTAAATTGTTTCGTCTTATGGTCAGAGCATGACTCAGACCTTGAGAAGCGTAGATGCTCTACCAGCGACCACATCTTATTTCATAATTATGATGTTGTGGGTTCAAACCCCGTCTATAATAGAGAGACGAAACGAGCAGGACATGTTTTACTTTTTTTACCTTTATAGGTTTACACTTGACCGCCATTATTGATGTTAAGCAATGATGCGGTCTACGATGGAGCGTGTTTACCTAGAAGAAACCGTTTCACTTTCGATTTGAAGACATAAAGATTGTAACCATCGAAGAAAACGCACTCAGGCATCTCATTCCACAGTCTGGACGTTCTTATCACAAAAGTAGAGTCAAACCTCTTTGTCCGTGTCTTCGGCATATCAACCATGAAACGGTGCCGCTTCTGCGAGCTACGAGAAGTGCTATAGAAACGTAATGGTAAACAATACGTCTGACCATAACAGCACAGTGACACGCAACTAATGGAACACGAAGAGTCCAAATCGGTGCCTAGCACTGCACTGCGCTCGTCACCCAGAGATATAAGATCCATACCCTGTAACTTCACTGGAAACATTGCTCTAAAAATCGGAACACGTTAGTGTTTGCACATTACTGCCTGGTGGTAGACTATCTGGCAAAGATGTGGTACTACCCCAGGCGGACTCTGCAGAGTACTACCAGGTACCGCATATACATAAACTGAAATGGTAGTCGAATTAATAAGCTCCTCCTTTTTGGTAGTCGGTTAAGAAGAAGTAAAATATGCAGACTTCTTTGATTCAGACCTTGAAATTTACAATATTATACAATAACATTACAAGATAACAGTATAATATTACAACATAGACGTGATCCAATATTACGCAGATATTGCCAGTGGCCATGAAATGATTAGCCATAAACTTTATACACAGTATATTTATAGATAAATACCTGTTATTTGCATTTTGTTGATTCCAAAGACTACTTTTATGTAACACAACCGGATTTTCCGCAATTCTACAGTTTGTCCCAGAGTTGTTACTACAATTATGTGCTTAAAATGAAACACACTGTGATGACCTGTTAGCGAAACATAGCAATTTTACAATCCGAAGGTCGTAGGTTCAAAGCCCGCTTCTACTTCTGAATATTATTTTTCTACAAGCAGAAGATCAAGTCTGTCATAATTAATTGCTTTGACATTGAAGGAAAATATCGTGTGGAAGCCGACTTCTCCCTTTTTAGAAAAGTCATTTGTCAAGGGCCTCTATCATTTGCTAATCTATACTTAACATTGGATTTCCTTGACTCTCTCCTTGTGGGAAAAGCCCTCAGTCCCAACAATGGGAATATATATAGTTTTTAGTGTTTAGTGTTTATGGTGGGTACCTAAATTATAATTCAGTTCAGTTCTTGGTGTCTGGCTTGTACGACTTTGTCGTTATTCTGCCAATGTCCGTTCTCTGAGAGTTTCATAACCAGTAGTATGTTATAATTATCCGCGGTTCACAATTATAATTCGAACACCCAAACACATTCTCTCAAGAACTGTGACACAGACACGAATATCTCTTTTTTCGTCGCGGTAAAGTTTTTTGTTTCACTTATGTATCTATGCACAAGTATGTATTTATTTTTAACTACAAGTCGTTTCAATTACAACTGTTTACAAAATGTACATATTAAAAAATTATAGTAGTTAAAAAATCTGTATGTTGTACAGACTAATCACTGAAACAGCTACACCGATTTTAACAGAAGGTTCACTGTTAGATATCTGATGTTATAAAGTGTAACTTAGGCTCCTTGTTTTTAGAAAAATCAACAAGGGTTTTGCAAAACCAAAACATATAGATATGACATTTGACAGTTTACATAAGCAGCGGAAAATACCACTAGGGGCAGCTCGTTTATAAAACGTCCATAATAACACCATTATAAAACGTTGTCTACTAAACTAACAAGTAGAGCACCCAGCCCTGTTCTAGGAATAATAATCTAAATGGATTATAAAATCGATATAACAGTGAATTATCGGGGTATTACTTTGTACTTGACTGGGTCCCATATTTCTGTAAGTAGGTACTAAAAGTTAGAAGTCACAAACTGTCACAGGTCTATCGGCCTATTAGCAAAATCAGAGCTCGTGCGTTTTCTAACAAAAAAAAAAAACGCGTGACGTAGACCTATTATTTTGACACCAGAACTAAAATATAATTTAGTCCCTTTTTTTTTAAGAAAAAGTTTTTTGTTTTTTTTTCTTATTTATATTTTTAAACTTTTATCGATTATCGAAAGTCTAATCAAATTTTACAAAAAGTAGTAATTGAGAATTATACTTAGTTGTGAAGTACAGAAAATGTGTACTTAGACAGGGGTTGTCACTACTTTTAACTCTTTTCAGAATTGAATGGGCGCCAGTTCGCGCCGTGACCGTGATTTAGATACATGTCTCGGGACACGTGTCTCGGTCTCCTGTCGCGGTCTCGGCGCGAACTGTTAATAAAATAATAGCGCCCATTACGATTCTATAGAGTCAGTTATTGCCTGCTCAGCGGTCTCCGGTCTCGGTCTCCAAATCGCGGTCTCAGTCTGTTCGGTCTCGGCGTGTTGGAACTGGCTTACCAAATATACATACATAAAACCATAAGCATAGTTATAGAGTCAAGTGCCTGTCGCGGTCTCCGGTCGCGGTCTTGTATCACGGTCTCCGGGCGAACCGCTACTTTTACCCATCACTGCAAAGATGCTGGTTTATAAATTTTTTAACCAGATACATTTAAATGAGTGAGCTACTTACTCGTATTTATATAATCTAATTTCACTTCGTCTATTTTTCTACTAGACTGCCCAAAAATCCAAAACCTCTGTTTGATGGTACAAAAATTCCTATGAATATAACAACAATTTAATGGTAAAACTAGACTGTTGCCTGTATGGGGTTTTCCCGATAGGTGCAAATCTTGGCGTATTGAAATCGAAAGTAAACCGGTTACTTTTAGGCGAATGCTCCATGTTAAACAACATTCGTTACTTGACATCAGGCGGTCAAACGAATTATTGTCAAAGATTTTTTAAAAATACATCACAATCAACGGCAGGATACCAGTAGGACCCTATTCATTGTGCAACAGTAAGCAACCCTATCGATGTAGGCATTCCTAGCGTCCAAGTTTCCGTCATCACATCTTTGTTTATAAAGTCAAGCGTATGACTCGCTGTCCTCAGTTGATCATTCTATCGCCGGGAACTGGTTGTGTTTTGCATTTAATAATTTCAAATATTTTTATTCAACAGTTTAGTTTTACATTCAGTGTTTTTAACGTCATCATGTTTTGTGTCACAGTTTGTGTTGTGTTAGTGGTTCTTGGGAATGTCGAAAGCTTCGGTTTGGGGAGGACGAGACGAGGTAAAATATTCGTCATTAACCTATATTACTGGTATTGTATTTGCTACTTTTAACTGTTGTATTAAGACCGTATTTTCTTTACCTAAATATTTTCAGTAATTGTGCAAAAATTTTGTACAGTTTTAATAGTAGTTGACGCAATAAATAATTAGAGTGTGTTTTGTAATCTAAAATTGACCAGCTGCCAAAGTTAGTCGCAGTAAAAGTATTAGTGGCAGTAGCATGGACATTTTCTTAAAACATACAAATTTAGAACTGTGCTGCACTAAATGACGTGCGCATCTGCCCTCGGAGCCGTGGGTTGTGGGTTCGATTCCCGCCCTAGACAAATATTTTTTCTGTATCTAGGTGTTTATATTGGGCACACATATGTATTTACATAAGTATTGTAGAAACGATTTGGATATCACAGTAAATGTTTTGCTTAGTTTCGGGCTAGATGGTGTTGTGTGAGAAAATGTCCACCAATATTTATATTCATTCTCAATGTATTTTTAATTGAATGTGTTCGTTTTCTATTTCAATGTTTTTGTAATTTATTCCCTTATTGGACCACGTTTGCTTTAGTAAAGATGTTACGTACAAACCTAAATTGAACGGTTCGTTGATTTCAAATTGATGTATTAATCTGAAAATAGTCTGTATTACCTGAGTCATGCGGTTTTGAATGAAATAATCTTCCGTAGCATGCGTACACTAATATGTTGTTTCTCACAAATATTTATATAAATTTATCCTTATTTATATGCATATATTAATACCATATATGTATATTGTATCATACATAGCTGTGGGTTACAATGTGCGATTTTACAATCGCGATGTCGTTGGGTTCAAATCTCGTCAGTACCTCAGAGTACTTTTCAAGTAGAGATTTATGTGTTTTTTATCATCACCTGATACAAGACATAAGTAAAACATCGCGAAGAAAACGAAGTAATCCAAGAATATTTTCTTCCTATTGCGGACACGTATCATACTCGTATGCCACGTGGACAACATTTTGACAGGATTTTGACGTTGACTTTCTTTCTCGCACTTAATATTAAGATTACTTAGCCGCCCGTTCCGGCTTCGCTCGGTTACTGACGAAAATAATAAATACCAATTCGTCGAGAAAAAAATTATCATATCTTTCAAGTTGGATGAAACTGCATTCGGTGTGCAAATTTGATAAAAATTGGTTGAGTAGTCTAAGAGGCCATCTCGGACAAACAACGCGACCGTTATTTATATATATATTATGATAACTTCGACGTGCCGAAACATCTCAACCGCCGTGGTCACGAGAATGCTTCGGTCTGAAATTATTTATATCGTGATGAAGTCAGGTATTACCATAAAATCGGTATTATGTTTACAATATTTCATTAGGTTGTTTCCAATTTGCGACACTTTAGGTTTAAAAATGTTTTATTTTAATAATCACTTCATCATAATAATGGTCCCTATAGATATGACTTGTAAACATATGAGTAAGTACTGACTGCTAATATTTTGAGAATTAAAGATTTGACGTTGGCTACATCGTATTTTTTAGGTTTGGAACAAACAATTTTGGATGTGTACGGGCCTCCGCAAGGACCAACACCCACGCACCATGGTTCATCCATGGCCTATGATGGCCCACATCACAAACCTCTACATCCCGATCATGAGCCCATGAGGAACGCCGTTCAAGAACACAAACCATATATCGCACAAGAAGGTTGGTCTCTTTTTTTTGATTTTTTTGTAATAACTTAGGTGTTTGATAGTTCGGTATATTTAACAAAATATATTGTTATTACTGTTCATCACTATAAGTCAAAGTTAATTAAGCCGTAATATTTAGTTAGTCAAAAAATTGCAACTTTCTTTTGCTGAACCCTTCAGTCTACGATAACCCGAATTACAAACCTCTACAACTCGAATAAAATGTTATTTACCTGCGAAGGTTTTTTACACATATAGATACTTTATAATTAATTTTAAAAACAAAACTGTGTCGAACAAAACAGTCGTAGCTAGTAAAATATTATGTGGATATTTATCGGTCACACTTCAATTTACTTTTTATTAGGTATGTTTTTGTTATGTATAATATTATTTTTGATATTTGATGAATTAAGACGTGTTTTTTATTATTTTGCTGTAGACGAGTACATTAATTATGATTGAAATATCATGTAATAAATACATAAAATGAGGAAATGATTTTGGGAAATTCCAAGTAATACACTAGGAATGTCCAAGTTCATAACCTAACCAACAGCAATGATTGGAAATTATAATTTATTGTTTGTGTTTGCCATGGCCCTTAAAACACGTACAACAAATTACTACATTCATTAAACTTTTTATGCAACATAGTTATGTATTTTTTGTTTATTTCTTTTTCATCAGTATTTATTTGGTTGACGCGTGGTGATGAAACGGAAAATAAAATCACTTGAAAATTTACTGTTATCAATTTAAAGAACTTTTAAGGGGCTTATATCAGTTGCGGTCAAGTGGCCGTTACTGCTCGGCAGAGCTGTTGTTTCTTCATAATTGTGTAACCATTTAATTAAAATTGTTATTTATTTTTGACACTAAAAATCTAAAAATATACTTGAAAATTGTATACATAAAAACAACGATAAATCAATAATAACAATGATTTTTTTTGTTTTACAGTTTTAGACAATATTTTTGGGCCGCAAAACAAGAAATCAAGGCAAGATGAACCCTCAGCGCCTCATTTTCGTTCAGCGATCATCGGCACTCCAGAACAACATCACAAAACAGGTAATTATGTTTATTTTTTGTGATAATTTATATAACAGACTGTGATAACAATATTAGGATACGTTTTCATCCGTAGATGCACATAATTACAAATTTAGTCACTTAACATCCGGCAAAACAGCGGTCAAGTGCACCTGAACGTATTAACGAAAAAAAGATAATTAACGACTACCTTGTACTTCAACTTATAGCGTTTGTCTTCAGGAATATACTAAATACAGCATTCTAAGTCTCCATCTTGCGTGATTTATCTTTGAATGTCCTTCATTGGTACTAAATAGCAATCTTATTCAGATAAAAAAAAACTTCAATGATATGATTTTTGTAGTAGATTAATTCGAAAAATGTCTACGTATTCTTTGAATTCAAAACATATAATCAGATATGTGTAAAAACCTCAAATGACAAACTCCTGAGTCTTGCTAAATTGAATTAAAACAAATTATCAAGACCTGCGTTAAACAAAACACTGTAGAATTTTTTGATCCAATCGAATCTAACTCAATTAGAAATGTTCAACGTTTTTGATATCAAACTGACATAAAAAGACTTGAGCTTAAGTCAAATTTCGTATTACAGCTGTATATCCATCAAAATAATGTTAATGTCATTGTAACTAAACGTACGACAAAGGCCAACAGGAAAACAAAGCATATTGTATTAGTAATAGTAACTCTAGAGACAAATAAAGATATTACAAGAAACAGACAACTCACTAACATTATAAATATGTTGTGTTGACGTGTATCCTTTTGTTTATACGACGATATATTAGACGATACTAATTAGTCGAAGAATAATACCCTTAATACTCTTCATACTGTATAATGTGTAAAGAAGAAGGCTTATAATATTAACATGTCAAAGTCAAAAAACATTGACTTAACATAAGCTTACAAACTAAATTTGAATTAGAAAAAAAATTGAATTAAAAATTATATCATAGTATTTTTAATTCAAATCATTTAATCGAACAATTTCTAGACAGAAGAACACTTAGTAATTTAGATAGATAGACAAACTATTTATTGCACATAATAATATAATATTCATTTATTCCTTCAAGATACTACACTGTTTCTTAATTTTACAATGAGAGTTTATGGTTAATTTATTTTTTCAATGGCCGTACAGTTTACATTACTTAATTTAAAAGTAAACAAAAGTCACATGAAACAAAACAGAATAAAGTAGCAATTGGCGACCTTATCACAAAAAGCGATCTCTTCCAGGCAACCATATCTTCCAGGCAACCATTAAAGAAAAATATTTTTTGTGTACATCTTTACTAATATTATAAAGCTGAAGAGATTTTTTGTTTGAACGCGTTAATCATAGGAACTACTGGACCGATTTCAAAAATTCTTACATCCGTACGTAGCCCCTGAGTACAATAGGCTATATTACATGTATATTTTATATTATCATGTACAATGGGCGAAGGTGAGCCGAACAATCTCTATATAGTGTTAGGTAATGATTTGGACTCTTCATGTTCCTATAGCTGCTGGTCACTGGGCTGTTATGTGTCAGGCATGTGGCTTACCATCAGGCACATGTCCTGATCGTCTCGTCACTCTTTATTTTAAAAATAACATATCTCTATATATAAAAATGTTATGTTGGTTTGTGTACGCTTCAAAAACTCAAAAAGTTCTGCACCGATCGAGCTGAAATTTTACAAAGATATATAATCCGCATCACGGATTGTTTTTATATAATTTTTGGATCACAATGTGGTACAACAAAGCGTGGCAGGGTACAGGTAGTAGATAAAATAAAATCTAAAAAATAAAATAATGTTGACATTAATATTATCTCCGCTGTAAACCTCTTGTTAATTAAATACATCAGTAAAATGCTTTATAAAATATAATAATAATAAAAAGTAAATTAACGAAATAATTAATGCATACAGTATAGAGAATTATATTTGTGTCATGTATGAGTATTATTTTACCTTATTAAATAATTCTAATTTCATTCATTCCTTTTTTTCCATTCATTACTGTCCTTTATGAAATGATTTCAGTAGCTTTAATAAATATGTTTTGCAGTGCTCGTTAGGTTACTTCTTATTTCATTTCTAAACCAAGTTTCATTGATATCTTCCATTTGTATTTGCAAGGATTACATTATACGTCTAGAAGCGAACAGTTTTATACATTTTAAAATTTATATTTTTTGTAGTTTCAATACCTCTTCTAATCTATTATTCCGCAACGCCGTACAAAAATCATGCGACAAGGAGAAATTATCGAGGGTTGCGACCACTTCAACTGCACTCAGTTGGACAGCTTACAAGTGACGGCATAGTGCTGAATCTTATTACTTTACACCCTTCTATCATCCTACATAGATAGATAGATAGATAGATAGAGACACTTTATTGAACACACCAAATAAAAATAATTTACAAGAACATTTTATACTAATAAAACTAGTGCGACAATCGGCGGCCTTATCGCTAAGAGCGATCTCTTCCAGGCAACCTTAGGGTGGAAAAAAGATAAGAGGAGTGTTAATAGACGGGGTGTGCATGTGACATGAAAGGTAATTTATAATAACATCGATGAATTACAATGTATATTATACTACTAAAGATACTTAGTAATAAAATAAAAACAAATAAATACTAATACATACTTATAATATAATATAAATACGAATACTAATTATTATAATATAATAATACATACTAATCTAAAATATATGAATAGGTATATCTGTATGGTGTAGGTATAAGAAAGGAAAAACAAAACAGTCAATTAAAAGTAAAAACTATAAACTTTTAACGAGGCTACAATTTTGACAAATAGAACTGTTTGACATGTTTTTGAAGGCTTCAATTGATGACGAACGTCTGATAGACACGGGTAATTCGTTCCACAAAACAACTGCTCTAAAAGTGAACGACCTACCATAGAAGGTTTCTGTTCGTGCAGAGGGGATCATAATTGAGAGGTTGTTTTTAGACCTTAAGGGGAGTGGGTGATAATCTTCTAGAAAAGTGAAGCGTTCCTTAAGATAGTGCGGGGTAGAGGGATTAAATAAGATGTTATAGAAGAGAGAGAGAATATGAGCATCCCGTCGAAGACGAATTGGTAACCACTTGAGCTGCGTACGAAATTGAGATACGTGATCATATTTGCGTAAACCAAATATAAATCTTATACAATAGTTTTGAAGGCGCTCAAGTTTATCTAGCTGATCCTCTCTGAGATCAGGATAACAGACGTCAGCGTAATCCAGGATAGGAAGTAGGAGAGACTGAGCAAGAGCAATTTTAGTGGCAGTCGGCAAAAGTTACGCAGGCGTCTTAAGGAACTACCTGCTGCAAATAATTTGCCACTGATTGATTTTAAATGGGAGTCCCAAGACAAGGTACGATCAAAGACTAATCCCAGATTTTTCACAGAATCACTGAACGGTATTGAGACTCCATTAAATACAATACGAGGTAAAGTAATCCAATTAATTCTGGAAATCCAGTGAGAGCTCCCGATTACTATAACCTGTGACTTAAGAGGATTAACTTTTAGGCCAAAAGATGTGCTCCACTGCATAATACGACGCAGATCTGCATTTATTTCCGCAATAGCTGCATCAAGTTTATTTAGAGGAGCTTGAACGTAAATTTGAAGGTCGTCTGCATAAAGGTGGTAGGAAGAAGTAAGGTGATTGGAAATTGAATTTATAAAAATTGCAAAAAGAAGAGGAGATAAGACACCGCCTTGAGGAACGCCGGCTATTGTATTGCACCATGAAGAAAAAGTATCCTCAAGGCGAATCCGTTGCCGGCGTCCCAGTAGGTAACTACGAAACCAATCAACTACCGGTGGAGATATGTTAAGAGAGCGTAGTAACGCAAGCAAAATGTCGAAATTGACGGCGTTAAAAGCATTACTGAAGTCTAACAGAGCTAGAACAGTAAGCTTACCGCCATCCATCCCCAAGCGTATATCGTCAGTGACTTTGACAAGCGCAGACACAGTACTATGCCCAGGACGGAAACCAGACTGCAAAGGATTAAGAAGATCTTGTTTGATAAGGAATTCGTTCATTTGTTTATGGACAAGACGTTCTAGGACTTTAGAAAGGAAAGGAAGGATAGAAATAGGACGGTATTCAGACAAACATTTTGGATTAGATTTCTTAGGTAATGGTAAAACATAAGCGTCTTTCCATAATTCTGGAAACACACCACTTAAAATAGAATTGTTAAATATGGAACACAGGACGGGAAGGATAATTTCAAGGATGGGCAAAAGCATGTTCCGGCTTATATTGTCACCGCCCACCGCATTGGAAGAAATCGACATAAAGCTCCTCTTGACATCACACTCGGTAAATTGATTAAAACTAAAGGAAGGAAAATCAGTTGTAGAAATGGCAAAAAGATTGTTGATTGTTGAGTCTCTATCTGCCTCAGGCATAGCAGAAGCGGAAGAAAATGTTGATTTAAAGCATTAATATCAATATTATTACAAGTCTAATTCGGACGATCTTTGCCAATTCCCAGAGATTTAAGGAATTTCCAGACTTTAGCTGGATTCTCCTCATCAACAGAAGCATGAACATAGCGGCGCATTGCATCCCTACACACCTTATTGCAGCGATTACGTATTTGTACATACCTCAATTTGTTGGTATCTGTGGGTTTCATCTTGTACCGTGTCTTGGCCGCTGCTTTCTTATTCATCAAGAACTTTATGTCGTCGGTAAGCCATGGTGCTGGAAGGTGCTTAACTTTGACAGCATGTACAGGAGCATGTGTATCAAGTAATTGAGTTACTAATTTATTAAACATTGCTATCTGATTGTCAACTGATTCTAAATCAGTCACCCTACTCCAGTCGATCTCACTAGCATCTTTCATCATCATAGGTCTCCTGGTGGTTCATTTGACCCATAAATTTTGTTCACGGGCCTGCAGTCATTTGAAAGAGTAGAGTACATTTGAAAGATTTATTTGTTTTCTGTAGTCTGCGTGAAGGAAGTACTATTTAATGTTTATGATGTGTTCCTCTAAGTTTATGTATGTTTTATTGTTGTTTATGTTATACTAGCAGCGCCCTACGGTTTCACCCGCGTAGTTTCCGTTCCCGAGTTAAACAGTAGCCTTTGTGTTCTTCCAGACTATAATTTAACTGTGTTCTTTCACCTTGATCCGTTCAGACGTTACGACGTGATTGAGCAACAAAGATACTAACATACAAATCTTGCCATTTGTAATGTCCGTAGGATTATATTTTATGATTTTAATAATTTTCCAATTTTTTAAAATCACTGTTCGGAAGTTTCCATATGTTTTTAAAATTACAATTTGCATTGCCAACAGATTCAACGAACGCCGTGACTAAGCTCACTGGCAATGAGGAAACAGTCTTCCTCTCTCTCTCTCTCTCTCTCTCTTTCTCTCTCTCTCTCGAGTAAACTGCGGGCCTTCTACCGCCTAACTAACGGCTATCGCTTTGATTTTGCGGTCTCTATCATATCAAGCGGAAAGAAAAGAGAGAAGTTATATCAAAGCTAAGACAATTTTAGCTCCCTCACGTCTTATCAACAGGTCTTCTTGAAAGAGTCAAAGCTCCACTACGCTGACAAGTCCGCGCTGGAAAATGACTCATGTTCTCTAAATATGTTTCCCTTGGAACACGCCGATTTCCTCACGATATTTTCCTTCCCCACTAAATTCAATAGTGATGACGTACTTGCACATCTATCTGCGCTTAGAAAATACTCAGATAATCAAATGAAATGTGAACGTAACACCTCGATGACAATTATACTAATAATATTAAAATATTATTGATTTTGGCCACATCTCAGCATTTAAATTATTATTTATTATTGTTTCAATTTTTTTACATCAACTTAAGTATTATCAACAAAGACAAAACTTATTCTACTGTTTTATAGTATTCAACAAAAATGGATTTTAACAAAAATCATACAGTCAATCTCTCCATAAGTCTGAATCAATCTTTCGTTGTGAGATAAGGCACTGAATTCTTATAGTGTGTGGGTGTGTCTGTATTGATAATAATCAATTTAGTCTCTTATTATCAAAAGCTTTTGACTTAAATTAAGAAAAACAATCACGGAAGACAATAAACACTGTAATATTTAATAAACAAATTTAAATATATAAAAATGTTTCTAATATTATTAGTATGTACTACAAATAATATTTATTACGATTTCTGTGATTATCAAAGATTAAGATTAACATCAATATTTTGGTTCAATAATTACACATGTATTGCTTCTAAGTACGTTATAAAGAGTTCTTATGTTTTTACAGAGGTAGCCAAACTTTTCGGGTCACCACCACCGGAGCCAGAGGGAATCAATACAACTAATCAGACTAGTAAGTTTAAGTTTAATATATAAAATCTTACTAAAATTATAAACGTGAAAGTTTGTAAGTATAAATAAAAAACTAGCGGCCCGTTCCGGCTTCGCTCGGATAATAACCTAGATACCAACGGCAGCGCCATCTGCCGGGCTGATTTGTAAATCTAAACCGTTCTCGAAACACAGAAAATTTCATTTAAATCAGTTCAGCCGTTTAGGAGGAGTTTAGTGACAAACATTCGAACAAAAGAAATATATATATAAAAAATATTGGTGGACAATTCACACATAACACCATCTGACCCCAAACTAAACAAAGCTATTAGTATGATGTATGGATGCATATTTCTTACTTTTTCACGTAATTACTACTAAAAGGATTCAGTCAAAGGATCAAGTCCCTATATTGTAATGATGATAGCTAAACAATTATTATAATCAGTTGTACTAAATCAATTGAATTTACCTAAAATATTAAGAGCCGCGTTGATGCGTAAAGTACTTTCTGCACGGTTGCTATGGAAGGTAATGCTCTAGGCGTCTAGGCAATAAGGCCGGCACTTCAAGCTTATAATAGTAAAGTTATAAAGATTTATTTAAAAGATTTCTTCTATGTTGTGTTTTTAATAAAGATCTTATCTTAATTTATGAATATTATCGTACATTAAGATTCAACATAATTATACATACTCGTAATATGTATATTATAAAACTAACAACGCACTCTGGTTTTACTTGACCGCTTGTCAGTTTTGTAGATAACTTATTATCACCAAATACAATTCAAGCAAATTAATTTCGTTTTATTTATTTTTTACTATATCTATATACTAATATTATAAAGGTAAAGAGGTTTTTATTTGACATTCTAAGGAATTACCGGACCGATTTCAAAAATTCTTTCACCGTTGAATATTTGGGGGGGTAGGGGATAGGTTATATATATGTACCACGGGCAAAGCCGGGCCGGACGGCTAGTTATTACATGAAAGTCAATTCATGTTATTAAATATTGAATTACATTAAAATAATTTATTTATTATTGTTTACAGAAACTTTTGAAAACGACGATCGGTTCCTATCATCATCTGTGTTGCGGGGGCAATTTCACAATAATCTCGACATGATTAATGCACAATCTAAGCCCACAAAACACGATGGAGAACACGACGAGGAGTCAGGACCAAAAGATGGAGTAGCACAATTGCCCAGAAAAGTGGATTACGACGATCGTTTTTTGTCCGAAACACTGCTTAGGCAATTAATTGATACCGAAAAGGGTAAAGAAACGAGTTCTCAAAGCCCTGAAAGTGAGGAAGAAATCTCAGAACGAAAACTAAGAGTAGAAATGCCTGAAGGAGACCGTTTCCGACCTAAAAAAGACGAACCTCGGAACTTAGAACATGCTCCTCCAGAGCATGTCCCAGCGAATGCAAATCCATCAGATTCTAAACTTTTAAAACATGATACTCCCACTCAGGCATCTTCGTCCAGTGCATCTAATAGAAATAGCGTATCCAATTCTTTAATTTTAGTGTTCGTGTGTTTTTATTTAAAAAGCTTAGTGTTTATTTAAATAATTTTACAAGATTTAGTTTTGGACTACAGTCACTAGATAAATTTGTAATTTTAATCAAAAAAGTTAAATGAGAAATGCCTATTAGTTTTCAAAGTCAATAAATCTTTTTTTATAAGATAAACGTACGTAATGAGTAAAAAATACTTTTATAGCACACACGCGATAAATGTTTACGTGAAAATATTACTATGTAATCTGTCTCAGTAAGTGCTTTTGTTATTTATGTAGATTAATATGTTTATTTATTATTATATTATGTACAGTTATAGGCCATTGTAACTTAGTTACGACAATTTAATATTCTCCGAAAAAGTAAACACCGATTTCAATTAAACTCAGCTACTCCATTACATTTCATATTTTATATGAAATTACTGAGCACACTCTTTCAATGAGAGTGAAGTTTCAAGAAAACGAACGTTTTATTAAGGAATGCAAAAAAAACAACACACTGGCAATGCACAGGTTGGCATGTGACACATATCCCTGAAAGATGATTTTCCCGGAACATATCTGTTTCCTCATAAGTTTTCCTTTACCAGTGGTATTAGAACCAGTGGTAGCTCTTATACTTCTGCACTTGGTGAAATAACATACGTAGAGTCGATCCTCACGTTACTGAAGTCGGTTGTTCTATCCCAGTTATTTTTGGCCGGTACTGCGAGCAAGCTGTTTAGTATAATAGGTTAGGACTAATGCACTATTATTTATTGTATTAATGGTGGAGATAGTGTAAAATATATTATTCTTGTAAGTTTCCGTGAAACTGTGATATTGTAATTATTGTATAAAATTATAGAAATGAAAATAAACAAACCGTTTTATTTAAAAACTAATTATTAATGTCTTGAACCCCCTGACCAAAACATTAGTTTTTATAAGTTTGACATCGATGTCTGTCTTCGTGTGTGTCTGTCTGTGGCACCGTAGCTTTCAAACAGATAGACCGATTTCGATGCGTTTCCATGCTATGTTTTTTGCTATGTTTGGTTAACATCGATTCAAGATGGCGGCCTCCACAAAAAGGCGGATCAAACATTCTTTCACAATTCCCTCAATATGAATATCAAATGTAAGCGCGTGACTAGTAGAATACTTCATAAAATTCAAATCCAACATAGTCGGAGGTAAATTACAAATTGTAATTTTGTTCTTGTTTGTCGATAATGATGAATAGGTTGAATCTGACTATCACACCCTATATTAAGAGATGTGCTCGCGGTTTCACGCGTGTTTTAAGGGTTTTTGTGTATTTTGCAGAACCCTGTTTATTCTTCTCAAGCAAGATTAGCCTAAGTTGTACATTATAACATAAGCTATGTAGTAGTGAAAGCCTCATTATAATAGGTCCAGCCATTTCGGATCTTAATCGGCACGAATGTTACGTTTGGTATATGCATATGAATGTATAGACTGTATATACATTCATATGCAGGTAGTAAAAAGCTGTCATTTTAATATTACAAACAGACAATTTTATTTATTTGTATGGAGTACAGATATTAAGCGACGTCGCGGTTTAGGAAGGAGTGGTAGTTTGAAAAAAAAAAACTATTAGCACTCTAGACTTGATGATCTGATGACACCTACCTCTTTATTATCAGGATATATATAAACACTTCAACATACAAGTAAACATTTATAAAAAAAAAATGCAATTTTATATACCTCTAGAGGAGGGGTTCCCAAACTTATTTTGACTTTGAGAATAAACTAATTATTAGCGCCCCCGTTTTTCCACATACTTAAAAACCACTATAACTTCAAATTAAATTAATTAATTATTGTGGGTATTTTACCGCTCTCTTTTAGGCCTGCAGTGCCCTTAAGGGGGTGTTACCGCCCACTTTGGGAAAGACTGCTCTAGAGTATAGATACTATAGCATTACGTTGTTGCACCATTTACTCAATGTACGATGATGCTATTAATGACTGCTATTAATGACTGGCGATTCGCCCCGGATTCTTTCGTAGCACTGAACTGTATAATATATTGCACTAAAGGATATGTATATATCCATTAGTGAAAAATTTGTTGAAATCGGTTCAGTAGTTCTGGAGATTAGTGGTTTCAAACAAAAATACTCTTCCGTTTTGTAAAATTTATGGATAAGAAAAGTGGTGGTGGTACCTTTATTGGTGTCTTTAGAGGTGCTGGCTGCTTGGTCCCTGTGGGGTCCTATCTCCTCCATGATGACCTTCAGCGCGCCCGCGCGAGGCAGCGACACGTATTCCAGCTTCGGCAGATTATTTTTCTCAGCAAACCTGTACAACATGGTAGGTATAAGTTTAAATCGATTTTAAACAACCTTAGTTATTTGTATATTATAAGCATGGACGTAAAAAAACGTAAAAAAGTCGGACGTAGTCTCGCTAAAACAATAAATGTGTCACTAGAGTCGGCCACATTTGCACGTGTGAGTTGCCAGGTTGTCACTGATAGGTTGAAACGCACACATATACACAGGTAGCGCGTGTAATGACCCACTGATGTGTACGTTTCAGCCTGTATGTGACAACGCACACGTGTTTATTATGTGGCCGATTCGATGGACACAGTTGTTGTTTTAGCGACACTATGACCGACTTTTTTTATACGTCCATGATTATAAGTTATAGATAGATAAACTCTTCGTGACACAAATAGAAGACAAAAACAACGATACGTATACAAAAACTTAAAAAAACAGAGTAGCAATTGGCCACTTTATTGCTCAAAACAATATCTTCCAGGCGACTGCAGGATGGATAAGGAGATAAAATAAGAAGCCAGTGAAGAAGAAGAAGAAGAAGAATAACGAGTGGTACATATTTATAATTCTAAAATTTTAAAGATAATTATAATGTTATAGAGTAAGACCCCAGAGCCGCCAGACGTCACGTATTTTCTGACGAACGAAATGTGGACGATTGAGCAGTGTTAGTATGTACTAAGAACTCATGCATTTCCGCTACCTTGTTTAGACAGCCAATTTTGAGAAATTAGGTAATGAAGGTACCACCTGATCATGAATTGATTTTATGTAGCTAACGTTGTTTGTAAGTAAAAAGTTAGGGCTGGGGAGAACGGTTTTCAATCCGGAGCCCCTAGTTTGAATCTCACGCGCACTGTCTCTCCGAAGTCATGTGCGTATTGCCGTTAACTTAAAACGATGTAGGAAAACATCGTGAGAAAACCGACATGTACCTAGAATCTTACGAGGTCATGTGCCATCCACCAACCTACACTGGGCCCGTGTGATTGATTGACAGGCCCCGAGTCCCAGCAGTGGGAACATTTAGTTGGCTGCTTAGCTGTAATGTGCAAACATTACTGTGTTCCGGTTTGAAGGGCAATGTTTCCAGAGAAATTACAGGGCTTAGAGATATAACATCTTAGATCTCTGGGTGACGAGCGCAGTTCAGTTCTAGGTAATGATTTGGACTCTTCATGTTCCAATAGCTGCGTGTCACTGTGCTGTTATGTGGCAGGCATGTTGCTTGCCATCAGGCACATGTCCTGCTCGTCTCGTCACTCTAAAGCTGTAAAGGTAGGTTCTCTTTTTCACAAAATTCGGTGTTGCGTGAGTAATTGTCACCAATATTTATGCATATTTAATCAATGTAAGTTTTAGGATATTGGTTGCAACTCACCGTTGACTGACTTCTCTTCTCTTGTGCAGGAACCCCCCCTCGGGGAAGAGCACCATGAACTGCCGGCTCAGCGGCATGTAGTAGCGGTGGATGTGCTGCCGCAGGTCCTCCAGCGACTGATCTCGTTTCGTTTTGCCCTGGAACCAAAAACAGAAATAAATAAATAAATATTGGTGGACAATGCACACACAACACCATTTGACCCCAAAGCAAAGCTTGTATTATGGCGGCCAGATAGCTGATATTATGCTCAGATATTTTTTTAAATACATGCAGATTTATTTAGCGATAATAAAAAAAAACTTCCATATTAATATGTCACAAAAATGTGTTCAACTTTTACGAGTCAAGAGTTGGGAGTAAAATTGTCAACACTGTTATATCAATCTATCGTGTGTAATTATATTTTTGCAGTAGGTTAGGTTACTTTGTAATCTGACGTTGTAAGATTACAATCTGACGGTTTTTTACAATTTTACATATACACTGTAAGTTGGTTAATATTATTCATAGGAGCCAGTGTTTTCTTACAGCCAGAGCTGTTTATTTTGTGCCAGTGCTGTTTGTTTTTGCCAGGAGCCAGTGTTGTTTACTACTGTCGTTGAAACAATCCCTATGATGACTTGGAACATGCCACTAATACAAAAATATGTAGTAATCATTAAAAAGGATGACAATTAACAGATTCCGATTTGCGATTTATCTCATTACGTTATTTATTTAAATACTTAGATACACATAAATATGCAAACGTTATGCAAACATACATTAATTCTTATTAAATAAAATTTCTGAAAAAAACTTTAGTTAATCTTTTCGTTTTACGGCCAAGATATAAAGAAACCAGTTCTTTTAGTATTAACTGAAGCCATACTACCACTCAAAATACGGCTCCAGTTTTTTTAGTAAACTATTAACCGGTTATGACACAACAGCAATAGTTTATGTTTAATCATAGTAGATTACTCATCTAGACATACCTATAGTAATTATAGAACGGGGAAATCCGTTAAAAAAGAGTTGCAAAAACCGCGTCGGTTGGTATAAGACATTTATCATATTTAAAAAGGCGCAAAAACCACAATGGATTGTGTAATCAATATTATTTTGATGAAAATTTAGTTTATATAAGATAGATTGCGGCTGTAGTACAGTTGCGCATACTACAGTATTTTGGGCATGTATTCAGACGAAATGACGACTCCATAGAACGGCTGATTGTGGTGGGATAAGTGGAGGAAACCAGATCGCGCGGCAGGTCACATATGCGCTGGACTGATCAAGTGATCACACGATAGGAAGCCACATGTCTGACTGCGCCAGGCAGTCCGCGAATATGGAGAAATGGCAGGAGATCGTAAGGAGAGCTGTGGCCACCCCTACCACCGACGTGGCCGCCTCGTCGTGACCACGACCGCTCTGCCAAGAGCGATACCATAAATAAGAAGAAGGTTGACGGAATGAACAGGGTGACTAATGGCAGCCATAATTATTTTAAACTAGCTGTGCCCCGCAGTTCTAGCCGCGTAAGGGTCAGCTCACACCGAGACGCGACGCGACGCGACGATACTCAAAGAGGCCGTTAGAGGCCAATGATTTCGCGCTACGCCGCGCGTCGTCGTGAGAAGCATCGCAACGTCGCGAGGCGCATCTTAAAATCGTAGCAGGACGACTCCTCGCTGCGCAGCGAGGCGCAGCGGAACGTATCTACTAGCCGCGGGCGCCGCGCGGCCCCCGCCCGCGCCTGTGTGATGTCTTCTTTTAATTTTATTTTGTAAACTTCTTCCTCTTCCTCTTCTGCAAGAAGTCCGATTATAACAAGATCCCAGTCTATCATTATATTTTCAATCGAGCACTCGACCGAACTGCATCAATTCTAAACGAAGTCTGAACGGAAATAGTAGAGAAGTCGCCACAGCGGCCTCAGGCTGCGCCTCGCGGCGTCGCGCGGCACCGTGAGACGCAGCACCGCTCTTGCACGCCGCGCGTACCGGCGATGCACCGCTGCGTCACGATACGTCGCGCTACGCCGCGAGGCACCTCGAGGCGCAGTGCTGCGTGGTGCAACGTAACCTGAATTCTCACAATGTAATGTGTATCTTTTCGTGTAGTGAATGAAGTATATTTTGAGTCGCTCTATGAAAAATGTGCGCGCAGCGTCGCGCCGCGTCGCGTCTCGGTGTGAGCTGACCCTAATTCCAAATCTTGTTATTGTACCGGGATAAGAAGTTGCCTATTTTACTTTTAAATGTATTCTTGGCCATGGATATCCGTCTTTGTACCGCATCTGTCACTGACGCGTCATTGTATTTGCTATATTTAATTGGTATCTAATTGTTACATTAACATTTTTAATAATGAAAATTATTCAATAGTTTTTAATTTTTATTTCTTGTTTTAGTTTTCCCTTCTACCGTATGATCTTATTCAATTTTTTTTCTAGACATCACCTAAAATAGAACCAAGTTTAAAAAAAAACATGTTGTATCAATGAATATCGATATTACAATACCGATATTAAATGTAAGGTACCAATTACACTTTACTTCCCTACGCTATACTCGTATTAAATCATCGTCATGTTATCCTGAAATACACTGTGAGCCGATTTACCTTAAGCTACCCTACGCCGTCATTACGAGTTGTGAGTTTTATTACGAAACTTTGATTAGTTGGTCTGTGAGTGCGGATGGAACACATAATCTGTAACGTATCATGTATGTAGTCATATAATCACGGAATTAACATGGATACCGGGGTACGGTTAAGGGTAACGAAATATTTTCTTCATGATTTTCATATATTAGTACAAAATTACGATAATTTACGGCTTGGCATAAAGAAACTAATTTATAAATAGTAAAAAATATAACAACTTATTCAATGTCTTTACAGATGTTGATGCTCAGATATAGACACTAACCGTCTGTTCTATACTATTTTATTTATGTCGGCAGAATTTTTGTCAGACCATATCAGGACCAAATCCTAGCTTTAACCTTTTAGTACTATCTATGATGGCTTTACCGTACGTGAGGTGAAGCTCTTAAATGATAAAGATATATAGTACACAAAAAATGGCGTTATTTTAAGTTTTTGCTCGAATACTGTTTGGAGTGTGTCTTTTCCTATTTTTTATTGAAGATAAAAGTCGGCACGAGCCAGACATACGACTTATGATCAGCCATACGTTTATTTATACTAGCCAACTACAATTTGAACATGAAGAGTTCACTAGCTCACTGCCTCGTATTACACTGTACTCGTTGCCCTTAGATATACTAGGAAGATTAACGATTCGCCTTGTAATCTTGTCAACATTACTTTTAAATTGGAACTCTTTGGATTAATCAATGGAACGGAGTACCTAATCAATGACGATATAGGTATCATATCGTATACCTCTGGGTGACGACCACAATGCAGTGCTAGGTAATGATTTGGTCTCATGTTCCAATAGCTGCGTGACACTACGTTGTTATAGGCACGCATGCTACTTACATTTAGATCTCTGGGTGACGAGCGCAGTGCAGTGCTAGGTAATGATTTGGACTCTTCATGTTCCAATAGCTGCGTGTCACTGTGCTGTTATGTTACAGGCATGTTGCTTATCAAAAGGCACATGTCCTGCTCGTCTCGTCAAGTCTTATAAAAAAAAATCACGTCAATAAAATATTTCAAAAAATGTAAATAAATAAAAGCAAAGTTAAACTATATATTTGGAGTGGAATAAAACTTTACTACAGAAAATCAGACAGTACATTTAAAAAGGAAGGCCTAACGAAAAAACCAAACGAACATCGACTAAAGAGAATTGTTTTCGGCACTCAACATCCATCCTTCTACATTTAACCCTTGTACACATTGCCCAGCTCACTCACTCCTGACATTTCCGAGGATCCGAGGATCCCATTAGCCGTGTGTCCGTCCCAGAGTCCTTAGAAGACGGCCGATTAGCAATTAGAGTTAGACTCCGTTTGGTGAGCGCGACGATCGTTCGTGAAACAATCTCACGATCTCGACACTTCTCCATTGTACAATTATGTTATACATCTATTACATATATACTGTATTAGATGCTTTGCAATATAAATTTGAAGTGGGTATTACGTTCTGTGAGCCATACAAACACACAGTGTGACAATTTTAATATCACCATCCGTTTTCCCCGAACGATTATTTAAACTAGATGAATTCAAACTGCTACCTAGCACTGGACTGCGCTCATCACCCAGGGATATAAGATAACTTATTTCCTAACCCTGTAACTTCTCAATGGATCATTGCTATCCAAAACGGAACACAGTAATGTTTCACATTATTTCTTAGCGGTAGAATAACTGGCAAAGGTGTGGTACTTCCCCAGGCGGACTCTGTAAAGAGTCATACTACTACAGCTGCAGATTAATAAAAGATCTGCGTCTTTTGCCTAACCATTTGTTGGAATTACGGGTCATACGGTGCCAATTACTATAGATCCCATGAAAAATAGTACCTAGGTAAGGGCATATATCTTACTTCATAAATATTTTCGAAGCTTTTGCTGAATAAGTGAACCATATGACGCAATGATCAACAAACAAAGTGTTCACAAGGTCTAAACTCCACATACCTTGTGCATATCCCAGACTTTAGTCTGTAGAGTGTGCTTGGTGTAATATAAGTTTTCAAAACTCGTACCACTGGGAACAGTGGAGCCACCCCGAGATCGCTCGATCGTTAGTGTTTTCAAAAGTCCCGACTGTTCTCGCCAGATCAAACCTGGGCTTGTATTCTCTATACACAGCAACTAAAACGCCTGTGTTAACGGTAACACTTGATTTTAACGTCGATTGAGTGTGGCAACTCGAAGCGCCACAAGTATCCCGAACTTAAGCATCATCTTAGACCACACTGGCGCAAACCATCAGCTGTCACAAGTGGAGCTATGCGTAATAACAACAAAATGGCCGTCATGGGGACTGCCGATAGGAGTAAAAACTAACTCAGAATTTGACAGCACTCTTTGGAAACGCGGTTGAAACCGGAGGGCGTGGCCATGTCCATGGCCATCTAGATCATCCGAGTTTACCCGAAGATTTCTTTCATTAACGAACGTGACGCTTGAGTTCAATTCATAGACCACGGAACATCTGTGTGTTGTGCGACAAGCTTTCACTTCAAAAATGTGTAAAAAAAATAAAGAAAGGTATTGTTTTATTTGTAACTGCCAAGTACGGTTGGATGCTTTTCTTAAAAGAGAAAACTCTTTTCAAAAAATCAAGTGTTCCTAAAAATATCTTTAAAAACTAAAAACAAAATGGCGAATTTTGGCAACAAATTGTAAATAGTTCAAAGATTTTTTTATCAAACCCATTGAGTAGTTAGCTAAGTAGAGTTTTTACAGAAAAAAGTCTCACTATAGATTACGGTGTGGCGCGCGTTTGACGTATGTTTGCGTTTTGGTTTTCAGTAATGGAGAATCACGGCCTGAAACCCAGTTCAGCGACCCCGTGGGAACGGCACGAAGCTTTGATGCAACTCCACTGGTTCACTTCTATTAGTCGGTCCTTAGTCCTTTCTAGATTCCGACGACGACTGATCAAAGGAGGGATCTTTAGTGCTCCAGTCACAGTTTTGTTAGATGTATTTTTATAACATACTAGCTACCCGTGCTAGCTTCGCTCGAATATTGTCATAAAAAGACCTCCTTTGCCTCATGCACAAAAATTTAGCTAAAGATCACAGCATGATCAAATGCACAGTTTATGATGGTATTAACGACGTTGTTCGGATTTTTTGTAGTTGTAATTGTTTGGTGTGATAACGGTCCAGCCGTTAAGGAGAAGTTCAGTGACACGTACAGTAAAATTATGTATATAATAAACAAATACATATTTTCTTGATAATAAATTTAATGTTCGTTTTTTAAGATCGAGTAGTGCTTTTGTTAAGAAAACTACAATGTTACTACTACTACTACAAATATTCCAATGAGACCTACAATACCAACATAACTATTTACACGCTATTATTTAAGCTCTATTCTATGACTAAGCATCGATGAAGGACAATTTAAATGATTGTAACGTATTTACCTGTTTGAATACTTAAAGATGACCCGGAGAGCTAGCCAATAGGCACTACACGGACCACAAGCAAGCTCAGCGGATTTAAGGACCACAAACTCAATAAATTAATGGTAAATGTAGTAATAAAATGTAGCTATTCTGGACTATAATATTCATAATGTAACTGTCCGAATGGTTGAAAAGTAAGGTGGATAATCCGTTCAGAAGTTCCGAATGTGATTGAGCAAGAAACATCCAAACATTCAAACTTTGACATGTATAATATCACTAGCTGTACCCTGGCACGCTTCGCTGTGGCACATTGTGATGCAAAAATTAGATAAAAACAATCCTTGATGCGGATTATACATCATTTTAAAATTTCAGCTCTATCGGTGCAGAACTTTTTGAGTTTTTGAAGCGTACAAAAACCAACATAACATTTTTATTTATAGAGATTAGCTTTATTATGATGCTTGTAGGATATAGAGCAGTGCAAAGTCCATTTTTTTTTAAATTTAAGTACATAAAAATAGAAAAATATACAAAACAAAATAATACACATAATAATATACATAAACGTATTGCGTCTGCCGTACATAATAATACGGCAGACGCGGCTCCACACGATGGACCGATGATATTGTCTCGGTCGCGGAAAGTCGGTGGATGGAGGCGGCACAAGACCGGTCATTGTCGAAATCTTTGGGGGAGGTCTATGTCCAGCAGCGGACGTCTGCAGGTTGCTGATGATGATGATACATAATAATAAAAATACAATATTAAAATAATCTACTATGTATTGGACTGACACATGTAGGTATAAATGTGTATATTTACTATATGCTCTTTTGTTTATTTAACGTATGTGTCGCGACCGGCTTAAGACCGACCGCTATGCGTTGACGAGCCTGGTCTGCCGGCAGCGAGTGGGGGAGAGACCTGTTGTAAGTAGGTCTCTTGAGTACGTGCCCTCTCGTTCCGACAGGCGCTGGTAGACTCGTCCCTGGGTTCACTTTGCAACCGCTGTGGGACAATCTTCGATCTTGACCTGGACGTGACCTTGACTTGACCTTGACTTGATCCCCGGCGTGACACTCGGTGCAAAACTCGGCGCGACAGTCAGCGTGACACTCGGCGTGACAGTCAGCGTGACACTCGGCGAGACACTTGGTGTGACAGTCAGCGTGACACTCGGCGAGACACTTGGCGTGACAGTCAGCGTGACACTCGGCGTGACAGTCAGCGTGACACTCGGCGTCACACTCGGCGCGACCGTCGGCGTGTCCGACGTGCCCTTGACGATGACACGACGACAACTCGGCGCGATCCCGACGTTCGCTCGACGAGACCCTCTTGGCCGGATCTTGAAAGGGAGCTGGGAGCGGGGTAGTGAAACGCTGATTCTTGAGTCTTCCTTTTATTTTTCTTCCTTTTCTTCCTAGTACTGGAGCCGCTGAGAAGAGCATGCTCCGATCAATCTCGTGATCTTCCTCGTTCCCTTTGGGGGGAGGTCGGGGAGCCGGTCTCGAGGTAGCCCTCCTTACCGGAGTAGGGCTCGGGAACACTCTGGCTTCCGGGAGTTTGCGGGCCCGCCACACCTACGAGGCAGGCCTCTTCGGCCCTTCCGCGCGCCTAGCGCGCGATAGGGCTGTAGGGTGAGTGCTGTGCTGAGTTGTTGTGTCCGCTATTCGTACAGCTTGAATAGGATAGCGGACATTGCCCTCGCCGCCGCGATCTCCGGGTGCATCCCGGACGCGACGGCGTCGCAGGCGCCTCTCAGGGACTCCCAGATGACGAAACTGGGTGTCCCGAGTAGGCCGGCTGCTGTTACGCCCGCCGGTAGGCGGGGGAAGCGGGGGGTGGAGGGCGGCCCTTCTTTCAAGGGGCCGAAACCAGGCGGTGGCGTCGGACCGGCGAACCGCCGTCCCGAGTGCGTAGATTGCTGCTCGGGTTGCGGCGCCGTCTCGGCGCTCGGTGGCGGGGTGGGGTCCCCCCCGCGTCCCGAGTCCCAGTTCGAGTCGGACTTTGGGTGTCGGACGCGGTCGGGGGGGCCAAGGCAGGTGCGGGTGCGGCGCAGGGAGGGCGGGGGCGGGTGCGCGCCCCTCCTCAACCTGCGTCTGTTGCTCCCGCCGCTCGCGCGCTTCGCGCGCTGCGGTGCGGGGGTCCTTAGGGTGAGCGTAGGCCGGACCCCGTGGACCCAACGTCAACGGGGGATGCGTAGTCCCCGTATTCGGGGGTGGAAATGGGCGCGGGGCCTCCTCACACGATGGCAGCGGGGTGGATGCCGCCACCGGAGAGGCCCCTCTTCTTGTGTAGTTCCTCTTCTTTTCCTCTTCCGCCCGCGTCCTCCCGTCCCGTGGCTTGGGTCGGGGCGCAGGCGTGGATGGTGAGGCAGGGTGGGGGCCTACAAACGCCAGGCCCCATCTAGGGGCGGTGTGGTAACGGCCCAGGAACGCGTGGGTTTGTAACCCCGCATCGGAGCTAGGTCCCGGGGCGGTCCACCCGGCCGTGAGGCCGGGGCCGCTAGGGGCCCAGGATTAGTTTTCTTCGCCGCCTGTGCTCGTGTCTTGGCTGGGAGAGGAGGGCGCTCGCCGGGAATTGGGATCTTCCTTCGGCGCGCCTCGTCCCTGAAGACACGGCATTGGCGGCTGTTGGCCGCATGGTGCCCCCGGCAGTTGGCACAGCTCAAGGGGGCATCTTTGGCACGGGGGCAGTCCGTGCCGGCGTGTGGTCCGCCACACTTAACACACCGCGGGCTGCGGTGGCAGTTGGCGGACGCGTGGCCGAAGTGTTGGCACCTATGGCATTGCGGCACGATGGTGCGGCCCCTCCATGCCTCGATCGTAACTCCGGGCATGTGGAGGAGCTCCGTGACGCAATATAAGGCGTCCAGCTTGTCTCTAGGCATCATGTTAAGCTGCACATGGAAAATTTTCCTGCGGGCCTTGGGTCTTCGTGGCAATGGGCGGCAGTAAGTGGCCGGGAAGTCCAGGTCCTTCAGGGCTCTGACGACCTGGTCTGGCTCCGTCGCGTCGGGTAGCCCCCACAGGGCTACCTTCACTGGTTTCTCGTGGTCGAGGGCGAAGCAGTAGAACTCGGTGTTTGAGTTCTTTGCACGCTCCTCGACGAGGTATCGCTGAATCACCCGAAATTCGTTATCGCTTTTCGGGCGGAAGCGTAGTCCGTGCTGATAAGGTTTGACATTAGGCGCGAAGCCTAATGTTGTCTTGAGTGCGCCGAGGTGGGTCGCCCAGTTGTCTAGGCGGACCACAACAATCGGCGGGTAACTGCCGCAGACCTTCGTCCCGGCGGGGTGCGCGGGGGGCTGCGGGGGCAGGGGCGGGGGGGATGGCGTCGCCCTCCCCGGGGCGGGGAGGACACCATCTCCGAGTACGACGGTGTCGGCGACGGCGGTGGCGAGAAATTCTCGTCCATCTCGGCTTCGTCGCCGCTGCACATCACCGAGTCAGCCCTGTCGTCCATGGGCGACTGTGGCTGCTGATGATGATGGTGTAGGTTTCCGGGGGTAGCTGTGTGCGTCGGTTGCGGCACTGCCGCATTTAGGAGCATCACGTGGGGTTCTAGCCCCAGTTGCTTCCTAACATCGGGGAGTAGTAGGTGTCCCGGATGGAACGGGGGTCGAATATAGTTCTCCCCATTGGTGTGGTCATCTCAACTGGATTAGTTGAGTTGATCTCGATGTCCCGATAGGCTGGGTCCTCCGGGTCTCTCGGCCAGTAGGGAGCGTCGGGGTCTGATGTCCAGTACGTATCGTCTGAGTAGTCGGCTGACAATAGCTCGGCGAGAAGGTTCGCCGGCTGTTCATTTTGGTTTGATTCCATCCTACGTGGCGTGTTACTCGTCAACTCGTAGGGGAGTGCTGCAGTGCGAGCGGCTGCCGACGGGTCTCTCGACCAATCGCAGCCCGCTCGTGTTGTCTCGCTCGCACTTCGCTGTGGTTGGTCAGCGGCTCGGCGTCCGAGTGCGTATGTTCCGCGGCGATACAGGCCTAGCCAGGTGGAACCCGTGAGGGAAGCCCAGCTAACCGATCGGCACTAACGGAACACACTCGGGACGCGAGATGCGGAGCCGCGACCAGACGACGCGGGGGGGGTGCAAGGGGTGGTGGGGTGCTTCGGGCGGGCCGCTCGCTGTCGCCGATTCTTCACGAAGCGGGTTCAGCGGAGCGGAGGCGCCAGATGTGCTGGTGCACGAAGCGTGTGTGACCGTCCGGGCCAGCTACAACGCACGCGGCGGAGCTCCCGGTACGGTCGATGCGCTGGTAGGTGTCGGCTGCGGCGCGCGCGCTCTGTGGCGGGGAGTCAACTCCCGCGGGGGAGGACTCGACCCAGGCCGACAGAGGTACGGGGGACAGACGACTGTAGTCCTCGAATGCGTATGCCTGCAACTAGGAGCCGCGGAGCACACACAGAGGACAGCATGCTCCGAACAAAATCAAGATCGCTTAGGTACCCCCTTACCTTTACCTAAAAGAGAGCCCCGTATTTTGAGCCCTCTTTTCGGTTCATTTTCATTATGTAATTTACACATTTTACGCCATAACTGTTCCATTCCTGGTCGTAGGCTAACGAATGACCATTCTAAATGTAGCCCACGACCAGGTCTATAAATGAACCTAACATTCTGGGGGATACCTTAGCTTACAATTCAGTAATTATTAAAAAACTAGCTATTTTTCCCAAAATTGCCTAAAGTTAGGTTAATAAATTGACACCCTACCTAATATTCGACTAAAACTAAACCAAAACTATATTTATTAGGTGTGTCCTACCTAACCCTAACTATATAAGCCTATTTACCAAACAGTTATCCATAATTTTATAATTATTACAATTTTACCAAACTAATCACAAAACATACGAAAACTAGCCTATATATACATTTGTGTTGATCGCCAACAGTATGATAAAATTAATAAATGTTTTTTGAGTTATTCGATGGTGTCATCCACGCCACACATTTTGCTTGTTTGCGTGATAGGTAGAGTCGCTCGCTCGCCCCCGTTCGGACGCGACGTATATTTATTCCGTACGGCGGCTGCGACGGCGCGTATTACCATAACGTTTTGTTTTGCGATACGCGTGTGATCGCGTTTACAGTCAACGATCGAACGAGACGATATGATCCGATATAAAACATAATAACATTTACAAACATTATTTCGAAATAAATTTAAGAGTTGGTCCCACTAATACTACAAAAGTTTGTATGTACGTTTCTTACTCTTTCACGCTAAGACTACTGAAGGGATTAGGATGAAATGCGGCAAATAGATAGATAATGGCATGAAATAACAAATAGGCTATTTTTTATCCTGAGAAATCATTAGGATCGGGAATTACTCCGGTGAAACCACGGGGTACTGCTAGTACTTCATATTTCCTATATAACCTTCCATAGCACAGGTTCATTTTCATTTAAGGAATATATGTATTAAATTTCGTGTCACGGTGTTTGTGGTCGTACCCCTCCGAAAAGATTCGACTAATTTTAATTATCTTTCTTCGGCCGAGTAAGCTGATAACTTTAGTATTTTTATTTGTCCTGTATTTACTTTCCATTAGAATCGCAACTAAAGTATTACCACACAAACACATTTTTGTGCTACTAAAATCTAAATTAAATTAAGCCTTGTTCATTGACATGAAATGTAAAGGCACTTTAACATTTTTATTTTTGTTACATTTATTTGATGATTTATATGACAAACCAACGTTCAAAGGTCTAGCTTGGGGACTTTACACAATACTTTCTATACTTGTCAAACGTAGTTCTAAATTTTACTTGTTATTTTGTTTCGACCGAACTGTGATTTCATAATGGGGCTTTTTAGAATACAAATATCTACTCGTATCTATACCTGTTAAAATCAGTTGAATTTTAAATTTTGTCAAATTTCTCTTACAAAACGAAACATTGGCAGAGTGACGTGAAATCACAATGACACAATGATTTACTCATTCAAAAAGCACCAATGCGCACGTTTAGCTCCGCTGCCGCTCTGGCGCTACATCGTTACGCCACCAAAGAAGTCGCTGCCCGCTGCCCGAAATTAGCATATCAGTGACGAACCTGTAGGTGCACGTGTGTGTACGTGACTGATGTAGTACATAAGTGGATGACAGCGGAGAGCGAGCTAGTCTCTCGCCCCGCGTCACTTGTACAGAAGATCAATATAAGCAGCAGTTTATACAGTGACGTGGTTTCATTTCCATCTCCAGTACCAGCAACATCTACAGTGGTGACCCCGACGTGATTCGAACTCGTGATCTCCTGTTCCCGACGTGATCTACAGAGGGTCTACAGTGGTGACCCCGACAGCAAATTTAACAGTGAAGATTCAGAATATTTTTTGGTGTTGCTGCGTAATTTTGTACACTTCCAACAATGTTTCCGCAAACGACGTCAGTAAGTGGGCAAGCGGGTCAGCAAGGCAAGAATGATGAGCGGACACATTCCGATGATTTGACCCAGGCCGCTATAGGTGTGTCAACGAGACTTCCTGATTTTTGGGTTGACATGCCGCGGTTATGGTTTGCCCAGTTTGAAGCAGTAATGACACCACGGAAACAAGGAGATGAGACAAGACTTAACATCTCAAAATTGGGGAGAGACTCAATTCAACAGGGGAGTGGCCTGTTGACAGCGCCGCCGGAAAACAACAAGTATACGGCGCTGAAGGACCGGTTGCTGCAAGTTTACGAGGAGAGTGCTGAGCGACAGTTCCAGAAGCTCATGTCAGAGCTGGAACTGGGTTTGCAGAAGCCTACGCATCTGCTCCGGTGTATGAGAGAGTTGGGACGAACAGCGCAGGTTTCGGAGCAGACGATAAAAAGCTTGTGGCTATCCAGGATGCCAGCCTCCGTCAGAACAGTTATTGCGGTATGTCAAGACCAGGCGCTGGACAGTTTGACAAGTATGGTGGACATGATCGTAGAGAACACCTCCGCCTACGACATTGCTGCTGTATTCGGGAGCGTCGAGAATGAAGACCAGGTGAAGAAATTAGCTTTAGAAGTGGCCTCATTACGCACCGAGGTTCAAGGTCGAGAGCGCGGGAGAAGCAGGAGCCGGCAGAGATGGAACGAGAATAGGTCTGGTTCGCGGAAGAGAAGAGCTCCAGGTGATCCAGATTGGCTGTGCAGGTTCCATTTCCAGTTCAAGGAAAATGCTACGCGTTGGTAGCAGCCATGTGCGTGAAATAAGAAGCAAGCGGAAAACTAGGAGCGGTTGCAGAAATATAAAATGGCAATGAATATAGGAAAATGTATTTTTGAGAAAAGTTAAATAGATTTTTTAGGTTACGAGGTCTCGGAAAATGGATTAAGTCCTTTACCTGATAAAGCAAGGTTATTCAGGACTATCCAAAACCGAAGACGGTAGAGCGGTTACGCAGGTTTTTGGGTATGTTAAAGTTTTGTAGAGCGCCCATAGCAAACGCTGCACAAGTGCAAGAAATCTTAGATAAGTATTTACACGGTGCAAAAAAGGATAAGAGTAGAATAGTATGGACTGAAGAGGCAATTAGAGCATTTGAAAGGAGTAAGGAAAACTTACAAAATGCTGCCACGTTATCGCACCCGAGTCCAGGGGCAGAGTTAACTCTTATGACAGACGCGCCAGACCTTAGTATAGGCGCGGTATTGCAACCCACGGAATCCCAGAAAAGTACTGTACATACGACAAGGAACTTTTGGCGATTTATTCGGGTATAATTTATTTTAGAGATTTGATTGAAGGTAGAGATTTTGCGGTTTATACAGACCACAAACCACTCATATATATGTGTTAGAAAATAAAGTCGAATAAGGAAGTACCGAGACGTGCCCCACAGTTATTGTTTATTAGTGAATTTGCAAGTGATATACGTCACGTAATGGGAGCACATATGCTGATACATCGCTGATGCATTGTCACGTGTAAAATCGACCATATTTACATCCGCGTTCCAAGATACGGAAATGGCAGAATTGTAAAAATGCCAGTTCGCTTTAAACAATAGGTCAAGCTAGAACGCTGAGTGAGCAAAATGGTTCGAAGTCAATGTGCCAAGGTTAGCACGAAAACATATGTTCATGTGACAGGTTTCTCGTAATTCGATATTGTAAACAAGTTGTGAGTTAATAATGTTTTTTTTGGATTGTTATATGTTTTCCTCTTTTTTTTAAGAAGGGGGTGTATGTAGGTGCACGTGTGTGTACGTGACTGATGTAGTACATAAGTGGATGACAGCGGAGAGCGAGCTAGTCTCTCGCCCCGCGTCACTTGTACAGAAGATCAATATAAGCAGCAGTTTATACAGTGACGTGGTTTCATTTCCATCTCCAGTACCAGCAACATCTACAAACCCAAAAAATTTAAATTGCTCAACGGGCACAAAGATGTTATTTTTCACTTCAAAAATTGCGGAAAAGTTTTGAAATTCGAAAACAAATTGAAATATCGTATCTTCGATGATAAACGCATCGGTATCGGATCAACCGGAAAAATAAGTATCAATAAGTTTGCGAGCCCGAGCGATGCATAATGCGTCGATGCCGGGAACCCCTCCCTCCACGGGACCGGCGGCATTCGCTCAAATTGCTCGAGACGTGGTATTCATTATTAAGGCCCAACACGGCGTTTTTTAAACGCGCTGCGACGCGCGTTTCAGGAACGTGCTTCTTTGGCGCCGTAAACGCTGATTGTTGCGTTTGCATTGATAATAGAAACGCGCATGAAGCGCGTATACGCGCATTTGAAGCTCTTTTTACGTTTTTTACTTTTTAAAAGAAGTACTAAAGCCAACGTAAGCAGTGTTGTCTCAACCAACGCCATTGTACAACTGAAGAAGAGGAGTGTCTGATCAAAACGCAAAAGCTACGTGCGACTACAGCGCGTCTGTACCGCTGTATCTGCGCGTATACGCGCAGTAGAGACACGTTTTACAATCGCCCCGTGTGCTTAAGTTACAAGGTTGCGATCCAATCTCGTTTGAATCGCGTATACGCGCGTTCTCTGCTCGTCGTCAGCGCGTTTACAAAACGCCGTGTGCTATGGGCCTAAAACTTCACGTGTTAGACATTTCGATCATTTATAATTTGACATTGTTGCTATCCATTATTTAATTTAAATTATGTGTTATCACAATGGTGACATAATATGACATAAAAGTGTAATTTGTGAGGAGTAGATTTTAAATGATCATTGTTACTTTTATTTTTTTATTTATAAGCATGATTAAGTATTATTAGTTCCTGTAATAAAATTTGTACGCCGAAACAGGCAAGAACATGAGGCACTATATTTGAATGACATCTGTACACTGCTGTTAATGTATGTGATTACACAACCATGTTCTGACAAATAAATAATTTGATTTGATTTGATTTGATTCGACTGATACTCTGTTTGAAGACACAAATATCATAACACACAAGATTTTTTTAATTGATACCTACTTAGTTTGTTTCAATTTACCGTCTACTCGCCTTATTTACTGTTCTCCTTTCTAAGATTCCGTAGCCAAATGGCATAATACGGGACCCTTATACATTCGTCATCTCTGTCTGTCCGTCTGTCCGTATGTGACAGCCACTTTTCTCCGAAACTATACGAGCTATTCTGTTAAAACTTGGTAAGTAAATGTAATCTGTGAACCGCATTAAGATTTTGATACAAAAAAATAGAAAAAAAACAAAAATTTTTAGGGGTGTCGCTTACATAGAAATGAAACTCAAAAAAAATTTTTTGATCAATACCATACGTGTGGGGTATCTATGGATAGGTCATCAAAAATGATATTGAGGTTTCTAACATTTTTTTTTTCTAAACTGAATAGTTTGCGCGAGGGACTCTTCCAAAGTGGTAAAAAGTGTCCCCCCCTGTAACTTCTAAAATAAGAGAATGACAAAATAAAAAAGTGTATGATGTACGTTACTATGTAAACTATCAACGAAAATTGGTTTGAATGATATCTAGTAAGTAGTTTTATTTTAATACATCATAGATTGACTATTGTTGAAACACTGATTAAAGTAACAACGAAGTACAAGAACTTTTGTATTATGTTTCTTGCTGCTACGGAAGCCTTCATGGGCGAGCCCGACTCGCACTTGACCACTTTTATTTTTATTTGTGCATTATAAATACATTAAATCAATAAAAAAAAACATTACATATACTACGATGTATTTTAGACACACGCACAAATACTCTTTTGTTTATTGTTAACTTCTGTGGTCGAATACTGTCGATATTGACACTTGGCGACCACTACTATTATTTAAAGGATAAAAAAAACAAGAAAACTTGGCAGTGATAGGAACTGCCGTTAAACGAGTGAAAACTTATGATTCAGAATTAGATTACTTTGGAAACTACGCGGGTGAAGTCGGTGGGTGTAGCCATGAGCATGGTCATCTAGGAATACTGACTGCACATTTCTAGATGGCCAATGGCCATGGTCCCGAACATTTCTTATCATTCCCGAGCCTGACGCTATAATTCAATTCACAGCCTACGAAAAATCTTTATATACCGCGTCAAAGAAAGTTGTCACGTCCTAAATGATTTACATTTAAAAAAGCCATTAGTTTTAAGGACTCGTTTATAGAAGTTTACTTTAAAAACTTTACCAAAATCCTATCCTACTGCTGCGTCAGACCTCGGATATGAAATACCGCGTTACAGCAAGTTCGTAAAAGAAAAAAAATAGCAAATGTCCAAGAAGCAGTAACGAGGGGAGACTCGGCCAACTCCGGCTCGTTACGGCACAGAGATAAGGGAGAAATCTCCGTAGCCGCTACACTTGCAGGTAGAAATATGGCCGTCATCATCATTATTTAAACCTAACTACACTAATTTACAAAAAAAGTTCGTAACTTTATTTAAAATTAGCCACTAGAGACTCCGGGGCCCATGGCCTTTGTCAATTGGATTCTTTTTGTAACATACATCTTGGATTAGGAGAAAAAAAGTGAAAAAGGGGAGAGTAGGGAACATTTTCAAGCTAATGTAGATTTTTTTCTATATGTCTACTTAGTCTAGTTATTATATACTTAACATACTAACTTACCGTACAATCTTATAGAGTAATATGTCGTACACTACATATTTCTAGCAAAAGGACTCCATTAATTTTAGTACAAAGTCTGGATTTCATGTTTTCCCATAATTGAGATTCACTAACTATTCTTAAACCACAAATATATTGACTTTGATCTAAATCTATAGATATATTCGATATTAGGAAGTTACGTTGTAATCAAGCAATAGCAATAAACATTTTGAAATAAACGACAAAATAATTCACATACCTTAAACTACACCATAACCTGGTTTTATGGACAAGTTATTTAAAATAAAAAATCCAGTTAAAATGCACGCAAGTGTAAGACTAAGTTTCACTGGGTACGTGTGCTGTTCTAGCAAAACTCGACCTTAATTACCTGACTCCATATTTCTTTGACATGGAGTAGAGTACATCTTAAACATATTCACATTATTTACTAGGTGGTGCTCTACGGTTTTACCCGCGTACTTCTGCCGTTCTCGTTATTATTCCGTGAAAAAAAAATGTGTTCTTCTAGAATGTTATCAAACTATGTTTCAAATTTCAACTAAAACAGTCTAGATGATACTAATATTTGCTCTGGTTGGGGATCGAACCCACAACCCTCGGCTTCGCAAGCATACTTACTACCAACTAAGCCACCAGGCCCGCCAACCATTGTAAGTTAGCCTTGTCTACAAAGGCTCAATTTATATCAGTTACCTTTGCCAGTTATTCTACCGCCAAGCAGTAATGTGCAAACATTACTGTGTTCCGGTTTGAAGGGCAATGTTTCCAGAGAAATTACAGGGCTTAGAGATATAAGATCTTAGATCTCTGGGTGACGAGCGCAGAGCAGTGCTAGGTAATGAACTCTTCGTGTTCCAATAGCTGCGTGTCACTGTACTGTTATGTGTCAGGCATGTTGCTTACCATCAGGCACATGTCCTGATCGTATCGTCACTATTTATTAAAAAAAAAAAAACAGAAAAGTGTTACAATTTTTACCAGCATAGATTAGTTTTAACCACATATTATCTTCAATCATTCAACCAAACGAATCCGCAACCGTCGATCGGCCCCGACCTACGTTGGGGAAAATCGTGTGTTTCCTTCCGAACACAGAATACAATTATAAAATTTACGGCGGTTGATAAGCCGACCGCGAAAAGCTCTCCGCGACTGTAAAGAAAAGATACAGTAGAGCAATTTCATACACGTACCTAATCTATCTCATTTATACATCTAATATATAAAATTCTCGTGTCACAGTTTTTGTTGCCATACTCCTCCGAAACGGTTTGACCGATTTTGATGAATTTTTTTATACTTATCCGGTATCTATGAGAATCGGCCAACATCTATTTTTCATCCCCCTAAATGTTAGGGGTAGTCCACCCCTAAATTTTTTCTTTTATTTTTTAGACAAAATTTTTAATTTCTATTATTTTATGATACAACATACAAAAATACATACAATGCTCAATTTTACCATTCTACGATCAACCCTTATTTTTAATAGCCATTTTAGTAATTTAATCATTTTCCTCTCGGTCGAAAACTGATCAATCGTCATTTAATTAGTCATCCCCGCCAGTTGTCTACAGGTGTCACTTCTGACCCAGTAAACAGCACGATAATTTGGGGATCAAAAGTAGTCTATAGCATATATATAGTTAGTACACGGTAATCTCGGGAACTATCGGACCGATTTAAAAAAATCATTCACCGTTCTTTCATATGTTCGTAATCCTTGAATGCTGTAGGTTATATATATGTACCACGTGCGAAGCCGGGGCGGGCCGCTAGTAATCAATAATATTGGTAATCAATTATTATTCACACACAACACCATCTGACCCCAAACTAAGCAAAGCTTGCGCTATGGCCGCCAGATAGCTGATATAATACCTGCTGTTTTAACGGCGTAGTTTCAGCTTTTTTATGGAATGAAAAGTATCATAAAGTATATACGATCCGTACATACGTTACGACGTGATTGAGCAAACTTCAAAACATCTCAACATGCAAACATCCATTCATAGAAATTTATTATATTAACAAAAAGTAAGCTATTAATGTATGCAAGATATTCACAGATGGTGCTAAAAATAGTATGGAAGTCGGGTGTGGATACCACTCACTAGAGCTAGACCTAGCAAAATCATTAGCCCTAAACAAAACAACAACAGTAATGCAAGCAGTTTTGTAGTGGCAGGACTCTTGGCAGAGTCCGCCTGGGGAAGTACCACACCTTTGCCAGTTATTCTACCGCCAAGCAGTAATGTGCAAACATTACTGTGTTCCGGTTTGAAGGGCAATATTTCCAGAGAAATTACAGGGCTTAGAGATATAAGATCTTAGATCTCTGGGTGACGAGCGCAGTGCAGTGCTAGGTAATGAACTCTTCATGTTCCAATAGCTGCGTGTCACTGTGCTGTTATGTGTCAGGCATGTTGCTTACCATCAGGCACATGTCCTGATCGTCTCGACACTCTTTATTTAAAAAAAAAACAGAAGCTTCTTCCCTTCCTTAAGAAGGGCCTTCTGTTAGCTGCTAAAGCAGTCCTTAGAATAGAAATACATAACAAAGTATACAGTAGCAAACCAGAACTGAACTTTGTAACGGATAGTGCAGCAACTATTTACGCTTTACGAAGACCCACAACCAGGTCAAAAGTGATAGCTGAGTGTCACTCTACCTTACAGAGTCTTGCACGCAATCATGATGTCACTGTAGAGTGGACCAAAAGCCATAGCATATGCGAAGGAAACAAAAAAGCTGACGTACTTGCCAAATCAGGTTCAAAGAAGAACATCAGGCCAGATATAGCTGAATTGTGTAAGCCAACTGCTTCAGAAACGCGGAACCTGCTATGTTTAGACACAGAAAAAAAGCAGCTAAAACTTTGGGATAAATCCATAAAGTGTAAACACACAAAAGTTGTGTTCCCACTGATGGATAAAAAAAGTGACTAACAAACTCCTGAATTTATCGAGACCAGATCTCCGTCTAATGATAGGCCTCATCACTGGCCACTGTGAGTTAAACTACCATCTTCACAAAATAGGACTCATTGATAGTCCCCTATGCAGGGGCTGTTTGCGGGAGAATGAAACTGTGCTCTGTGCTGTGTGTGTGAAATGAACACGTTGTGCTCCTACGTTGTGAGGCCACAGTAAGCATAAGATTAAGATCAGGACTCTTTGAAGAAATTCCAAATCAAGTATGCAGAAACACAACACCTGACGAAATGGGAGTGGAACTAGTATGCCGGTGACCCAAGGCCGTGGTCAGCTATTTTAAGGAGCATGTGTTCTGAGTACGTACCAACTCTACTCAATCGTCCACATGATCCATCAGAAAATACGTGACGTCTGGCGGCTCTGGGAACTTGGACTATAAACCATAAATGTGACAAATCTAATGAATTTCAAGCGTTCTATACTTTCCGTAAGTTTAGTTACTGTTGGTACTCTGTGCAGTCGACGCGGTAGGCAAAATTGATACAAAATGCGTATACGCTTCGGGTAATCTTTGTAATGCAAATTAGAGAGTTAAAAGTGGCGAAGCAAGAGCGCCTCGTTCATATTATTACGGGTTCCGTACCGCCAGAAACAAAGTAACCGGATTAATTTAACACCAGAGAGAAAAGTTTAAATGACACATACTACAAGTTTAGATTCAATTGATAATTAATTCTTTATGGTACTTTCGCTGTTTGAAGTTACATCGAAAACATTAAACAGCACTTAACCGATCTCAAAGGTATATTATTATTTCTTTACCTCGTCCTATTTTCGTGACCATGGCAATTGTAACGCTGCCGAAACGTCAAGGTAATTAAATACAAATTCATACCAATTATTAACTTCAAAATAGGACTTTTTTAATTCGGTTGTGTGTTTTTGTATGTATCGCTCCGCCAATCATAAATAAATTTTGATGGATCATATTTTGTTTGATAGGATAGTTCAGAAGTGATTTCATACACATGTATCGTTTTCTATCCGCCTTTTGGCACGTCTCTCAATCGATTCCAGAACCTCCAGCTGATACTTAGCCGACTCATCAAAGAAGTGCGAACAGTACTCCACAAACGAATCCTTCTGGACCACAATGTTGATTCCCAAAATGTTGAATTCGTAAAAAGTTGAATTTATTAGACCCACAATGTTGAATTCGTAAAATGATAAATTCCTAAAATGTTGGATTCCTAAAATATTGAATCCCAAAACGTTGAACCCAAACAAATTGAAACGAATCTGTGCTTGGTATGTTCTAGTATGCTTACACGTGTTTCACATCTGTTTATAAATATTCTGCGGTTAATAAATACAACGATACGACGTGTTGGAAACTTCCAGTACAATGATATAATACAAGCAATATGTGTGGAGATAGAATTTCACGAAATTTCTCGAAAGTGTTGTTATGAAGTTTGAAGAAACTCATACGAATTCGTAATTGTGAATTTGAAATCATAACTGTTTGGTGGGCGTACTTGCCGGCTCGGTTTAGAATTCAGGGAAAAGTGATTTTATTCGTTCGTCTGTTTTTAGATTTCTATTTTGGAAGAAAGTTTCTTACGGGTGGGTTGTGTTGCTTGCTTGGATTTTGGTGCGCGACCGAATCGATACAAATGTGAGACTGAAACTGTAAGAAAATATTATATAACGGAAGTTACGTTTAAATTGTCCGTGAACAGTGTTGCCAACTTTGTTTTTCAGATGATCAAACCATAAATAATAAAACATAACTAACCCTTCTTTCAGACGGGTAAAAAGTACACAATCTTTTTTTTACAAATTCTGTTTCTTCTATGTATATTCTCCGAAGAAACTTTGTTTCAACCTGATGACACAATATCTTTTTACATTTCAATAAATTTACATTATTTACATATATAAAAATGAATGCTTGTTTTTGTTTCCATTCTAGCTTTGTAAACAACGCCTTCATCGATCAACTTTCAATTCAACGATCATGTGATGAAGTTGTTGGAGCCAAAGAAGGTTTCCGAGTTGGCCCGACCAATTTTCGACAGGTGACGTAACAACGCACGCAGTGAGCCCTCCTAATAGAACTTCTTCTGACCGAAACGGTAAGTGACGAAAGCGATAAAGAGGCATAACATCAAATGAGCACCACAAAGTCGAAACGCGGCCACCGAGTCGAAGCCAAGTGGGCCCAAATTAACCTTGGGCCAGTGTGCCCGGGAGTTTGATTCAAGCAAAGAGGTTCGCCTCGAGGCCAACTCTTGACTTCTCCACCAGGGAGGGAGAAAGAACTGAGGAAGTACTAGTTGTACTATGTTATAGAATAGATAATATAGATAGAACGGACACTCCCCACTCCCCGCCAATTTCAAGCTTCCTCACCCCTCAGGCCGTTTCGGATACGCTAGGAGCACTCAACGAAGGGCTGGTATCGAACATCTAATTCCCAACGAAATATCATCATGGTGGGGTTTTGTGCTGTTTACGGCTGTCCGTCAACTAAACGGGACAAGATTAAAAGATTTATTTAATTTCCTAATGATAAAATAACGTAAGATTAGAAACTTTTCAATAACGTTGCTTTATATTACAAGCTTTGCTTAGTTTGGGGTCAGATGGTGTTGTGTGTGAATTGTCTACCAATATTTATTTATTTATAGTAACGAAGTCGTTTTTTAACTCAAAGTTCGTAAACCACACAGCCAGTAACTTATGTGCCCAAGCACGGATTTATAATGTCTGGAGGAATAATTGTAGTGACAGAATAAAGTTTCCTTCATGGGTAAGTGTAAAATAAAATGCGAATGTGTACCTACTAACAGAAATAGATATCTAGGTACCTGATCTAATCTATCATCGGTTTCGTTTCATTTTACGCGGCAATACAAACACCCACAGATTTCTGAAACAATTTAGAAATCTGTGCAAACACCCTTTTAATTAGAATAGTATAATTTGGCTCCATTCTATTTATGTAACTTAACATTATAGCAAGTTTATAGACTACGTCACCAGGTGAACTCAAGGGGCACAACTATTCAATAAAACAATTCAGTAGCCCTAGCTCTAACGCACACATTCACGCGTGTGTACGAACGACATCTGCGTAGTTGTGTGAAGAGTAGGCAACTCCACAGCGGCGGCTGTATGGAGTTATAGTGGAGTGTCCGGGGGTGTGACTATGTACAGACATATTTGGTACTCAAAGCACCCCGCTATTTTAAACAAAAACAATGACACATCAGGATATCATCGCGCCGGCCCACCACTGATTCACCAGCTGACCCGTCACATGCTCCAAAGAACATAACCCATCTGGTCCCGTCGCATCATCAGCGGAAGTAAGCCCCGACGACCACGGCACGCGCCAACTCGCGGTCTATGCTTCACGCTTAGTTTGTGCATATGTTGTTTATATAATTAAAATTGATGGGACAAGCAGGCCATATTCTTGATGGTAAACAACACACCTACATATAACAGCACGGTGCAACGCAACTATTGGAACATGAAGAGTCCAAATCATTACTTAGCACTGCACTCGTCCCCCAGAAACATAAGATGATTTATCTCGATGTCCTGTAATTTCTCTGAAATCAGTACCTTTCGGAACACAGTCACGTGTGCGCATTTACTATTAGCGGTAGAATAACTGGTGAAAGTATGTTACTTCCCCATGCGGCTATCCCTACTGATAAGTGTGGTCAAAGAATGACAGAAACCACTACACGAAATAAATGTCCTGGTCTAATTTATTATCCGACAACATTTTGTTGATTGCATCATTGACATTCATTATTTTCAGTCCGTTATCGCCCACAACAGAGCAAAGGCTTCTCTATGTGTACGCCAGTATGCCGCTTGTGTGTGGGAACTGATTGGTTTTCCAATGTCTCACATCTTCGTTGGATTTAACTTTTCCTCATACGGTCGTGTAATTTGACGTCGAACAATACATACTCGATTCATGACTCTTTATGCGACTTGCATTAAAAACCTTAGTTAAATAACAAGCGTTACTTGAAGTCGGTCAATAACTCGTATGCCAAAACATAGAAACCAAAAGTTAGATCGTCCAAATTTTTTTTTACTTTTATATGTTTACACTCGACCTCCTTTTTGCCTGATGGTGACGGTTTCGCCTGACACGACGAAGTGACCTACGATGCGTGTACAAAGTTGTTGCGTACAAGTGTTGTACACCGCGCATTCAGTTACATGTAAATCTAATCCGAGTGCATTATTTTCCATTCTAACTGCGTTCTAAGTCCATTCTAAGCACAACTAACAATCTAAGTTCACTTACTTGTGTAACGTAACATTCGTTGGATTTATGTACACTTATAATTTGTCACCGTGTCACTCTTATTTACTAATACTGTCAGTATCTACTCCACTCTGAGGCTCATAAAAATTTGACGATAATTATTATGATAAAATTAATTCACGTACGATATTAAAAGCAGTGTTTGTGGGATATTGGAGCGCTGTGACGGCGAGTCGCAATGGGAAATCGTTCGGCCGTAATTGTCTATTAAAATTCAGTTTCAAAGAGCTTCTGAGTACAGATTTGGGCATATTAAACTCAACGAACAGAAATTTACGCCACTGATTTTAATGGGGATTTTGCGTATATTATGTGTTAGCACATAAAGAGTGAGTTATATTATTTTCCTAGCCACAATAGAGGGATATTTTGTACTCTTGTTAGTGTTATTCTTAAACATTTTGGCGGGGTTTTTGTCATATGTGAATCGGGTTCTTCTGGGTAAGTATACTCATTAATAGTTTTTTTTATTTGAATTTAGCAACTCCACAGACTCCGGGGTCCGTGACCTTTGTCATTTGTTTTCTTTTTTACATGAATCTTGGATTAGGAGAAGAAAAATAAATAAGGGGGAACATTTTCATTCTAATTCTAGGCCTATTTTATTTTCAAAAAAATCTAATAGTTGTATTTATAAGTATAAGTAGTAGTATCGTTGCCTAATATCAGACAAGATGGCCGTAGCGAAAACAAAACGAAATTAGAGTTCAAAATTTTATCGTGTATTCACTGTGGTTGTTACATATTTTTAATTTATTAACTGGTCCCTTACAAATTTAATTTAGGTTTTAGCCGCAGTAAAATTTCGTATCCATCGCAGTGAAAACCGTGGGCAAATGGGGAGTAGAAAGTAGAAACCAAGGGGTTGGGTGATGAAAATGGGCGCCGAATGCACCGAAAGGGCGGTGACTACGGATCCGGCTTATTTCTGGGGCAGATAATCGCAATTAACATTCAGCGAGGTAATGCTGCCAGGATCGTGAGAAAATAGTGCAGACTGTTTGAAGAATACAAAATGTAATTTTGTGACATTTGTAATTTGATTAAACATACAAATAATAAATAAAGTATTCCGTCTAATCATAAATTGCACCACACAACGAAGCTAAAACATCGTATTTTTAGGTTACCGTAGTTCTCTCACACTATATCACCATAACAATAACAAAATACCCAACAAATTAATCAGTTAACAGTGAAGCCTGAAGACAATGTGCGCACCGCCGTGACGGACGCACGTGCTTTGTGCGCCGACCCTTATATCCGCTCGCGTGGATTGACACGTCGGCTTTTATGGCGAAAGATTAACTATTTAATATTTATTTAATTGCTTCAGTAACGAGCAATTTGGTTTGTTGTCCACATCTTATCATAAATCACTATGCTCCGGTTTGGAGGGCAATTTTTCCAAATATTTTTTGACATAATTTTATAGAAAGTTTTATGACTGCCAGAGCCGTACTTTATTTTTTATCCGAACGGCATATCCCTTCAGTCCTTTGCCAATAAATAATTAATCGATGTTGACTCAATATTATAATCGAATCGAATAATGATTAGCAAAAATATGAAGATTTTTAAAAATGCTACAGAACATAAACGTTGAATAAATATAGGAAACGAAACGCAAATACATTGAAAGTTTAAAAATCATGCCATCAAAACAAACACTATTCCGTATTATTAAGGATAAAAGTTATTAAGGGCTTCGTTTTCCTGTCCAGCGTTCGCGAAACCCTGATTTATCGCGTGCGCATTCAAAAGAGTCATACCTTGGCCGCAAACACAGTGACGTCATAAAACAATCAGATTTAGAGACATCCCAACTAGATCTTTTAATACAATAATATAGCTAAACACAATTTAACTCCGATATTTATACCTGATTATGAATTATTTAGAATACCAATATTTGTATTGTGCCTAGGTGTTTTCTGATTTGCCTTGCTTTTCTTGCGCGGACCCGGGTGCTGGGCGTTATCGTTAAATTTAGTTGGGAACATTTTATTATTCTAGTGCTGGTCCGATTTCGTCTGTTGAGCCGATCACTACCGGTTGGATTCAGTGTCGAGTCTATTACTAGCGATAGTAATATGATAATGGATTTAGTACGTTAGGCATTTCACACTCGACACCATCTAGCCCCGAACTAAGCTAAACTTGTACTATGGGAGCCAGATAGCTGATATAAGACTTATAGTACCCGGGTAGCTTTGCTCGGTTTGAGCACTGAGTATTTTACTTAGATACATACAGATTTACAGAGAAAAAAACCTTGAAAAACGGGCGGCCGCCTGGATTCGGACCCGGATCTACCATAAATATAATGACCGCCCACAACTTCCCGGCTGAGCTATTATACCGTCGCGCAACGTCGCGAAATCTACCGTCGCATTTTAATGTCAATGTAACAGTTTTTCATTGTATAAAAACGCCCATAAAACGGCGTTTTAAAAATAAAACCTAGATAGATCGATTTATCGTCCCCGAAACCCCCTGTTTACATAATTTCATGAAAATCGTTCGAGCCGTTTCAGAGATTCTGATTCTATATATATATACCTACAAGAATTGCTCGTTTAAAGGTATAAGATTTTGTTATTTCTCAAAATTTAAATCTAAACCCGTTGAGTCTAGTGGTGGTCACACGTTACCCTTATCTCATCTCACTCATGTACAGTCACATGAGTGAGATGAGATAAGGGCAGATGATGATGATAATGATGATGGTTTTAAGGATAATCACACCGCGCAGTGCGCGACCGAAGCGAGCGCGGATTACGCGCGTAATTACGATTTGCAGCGCGAGGCGAGTGAGGACGGACGCTGATAACGACAGTAGCGATAGCAGAAAAAGTATTTTTTAAAGTGAAAACTTTTTAGTAGCATTGAGCTGTTTTTGGTATGAGATGATCTTAAGGGTTCGTGTCACAAACATACTAACGTAGTGGCGTAGCGTTGGAGCGGCAGGGGAGCAGCAGTACGGGACGTGCCCGTTAGACGATTTTTGGATAGGTTTAATGTTGTCACTAATATGCGTAAGAGCAGTACCTATATTGTATGCGATATAATTCAGACGTACCTATTATTGTGCTTGTGATGTGTTTTTTTTTTAAAGATTTATATTATGTAATATTCGTTGCACCCGTCTACCCTGAGTCACTACCACACGAACAAGCGCAAATGCGCATCGTATGCAAAACTAATGCCAGTTGCCCCCCTTTTTATTTAGAACAAAAACTACTATGGTTATTGCACATTTATAATACGAAAAGACTGTGCCGACCATATCACATATTAAATAAATGGTTATCCCTCTTATTGTGTAGGTACATGAGGATTACGGTATTATGTCTATTGCACATGCCTGTCTTTTTTAAATAATTAAATTTTTAATTCATAATTATTACTTTATTTCGTAAACTTAAGACTTTGCTCTTGTAAAATTTTGTAGACTGTAAGGGTCACCTGAAGTCAAATCGCCTTCCACTTTATTTATCATTAAAAATAAATAAATTAAATTTGTTTATTTTGCTAACCGTACCGCATTATCGCGTATCAATATCGTCGCATCGATGTCGTTTCAACGGAATCACTAATGCGTCCGTCAGTAATTTCGTCCTACCTGTGTTTGACTTTAGGGTCTCGTCACACTTGACGTCACGGGCGTGCGCTGTACAGCAAAAAAAAAGTTTCGTGACCGTAAAATATTTACACACATAATTTTCCCTAACGCGCATAAAATAACAAACAAAAACTTTACACAGCATAAAAAAAACAGAAGAGATCTCTAGTCTCAATTTCGTCCCATTCAACGTTAGGATTATTTTGTAACCCCCGACAAAAAAGGGTTGTTATAAGTTTGACGTCAATGTCTGTCTGTCTGCTGTGTGTCTGTCTGTTTGGTGTGTGTCTGACTGTCTCTGTAAGACAAACACACGTCTGAGGCACCGTAGAGCTCAAACGGATGGGCCGATTTAGATGCGGTTTCTGCGGATGTTCTTAGCTATGTTTGATTAATATCGATTCAAGATGGCCGCCTCCACAAAATGGAGGACAAAATATTTCTTCACAACCTACCTCAATATGGGTATCAAATGAAGGGAATGACTAGTAGAATACGTTACACTATAGTGTGAAAAAAGTTATGTATTTCCGCATTTTGTGGTGGCGGCAAACTGTTTTTGTTATAACAAATTTCAAATCCAAGATGGCTGCTACCACAAAATGCGGAAATACATAACTTTTTTTCACGACTCCCTCAATATGGGTATCAAATGAAAGGGCTTGACTAGTGGAATGTTGTACAGATCGAAGAATCCGAGGTATTCGGGGGTAAATAAAAAAAAATATATTCTTGTTGTAGAGAAAAGAAAATTCAAAGGCTTGATCGCTATCTCGCTTGATGTTAAGCCATTCGATCTACGTAGAGTTTATTTATTCAAAAATGATCACTAATTTGAATTTGATTGCAACCATCGGAAAAAAACAAAGTGGGTTTCAGCAAAGAATACAATCGGATTGCATTTTTGGCGCTTATGAGCAATAACCAAGACACGATGTCACTTTTTCGAATAGCATAAAGATCCAGGACATAAATAAAAGAAGTCTCGTCTGTTCGTCGACACAAACTTCAAAAATTACTTTTACGATTTAACTCATCATTCGACAAAATATTAAATCTACCCTCATCATATGACTGCACCCTTTCAGTCACATTACTAAACAGCGAGTCCAGAGTTTACTGGAATTAAATCCGATTGCATTGGCTTGGCTCTAAAATTGGTATTTGTACAATTGTATCGGAAATTCCGTTTGAAAGCCATTGTCAATTGGTTTCGATGTGACTATGTATTCAATTATGTGCTACTACTATATATGTGCTATAACTATTATTATATATTATATTAGTATTATGTAGTAAGTTTAGATATAAGTATATAAGTTCTCTGAAGGATTGCATCCGGAACGAAGTAATTCGCCAGAGAACTAGAGTCACCGACATAGCTCAGCGTATTAGCAAACTGAAGTGGCAGTGGGCCGGTCACATCTGTCGCAGACCCGATAGCCGCTGGGGCAGACGGGTTCTGGAGTGGAGACCGCGAATCGGCAAACGTAGTGTAGGACGTCCTGAGACTAGATGGAGTGACGATATTCGAAAGGCAGCTGGTGGCGGTTGGAGGAGTAAGACCGAGGATCGGGCTGAGTGGCGTATCATAGGGGAGACCTATGTCCAGCAATGGACGAATACAGGCTGATGATGATGATGAAGTTTAGATATATGGCAAGGTATTTCTGCATTCAAAATAAAATATATTTGCAATCAAATGCTACTCAGGCACAAGACTAAACTGTGTACTGGCATGTACGGTCTGTAGTAGGAGTAGTGTGTATGTTTATTGTACCTATATTGTACAAGCAGTATACATAAGTATAAGCAGCGCGGCACGTTTCGCGTTTTTTTCTGCAATATTTTTTTCACTGCAATATCCACAAAACACCAATTTAAAGGGTACTGACGCATTACGACCGGTGCATCGCTAGGTCAAACCACGACTATCGAAAAAGAGTGCTAAACTTGCCGTTTTGACACTCTCTTGTGTCTACATTTTTAAGCGCTTATAGGCTTGTTCGCACTAGGCTAGTAGTTTAGCCTAGTGGCGAGTAATTTAGCAACTAAACGTGTATAAACAGTGAAAATTTAGTCGAGTAATTTAGGAAGTGATTTAGTCGAGTCAATCCATTTTGTTCTATTTTCAACGGGCGAGTAGCACCCCCACCACGCGTTCGTTGCAAGCGGTGCGCTCATTGGCTCGCCGATTAAACAGGTTCGAACTTGTCGAATTAGTCTGGAGAGAAAAATAACTTCAAACAAATGCGTTGTAGGATCTTCATGTTGCGAAACGCTACTCACTTGTGAACTGTACTAAAGCACGGTGCGAACGATTTTTGAATAGTAGCGAGTATTTTAGCTACTAAATTACTCTCTACTAGACTAATTTGCTAGCCTAATGCGAACAAGCCTTTACGCGAAGTCCTTAGTTAAGCATCATTATTATATACAGTCAACCATAGAATAATAACGCCTAGAAACCGGATCCGCGCAAGAAAAGTGAGGCACATCATACTGAGACATATTGGCTTAGTTCTGTCGAAACTACCATCAGTTGTCAACACAAGCGCTAGCGCATGCGTCTCTGACAACTAAAAATATTATAATGGTGTGTGTGGTCCTTCACTGTACCTCCACGACATTAGAGTTTTGTTTAGTGAACTTCAGTACACAATACTTACGTCGACATCAATTTGCGTTTTGGCTCACTTAAGATGAAGCGTTTGTTTGAAAATTAAAGATATAGGCGCTTTTAACCCGCGACCATAAAAAGTAGTATTAGAAGTTGACGTTGATGTCTGCCTCTCTGTCTGTCTGTCTGTCTGTGTGTGTGTGTGTGTCTGTCTGTGGCAACGTAGAGCTCAAACGGATAGAGCGATGTCGATGCGTTTTTTTTATTTGAAGGTTAATATCCGTGCGGATGTTCTTAGCTACGTTTGGTTAATATCGATTCCAGATGGCCGCCTCCACAAAATGGCGGACGAAATATTTCTTCACAACCTACCTCAATATGGGTATCAAATGAAAGGGCTTGACTAGTATCTTGCTACTTGACTACTTTGCACTATAACAAATTTAAATCCAAGATGGCCGCTACCACAAAATGGCGTAATACATTTCTTTTTCTCAACTCCCTTAATATGGTTAACAAAATAAATGAAAGGGCATGACTAGTAGAACGTTATACAGATAATCCGAGATCCGAGGTAGTCGGGGGTTAATCAACATTTTTAATTTTGTTCTATTTAATCTACATATGTATACAGTTAAATATTAGAAAGAGAAAGAAAGCCAGCCTGGAAGGCTGATCGTCCCCAAATTGACTTAACCAAAGTTATTTCACTCATCTTTGTTTACCTGCCATCATTTCTCTCACTGTATTGTGACAAGGCAGAGTTTTGACAATGACGGCTCCCCCTCTCTCCCACCAAACTTACTGATTAATAAGTTGATACAATTATTTATATCTATGGAGCAGCACAAAACGGTTCCCCTTGTGTTTCCGCTCTAAATAATCGTTTGCCATTATAACAATGGATTCAGTACTGAAGCTTTAAATTTATTGTCACCTTAATAACAAACAGATGGACAAACAAAAAATAAATTATACTTACAAAAATATATACACGTATAATGCTACACATGACAACAGATAAGAACTTATCAAATCTTAATAAAAAAAATTGAGTGTTTTTTTTTATTTGTTTACAACTTTAGCCACTACAAACACAAGAGACCGTGGTTTTTTATAGAGTACCGGGACAAGCAAAGCATGTGACTGATGGTAAGCAACACGTTTCTCCATAACAGTGTCGCAGATATTGGAACATGAAGAGTCCAAATCATTAGCTAAAATTTACCATGGGGAGGTTATTTTTTAAAATAAGAGACATTTCTCTTTATCCTATTATTATAATATTGTAAATGTAAATGTTTGAATGTTTGTTGCTCAATCACGTCGTAAAGTCAAAACGGATCGGGCTGACATTTAGAACATAGATTATGGTCTGAAAGAACACATAGGTTACCAGAACTTCACTATTTATCCCGAAACAATAACAGGAATGGAAACTACGCGGGTGGTATCGCGGGGGGCTCCCTAGTATTTGATATACGTATGTATTGCCCTAAAGTTTGTCACTACGCCAGCACACTTATGTAACTGACTCCAAACAGCCGAAACCCAAGTTAAAACCCTGACTTCAGCTTACATCGTCATAATTTAACATTGAATAGGCTGATTGCTAAGTTTTGGGCGAATCGGTTCAATTCCGGCCATTTCAGCGTTAATGGCGGACGGGCGCGGGGATTGTCGATCCTGTATCTACGGGGATATAAAGCTTTATAGGCATTTCCCTCTTCTAATGAATGTTAGTGCTGGTCGGGAATGTTATAATTGCTTATTGCTGGTTTGATTACTTGTGAGCCGATTATGAGATTCAAATTAAGGTATTTTAGTTTACTAGTTATGAATTATGTAGCGTTAGACGCCTTGAAAGCCGATGGCGGAATGAAATACGTTAATCAGCTAGTAGTGATTGTAAGAAAGCCTAGGGTAGAGTTTAGTGGTGTTTCGTGGGAGAGATTCTGGTCTGATATAGTACGGGTTGGCAGATAACGCATGACCTTGAAAGATTCTTGGAACATGCCGGTTTCCTCACGATGCCTGACGGTTTTTAAACTAACGGCATTACGGACATGAGCTCGACAAGACAGTGGCACGCGTGGGATTAGAACCTGGGGTTCCGGATTTACAGCCGCCATTCTCTCGACTAGTCCAGCCGTAACTTCATCTATCGTCTGTCATTGAATCAATTAATATGTTTTAATCGGGCCCTTTTCTCGTAAGGAGAGTCTCCAATCCACCATGCTGGCTCAGTGCAAGTTATAAATAAATAAATGATGGACACACACACAACACCATCTGACCCCAAACTAAGCAAAGCTATATGGCAGCCAGATAGCTGATTATAATTATAACTTATATAGTTGTAAAATACATACTTATTATGCATAGAAACACCCAGACACAGTGCAAATTTTGAATTCATCACACAAATATTTACACTGGGTGGGAATCGAACCCACGACCCTCGGCTTCGCAGGCAGAGTTACTACTCATTAAGCCAAGAGGCTTGTTAGAAGCTGACTTGTGATCTCGGTTTTTTTGGAACGTGGCTGCTGTCCTTCCACTTATTAGCTCCCCTCGCTAAGCTCTCGAACTACTACGAAAGTTTGATTATCTATATCTTTGTCAAGTTTTAATAATATGATAAAACAAAACATACGTTTCCATAAACTACCTGAAGGACTAATTAGAATGGTATATTTTTGACCCAATTGTACAAATACAAAAAAACTTTATTGCTGTTTGTAGTTAAGATAAGATGATACAAAACATTTTAAAAGTTGCCCCATACAAACTGGCCTCTGCGAGAGGCATGCAGTACAAATCTTGCCAGACAAGACAATTTGTTGTAGTCTTAATTTATAAATGAAAAAAAAAGATCAGCTGATTAAAGTCTTTTTCTTCCTCATCTTCTATTAATTTCTGGTTTTTATTTATGTCATCTGATTCTTCATCTTCAATTCATTGTGCATCGTACAGTCTCGCAACTTACCATGGCTTCTAGTTCACTAAGTATAATCTAAATATATTTTTCTTCTATTTTATTCGACGGTCGGGTGCCGGTATAACCATAGCATGACTTGCATCCTGACCCTACATTTGTACTCGTTAGCTCGAATGACGAGTTTCAGTAATTTTGTTACGTCTAATACTATTGGATGTTTTTTTTACTTTTATAGGTTTACACTTGACCGCCATCTTGCGTGATTCTGAGTTGCAATGCAGCTTACGATGGTGGACGGCACATGACCCAGAAAGATTCTACGTACATGTCGGTTTCCTCGCGATGTTTTCCTTCGCCGTTATAAGTTAGCGGCGTTACGCACATGGCTTCGAAAAGACAATGGTGCGTGTGGGATTTGAACCCGGGGGTCCGGATCGACAGTCGCCGTTCTGTCGACTAGACCAGCCTTAACTGAATAGTAAAATAATACTTCTAAATCTTCAAACAATAGTAATTAACAGCAACACATTGTGATTAGATCGGAGTCACAGCTCGCGCGCGATCGATAGCAGCCGGGGAGTGTTCAAGGTCACGACTGAAACAAATACCGCCAAGGATAATCTGATCATAATGTGAGCTGCCTCCGTCTAACACTAACTTAAACGGAATAAAATAAGCATTTCGATACCTTAATTTGCAAAACGAATAACTTCATTGTAGCAAACCGGAACACAGTAATATTTACATTACTGATTGGCGGTAGAATAACTGGAAAAGCTTGATTAGTAAATTAATGTGAGTAATGGTAGGAATATCTGTACAGTCCGCCTGGGGAAGTACCACACCTTTGTCTGTTATTCAACCCCCAAGCAGTAATGTGCAAACGTTACTGTGTTCCGATTTGAAGTGCAACGTTTTCAGAATAAATACAGGGCATTGAGATAAAGAAAAAGCAAGCGTGGTCCAAAAAATTTCAACATTTGAGAAAGTTATTTTTGTCAAGTAAGCGCCGGAAATGTCTCGGATGATAAATAAGAATCTTTAAACCTTTTAAGTAACGCTATATTATTTTCTATAAAAAAAAAATATGTTAGTACAATATGCAAAACTACTAAGAACTATTTTAAATTTAAAAAACTTTTAGAAGCGTATCTTACATAATTATGTACTTACTGCAAACATAACTTTCTAAGCAAACTATTTATAGTAATAGGTGTAAAGCAGTCAAAACTATCACAAATACAAATAACATTTCGCACAAAGCTTACCAAAACTCATCAAAACCATCTCCCCCGGTCCGTGCAAAATTCAGAAAACATCGCATTTACCGAACTAAACTCCCATAAATGCAACACTATACCAAAAGTTACTCCAACAGCTTCATGCAATTCAATGGAGCACTCCAAATTACCGAATTCGTTGACTCTCCTCGCAAAAAAAACCGGACAACAGCCAAACTTACTTGAACCTCCGCGTTTCCTTGTATTCCAACGAGTTCTGTATTATTGTCGGGGTCTGTCTGAGCTGGTTGTTTTACAGGGAGGGATTCAGTAACAATATCGCAATTTATCAAACGAACTACATTGTCGACTCCCCTCACCGTGGAACCTGCTGTCTCCGTACTTTTATCACGGGAAGTTGATGTACAGGTCAGGTAGGTGAAGGCAGAAATGTACATGCTTTCATTTAAACGAGCTTTTGAAAATGATGAGTGTTTGACGTACATTGCGAGTATTATGGAAGAATGACACATACTCGTATGCCTGAGAAGAAGCACAAGTCATAGTTCGTTTTCCCCACTTCCTATATCCACTGTGGGAACTTGGGGCTTCCTTTGACTATAACAGAATCAAACGTAAAATCCTCTGGCCAAGTGCAGAACGGCGGGTGACGCATAACCTTGAATGATATTTTTCTTTAAACATGCCCGTTTCGACACAATCCTTTCATTCACAGCTAAAATCAGGGACGATAATAAACTTGAACTTGTAGTTGTTTCCATATTTAGTGGTGCCGTATGCACCTCTAAATATGTTTACAACTGCAAGTTCAAGTTTCATACCTGTAATATCACTTTTATGAAATCTAACGTTTTCGCTACGGACTAGTAGCGATTCAATGAACTATTTAGTTTGTTTTAACCGTGCTCATTTAAACCATCACAAGACGTCATTTTCTATCGTTCCTTTTACTAAAAACATGTCAAGTTTTAATGATCAATTTCATATTTCTACGAACATTTTTCATACTAATGAATATAATACCTAACCTAACGTACACTCTTACCAACTTTCCCAGTTTAAATAGAACTAAATCAAATATTTAGTTTGAGAACCAGTGTTTTTTATTTTAACCGAATCCAACCCCCAAAAACATCACAGGTGATGCTTTTTATTAAATTTTTCACGAGCTCCATCGCGAATCAAAATTAATTTCACCTTGTTTGCTTCGTTTCGTTATTTGTTTACACGAATTTACTGACGCGTAGTGGCTTTAAATTTTGCAAAAAGTTTAATTAAATGCCCTCCAGACTACAGCGGCTTATTTGCACACATAACTTTTAATAACTAGCGGGTTCATTTTTCCAAAATGAAACTATAAATTTAAATGAACCAACTTTTATTAACATTATGAAAATGTGACTCGAGGATATTGTGTAAAGCGGAACAAAGAGGGTCTAAAAGTGATGGGACAACTTTCTTTACTATCGATTCGAAAATCACGGCTCAAATTTTGATTAATATCGTTTCCGACGTCAAAATTTGTCACATCTCTTCAAGTTTCCAATCTGTCGCTTTGTTCGGGGGAAGCTTCATTAATATTGTTGAAGCCGGGACCCAAACTGGGGTCTAATCAGTCAGCGTCGCAGGCCCACATGATGATCACGAGGACCTCGGGCCATTTTCTTTGTCTCACTTCCAACGCTAATTTGTAGCGAAGTTCTGCGTGAACGCGTCTTTTGTATGGTACAAGATCTAAAATGATTATCATATTTAAACAGAGCGCTGTTGACGATTACCACTTCTTAACGTACACTAAACTAGATCGCAAATTTAAGTACGTATATTGTTAATAAAAACAAACTCATTATTATTTTTATTTTATATATCGTGAAGAACTTTGTATATAATGAGTTATTTTATTTTGAATTTCAACTCGCCTCGTGGTGTGAGTGAGCATTGAATTTCAAGTCGTGGATTTGATTCCCGACCAGTACATTTATACAGTAGATAGGTTCGTATTTAAAATAAAATATCTATTAAATTACTACTAACTGGCTTATACCTCTATAGTACAAGCTTTGCTTACTTAGGGGCAGAATCAAATCAAAACCCCCAGCACCTATTTCGAATAATTGAGTTAATTAGTAACCTATTTCGAATAATTTAGTTAATTAGTTGGACTATTCAATGACGACTATGAATTACGCAACTGAAGAAGATGTAAGATGATGATAATGAGTTTGTTCGTTTCTGTCTATAAGGTGTTGTCTTTTCTAGTTTGGATGATTCCAATCAGTTGTTAACTTTCTTATTATTATTACGTCAGCCTATTTAATATATTGTTTCACTGAAGATAAAAACTTCTACTATTCATCTGTTTTCCCAACTCTAGTACAACATTCAGTCATTTTTATGTCACTCAATATTTTTTTACTATCCCCTCAACTTTAAAATAACCCTCTTAAGCAACGTATTCATTTCAGCTAGAAGACAATGCATAAAGTTGAACTAAAACTAAGTTCTAAGTTTATAGAAACTTGAAAGAGTCTGCACAGAACTAAGTTTGGCGTTTCTTATTCAATTATAAAGTTTTTGAATTGTGAGTAGCTTTAGACAATGTAGTTTCTAAGTTATTACTGGAAATTTATTTGGATTAGTTTTACATTTGAAGAGAGAGATTTGGTTTAGTTTCTTGTTACTTGAACCATCCAGTTAGGCAGAGTACACACAATAAGGAAGACGCCGGGAGGTGTCGGTCGGTCCCGGGGTCCCGCAGGGGAGGCGCCCGGGCCCTCCTTTGATAATTTATTATTGAAACCTCGCCTTTATACCTTCCTTTTGTAATATTGTCGTCTCTCGTAGCTTATTTGTTCCACAATTGTAATTTGTATTTTTTTACTAGTGATTGACTTTTTCGTTGTACTTTTATACTAATTGGTTCTATATGGTATTATAAGTCCTTCATTTACTATTTGACAGTTGCCGCAGCATGTTTTTCTTCACTGGTAAAACCAGTTGTGATAAAAACTTGTACATGTGTATTTGGAAAGTGCTCATAGGTGTAGGTGGGATTTGAACCTACGATCTCATGATTGTGTATTGGATGTTCTAGCTGCTGAGCCACCACGGCCAACCCGCACTGAGCCAGCATAACAAATATTTGTATTGATCACAAAGATATTTGCACTGGGAGGGTATCAAACTCATGATCAACGGCTTCGCAGGCAGACTTAGGTACTACCAACTAAGCCTAATGAAGCCTAAGCCTAAGGCTAGCCTAGTGAAGAAACAACCGTAATATTTCCAATGTACAATCTTTGATTTAGTCATCTTGGTACTTAAAATCAATTCTAATATAAAGTAATAATAACAAAGTACATTAAATGGTTTTATAGACGCAGTTCTTTTCTAAACGCCTTAAGCTAAAGAAGGTTACCTACGCCATAGGTCACCCTAATCTAGTGTCCACCTATTTATTTTATTACTTGGCTTGTACCCTACATACGTTGATACAATTGGTTTACAATCACCAATTGTGTAATTTAAGTTTTTATGCGACAATAAATGTTATAACGTATTATCGCATTCCATATTAATAGATTCAAACAAATAACGGGAATTTTGTTTCAAATATTATCAGAACACAATAATTTGAGTATCTATTTTGAGTATCTACTTAAAGCACCTACTTATATTAAAAATAAACTCAACACAAAACAGGACTTAAACGCGATTTTAATTTAAGTCTTGTTTAATATTTATTATATGAGCTAAAATAGAAAAAGCTTACAAATACAAAAATCTTTATTGTTGTTTGCAGAGATAAGATGATACAAAACATTTTAAAAGTTGACCCATACAAATTGGCCTCTTCTTCTAGAGGCATGCAATATGTTTGGCAAAACAATTTGTTTCAGTTTTAATTTATACAATGAAAAAAAAATAAGTGAATACAATATTAGTCAGCTGATTAAAGTCTTATTCTTCTTCGTCTTCCTGTAACTTCTAGCTTTTATTCAGTTGTGTTATTCAGAGGTGTGTGATCTGATTCTTCATCTTCTATTTATTTCTTGCTTCTATTTGGTTGTGCTATGCATGTGAGATATATGTTTGGTGAACACAATTACGCGAACGTCTTGTGTTGCAGCAGGATGTTGTGATAAAACATCCTTCCTTAAAACCTGTACCTATTATTTGAAGTATGTATTGTAAAAACAAAGACACAAATACGTACTCGTACCGTTCAGAAGACAAATTTTAATAATATCGGAGAACCACTTACGCACAACATAAGCGTCTTTAAGAAACGGTTTCGATGCAAAACCCCTATATTCTTTATCGACTTTTTCATCTCGCAAAGTTATAACATCACAACATTCTCCATTATTTTCTGTCATAAATATTATATTATCGTTTATTTGAAAATTCCCGTTTATGATCGCACGGTATTCGTGTTATTTAGCGCTCCCACCCCGTTTTCTATTGCGATGGGAAATATTTAATAAAAACCGATTTTCTTCGCAATGCTCAGCGATTTTGCCGTTCCGCAGGGCTCGAGTTATTGTTCCTGATGGCCGAAGGATTTTTAGAGCCATCATGGACCCGCGCACCCGGAAATATTGCTCCTAATTTTTGTATTGGATCAGCCATTCTCATGATTCCGTATTTTTACGAATATTGTGCTCCATTACCGGTTCGATGTAAAAATACTACAAAATATTTTACGATTCCATTTATTTCAGCTCATAAAGTACTAGCTATAGACAATGGATTTGCCCGCGGGGTTCTGAATAGCAAATTTTAAACCGACCAAATTTTGCCAATTCTGTTCCAGCGTTTACTTTTTCACACCATTTACTTACATTAGAAGTTTATATTATTGTATTTTCCAGCATGTAGTTTGACACAAAAATTGACAATTAAAAACTTTGCTTTTTATTTTTTGTTATAAAAAAAGTAGATACGTTTTACAGATATTAATTTGTCTACGTTCCGAATTCTCAGCGAATACCCATGAAATCACATAAACCAGACTTATTATAAATTTCTAATCTCATCCTCATGCTTTGGTTGAGCTTTTGGTTTGTCAAAACAATTTAATCACCCAATAGCACTGGTTTTCGCAAATTAGATCTAATTTGATAAAATTTCTAAAAAATTGTAGGTATATTATGTAGTTTTCAAATTACGTATCTTTCACATTAAATATTCTCATATCTCGGTTGTGAATTTGTCGTCATGTCGTTAGTTTAGATAAAGCAATTTGTAGATATGGATTAATCTGTTTCTATAGATTGAAACTCTTTATTGTGACACAGATATTAATATCTGAATCAGTAAGCACTGCTTGGTGAAATAATAACTGGCAAAAATATGATAATTCCTCAAGCAGACTCTGCAAAGAGGCGTTACACTACTAAACAGAAATATTTTAAATAACACAATCGTGTCAGAATTTATATCACTACATTAACGCAAACATGTTTCATTAGCGCGAAATATTCAAAGCAATCTAAATATTAATACACTCAACCTTAATCTTCTACAATGAAAATAATTATTCTAAGCCTGAAACACACGCAGACTAGCAACTAAGTATCATCTTAATCCAATTAAGTGAACTAATAAATAACCCCAAATTTAATTAAACAACTAAACACATCCAATTGAAATTCACGTCTAAAATGAACGGAGAACGAATTTTAGTAAAGCTTAGTTAGCAACGGACTAATCTTATTACACCGAGTATTCGATAGAATCAGGAGTTTATTGAATATTAAACATAGTAACTTTATCAGCTTCAGTTAAAACGGCTAATTCTACTCGTAGTGAAATCTGTCCGATCGTAATAAAGTTTTAGTTGAGTTCGTTTGTACTACTTTGGGAATTCGGTTCTTGTTAATATCAGTTTTGAAAGATTGAACGGTTTTACGCCTCGATATCTACAATTTGTAACGAGTCAATGTTTATTTAATTTTCTCAGAAAAAAGAAATGACATAATACCGTTCAATTTAAATTCACACACTTCAGACACTCAACTAATGTTCATTATAAGCTATAACTACGTCATCCAGATAAATGTATGCAAATTTTATTTTTTTGTTGATATTTATTTAAACACTACACAGATTTTGATAAAATTCATATGAGACTCCTCTGGGGTATAACATTCAGATTAAAATCTAACGGCGTTATATTATAAACTTACACAGCCTACCATGATATTATAATCTCACGCGTTATATTGCAAAATGACAGTGACTGCAATTTTACGGTAGCATAACATATACACTGTACTAATATATTGTAAAAAGTATTACGTTGCGCTGTATGTTTGAAAACAAATTATTCTTATGAACAGAATTCAAGAAAAGGGGAAATTCTCAATTCGTGTGTATGTTTTTTGTATGTATTTATATGTTTCACGATAGCGCCGCCAATTGTGAATCTATTTTAATGGTTCTTTTTTAGTTTGGTAGACCATTGTTAACGGATGATCCCGTATAAATTTAATCGAAATCGGTGAAGTAGTTTTGGAAATATGAACAAAAAACAACAAAAAAATCTTTCGCTACCTTGATGACTTAGTGATTGCATCATATTGTATTAAGTGGTATACCTGATTTTTTTAATATGAGTCGGTTTTTTTAGAGAAAATGAATTATGTCCTATATAATATTACTTTTTAAAATAAAAGCACCTACAATTCAGGTGCGTAAATATAGCTCGTCTGGTACGGAGGGGTCACGGCCGGCAGTCACAGGGGGCCGTCGCAAAGGGGACATTCCACGTCGCGAACCAATAGGCCTTTTATCTGTAATGGCCCTTACGGCTAGATGTTTAAGGTAATGATTGGTTTTGATTTCACCTTTATTCCAGGACAAAGAGAGAGCTTCAAAGACGTCGCTGCTTTTCTTAATTAGGAGAGTGTTTTTGTTGGAAATAAAACTGAGGGAAACGGTGGTCCTTGTGTCTTATAAGGATTTAGTCTGGTTTACGAGTTTTGTATATTCTTTCATTGAAACGTTTTTGTATGTTGTTTTGTAAGTAGTAATTAGATGTTGGTTATGTCATGTGAATATAAATATGTCGCAGCCAACTAGCTTAATTCCGTTCAATTAACAGCCTTGACTGTTTTTTTTAATATTGGTGGACATTTCACACACGACACCATCTGATTCCAAATTAAGCAAAGCGTGTACTAGGGCAGCCGTATGTTTATAATATATATGACGACTGAATATCACTCAGGCTGCTAGTTAAACGGCGCTGTTTAGTAAAAGAGCTAAGCTTTTAATTAAACGGCTGATTGAGCTAATTGGGTAAGATATTTACTTACACCATAAGCAGATGACCTTTTGTATTCGCTGTTGCAACTCGAGGTTTTCTCTTTTAAAAAGAACGTCAAAGCCATAACCCACCGTACTATGAAGTTTCTTGGAATTCCTGATTTTCTTGAAACACGTCGGTTTATTACGGAAAATTACTGTTAAATACAGACAAACTTTTACATCTGCCACTGAAAAAAATACTCGGAGGTGTTTATTACTATTATGATCACTGACTAAGACTAAAATGGAAAAGATGTTTTTCTCAATGTAAGTTTTTGTTCAACGCACATGTTTAAAGCACGTAGTTTGAGCTATTCACTGAAGCTCCTGATCCAATTAAGTCGGGAGTGTTTTTAATTCAGAAAATTAAATCACAAGCTCATTTACGAGCCCCGAAAGATACAACATCTAAAAGCTTTCAGCACAAAAGTCTGAGAAAGCCTGAAAAACATTAAGTAAGGCACATAATGAAGTAATTGTAAGGACCGGATTCATTACCTAGCATTGACCTCCTGTTTACGAGCCCCGAAAACGCAAAACACAAGAGAACGTAGAAAAATAAACTTTAGGTGTCTGAGAATAGAGTTCGAGGCGACAGCAGACGACGATTCTGTGAAAATGTAAATAATTTCAGGGATGGAATAAATAATGTAAAATACCCCAAGTTGGCCGGTGAAATTTAATTCCGTTGCGCTTAATAGCAATCCTTGGGACTTAGAGAGGATCGGTTCTTAAATAAATCCTGATCAAATTAGGATAAAAATAAGCATTCCGAAATTTTCGCTTCCGAAACAGATATTGCGTAACGTAAACGTAATTTTAACTGGCAACCTGGTCGGTTAACTGGACCGTGTAAATACGGCTTGATTTCCTTTTAATGGAAAAGGCACAAGAAATTAAATTCGTTTGATGAAAGGAAGAAGCAAAGTAACCCTTCGGAGCATTAAATCGTCTACCTTAATTCTACCCCTGAATGGGAGAAGCCTTAGAACTTGTGTGGACTATGAAATAATGGGGTGGGGTTAAGGTGGGTTAGCGAGACGAGGAACTATGTGGTATTAGATACTTCTCAATTGGGAAAAGCAGACTCCGCTTGGGGAAATGCCATTTGCTAGTAGATAAAAAAATATGTTACAACCGCCTTCTCGTCTTACAAAGTCTTCTCGTGACCACGGCGGTTATAACGCTGCCGAAACGTCGAGATATTTAAACAATGAATTAAATCGTGTTTACGTTCTGTAGATACATTATAAGCATTAAGTATATCTGTAGCTGTATAGTTGGCGTATTCTGCAACAGTAGTACTGTGTGACACCAAAATTTTAATTTATAAATTTTAATTCTGTCAGCAATCCCTATGCTTTTTTTCAAGTAAAACTTGTTTTGGTGCTTTACAGAAAAAAATATAAGAGTAGATTTTTTACGATGCGCGCGCTTGCCGTCACGGAAAACCGACACTCAGAAGTTAGGTAGACAAAATTTTAGTGAAAACTATAACTAACTTCAGTTTAACACATCTTGCGTTGAAGACATTATTTATTCTTCGGTTGAAGTTAAGACTTCTAAGCATGAAGAATAAAGAATTAATAATTCATTTATTTACATATGTTGTTATACAAGGATGTTAACAAAAACATATGAATAAATACCTCATTCCATCTTTCGGCAAGAAAAATAGTATCAGCTTCCTGCCTGCGTACATAAGTACTAGCAGTTCTGTTCTTTATTTTCTTTAGTAATAAGTATCGCTTTCCGCTGTAACTCCGACAGACGCTCAAAGGAGGCACTGTATAAAATAAAAGGCTCCCATCAAAACCCAGGTCACGTCGAGCTCGTTTTGAGTAGCCCGCTCCGCACAATATTAGGCCGAAATGGCAAGCGGTTTTTTAACTTATTATTGCCCTGAAAACCCATTTTGTCTGTTCCTGTAATAAAACGAGGCCTTTTATGGTACAATTATGGGATGTTATTAGATTGCGCAAGTTTCTCTCGTCCCAAACGCGGGTATTGATCGATGGAGTCCCGTAATTCAATAACGCTTTCTTTGTTTGAGGAATAGTTCGATCATTACATTTGTAATCGGGAAACTAAATTTGAAAGACATAATACTATTAAAATAACTACAGTTCAAAAAAAATAAAAGGTTCTGAAAAAAAAAATCTATTTATGAAAATAAAGTTTGAAGTTAACTTTTAACGGATCGGAATGAAACAAAATTATTAAATTAAATATATAATAAAATTAATTAAACAATGATTAAATTTTCTTCGAAAAAATATATACGGTCGAATTAAGAAACCCCTTTTTTTTTTAGTCGGTTTAAAACAATAACCGAATTCATTTAATTTCAATCTAAATTAGGACACCTGACTAAATTTCATAAGAAGCTATGACTAAGTCGACATGATAAATGAAAGTAAATTTTCGTTTTTGTCCATATTTCAAAAACTTACACACCGATTTCGGTACAGTGTTTAACCACCTCTGAATTATAGTCTACCAAACCACAGATTATTGAATTTCAGTAATCTGTGTGCCAAACAATAAAAATCAATAATACATCTTAGGGTGACGAGTACAGTGTTAAGGCGGCGCGATCGCGGCGCGAACTGGCACCCGTTCAATGCTATTTTACATTATTCCAGTCCAGCGATCGAATCCAGCGCTGGATTGCTTACTGGAAAAATGTAAACCGGCACTGGAAAGCAATGAATCCAGTTAGCATTCTAGTCTGCCGGTTTACATTTTTCCAGTTAGGTAGCAATCTATCGCTGGACTCGATCGCTGGACTGGAATAATGTAAACCGGGCATTATGTCAAGCCTGTCGCGGTCTCCAGTCCCAGTCTCGTGTCGCGGTCTCAGCGCGAACCTGCACCTTTAGGTAATTTATTAAGGATTTGAACTCTTCATGTTCTTAAAAGTTGCGTGTCACGTGACACGCAGCTATTCCATATAACAGGATACATTGGGCACGCATGCTGTTTACCATCAGGCACGTGTCCTGATCGTCTCGTCACTCTTTCGTATAAAAAGTATAGTCTACACACTTCTTAGTTTTTTTTTAACTTTTATAGGTTTACACTTGACCGCCATCTCGCCTGATGTTAAACGATGATGCGGTCCAAGATGGAGCGATAGTTTACGTTTACTGACGTATTAAAGACGACGCTACACACAAAAGAAAAAGAAAACTTTTACTCCGAAAAATACAAATGATTTTCGGCAATCGTCGAAACTCAGTACTCCAGAAGTCTCACATAAAGCCATTACAACAAAGCGAGTACGAGCCGAGAGCAATCTCGTTACCTCTCCGGAAATTAATGTTTCCTTTCGATAAAATTTTCGAGATATTATTATTGTACCTCAAAACATATACTAACGCTTGTCAAAGGGAACATAACACGTGTTTTTTTACAATCATCTCAATGTAAAAGCGAGGAAAAACATTTTTTTTATCAGACTGTCTCATTATATGGACAATGACGGTAATGACACTAATATAATACTGTGATTTATAAATACCATTCGTCAACGGAAGTTTTTGAAGGTGAAACATTAATAAGAACGAAAAAAAATATTAATTATTAAATCAAGCGCGTTTTGAGAAAAAAAACTAAATGTCCCGGTGAACCGACTCATTTGGAAATAGATACTCGTATTAATCGACGGATTGCTATTACAAATTTTTTGTTTTGTTTTTTTGACAACTGATACGTTTACACTTTTTGACGTGACAACGTCTTATAAATTGGTTTGCCGGGTGACACTTCAAGAAACTGCGTTACGCTCCGCTCACGTTATGCGCTCACAACGAGAGCGAGTGAGAGGCACGCGTCCCTTCCACTCGGGCATGGTTAGCCCGCCTAAGAGCGAGAGAGACAGACATAAAAAGTGAACGCGCGTCCCTTCCGTAAAATTATTTTACCACTCAAAGTCGTTGTCACGTGAAACTTTCGCCCGTATACCGACTTTACAGGCAACCAATTTTTTTACTTTTTAAACGGTTTTTTTTTATTTCTCAAACGTAATTATTGTCAAACGTAATTGGAGTCCCACCTCTTCGTTCTAAATGATGGCGTTTTAAAATTTAGATAGACAAAAAAAAGGTGATAATGCAGATCACACACACACACTCTCCAAAATGCATTCGATAAAACCGATAAGGTCGCACCTTCTGTTCAAGCACTAGAGCACTAACATTACCTGAGATATAAGGTGATTTATATGCATTGTATACCTTGTAAATTTTCTACATGATAGAATTCCTAGATAAAAAGGTAAGTATAAGGTAGTAAAAAATAAATGCCAGTCGAATTTAACCTCTTCCTTTTTCTAAGTCGGATAAAAACGTTTTTCAATATGACATTCGAATAAAGCGACAAATACCGTCCATGAACTGGAGTTCGCCGTTCGAATGCGTCCTCATGTAAATCGGGCTTTGCTGTAAGTAGTTAAGTCTTCAATGTATTTAGGGGTACGCAGAAAACTTATACTAAACTGGAAAGGTCTCAAGCAACTTTTACAACTAAAAACAAATGATTTTTATAAATTATTACAAAAAATAATCCGACTTTAACAAAAAAGCCCTCAGACGTGAAAATTACATTATTATAAGTACTCATCCCACTCATCTATTTGAAGTCGGTGCCAGCCAAGTGAAAAAGCTAGTAGATACTATGAAGTTACGGCTGGTGCAGTCGGGAGAACAGCGACTGCCGATCTGGAGTCGCGGATTGAAATCCCACGCGCACCACTGTCTTTTCTGTGTTACGCACTGTGTCCCTAATGCGGCTAACTTAAAAACAGTGAAGGAAGCCATCGTGAGGAAACCGACATGAACCTAGAAACTTTCGAAGTAATGTGTCATCCACCAACCCGCTTTGGTTCAGCGTGGTGCATAATGACCTTGACTCTCCTTGCGAAAGAAAGCTCCGTACGTGAGATGATTTATATCTAAGCCCTGTGTTTAATCTGTGAACATGTCTCTTCAAACCGGAACGTAGTGATGTTTGTACACTGCTATTTGCCAGTGGAATAACTGTTAAAGGTGTGCTATTTCTTCAGGCGGGCTCTGCAAAGAGTATTATACATTTTAGTAACCACTACAATATAATATCGATTATCCTTTCGCCAAAGTGTAGTTAGTCTGCATAATGCTGTTGAATATTATGAACATATTACGTTGTCGGTTTGTCTATCTGCTTAGTTTTAGTTGGAGTTGTACCAAAACTTCTAAGTGCTTTAACATTACCTTCACAGGTATTACGTAACTACTCAGTTAAGCTTGCTTTAGGTTTCAAAACTTGTATTCAGAACTGTTCATCGTGGATATCGAGTACGTGTTTGAGTGAGTTTAGCCTTTATCGCGTTGAAAATTGAGCTCAAAATGTGTAGTTTTAAATAAAGTTGATTGATGTTGTTCACGTGGAATACGAATATGTTTCTTCTTAAATCACGCTCCATCGTGGACCGCAACGTCGCTTAACATCGCGTTGTAGTGGGTGAACTATTTGCAGAGTCCGCTTGGGGACCACCTTTGCACGTTATTCTACCGCTAAGCAGTAATGTGCAAATATCACTGTGGTTAGCTGTGAAGGGAAATGTTTCCAGAGAAATAGCAGGGCATAGACATGGATCATCTTATAACTCTGGGTGATGAGCGCAGTGCAGTGATCGGTAATGACTATTCATGTTCGAAAAGTTGTGTGTCACTGTAGCTTAGTTATGGCCATGCTGGGTTCGACCATCAAGTAATGCAAATGGCGAGTTGGAGGTCATGTATAATAAGTATGTATTTAAAAACTTTAAACATAAAGGTTAAAATTAACATATATATTTAGTGAGTTTAGAAAAATAGAAAAATACCACCCTGAGGATTTATCAATTTTCAATTTTTGGAATACTATGTACTGTTTCAGATGATAATCTATAAGCGTTCCAAATTTAAAGTCGCTCTCTTCAATAGCCACGAAGTGCCGGACTTATAGGCTGTGTCCTCCAGGCGTCATCGCGGATGCCGTCGTAACGCGTCACTGCTCGCTATGTTATGCGAGTAAGCTCCGATAGTACGATACCACTTGACAGAGTGTAGCACTCTGTCTGTATAGGCTTGTTCGCATTAGGCTAGTAATTTAGCCTAGTGGCGAGTAATTTGGCAACTAAACGTGTATGAACAGTGAAAATTTTGTCGAGTAGTTTAGGAAGTGATTTAGTCGAGTCAATCCATTTTGTTCTATTTTCAACGGGCGAGTAGCACCCCCCACCACGCGTTCGTTGCGAGCGGTGCGCTCATTGGCTCGCCGATTAAACAGGTTCGAACTTGTCGAATTAGTCTGAAGAGAAAAATAACTTCAAACAATTTTCCAAATACGAAATTGTCTGTGGAATAACTTGTTTTATTGATCACACAAATTTCCTCATTCACCTCTTCTAAAATAGCCATTACGATTCGACAAGATTAGCTTATTCATTCATTTATTTTATTGCGTTGTAGGATCTTCATGTTGCGAAACGCTACTCACTTGTGAACTGTACTACACGGTGCGAACGATTTTTGAATAGTAGCGAGTATTTTAGCTACTAAATTAATCTCTACTAGACTAATTTGCTGGCCTAATGCGAACAAGCCTTAAGTATGAATGAGTCAGATAGCTCGATCTTAGCTAGGACTTACGAGCTAGAATCGTAGCTAGAAATCTTTTTTCAGCTATAGGCTGTATGCTAATTAGCGTAAATATATGAAGCCTAAAGCCTGCGATTTCATGCTAACCCAAAAGTCCGTTAGATAGTAGGGGCACTCACCTCCAGATACTGTTTAAGTCAGTTAGAAAAAAAATATTGCTCCGTTTAGAAATTCTAGTGAGAATGAACACACATATCAAATCTATCAGTACCCATACGAATATACTCAAAATTAAAACCATACGGTTTGAATCCACTTTCTTCATACATACAGCCTCAGAGTGGAATAAGTAGCCGGCCACACTGTTCTCCGATCATAGTGAATAGATACTTTTTTCTTGGTCAACGTGCGTCATCTTTGACCACACCGTCAACACAATCAAGTAGTTGGTGGTTAAACGCGGTCCTATTAGAAATTAAAAAAATCACGTGTATCACATTATCACATTTTCACGTAATATGAGTAATTTATCGGTCTGATGTATGCGGTATCTTACAAAGGGATATACGAAAACAGCAAGTACAATCCACCTGCAGATTTAAGTGGAAAAATAAGTATCCATTGATCCACTGGTGGATTTAAGAGGAAAAAGAAGTATCCATGGATCCACCGGTAGATTCAATAGGAGATAAAAGTATCTACGGATCTACATGTGACCCTAGCTGTAGTACAAGTGGAGGTACCCAAATAAGGTGCAATTAAGACTTAAAATTGCGTAATATTTCTGAATGGCGTAATCAAAAGCCGTGCTGATCAGTGAATAAAACGTCCGGTTCTCAAACGTGAGGTCATACATTTGATTTCAAATTGCAGATGTATGTACAAGAGTTTCATTACCACAAGTTTAATGATGAAGAGAAACATCGCATAGAAACAAGCATGCTCCAAGAAAATTTTGAGATCTGGCGACATCCTCAGAAGACCAGCGTAGTGGTCTGTCTGCCAGCTTAACTATCATCTTGAGAAAACGTTTCAAATACCAGAAGTGGAACCATAACGTGGGCTTAACATTTTTTAAAATTGAACTGAAACCTATTTGAAACGTCATACATTGTAGACATGGCATTTACATAATTATATTCAAAAGAAAGCGACGAAATTCAACAGGCAAAAAGATTAGCCCACAACAGTGAACTCCCCAAAAACCAACATAGGACAAAAAAATCCAGAAGCCAAATACTTGTCACCAATAAGAATAACAAACACCATAATCGCACAAACACCGGAAAAACAACTTCGGCGATAAAATTATCATCTAAACCGAACGGAAGAGAGAAAAAAAACGGTGGAAAATTTCGGGAAAAAAACAACAAAGTAATTCGTCATCGACAAATAAGCCCCGTACAAAATGAATAATCGGGCATTACGGGCGGGACGTTTTATTCCCGTATTTATTCTGTACGTTGCCAATAAAAACATTTCCATACTTCGTGTTTTAGAGAAGGAATCATCTGTATGATATTTCTCAATATATTGAATCGGTTTTTTATCGGATACACTTCGGAGAGTGTGCGACTGATTTGTGCGATCTAATACCACCTTGCCCTTTTTTCTATCGGAATTCTCGTAGCTCGAAAAAGCGACATCGTTTCATGGTTGATGTTCCAACGACGCGAACGAAGAGATTGGACTCTACTTTTGTGATAAGAACGTCTAGGCTGTGGAATACGTTGCCTGAGAGGGTTTTTCCCTATAGTTACAATCTTTGTGTCTTCAAATCGAGAGTGAATCGGTTTCTTCTAGGTAAACACTTAACTAAAAAAAAAACACGTTTGTGATAAGAACGTCTATGTTATGGAATGCGTTGCCTGAGTGGGGTTTCCCCGATAGTTATAATCTTGGTGTCTTCAAGTTGAGAATTAATCGGTTTTTTCTTATTAACATCAGGCGAGATGGTCAGGTGAAAACCTATTTTAGTTAAAAAAAGGAAAAGGTAAAAACAAATTTTTAGCTTTTATGAATATAAAAGCTAAAAATTTGTTTACTCGTCTCCAACCGCAAATAGGGACCATGGGATGACGATATATGAAAGACCACAAACTTACGTGGCTCGGTGACGAAAAGTAAAACTAATAATGATAATTTATTAACATTACAGAATACTAAAGTGGCGGTGCTTTTCAGTGACAAATTTCGAAATTGTCACTACTCAAATTTAATCCTACTTATATAAAAAATGCGAAAGTTCGGATGTTTTTTGCTCTCAATCACGTCGAAACGTCTGAACGAATCGGGCTGAAATATAAAACACAGTTATGTTATAGTCTGGAATAACACATAGGCTACTTTTTATCACGCGAAAATGAAGGGAACGACTACTTTTTTTGATCACGCGAAATTTTGTCAGACGGGATGAAGTGAACTACGCGGGTAAAGCCGAAAGCGCTGCTAGTAAAAACAAAGCGCAATTTTGACATATTTGCTGACGAAACAATAAAAAAATTGACATATTTTGTCAGACGGGATAAATCCTCAATGGACGCGATACATGTTATCTTTTTAGGTAGTACGAACAATCTTAACTTGACCTAAAAAAACTGTGTTAGCATTCTGTAGTACAATCTTTATTAAAAAAATAGTTTGACTTCAGGTCATCGCACTGTTTTAGTTTTTGGGTTTGTAACTGCTAAAGCCACAATGAGTCTAACTTAAGAATAAATAGCCTATCGTATCTACCTGTGTTTGCGCTATCACAAAACAAAGGTATGGGGGTCGATCGGCTCTTGGGTCATACGGATCATTTTAATTTTAACACATTCGTATTGCACTAGTGGGCCTCTGTACAGAGTCCGCCTGGACACTCAATATTGTAATATTTATTGTGTCTTTTGCTACAAAGATACCTTTGCCAGTTATTCTACTACAAAGAAGTAAAGTACAAATATTACTGGGTTTGGAATTTGTATGACAATAAGTTTGTTTATAAAATTATTTAAGTATTGTATGAGTGTATGACTCCCATAGCATAAGCTTTGCTTAATTTGGATCGGGTTAGTGATACTGAAGCATATATTTATTATATATATACTAGTTGCGCCTTGTGGTTTTACCTGCGCAGTTCCGTTTAATAATTATAATTTTTCCAAATAGAAAAATCGCGTCATTTTGCCGTATGACCAAAAATAAACTATGTGCTATTCTAGACTATAATATATCTTTATTCAAATGACAATTCGACCCGTTCAGATATTACGACGTGATTGAGCAACAAACATCTATACACATAAGAGAACATTGATATTTTTAAGAATATCATTAGCTATCTGCCTCACATAATACAATCTTTGCTTAATTCGGATTTAGCAGTTTTTGGCCACATATATGTTTCGTGTAATTACCAAAAAACACAGTTAATTCTTTAAGAATTTACATACATGCGTTGCGAAGTTGCCAATAAAACCATTTTCATACGCCGTGTTTTAACAGTAGCGAAAGTGAACGCCTGAGAACAGAGAATAATAATCAATACAGAGGCGCCCCGCTAACGGTGGTGCCCCGTCGGCGCAGGTACACCCCCCAACCCCCTCGTCTCACCCTCCCCTACAGGGGCCATAGACTAGACAGATAGACGAGAGAATCGGTATGTAGCGTTCAAAAATAGATACGCACTTGATAACAGACGGATATACTTTGTGAGGCTTCAACGTTAACAAGCATAGCGTGTTTCGCCTTTTGCATTTTATACAACATCTTATACCTTCAAACGACCAATTTTTGTAGGTATATATATATAATCTGAATCTCGGAAACGGCTCTAACGATTTTCATGAAATTATGTATACAGGGGGCTTCGGGGACGATAAATCGATCTAGCTAGGTTTTATTTTTTAAAAACATCATTTTATGCACGTTTTTAGACAATTAAATACTCCTACAATGTCATTAGAATACGGTTACACTCGGGACTTTTCTTTGAGTTCTTTTTTTCTGAGAAAATCTTATATTTAGATCCTTTAATACACGCATTTAATTCGTATCGAAGTAGGTCCAAGTAAGTCATCACTACGTAATTCGTACCTGCCTTAATATCATTTAAAAAAACCGAGCAAAGCTCGATCAACCAGGTACTTGTTTTTGAATACGGAAATGTTGTGCTTTGAAACTAACTCGTATCGGCGTATAACCGGTGGCTTAACGTTTTTTTTGAACTGAAAACTTCTTTGGGCGCGCCTAGACATAATTTTCGTCTGCTGTGAATTGAAATCTAGCGTCACAGTCGGGCATGAAAATAGCTTTTCGGGTAAACTCGGGATGCTAGAGCGAGAAAGGAAATATAGTCCCTGTGTACCTGTGTTTATTATATTTATGTCTTTTTTATCGCGACATTAACTTTTAGGTACTTACCACATTAATTGAACTTGTCACGAAATATTAAATGTGCATTTCACATCCATTGCAAAAGATTTTTAGTTGTAATATATTCGTATTACTGTTTAATCACAGCACTTACACATACACTATAAACACAAAATATTTCTGCATTTTTAGCAAGATACCTATAAAATAAATAAATAGCAAAAACTATAAAATTTGCTAGTGAAACGCTATTTCCGACCTGCGTAATTTTTTTTTTAATATATTCTTGGCCATTAATACACTAGCCATTCAGCTGCAATGTTATTCTTGTGTTGCTGTGCTTACTATTTACTTATATTCTAATTTTCAATTTCCAAAAAAATAATATTTTTAATTATTAAAATTATTTAGTGGTTTTTTAAATATAAGTATTTCTTATTTTAGTACTCATTTCTACCGAGCGGTCTTAAGCGCACACATTACTTTTGAGTACATCACAGAAATCAATAACTTTAACGGGATTCATCCCGTTAAAGTTATTGATTTCTTGACTAATGATTTCAAGGACATTTATTACGCTTAAATCAACGTGGTCTATGCCCACCGCGACTTTCTCCAACTTGATGACTCTGTCCGAGTCTGAGTCCAAGTTGAGGGAACAAAAATAGGACTGCTTATGTTTGAGATATACGATGACTAGTAACGTCTATTCGAAACAGTTTTCATTCGAAAAACCATTTCACAATTTAATACCTCAAAGCAATAACCAGAGACTATGTAGTTGAACAAAACAGACATTTGATCTTAAGCTTAGATAAAACCGTATAAAACTTTGTTCGGAATCTATAAAACATCGGTGCTACGCTTTTGTCGAACAAGCAATAACGTCCAAGCCGTTTGATGCACCGAATTCGTGCCGTAAAACGAATTTACTCGTAAGTCCATTTTCAAATGCGCTTAAGAGCTTTACAAAGTAACCTTTTTGATGCTTAATACAGGTGACTACATCTACCTGAGGCAACTTTATGCCACGACAAAAGGACTCATAAGAATAAGTAAATACTTGGGGCGTATGTGCAACATCATCTCTAAATGTTCCCACTGCTGTTACTCGGGGCCTTCTTTTGCAAGACCTTAATCCGTCACCTTGGCTCACGCGGGTTATTGAAAGATTTTGATGGACTAGTCGGTTTCCTCTCAATGTTTTCTTTCACCGTTTATAAGTTAGCGGCATTACGCATATGGCATCAAATATACAGTGGTGCGCGTAGGATTTGAGTCAGGGGCTTCCGATCGGAAGTGGCCGTTCTCCTGGCTAGATCAACCGTAACTTCTAGACCAACCGTAACTTACTCTACGCATAATTAGTTGTTAGTTGATTAATAAATGTGAAATCGTGGACACAGACAGTTAGAACCGTCTACAAATTAAAGGTCTGACAGCATACTGTTAAATGAGGAATGAGCTATGTTCAGAGGTTTTCTGTGGGATCATATAAAAAACGAAGTCATCCGTCAGAAGCCCGCAGTTATAGACATAGCTCAACGTACTTTGCTAGTACTACTGAAGTGTGGCATATCTTAAAGTACAGACCGCGAATCGGCAAATAAAGCGTAGACACACTAGATAAATAAATAAATAAATAAATAAATAAATAAATATTGGTGGACAATTCAGATAGAGTGACGATATACTTCGAGCAGCAAACAGCTGCTGGAAAAGAAAAGCCTGATCGATCATAGTGTTCCACTAGTCAATCCCTTTCATTTGAAACACATATGTTTGAAGTTGTGTAAAAATAAAATATGAATAAATAATAAATAAATAAATATTGGTGGACAATTCACACACAACACCATCTGACCCCAAACTAAGCAAAGCTTGTGTGATGGCAGCCAGATAGCTGATATAATACTTATATAGTTTTAAATACATACTTATTATACATAGAAACACCCAGACACAGTGCAAACATTTGAATTCATCACACAAATATTTGCACTGGGAGAGGATCGAACCCACGACCCTCGGCTTCGCAGGCAGAGCTACTACCAACTAAGCCACTAGGGCAGTCAAAATGAAAATGAACTCAATCCGCCATTTTGTAACGGCGGCCATCTTGCACTCTTTTCTGTCAAACATACAAAGACACGTCAGACATATAATACGCTGTTATTTTAGACAGAGTAAAAACACGCAATACGTATCATCACCACTGTTCATATTTCCTTAATTTTCCGTAATCGAGTTATGTAAAATCCCAAGCCAAACACTGACTACCTGTATTTACGCCAAGTGCTCCAAACTCCACGCTTGCAGAGTTGCAAGCGTCAAGAGTAATTCTCCCCACTTGTTTTTCCAACTCGCACTGTTATTGTTGATGATGGTAATGTTGTTTGCTCTCTCAGTTTTAAGAGTACAATGGCATATTTTAACGAGAACTCTGTTTTCTCGTCTGATGCTTTTGTACCGTTTCCGTTGAGTATTAGGGTTTGTTTTAGGGCGCGTTAGAGATAGGCAGGTTATCTTTTATAAAATTCCCTTCCAATGTCTAGTATTCACTAAAAAAAAAAATGGTTGCCTGTAAAGTCGGTATACGGGCGAAAGTTTTACGTGACAACGACTTTGAGTGGTAAAATAATTTTACGGAAGGGACGCGTGCCTTTCACTTTTTATGTCTGTCTCTCTCGCTCTTAGGCGGGCTAACCATGCCCGAGTGGAAGGGACGCGTGCCTCTCACTTGCTCTCGTTGTGAGCGCATAACGTGAGCGGAGCGTAACGCAGTTTCTTGAAGTGTCACCCGGCAAACCAATTTATAAGACGTTGTCACGTCAAAAAAAAATGTACGAAAATAACTATAATAAAAAGCTGTTTACGTTTTGCTATTAACATGTTTTAAATTACTTAAAATTCAGCAACACTACAGACTCAAAGGTAAAATGTAAACGTCAGTGTAAATGTAATGTAGACGTAATGTAAATGTAATTTGAATGTAATGTGAATGTGATACAAATATAATGTGAATGTAATGTGAATGTAATGTGAATGTAATGTGAATGTAATGTGAATGTAATGTGAATGTAATGTGAATGTAATGTGAATGTAATGTGAATGTAATGTGAATGTAATGTGAATGTAATGTGAATGTAATGTGAATGTAATGTGAATGTAATGTGAATGTAATGTGAATGTAATGTGAATGTAATGTGAATGTAATGTGAATGTAATGTGAATGTAATGTGAATGTAATGTGAATGTAATGTGAATGTAATGTGAATGTAATGTGAATGTAATGTGAATGTAATGTGAATGTAATGTGAATGTAATGTGAATGTAATGTGAATGTAATGTGAATGTAATGTGAATGTAATGTGAATGTAATGTGAATGTAATGTGAATGTAATGTGAATGTAATGTGTATGTAATGTGAATGTAATGAGTATATTACTGACTCTCTCCTACAAATATTATAACCGTAAGTACTAGTATTACAGAAATGCGAAAGTCTAAACTACGCAGGTGAAACCGCAAGGCACTGCAAGTGTATTAATAATAAAAGCTGCCAAGTGCAAGTCGGACTCGCCCATGAAGGGTTCCGTAGCAGCAAGTAACATAATGCATAGTTCTTGTAGTTCGTTTAATCACCTGCCACCGTTATTAGTATCGAGCAAGAAACGGTAAAAAAAAAACAAGTTTAGTATTTGTTCTTATAGTTCCAATAAAAATACATCATCTGTGAAAATTTCAACTGTCTAGCTATCACCGTTCTTGAGATACAGCCTGGTGATAGAGGGACGGACAGCGAAGTCTCAGTAATAGGTCCCGTTTTTACCCTTCGGATAAAGGCTTTGGATAAAAAACATGAACCCAAATATGCGTGGCGTGTAATGTCCTTTAATATAGTAAGAATCATCATTATCATCATCATCAGCTCGTGTTCGTCCACTGCTGGACATAGGCCTCTCCTATAATACGCCACTCAGCCCGATCCTCGGTCTTACGCTTCCAACCGCCACCAGCTGTAGCTAATATAGTAAGAATAGTAGACGAAAAATAGTAGAAGTATATTATTTATAGTAAGAAACATAACAAAAACATTTAGCTTCAACAGATGCAAAAGTTTTTTTAGCAAAAAGTTTCTAGTACAGATGAGCACACTTTAAACGATCCTCCTTTGATTCTCCTCGTTAAAACTTTCCTCTATTTATTTTTATTTTATTTTTTAAGCCTCAGCGAACATGAAAGGCTCATTCAGCTGAGTTTTATTAGGATCCTGTATCAGGTGCAATCGATAATCGAAACACTTCTCTTTTTATCCAAAACAGAGATACGTGACCGTTGCAAAATCGACTTTATCTGTGTTCGTTCACAGTTCAGAAAAGGTTGTAAATGTTTTTGCGGCTGCCGGAAGAGTACAAGTTGGTTTAATTAATCATCCATCGGATCGGAAAATTGAGCAGATGGTTTCGATCACAATATCGTCTAAAAAGTTCAAACCTCGGCAAAGATTTTGAGAGAACTCGTCAGTTTATTCTCCGTCTCACCTTTTTAAATACTTCGCGGTTTTTGGACCGAAAATATCAGAATGATTGATGACTCGATGAGAACGTTGACGTGTACAAATATTTTAGATACTACAAATACATATCGATACCTTAATTTGCAAAACGAATAACTTCATAGTAGCAAATTTTGCAGAGGCCACTAAAAACTTAATAAAAAAAATAATTAAAGCATCAAAAGAAAAAAAAAACATCTCTTTGGAAATTGTGTTTCTTACTAAATAATAAACACTTAAAATAATGAAAACACCAGTTACGCAATAGATTTTAGTGGTGATTTAGTGTGACCCCCTGTGAAATTTGCTACTATGGAGTTATTCGTTTTGCAAATTAAGGTATCGATATGTAATCCTACTGAACATTATAAATGACAAAGTTTTGATGTTTGATGCTCAATTATGTCAGAACGGTTCAAGAGATTTGATTAAATATATAACACAATCACATATGGCATATGTTATTAACATACTTTATAATATATGCCATAGCATAGAGTATAGACTAGCACATAGGCTCCTTTTTCGCGGGAAAATAACCAAAACGGGATATATGAGAGTTATTATACTGCAGGGCTATGCTAGCAAATAAATAAACTTCTTCAAATAGATGAGTGAGTATTTGTTTTTGTGGCGAATTAACTTTGTGGCGAATCGCCTATAACCCAGTATAACTTGTAATAATGATATTAATTTGTTTTTCGCTTTTGAGTGCCTATTTGTGGTTTTGAAGTCAGTTTATTTTATTGTACTAAAATAGTTTATTTTACCCTTTTTAGTGCAAAACAAATTTTTGTAAACGCATTTACCCAATTTCGTAGTGACAAGTTCGAGTTTCATAACTTTTATTGCGTCATCCAGAAAATTGTATGCAAAGTTTAGTTTTTGGTTCATATTTCAAAAACCACTTGACTGATTTCGATAACATTTATATGGGATCATTTGAGAAACATACCCATCCGAACATAAAAAGAAATTTTATAATCGGTACGGGGGTTCTCGAGAAATCAGGTAACATACATACATAAAAAAAACATAGGGGTTGAATTGATAACATCCTCCTTTTTCTTAAGTCGGTTAAAAAGTGAATTATTCCTAGGCTCCATCGTGTACTTTCGTTATACTTTCAGGTATACTCGTAATCAGCTCACATTTTATTTCAAATTTTAATAATAAAAAAACAAATAAAGATATTGAAATAAAAATGAACGGTTTACTAAGAATAGTCACACAAAAAAGATTACATAAAAAAAGAGCGACGGAAGCAAAGAGTTTACATATTATTCTTTATCTAAGGACGAAAGATTTAGGTAGGATTGATTGTGCCTGTGAGTGTCTATTATTACTAAGTAGATTTAGTGTGAAGAAACGGATTTTGTCTTCTGCGGAAGTTAAATTAGTTTGTTGATTGCTTCGAGAACAATGCGGTTTTAGCTTTAAGGTAAGTATCCGATGAATTTATCGGTTAAATAACTTATTGAGCGTCGGAATTTGTGGTTTCTAGTATTAATTAAATTGGACGATTTCGTAGAATTTATTGTGGTATTACCCCTCAGAATGAAGTTGAAGTCTAATTAATTACAATTCACACCTGGAGATCCCACGAACTAAAAACAATGTTTAGTATAATTTTTCTGAGACTTGAATAAGTATTTAGATTTTATTGCTTTTACTGATTTACTTTTATACTTTTGTGATAAGAACATCTATGCTGCGTTGCCTGAGTGGATTCTTTTAAACCTACAAAATATTAAAAAAAAAGCGGGCACGGGAACTATGAGGGTAAAACCGTGGGGTACTATTAACACTCACTATTTATGAGGTTCTTATCAAAGTAAATTGTCTATGTGTGTTCTGTACTTCCGTTTATTATTTGTTGAACATAAACAAAATTTTAATATACCCTCTCGGATTTGTAATCTGTACAACATTCTACTAGTCAAACCCTTTCATTTGAAACCCATATTATAAATAAACAAATAAATGTTAATAGACAATTTACACACAACACCATCACCACGCTTAATAAGCTTTGCTTAGTTTGGTGTCAGATATGGATAGATATATATGTCGGGGAAACAATACTTTTGTGAGCTTCCCATCGACATCAGGAAGGCCTTATCATCACATATAGGATTCTCTGGTTGTAGGCGTTAATGGTCGGTGCTAGCATAAATGAAAATCATTAAAGTCTTCATGTTATATTAAGTTGTAATTCCATATTTCATTTAATTTCATATTCCAAAATGGAGAGAATCAGCTGGAAGGAAATTAAGAGCAATGAAGAGCAATGAAGAAGTTTTGAAGATGGTAGAGGAGAAAAGAACATTAATGGAAACAATAGAAAACAGAAGAGGGAAGATGTTGGGGCATCTGTTACGACACGACAACTTCATTAGAACAATAATGGAAGGTAAATTAGAAGGGAGGAGGAAGAGAGGTAGACCTAGGAGAAGTTACATGAACCAATGATACTTCAATGATACTTTTATTCGTCTGTGAAACTAGGTTTTTACAAAATTGTGTTGTTGTGTCAGAGACCAGAGAAACGTTCGCTAGTTTCCACCACAGTTTGGTATACAGACATTTCGTAATGTTTTGTGTTTTGATAAACATAATAAGTATTAAGTATATAAGTATGTGCACAATAAGTATTTAGTTAAGTATTACCTTTTTACATTATCTCACAGCAAACTAGAAACATCAATCACATCGCATACATAACAATATTGCATAGTCGATTTTAAAAACCATTGGTAATTAAACACAGAATTCAATTCACGATCATAACATCACAATCACAATGCACAAAATGTAAATAAGCCAATGTCAGATTCAGATTATCAGATTATAAATATGTCAAAATCATTATTAATGCCAGATGTCATAGAAATTAAACGTCAAAAAATTCAAATTACAATTAATTTTCTCAAATCGAATATACAATTAGAATCGATACATTTCAATATAAGTCATCGTACATTTCAGAAATTTCTTTATCATTAAGATAAATAACTACAGTATAGTACGCTTTTTCAATTAACATTTCAATTAGAAGGTTTTTAAAGAATTTAAAAACTAGATGCCCGCCCCGGCTTCGCCCGTGTTATATTATATAGCACTCATCGGGATCCCGTACAAATCCAACGGTGAAAGAATGACTGAAATCGGTTCACTCATTCCTGACAATATCGATTTCAAACAAAAAAACCTCTTCAGCTACCTGCTACGCCACCTGTCGGAAATTGGTCGTACCGACTCAGATTTAGAAAAAAAAAATTAGCAAAGGTTTATATTCAATGCACAGATTACTGAAATTCAATGACGCAATCTTTGACACATGCTGTCATGTGTCATGTCAAAGCACTAAATGTACGAAAATCTCAAAATGGGAATATTTTTTCCCGATTTTGTTACATTTTTGTTTCATGCTCCGCTTCGATTAATAGTAGAGTTATTTTCTAAAGCCTAAAGCCTTCCTCGATAAATGGACTATCCAATAGAAAAATAATCTTTCAATTCGGACCAGTACTTCCCGAGATCCTAGCGTTCAAACAAACAAACAAACTCTTCAGCTTTATAATATTAGTATAGATGATGTTCTGTTTGATGTTGGTAAGCTACGCAACATCCCTTCACGTCTGGTTCCCTCTGGACATATATCAAACAGTTCAGGATGCTGCTTAACAAAAATGGCTACTTCACTTATGTAGATGCTCGGGAGTGTTAACAAGTTTAACCGAATAAAGCGCTGTTTACACGAGTCCTTCGTTTTTAGCCCACAGATCGATCTTACACATCGCTTTTGGGCTCTAAACACTCTAAGTCGGTCGGAAGTCAAGTCCAAATGAAGGAGAAGATAAATGTAGTGTCGTATCAGAAAGTCAAGGAGAAGGCGGAGTGTAGAAGTACATGGAAGGAACTCCACCGACAAGAGCGTCGCTCTTAAATTATGAATGAAATGAATGAATCCATATTTCAGTAAGTATAGTTGGAATTGAAGAGCAGCGAATGCATGTTGAACATCATGGGATTCTATCAACTGTACTAGCACACTCTTGCAAACAAAGATAATGTAATATGTCTCCAAAAAACCCTGCTGCTGCTCTCTCCACAACGTATTGGATTCGTAAATCCAATGATGTCACCACGACTACGCTCAGACATTGACAATGCCTTCTGCTCGATTTTTTAATAATTTGATTTGAATGAAAGCTTAATGCTAAAGGAGGATTATATGCGCGTAACATGAAGGGTATGCGTAGATTTCCCCTCGTAGACTCTCTCATATAGATATTGAGAGAGTAGTGAAGAAAAAATACATTTGGCCATTTTCTGGTAGCAGCCTTCTTGGATTTCTAATTTGTCATAGTGCATAGTATTCTACTGGTCAAGCCGTTTTATTTGATACTCATATTGAGGTAGGTGGTGAAGAAATATTTTGTCCGCTATTTTGTGGAGGCGGCCATCTTGCATCGATTTTAACCAAACATAGCTAAGAATATCCGCATGGAAATTAACCTTCAGATGAAAAAAAACCGCAACGAAATCAGCCTATCCATTTGAGCTCTACGGTGCTACAGACATACACACAGAGAGATGGAGATCGACGTCAAACTTAAAACACTCCTTTTTTGGTCGGGGGTTAAAAAAACATGGTAGTCGAATTGATAACCTCCTCCTTTTTGGAAGGCGGTTAATAAAGAACTCTCAGTCTATACGGAGCCATGTAGAGGTAGGTATACGTCACCAATGTCACCAGACTTTGGTGACGTATACCTACCTCTACACTACTACTACAGTTTCAGTTTAAAATATAACGTGTGAGATTATGAAGTCACGATAGATTAGGTTAGTTTATAATCTGGTTTCATTAGATTACAATCTGACGATGTTGACAATTTTACGGTGGCATTTATATGTGCTTCAATATTTGTTAACTTGACCCTAGACTGCACTCAACCTTAAACTATACTAGTTTAATCTCACGTAACTCTCTTGCGTCTTACTCGTGGAGACCAAGTGTAAAAACACGCTAAGTATGTGTGCTGTTACAACCTTAAAACTGCTGATCCTGCAGGAAGTCAATTCCTCGATGTCGATATTGGCGATTCTGCAGTATTTTGCTATATAAAGTCGAATTGTCGAATAAATCTTCCAGTCAGTTCTCGAAAGGTTACTCTGCCTCTCAGCCTACGGACCTGGTTCATGCCCGCCGGACCTGAGACCTCAGATACCCCTAGAGAAGTGCCGCGCGCGTCTGTTTCTATTTCGGTTGGTCTAGGAAAGGCCCTCACTAAATCCAAAAACTTGTGAAGTGTTTGTTTAAACTCAAATAAAAGTGAATAAGTACAAATTGTTTTTTTTATAGAATCAGTGATTTCCAGTCTAACATTATTGGTGTCAGAAGAAAAGGGATCTATTATCCCTGGTCGCCTATTCCTATCACGCAACGCGCCGCGCCACTTCGGGTCTCTCAGTGACTCAACTGTTGGCTTGCTCCGCTCTGAGCTAGAGCCAGCCGCCAACCAGCCACTACTGTCTCCATCGCCGTAGAAGTACCGAGCCGTCAGCCGCTGTGCCGTATGTACACCGCACCGCCCTTCTGTTGACCACAGCTCGCCTCAAGGTAGAGAACCTTTGTGCAGCTCCACTGTGCCCTGGAACCCAGTGCACCGAGCCGCCCTGAACTGACTCCGGCCAGCTCCAGCTCCGAAACGGGCTTTCTGTCCGCCTCTTCCCGAGCTGCCTCGCCGTAACCTCACCAGCTCCACCTGCGACGCGGGCTTTCTGTCCGTCTGTTGCCGAGCTACCCTTTCACCGATACCTGCTTAACTGCGCAACCTCACTTGCGTATTGCACAACACGACAGCTGCCCGACTACGGAGAACCGCAACCCGACACCGCGCCGAATTCCAATGACAAGTGTCTTAATAATCGTCTCAATCGTCTCAATCGTCTCAATCGTCTCAATCGTCTCAATCGTCTCAATCGTCTCAATCGTCTCAATTGTCTCAATCGTCTCAATCGTCTCAATCGTCTCAATCGTCTCAATCGTCTCAATCGTCTCAATCGCCTCAATCGTCTCAATCGTCTCAAGCGACCCAATCGTCTCAATCGCCTCAATCGTCTCAATCTATCAAACCGACTCTCTCTACTAAGTCCAAACCTAATAAGAGTAAAACTGTTACATTTTCTAAATCTCTCAACTCTTCAGATCAATGCGAGGTAACTTATGAGATAAAAATAAATAATAAAACTCATCTGCCTCACATTTATGTTAAAAGCCAATACTCAGATAAAATTCTAGTATTTTTGGTCGACTCTGGCTCCTCTGTGTCTCTTATCAAAAATCATCTCTCCAAACGCTACCTCTCGTAGACCCTGAGGTAATTAAATTCAAGGGTATCGACAATGACTCTGAATATTCAACTAGCTTGGGATATTGTCAACTAGATCTCCAAATTTCCAAGAAAGAAACACTATATGCCAAATTTCATCTAATATCAGACTCAGTCTTCATTAAATTTGATGGCATAATAGGTAATGACTTATTGAAACTCTATAACTGCAACATAGACTATAGAAAGATCTCCTCACAGTTGGTAACTACAACATCAAACTTAATTTTACTAAGCCTCAGTATACCATTCCTGCACGCTCAGAAATGATGATCGAATGCGGTATACTTAACCCTGAAATTTCATGCGGACTAATAGAAAAACAGGAAGTCCAAAGAGGTGTTTTTTTTGTCCAACTGCCTAGTCGAAGTCAAACCTAATAAACATGACAATGTCTCTATTCTTAATACTACTAATGAAGATGTTATCATTCAAGCTCTATCTGTAGAAATTCACCCTTGCGATACCCTACATGACCTCCAAAAAAATGTGCAACCGATTCACACTGTCTCTTCTAACCCTTCTATTTCCAATTCATCTGTCCCAAGGAATCGTATTGATGAGGTAAAGGTCAAATTAGAACCTCACATCTCAACACTGAAGAGTCCTGTAAGCTTCTAGATCTATGCACCGAATACTCTGATCTGTTCCATCTCGAAGGTGACACTCTCACCTGTACTAACACCCTAAAACATGAAATAAAACTACTTCCTCAAACCAATTCAAACTAAAACCTATCGATATCCTGAAATTCATAAATTAGAAGTCAACAAACAAATCCAGAAAATGCTAGATCAACAGATAATAAAGCCTCTGATTCTCCATGGTCATCCCCTATATGGGTAGTCCCTAAAAACAGGATGCATCAGGCCAGAAAAATGGCGCATCGTTGTAGACTATAGAAAGCTCAATGATGTTACGATTGGTGATGCTTATCCTATTCCAAACATTGCTGATATTCTAGACCAACTAGGTCATAGTAAATACTTCTCAACTCTTGACTTGGCGTCTGGTTTCCACCAAATAAAGATGTGTGAAGCAGACGGACCCAAGACAGCTTTCTCTGTCCCTAATGGACATTTTGAATACACAAGAATGCCATTCGGTCTTAAAATGCTCCTGCAACCTTTCAAAGATTAATGAACACTGTCCTTTCAGGCTTACAAGGCTTACACTGTTTTATCTATCTCGATGACGTCATCATATATTCCCATAATTTACCAGATCATATCCAAAAACTTAGTCTAGTATTCGATGCTCTCAGACGTCATAATCTTAAATTACAGCCTGATAAATGCGAGTTTTTAAAGAAAGAAGTCGCCTATCTTGGCCATGTCATCACTGACAAAGGCGTGTCTCCTAATCCCGAGAAGGTCAAAGCAGTACTTGCTTACCCTGCTCCTAAGAATCCAAAACAAATCAAGAGTTTTCTTGGTTTAGTTGGATACTACCGAAAGTTTATCAAAGATTTTGCCAAGGTTACCAAACCTCTAACTTCTCTCAGAAAAGATGCTGATTTCATATGGGAGAATCACAAGAAAACTCATTCAACTCACTCAAAAGTTTGCTTACTAATTCACCGATCCTACAATATCCAGATTTCTCTAAAGAATTTACACTCACTACCGATGCCTCTAATTACGCTATAGGTGCTGTTCTTTCTCAAGGCGAACCAAACAAAGATCTACCTATTGCTTATGCCTCTAGAACGCTTAATAGCGCAGAAGGTAATTATAGTACCACAGAAAAAGAACTCTTAGCCATTATCTTTGGAACAAAAACTTTAGGCCTTATTTGTATGGCAGAACATTTAAAATAGTCACTGACCATCGCCCTTAACTTGGCTCTTCAACTGTAAAGATCCCAGTAGTAAACTAGTACGCTGGAGACTAAAACTTGAAGAGTATGATTACAAAATTGAGTACAAGCCCGGCAGAATAAATTCAAACGCCGACGGTTTGTCACGTCCTCCTATTCACAATATTACAGACAACATCGAAACCGACACACTCACATACCAACAATTTATGAAATCTCGCTCTAGCCCAATTTTGAATGATACAATTATTCTAGAACATAACAAAAGTCTCCTAGATTCACATTGTTCAATTATCGCATACCCTACTTCCATCGATTTAGATTCTTCTAACCCTTTTTCTGAAAACATTCTTAATCTTCTTCAAGATAAAATGAATTGAAATGTCTGAAAAGGAACTCTATACCGTCAGAGCATCTCAAGTCAACAATAAAACATACTTCCACATGTTTACCAAAGTTCACCATTTTGAATCCGTCACATACCAAGAAATTTTCAAAGTCCTCAAAGATCTACGGAATAACCTTATTGTACTATATCCCGAAGTAAAATCGATTGCCATGTCTGACTTTACCAATCCCTTCGACAAACTCAATTTCATTCTAATCCATGAAATGCTTTCTTTTCTATTTCATAACACTGGCATTCAAATTCACATTCATCATAACTTAATGAAGTATCCAAAACCAAATGAAGTGCCAACTATACTTCTCGAAAACCACGACTGTCCCACAGGTGGTCATATTGGCGCATCCAAAATGTATAACAAACTTAAGGACATATACTATTGGAAAGGAATGAAAGGTGAAATTGAGAGATATGTCCAGAATTGTTCCTCTTGTCAAAAGAACAAAGCTCTACGAGGAATCAACAAAGCTCCTATGGAGATTACCACTACATCCTCTGAACCCTTTCAAAAAATTTATACTGATATTGTTGGTCCTCTCCCAGACTCTGGTAGTGAAAATTTCAAATACATAGTCACATTCCAGGACGACTTAACGAAATATTCCATGGCTTATCCTATCACTGAATCTACAGCCGAAAAAACGACCCAATGTCTAATAAAATTTATAAGTCACTTTGGCATCCCAAAAAGTATCCTATCAGACCAAGGAGTACATTTCATTGCCGATGTATATAAACAAGTTGCTCAACTTTTAAAATTAAACATCTTTTTCAACTCCTTATCACCCACAAACAAACGGTGCTCTAGAAAGGAGTCATGCCACTCTCAAAGAATATTTGAAATCCTATGTCAATGAGAATCAAGATAACTGGCATAAGTTCCTCCCCACTGCCATTATATCGTATAATTCTTGTGTACACTCTTCCACTAATTTTTCGCCACACGAACTTCTTTTGGCTGCAAGCCTCATATACCTAGCTCTATTTATGATACTAACCCTACTGCAACTTATCCTGACTATATAAAACTCTCAAACAAAAGTTAATAAACACCAGAAATCTAGCTCGTGACAATATCCTCCGTAGCAAGGAAAGATCTAAAACCTATTATGACAAAAATACAAAGGACCAGTCTTATAATGTAGGAGATATGGTTTACCTTAAGCAACATCATAGATTGCGTAAGGCATTATCTTCAATATGGAAAGGTCCATATCGCGTCATCAAAGTTCATGGTAATAGCAATGTCACTCTTCAAGTTAATCGTAGATTTAAAAGGTACCATTTCAACGAAATCAAACATGCTCATGAACACCCTATTTCAGGGCCATCGCGCCAGGAGCCGTCTCAGCCTTCAACCTAACGACGCCGATTACTAATAGTCCCGGCGTTTACTACGATCCCTTAGGAACTCTAAGATTTTATAATGATCACTGGAACCTTATTACTTACTCTGATATTTCTTATTTTAAGCCTCACCTCGAAAATCTGTATTCTATTCTAGAAAACTCAAAAGTTATTTGCAAAACTTATCCTGTCATATACAATGATTGTACAAATGTTCTTAACCCTCTAGAAAGTCTCTACAATAATGTAAATTCCAACTATTTAGCACTGTCTCATCTCACAGATAATAATAACAAAAGTAGCTTCAGAACTAAACGATCCTCGTGGTTTGGTGTAGGAGGTCCCATTCTAAAACAGCTTTTCGAACTCTAGATGAAGACGATGCCAAATCCTTCACTGACGCTATTAACGCAGTACAGGATGATCAACGTCACATGGCCTCTCTGATGAAGCAAAATATTCATATTTTGACCTCTTCTATTTCCTCTTTCAATAGTACTATTCAAAAATTAAATCATAATGAAATAGCGTTGAATGAGAATATGGTTAAACTCAACGTAATCTTAGAAACGATTTCTTCAAATGCCAACAAACTTGAAGTTAGTTCACATCTCGCAATGACGTTTAGTGCACTAGAAAGTTCTCTTATGATTCTCAACTTCCGTCTCAAAGATCTAATAGACTCAATTCTTTTCGGCAAACAAAATCTTGTTTATCCGTCTATCTTGAGCCTGTCTCAACTATACGATGAGCTAATCTCAAGAAATAATGAACTCGTAAGAACATTCCAATTCCCGTAAATCTCAACAACATCCACACTCTACTGGATGTGTCAGATGTCTCATCGTTTATTTCAGATAACAAATTAGTATTTGTAGTAAAATTTCCATTAGCTATTCTGACAGAATACAATCTCTACCATATTTATGCTCTACCAACTCCTCATAATATCCAAGAGCCAAATTCTTTTGCCCTAATTAATCCATCTGCAAGATATCTAGCAATAACAGAGGACAAATTAACTTATTCCGTGATAAACGATTTAAGTGAGTGCAAATCGATATCTAGATACAACAAACTGTGTCAATTGAAAAGTGTTCAATCCAGTGTGTCAAACCCAATCTGTGAAGTGCAACTATTTCGCGAACACGTCACTAGTATTCCACAATCTTGTAATGTTAAAATAATGTTTGGTGATATTGACATTTGGCAGAAACTCACCAATAATAGATGGATCTATGTCCAATCAGATCTAACAAAAGTTTCTGTGAAATGTAGTGATAGTCATATGACCGATCATGATGTAGTCGGAACTGGTATACTCTACCTTCCAAAAATTGTAAAGCCTATCACAAACTATTGCAATTTGTTCCACAGCACGAATACGATACAAATCTGTATATTCCGTCACCTAATTTTAATATTATTGACGATGACTGTTGTTCTAAATCTAAAGTAAACAAAAGTATTCCATATTTAACGCCGATAAAGCTTTCTGACATTAACTTAGACTCACTGCAATATGCAACACATAAGTTAAATCAATTTAACGATGATCTTACAAAATCGAAAACCAGCCCTATCACATTAAGTATGGATACTACTTCAGCTTCTTGACGACCCTGTTATCACTCTCTGTATTTTCTTATATGTTTTACAAATTATATTCATGCCTATGTCCAAAACGTAAACTGACTAACTCTAACTGCTGTGTACAAATATTTAACAAATGTTACTCAAGGCCTAATACTAATATTCGATCTAGAACGGCTATCGAACTAAATGAACGAGATATCACTGAATCTTCCAATTCTGATGATACTTCTTTATCAAATATTTCTATGTCTAGCCCAAGAAGAAACATTCAAATTTAAAAGCTCGACTTTGTTATTTTTACTCTTTGAATCTTTTTACATCATTTATTTTTCTAATATATTATTATCAAATTTTGCTTAATTATTGTTTACATAATTTAGTGCTAAGCCTTATTATCATGTCTAGTAATAACAATTTTACTGTGTTTTAGCCTTGTCCGTTCCAGTGTTACTAACTTAGTTTTCTATTTCCATTTTAAAATTTACTTGAGTATATTGTTTTGTGTAATCTTTCAATTAGTTTTATTTCCATTTCTAAACTTTAATTTAGTGCATTGTTTTGTGTAATTTTAACTATTTCCATTTTAAACTTTAATTGAGTATATTGTTTTAATGTAATCTTTTAATTCGTTTTCTATTTTCATTTTAAAATTTTAATTGAATTTATTGTTTTGTGTAATCCTTAACTTAATTTTTCTAATTCTAAATCATGTGAACTTTGCTAGACTAAAATCCTACTCACATACTAACCGATTAGTATGTTCCGTCTTAAGGGGAGATGTTACAACCTTAAAACTGCTGATCCTGCAGGAAGTCAATTCCTCGATGTCGATATTGGCGATTCTGCAGTATTTTGCTATATAAAGTCGAATTGTCGAATAAATCTTCCAGTCAGTTCTCGAAAGGTTACTCTGCCTCTCAGCCTACGGACCTGGTTCATGCCCGCCGGACCTGAGACCTCAGATACCCCTAGAGAAGTGCCGCGCGTCTGTTTCTATTTCGGTTGGTCTAGGAAAGGCCCTCACTAAATCCAAAAACTTGTGAAGTGTTTGTTTAAACTCAAATAAAAAGTGAATAAGTACAAATTGTTTTTTTTTATAGAATCAGTGATTTCCAGTCTAACAGTGCGTTAAATCAAATACCGTATGTGTAAGTATGTGTGTGTGAAAGCAAATACCTTCACCCGCGTTTGGGGCGGTACTGAGAGCGTGCGTAGTCACGCACACATTCACAGCGTATTTGTGAGCATCGTTACAACAAGTAAAGTTCGCATCGCTTCCTGAGATAAAAGTAACTCTCAACAAGAACCCTCTACAAAATGAGAATTTCAAGGAAAAGTCCATCCCTCATCATCACAACAACGGCTAGAGCCCCCGTAACGGCAGCATAAACCCTGATCCTCACCTTTATAATCCAAAAAGCGTACTTACAACACTTTCGCATTAAAAACGCTCTAAATTACAATTTACCGGTTACTTTAAGCCCTTCTAATAATAAAATAGGCCGTGCATGAATTTAAGCCTCGGCCAAAGTGGGAGAATAACGCGGTGGATAAGGTGAGCGCGGTTTTAAGCGTTAGACCTGTGGTCGTAATAGCAGCGGTTAGCGGAATAAGCGGAATAATAGCTCGGCTATTGAGCGAACGGAAAAAGTATCGAAGTTGTGAGGTTCAGAGGCGTGGCATAGTGTAGTTCTACGCAGTGATGATAATCATCAGGCGCATCTTTTTTCACTAGAAATTACAAAAACAATTAAAATTATATTTAATGTCACGATAAATGGTCTAATATAACATAGAGAAAAAGCAAATAATTAAAAAAAATCAAAACATGAAACGCGTGAGTAAACAGCTGTAAAAAATGTAAGCTGGAAGTCTTAGCCAATGAGGAGATATTTGAGATCAAAGTGGCCAGTACGACAAAACACCAATTCCGTAATAACGTCGAAGTGGCTTCGGATCAGCGTAGTAGGACGTTTGCATTGTGTTATGTATAATAGTAAGATTCGAAGTTACTTATAAGTTGCTATTTCTATTGGCAGTCTCTATGACTGCCAATCTTTTGGACCAATGGAAATTTGTCGCTTGGTACTCTCCCTTTGCAATGCCCGCGCCCGCTTATGTTTCCGCTTCCCGCTCACACTCTGCATGTCCGCTCTCGTGCTCGTAAGGGCCCGGCAGAGAGGTCATTCATTAAAACTTACTACAATAGAGTCGGATAAGGGTGTAATTCAATAAGCCACTCGACCTAAAGGCCTTTTATGATTAATAGGTGTTTTAAGGGAATATTCGCAATAGATACACGGAGCGAAAGTTAGTTACGTGCGTGAAATAGCCACAAGCCAATTTACAGCTATAATTTCGACAATTCCTTTCATGAAAACCAACGTGTTTATTACTACTTATATGATAAATGTAAAAGTTTAAATATTTGTATGTGTGTTGCTCAATCACGTCGAAACAGTTGAACTAAAACTGGTTGAAATTTGGACACATATGTTACAGTCAGCACTAGCATTTATTATTTTTTAAAGCCAATAAATGGCTATAATTAAAAAAAAAAATTAATATTTTTATAAGTGATAAGTCATAAGATAACAAGCAATCAAACAAGATAGCAAGAAACCATACATTATAATTAGTATTGAGTTACTAACTTACTACTCCATAATAACAAAGTGTCATGTATCTTAATAAACATAATGACTCCAAATCGCTACTTAGCACTGCACTTATTGTTTTGAAACTTTCGCGATTTGAACACATAATGTTTATAATGTACAGGACTTAATCACGATTTAATTCATTGTTTAAATACCTCGACGTTTCGGCAGATGTTACAACTGCCGTGGTCACGAGAAGACTGAACGTCGAGAAAGAAACGTCGAGGTATTTAAACAATGAATTTAATCGTGATTCAGTCCTGTACATTATAAACATTATGCAGTGCACTAGTTACTCAGAGCTATACATTTGTAAAATGATTTACTTCTTTTCGGTTTGTTGCTGCTACTCTTATTTGACTAATATTAACGCTGACAATTGCCTCTTGGAGACTCGTCCAATAAAAAGAAACTAACCATCACACATCTAAAAAAATCTACTCTGAATTACGTATTCAATCTCATCTGTCTGTACCATCTACCAAACAAAGCTCAGGTTTCAAGAACAGAAAATTCATGATTTCCATCTCATATTCAATTCAAACTTTTTTCATACTCAAACATTTCATGCAATCATGTCTGGAATAGACTAGCAGATCCTAGAGTACATACGTGCGGCTCAACTTTCGTCAGCGAAATGGCTCCCGACTTAACCGTAGTCGCTAAAACGCAGTTATCCTTGCAATCACTTAAAAAAAAACTAGATAGTACACGACATAAAAAAATAGCTCGTTTTTAATTTTTTACGCTGTAGAATATTTACATGTCTCTTACACCACTTCACTATCAATACCTAAATACATGAAAAGCTGTTTGATTTAGATGTAAATTTTAGATACATTGATTGCGTGTATAAATATACATTCATATTTAAAATGTTAATAGGTTTTACTGTACAATGCAAGAACTAAAATTAAAACGTGCCACTATACTTCGATGCAGTTTCCAGTCCAATGTTGACGTTCACCATGTTTGAGTAGACTCATATCAAAACTACGGTTAATATTTTGGTTTGACACTAACCAAAGAAAGGAGATCTAGTTAGAAACAACCCATTGAAAAATTCCTCCGGATGTGGCTCAAACTTAAGTCGGGCTGGACCGACCTTATTAAGAAAGTGAGTGAGTAACCTATTATCTTTGTAAGTAACTATATATCACAAAGTAAGGTATTTTGGATTTCATACTGTGTTTTTGCTCTCAAATACCCTGAAATATATTATGACCAATAAGTGCAGCACTGCTCTTTAGATATGACGGCAGCATTTGAGTTGTAAGTTAGCAAACTTAATTTCAACAGAAATAGGGCTCCCGTCTGCAGACATCGCTTAGTTGCGATAAAATCGCGGCAACTTTTATAATTGCTTCAACATAATAATTGTGGATGTACAGCAATTCATTATCTTAAATTTCAACCTTTTGAGCACCACGAGGAACACAATCTTCTGTGCACTCGCATAACAAATAAAATTAAGGATGTGAACATATAATATTTCTAATTTAATATATTCATACATTTACAAAATTTAAGCATCTGTTTGTAATTACAAATTAAAAGCGTTTAACTTAATACGTTACAGTTCTTCCATGATCTTTTGTATCTGTCCGTCTAATCTAATCTCTACGCAGCAGCTAATTTCTAAAACAGCTGGACCAATTTTAACGGACCTGTCACTTGCAGATAGCTGTTATAAGGAGTACAAAAGCTACTTTTGTTAAAAGTTTCTCTTCTTCTTTTGTCTCTACAACTGCCATTTTAATCCAACTTCAAAAAACTTCTCAATTCGGTTGAATGTTTGGTTGAATGTAACTCAATAAAAAGTTGTTTTATTTTGTATGTACCTATGTTACTCGATAGCTGCGCCAATTGTGCATGAAATTTGATAGTACTTTTTCTGTTTGGTACAACATAATTCAGAGGTGGTCCCAAATATAGTTTATCGAAAGATGTGCCGGTTTTAAAGGTTATCAAAAAACTAAAATTAACTTTCATTTACCTAGATAACTTATTGGTGGATTCTTATGAAATTCGGTTGAGAGTCTGAATTTAATTTTAAATTGAAGTCGTTCTGTTTTTCGCAAGAAAACAAAGTATTTAACCATCCTATTGCCCGTGTCTAATTATTTCTGAATTCGTCCGTCGGCAAACCGGCAAAATTCTGCAACGAAATTAAACAACAGCACAGCGGCGAGAGCACGTACATCGCTAATCTTACTCTCTGAACATTATAAATACTATTACAATAGTGATGAGACTGTTTCTGTTTTGGCCGGAATGTTTTTCGATCCGGTATTTGGCTACAAACGTTGATTGGTACTACTTGGGTTGAATGCAATAATTTTATTAAAAAACAATGAAACATGCATGAAAATGTTTTAAAAAGATTAGTAACCCCCCACGGTTTTACCTGTATAGTTTTCGTTCCCGTAAATACTATTGAATGTAACATATGCGCTATTCCAAGTAATATTTGAATTGTGTTTCAAACATCAACCTGATCCGTTGAACCAATCAAAGTCGGTCCAGCCGTTAACGAAGACGTAAGAAAGATATCATATTTTGGAAAAGTAAACAGGTAACAAATGTGATATATGCATAATATTTTTAATGCAAAAGTTTAGGTGTTTGTTGCTCAATACCGTAATGACGCCAGAACATATCAGGTAAAAATTTGGAAAAGGTAGATTATTTCACAGTGAATAGAACAGGAACAGGAACAGCGGGCAAACCAAAGAACGCTGTTAATATATACCTTTATAAATCATTCAGGCGACGGGTTGTGGACACACTCACACATTAAATACACACTCAAAAGTTCTATATCAATTTCAATCGTCTATCGGATAATCTGGATCACATCATCTCTACCATTAGGCTTCCCCCTGCCCCACCTTTCGTCTGCGAAATCCCTCAGGGATCCTAGAACCCTCTCGCAATTTTCTCCAACCCAAAACTATCCCACATTTAATCCCCCCCTCATCCTCCTTACACAAGAAAGGTTTTATTATGCTATGACGAAACAATTCGTACGAAAGTAGCCCTTTTGGCTTTTATAGTCGCCGATTAGAGAGAAAATACAGGTGAAATTATATGCGGGGAGTTAAACATATTACCCGCAATACAGGGTTACTCAGAGTGCTTGTATTCACTTGAAACGATACAGTTCTAGTCAACATAAAGTAAAATTTAAACTATAAGACCAAAGACGCCGGAGGCTTTGGATTCAATTGAGAAACGTGTCAAAAAGCTCTTTAGTAAATATTGACAACATTGTACGGGAATTCGTCGTGATCGTAATTATTATATAACTACGAGTACCTCAACGTTTCAGCAAAGTTACTGCGACCGTGCTCACAAGAAGACTGAAGAAATTACTAATCGTCACACTAGGAAATAAAAGATCTCCGTCCACTCCAATTTGGCTTTAACTCCATAGTTCAACATAAGCCCCTAAAAAGAAAAAATAAAGATTAAAAAAATCCATTGTTCCTTAAAGACTTTAAATCTTTGGACATCGCAGCAAAATTACAAGTTTATTGGGTTTTAACGGATACATTTCGGACAGGGGCCAACTGATTTGCATGATCTGTTTATGTATGTTATAAACAAATAATTTGGAATAAAAACATTGCGTCTTTAAATTGTTCTCTAAACTTTGCTGTCTCTCAACTTGAACCCAACTGCAAACAGTATGCAAAATTTGTTTAAAATCGGTTCTGTAGTTTAGGAGTTCAATGCAGAAAAACGTGATGGCAAAGTTCCCATAAAAATGTAAAGAAATACTTTTGACATGGGTCAGTACAATTGTATTAAAGTCATATTATACTCGTATAATACTTGACAGTTTTCTGTACACTAATTAATATAATACAGTAAAGTAGCCATTTCAAACTTTGAAAATGTATACAATTTGTATGCTCTTTGGTTTTTATGTTTTATTAATTGACGTGTAAATTGTACATTTATGAATAAAATACTTTGACTTTAATATGAATAAACATATGAATAAATAGTATAGGATTGCTACCATAAATCGAAATAAAAATTATCCTATCCTTCAAATCAGACATACTCGTACCAACTTTTGTGAACAACGTTTGACAAGATGAAGAGTTCACTAGGGAAAATATCATGATACTGGATTTTTATAACTAAAGATTAATAAGGATGACATTATATGTACGTAATTCACAGCTACTAAAGATGATGTTTGCTCAGACGCGCCTACGACGTTATGATACAGTTCCGAGCATGAAAACAATAAAAGCATTGATCCGGATAAGCAGAATCACCGCCCACATCTTTATGGGAACTTTTTACGCCATATTATTTGGCTCACGTATTTCGCACGTCTCACTATAACAGGTACGATGTAGTTATATGACCAGTAAGTATACTATGAATGATTTTTTGACCGTGGATTCATCAGTACATGATAATCAGCCTTAATCTATACCAACAATATAAAGCTACGTTTTTCGTTTGAACGTGATAATCACAGGAACTACTGGACCGATTTGTAATTTTTTTCATCCTTATATATGTATTTACCTACGTGATCCCTGAGTACTAAAGGGTATGACAACAGTATTACAAAATGAATGGTGTACACCAACTATGTATTTACAATAAAATACCTATTAAATTTATAAGCAATAATGGAAAAAATTTAGTTCAACTATTTACACCTATAAACCAAAACACCTATAAACTAAAAACCAAACTACCACGCAATTACATGAACATGAAGAGTCCAAATCACTGCCTACTGCGGTCGTCAACCAGATTCAAAAATCGCCACACTGGTTTTAATAAATTTTTAAGGAAGTATTATCTGCCAAACAAAAAAAAATCAAATCATTAATAAAAATTTGATTTTTTTGGTTGATTGTGGAAAAATATCGGACAAGCCCTAGTGGCTTAGTTGGTAGTAGCACTGCCTGCGAAGCCGAGGGTCGTGGGTTCGATCCCCACCCAGTGCAAATATTTGTGTGATGAATTCAAATGTTTGCACTGTGTCTGGGTGTTTCTATGTATAATAAGTATGTATTTAAAACTATATAAGTATTATATCAAAGGCTGCCATCACACAAGCTTTGCTTAGTTTGGGGTCAGATGGTGTTGTGTGTGAATTGTCCACCAATATTTATTTATTTATTTATTATTAAGTATTTTTTGTTTTATCAAATTATTTAAAATCGACAAAGACATAGATCATTAAACTTAAGGAGTTGTGACGTCGCGTCTTCATGAAAATCGTGTATAGACGTGACGTCACTTCTTCTTAGAACTATCTATATCTTCGTCATTCTTTGTTTATGAAATAAAAGAAAAAAATATGTGTACAATATTTTTCAGTAATTTAACTGACGGATGCTGACGCACTAATTCGTTTTTTTTTTTATCACCATGCCTATTGAGAACCTACTCTTTTTTTTAAACTCGTTTAGGTAAAGGGATATAGAGACTGTTTTAATAAAATTTGTCTAAATCCACATCACCGTTTTCCACGGTAGTTACAGGTGGAGGGAGCCACACACCTCGGCAATATTTTTCCGTCGATTCGGCATTTATATGATAATGCGCGACTCGGATGGCGTTCGAAACTGATCCGGGGAGTTCCGATGAGTTCCGAAAATTCCCGAAGTAGTATCGTAAATCTAATTTCGCGCCCACCTCATATTTGCCGGTGCCGTCCACAGAAAATTAAGAAGCGTGTTGATTACAGTAGGTGAAGTACGTAAATATGTATATAATTTCTAAGCATAATAACATAAAAAATATGTATTATGTAATTATTGTTCCAAATGAAATTTTAAAAACATTAAAACACTCGACATCCGTCATCATTTGGTAGTCGCAATTTTGACTTTTGAAATGTATCATGGTGTATTTGATTCCTATTTAAGGAAGTTGGGGAAAAAAAGGAATCCGCTCTTTTGTGGAGGTCGAAATCTTGTACCGATTTTCATTAAATAAAATCGTCATCAAATCATAGTTAAGGACACTCACTATATTAATTCCAATTTCAAATAAAAAAACAAAATAGGTTAATCCAGTCGGAAGCTAAGATGCCACAGATAACATCCCATCGTTTTTTATGTCGAAGGTAAAAAAAATATGTTTTTACTGCAAGACAAACTTTTACATCAGGACGTATGTGGAATGCTTCAAGTATGTTCCACGTAGCTCAAATAGAAACCATTTGAAGGGAGTATTCTTTCTGTTTTTTAATTATAAGAGAACATGACGCGAAAAAATGGCACCGAGTCACAACAATTGGAATATGAAGTGGTCTACTTATGCTTATGTGGCGACATAAGTCTTATAGTAATCATAAAAGTATCACAGTACCTCGCATCTATTTGAATGTGATTGATTTGTCTGTTTGCCTTTTTTTTTAAACGTTTTCCATCCAAATGAACACGAATTTATTTTTTAATTGTAATTACGATTTAACTGGCTGGAGTCGCCAGAGTATAGGTTGTGAATAGTTTGGGTCCGATCAGCGATCCTTCACGCGAGCAGGCATAAAATGCCAACTCTGCGCCATAGACTTTTTACAAAAAGACAATCACTATTGATAATAGAAATATGCAAAAATTATAAATATTAATCAGTCAGTAAGTAATGCAGTATTGTATTTCTGTATGGGGTAGCGCTCGGAAAACGTTTGTCATCTTCGTTGAGAGAGCCCAGCGGGCCCTGATAAAAGTTTTACTTAGAAAGCCGTTTCGTTATCCAACTGACTTGCTCTGCTCCAAATTTGGCGTTAATATTAATGAAATGTTGTACAGTGTTATTTAGGCTTTCACTAATACCACCAAACATTTTTTTTCCGCCAATGCCTAAAAATCCTTCTGCTTGGGCGTATACTATGGTCATCGCCACTTGCTCTGTTTGAGAGGTAGTCGGGAAGTTACCCGCACCGGGGTAACGAACAATATTATTTTTTCTTTCCCTGAATTTTGTTCAAGTTCTTGTTATATATGAAATATACTACTAATTATACAATAATTGACAACGGTATGGTAACAACAGTTATACTTATAAGTAATTTATTTGTATATTAATAATTTTATATATTTGCCACAAATAAGTGAGGGTTTACCGCGAATATGGTGCATGAAACTGCACCAAAATATTTGGCATTTGCTCTACTATACGAGTACAACTGCAATAAACGTATATACCTATACGTAATATACCTGCTCGTTTCGTCACTCTAAACTATAAAAAAACGGTTTTAGTCTGACATGTTTTTTCAGTACGGTCGCGCAGCATAATCCCTATCTCCTGCCAAGCTGCCGTAAGAAACTTCGTTCGATTTTTATAATCGAACTGACAGATTAATTCGTTTTCTTAGTCATCATGTGTATCCAAATCAAAAATAAGTAGAAAATAAATATACTTTTAAATAATACCTAAAAACTTGGTCCAAAGACTCAAAATTTTATCTTTTGAAGCGTGTGTACGAAGCTGACAGGGTACCGACAACATAAAAGTGGTCAAGTGCAAGTCGGACTCGCCCATGAAGGCTTCCGTAGCAACAAGTAATATAATATAAAAGTTCTTGTAGTTCGTTGTTCCTTAAATCAGTGTTTTAACAATAGTCAATTTTTGATGGATTTAAATAAAATTACTTACTAGATCTCATTGAAAACAATTTTCGTTGATAGTTTACATGGTAATGTACATCATACGCTTTTTTTTTTTGTCGTTCTCTTATTTTAGAAGTTATAGGTGGACTACACACTTTTTACCACTTTGGAAGAGTCCCTCGCGCAAACTATACAGTTTAGAAAAAAAATATGTTTGGAACTTCAATATCATTTTTGACGACTTATCCATTAGGGTTTTGATCAAAAAAAATTTTTTGAGTTTCAGTTCTAAGTATGGGACACCCCTAAAATTTTTGTTTTTTTTTTCTATTTTTTGTATCAAAATCTTAATGCGGTTTACAGATTACATCTACTTACCAAGTTTCAATAGTATAGCTCTTATAGTTTCGGAGAAAAGTGGCTGTGACATACGGACGGACGGACAAACAGACAGACATGACGAATCTATAAGGGTCCCGTATTTTGCTACGGAACCCTAAAAAGATCACTCGTGTTGAAACTGTTTTTATTTTCCCTGAAGGGTTATGATATACCTCAAACAAACAGGCGCAGGTAAGTTTCGGCAGTTCTTATTGAAAATATTGAGAGCCCCTGACGGAGGACCGCCAAGATGTTTGGAATTTTCGATGTTTGATCCCGAACAATCATGGCATGAAAATTGTTTCGTGATATGAGAATACCTATCAAAATATATGGGAAAGTTTTTTGATCTTTGACAATGTGGACCGTAGCTGATGTCATGGTAGGACTGGATACTGTATAGTAAAATATTATTACGAAAAATCACGTTTAAGGATTCCGTTACATAGATTAGATTAATAAATTCATATATAAATACATAAGAAATTTTAAATATCGTTTTAATTAACAATCTTTAACATGAAAACAATACATTAAACCTTTTACAAACCCCTTGCGATTTTTTTATATTTATTTAAGACTACAAATAATATAGGCCATAACGGCACATAAACAAAAAAATACAGTTTATTGAAGAATAATCCCTAAAATAATTTAGTATATTTTGTATGAATAAATCCATGCATTGCAAATGTAGTTAAATTGTTAGGTTCTGTAAATAATGTACTGAACATTCATACACATATCGATACCTTAATTTGCAAAACAAATAACTCCATAGTAGCAAATTTCACAGGGGTCACTAAAAACTTAATATAAAAAAAATTAAAGCACCAAAAGGAAAAAACAAACATCCCTTTGCGAATTGTGTTTCTTATTAACTAATAAACACTTAAAATAATGAAAATACCAGTTACGCAATAGATTTTAGTGATGATTTAGTGTGACCCCTGTGAAATGTGCTTCTATGGAGATATTCGTTTTGCAAATTAAGGTTTGATATGCCAATAATTCGAAAGGAACCTTTTAAAAACAACGGTAAGACCTCATTGGAAAGTCAGCCTAGAAAAGTACCAGACACTTTCCAGTTATTCTACTGCCAAACAGCAAAACACAAACATCACTCTTTATAAAATTTAAATGTAATTACTGTGTTTTGGTATAAAGGACAATGTTACGAGAAAAAATACGGGCCACATAGGAGAGAAAATCATATCTGTGTGACTAGTACAGTGCAGTGCTAGACAGTGATTTGGATTCTTCACGTTCAAATGCAACAATTCGGAGCTGCGTGGCACCGTAGTTTAGAGCCGGCTCGTTGCTTACCATCAGGCACATGTACTGCTCACTCCGTCACCCTATATTACAAAAAAAAGTTTGAGACCATAAATTATATCACACGTCAAGGGGAAGGGAGGGGGTCGATGAAGTGTGACATTGTGTGACAAGGGGCGGGGTCTCAAATTTTGTGACGTCACATTTTGTATTTTATAAAAATATCGTATTTCATAACTAAGTATTACAACACCAAATTTAAATTAAAATTGCAATATATGTGACATCACATTAAGTAGGCAGGAGTTCCCAAAAAGTGACCAACTGTGAGAAGGAGAGGGAAGGGGTATAAAAAATCATGAAATTCTTGTGACGTAATTTATACAAATAATATAATACGTGGATAGCCCTTTTGAAGTGATATAAAACAAAATAAATTTAGATACCTACATCTTAAGAACTACAAAGGATAAACTCAATCCGAAAAAAAGGGAACGTTACTGGGCATAAATAAAAAAAGCTGAAAATATAAAAACCGGCCACATTATCATAAACCCTGGAACAAAATAGTTCGGTGTAACCTCCAAATGGGCATGGCTTCGTATTTTATTTCATTCTTAAGACTCGGTCATACTAAGCAGTATTTACATAAGTCACTGTTAAATTGCAAATATTGTCAGCTTTTAATTAAACGCATAAGATTAGAAATCTACGATAGGTTAGGTTACGTTTGATTAAAAACAAATACGTGCTTGCAATTTTGTGGTGACATTTTTATACAACTTTCACGATTCACATTATTTTATTCTAGACACGTTGTAACCGATGTTTCGATCATTCTCATTCTAAATATTATTATCAGGATTATATTTTACTTACATAAATTTGTGTACTACAATCGCGATTTATTACGGCGACAATACATAACTGTAGTACAATCCTGTACCGTTTTCGTCTTCCTCGTGTGTACTATTATTGTGATTTATTTTATTTAATTTTGTTTTATTTATTTTTTCCGGATAAAGTGGAGGGAATTGGGGGAGACCTTTGCTTAGCAGTGGGACAATTGAGGTTAAATAAAAAACATTGTTTAATTACAACCAGAACCAGAAACTTGCCTCTGTTACATCGTACAGTTTTCAGCCATTTTCGGGATGCCAAATTGTGTTTCACGACAGAACACACCGTGAGAAACAAAAAACCAAACCCCCGATGTAACTGCGAAGCCGTGGGTCGTGGGTTCGATCCCCACACAGTGTTAATGTTTGTGTGATGAATTCAAATATTTGTACTGTGCCTGGTGTTTTCTATGTATAATAAGTATATATTTAAAAACATATAAGTATTATATCGCTATCTGGCTTCCATAGTACAAGCTTTGCTTAGTTTGGGGTCAGATGGTGTTGTGTGTAAAATGTCCACCAATTCTACCAGGTATTACTCAACGCATCGTATTATAGTGCCATCTCATTGTCACACTGCGTCATCACCGATCACCGCAGTGTGACCGCGCCCTAAGGGCCCGTTATCCTTAACTTTCATAAGAACCTCCTGAAGGCCCAAGTGGATAAAAAGATTTTGAATGTGAAAGAGTCTTGACACAATAGCGTACTTTTAGGACTAGAGGGCTAAGCAGTGAATACGTTGTATTATTTTGCTTGAAAAGATAACCCCGAGATCGGATTTCCCGAGAAAATAATCAAAATGCGACCAAAACTTCTATAAAATATTTTTTTGAAGTGAAAACTTCTTTTGACGCGCCACAAACAGATTTTTCGTGGGCTGTGAATTGAATTCTAGCGGCACGCTCGGGAATGATAAGACATCTTCGGGCCATTCTCATGGGCACGCCACACACAAGTGGAAGGTCTCAATGAAACTAGGTTTAAAACTGAAATAAAGAGCTACCTAATGGGCAAAGCATATTATACTGTAGATGATTTCGTAAAGGACAGTAATGTTTGGAAAAGGAATATGTCAAAATGGGAACTATTGAACAAGGTTAAATAATACTGGGCATTAATGTAACTTTTTTATAAGTACTGTATGTATTAATTATTTAGATAATTGAATTTTGTCATAACAAAGCCTTTTTACAGCTGCATCTGATTGACAAGGCCCCTTTACAGCTGATTAGTTTTATTTGACATTATTTTTTGGTATTATTTTATTACAAAAATGTTTTATTTACATAGATTATGTACACTGAATAATGATTTATAATTTAATTGTAAGTGACATTACCAAGTGTTCTTTTGAAATAATGGTTCGAATAAATAAATTGAATTGAATTGAACATAACTACCACTGCATTGCGTTTGTCATGATTTAAAATTACTTATCTCTATGTTTTGTGATTTTCTGCCTTTTTCCGTCATAACGAAGAGTCCATCTCCATTAAGATGGAAAAAATCAAAAACATTGCAGGAAACTTTTACAAGTTAATAAAACATTACTGAACTCAGGCCATGTTGTGATTTCCATGAGTTACTGTTTATGTTAGAATGTTATCAAAATATGTTATTGTAATACACGTAGCGCCATCTGTGCTTATGAGGTGAAACTATTTTGTCATTGTAGATTTTAGTATAATCTCCGATTGTCTATGCATGAATGTATATTATTAAAAAAGGAACAAAATAAATTAGTCTATTCAAAACCGCCAACCCAACGACTTTTTATAGTTTCGCGACCAGTATCATATTTCGTATTAACTGTATTAAAACCCATAAAATAAGGATTCGGATATTTTATGCTTATTCGTGTCGCCACCACAGAATATATTATTTCAAACTATATGGGCCTAAACATACACTTGATTGATGTTATACTACGTTCTAGGTATTTAAACTATAAATACAATACATAACTAAAAATGTAACCTTCTCCTGCAAGACAAGAGCCAAGGTCATAATCCACCAAGCTGGCCCAGTCCAATGTCCTCGGAAGTTGTCTTTCTATATAAATACTATATTAATCGAAATAAAAACTATACTTTCTTTCAAGTTGGATGAAACTACACACAGTGTGTAAATTTTACTAAAATTGGTTAAGTAAGTACTTAGTTTAAAAACCCATCGCGGACAAACAACGTGTCACGTTATTAATGTATATTAAGTTGAACATCTGGCAAGATGCGGTCATGTGTATAAACAAAATATAATAATTATTTACTTCTGTTTATGAACTCAATTCAAATGAAATCCCGTCAAAGAAACTCCCAGAATATATCGTTTATATTCGATTGACGTACCAAACTCGCAACGCTCCTTCCGTCGTGGGTTAAAAACCCGAACTCATCTAGACAATACGCTTCCACGCGCGTTTACGTAGTAAGCTTGTAAATAACCAAAATAAGAGAGAAGATGGGTAAATAACATAAAAAGGGGATGACGCACGGCCGGGGCCGGAAAAAACGCGTACGGGGAAAATTACCGGTCGAAAGAGGCAAGGGTACGGAAGACGAGTTTTTAGCGCACAGTGATGTGGCGGCAGTAACTTACACGACAATGTTATGTTACAGTTAATTTGATTGAAGTAACACATTTTTTGACAATATTCTTTTGATAAAAACACCTAGGTACTTTAACTACATAGGTAGGACTGGTTATTGAGCCCACCTGGCGAAATACCTGCCCAATTTAGTAATTGAGTGATTTTATCCCAGTATGCAAACATAAGTGATAATTTGGGTTGAATGTAAATATATTCAGAGAAATCAAAAATAGCAGAGTCACGAGATAAATTTAACCCCCAACGTAGTTGTTTCAAAGTCAAGGTCACACGTATAAAGCAAAAAAATGTTCATTACTTTTTGATTTGATTTTTATGAAACGTATCTAAAACATTCACGATTATTTCAACTCACAAATTAAAAAATCTTTGTTTAAATCGGGTAAATAATATCCACTCAGGAGCTACTATGGCACAGACAGACATACTCAAATCCAGAGAGATCGATGTGCAAAACTTATAACGCCTTGTCGGTTTTGTATCAAGGGTCAAAAAAAAGGCACGTACAAGATACAGAAGCCTTTGCTCATCATTGTGACATTTCAGGCTCTGAATTAAATGGAATGTTGATTCTTCGGACGCATCATCAGGAGGTCCTTCACTCTGTAGCCCTAAATATCAGTAGCTTTTACCCTAGGGAGACAGGAACCTTCTGGCAATGATAACCGCATTCAACATCTAAGCTTTGATCCAACAGTGTAGCGAAAGTCTCTCGTTTTTTGAGACTTTTTCCCATAAAGGCGTTGGTTGCGAGTGCAATCAACATCATTTATCACTTTTACATAAATACACGGGTAACTCACGTTTAATATAGTCAGTGCTAAACGATCTGCGAGCCCGCGCGTGCACTCTCCTTGAAAAAGATCGCCGGACGCGATCGAAACTTGAGTCGGACTGGACTGACTATATTAAACGTGAGTTGCCCGTGTATTTATGTAAAATGTGTAATAACCACGTTAGTTTTCATACTAAAATCATTTATCACCAATTCCTAAAATCCTGAAATGTCCTGATGATAGGCTAAAGCCTCCCAATCTTTTTTTTATCTGTCTCTATCCTACTGTGGTAACAAAAACGTGAAATTGCGGGACTTTGTTAGTTCATGTATATTTTTACAAGGAAAAAGAAATTTAATTAATCACTTTACAAAGATACTGTGATAAGATATCCTAATTATAAAAACGTAAAATTTCAGCTACTCCCTTTTCTCCCCTACGTCCACGGGAGATACGTAGAGGCAAAAAAAGGGTTCGGGTAATTCAAAAAAGGCCCGCCAAAGTAGACGACTGAGGCAAGGAACCATAAATTACATTAAATGCCAAATTAATTAAAATATCAGCCGAAACAGCGAAGCCTTTTTGCCAAAAAATGTAATATAAAATTCATACTTTGATTTAAGAGGGCTTAGTTAAGTATCGAGTGAATGAAATATGGCTTTTGGGAGCATTATGAGGGTTTGCACGTTTTTCTTAAGAGTTTCTAAGTGCTCAGGGTTTAGGTACCTTCTTAACACAAAGCGGGAATTAAATACGTAATTTTCGGTAAAACGATATAATTATATAGTAACCCCGCTCGCATTTTATGCTCCACGCATTATAATACAATAGCACATTCAATCATCACCATCGCCGCAAAACGTCCACTGCTGAATATAAGGCTCCCCTCTAGATTTCCACAACGAACGGTCCTGCGCAACCTGCAACCAGCGGTTTCCAGCGACCTTTGTGAGGTCATCTGTCCATCTAGTGGGAAGCCGTGCAACACTGTGTATGCCGGTTCGTGGTCGCCACTCGAGAACCTTTCTTCCCCATCGGTTGCCAGTTCTGCGAGCGACGTGGCCTGCCCATTGGCACTTCAGCTTGCTTACTCTTTGAGCTATGTCGGCCACTTTCGTTCTTTTGCGAATATGCTCATTGTGTAGTATTATATAAAAGGTAGTGTAAGTAAGTACGTGTTTTAAATTATGTTTTATATCAGCTATCTGGTGCCCGTAGTACAAGCTTTACCCGTAGTACAAGTTTGGGACTGCATAGTGTTGTGTTGAAAAGTGTCGACAAATATTTATGTATTTATTTAAAGAGCCATAATGTATGTTTGATATCAGGGCTGTCACTGCAAAGTTTCAGGTTTTTTTCTGTGAAATGTATCCTGCTAATACTATAAATGCGAAATTTTTTAATAGTATGTAGCTCAATCACTTCGGAATGTCTCAATGGCTAGGATTTAAATTTGGTACACAGATAATAGTCTGGAATAGAACATAAGCTATTTTATTACTGGGAAGTAATGGGAACGGCAAGCGTGCGGGTAAAACCACGGGGTACTGCTCGTCTGCAATAAATGTCGCTACACTATGTGTAACAATATTTTTTACGACACAATACCTTTTTGTGGTCAGATGGTGTTGTATGTGAAGTGTCAACCAATCCAAAAGGTGATTCAGATTAACTCAATATTATAATAAAATACACACTTAAACAATTAAATAAATATGAGGGCAGTACAAAGGTAATTTTTGTAGAATATGCACGTTCCTAACATGCACTTAAGGTCTATCTAAAAGTTTGAGGCGAAATCTTCCGAGGTCACAATCGAGAGATTTTAATTTTGAATTCCGCTTGCAACCTTCAATATTTTCCAAAGGTCGATGTACAAGTTTGACATCACCACTGGCTTGAATCATGAAGGAAAACATCGAGAGAAAACTAGTGTATTCCAAGAAAAACATATTTCCAGGATATGTGTCATCTGCATGACTCTCCACAGCAATAGCAGCAATAGCACAGCAATATTCACTTGTGCAGCGTGGTGGATTACGGTCCTACTACTATTGAATTACTATGTACTCTATTGTCCTACTATGGTACTGAACTATTGTCTCGTTGCGAGAGAAGAACCCCAAGTCCCAGCAGTGGGAACATTTATAGTCGGCTGCTTATGCGGAGCCGGGACCGGTCGTTAGTCACCAATAAATGTAGTATCATAACAGTAATAGCGAATGTGATCTAATCTCGCTTACAGCCGCCATTACCGCCGTAAATCAATCAAGGAGCAATCCCGTGACATCAATAACGGGATCAGTGCCGTGACCCGCCACTGTCCTACTGCGGCCCTTTTCCTGCACACGAGCGGTTAAAACACTGGAGATGCGACTTTTTTTAACCGTTTACTATATTAGCAGCACCCCGCGGTTTTACCTCGTGTTTCCGTTGTTTTCCCGTAATAAAAAGTAACCTATTTTATGTAATAAATGTATTATAGTTTAGAACAAAAATAATGTTATAAGTATCTATCTACCTATGGTACCTTATCAATAAATTACCTATGTGTGTTATTCCACATGATAACCTGAAACAGGTAACTGTATTCCAAATTTCAATCCGATCCGTTTAGACGGTCTGACGCGATTAATAAAAAAAAACATCCAATGTTCACATTTATAATATTAGTAATGTATTAGTGGGATATTATTTGGGTAGTTTTGGTAACTTAGAGTATCTAGCATGTAGTGGACTGTCCATTTTGCTTTGTTTGGCGCTTTTTAGTATTGTGTCAAGAATGTACAACAGGGGTGTGTGACTCGGGAACCTCCACGTGGCATGGACCCTGGGCATCACAAAACAGCTTGCCTCCGTGGAGTCTCACTGTGTGTTGGGTAATCCCGGCTGGGGCAGCGCTGAAAGACTTGGGAAGGCTACTCGGCTGATCCTACTGACTTATCAACCCAGTCAAATTCCTAAGTCTTCCAGACGAGGGTCCTCCGCGAGCACTCTGAGTAGCAGTGCTTAGTGGAAGGAGAAGGGCCGTAATGTGGTCGCACAGGCAGAATTGAGACTATTCCTAACTGCAGTCAAGAGGCCACCACCGCCACCAGGCGACCAACTTGGCCAAGATGCTCAACAGTAAAAAGTCATGTGGGGCGGCAGAGTGGGAATTGGTAATGACCTCTCGCTCATCCAACGATGTAGAAGTGGACACAGGGTCGAAAGCCTACACCCTGGCTCGCATCCCGTCTCCACTGGACGTCGCGGAAGTTTAGGGCCGTCCGGCACCTCACCTAGGGATAGGCCTTCCCGAGGATCCTTTCTTCGTGGTTGTGTGGGCGGAACCCTCGCTGTTAACTTAACTGTTATCTTAGCATGTCTATATTTCGCATTTATTAAATTAATAGTATATCTCTACACACAGCGTCCCGCCGTCTCGTCTGCTCGCCCCAATGACGGCAAGGAGGTCGCGCAGTAAAATCTGACAAACGCGACATTTATTACGATCGCGCCGTTAATCGATAACTGTTATAGCTTTGTTTCAGATTGTGAAAACGTTTTGTGAGATCCGAACGGGAATAACAGCTGCGCGTTGTATAAAAATATTGTTTACCAATGTTTTTCTTTTGCTGTAAAATTGCCGGTTCGTTTTACGGTATTAAACAGGAACATCGAAAATAAATGTTATTCGGCAGCTTTATGGAAACAAAAGAAGAAACATCAGAGTTAAGCGTTTGACGTGTATCTCTGTGTAGTGTGAGTAAAATGTTCGTTTGTAGCCTTATACCACTAAAATTAATATATTTAATAAATATTTTGAAACTCTGATAGTGGTAGGACTATAAATATACATCTTGTACATAATATACACTATCCGACTGTCATACCAGTACTATTAATAACACTATTAATGCGAAAGTATAATATATTTATACGTTTGTATGTTCGTTGCTCAACCAACTACGGTAAGAAGTAAACCGATCATTCAGGAATATGGAACTTTATCGATAATAGTCTGCAATAGCACATAGATGTTTTTAGCCCCAAATATTTGTCATCATTCAGTTTTTTTTTTTACTATTAAAGACTTTACATTTGACCGCCATCTCACTTGATGTTAAGTGACGATGCGGTCTACGATGGAGCGTGATTTCTTAAGCATCAACTCGAAGACTATCAAGATTCTTTCAAAATTCTACGTATGCCGATAAAGTCGCAAACGGATGCGGTAGCTATTTAGTTTAGTTTAGTGTTAGTATTTCTTATATTTTAAAAGTAATTTCAAATTACCGTACCTAAACCTATTTGCATGTAAAACGAGATTTCCAAATGATGTCCAATAACAAACCAATTCCCGAGTTGATCAACCAGCAATTATTTCAAAGGATCAATGGTTTTGACAAGCTCTTTGTACTCTAGTTATTACATTTCATCTCAGCAGAGGGGCTGTGGGTATTGGTTTTATACCGCCACTTCACTTGGCGTAGCGTATTGGTGTATTTTGTAACTATTTTACTTGACCGCCATCTTGCCTAAGGTTTAAGTAACAAAATCATCGTCGCTTAACAAGAGGCGAAATGGCAATTAACTACATACTCAATGTATGTACGCTAGATTGGACCAATAGTTCTGTTCGTTATACGGTATATACAGATAGACAAACATGAAAAAAAGCATTTTGGCATCAATATCGATTACAGAGTGCAACCAAAAATATCTCCAATGGAGTTAAACATTCATTTCACCGTATTAGTATAAACAGTCTTCTGAATGTTCCCATTGCTGGGACCCCGAGTCCCATCAACATTTGTTCACAACATTTGTTGACAGACAGACTTTGTTTCCGACACATCCATGTTTGACGTACTTGTCAAACACGAAAATCAATGCAGACAGCAAACATGTGCTGACTGATTTCACGTGTGAATGACATGTGTGTGGTATTTGTGGTACACAAAGTGTTTGGCCAAATACTGCGATACTGTTCCACTAATATTCTGTCAAGTGAAGCGTTGGCATTAGAAATGCTTTGATTTATTCTCTAAATTACTAGATTTATAGGTTTGCGGTCAATTCAAGTCATAAAAAATATGTATCAACAAACATTGTAAATTTATTCACGGGCAACTCACATTTTAAACAACATTGTAAATTTGTTCGTAAGCTAGCAAGCTCGTACTTCTAACTTCGTGTAGACAAAATTGGCGTTGCGTAGCGTTATCTACACGATGCTAGAGTTCTAGATTGCTAGCTTGTTAGCGCTAGTTTGCTATCCTAGCTTGAAAAACTAGCCTGGTGTCGCTTGAGCATTATGCGCAGTCATTCTCTTTAAAAAAGGCTGCTAGATGCGGTTGAAACTTAAGGAGACTGACTATATCACACGTAAGTTTCCCGTGAATTAATAAAAATGTTTAATAAAAACCACATTAGTTTTCATTCTAAATCAGTTAAACTTTTTTGAAATTTATGAACAAATATATAAAATTACTACTTACCTTTTTTATGTAACCTCCGTCGTCACTCTCCTAGACAAAGGTCTCCAACGATTTCGTCCACTTACCTATAACAAAGAAAAAAAATATTATGACTATTTGATAGAAATACAAATCTTAAATAAACTACAATAATATACTTTATTGAAGATTAACGCAATTTTAAGCTCCCGTAGATCTTGAGCTGCGTAAATATTAGATTGCGTAAATGTTGAGTAGCGTAAATCTTGATATGCGTAAATCTTGAGTTGCATCAATCTTGATATGTGAGTTGCGAACTGTAGCTTTTTTTGTTATAGAAATTTTCGACGTTTGTGAAGATTAGATTAGACTCAAATAGAAAAACATTGTGCGTCAAATAATTATTTCAAATAAAATTATAGTACAATCCATTATGGATGTTTACATCTAGAGAAAAGGTTTTTTTTCTATTAAAATTTGTATTGTGCAAATATTACTGTGTTCCAGTTTGAATGGCAATGTTTTTAAGGATACTACAGGCTAATAAGATAAATCATCTGATATCTCTGGGTGATGAGCGCAGTACCGTGCTAAGTAGTGTTATGTAGTGTTCAAGTTCAAGTTGCTGAGTGGCGCTTTGATAGTCTGAGCTGACATGTTATTTACCATCAGGCGCCCGTCTTGTACATTATAAGAAAACACTTTTTTTACAGTGAGGTTTAAAAATAGATTTTATAGACTACGATATTACGAAATTAGCTCGTAACTCCTACGCTCTTAGTAGCTCGCGTGCTACGACATACGCTACGGAAACCGGACGTAGCAGTGAATAATGACATGCAGAGTATATGTATGCTTTGTGTTGATTTGTGTAGGTAAAACATATTGTGAGTGTAGTTTAGGGTACACAGGAATGCTATACTTTTAAAGAGTGGCTAGAAAAGTACACCAAAGAATGGTGTTTGCCAGATATTTTACCGCTAAGTACTCGTTATACGTAACCATTACTGTTATTCGGTTTATATCGGCCGGAGTTTTCAGGAAAGCAGAGCCTTAGTAGTGGTAGTACTCTTTGCAGAGTCCGCCTGGGGAAGTACCACACCGTTGCTAGTTATTCTGCTGCCAGGCAGTAACGGGTGAATATTATTGTATTCCAGTTTGAAGAGCAATGTTTCCAATGAAAATACAGGGCATAGAGATAAAACACCTTATATATGGATGAAGAGCGCAGTACAATGGGTAATGATTTGGACTTTTCATGTTCCAATAGCTGCGTGTCATTGTGCTGTTATGCCCAGGCATATTACACTGCCCTTATCACTCTGCGAGTTTAGATGTTTTTTTTTCCTCCTTCAAAGAAATCCTTTGCAGATACCCGGCTGGGCATTAGGGTGGAGCCCAGTTATGTGAGATCTTACTCACTAAAACCCCCTCGGTGGCCTACATCTGTGCCTAGGAGGAGGACGCCGGGATCTCCATTGGAACGCACCGGCGTCCTTTTGACACTTTGCCTGAGGCACCTTCCTTGGGTGATGGATTAAACGACACGGGCCGCACCATGCCGTAGCCTTTCCTTTGATGGGTTTGCTATTCATATTTATTCATGTATCGTATTTTTTGCAAGGCATTTGACCACGATACAAAAAGCCGTAGTGACCTTGTAGCATGAACGTCCAATTTCATAAACGTGAGTTCCGTATCCTGTCTGCACCTCTTGAGTATTTTTAAAAGAGTTTGAAACTATCAAATGGTTTTAACAGTGAAAAAAATACAATCTTTCGAAGAAATACACAACGTCATTTGTAAACAAGCACTTGACCAGTGTGGTGATTTATGGCTTTGGCTGTCTTCTTGTGAGAGCAGGCTCCAAGTGCCAGTTGGGGGGAACATAGTGAGCTGCTTGTGAAACACACTTACCAACCCTTACCGAATCTGCGTAGCCCGGTCTAAGCATGGGAATTCATTACGGCGCACTATTTTAATTAGGTACTTTGAGCTGGAAGACAGCTCAAACAGACTGTTAGCCTGTTACCAGCAGTAATTTCTTTGTTCCTCGCGCGTAATTAAATTCATTTCTATGAGATAAGATTTATAACGCAGCAGAGAAAAAGTTGCTAAATTAAAAACTTAAACGGGAACTTACATCGTCTTAGCCTAGATATATTTTAAAAACTTCCTTTTTAAACTCCGGCGCAAAAAGAAGTTTGACAACTCTCTCTCTCTCTCGCCGTGTATATGTCTCTCTATCTGTGTGTATATCTGTGGCATCGTAGCTTCCGAACGGATAAACCAGTTTTGTTGTTTTTTGTATACAAGGAGAATTAATCGGATATGTTTTTAGATGTGTTTCATGAAAATTGGTCCAAGACGGCGGCCGCCACAAAATGGCGGATTACATATTTTTCCACGATTCTCTTAATGGGGATCTCAAATGGAAGGGCTTGTTTAGTAGATACTGTACTATCTAATACATTTTTACTACACTATCTGATTTTTGTAGTGGTAGGACTCTTGCCAGAGTCCGCCTGGAGAAGTACCACACATTTACCAGTTATTCTACCGTAGCAATATGCAAACATTACTGGGATACGGTTTCAAGGGGAAATGTTACAAGAGGAATTACAAGGCTGAGAGATATAATATCTTAGATCTGTGGATGACAACCGCAGTGCGGTGTTAGGTAATGATTTGGACTCTTCATGTTCAAATAGCTGCGTGTCACTGTGTCGTTATGTGGCAAGCATGTTGTTTACCACCAGGCACATGTCCTGCTCGACTCGTCACTCTAACTATAACAAAATCAGATCCAAGGTGGCTGTCACCTCAAAATGGTATATTCCATATTTTATTTCACAACTCCGTCAATATGCGTATCAAGTGGCTTGACTAGTAGTATACATTATGACAAATTCAAATCCAAGATGGCCTAGATAAGTACTCCCGTACTTAAAAAATATTAATTTCGTTCTTGGGAATGGATTTTAAATGCTGAGAAGATTCTCAATTAGAACTTTTGTACAAGGTAACTTTAATTTAAAACCTCGATACAAGATATATGTAGAGAAAGATAGATTAGCTCTTTATTGCACTTCACAAGTAAACAAAGCTACAACAAGAACAAAATTAAAAATTTTGACTAACCCCCGACTACCTCGGATTTGTTATCTGTATAACATTCTACTAGTCAAGCCCTTTCATTTGATACCCATATTAAGGGAGTTGTAAAAAAAGAAATGTGTTTCGCCATTTAGCGGTAGCGGCCATCTTGGATTTGAAATTTGTCATAGTGTAAAGTATTCTACTAGTCAAGCCCTTTCGTTTGATACCCATATTGAGGTAGTAGTGAAAAAAATAATATAATTTGCCATTTTGTGAGGGCGACTATCTTGGATTTGAAATTTGTCATAGTGCTATGTATTCTACTAGTCAAGCCCTTTTCATTTGATACCCATATTGAGGTAAGTTGTGAAGAAATATTTTATCCGCCATTTTGTGGAGGCAGCCATCTTGAATAGATATTAACCAAACATACATAAACTAGAGGTAATAATTAGATAGAAGGCAGATAGAAGAAGAACGAGTGACACAAATATGTCACTGGATTTAGCTTCATAAATTTAAGATCTTGTCTTCCAATCGTCATTACATGCCGAAACTGGTGAATGAAACCATCGAAATTTCAAAATATCGGACTTTAAATCAAGATATTAGTAACAAATGTACTCAAATAACTACTGTCTGAAACTTACATACAAAACAGACTACACGCAAAAGTATTCCCTAACTTCAAACCCCGTTAGGTTTAAATTCTAACTGAAAATTTTACAGGAAGTTAGACAATACTAAGCAGATGATTTTTCAAAATGTACCTTATCGTGACGATTCCAAAATGAGGGTAGCTTTACAGGATTTTTAGGGAAACAAGATAAACTAAGAAATTAGAAATTGAACCTTGTGTTTAGGTTACTAAGGTTATTTTTTGAATGAACGTAAATTTTGTAAAATGTAAACGGCCCAGAGGCGTCACTAGATATTTGGTCGGAAAGGTTTTTGCGTACAATTCTCGTTACGACCGATGAATGATTAAAATGTATCGGTTTTCGAGTTTGATGTGTTTCGGGATGAAAATATATTTCCTCGTTTGTATTTTGATTCTGTTATACCCCCCAATACAGTGTTCCGCGGAAAGCTTGGATTCAGCCGAATCAATTGTAATATGTCAAAAAAGCAATGAGGCGTTCTCCAGATGCAAATTGATTTGTCAAATATAGTTCTAAATTTTGCCAAGTGTGGCACCACTGTTTTTTTGTGAAATATCAAAATAAAACATGGGCGCCACCTATGGCTACTGAGTTTGAATGGTAATTTAATTTATTTAGTATCAGAGTAGATATATTTAAGTTTTGCCGACTTGCAAAAAAATTGTGATATGGTGAAATTGGGAACTGTCTTAAAATCGACCCATTGATTCATAAAAAAAAACGACGAAGCAATAAAATAACAGATTTTTTCGTTTTTGAGTTATCGGTATTTAGCATCAGATTTGGAAAACCCAGTAGTGCTCATAGGATTCGAACCAGGGGCAAGATTTTTGCCGCAAACACAGCAGTTTACCGTTCTCACAAAAAAGAGATTAATGATAATGATAGTATTTAGCAACAAACATCAAATCACATACATACACATGCAAGCTTAAGACATAGCTTATTCCATTAATATACACACTTTCACACAGAACCAACAGAAGGGATCTACTGAAATTTGGTACATAAATTGATAATTGTCTAGAGTAGTACATAAGTGATTTTTCAGTCCGGGAAAACGCGAATACAGCAGTTTACCATTCTCCCAAAAAAGAGATTAATGACAATTATAGTATTTAGCAACAAACATCAAATCACATACATGCACATGCAAGCTTAAGACATAGCTTATTACACTAATAATCACTCTTTCACACAGAAACAACAGAAGGGATCTAATGAAATTTGGTACATAAATCGATAATTGTCTAGAATAGTACATAAGTGATTTTTCAGTCCGAGAAAACTCTCGGGGTGCTGCTAATATTGGTGCCAGATAGCTGATGTAATACTTGTGTGTTTGTATATACATACTTGTGCTGTTTAGACTATTACTTTTAATACTAGGTTTTTTGGGACTTGGGACATGGGACCCTTTGCAGAGTTTGACTGGGGCAGTACCGCACCTTTGCCAGTTATTCTACCGCCAAATAGTAATATGCAAACATTACTGTGTTCCTCTTTGAAGGGCAATGTTTCCAGTGAAATTACAGGTCATATAGATAAAACATCGTATACCTATATCTGGGTGACAAAACAGTGCTAGGTAATGATTTGGACTCTTTATATTCCAATAGCTGCGTGTCAATGTGCTGTTACGTGGCAGGCATGTCGCTTACCAACAGGCATATGTCATGCTGGTCTCGTCATTCTATTAAGGTTGCCTGGAAGAGATCGCTGTTAGCGATAAGGCCGCCTTTTGTCGCACTAGCTTTAAGTTTGTCCATTATTTCTATTTTTAATTATAATTTTTTGGTGTGTTCAATAAAGTGTATCTATCTACCTATCTGTTCTATAAATATCTGTCCTGCAGGGCTACTACGAAGTCCAATAAACGATATATCGGCCGAAGTTATGGACGTTTTATACCACGAAACACAATCGGTCGGTTGATCTGATCGGGCCCTTCGTTCATCCCGACCGACACTGATTTGATAGTTTTTGTGTCATCAACCGACCGATTGTGTTTCGTGGTGTAAAACGACCATAACTTCGGCCGATATATCGTTTATCGGACTTCGTAGTAGACCTGCTGGGCGGGAGTCAAACCCACAACCTCCGGCTTCGCAAGCATACCTACTACCAACGAAACAACGAAGTCAGTGTTCATACTTTTAAAATTCAGCACATTGTGCTACGAAGCTAAAGACAGAAACACCAAACTTGTACTGTTTTACATCGTTGGGTAAAAGCATTCATCGTGCAGCTAAATATTTCCCGAATATTCGGGTAACTGGAACGAGTCGGGTCGGAATTGTTTTCCGACCGATTAACAACCGGGAGCGCTCGAACGATTGACTATTATTGAAATTAGCTCCGCAGTTTCCAATATATTGCCAGCTCTATAATTATAGAATTGGTATTCTGAATTCTGTTGACTGATTATAAAGTAACGTTTTCTATCATACAGAACCTTTTATTTTTTTTATTAGACCATAGAATACAATTATCACTTGGTAACGTCATATAGTTCACAATTTCCTTTTTCTTTTCATGATTACAATGTGAAATATAATACATTATACAAACAATAATAACCATTTAAGCGGCTGTAAAGGGGCTTCGTCAGGCAATGTCTTAAATTGTATTAGGCTGAGTACTCAATACAATAATTATTTAAAATGCCAATCCAGTATTTAGATTAAAATTAATTACATCTCGTTTTCATTGTCTTTCGTCACAAATACACTCTGGAGAACACTCATGGACTTCATTTAACAGACGACTCTTTATAGCATTATTTTTGGACAGAACACATAGATAGATATTGGATATATACTATTTTAAAGACAGTGAGGTTGATTTGAGTTTAGGTGAGTTGAGGTTGTTTGAACGAGCTAATCTTAGGGATTACCAGGCCGATCCCAATAAATCTTTCATCGTTGGATATGTACGAAGTGATTTAAGCTACATATGAACTATGGACGAAGCCGGGACAGACCGCCAGTCTCTTCTAAACTTATAGATTTATGGATACTATATGGGGACCAGTAGTGCTATGGCAGCACTGCTGCGTGCATTTAAGTTCGGAATCATACCTTAAAGAGATAATTCATTTTAAATCTCAAAGTGACGAGCTCAGTGCAGTGCTACGTATATTATGTAATACGGGCGAAACTGGAACAGACACTAGTCTAGATATATTATGAAAATATACAAAATGGAATAGAACTGAATGGACCGCACCGGAACGAAATGGAACGGACATGGTCGTCACGGAAAACAGAAAAGAACGGACCGAAGCCAAATGAAGGAAAAGTTTACAAACTAAAACTAGCACGAGCAGTAAATAATAGAGGTAATATGGGTATAAATTATTTGGTTCTACAAATTTCACCAAAACTACTGGAGTGTCTGCGTTTGATTTTCAATTTCAAGACAGCTGTTTGTTTTTCAAAAAAATAATTATAGAATAGAATTATTTATTGATATGTCAAATACAACAACTTATTATGTTTACATAGTAAGGGCGCATTTATCATATTTCGTCAATGTCCGAAAATAACACATATTTTGTAAAAACACATGATACCATAACTTATTATTAAGTACATTCTAAATAGTATAAAATAAAGAATAAACGCTGTAAAGGGGCTAGTTTCGATTTTTTAATTTTTATGGTCAATTTTTAAATCTATCCAAATTTAATTATTTTCATTGTTCAAACTTAAAACATATATAAAATAATTTAAAACTAAAACTATAATTAAAATCAATACTATATTTGTATAATTAAAACTATATTTTATTCGTGTGAAACACTACGGCAGATGACATCCACATCGACACTCACAATCTCCGATTGCAAGCTCTCTCCTTTGTATAGACAAATTATAATCTCCAATACTCCATTCGCACTTAACAATATTGGACCGATATCCCGGCTCAATGGTACAGGGTTAGACAGAAATCATCCGCAAAGCCGAAAGAATTCCGATCTAGTCATCATTACAGTATAAACTTATGTTTCTCAGTGGTCGCGGCGTAACGTCAGAGAGGGTAACGGAGACGGGACCGTGCGAGTTCGATACTTTTTGAATGGGTGAAATCTATTGTAGTTATATTTCTTCATACTCTTTTGTTTCCTTCAGTTTCCGTCACCGACATGAGTTCTAGATATATACTCGTATCTGCCACGACTGCCCATAATAGCACAGTGTCAGAGTGTCACCAATCACCGATATAATATTTCGATAGATTGGTGACACTATATAACATAGTATCAGACACTATATATAACTATTTAAATAATTTACTATGTTTTGTTTATTTTTCGTTCCTTTTTTTTTGTTGTGACGACAAAGAGTATCTATCTAGCTATATAACTATCTGATAGTATATTATATCAGACACTTCATTACCAAATCACCAAATCACCTAGCACCTAGCAACTGCTCTCGTCCCCCAGAGATGAAATATGATTTATATCTGTTCTGTATAAATCCTTCAAACCGGTGCAAAGTGATGTTTGCACTTCTAAGCGGTACAAGAAACGGCAAAGATACTTCAACAGCAGTGGGTAACATTTAGTGCGCTGCTTGTGCTTAATCTCTAAGCTTTTACAATACATAAAAACAACTTAAAATTATATTATTATTACCTTTTGTACCCATTCTGCGAACCCCAGTATCGCACCGTACGGGCAGCTCAATAACATTAAAGCTACGCGCGAGTCCATCAATGCACGGGCGCCATCAACAATGGGGGGCCATTAACAAACGGACGCGCCGCCGTTATCACCCGGCACCGAGCGTTCCGGGGACGCGGATACAACCACAGTACCATATGACTGTCCTAATGTTGGCTTTTGAAATAGTTCAGTTTTTATTTCTATAGTCAAGAATATTTAACATATAACTGTCCTAATGGTGTCTTTTGAAATAATCATATATGTATTTAAAATTTTATAATCAGGATACCGTATTGACTGTCTATTGACTATTGACTAATGTTGCCTTTTGAATTAATAAAGTTTTTTTTGACGTGACAACGTCAAATGAATCGACGAACGCCGGCTGCATGCACGAAAAAGTGTCCCGTTATGTCCCGTGTCGCTCATTGTACGCTTGCGCCGCATCTATCATTCTTTTGTTATGACGTCGTCACGTTAAACTATCGTCCGTAAACCTACCGACTTTAAAGACAATATTTTTTTTACGTATATTCTAGATGCCATACGACTGGTCCTAATGTCATTTTTTTTATTCATATAGTCACGATAACATATGACTGTTAGCAAGATATCAGCTATTTTTCCATCAAGCAGTAATGTAAAACATCACTGTTTTCCGGTTTTAAGGGCAATGTTTCCAGTTAAATTGCAGGGCATAGCGATAAAGCGTATTATATTTCGAATGACAACTGCCCTGCTGGGTAATGATTTGTACTCTTCATGTTCCAATAGCCACGTGATACTGTGCTGTTGTGAGCAGTTGTGTTGCTTTCCAGTAGGCCCAACGCGTCTCATCACTCAGTGCTAAAAAAATAAAAGACCTTGCTTACCCGCAGATAAAATCATTCGATGAATCATATTAACTTTATAAATGTCAACGTTTGGATATTTGAATGTCGTTGCTCAATCACGTCGCAAAGCGTCAATGGCTCGGGTTGATATATATACACAGATTGTAGTGTAAAGAAACAAATAAACTACTTTTTAACCCGAAATTATTTTCATACTAATAGATAAATTCATGAAAAGTAAATAAAGAATAATTTATTTCTTTTATACAGTTCTCTTACAACTATGATTGCCATTTTCATCGCGTCGAAATATCGGTGGGCCCCATAGGCAAAGCCTGTATTTGGGTCCACTGTCTGTGAAAATGCCTTTTAAACGACTAGATGAAGATGATATAAAGTAGTAGTCTTTAATTTGTAGAAGAAAATTTGAGAAAATAAAACAAAATAAATACGAAATAAAAACAGAATAATTATGAGTATGAACGTAGGGGACGAATGTATGTGAATACGTGAGCGTGCTTGTATGTTTGTGTGTATGAGAGAGTGTGTGTGTGTGTGTGGGTGGGTATGTGTGTGTGTGGTGTTGTGTACACTCAGCCACAGGTGAGTGTACGTGTGCGAGGGTGTGTCTGTATGTATTAATAATCAACATCATAGACCTAGTACGACCGATAGTGCTGAAATGTTCTTTTCAAGCTTAGCACGCATCGATATAAATCGAAAGATTTGCTCTGAACACCTTGAAACTGTTAATAAACTGCGTCTCTGTGTGTAGCGTGAGTAGTTTACAACTACCAATTTCCTCGACCTCTAGTAGAATCGCTAGCGGCGAGGTATGTTGCGGTTCTACTTATTTTGGTTGTTGATAACGAATAGGATAGGTAGTTAGGTAGGTATAAACGTACGGCGTTCACCACTTCCTACAACCGACTAGAACAGAAAGAGTGAGCTCACTTTTCCAAACGATAACATAGTACCGTGCGCCTGAAGTTTAGGACGGCACATCCAGATGTTAGCACGTATATTTTGGATAACTCTAAAATATATTTTGAAAATTAATAAAATTTTGTGTATGCTGAATGTTGACGTGATGATAAATGAGCAAAAGTTAACTAATTTAATTTTGTGCTACTATTTCTGTATGCCGAATGAGGCAGAAGATCCTAGCTGCGTCCTAAACCAAATATCTGTAACCTAGTCTTCACAGTCCAATAAAGAATTGTAACATTGTATCATTAATTTTATTTAAAAACGGCAATAAAGCGAAGCTTGTTAATTATATGGCGTTATCATAAAAAAAATCTAAAAATACATCTCATTAGCACACGTTATCTAATAAATTATACTAGTCTCATCCTGTGGTGACACTCGCATAGTCCTCGATCTCGTTATTTTCCTAGGATGAAAAGTAGCCTATATGTTATTTTAGACTATTTTTACGAGCAGGACATGTGTCCAATGGTAAGCAACATACCAACGCAGCTATTAGAACATGCAGAGCCCAAATTAAAACCTATAAAAGTTAAAAAAAAAATATTACCTAGCACTGCAATATGCTCGCTAGGCAGAGATATAAGATGCTTTATTCCTAAGCCATGTAATTTCTCAGGAAACATTGCCCTTCAAACTGGAACACAGTAATGTTTACGCATTACTGCTTGACGGTAGAAAAACACGCAGAGGTGTGACGCTTCCCCAGGTGGACTCTGCAAGGATTGCTACCACTACCAGAGCTGTTGTGGATGCTGTAGCAAAAACTAAATAGGTACACTCCGCGAGGTATAAGCTGAGCTTTGCATTAGTGTGAGTGATCACCAATCAGGCAGGAGCTTGAAATTTTGTCCGCGAGGTATAGGCTGAGCTTTGCATTAGTGAATCACCAATCAGGCAGGAGCGCGGCGAGACAGAATGGCGCCGCGCCTAAATATGTCACCTACACTATCCATGTACAAAATGCAAAGCTCAGCTTATGCCTGTCGTAATTATACTGTCGTTTATACTTTTAGCATTACAGTTATACTGGCATACGTTTATCATAAACACGATAAAGTTCACAACATTAAATTTGTTTAACAAACATAAATTTGTATGTACATCAATAATAATACGCATTGATGTATATTGAATACAGTGTCGTGAGTTTTTTTAGTTTAATATTTTCTGTGAAACATTTTGTTATCTAGTACAATAAAATAAAAATCGAAACCCCCGTAAGAAATTATCAGGTACGTATTTGTTATTGTCATTTTTGAAAATTCATTAGAACTAATATAGTGATTCGGTAATTACCCCAGGCCACAAGAAGTAACAAACTTTCCACAAGCCTGACGCCATCTACCTCGGTCTTGTGGACAGTGCAAAGTTAGAGACATATGTACATTCAGTATTACGGAAAGAAATGGTCGTGGATGATGATGTCCTATATAGTATGTACAGGTATAGGTAAATGTAATTGGTGGACATTTCAAACACAACACCATCTGATCCCAAACTAAGCAAAGCTTGTACTATGGAAGCCAGATAGCTGACATAATACTTTTATATTAATGTAATTAAAGATCAGTTATGGATTTTTTAGATGATGCAAATAAAAGACTGGGACTACAAAACTTATAGATTGAAGTGAACAATAGTTTTCGGACTGAGTTTGAAGTGAACTAAAGCGGAAATTCCCGGACTGAGTTGAAAATGAAGTTAAGCAAAAGTTCTCAAACTGTGTTGAAAGTGAAATAAAACGAAAGATCTCGGACTTACTTGATAGTGAAGTAAAGCAAAAGTTCTTGGACTAAGATGAAACTGAAGTGAAACGAAAGTTAACGAGCAAACTTAAAGTAATCACGTCTTAAGCTTACTTCGATCAAAAGAATATTCATAGAGACCTTAATAAATACAAACAAAAAAAAAGGATCAAGAATAAGCCAACATCATACATATTTCCTTTTACTTCTAAAGAAGTTATCTAAAATTTACGTAACATTAATATTTTTATTTGTAATATAGAAGTACTAAAAAAGTAGAATTAATTTTTCAGACTGAAATAAAAGCTATTAGAAAGGAAAACATCTGGTTGAGTCGGCCTGACACAAGGCGGAGTGAAACGAAAGTTTACGAACTGAGTTAGCCTGCCTTTTTTCTATACTGACGTTAGATGTTCAAATCAACAATCTCGGAATAGCAACTAACAATCTCAATTTTATTGTTCACCGACAACGAGTTATCAAACTATTATAATAATTTAATCAACGAACAATAATGAAATATGAACTCTATTGATATAATACGGGAGAATTCAACATCCAACAATGAGACGTCTAATGATGTTTATGATATTTTGGAAGACTCAAAACACGCGAGGAAAATAATATTTTCTCTTGGCAGTCTTATTTCAATACCATGTTTTGTTCTAGTATTAAGAGCTTGGATCCTGTTACCGGAATGCAGAACATTGCAAAACTACATAAGCTTAAATCAAATTACCTTCGGGACTGCGAATGTTTTGTGGTGGTTCTTCATAATTGTGATTAACTCAGAATTGACGAAAAGTATGGAAAGAATTTATACAATTTTGTTAGCGATGACTGTAAGCTGGTCTTTTAACGCAATCATACTGGCGTATTTTAAACTGGTAGTGGTTTTTAATAGAAAAATAAGTTACGAGAAAAGGATAACAACTGCTTCTGCTATTGGGATGACTTTCATTGTATTTGTTCTAACAGAGATTGATACAGTTCTGTACAGTCACGCAGATGACGAATTTTTCAATAGCGATTATCTCGACGACAGTATGAGGCAATGTTTAACCGTGTTTATGATAGTTTCTACAGCGTTTTTTATTAAAACTGTGTTCTCAGTATTGTCTTGCTGCAAAAAGTCGATTTCGAACCGCCGTGTCAGCCACATCCACTCACTTCTTAGTGTAGCCATTCTAGGTGACATCAATATTTTATTCTACCTTATAGGCGACTGTTACTTTAACAACCATAGCAGCATGTTTTTTATGATTTCACTAGATGTAATGGATGCATTTCGTGTTGTTCCTATAACATTGATGACGATTATCAATAGATCATCGAGAGGACATTGGAAAAGACGTCGTGAAAGAATAGATAGGTTGGCACTCGCCAAACGAGTATAATTCGATACATACATATAGTTGTATACAGTATTACTAAGAACGTCATTACTTTTTTTCCTTACTAAAACTTCCTTTCCAGAATGTCGGGCTTTTCGCCCTACATTATAATGTACCTATAACCTAAATTGTTTATCTTAGTTCAATTCAATATAATATCATGTTAAAAATAATAAAATTTTGCAAACAAATGACACAATTCATTTTGTAACTGGTGAAATAAACTCTCCCACGCGCCAAAAGCCGCTCAAAGGTTCCCATATCCAAATTCCTTAAGCACCCCATACCCTAAAATACCAGATCTTATTTTTTTATCTTAGAGACACAATTTTGTTATATATACTTGTTCGCGCCGCTAATTAAAAATGAAATAAAATCATAGTCAATTTAAAAATACCGCTCGAGTTGATATCTCTGGTCACTCCTTTCAAATCCTATCCTTTGTCTTTTTCCCGCACCGCTCAAGTAACGCACCTAAGCAAGAAGGAAGATTGCCCGTTTATGCTTCATTCGGTCGTAACCGCCGCATTTAAAATTAACACTCTCAAGTCAAATATCTAATCGTGCGCACGGGACGCCGTCTTATACAAAAATAATTAATTAATCTAACCAAAACTTTAACCATATGTTGTGAAGTGTCTGCGAAGGTTTTCTATGGACGTAAAGACGAGACGTCGGGACAAGTTTCCGATACACCGCGAGCTGGTGCACGGTGAGTCCCTTTCTGTTTCCTTTCTTTCTTACCCTTTCCCTCGAGACAGAGATATCCCTCGCAGATAAAAATCAACATCGCTAATACTCACAGTCCACAAATTTATCAAATTAAAAAGGACCAGCGCAGGTGGATCCTTCCGACACCACCAATACAACCTAATGCTCAATATAATTTTTAAGCATCCGGGAGTTGATTTCGTATCAAGAACACAGGATTTATTCGCGAACTAAATTATTATAAAATCGATCGAAAATCAGAAACGAAACGTCAACTAACTGGATCAAAAATACACCATTCAAATTAAACCGTCAGCAAGATTTTGAAAAAATATGGGACACATCTTTTTTGTTTTATCACATCCTTTACACCTTTAAACGAGCGATTCTTGTATATATACATATATATAATGAGAATCTCGGAAACAGCTCGAACGATTTTCATAAATCGATCTAACTAGGTTTCATTAAAAAAAACGAATGTTGTGCGCTTTTTTCAGTAGGTATCTAAGTATAGGAAGGTACTCAGATTCCTCTTTTTTTCATGCTCCTTCTTTTTTTTGCGAAAAATCTATTTTTGGGAGCTCTTTATCAGTAGGTATCTAAGTATACTCAGATTCCTCTTTTTTTCATGCTCTTTCTTTTTTTTTTGCGAAAAATCTATTACTGGAAGCCCTTTATCAGTAGGTATCTAATTATACTCAGATTCCTCTTTTTTTCATGCTCCTTCTTTTTTGCGAAAATCTATTACTGGGAGCCCTTTATCAGTAGGTATCTAAATATACAGTGTTTAAACCTAGCAAAGCTCGGTCGCCCAGGTACTAATTTAAAATTTACAAAGATATAGGCTATCAAACTACCGGAGTTGGGGGTTGTGACGTCAGTCAACATAAAAATCGTAAACAGGCGTGATGTTAGTCAAAACCTCTAAGCACTATATTAAACTTTTTTTCTTTTTATTTTGAAACAAAAGAAAAAAATACGTGTCTAATATTGTTTAAGAATCTGACGGACTAATTCGTTTTGTTTAGTCACTATGCCTATTTTTTTTATAGCACAGAGTGACAAGATGAGCAGGACATGTGCTTAACATAAGCACCATGTCTGCCACATAACAGCACAGTGACACGCAGCTATTGGAACATGAAAAGTCCAAATCATTACCTAGCACTGCACTGCGCTCGTCACCCAGATATCTAAGATATGAAAACTCTAAGCCCTGCTATTTTCCTGGAAACATTGCCCTTCAAACCGGTATACTGAATAGGCTCTTGAACTTCCTTGCTGGTCGCGGTGGCGAACGTGACTGGTGCGTGAGCTGCAAACGGTGCAGTGCGAATGGTGGCCTCGCCACCCGCTTCGACGTTCGCACCGCCAATATCCGTGGCGAGGCTGTAGTTATCTTTATGCTATATAATATTTATGGTTATGCTAGTAAAAATATGGAAAAACAGTTATGCGTTTAGTTGTTATGGTAAATTATCATTAGTCCTAAAAACGTTATGCTAACTTAAATTACTACAAAAATTGTTATGCTACCACACATGTATAGACACGCGATAAAGCGAAGCTTGTTAATTATTGTTATAATTAAACTAGTAAAAATACATGGTATCATTTGCAAATGTTTTTTAATTATAATATACCCTAATTATCCCGCGGTTTCACTCGAATAGTCCTAGATCCTGATCCAGAGCCTACTTTTAATCCCAGGAGACAATTTTCTGTTTTTTTTTTATTATTTCAAACTCTTGTTTTTGTCTATGTACTAAATTTCATTCAGATCCTTATAGCAGTTTTTGCTGGACAGTGTAATAAATATCCTTTGAAAACTTACAAACTTTTGCATTTATAATATTTGTAGTATAGGATAGTAGGATATTAGTTTGGCGTAAGGCTCTGAAGAATCTGAAACCGATCGAGAGACGTGCTAAAAGGCTCATAGACAACGACGCATCGCCGTAAAATTACTAGTTTATCGCAATTAAATTATGCAAAAGGTGCCGCGCGAATGGGCGCCTCGCCACCCGCTTCGACGTTCGCACCGACGATCCCCGTGGCCAGTGGCCGTGGAAATCAAAGATGTGAAAAAGAGTATTTTTTGTCATAATCCCAGTTGTTATTTTCTCTTTTCCCTTGACTTATTTTGGTTCTGTACTTCAATAGTCCAATTTTTTAAACGCTCCTATTTCGTTGACTTGTCGTCTGACCGATGATGTTTCACTCTGCGGCAACTCTACTCATTGGCGTGCATTCTGATTCTGCTCACAAGATTCGCCCACTCTCAGAAGGTGTGGAACTTTACCAGGCGGACGCAGCAAAGAGTTCAATCCCTGTCAAAACTGTTGCGAATGTCGTAGTAAAATCTAAATAAATTAAACAAACACACTGTCGTATCTACACTTTTAAACATGATTACAATCAATTATTCTGGCATACGTTTATCATATATACGATAAAGTTTACAATGTTTTGTTTTTTATTCAATTAGTATGTAATGCACATCAACAGTACTGGACTCATTTATGCTGAATACAGTATCACGTGAGTGTTTTACACTAAATATTTTCTATTAGACATATGTACTGTATTGTTATCTAGTATAATAAAATAAAATTCAGAACTCCTGTAAGAAGTTTTCACATATTTGTTACAGTAATTTTCGAAAATAAAAACTAAACTCCTGGTTCAGTAATTACCGTGGGTCGATACAGAAATCGATTTCTATAACCCTGTGTGTATATTTAATGTAATGTAACATTATTTATGGATTTTTAGACGATGCAAATTAGACCAACTGGGACTACTTTCTACTGGGATTACTATCACTTTTGGGCTGAAGCGAAGAATAGAATGAAACATATACATTGAAGTTAACTAAAGTTCTTGAACTGAGTTGAAAGTAAAGTATCAGTAAAATTCTTGGACAGATTAGAAAATTAAGTAAAGCTAAAGTTTTCGAACTGTACTGAAAGCGACATAAAGCAAAGTTTTCGGACTGAACTGAATGTGAAATACCTAAAGCCATAGTTTTCGGATTGTGTTGAAAATGAAGTAAAGCAAAAGTTCTCGGACTAAGACGAAATTGAAGCGTAACGAAAGTTAACAAGCACTTAAAGTAATCACGACTTAAGCTTACTTGGATCGAAAAATACTTCGTAGAGACCTTAATAAATACGAACAAAAAACTACATCAAGAATAAGCCTAGATGAGTCGGCCTGGCATAATGTGAGTAAACCTGACTTTCGTCCTATGCTGAAATTAGACGCTTAACCCAATTATAATATTTATTCCACAATCTCGGAAAAGAAACTGACAATTTTGATTTTTTTAGTTATCAACTATTTAAATTCTTGAAATAGGTAACAGTTAATTAATGAAATATGAACTCTATTGATGTACAGATGAATTTAACATCCAGCAATGGAACTTATGTTAATGTTTATAACGACTTTGTTAACTTCAGGAAATTACTATTTTCTCTAGGAAGTCTTATTTCAATACTATGTTCTGTGCTAGTATTGCGAGCTTGGATCCTGTTACCGCCATGGAGAACATTGCAAAACTACATACATAAGCTTAAATCAAATAATCTTCGGTACTGCGAATGTTTTGTGGTGGTTCTTCCGAGTTGTGATTGCATTAGAATTTACAGAAACTATGGAAAGAATTTATACAATTTTGTTGGCGATGACTGTGAGCTGGTCTTTTAATGCAATCATACTCGCATATTTTAAACTGGTAGTGGTTTTTAATAGAAAAATAAGTTACGAGAAAAGGATAACAACTGCTTCTGCTTTTGGGATGACTTCAATTGTTTTTGTTTTAGCAGAAATTGATACAGTTCTGTACAGTCACGCGGATGATGAACTGTATGGCAGCAATTATCTTGACAGTTGTGTGACGCAATGTTTGACTATATTTATGATAGTTTCTACAACATTTTTCGTTAAAATTGTGTTCTCAGTATTGTCTTGCTGCAAAAAGTCAATTTTGAACCGCCGCGTCAGCCACATCCACTCACTTCTTAGTGTACCCATTCTAGGTGACATCAATATTTTAGTTTATCTTATATGCCACATTAATTTTAATAACCACAACAGTAGGTTCTTTTTTATTTTACTAGATGTAATGGATGCATTTCGTGTTGTTCCTATAACATGTATAGTAATATACAATAGATCATCGAGAGGACATTGGAAGAGACGACGCGAAAGAATAGATAGGTTGGCACTTGCTAAACGAATATAAATGCACTTTTAGTTGTATAAAGAATTATGTACTTAGAACGTCTTTACTTGTTTTCTTTACCCCGTGCCAGATCCGCAAATAATTACTAACGAACAATATTTCCAGGATTTCGGATTGTTCGCTTTACATTATAATCTAAATTGATGATCTAAGGTCAACACATGATCATATTAACTTTAACTTAACTTACCACAATAGGCACGTTGACTCATTTTTGATTTAAAGTGCCATCAAAAGGCTATTCAATAACTGAAACATAGGTAAAAAATTACCTTGCCTATAATAAACTTCTCGTGATATCACGATTTTTAAATCACAATTTTGGACTCTCCCAAAAACGCTTCATATAAATCACTACAGAAACGTGACGTCACAGTGCCGTATTTTGTATGTGTCCCGCGTAAAGTTTGTATGGTAGCTATATTAAATATTGCGTTTAGGAAAATGGTTTCATAACAAAAGTAACTTTGAATTGAATGGATTATCCAATGGAAATAAATTTTCTAATAATTTCGTACTTTTAAAATGGAACTGTCCGTCCAGCTTTGAATGATCATAAAGTAAGTTAAACTAAAAATTTCAAAATTAAAATTGGTACATATTTTATTCTATTTAAATACTGTCATTATATAAAATAATTTAATATAATTGCTGAACGCCTATTGATTTGGCAACTAGTTAAATAAAATTTCCCCCACGCCAAGCGTTGCGTCGGTCAAAGGTTGGGAACTTTCACCTTCAGACATTCCCTAAGCATCCTATACTATACTATTTTATCTTAGAGCCACAATTTTATTATATACTACATACTAAATGCACAATATAGTTTTTAAGTTTTCGGGTATTGATTACGTATCGAGAATATTACACAGGATTTATTCGCGATCTAAATGATAATCATCCATCGAAAATAAAATACGAAACGTCAACTAACCCAATAATATTTTGGACCGCAATAGCGATGATGACTGGGTCAAAAATTATATAAATATACTGTTCTAATTAAACCGTTAGTTAAATTTTGAAAAAAATATGGGACACAAGTTTTTTAAATTTCATCAAATTGCTAAAAATCGACAGAGAGACAGAGATTCAGATTCCGATGAATCTGAATCCAATTTTAATCTTCGAGTGTCGAGCCCAGTGCAATGTTAGGAAATGATGTCGGATCTCTTCATGTTCAAATAGCGCTGTGGCTATGTATTCTTACGGGCAGGCAGTTACTTCTATCGGACGAATGTTTTATTACCCACCTTATTTTGTATTACAATGTATTTATTTTCTAGGAACACACAAAACCGAGTTCAACTCATAATTAAACTCAGACGCTCTACAAAATTTCATAAGAAGTTTATGTTTACGTCGTCTATGGTTAAGTCGTCCAGATAAATTTTTAGCAATTATTTTTTATATTTATTACATATTTTAGATAAGTAATCAGGAGCACAAGCTTGGCCGAGTTGTTGCGCAACGGACTAAGAAGACTAAGAAGAAGCGTAACAAGGAAGACAGGAATAAAATAAAGGGATGCCGAAACTCTAGAAGGAGCTCAAAAAGGAGTTGACACTAAAATCAAGGAACATTACAACAATAGTGATTGTATAGGAGGAAGTGGAAAGTGAAGTGCATTGAAAGTTTCAGGATCGAGTTAGCGTGGCGCGACTAAGGCCACAAGTAAATCAAGTCAATATAATAATAATTATATTAATTGTCAATAACGATTAGATAAACTCACGATTATAACTAACCATTACTTGCCTTTAGAAAAAAAGAAAATAACAATATGAACTCCACTGGCTACGACACATTGTGGGATAATATTACAGACAATTTTAGACGTGAAGTTAGTGATTCGTATTACACAAATTCTTTTAATGTGGAGAAGGAAACCTATTCATATAGTTACTTCATTTTTTCTTTAGGAAGTTTAGTTTCAATAGTGTGTTCCATATTGATATTAAGTGCTTGGTTTCTGATACCACAATGGAGAACTTTGCAAAACTATATAAGTTTAAACCAAATCATTTTCGGGACTGCGAATGTTCTGTGGTGGTTCTTTATAGTTGTTATTGGAGTTAATGTGACACAAGATATGATTACAATGCATTACATTTTGTTATTAATGACTGTGATCTGGTCATTTAACGCAATCGTTCTCGCATATTTAAGACTGGTATTGGTTTGCAATAGGAAAATAAGTTATGAGAAAAGAATAGCAACAGGATCTGCGTTTGTGATGACTTCCATCGTTTTAATTTTAGTGGAATTTATCACACATTTCTATCCAGACAATGCAATAGTTGTTAAACAGTGTTCTACCGTATTTATGATTATTTCTTTAACATTATTTGTGAAAATTGTGTACTCGGTAATGTCTTGCTGTAAGAAGCCGATATCAAATCGCGGTGTGACCCACATCCACTCACTCCTTGGTGTAGCCATTCTTGGAGACATAAGCGTTTTGATGTACTTGGTAGGGGATTGTTACTCGGACAACCGTCCTAATTTACCTTTTTATATCGCCCTAGACGCCTTCGATGCACTTCGTGTGATTCCGATAACATTAGTTGTATTGCTAAATAGATCGTCAAGAGAACATTGGAAAAATAGGCAAGAAAGGAGAAACAGATTGGCTCTTGCTAAGAGAATATGAATGTAAATTTTGTTTAAACGGTTTAAACGAGTGTGGCCAAAAACATCAAATTCGTTTTTTCAAACAACTTTATTTATGTATGTCAATTGCTATTAAGGTAGCAGCTGTCGAGCTAGTTTTAAGATGTGCATATCAATAGGTGTATTCCAAAACTTTAGTTAGAAAATTACTTGATTCTTTGCGTTAGTTTGTCGTCTATGTATATAAAAATGAATGCTTGTCTGTATATTCTATTAATAATCGTAAACTATTCATTTGATAATGTATTGATATTTTGGAAAGTTGTTGTGCATGAGCCAAAGAAGGTTTTTGAGTTGGTAAGACCAGTTTTCGCAGTGGGGTAACAACGCGCGAGGAGTTACAAATGAAGCGCGCGTTTAGCCATGCAACACGATCTACCCTCAAAATATTTTACTACATATATAGCAAAGCTTTTACTATATAGCTGATATAATACTTATATAATTGTAAATACACGCTTATTATAAAGGTAGGTACACAGAAATACAAAGACGCAAACAAATAATTGTATTCATCACACTAATATTTGCTCAGGGTGGGAATCGAACCCACGGTCTTCGGTGTCGCATGCAGACTTACAACCAAGCCACTATGTCAGGCAAGATTTTACGATTATGTTTGTTTAGTTTTTCTTTAATATTGGCTGTATTGTAACATTTTGTGAATGAAATTTGTAGAGTGAATATTGTCAACAAGCAACAAAACACACAAATTGAAACTGCACAAAAATATACTAGTGTTAGAGCGAATTTTGCTGTGTTTCAATTTATCCTGTGATTGAGACTCAACCAATTATTCCAATGAAAATGGCGATTATCCAATTGAGTTAGCCTTTGTGTCGTGTACCTACATGTATGTGTAGAATTGCTAATACCTATATGTAAATATACAAATACAAAGTAAATTGCTTTGAATAGTGGAACGTTGCTTAGTCATTGGACCAATTTACTATTAGAACCACATAGGTGACATATGCTACATGAATGATAGTGAATAAAATTGGATGAAAATTTGGTACATATAAATAAATACATATAAATATTGGTGGACAATTCACACACAACACCATCTGACCCCAAACTAAGCAAAGCTTGTACTATGGCGGCCAGATAGCTGATATAATACTTAAATAGTTCTAAATACATACTTATTATACATAGAAACACCCAGACACAGTGCAAACATTTGAATTCATCACACAAATATTTGCGCTTGGTGGGAATCGAACCCACGACCCTCGGCTTCGCAGGCAGAGTTACTACCCACTAAGCCACGAGGCCAGTCATACATATGTATATACATATAGACAATAGTATGGAATAAAGACGCAAGATGTCGTGGCTCCGCAATATCAGGGAGTGGACAGGGATCAAGACGGCGGAAGAACTGTTCAGACTAGCGCTAGACAAGGAAAATTTTAAGAAGCTGACTGCCAACCTTCAGTAATGTAGAGGCACTATAAGAAGAAGAATCGAATAAAACGTATTTTACTTTTTATCCTGGTTTAATGATATCTAAAAATAACTATATAAGTACGAGAATATAAATAAATAATAATAAATAAATATCAGTGGACAATTCACACACACCATCTGACCCCAAACTAAGCAAAGGTTGTACTATGGCGATCAGATAGCTGATATAATACGTATGTAGTTTTAAATACATACTTATTATACATAGAAACACCCAGACACAGTACAAATATTTGAATCCATCAACACAAATATTTGCACTGGGTGGGAATGGAACCCACGACCCTCGGCTTCGCAAGCAGAGTTAGTACCCACCAAGCCAGTCTAATATTTCTAATTGCTTATCTATATCTATACTTATAATAAAACTGTAACGGGTCGAATTCTGTACATTGAAGATATTTTGAAAATTTTTTTTTTGGAGCACTCCTTAGTTGATACTGATGGCGAAACTGCATTTTTTTTCTTTCATGTCTGTCTGTCTGTCTGTCTGTCTGTCTGTCTGTCTGTCTTTCTGTATAGAGATCACGCATCACGCCGAAACTACTGAATCAAATCAGCTGAAACTTGGCATGCCTTTAGTTTATACTAAGGAGATTGCTGTAGGCTACTTTTGATCCCCAAATTCTGATTGGTTTTCTTGCGGGAGGGGGTGAAAGTCAGAATGTGTATTTGGTTGTAACTCATGTTTGCGTTGTTTAATTTCATTATTTCTTTTTTTGTTAGAAAGAACACGTTTTTTATATTGTGCCGTCAAAATTTGAACATTATCGGTCTGGTGGTTCGGAAATTACACAAACATTAAATAATAACGACACGCGCGGCGCGTTCGGTACTTACTAACTTCTAAGTATTCTGTGTATCACAGACAATCCACAAAATTACCTAGAACGTGCCCACGTGATCGCGTCGCGTCGTCTTGAATGAAAAATAATTGTCAAATATATATTTTTGTGTGGAAAAAACATCATTCGGTTATAAGGAGGATGTTCTCAATCATGGGATCAAATCAAGGAGGGTTGCATGTTTTTTATTTGGTTTTATTTTACGCGATAACTCCGCTGATTGTGTATTGATTTTGATAATTCCTTTTTTGTTTGGTAGAAAATACTTCAGAGGTGATCTCATACATCGAAAACAGGGAGGTAGTTTTTCAAATATCAACAAAAAACTAAAATCAGCTTAGATGTATCTGTACGACGTAGTCATAGCATCTTATAAAATTTAGTCGAATGACAGAATTAAATTACCAAGTATTAATAATTGAAGTAGATTTTTGTTCTTTAGGTGAAAACATATTAGCACAATAAGAAGCAGCATAAACAACCCATTAAATGTTCCCACTGCTGGGCGTCGGGACCTTCTCTCGCAAGGAGAGAGTCAAGGCTATAATCCACCACGCTGGCCCAGTGTCGGTTGATGGATGACACTAGACTTAGAACTTAGATTCTAGGTACATTTCAGTTTCCTCACGATGTTTTCCTTTACCGTTTTAATTACCGGCATTACGAACATGACTCTGAAAAGATAGTGGTGCGGGTGGTTTTGAACCCTGGGTCTCCGGATCGACAGTCGGCGTTCTCCCGACTAGGTCAGCTGTAACTTACTAGACCAAAAAAGAGAAGAGGGGCTTATTTCCATACAACAAACTTGATTTTTTTTACCGTTTCTTGCTCGATACTAATAACGTACCTGACACAGGTAGACGCTTTAATTATTCACATAATATTTAGTTTTATGTCCTCTTTAAATGTAATTAAGTAAAATAAATTATTAAAGGGGCTACAATAAAAGCCGTTTATTTGCTAATGGTTCGGAACCCTTCGCGCGCGAGTCCCAGTGGCATTTGACAGGTTTTATTTTTTCTAAAATTTTGTATAATCCTATCCTTTCATACTATTATATAAATATGTCAATATTTAAATTTTTGCTGCACAATTACATTGGAACGGCTGAATGTATCGAGTTAAAATTTGATACACATTCTTGGCTTAGCTTAAGTAATACATAGGCAATATTTAGCCTATGTGTTCTTCCAGACTATAATCTAATTGTTTAATCTAAAATTTCAAATTTCAACCCGATCAGTTGATACGTTCCGCCATGATTACAATGACAAACATCCAAACATTGACATTCATAATAATTACAGGACAACGTTGAAACGGCTGAACATATTTGGAAGGAATTCGAAACACACGTAGTTTGTACCTACTCAGAAATAGCAAATCGGTTACTTATAGGTTACTGTGACGTCGGAAAGACTAACTAAATTTCACAATACCTAAGAAGTCTATATTTTCATTTAACTCCACATTAATATAAGTATATATTTTCGTAAGGAACTTGGATTGAGTGGTTTGCAAAGCGGATAGTTTATAGTTCGAAATAACTCACAGGCTACTTATTGTCCCGGGAAAATACAAAGTTTATATGGAATACAAAAGTTAACTAATTCCTTAACTAACTTGCTTTAAATACCGAATTTAGCCCCATTGTAAAAGTTGCTCATGCTGATGTGATGGTAAGGTAAAAGCCAAAATGAAAATGTATGCACCCGTTTTGGCGTAGATAATACAGGTGCTTTGCGTGCAAAATCAAAATAAGAACAACAACATTATATTCTCATTAGATGGCGCTAATGCCAGTTTAAATCTAAAAGCACTAAAGGCCATTTAAATCGATGTTTTGCTGTTGTGGTATGTATTTCTTCTTTCATCACTAGGTGGCGTTACTGGTATTCTAAATTGTACTATTGTTATATAGAATTTGGATTTTTTCGTTCTTTGATTATTTTTCTGTGTTACAATTCAATTCATACATTAACATTTCACTTAGACTTGGCTTAGATGTACGGGTTCAACTTGCTTGAGTAACATTAAAACTCAAAAATTTTATCATTTTGATTCCACACAGACTTCATTCAAAATTTTAGGCGGGCGAAGTCGCGGCTAACAGCCAGAAAACAGCTTGCGGATAACAAGAGATAAATAGGTATCAGATCATGCACATCAGCTTCAGACTTTTTTATAATGTATCCTATAAAAATCCTACAAACTTGACACTTGCGTCTATCTTCGATTCTACGAAACCTTACTAAGTATGTTTGATTTTGTTTAAAACAAGAAAAATAAAGATGATAAAATTAAGTTAATTTTTGTGTGGAAAAACAAATTCACTCGGTTTTGCAATGACTACTTATCCAAACATTTTGACGTACCTACGATACAACTAATGTATAAGTCAGTAACATCTGCTTACGCGAACGAAGTAGCGGGTTCAGCTAGTAGGTAATACATACGTATCATTTAAACCACCAGACACAGAGTACATGTATTAATCACATAAAATAAATGTTCTGGGTAGCAATCAAACCTACGATCTACAGCTTTATTAGCTAACCTAACTTCGTGGTACCACGAACTACGCACTTGCCCCCCTAGTTTTTGAGGTTTACTGTAGATTGAAAAAGTTACGGCTGGTCTATTCGGGAGAACGGCGACTGTCGATTCAGAGACCCCGGGTTCAAAACCACGCGCGCACCACTGTTTTCTCGAAATCATGTGCGTAATGCCGCTAACTTAAAAACGGCGAAAGAAAACATCGGGAGGAAACCGACATGTACTTAGAATCTTTCGAGGTCATGTGTCATCCACCAACCCGCACTGGGCCAGCATGGTGGATTATGGCCTTGACTCTCTCCTTTCGAGATAAGGCCCAGAGTCCCAGCAGTGGGAACATTTAGTTGGCTGTTTATGTGTATGTAAATTGTGTATCCTATTATTTTGGTACGTCAATAAAGTGTATATCTATTTATCTACCTATACCAGTAAATAAAGAGATATTGTGCTGCGTCATATTTAGATATTTTCTGCTTTATGCAATAGTTTTCATTGAGCCATATGCATGAGCTATGTGCAGCCATATTACTATTTTCATGTCTGTAATGTGTGGGTACCATGTGCACATTGACTACACAGTTAAAACATAAATATCACTCAACCGAACATCCACACATTGCTATTTAGAGGTATAATATTAATAGGATAATCGTAACTATTATTTTTATAATTTCTCATTTCTTGTCACCTATAATATAAATTTACATTACTATAAGAAAACCTTAGATTAAAAATCGAATTTTGATACGGCTTAACCAATTTTGAGAAAACGTAGCTAAGAACACTCCCGACTTATTTATTCACTTTAAATAAAGAAAAACTAAAACCATTTTGGTTTTATTCTTTTAGGCTTATTTATTATAGGCTTTTTTTCGGGAGCCGCGATGCCATAGACTCACACATTAAGATAGAGAGCGACAGAAAGACGTCCAACACACAAAACCTCGTTGTTTTTTGCGTCGTAGGTTAAAAACGAGCAGCGGACCAGGATAGGCTGATGACGATGATGACATCAATACTAGTTGATGGTATAAAAGCTATTGGGGATGAACCAATATTCATTAAAAACATGGAACTATGAAGATTAAATAGGGTTACCTAGAAATAATACACTAAGCTGTAAGGGCATACAATGTAGAAGGAGAGAAACTTTTACAGAACACAACCAGTTGGGCGTGCCTCCAACAGGTAGTGGGCTAGATCATCTTGATTGTCTCCAGACCTTCATCAGTGTATAGATTATTCAAATGTGCTTAGTGTAAGTTAGAAGGTATGTGGAGTGTTCTGGAGTTCATGAATCGTTATTGTAACCATCAATAAAAACCCACTCAGCCAACGCACTTTATTTGTTAACTTTGAAGGTCTGCACTAGATCGCCATTCCACATGACGCCAAAAGACGACGTGGTCGACGATGGAGCATACTTACCTAGAAAAACCGAATGTCTCTTGATTTCAAGAGACTAAAATTGTAACTATCGGGAAAACCCCACTCAGGCAACGCATTCCACAGCCAAGACATTCTTATTACAATATAGTTAAACTTCTTCATTCGCAGTCATTGGAACGTCAACCACGCAATGATATCGCTTTTGCTGGGACTCAGGGCCTTCTCTCGCAAGAAGAGAAGCGAGACCTTCCACCAGGCTAGTGCGGGTTGGTGGATGACACATGACCTCAAAACTCTCTAGGTACATGTCGGTTTTCTCACGATGTTTTCGATTCACCATTTTAAGTTAGCGGTCATAACTTCGAAAATACAGTGGGGCAAAAAAATAGAATCAGTTGAAATTAACTACTGCGGAGAACAGACAAGCCTACAGTAGAAGAACGGATAAGCCTACATAGATAAACCTTCAGTTAATATTTAGAATTTGGCAGTAAGCCTTTGTAACAGGAATTCGTGTATATTCTTTTAGCTGTGTAAGAAGTTATGGCTGATCTAGACAGGACAACGGCGACTTCCGACCGATCCGGAGCACTTGCTCAAATCCCACGCGCACCATTTTCGTCTTTTCGAAATCATGTGCGTAATGCCGCTAACTTAAAAAACGGTGAAAAATCGTGAGAGAACCGATGCGTACCTAGAATCTTTTGAAGTCATGTGTCATCCACTAACCCGCATTGGGCCAGCGGCAGCGTGGTGGATTACAGTCTTGACTCTCTCTTTGCGAGAGAAGGGTCGGAGTCGCAGCAGTGGAAATGTTTAGTGGGTTGCTTATGCTTTCAGCTGTGTACAACTTCTGTGTCACCCCGTGTCATAGAACATTGGCCGGTGGACGCAGACCGCACAATATCCGTCGGGTCCCACCACACACTCTACTAATTGATTTCGGCCACTCTCAAACAAATTGAAATTCCAACAAAAATATGTTTACTTATATATATATAGTTGTGTCTTCCCAAAGTGAGATTAACAAAATCACAAAAACATGGTGTGTTTAACAAAATTTTGATGTATTACAAATTTCCAACATGTATTACTAATTTGTCACTTTTGGAATTGAAGAAGAAAATCAAACAGTTTTTTGTAAACAACGTATTTTATAGTCTGAAAGAATTTATGGAAATGAAACTTAATGAACAATCATTTAGTTGTGTATCAATGTTTAGTTCAATCATTGCCAACTATTACTAATTTATCATTATGGAATTTAAGAAGAAAATTAAACAGTTTTTTTGTTAACAACACATTTTATAATCTGAGAGGTTTTATGGAAATAACTCAATGACATTCACTTAACTGTAACTATACATATATTAGTTTTTGATTTTGTCTTAACCAATTGTTGTTTTGCTTTTGTGTTTTATTGCTTATATACTGAATTAATTAAGTATAAATTTGACTTGTATTGACAATGTTATATTTTGCAAAACTGAATTTTATAACCAATTCTTGACATTCAATCTTACTGTGATCATAGTTACTAAAATACATCTTTTGTGAAAATAATATGTTAACCACTGACACTAAATTGATTTGAACAATGTATTGTAGAATATAATTTTTTCTACGCTTATCTCAACATTTTATTAAAGCACATAACAGCACGCACAGAATAAATACACTTCACAGAGCTAGCCTTTATCATAAATTCAATGTGCCATTTATTTATGATTAAGTACTTATAATTATTTGAAAATCTACTCATTGTAAAATGACTTGCCTTGTATAACCAACATGTTATTTGGCCAATAAAGTCCTGAAATCTGAAAATTTTGTAGTGGTAGGACTCTTGACAGAGTCGGCCTGGGGAAGTACCACATCTTTCCCAATTATTCTATCGCCAAGAAGTAATGCACAGACATTCCGATTCAAAGGGCAATGTTTTCGGATACATTACAGGGCTTAGAGACATATTAGATCTCTGGGTGACGAGCGTAGTCCAGCGCTAGGTAATGATTTGAAATCTTCATGTTCCAATGGGTCACTGTGCTGTTATGTGGCAGGCATGTTGTTTACCATTAGGCACATGTATTGCTCGTTTCGTTACTTTAAGCTGTAAAAAAATTTAAAAACCGTCGCCACCTGTCGAAAACTAGTCGGACCAACTCAAGACACAACATATAAAATACAAATACGAAATACAAAAATCTTTATTGCAATTTGCAGGTAAGGTAAGGTGATACAAAACATTTTAAAAGTTGACCCATACTAACCGGCCTCTTCTTCTAGAGGCATGCAATATGTCTGGCAACACAGTTTCCATTGGTCTGAATTTATACAATGATAATAATAGTCAGCTGATAAAGTATTCTTCTTCTATTAAGTAATTTAATTATGTAAATGTAAGCCGTTGTCTTTAAATCCATTAATTTTATTATTATTCTACACGGCATCAAGTCACGAAAAAGTCTTTGTAACCCGATCAGCGCAAGTCTACTGCAAAACTGTACTCTTGGGTGCCCAAACTACAGACGCAGCCTAGTTTGGGACCCACCACTTAAACCGCGGAGCCAGCTATGACACTATTTCAACAATGTTAATTAGTATTCATGTGCTGTTATTCTTATGGAACTAAGTGACTTTTTAATTTAATTTCTATTTTCATTTTTAGTAGTTCATTTGTACAACCACTTTGCTAAAGATCATCACATGATAAAACTCATAATTTACGATTCTATACCGGACCTACAGACAAACTTTAATTTTTATATTCTCTATGTACCTATGTAGGCAAATTCGATGGCGACAAAGATAATATTAATTTTAGAAGTGAAATATCCCTTTTAAATCACAAACAATCATATTACCCGTCATTTTTTTCTAGAAAAACAAAGAAGATACATAATCCAACTCAAAAAGTTTCACGATAAATTAATGAAGTTCATTCAGGCGTATCTACCTTCATAATACACCCTGTAGGGTCTAAATGCACTCATTATCTTTGATGCAACTACAATGTTTTAACTTTTGTTTGGAAAATAAATTATTGTAAGTTTATAGTGGTAAGACTCTTTGTAGAGTCCTCTTGGAAAATTCCCCTCTCTTTATCTACTAGTTTACTGCCAAGCAGTAATGTTGTTTTATAGTAAAGAGTGACGAGACGAGCAGGACATGTGCTTGATGGTAAGCAACATGCCTGCTGCTCATTGAATGTTTCTACTCTTGAGGCTACCGCAAGAAGAGTGTCTTGGCTATAATTCATCACCGGGCGGGCATGTTGCTTACCATCAGGCACATGCCCTGATAGTCTCGTCACTACAAATCACACGAGTATTTATCGACACGACAATCTACGGCTCCAAGGACAAACTTTCTACCAACTAAGCCACTCGACTTCGACTACTAGACTTCTAGAAACATGACGGTTTTCTCACGATGACTTCCTTCGCCTTTTTTTAAGATAACCGAATTGCGCATATGAATTCAACAAGGCATTAGTGCGCTCATAATTTGAACGCTCCGGATTCGAAGCTGCCATTTTCACGACTTGACCGGCAGTGATTTTAACTTAATTTATTTAAAAAATAAATAATCAATGACGTAACAACACGGCATAACTTCAGTGCGTTCTGACCCTGCGAGGGGGTGCTTCCTCCTAAATAATTACCCAGGAGCAGTTTGCGTAATAAATAATACTTATAAACCGATCCGAGTTCATATTACTACGCGGCTCTAAGCACATTCGGGAGGTTTATAGCGTAGCGCTGGCAATTCTACGTAATGTAACTCTTTGTGGAGGGAGACGAAAGACGGTTGAGAAGATATGGCGACATTCACATTTAATTATGCATAGACCACAATTTTGCTGTTACCTCACGCACTCACACCTGAATAGAAATACACAAACAACCTCGCTTTCGTCAAATCGAGAGTGAATAGGCATGTCGACTCATTTTTGATTTAATATGCCATCAAAAGGCTACTCAATAACTGAAACATAGGTGAAAGAATTACTTTGTTATCTTAAAAAACTTCCCGTGAAATCACGATTTTAAAATCACAATTTTCGACTCTCCCAAAAACGCTTCATACAAATCACTACAGAAACGTGACGTCACACTGCCGTATTCTCTATGCGTCGCGCGTAAAGTTTGTATGGTAGCTATATTAAATATTCCGTTTAGGAAACTGGTTTCATAACAAAAGTAACTTGAAATTGAGTGGGTTATCCAATGGTAAATACATTTTCTAATAATTTCATACTTTTAAAATGGACTTGCCCATCCATCTTTGAATGATCATAAAGTAAGTTAGACTAAAAAATATCAAAATTAAAATTGGTACATATTTTATTCTATTTAAATACTGTCATTATATCAAATAATTTAATATAATTGCAGGACCTGTCGTCACGCCTATTGGTTTCTTCTAGGTAAGCACGCTCCAGCATAGACCGCATTGTCAATTAAAAGCCGGGTCACACAAAGCTGGGAGCCGCGAGAAAGCGATCGCGATCCGGGACGGGAATTTTTGTAATATTCGTATTTGTATGCAACCTGACACATAGCAAGCGGGAGCGATCCGGCGCGATGCGATTTCCCGCGCGACAAGATCGTGACTACAAACAAGAGATCGCTTCGCCATGCTTCGCGGGAAGGACGCGCGACGGACGGCCCGCGCGGGCGCTGTTTTCTACGGTAGTCAGTACAAGCTGTCACACAGGACAGAGCGTTCGCGTAGCGATCGCGATCCGATCTCACGAGTTGTATTTTTTTACAACGTAAGGTCGTGACCAATTTGATCGCTTTTGGTGTCACACCGGCTGTGTTCTCGCCATCTGCCCGCCGGGCTGCGGGCAGTAGCTCTGTGTGACATGATACGGACCGCTATCGCTTTGCACTCGATCGCTATCGGATCGCTTTCTCGCGGCTCCCGCCTCAGTGTGGCCCGGCAGTATGTCAGCAAGCGATATGGCGGTAAAGTGTAAATAAAGAGTTTACATATACTACGTATAGAGTTAGCACAAATTGTTTACACCGAAATCACGGGTCTGATCGTTCAAGTCTTGTCGCTCTTGTGCAAGTGTCATACTGTTGTCGCGGCACATCACTCTGTTGCTAATATACATATCATCTGCTTACGATTGGCACAAAGGAACCGTGTGTAAAACCCTGATCTATTTACTTATTCTCTATCTAAGAGTGTAAATCTATAGAAGTTAACGAGAACAAAATTAAAATTTTGATTAACCCCCGACTACCTCAGATTTGATATCTTTAAAACATTCTACTAGTCAAGCCCTTTCATTTGATACCTATATTGAGGTAGTTGTGAAAAAATTAAAATGTATTTTGCAATTTTCTAGTAGCGGACATCTTGAATTTGAAATTTGTCATAGTGCAAAGTATTCTACTCGTTAAGCCCTTTCGTTTGATGACCCATATTGAGGTAGTAGTGAAAAAAGTATGTATTTCGCCATTTTATGGTGGCGGCCATCTTGGATTTCAAATTTTTATAGTGTATAGTTATTCTACTAGTCAAGCCCTTTCATTTGATACCCATATTGAGGTAGGTTGTGAACAAATATTTTGGCCGCCATTTTGTGGAGGCGGCCATTTTGAATCGATATTATCCAAACATAGCTAAGAACATCCGCACGGAAATTAACCTTCAAATAAAAAAACCGCATCGAAATGTTCAGAGCTCTACGGTGCCACAGACACACACACACACAGACAGACAGACAGACATCGACGTCAAACTTATAACACCCCTTTTTTTGGTCGGGGGTTAAAAAATAAGGTAAATCCCGCTGTTCTGGTCGTGCGGATAACCGCAAGTTAGTTAATTTTCACTCCAATTCTCAGGATAGTTTAAGCAACCAGCACTGCCCGCTACACCGCCCTTGTATTAACGCAAGGCCCGCCAATATTCACCACATTGCTACCGTTATGGCTACCCCGGTAAGCTAAATTAACTTTAACTTTGGAAACTGGAACTGTATTGTATAAATGCTACTTGCTTGCTAGTGTTTGCACACACTAGCATTACCCCGCGATCTTACCCGCGTTTTTTCCGGTCGTTATTCGTTATTCTTATTATTATAAAATTTTATTAATTTATTATTCTTCAACATTAATACAATAAATTGTGTTCCAAATTTCAACCCGATGTGCCGTCCAGCCGTGCTGATGTGATTGAGCAATAAACATACAAACTTTGACTTTTATAAGCTGTATTTATTGTATTACTAGCCATGTCCTTCAGTTTTACCTGCATAGTTCCCGTTCTCGTCGATTTCCAGGGATAAAAGGTACCCTATGTGCTCTTCTAGCCTATACACAATCTGTGTTCTAAATTTCAACCCAATCTGTTCAGATGTTCCGACGTGAATGAGCAACAAACATCCAAACATTGACATTTATAATATTAGTAGAACATGTAGCTCAGATATTATTATGTGTATATTATTGTTAAGTAGTATATTTTTACGCGTTATAAGCGACAACCGAAATGACGACGTTTACATATACTACGTAATAGAGTATACGTAATATAATACGTAATAGAGTTGGAACAAACGCTTTACACCGAAAGCACGGGTCTCATCGCTCTTGCCTTGTCGCTCTCGTGGAAGTATCATACTTTTGTCGCGGTACATCACTCTATTGCCATTGCAAGTATGCACGTCATCTGCTTACGATTGGTACAAAGGAACCGTGCGGAAAAACTTCTTCTCTATCTAAGGTGACGACATTATAATTATTGTCTGTTATTGTTACCTCGGACCCTATCCTCGCTATGCTTTTTGATCTTGTATTTCCTGTCATTATTGGTTGCCCGAAAGAAATTTCGATAAGACCGGCTTTTATGGCACTTAAATTTTATCTAATACTTATTGATAGCGGTGATATTTCAATAGTTGTAATTTTTTGCGTGCACAACAGAATATTTCTGTATGTCTTCGCGTAAGTACCTACCTACATAAATAATGTAAGTGTAAAAAAATTATTGTCGAATTGATATCCTCTCCTCTTTTTTCTTATTGGAAGTCGATTAAAAAGTGCAATAATCACCACATTCTACACACGGGCACTTCTCATAAATCAACCCAAATAAAGGCCTGAACACACTAGAGTACGTAATTCTTGCGTCTAACGGCTGCAAAGAGCTTTAACATTTCCACGAAACGGGATCGTGGGCTCTATTCCCTCCCCGTATGACTTTCGGAGCGTGAAATAAAACCTCTGTGATATTAAACCTCGTAAAAGTTTACTTGGAGGTGTTCTGAGGACGGTTTTAATGTAACAATTTACTAGCATCGTCACTGAGCAAGTTTAAGGGTTGACGAAACATCGGAGAGTGTGCATCTATTTTACACGATCTAATACCTCCGAGCACTTTTTTCTATTCCCAAAAGTCGTAAAATTAACACCGGTACATGGAGAGATCAAGTCACACCCTAACACAGCACTGTGCCTGTTAGCCTGAGATCTAAGAAAGATATATATAAGACATATCTCTTTGTGGTGTAATTGTTCTGGAAACATTGCCCTCAAAACCGGAACACAGTAATTACTTTCCCATGCAGACTGCCAAGGTTCCTACGAGTCTAGCTATACGTGATTGTGAGATAAATTTTTATGCATAGAAAAAGAAATTGCATTCTGCCCTTCTTCCCTACATAGATAAGTATACGAAATTTCATACTTTTCCGTCCGCGAAATTTTCGTAAAAAGCGTAACGAAGTTTTTGTTTCACGTAATAATCCTCCTAATATCAAACTAATAAGTATAAAGACTGACTATATCAATCGTGAGTTAGTATATTTATTTAAAATACTCCTAATATTGTGACTTGGATGTCTGATGTAATCTTATGTTTGAGTTAAATACAGTCAGTAGTCATACTCGTACTCGTATCTAGATTACCCTCATTATTTTAGAAAATTGTTAGTTTTGTTTTAATTTTATTTTCTTTAATACTAGGTCAAAGAAATCTCTATATATAAAAATGTTATGTTGGTTTGTGTACGCTTCAAAAACTCAAAAAGTTCTGCACCGATCGAGCTGAAATTTTACAATGATATATAATGCGCATCAAGGATTGTTTTTATCTGATTTTTGCATCACAGATCACAATGTGCCACAGCGTAGCGTGGCAGGTTACAACTAGTAACTAGTGTAATATAAAGAGCCTGGACTCCCACAACACAGGTCACCCTAGTGTGGGGTCCAGTGCACACTAACACACTAAATATCCGACCATATACTGTATTTTGTCGCATACAGATACATTTTGGAGAGTGTGCAGCGGAGTTACACGACCTAATATTGCCTTCCCCTTTCCACTACAGGACAAGTCGTAAGTCGGCTCACTACCACCCATACACTGTGGATATTCCCAAAATCCGTACTAAACGGTTTGAATCTATTTTTCTCGTACGTACAGCTTTGGAGTGGAATAAGTTGCCGGCCTCCTTGTTCCCTGAGAGATACAATCTAGAACTTTTCATGGTCATAGTGAATAGGACACACCGTCACACCGTCGCTTACCATCAGGCTAGTTGGTGGTCTAACGCGGACCTATAAACGATAAAAAAAAACCTTTTTTGATTTTTTTTACCGTTTCTTGCTCGATACTAATAACGGTGACAGGTAGACGCTTTAATTGTTCACTGATTATTCAGTTTTATGTTCTCTTTAAATACAAATATTTAAAATAAATAATTAATATTGGGCTCCCATACAAGAAGTTTTGGCCGTTTATTTGCTAATGGAACCCTTCGTGCACAAGTCCCACTCGCACTTGGCTGGTTTTGTTTTATTTCATTTTCATTGTAAATGCGGAAGTTTGGATGTTTGTTGCTTAGTCTCGGTGGAACGCCTGAAAGGGTCGGGATAAAATTTATTACACAGATAGACGACAGTCTGGAAGAACAGATCAGTTCCTTTTCGTAACATTAAAATAACGGGACAACTTTGCGGGAGAAATCGTGGTGCGCTGCTTGTATACAGGGTTACTGGTAATAAGCCTGCATCCGCTTAAGGGCTCTGGTTTTCTGTATTTTGAAACAAACAACTTTTGTTAAAACTCAAAACGTATCCCAAAAAATGTGTGTGCTGTCCTTTCCAGCACTATGTAGCGGCTGCTTAGTGTTTATTCACTTCGGCACATTATTTATAGAGCTTTAAAGAGCACGTTTTTATTACTAAGATGCTTTTACACTGGGCAAATACACATATTTTTATTTTGTACGGAAAAAATATACGAATTATACGAAAAGTGGAAGTATTTAATGCATGTAACATCAACTTAAAAAGATGCAGACTGATTACTAACAACCCTGTATAGATATTTTAACACAAATAACAGAAAACAAAATCTCTACGCTCTCAATTCCTGCCCTGTTTGTCCAATCCTAATCTCTTATCCAATCACTTAAATTTTTAATTCGGCAAACATCGCCCATCTTGATTAAATCAATTATTCCATATTTGCCTACTTATTCCACCCTTTACACTCGACACGACAAGACACTTGATTATTCCCCGGCAAGATGACGTCACGAGGGTTGCCGGTTGCCGCAGATGACGTCACGGGGTTGCCAGGTTGCCACCCTCTTGTTCCGAAACAGTTGGCACACAACACCGACGGATTTTCATATCGTTTGCATAATCTCGCGGGTGGTTTTCGACCTTGCTTCGGAATTTAGTGAGCGACAATATTAGCATTTAGCGGGGGCACCACCATCGATTTGGCACTGAAATCTGAATGGTCTCAAAGATATCGAAAAATACATAAGGATATTTTTTTCAAATGGCTATATTATGGTGAAATAAAATGCTTCTTTACTAGCCAAGGTTAGACCTTTCCCAGTTATTCTACCGCCAAGCAGTAGTGTGCAAACATTACTGTGTTCCGGTTTGAAGGGCAATGTTTCTAGAGAGGTTACTGGAGTAAGACATAAAACACCTTAAACCTCCTAATGACGATCGCAGTGCGGTGCTATGTAATGATTTGGACTCTTGGTGTTCCAATAGCTGCGTGTCACCGTGCTGTTATGGGCAAGCTTGTTGCTTACCATCAGGCACATGACCTGCTCGTCTTGTCACTCTATAGGTACTAAAAAAATAAGATTAATAAGAGGCGCGAACTTGCGCTTTATGGTAGCGGCTCGCGCGGAGACCGCGACAAGAGACCGCGACCGGAGACCGCGACAGGAGACCGCGACCGGAGACCGCGACAGGCACTTGACATTATGGAATTGTAGGTGCTAGTTCGCGGCACGACCGCGACAGGAGACTGAGACACGTGTCGCGGTCTCAGCGCGAATTTGTACCTACTGCCAGTTTTTGTATTGTATTATATTATATTGCTGGTTGCCTGGAAGAGATTGCTCTGAGCAATAAGGCCGCCATTTGTGGTGCTAGTTCATAAGTGTTCTACTGTAATATTTCTGTTCTTGTGTCACAATAAAGAGTTATCTATCTATCTATATTATTGACAAGCATCGCTCCGCGGTTTACCCACGCAATTGTCGTTCTCGTTACTTTCCCGTGATAAAAAGTAGCGTATATATATTCAGGCTCTGATCTAAAAGTGTTCCAAATACAAATCCGATCATTTCAAACGCTCCGATTTGATTAAGCAACAAACATCCAAATTTTCGCATTTATAATATTAATGGGAAATGGGATAAAAAAGTCCCGAGTCCCAACAATGGGCATTTACATAAATATATGCTACTTACGTAAATATGTAATGTGCACTACTTACACTAGTCGTTACTCCCCCCTTAAATAGAACATTGACCGATACGACATCCAGGTTTTGTTAATAACACTCCGCGAGGCATAACCTGAGCTTTGCATTAGTGTGAGTGATCACCAATCAGGCAGGAGCTTGAAATTTTGTCCGCGAGGTATAGGCTGAGCTTTGCATTAGTGTGAGTGATCACCAATCAGGCAGGAGCGCGGCGAGACAGAATGGCGCCGCGCCTAAGGCCGGTTGTCACACCTATACTACCCATGTACACTCACACAAATGCAAAGCTCAGCTTATGCCTCGCGGAGTGTACCTCTATAGACAGGGAGGATGTAAATTTAACTCGTACAAGATTATCTCGAAATGTAGCAAACCGTGAACAGAATAATTCAAATTAAAACTAAGTAGCCGGAAACTTAAAATATGGGAACAAGGGTTGTTCTAAATAACAATTTGACTTAATTTAGTTAAATTACAAAGTACGCACCTACGTAGCGACGTTAACTTTACTCTTTGACACCAGACAGGGTAAATAGACACCGCATATGAGTCAATCTGTTTATAATCTCAACTTTGTCCGCGTTCAGAATAAGAAGAAGAAGAATAAGAATATTTATTTGTCATAAGAACATGAACACATAGTTAATGAACCCATCAGGTCCTAACTAGTACATAGTACTGTATCTCAGTACCTAATGGTTCAGTTTAAGAACAATAAATTTGGTAAGAAATTTTGTTTTTAAATTTTGGAGCCGAGGGTCGTGGGTTCGATCCCCACCCAGTGCAAATATTTGTGTAATGAATTCAAATGTTTGCACTGTGTCTGGGTGTTTCTATGTATAATAAGTATGTATTTAAAACTATATAAGTATTATATCAGCTATCTGTCTGCCATCACACAAGCTTTGCTTAGTTTGGGGTCAGATGGTGTTGTGTGTGAATTGTCCACCAATATTTATTTATTTATTTATGCTTATCCTACTAATCTATACTAATACTATCGGCATGTTTCGGCTTCACTCAGATAATAACCTAGATACCCATTGCAGCACTATCTGCGGGGCTAATTTGTGAGTCTAAGCCATCCAGGACCCTCCCTACCCAAACGCATACAAAAAAATTAATTCATATCGATTCAGCCATTCAGGAGGACATCAGATACAACAAAAAGTGGCATTGATTTTTATATATTATAATTATAGATATAGATAATACTCGTATAGCCGAAGAGGTTTTATGTTTGACCGCGTTAATCCCAGGAACAGGACCGTTAAAAAAATATTTCATTTGGATATACGTACTTACGTACGTACACTCCGCGAGGTATAAGCTGAGCTTTACATTAGTGTGAGTGATCACCAATCAGGCAGGAGCTTGAAATTTTGTCCGCGAGGTATAGGCTGGGCTTTGCATTAGTGTGAGTGATCACCAATCAGGCAGAAGCGCGGCGAGACAGAATGGCGCCGCGCCTAAGGCCGGTTGTCACACCTACACTATCCATGTACACTCACACAAATGCAAAGCTCAGCTTATGCCTCGCGGAGTGTACATCCCTGTATTATAGGCTACTTATATTGTGCACCACGGGTGAAACTGGGGCGGACCGCTAATATAATAATACATACAATCTACTCTGAGATTACAAACAAGCTACATTTATGAAACACTAGAAGTCTGTTCCGAATTTCATTCTGACACGTGTAGACGTTCCGACGTAATTGGGTAACAAACATACACATATTCGTATTTATAATAAGTAGGAACGTAGCAGCGGGTTGGCCCTTATATGTATTTTTTTTTTGTATGCAACTGTTGTTGGGATCAGCTTTTTTTCTTGCTGTTTTTACCTAATTATTTATTGACTGTATAATGCATAATACTCATTTTGGACTGTTCGTTATCAACGTTGATTATCATTACTATGTGAATAACGTCACGTATAGCCCCTGGATATCAATAAATGAGTATATGATTTAAAATCTTATTTTGCTAGCACGAAGGTATTAAATCCGCGGACAACTTAAAAAGTTAAAATACTCTGTGGTACAGGCGGGATTCGAACATATATCCCCACGATTCTGAATCGCACAATCTAGTCTTGCATATTTGGAAAAACATAAAACACATATATTTTATTTGATACTCCCGTATACGAACCAGCGGTGTCTATCCCACTATACGAACAACTATGTCTGCGACCCTACCCTTATGGAGAGGAAATACAGGGGTGTTATAATTCTTCCTCGGTGCCCTCGTAACAACCACTTTGGAAAATTAAAAAGTACGAAATTACAAACAAAAATTCGTACGCCAATTCGTAATTCTATTCGTGTATGACACCTTATTGTTAGTGTTGGACGGCCTCCCACTAGATGGATAGATGACCTCACAAAGGTCGCTGGAAACCGCTGGTTGCAGGTTGCGCACGACCGTTCGTTGTGGAAATCTGTATATCTATAACTAAGCTTTTTTATAAATTATTCTAGAAATTAATGCGCCTCTGGATCTGTGAGAGGAAGCTACTATTTGATCAATCAATACTTTCACAGATCCGGAATACCTCTGAGGTATATATTACGTACATTTACTGTAACAAAAATATTAAAACACAAGTAAGCATCATATTCAATTCCAAAAAAATAACTTAAAAATCTTTTATATACAATGTATTTATAGATTAGAATCTTAAGAATATAATTAACAAGGCATAAATCAAGTATAAAGAAAGAAAAGTGGTCATGAAAATTTCAAAGTAAGTATATATGGTACTGATTATTAATATGATGAATAATCGGTATGATTATTAATTAATACACGTGATTTCGCTGATTCAACATTTTTTAAATACCTGTTACACTCTAGTGTCACAGTATAATGAAATTTAATAGACCGTAGTATAGTCTACACTATCCACCTCGCTTACACATGTAGCATAGGATCGTAGCTGTCTCGCTCCATCACACCTCTTCATCGCCGAGTGTCTTTTGGCAGCCGCTACGTTACGAATACCTACATTACTACACTACTACCGATACATTACTACACCGCAATAAAGTTTTGATGACTTTGGTATTTGTATTGTAATGCGGTGATATTTAGAAAAAAAAATCTAAAACTGAAAAATAGAAAAATACCTAGTGCTGCACCATTTTTAAATCCTAACTAAATAGGCCATCTTTTGAAATAACTTGCCGAGGTCAGTACGGTTCGTTTTTTTTATGAAGAGTTAGAGTTCGTTGATATTAGTTTTTCGATTACAAGATTACATTACAACTCAAAGAAACTATGCTAAATTTAATTATCCTGATAATATTTTATGCTTTATGATTTTTATTATTTATGATTTGTGACTGCGATTCTTTAGTGCGTCTGTTAAGAACCATGTTAGTGGCAAAATCATCGTAAAATTAGGAAATTTGAGATCATAGTGTCTAAAAATATGGTTTGAGGTAGATATTTTTTAGTTTTTTTATGGTTAAAATATAAATAACCAACACGGATTTTTTTCCGAGACTGGTGCGACCGGTGACCCCCGTGCCCACTTGACGTTGAGTTCCGGCCTTACCCATTGCGAGGCTCCGGCCGGCAGGTCTTTGCGTGGCCATTTGTTCTATAGAAAAGTACCTACCTATGTGATGCTAAAGTAGGTCTGGTTGTTTGTTGTTTGGTAGGTATTCCTCTAGCGACGGGGATTTTAGAGAGAGAGATAGATGAGCAGAATATTATGTCCCGACTCCCAAGTCCCATAATATAAATATAATACTAAGTAGGTATAGTAGTCCCGAGTGCTAAGCGTTTAAAAACCGACTTTCAAGTGTTTCGAGGCGCAATATTCAAGTACTACAAAATGAATTATCAATTACGGTTTGAATGAATTAATAAACGAACTTTGTTTTATAACCTCAAAAAAAAACTAAGCAATCAACAACTAATTCAAGAACAAAATTAAAATTTTTGACTAACCCCCGACTACCTCGGATCTCGGGTTATCTGTACAACGTTCTACTAGTCAAGCCCTTTCATTTGATACCCATATTGAGGTAGTAGTGAAAAAATTATACAATTCGGCATTTTGTGGTGGCGGCCATCTTGGATTTGAAATTAAATTTATTATAATGTTTAGTATTCTACTAGTCAAGCCCTTTCATTTGATACCCATATTGAGGTAGGTTGTGAAGAAATATTTTGTACGCCATTTTGTGAAGGCGGCCATTTTGAATCGATATTTACCAAACATAGCTAAGAACATCCGTACGGATATTAACCTTAAAATTAAAAGATCCGCATCGAAATCGGTGTATCCGTTTGAGCTCTACGGTGCCACAGACAGAAACACACACAGACAGACAGACATCGACGTCAAACTTATAACACCCCTTTTTTTGGTCGTGGGTAAAAAACTAATTAAAATCAAGTTTATTTTTTTTTTAATATAGTTTAAAAAATCTGTATATTTTCCAATTTTGCTTGACGCGAGGCCCCTGCACCCTGCAAGAGTGAGACTCCGGGCGATAGCCCTGTTCGCCACCCCCTAAGGTCGCCACTGCCTAAGACAGAACGTGAAAACTAACTAGAAAATAAACATACGATAACACAAGGACCGAATTGAAAACCTCCTCCTTTTAGGAAGTCGGTTTATAAACATAGATGTCAGCGCTATTAGCGATATGGCGGATTTACCCGCTCATATCATTTGCAAAAATAAGCTCAATAACTTCTGAATGACACCGATGTCACCACAGAACAACACGATATTCATCAAGATTCCAAACTTAAATGCGTGTTCTATGTAACAACTAGCGCCATCTAGTCTTTAATGCCCAAAACAGTTTCCACATTAAAAACGTTACTAGGCCAGGTTACCACAAAAGAAGAGTTAACAATAAATTAAACCTGTATATTTATTTTATACTAGCAGCCCGCCCCGGCTACGCACGGGTATTTATTTATTTATACAATTTAAACATAAAACTAACAGTTTTAAAAATCAACACATTACATGTTTGAGCTAATATAGGCAAGGACTTCGGCCCTGAAATTGCCCAATATGTCAAAGAAAGTATCCAAATCTGGTTTTTGAGTGAGTGTGCCGTTCATAATTATTTAAAAAATGTAAAGTGTTATCAGTGAGGAAGCTATTCATTTACCATTGCATTCGTAGATATCATAGAGATACAGTTCCAAACACTCATTATACTGAAAAAAGGATAACTAGGTTTCATGTACCGGTTTACAACAGTGAAGTTGCTTGGAGACATTATTTGCATATGGCTCCCATATTTTATAATAAAATTAATCGTTTGCAAGATATACGTAAATTGGTGTCACATAAATTGAAGAACGTTACTTACAATTGGTTATGGGGCTTTGACTATGCTGATACTGAAAAACTATTGAAAAAGGTTTTGTAAGATTTATTAAGATATTGTTATTGTTTCTATTGGTAATTTTAATTTGTTTGAGATTTTCTTATTATTCACTTTTTGTTTTGCAGTCACTTGTAATTTTGCAATTAGATTAAGTTAGTCAATAAGTTTGATCTTGTTATTTAATTCTGGCTTCTACCAGTATTATTTATTAATGATTTACGAGTTTGCTTTTTTTTTTCGAAATTTTCTAATTATTTGTAACGAAAGTTAAGTTTTTTGAACATCATAGTTAAGTGAAATAATGGAAGACGCTGCCTTTTGCGCCACAGTTTTACACTAATGCAAAAGGCAGAGCCGCATATTTCTTTGTAACTCAATATCTGTTCAATAAAATATCTTTATCTTTATCTTTATAAGTTAAGGCCAGGTAGTTCTGTCAAATTAGGCATTTAACGCTGTGTTGTTCTCGCGACCGTCACCGACCGCGGAATCGGTGCCACAGTGCAGAAATAACATTAAAATATTGGACTATGTAATTTAAACTCATTTTTTGTTCAAGATTTGTTTATACTAGTGATAACAATTTTGTGAATTGTGAAGTGATAAGAGTTTTTTCGATATATGAACGAAGAAATATTAAATTTATCTATACTCATAGATATACAAAACTCAACCTATTCTTTTTGGTCACACTATAAGTTGAGAACGGCTTTTCCAATTTAATGCAACTTTTTAAAATGTTTCCTAATAATTCACAAGTTCGTCAAAAATTAAAAAAAATGTGCTGAAACGTAATGAAAAGCCAGTAAAAATAGAAGGTTTTTGGTCAACTTTGCACTAAATTTTTAATCCAATTTTTTTCTATGAGGTAAAGATCACTTACTGAGCATAAAATTACAAAATGCTCACAGATCCAGGTAGAGCTTCAAACGCCAATTGAAAAAAACTATTGTTTTAGCCGATATTTTGGAAACTATATAATTTGACAATAATTGTAGAAAATAAAATTTTGCATCTTTTGTTGCTAGTAAACTTTTTTTGTAAAACTTACCGTTTACGATTTATAACCCATTTAATGATACGATTGCGATGATGCCAATAATAGTGGATGAAAATGATGTGGTTCTACGATGGAACTTGTTTCTCTAATAGAAACAAGCACAGTGTACCTCGTAACCCCAAGGTTCGAACCTTCGACAAAACCCACTCTGGCAATGCGTTTCACAGCTTAGTTGTTCTTATTACAAAAGTGGAGACCAAACTCTTCGTTCAACTCTTCAATCATGATGATGAACGGTGCTGTTAATTCGAGCAACGAGCAATATGATAGAATAACTTTAATTTAAAAACCCCGACTACAAAAAATCTACACGTAAAAAATATTACCTATACTATCTAAGGACACTTTGGCGAGTCAGACTAGTCTTAGAATATCTTTGTTACCAAAATCCATCCAGCCGTTTGGAAGACATGTGGAAATAAAAGATTTACAAACATAAAATATACGCGCGTAAAACATAACCCTTCTTCCATTCCGGTAAAAGAGACATGTTTATGCTACTGGGAACAGAATTCACATCTTATTATTTTTACATTGTTATCATCAAATTTGACACAATAAATCGTAATCGGTAAGTTCGAAAAAAAAAAAAATTTACTGGCAACAAAAGATCGGAAATTTTATTTTCTACAATAATAATAGGCTTTATAACTTTTTCAGAATATCGGCCAAAAACGTTCGAGCTGGCGATTGAAGCTCCACCTAGATTTGTTATTATTTTGTGATTTTATGCTCAGGAAATGATTCTAAACCTTATATAAAAATACGAATCGGAAATTTAGTGCCGAGTTAAATTCTATGAGTAATTTTACTGCCTAAAAGGCTTCTTATCAAATTTGGTCGAGTGTCTAAATTTCTATGAACAATATTAACATTTTCATACAAAAAAAAATAGAAAAAGCAATAAATTTTGGTGGTGTCACAAACTTGGAAAAGAAATAAAAAAATAAAAATTCTAACAAAACCTAACGTGTATCTATGGAAAGGTGTTCAAAATTGTATTGAAGTTCCTAACATTTTTTTTCTAAACTGAATAGTTTGCGCGAAAGTCTCTTCCAAAGTGGTAAAATCTGTATGTGAGGACTTTTCTTCCAAGTACTAAATACCTTACTACCAAAGAATTTACCTAAATGGCATATATATATATGCCATATATATATAATGGGGATTGACGCAGGGGATTTCTCCCCTCTCATTATTTCCTTATCCCGATCTCTGATTTATCGCACGAATATTTTACCGATACTTATCTATTTTCCATTGCATCCGCATTGATTTTTTTACTGATGTGGTATCAACGTCAGTTTTTTGAGACTCCCCTATTGGTCTACAACATAAAGTAAACAGCGTACTAATTAGTATCAGCGTCTATTTCCAATTCCAATGAAAACGGTATCATAAATCAAGATCATAGCGTGCCTCACTAGTAATACCTACTGTGTTATACTGTGGCACTATGATCGTAATATTTAAAATTTATCGGTTGTCAAAATTGCAAAATCAAGCACAGGCCCGTCGTCCGTGAGCGCCGAAACGCGACTGATCAGGCTTGCCGAACGGCGCGCTATATATACGGTAGATATTAAAACATAGTGAATAACTGATACTTTTTATCAAGTCAAACTCTGCGAATGCATCTATAACTTTTTAGTGGCTTTCGTTGAGTACAAAAATTTAGTAAAAAAAATAATTTGTTTAGTCATAAACTTGAAAAAACTTTTTGAAAAGGGGTAACTTTGGGATTTTTTTCTATCAAGTAAAATTCATTAAATCGTGTTACTGACTGCGAATTGCACTAGATTAGATCCTTAACTAATACATATATTTTTTTCCAGAGTTTAATACAATATTTTAAAGGTCTTAAAGTTGTTTTAAAAATTCAAAATTACGGCCCACACGCCCTTAAATGAATCGCGGCTTAGGCACATTATAGCCGCGCGCGGTCCGCAACCCCGGCGCCAGCAGGCGACAGCGGCGGCGCGGTGCGAGCGCGCCCGGCGCGCGCCGGTCGGCCGGCGCAGCGGCACCGCCAGCCGCACTTCGCTCAATGTATCAAGATTGAGATCAGGATTATGGGACTTAAACAAAGGTCATTGGATATAAATTAAACAACATTATTAGACTTATAAATTTTAACACACTCTTACCAGACTTGCCATGCTTAGCATATAAGACCTAGTATGCTTTTGACAAAACAAACAATCCCGATCATCTATTTTGAAGGGTGCCATTTAAAACGGATAATTTGTTTTTCCTAATTTACTTTGTCAGAATGAATGTAACATGGTATATTATGATTTCATAATGTAATTTTTACGTAAGAGTTGGTACCACCAATTTCTGACAGGTAGCAGATAGCTGAAGAGTGTTTTTGTTTGAAAGCGATATTATCAGGAATTACTGAACCAATTTCAGTCATTCTTTCACCGTTGGATATGTACGGGATCCCGATAAGTGCTATATAATGTACCACGGACGAAGCCGGGGCGGACATCTAGTCGATTATAAAGCAGAGGAGTTTGTTTGTTTGAACGCTAGGGGAAAAAATATTCCTTTTTGTGAGATTTGGTTGCATGCGCTGACGTTGAAATCCGTGACAGCATGTGTCTATTATTTAAGGTTGCGTTATTATAAAACTTTTTAAGCTAATATTTTTTTTTCTAAATCTAAGTTGTTACGACCAATTTTTGACGAGAGTGGCGTAGCAACGCGCGCGGTGCACAGCAACCTGTTTAGAAATAGAACAAAGAGTTGACATATACTACGTTCAGAGTTACATTTTCCGCACGGGTCCTTTGTGTCAATCGTAAGCAGATGACGTGCATACTTTCTATGGCAAAAGAGTGATGTGACGCGACAAAAGAGCCCGACTCGCACTTGACCACTTTTATTTCTATTCCCAAAACTCGTAAAATTGACACAGATACATGGATAGATCAAGTCACATCCTAACACAGCACTGTGCTTATTAGCCTGAGATCTAAGACGGTTTATCTCTTTGTTATGGAAACATTGCCCTCAAAACCCGAACACAGTAATTACTTTCCCATGCAAACTGCCAAGGTTCCTACGAGTCCAGCTATACGTGATTGTGAGATAATTTTTTATGCATAGCCAAAAAAATAGCATTCTGCACTTCTTCCCTACATAGATAAGTATATGAAATATCATACATTTCCGTCCGCGAAATTTTCGTAAAAAGCGCAACGAAGTTTTTGTTTCACGTAATGATCCTCCTAATATCAAACTTATAAGTATAAAGACTGACTATATCAATCGTGAGTTAGTATATTTATTTAAAATACTCCTAATATTGTGACTTGGATGTCTGATGTAATCTTATGTTTGAGTTAAATACAGTCAGTAGTCATACTCGTACACTCCGCGAGGCATAAGCTGAGCTTTGCATTTCTGTGAGTGTACGTGGATAGTGTAGGTGTGACAACCGGCTTTAGGCGCGGCGCCATTCTGTCTCGCCGCGCTCCTGCCTGATTGGTGATCACTCACACTAATGCAAAGCTCAGCCTATCCCTCGCGAACAAAATTTCAAGCTCCTGCCTGATTGGTGATCACTCACACTAATGCAAAGCTCAGGTTATACCTCGCGGAGTGTACTCGTATCTAGATTACCCTCATTATTTTAGAAAATTGTTAGTTTTGTTTTAATTTTATTTTCTTTAATACTAGGTCAAAGAAATCTCTATATATAAAAATGTTATGTTGGTTTGTGTACGCTTCCAAAACTCAAAAAGTTCTGCACCGATCGAGCTTTACAATGATATTTAATCCGCATCAAGGATTGTTTTTATCTGATTTTTGCATCACAAATCACAATGTGCCACAGCGTAGCGTGGCAGGTTACAACTAGTGTAATATAAAGAGCCTGGACTCCCACAACACAGTGTGGGGTCCAGTGCACACTAACACACTAAATATCCGACCACATACTGTATTTTGTCGCATACAGGATATATTTTGGAGAGTGTGCAGCGGAGTTACACGACCTAATATTGCCTTCCTCTTTCTACTACAGGACAAGTCGTAAGTCGGCTCACTACCGCCCATACACTGAGGATATTCCCAAAACTAAACAGTTTGAATCTACTTTTCTCGTACGTACAGCTTTGGAGTGGAATAAGTTGCCGGCCTCCTTGTTCCCTGAGAGATACAATCTAGAACTTTTCATGGTCAGAGTAAATAGGTACCTTCTAGGCACCTATTCATAGCCTATAGTAAGCATCATATTCAATTCCAAAAAAATAACTTAAAAATCTTTTATATACAATGTATTTATACATTAGAATCTTAAGAATATAATTAACAAGGCATAAATCAAGTATAAAGAAAGAAAAGTGGTCATGAAAATTTCAAAGTAAGTATATATGGTACTGATTATTAATATGATGAATAAGCGGTATGATTATTAATTAATACACGTGATTTCGCTGATTCAACATTTTTTTTAAATACCTGTTACACTCTAGTGTCACAGTATAATGAAATTTAATAGACCGTAGTATAGTCTACACTATCCACCTCGCTTACACATGTAGCATAGGATCGTAGCTGTCTCGCTCCATCACACCTCTTCATCGCCGAGTGTCTTTTAGCAGCCGCTACGTTACGAATACCTACATTACTACACTACTACCGATACATTACTACACCGCAATCAAGCTTTGATGACTTAGGTATTTGTATTGTAATGCGGCGATATTAAGAAAAAAAATCTAAAACTGAAAAATAGAAAAATACCTAGTGCTGCACCATTTTTAAATCCTAACTAAATAGGCCATCTTTTGAAATAACTTGCCGAGGTCAGTACGGTACTTTTTTATGAAGAGTTAGAGTTTGCTGATATTAGTTTTTCGATAACAAGATTACATTACAACTTACAACTCAAAGAAACTATGCAAATTTTAATTATCCTGATAATATTTGATGCTTTATGATTTTTTATTATTTATGACTAGCAGCCCGCCCCGGCTTCGCACGGGTATTGTGGAAAATAAGTATAAAACAAAATTATTAGACATAAATTTTAACACACTCTTGGCAGACTTGCCATGCTTAGGACATACGACCAAAATAAAACAATCAATCCCAATCATCTCTTTATCATTTAAAACGCATATATTTTACCTACTTTACTTTATGAAAAAAATGCGGGAGCCAGAATCTCAAGGTCCTGAGAGGAGCGAGCCAAGCGAGGCCAAGCGTAGACACCGGCGACCTCCATAGCGGAGCGTATGTCGAGTATGGAGAAGTGACACGCAGGGACATAGAGCTTCTGACTCCGGGAGCCCACCCGGAGTCGAATCTCAGTAATAAGCCCTAATACTTCGATCAGGAATGTACGTTCGTGATCGAAGCCCTAATAGGACCAATTCTTCTTTGATCATTATGTTTTGGTATTGCTATGCTTCTCTCAATGTGTGCCTTTAAACATTATGCTAAGTTATGTTTATGCTATACATGGTATGCTATGGTAGCAAAAATTATGCGAAAACAGTTATGCGTTAGTTGTTATGGTATATTATCATTAGCCCTAAAAACGTTATGCCTACATGCACACGTTTTAGTTTTAGGCGTGTCTAGCGTCGTTTTTATTCCACTTTTACTTGTACGCATCAAATCAAATCAGTAAATATTTAATGGTTGTAATTTAGTGTTAAAACTCCGCTAATGCCACCTACAACGTAGTTTAGGGTATCTTTTTTAAAAAAAGGTGGTTTCTATTAGTTCTAAATACATGCTAAATAGTTACGGCTGGTCTAGTCGGGAGAACGGCGGCAGCCGATCCGGAGCCCCGGGTTTAAATCCCACGTGCACCACTGTCTTTTCGGAGTCATGTGAGTAATGGTGCTACCTTAGGTGAAGGAAAACATCGTGAGGAAACCGCCATGTACTTAGAATCTTTTGAGGTCATGTGTCATCCACCAACCCGCACTGGGCCAGCGTGGTGGATTATGGACTTGACTCTCTCCTTGCGAGAGAGGGCCCCAAGTCCCAGTAGTGGGAATATTTAGTAGTCTGCTTATTGTATCTATTGACACAGCTAGATGTCTGATCGTCACATCAACGTAGTCCTTAATGATCCGTTTGATGTTTGATTCTACTTTAGTAGGTAGGTAGGGTAAAGGGGACCTTTGGGGATGAGCTATATCCCTCATAAGTTTCGGCTGGTCTAGTCGGCAGAACGGCGACTGCCGATCCAGAGCTCAAATTACACGCGCATCACTGCTTTTTCGAAGTCATGTGCGTAATGCCTCTAATTTAAAACGGTGAAAGAAAACATCGTGAGGAAACAGAAATGGAATAAAATTAATGTACCTAATACTATGTCGAAAGTGCGAGAAAACTTAAACAATAACAGTAAAGGTAGAATAAACTTATTTAAAAGCAGTTCGGAAAAACCTTTTTGATTGGAACATAAAAAAATGTTTAATATTTGATATTATCATTTGCGTCCACTACATAGCGAGCCGACCGCGCGAAGTAAGACGCGCGGCTTCCAAATTCATAGCTGCAAACACTTCTCTCCCGTGCCTCGGTGTCCAACGCGCCGCGCCGTATTTTGATAGGATTGATATTTTTAGCTCCGTAATACCTTTTGAATGGAATGTCCGACTTCAATAATTCAAAAAGTAATCAATAGGCATTAAAAGAGTCTTGAATAAGAAATAATTTATTTGGATAAGAATTCATACAAATGTGTGGATAACATGGTCTGAATTTGATAGAAATTTTTATCAACTTTTAAAATGTAAAACAGTAGTTGTAGCGACGTAACTACTGTAGTTAGACATATTATGATATCGCGAGGTTTTTTGTAGATTTTAATACGCTCTATAATATAGTAGAACATTGTTTTGGTCTATCATTAGTACTTTCCGCAGCGTATGCGATGAAAGCCATTTTATGTCTGTTTTTATTCCACCTTGCGTTGGTTTTAGTTAAATTTTCCGAGGATATCTTATTTTTTTTCGTGATTAACATAGCCTATGTTACTCAGTGATAATGTAGCTTTCTATTGGCAAAATAATTTTTGAAATCGGTCCAGTACTTTTTGAGTTTATTCGTAGCATACAAAAATACAAATCTTTCCTCTTTATAATAATAGTATAGATTTGTGACTGCGATTCTTTAGTGCGTCTGTTAAGGCTTGTTCGCATTAGGTTAGTAATTTAGCCAAGTGACGAGTAATATATTAATTCATTTGATACCCATATTGAGGCAGTAGTGAAAAAAATAATACAATTCGGCATTTTGTGGTGGCGGCCATCTTGGATTTGAAATTTATTATAATGTTTAGTATTCTACTAGTCAAGCCCTTTCATTTGATACCCATATTGAGGTAGGTTGTGAAGAAATATTTTGTCCGCCATTTTGTGGAGGCGGCCATTTTGAATCGATATTAACCAAACATAGCTAAGAACATCCGCTCGGATATTAACCTTCAAATAAAAAAAACCGCATCGAAATCGGTGTATCCGTTTGAGCTCTACGGTGCCACAGACAGACACACAGACATCGACGTCAAACTTATAACACCCCTTTTTTTGGTCGGGGGTTAAAAACTGATCAAAATCAAGTTAATTTTTTTTAAAGTTAAAAAATCTGTATATTTTCCAAATTTGCTTGACGCGAGGCCCCTGCACCCTGCAAGAGTGAGACTCCGGGCGATAGCCCTGTTCGCCACCCCCTAAGGTCGCCAATGCCTAAGACAGAACGTGAAAACTGACTAGAAAAAAAAACATACGATACCACAGGGACCGAATTGAAAACCTCCTCCTTTTAGGAAGTCGGTTTATACATAGATGTCAGCGCTATTAGCGATATGGCGGATTTACCCGCTCATATCATTTGCAAAAATAAGCTTAATATCTTCTGAATTACACCGATGTCACCACAGAACAACACGATATTCATCAAGATTCCAAACTTAAATGCGTGTTCTATGTAACAACTAGCGCCATCTAGTCTTTAATGCCCAAAACAGTTTCCACATTAAAAACGTTACTAGGCCAGGTTACCACAAAAGAAGAGTTAACCATAAATTAAACCTGTATATTTATTTTATACTAGCAGCCCGCCCCGGGTACGCACGGGTATTTATTTATTTATACAATTTAAACATAAACTAACAGTTTTAAAAATCAACACATTACATGTTTGAGCTAATATAGGCAAGGACTTCGGCCCTGAAATTACCCAATATGTCAAAGAAAGTATCCAAATCTGGTTTTTGAGTGAGTGTGCCGTTCATAAGTTAAATGAATCGCGGCTTAGGCACATTATAGCCGCGCGCGGTCCGCAACCCCGGCGCCAGCAGGCGACAGCGGCGGCGCGGTGCGAGCGCGCCCGGCGCGCGCCGGTCGGTCGGCGTGGCGGCACCGCCAGCCGCACTTCGCTCAATGTATCAAGATTGAGATCAGGATTATGGGACTTAAACAAAGGTCATTGGATATAAATTAAACAACATTATAAGACTTATAAATTTTAACACACTCTTACCAGACTTGCCATGCTTAGCATATAAGACCTAGTATGCTTTTGACAAAACAAACAATCCCGATCATCTATTTTGAAGGGGTGCCATTTGTTTTTCCTAATTTACTTTGTCAGAATGAATGTAACATGGTATATTATGATTTCATAATGTAATTTTTACGTAAGAGTTGGTACCACCAATTTCTGACAGGTCTGCTACCTGTCAGAAATTAGCTGAAGAGTTTTTTTGTTTGAAAGCGATATTATCAGGAATTACTGAACCAATTTCAGCCATTCTTTCACCGTTGGATATGTAAGGGATCCCGATGAGTGCTAATGTACCACGGACGAAGCCAGGGCGGACATCTAATCGATTATAAAACAGAGGAGTTTGTTTGTTTGAACGCTAGGGGAAAAAATATTCCTTTTTGTGAGATTTGGTTGCATGCGCTGACGTTGAAGTCCGTGACAGCATGTGTCTATTATTTAAGGTTGCGTTATTACAAAACTTTTTAAGCTAATATTTTTTTTTCTAAATCTAAGTTGTTACGACCAAGTTTTGACAAGAGTGGCGTAGCAACGCGCGCGGTGCACAGCAACCTGTTTAGAAATAGAACAAAGAGTTGACATATACTACGTACAGAACTAGATTTTCCGCACGGGTCCTTTGTGTCAATCGTAAGCAGATGACGTGCATAGTTTCTATGGCAAAAGAGTGATGTGACGCGACAAAAGTATGATACTTCCACAAGGCAAGAAACATGCCACCCGTGCTTTCGGCAGAAAGCGTTTGTGCCAACTCTATACGTAGTATATGTAAACTCTTTGAAATAGAATGACAGATACAAGGATTGTCATTCCGAATTTGAGCCGTTTGGATTGTGATTAGAATCACGGTAAGCATCGATGCGATGTAACGTACAACAAACTAACTTAGAAAAGTCAGGTCCATTCCCAACTTATAGACACTAAGATTGTATCTATCGGGACTAACCCACTTTGACAACTCATTCCAAAGCCTAGACGTCCTTATTACGGAATGGCATCAGAGTAACATACACAATAAAGAATGAGCTTAATTACCGCAAATCAGCATTAAGACGGGGTGTAAGCGATGGTTTAATTCCAACGAGTTATACGCCATCACTAGGCGCCTTAACGGAATTTCATACTATGGTACACCTAATTTTAACTTTAATATAAAAGTTCTGTGTCAAATATTGTGATATTGAGTAATTAATTATGATTGTAAACCTTATGCCATTCAAACCAGACGCCATTGTAAACCTTAAGTAAATTGAATCCAATTTAATAGTTATATAATTTGATTTTCTGCAAACAAACAAAAACCGTTTTCAGTTTAACTTTAAAGTTTCACTTTACTACACACATTCTTGACAAAATGTCATATTTTTTTGATAAATCAAATAAACGCACAATTCCAATGGGACAGCTATAGTACGGATAGTATCATCGACGTTACCAAGTTTTAAATTTTATTGCTATCTTATAAAAGGCGACCTCTAAAATATTATGTACCACTCAATTGGCATGAACCCGTGAACCCCGGACCTTCGATATTTTAACAAAGCTGAAAGTTTGTCAGCGCATCTCCCAACACAGGTAAAAACTATGGCCCATCATGAAGTTTGGGTCATCCTAGCTTTGGCAACCGGTACTAAAGGTGTACTTACCTATGAAATACCGATCTAAATTTGTCAAATTATAAAGTCTGATATTTTGGTATTACCATCAGAATATTATTAAAAATCACACAAATTACCTACCAGACGCTTAAAATCGTGGTAAACTTGCCAGACACCCATGTTATGTTGATGTTCATGCAATTATAATTCTACTTACGTCTTGGGCCTAATTATCAAAACCAGCCCACTAAAAGTTCCCACTGCTGGGACTCGGAGCTTTATTACCGTTTAGTTTAGGTTAGTTAATTTTATAAATAATTTAGAACTTAGTATTTTCATAAAACACAAGTTGTCAAGCTGTTGCGTTGTCTGAAATGCCCTAATCCCAGTGACGTTTGCATACAAATGGACGTAATTTCGTAGCAGTGACAACCCTGCGGCTCTAAACAAATGTTTGGAGATAGGGTCGCGAGATTGCTCTTAATCATTGAAAGAATTTCAAACAAGTTTATTGAAATAGCGATTAATTAACTAGCAATCTAATAAAGACAATACAAATATATCCCACTATCAATTCCAATTGTATTACTACCAGAGATATTATTGATAACTTGTAGTGAAGTGGCAAATTGTAATCTCAGGATTTAAAGCATCGCACTTAGGATATACAAACAAGATACATAAAACATCTACAACTAATTTATAAAACGCGCAATGTAATACGAAAATTTGTTGTTCTATTCAGTAATAAGAAGCAACTATTTCTCATAAGAACAAAACAACACATTTTTAACTTATCAAAAACATTTAAGATGTTTTTCTTTTACGACAGAAGCTTATCGTCTTTAATTATATCCACGAAGTTGTTATTAATTCGTGTTGTATTTAAAATTTTAAAAATGTTAAAAAATGATTAGTCTTATTTCAAACTTAGTTACGAAACTTCTCCCTCGTATCTGAGTATTTATATCGCTGAGAATACATTATTGATGAGTGTCAACCCTTCGCTTTTTCACCAATCACCGGCTCGGTTTAGAATCAGGGTTGTCAATTTGAATGTATAAATATTAATATGACCACACGTTTCCGAGTGGTGGATTTCGCGTTGATTGCTCACACTTCTTTTGATATGGAAATGTTGGTTTTACAAGTTTTGTGCGGTTCGGGATCAAACATACGTATTTTGATAAGTTAAGTTCGCGGTTTCCGTAAAATTGACTTATTTTACATTTACAAAGGTGCTTTTTCATAAGCATCATTATTCTATGTTTAATAAGTATGTATTTAAAAACTTACAACAAAGTTACTAGGTCTAGTCGGGAGAACGGCGCTTGCCAATCCGGAAACCTCAGGTTCAAACCCCACACGCATCACTATCTTTTCGAAGTCATGTGCGTAATGCCGCTAACTTAAAACGGTGAAGGAAAACATCGTGAGGAAACCGACATGTACCTAGAATCTTTCGATGTCACGTGTCATCCACCAACCCGCACTGGGCCAGCGTGGCCTTAACTCTCTCCTTGCGAGAGAAGGCACCGAGTCCCAGCAGTGGGAACATTTAGTGGACTGTTGATGATGATACAAAAACTATATAAGTATTATATCAGCTATCTGGCCGCCATAGTATAAGCTTTGCTTAGTTTGGGGTCAGATGGTGTTGTGTGTGATTTGTCCACCAAAATTTATATATTTATATTCAGTTTGTTGTTGGCACCTGTTAGAATATTCTGGAAGAACACATAGATAAGCTACTTTTTATCCCGCCTAAATAACGGGAACGCGAATTACGCGGGTAAAACCGCGGGGCGTGCTAGTGTTTCATACATCTCACGTCTATAGCACTGGATTATTGTATATAATTCTACTGGTACTATTAAATGGCATCTGCCCACTACTTAGAACAATCTGCTTCTCATTCTACGTTTTTCGGGATAAAAGTTAGCTTACGGGCCATTACAGACTGCAATATAAATTCCAAATTTCAGACGGATCCTTTCTATTCTTACAACGTGATTGAGCAACAAACATCCAAGTTTTAAACATCCAAACTTTCAAATTTATGATATTATTCTTTTTAAATAAAGAGCGACGAGACGAGCAGGACATGTGCCTGATGGTAAGCAACATGCGTGCTACATAACGGCATAGTGACACGCAGCTATTGGAACATGACGAGTCCAAATCATTACCTAGCACTGCACTGCGCTCGTCACTAGTAAGATGTTATATCTCTAAGCCTTGTAATTTCTCTGGAAACATTGCCCTTCAACCCGGAACACAGTAATGTTTGCAAATTACTGCTTGGCGGTAGGATACCTGACAAATGTGTGGTACTTCCCCAGACGGACTCTGCCAAGAACCCTACCACTACTAAAATACTGATATGAGTTGAATTAGTTGATGTGAATGCTTGCATGTCTGGATGTTTGTAGCTCAATTACGCGGTAGGAACTAATCGGATCTGACGGTTTAGATAGTAGATACATATAACTTACCCAGATATAGCAAACATGCTATATTATTTAAAACTAGCAACGCCGCGCGGTTTTTCTCGCGTAGTTACCGTTCCCGTTATTTCCACATCCAAACATTGACAGTTATAATATTAGCAGGAAAACAAACATTTTTAGTAAGTAAGTGCTAAGTAATTAAAATAACTTAACGTAAATTTTAAAAACGTCGACTCCATAAAATCAACAGATAAAAAACATTTGTGTGATGAATTCAAATGTTTGCACTGTGCCTGGGTGTTTCTATTTTATAATAAGTATGTATTTAAGACTATATATGTATTACTAGATGCCCGCCCCGGCTTCGCCCGTGGTATATTATATAGCACTCATCGGGATCCCGTACATATCCAACGGTGAAAGAATGACTGAAATCGGTTCACTCGTTCCTGAGAATATCGATTTCAAACAAAAAACCTCTTCAGCTACCTGCTACGCCACCTGTCGGAAATTGGTCGTACCAACTCAGATTTAGAAAAAAAAATAGCAAAGGTGTATATTCAATGCACAGATTACTGAAATTCATAGACGCATATTGTTTTTAAGCTTTCGCGATTTGAACACATAATGTTTATAATGTACAGGACTTAATCACGATTCAATGACGCAATCTTTGACACATGCTGTCATGTGTCATGTCAAAGCACGAAACGTACGAAAACTCTCAAAAGGGGAATATTTTTTCCCGATTTTGTTACATTCTTGTTTCATGCTCCGCTTCAATTAATAGTAGAGTTATTTTCTATAGCCTAAAGCCTTCCTCGATAAATGGACTATCCAATAGAAAAATAATCTTTCAATTTGGACCAGTACTTCCCGAGATCCGAGCGTTCAAACAAACAAACAAACTCTTCAGCTTTATAATGTTATGTATTAATGTATTATATCAGCGATAGTAGCTTTGCTTAGTTTGGGGTCTGATGGTGTTGTGTGTGAATTGTCCACCAATATTTATTTATTTATTATTTATTTGTTTATTATACGCACCTATATTATCTAGAGACACTCGGGTGATTGAGACGAATATAACGATATCTTAATTGTAAAAATCCGTCCAGCCGTTTGGAAGATACGTGGGAATAAAGAAATTACAAACATACAAGATACGCGCGAAAAACATAACCCTTCTTTCAGTCGGGTAAATTTAGGAAAACTCAAAGTTTGATTCAGGTTTAACCAAAGAATTTACATATACTACGTATAGAGTAAGATTTTCTATACGGTTTTTTTGTGTCAATCGTAAGCAGATGACGTGCATACTTTCTATGGCAACTTGGAAAGAATGACACTTCCACAAGAGCGACAAGCCAAGAAAGACGCTACCCGAGCATTCGGTGTAAAGCGTTTGTGTCAACTCTGTACGTAGTATATCTAAACTCTTTAGTTTTAACTTTACCTTTGGCTAAATTGTGGTAGCTTTTTGACTTCAAAGCGCGTGCGCGGGAAAACAACTGCGTTAATGACTAGATGGCGCTAGTTATTAGATAGAACACGCATTAAACAGTTTTCGGAGGTTTGATAGTGTTGTTCTTCATCCTTTATACATCGGAAAATTATTGTTATGTAGGAGAAAGTAGAATATAATTGTATATATTATAATAAACTAAATTTTTTCATGTGTTATATGCGGCTTAACCCGCTATAACGCTCTATGTTATTGTAACTCGTAGTAGCATTACATAATTACAGTTGTTAGACCAATTAGAAAAGCCGTTAAAAATTGCAAACGATAATAAAAAATAATAGCAAGATGAAACCTTTTGTTAAAAAGGAAGACAATGTGACAAAAATGATAGGAAAACTAATTTAATATATATATAATTTATAATATATATTTATTATTTAATTATATTTATTATATAAATTTATTAATATTGATAATTTATATTGGTCGGGAAGTATGGGTAAAAGACGGTTTATCACGATTTCCGGCAAAACTACAACTCTCATGGAAAAAGCAGTATGACAAAGTAGGAAATAAAAGATCTACAACTTTTGTATTCACACTTTTCAAATTCACATAATCACAAAATAATAAATAATTAAATTGTGCAAAATTCTAATAACTAAGTCTTTGGTTTTTAATTTTTTATTCTCTAACAAAAATCAAAACTTAGTCACGAAATTTCGTAAAAAAAATAATGTTCAGTGTGTTGTTTGTTACCTTAATAAACTGGCTGATACTAACCAGGCCATTCTTAAGTCATTCGCACGATAAAGTGAACATGGGACAAAATTAAAAAAGATGAAATTTCTGCCATAAGAAATTATTTATTTAATACAGTACAATGTAACTTTTTGATAATTAAAATATGAACTACACGGACTCTGGGTTCCAAGACTGATTTAAAGTAAACAATTTGTTTGCATCTCAGTTTGCGGAATCCTCGCGTGTAAATGCTGGTAACGCAGCACCTCCTACTCGATCTGACTTTTATGTTAGACACATTCGCAAAATTGTGATTCGCAAAGTGGTATTCCCAGATGGTATTCCTGATTTCCTGCCCTAGTGTTGTATCAGGCATAAGAAAGCAGGTTGTAGGCTAGGTTTGACGAAGGGTACCATTGCACCTTTTGGCCCGTGTGGGCGGGTGCACACCTAACACGATATTGTGCTGTGAGTAGGTAAAAATGGAGTTGCGCTTGAGATGGATAAGATTGTTAAAATACTATCGACATCTTGATATTTTCCAGTGGTCATCATCATCATATTGTCATTTTAACTATATTTTCAGCTGATATTTAAGTATATCCGATATGTCGTTACAGAACTGATAGTGAATAGTGGAAATCATAATAAATACTACTTTTTGAAGTGATAACTTCTTTTGACGCACCACACACATATGTTTCTTGGGCTGTGAATGAAGCTCATCGTCACGCTCGTAAATGAAAGAAATCCTCGGGTGAACTCCTAACTTTTAAATAACTCGTATATCATAAACGGTAAGTTTGACCAAAGAGTTTACTGGAAACGAAATATGCAATATTATATTTTCTACAATAATGACCTCCATGACTTTCGCCTTCAAAGGTAGTTATTTTTAGTGTCGACCGATTCCAGAGCGTCCAGCTGGTACTTAGTCGACCCATCCCAAAGGTTTAAGCCTCGCAACTAACACCGCAGGTTCTAGGCTAGGTTAGGGCAATATCAGAGATCTCAGCGCCAGATCCCGCCCCATCCGTCCGCGCAAATGAAGCGTTCGCACGCGTGCGGCGGACGTTTGGACATGTCATAACGGGGGCTACTCCCGACACGATCGAGAAACCAGATATTCGAACTTATGTTTTCACTAGTACCATTGCAGTTAAAACGTTTTAACCCCGCGTTGAGTGGTTTTTGGTACGGAAGCATCCTATGGTATGAAAACTAATGTGTTTATTACACATTTTAAATAAGTACACGGGTAACTCACGTTTGATATAGTCAGTCTAGTCCGACTCAAGTTGAGCGCGCACTCTACTAGAAAAAGATCGCCGGACGCGATCGAAACTTGAGTCAGACAGAACTGACTCTATCAGTGAATTACCCGTGCATCTCTTTAAAAGGCATCCTATGCATTCGTCTCTATCATGTTAATGTAGGACGGTTGCGGCGTAGCGTCGGAGTGATAACGGAGCAGCGGAACCGGACGTGAACGTTAATTCATTTTGAGATCTTTAGAGTTCACGTCATCGACATGCGAAATAGCAATACATCTATAGCTATGCAATAAAGATGACGCATAATGCAATACTCGTATTAGAGCTGTTTTCTTCTAAAATTCTATGTTAAATGTTTTCATTTCTCTCAGTAGTCCCTGTCAATTTTGATTTGCTATCATAAGGTCAAAATTTTGGCTAAGAAATCGGTTACTTGTCGAAACTTCGTCAACACCAGTTTAGTTTAGTGGCTGAAAGTTGGTTTGCTTAATGATGTTTTTTAAAAATTACGCTAATCGTTATTTTTTTACGTTACGCGCGTACGCCGACACAAAAAACTGACACCCTGAAGCTAGCTAGTCAAGATTTTAACAAAAAACATTAAAGAACTTCAGGTTAGTACTGTTTACGTTGAAGACATTATTCTTTTAAAAATTTGACTGGCCTTGTGGCATAGTGGGTCGTAACTCTGGCTGCGAAGCCGAAGGTGGTGTGATGAATTCAAATATTTGTACTGTGTCTGGGTGTTTGTATTATGTGTTACATTATATTGTTTTATGTATAATAAGTATTTATTTACAATTAAGTTTAAGTTACAAGTTTTAAGTTACGGCTAGTCTAGTCGGGAGAACGGCGCCTGTCGATCCGGAGACCCCGAGTTCATACCCCACACGCACCACTGTCTTTTCGAAATCATGTGCGTAATACCGCTAACTTAAAACGGTGAAGGAAAACATCGTGAGGAAACCGACATGTACCTAGAATCTTTCGAAGTCATGTGTCATCCGCCAACCGTACTGGGCCAGCGTGGCGGATTATGGCCTTAACTCTTTCCGTGCGAGAGAAGACTCCGAGTCCCAGCAGTGGGAACATTTAGTGGGCTGTTGATGATGATGATTGACAATTATATAAATATTATATCAGCTATATTAGCACAAACTTTGCTTAATTTGGGGTCAGATGGTGCTGTGTGTGAATTGTCCACCAATATTTATTTATTTATGGTTGAAGTTAGACTTCTTAGCACGGGGAATAAAGAGAAAAAGTATCTTATACCTTTAAACGACCAATTCTTGTAGGTATATAGGTATATATATATATAGAATCTGAATCTCGGAAACGGCTCGAACGATTTTCATGAAATTATGTATACAGAGGGTTTCGGGGACGATAAATCGATCTAGCTAGGTTTTATTTTTTTAAAACATCATTTTATGCGCGTTTTAGACCTATAATGTCATTAGAATACGATAACTTATTTCGACGGAATATGCTCGCCCTCGGAGTCAACAGGCCCGGGTTTGAATCCTGATGATGGTTACACTCGGGTCTTTTCTTTTTGTTAATTTTTTTTTCTGAGAAAATCTTTTGCTTAGAGCCCTTTATAAACGCATTTTAAGCCGAGCAGAGCTCGGTCAACCAGATACTAAACTTCTTATGTGCGTAAAAAAGTGTGTGTGTACATACATACTTTTTTTGTAAAACAATCTGTTTCGAGTTTACAGAGTAGTCCCCCCGTTACGTATTGCCGCCGTCGCAAGCTTAATTACGTTGTTGTTTATTAAACCCTGGATTTCGGGATGTCACGTCCCTTTCACACTCGTTGGTATGTGAGGGAGAGGAGATTCATATGCGACGATTTTTGTGATACGACTGTTCGGAAGTTGTGAGGTGTTTGGAATGTTTGAGGAAGGGGTTGTTGGAAAATTCTAAATATTTTAATTTAGAAAATGTGTTTGGGGACAATCGAAATTCGACGACACAATAAAATTATGAGTGATATTTCGGAGATAATTTGCATTTTCAAATTCCACTTCCACAGTGGCTCAATGAAATATAATGGCTAAACTGTGAAATACTTTCTGTGTTTGCCTTTGTTTCCTGAAAATATTTCGGAAACACCCTCTCAGACAAAGTTGTTTTTTGTCATATTGTATTTCGAAGAAATCTGTGTTGACATGTACTTGTAACGTAACAAATAAACACTAATATAGAAAAAATTAAAAGAACGCTGAGTCATCACGAAACGAGGAAAACTTGAGCCTTACAACATTAAAACAGCTCTTATTGTGAAAGCAAACACGTCAAGTCAAAGTTTGTGTAAACATTATACACAGAGAAAACTTACCTTACATTTGGAGTTTCTAGCACAAACATCGACTTACCTGGAATCAAACAAACAAGCCACGTTAGTAACACACAATTATGTCACGTCAAAATAAAGTTACATTTAAATAAAGACACATTTTTGAAGTGACAGTTTCTATGGTAGGGAAAAAATATTATAGTAAAAGTGTCCACACACGAGTCCTAAAATCAGAGGAAATGACGTAAAAGTAGTGGGGCGGAACCTACATCCCAACATAAATCACCAATCATATGGTGCGATGTAGGATATGATTGGTGATTTATGGTTCGATGTGGGCTCCGCCCCACTACTCTTACGTCATTTCCTCTGATTTTAGGACTCGTGTGTGGACGCTTTAAGTATCATGGATTAATACCGCCTAGACCGACTATCTTCAAACAAACGCTTCATCTTAATGTTCGAGCGACACGAGGCTAGTTTTTCAAGCTAGGATAGCAAGCTAGTGTCAACAAGCTAGTACCTACTTCTAGCTTCGTGTAGACAACGCAACGCAACGCTCCGTGTAGTTTTGTCTACACGGCGCTAGACGTACTAGCATGCTATGCATGCTAGCTTGAAAAATTAGCCTCGTGTAGTTCGGGCTCGGGCTGTTGGCTCTTTGAATACAAAATACCCCGATGCCTAAAGACGAAACTCTTTAATCAGTGCGTGTTGCCAGTGATAGCTTATGGAACTGAGACGTGGTCCGTAACTGTGGGCCTCATAACGAAGCTCAAAGTCGCACAGCGAGCTATGGAGAGAGCTATGTCGGAGTATCTTTGCGTGACAGAATCCGTAATGAGGATATTCGTAAAAGAACGAAAGTGGCCGACATAGCTCAAAGAGTAAGCAAGCTGAAATGACAATGGGCAGGCCACATCGCTCGCAGAACTGACAACTGATGGGGAAGAAAGGTTCTTGAGTGGCGACCACGAACCGGAAGGCGCAGTGTTGGACGACCTCCCACTAGATGGACAGATGACCTCACAAAGGTCGCTGGAAACCGCTGGTTGCAGGTCGCGCAGGACCGTACGTTGTGGAAATCTAGGGGGGAGCCCAATGTTCAGCAGTGGACGTCTTGCGGCTGATGATGATGATAAGCTTAGGCAGAAGTGAGGCAAAATGCAGATTGATGTGGGCGTAAGCAATATGTACTGAAGTCGCCCAACAAAGTTTTAATGTCATGGAGTATGTCCAGTGGACCACACAAAACATCATAATATTTTTAATTTTCGGAGACGCATGCACTAGCTCTTGACCTTGACAAATGATGGTAGTTTAAAATAGACTAAGCCAATATGGCTCACTATGAATTGTCTCACTTTTCTTGCGCGGTTTTGAGGCGTTATTATTCTATGATAAGCAGGTAAAAAAATATTAAACTTAGTGGTAATGGCAATCTCGAACACCAGCAATTGGAAAATATGGTATTCTACTAGTCAAGCCCTTTCATTTCATATCCATATTGAGGGGGCTGTGAGAAAATATGTTAGCTGCCATTTTGTGACGGCAGCCATCTTAAATAGATTTTCATCAACATATTTAAGAATATTCCCGGCTAGTGACCTAGCTAGTACCTTTTCAACAAAAAAAATCCATCCATGGTTGTTCATCCATTTAACCCCGCGTTGAGTGGTTTTTGATACGGAAGCATCCTATGGTATGAAAACTAACGTGGTTATTAAGGTTAACGTGCACGGTTGCCTGGTAGAGATCGCTTTAAGCGAAGGCCGCCAATTAAATTGCTATATGTAATATTTTTCTTTCTTAGTTTTTGTACACACAAATAAGTACACGGGTAGCTCACGTTTGATATAGTCAGTCCAGTCCGACTCAAGTTGAGCGCGGACTCTCCTTGAAAAAGATCGCTGGACGCGATCGAAACTTGAGTCGGACTGAACTGACTATATCAAACGTGAGTTACCCATGTATCTCTTTTAAAAGCATCCTATGCGTTCGCGTCTCTGTCATGTTAATGTACGACGGTTGCGGCGTAGCGTCGGAGCGATAACGGAGCAGCGAAACCGGACGTGAACGTTAATGCATTTTGAGATCTTTAGAGTTCACGTCACCGACATGTGAAATAGATAGATATAAAAAAAACATAATCGGTTGTTCATCCATTCGAGAGCTATGATGCCACAGACACACACATAAAGCGACACGTTATTCTTAATAATAACATCCCTCGTTTTCACGTTAGGAATTTAAAATAGAAAACAACGTTTAGAAATAAACCTACCTATTTAGTCTGTTACATGATTATTTAACCCGGTCAAAGCCGGGGTGGCTGCAGTGCTAGTCCTTACTAATATTACAAATACGAAAGTAACTCTGTCTGTCTGTTATGCTACGCCAAATGTACTTAACTGATTTAAATAAAATTTGGCACGAGTGCATACACAGTTTATAGCCTTAGAAAGGGCTTAAGGTACTTTTAAATACGAAAAAAAGAGTAAAGTTGTAGGGGGTGGAAAAAAGGATGACACTTTGTATGCCCATTTATTCATTCATTAAAAAAGTCTGTACTAAAAGTTTAGGTATACCATTCTTCTTCGTGTCGACGATGTTATCGTAGGTTAACTCGTGGAATGATTTTGGCGGGCTCGGGTTTTTATTGCAAAAGTCACAAGACCGCTGATTTTCGCGATTTCACGGGTAACATTATCACCCGCGAACGTGGCGGGTGACGGGCGGGCGGCGACAGCGCGAGAGCCGCGCCGCGGTAGGAAACCGCGAAAAACGCAATCGCCGCGGGCGAGATTATCGCCCGCAAGCGTGGTGGGTGACGCGGGCGGTGACCGCGCGGAAGCCGCGCGCGCCGCGGGCGTAAAACACGTCGTGAGATGTGCTTTAAATTTTTACATGTACTATGTATATTTGCAATCTCCAGAAGCTGGGCTGCGGGCCCGCAACCGCAGCGGGCGCGGCTGATAATCGTTCCATGAGTTCTTAGCCTTACCTATAACTTGTAACATAATTTGTAACACGTAATAGTTTTTTTATAATACCCTACCATAAATCTTACTTATATTGTAAAAGCTAATGTTTGTTACTTAATAACGTGGGAAAGGCACAACGATAAGATGGTAGACTGGAACAACAGACTACTCTTAATCACAAAAAAATAACGAAAATCGTATCGTATTTGCCTATAATTTAACACAAAAAATGCGAAATTTTGTGTAGATATTTGTTGCTCAATCAGATCGGAATATCGGAGCGGATCGAGCAGAAATATGGAATACTGTTAATATAATATATGGGCTGGAATAAAACATAGCCTACTTTTTAAATCGAGAAAATATCGTGAACGTTAACAACGCAGATAAAACCGCGGCACGTAGCTAGTATTACCTTATATAAGTATAACAGGCTGAGAAGGGTAGCCGAAGTAAACACAGACTCTCATAAGTTACGTAGGTAGTAAATAGATACACCACGCGTCCGACGAACAAGCTTTTGCTGGACTTAATTAAGCTAGACTAGGCCAAAGAGTATTTGTACCCGATGTGATAAACGAATCCAGTAAATGTTGTAACACCTAAAATGAACATTTACACAACATTACATTTATGTGTAGTAAATTAGTAAATGTAGAGCAAGAATAAACTTTTTTTAATTCAATTCTAAAAAAAATACTTCGAAAAATCGCTGTAAAACATAGTATTGGGTAATAAATAGGAAACTAATTTTAGGATTTAAATAAAAAACAAAGACTTAGAACAACTGGGCTTTTATATAATTAAGCAAACATTTATACCGATGTTTCAATATGTCTAAAATTTACCTTTTCAATCCTCATTGAGAGTTTACACTCAGATAGAATCGATACCTACTTACCTACCTACCTACTATACGATCTACGTAGTAATAAAAACCACAAATTTCATACTTTTGCAGTAGATTGCTAACCACACATTAACAATATTTTGAAAAATCGTTGTATTTAAATTTAAGCAAACCAACATTAAGCAAGTAAAAACACTGAAAAGAAATCACGAAACAACTCTACTAACGAATCTATCACAACCAGACAACACAAACATATCGGGGGTCAACTTCGCACACATCAACACACTGTAGGCACTTAACAATACCATTCGTGAGGACTCAAACGCCCCGTCTATACGGCGAGCTCTTAGACCGGTATTATGTTTATTACGTCCACAGGCATCCGAGCATTTCATACATGTTTCATCTAAGCGGGCGGCGCCCGGGGCGATCGGTTAGCAAAATTGTGTCATTTGCACGCAGGAGGACCGCTTGCGAGGGTGATAGAGGTAGCAGCTCGGATTAATGTTATACGGGATATGAAACCATACACTGAAAGATACCGGAAGCTTCGAATTTTTATAAAAGGAAGCCGTGTCAGACCACATTGTATGTCAATTCATTTTGTAATTGTAGGATTCGTCTCAGGGTCTTTTTTCGCAAGGAGATTTAATAAAGGCCCAGTGTGGGCTGGTGAATGGCGCATGACCTCGAAAGATTCTTGAAACATCCCGGTGTATCCCCGTGATGATTTTTCACCGTTTTTAAATCAGCGGCATTACGCACATGACTTCGAAAAAACAGTGGTGCGCGTGGAATTCAAACACCGGATCGGCAGTCGCCGTTCTCCCGATTATAAGCAGACATGTCCTCATCAAACATGTATCCCAGTCAAAAGTACGAGTCGTTCAATTAAAACATATTTTAAATAATTGGGATGATTACTGGTTCAAAAATAAATCATTCCTTATAACTCTTTTAGGTAGATTATGGAAAAATGTAAGGCATGTGTTTTTTGATTTATTAAATTATTAAAAATCAACAAAGACATAGGTATATCTAGATCATCATACTACCGGAGTGGAGGTTGTGAAAATTCTTGCATAGAAGTGAACGTCACTGGAAACTTCTAACCCCTATATCTTCGTGATTTTTTGTTTGTGTAAAATAAAAAATACGTGTACAACACTTTTAAATAATCGTACTGACAGGCTACTTAGTTTTTAATCATAATGTCTATTGCCATTACTGAGTGTGCCTAGATAATTCCAAATAAACCTCCGGGTGAAGAGCGTAATGTAGCAGATAAAGTAGAGATAAATTATCTTATATTTCCGTACAACAAGTGTATTGTATTATTAGACAATTATTTGGACCTTCATATTCAAATGATTCCATGGTACTGTGCTGTTATAAGCAGCAAAAAGTTCTTTTGAAATGTCTTTTGAAGAACTGTAATTATTGTCTGTCCGTAGATAATTCCAATTATAAAGATTGCTCGATGCTTGCTCACTCTATGCGGGTAGCATACAATAATCGCATGTCCATTACGTGATTTGTCATAGCAGAAATATGAGGTGGTTCTTGGTGTATTTATAACATGAAACGTTATTCATAAACGCTGCCCGAAAATAAATGTTGACTTTACTCGCACCCGGTTTGGAGGGTCTGTGAGGACTACTGCGAGCACTCATGTCTGTATGTGTGTCCCTACAGTCTCACCGTCTTATACAAGGACATCTGCTTGGTATTTGTTAACCGAATTCAAACAAGGAGGAGGTAATCGCTTCGGTTGTATAGTTTTTGAATTCGTTTAAGTTCGAGGTTTTTTTCGTAGGATGTGAATGTAATCGTCACGCTCGGAAGTGAAAGGCTCGATTGGGTAAGAACGGGACCACCAATTGTATACCCGAGCAAGAAAAATACAGCATATTCAATTATTCAATAGGTTTTTCTTATCGCAAATAAATCACCGTCCTTTGTAGAATACGAAAGTAAATAATTTGATTTATATAGAATTTAAATATGTGTATCGTTTTAATTTCTAACTTGGTTCTCATTACTTTATCCTACTAATACGATCCATAATATTATTTATATAATTCATACCTAATATTATTTACTACTAGCAGCCCGCCCCGGCTTCGCACGGGTATTATGGAAAATAAGTATAAAACAAAATTATTAGACTTACAAATTTTAACACACTCTTGGCAGAATTGCCATGCTTAGGACATAAGACAAAACAAACAATCCCAATCATCTGTTTATCATTTAAAACGCATGTTTTTTTTTGCCTATTTTACTTTATAAAAAATGCGGGAGCCAGAAGCTCAAGGGAGGTCCTGAGAGGAGCGAGCCAAGCGAGGTCGTCGCCGTAGCGAGAGGTTAATAGGACCAATTGTTATGTTTAGGTATTGTGATGCTTCTCTCAATATGTGCCTTTAAACATTATGCTAAGTTATGTTTATGCTATATACGGTAGCAAAATTATGCGAAAACTGTTATGCGTTAGTTGTTATGGTATATTATCATTAGTCCTAAAACTTTAGGCGTGTCTGGCGTCGTTGTTATTCCCTTTTACTTTTACGCATCAAATCAAAAATTAAATCAGTAAATATTTAATTGTTGTAATTTAGTGCGAGTGCCGCCGTAGCGAGAGGTTACACTCAATGACATAGAGCTTCTGGCTCCGGGAGCTCACCCGGAGTCAAACTCCAGTGATAGACCATAATAGGACCAATTGTTATGTTTAGGTATTGTTATGCTTCTCTCAATATGTGCCTTTAAACATTATGCTATGTTTATGCTATATACGGTAGCAAAAATTATGCGAAAACTGTTATGCGTTAGTTGTTACGTTATATTATCATTAGTTCTAAAAACGTTAGGCGTGTCTGGCGTCGTTGTTATTCCCCTTTTACTTTTACGCATCAAATCAAAAATTAAATCAGTAAATCAGTAAATATTTAATTGTTGTAATTTAGTGTTAAAAATCTGCTAATGCCACCTACGACGTAGTTTATGGTTGTGCAATGTTTTATGTAACTACTAAAGTCTATTAGTTCTAAATACGTACTAAATAGTTACGGCTGGTCTAGTCGGGAGAACGGCGGCGGCCGATCTGGAGCCCCGGTTTTAAATCCCACGTGCACCAGGCACCACTGTCTTTTCGGACTAATATGCGTAATACCGCTAACTTAAAACGGTGAAGAAAAACATCGTGAAGAAATCGCCATGTACTTAGAATCTTTTGAGGTCATGTGTCATCCACCAACCCGCACTGGGCCAGCGTGGTGGATTATGGACTTGACTCTGTCCTTGCGAGAGAGGCCCCGAGTCCCAGTAGTAGGAATATTTAGTGGGCTGCTTATTGAATCTATTGACACAGCTAGATTTCATAGTAGTCCTTAATGCTCCGTTTTATTCTACTTTAGTAGGTAGAATAAAGGGGACCTTTGGGGATGACCTATATCGTATCCTATCCCCCAGCTCAAATTACACGCGCATCACTATTTTTTCGAAGGCATGTCCGTAATGCCTCCAATTTAAAACAGTAAAAGAAAACATCGTGAGGAAACCAAAATGGAATAAATTTAATGTAATACTGTGTAGAAAGTGCGAGAAAACTTGAACAATAACAGTAAAGGTAGAATAAACTTATACAAAAGTAGTTCTGAAAAGAACATTTTGATAGGAACATAAAAAAGTGTTACGAAAAATTGTTTAATATTTAGTATCATTTGTGTCCACTACCTACGTAGCGAGGCGACCACGCGAATTAGTAGACGCGCGCGCGGCTACTCGTACTTACCTATTTCATAGCTGCGAACACCTCTCCCCCGTGCCTCGGTGTCCCCTCTATCGCTGTTGCGCCGCGCGGCGCATTTTGATAGGATTGATATTTTTATTTCGTTAAATCTTTTGAATGGAATGTCCGACTTCAATAATTCAAAAAGTAATCAATAGGTATTAAAAGAGTCTTGAATAAGAAATAATTTATTTGGATAAGAATTAATACAAATGTATTGATAACATGGTCTGAATTTGATAGGCATTTTTACTTACTTTTAAAATGTAAAAAAGTAGTTGTTGCGAGGTAATTACTGTAGTTAGACATATGGTCTCGGGAGGTTTTTTGTAGATTTTAATACGCTCTATAATATTGTAAAACATTGTTTTGGTCTATCATTAGTACTTTCCGCAGCGTATGCGATGAAAGCCATTTATGACTGTTTTTTTATACCTTGCGTTGGTTTTAGTAAAAATTCCGTAGATATCTCATTTTTTTCGTAATAAACATAGCCTATGTTACTCAGTGATAATGTAGCTTTCTATTGGCAAAAGAATTTTTGAAATCGGTCCAGTAGTTTTTGAGTTTATTCGTGCCATACAAAAATACAAAAATACAAATCTTTCCTCTTTATAATATTAGTATAGATTACCATATAAACTACGATTGCCGATGACCTAAGAGTGAATTGGTTACTTCTAGTTAAACGCACTCCATTGTATGACACATTATCGCTTTGTAAAAGGCGTGATGGTGGCCAAGTGTAAACCAACAAAAGTTTAAAAAAGAGTATCTATTAAAAAAGTTTTGATACAAAAAATATCGTGTTCAACAGAACAAATGAATTAATGTAGCTATTGTTTCTTCACTTCATGCTACTTCGTATTTAAATAGATAAATTTAACTTATACGTATATATTATACATACTTTTATTTTCTTTGTAGGTAATAAAGAAAACTTAAAATTCCACTTTTTGTACATGGTTAAAATGCTATCTCGCAGACAGTAAAAAGAAACCAATTTTTTTAGTTTGTGCCAGTCGCCATTATTAGTTGCGCGCGCATTTTATGACACAGATTATTTTTCCCGCCATAACGAATCATTTTAACAACTAGTTTTCATTGCTGATATGATTTTATTATTATTATTTTATTCACAAGTGTGTTGAAAAACCTCGTATGATATACATGTGTCGTCCTCGGCTACCTTAAGCGTATAGCGTCTCAGCGGTAATCACCTACTTTACACACTAGTACTATAATCTACTATTTTGTTTGTACTTCAGGAGTAGTTAAGTTCCGTATAATTTTAACGCACGGGACCCAGTTAGTATGAAATATGAGTAGTGTCCGGTTGCACGCGCAAACACGCGGGTGCCCCGAGTCACGCCAACAATGGCCGCCCGGGGGCGCGGCGCGTGACATCGGAATGCATTCATTAGGCCGCATTGTGCAGTCCCCGGACGAAAAACGGGCGATATTAAATCACTGGTATGGATGAAATAATGTTCATAATAAATTACTAGCAGCGGCCGTAATAAACCAGTGGATCTACGCGAATTATATCCACCGTTTACCCATCTTTTAACCGACTTCCAAAAAGGAGGAGGTTATCAAATTGACCACCGTATTTTTTATTTTTTTTCTTGAGAACATCCGAACCGATTTATGATATATTTTACTTGTTCGTGGGTATATGATTCCCGAATGGTCCCATAGAAATTATCCCTTATCGAATATTTTATATTTATTATTTTTGAAATATGCACAAAAATTAAAGTTTTCCTACACTTTTGCCAGAATTCATGTAATTCAACCCGCTAACTTGCATAAAGACGGCCAAGTTTGAGATAACGGGTCCAGATACATTACGTATTTTCTAATAACTATTTATTATTTCTAGTAACTCTGCCTGCGACGCCGAGGGTCGTGGGTTCGATTCCAACCCAGTGCAAATATTTGTGTGATGAATTCAAATGTTTGCACTGTGTCTGGGTGTTTCTATGTATAATAAGTATGTATTTAAAACTATATAAGTATTATATCAGCTATCTGGCCGCCATATCACAAGCTTTGCTTAGTTTGGGGTCAGATGGTGTTGTGTGTGAATTGTCCACCGATATTTATTTATTTATTATAAATATATTTATAGGCAATATCTTTATCGGCAATATATTTATTTTATCTATATCCCAATACTCCCAGACACTTTCCTTCGGCCGTTTTGCTTAACAGACGCTTTAAAACTCCCAAAATAATGACTTAGACTTAAACTCTCATACTCCATTTGTATATACTTATGTTTATGAGACAACTATTTGAAAGCCTTTTCCGAAAAGACAGACTGATCTAAGGGGCCAGTCATCCCCTAAACTCATAATCGCGTACATAAATGTTTTTACGTACATTCTGGACTCCATATTTCAAAATTGGCCGTTTAAGCAAGTTAGCGGGTAAGCATGTGTTCTTAATACGTACTAACCTACCTAACTCTACTCAAAGGTACACATTTCGGTCATCAGAAAATACGTGAAGTCTGGCGGCCCTGGGATCTTATTTTATACCTACTAATATTACAAAACTGTAGAGTTTATGTGTTTGAACGCGCTAATGTTAGGAGCTACTGAATCGATTTCAAAAATTCTTTCACCATTGGATATATACATGATTCCTGATTGCTATAGGCTATGTGTATTGTGTACCTACCACGGGCGATTCCGGTGCGGACCGTTAGGGATTTTATATGGTGGCGATATACGTAAAACGGAACAACCTCAAAACCATTGATAAAATAAGGCAAGGAAGATGAGGTACGTTCTAATATGAAAATAACATAATGTGGCGAACATTTCACACAAATACATAACGTGCACACAACTACACTTCCATCGTGAGTTACGTTTTAATGAATGACAAAGACATCATAGCAAATTGGTAGTAGATAGAAATGAGAAAGCTATACGTACCACAGTTACACGTTTGTTTAAATATATTTTTTTTCGATAAGAATTGAAAGACATACGAAGGCACTGGCGTGAAAAAAAAGGAGTGTTTTACTCGTTATCACTGCAATCAACATATCGATCGTGTCCCACTCTTTCACGTCATGTATATTTGTCCCTTTTTACGAATGACAAATTGTTTACAACAGAAAAATTATTATTTTAATTGAAATAATTAAAGATTTTGTGTAATTACGTTTGAAAAGTGATGCCACGAAACGTTTTCTTGGTCTTGGAACTATTTGTGCACCTTGTTCACACACAAAAAGGGCATTGTAACAGCTCAAATCGAATTTCGTGGAATTATTAGCGCACATGCGCTCCATTTGTCGCTCACGTAGCGACTGATCTCAATCAGGAGACGTCACCTGATTTTACATCGCCATCGTTGAGGAGCGTGTGCCGCTTCTTCCGTTTTTAAGAGTTCAATGCTTAAAACATAAGAAAATAAAGTCCAAAGTCAAACGGCACAGCGGGCGACCGTACGTCGCTTTAAACATCAAATTACCGTACATCACAAACTTTTAAATAGTTTCTCGTAGGATGCATGCGGGTCCGGCGAGTACACACTTTTCCCAAGGGATTACGTGCGCTCCACCGAGCTTGGGGCAATTTTTCCAGTTGTCGAATTCGATTTAATTGAAAGTGTGGGGCGAGTGCGTGTCGCGTTACATTGGTAGAGGATACACTGACAGCTGACGCAGTGTGGGTGCAGCCTTTTGTTGCGCATCATTCAACCACTCCGGCCCGATGGATTAAGGTTATTAATATAAATATTATAAATAGGTAGGTACAAATAGTTATAAAATAAATAATAATTACACATCAAACAAAACCTTCATACCCAATAGGTATGAAGGTATAAAAACTAATAAGTTCGTCAGATAGATTATAAAAAATTAACTGTGTACGTATTTTTTCTTTTGTGACGCGTGCAAAAATGAGAAGTTTTACTTTTTCACTTGGCCTTAAGAAGTTTACACTTGACCGCCATCTCACCTGATATTAAGCGACGCTGCGGTCTACGATGGAGAGTTTACCTAGAAGAAACCGATTCACTCTCGATTTGAAGACAACAAGATTATAACTATCAGGGGAAAACCCACTCAGGCATTTCATTCCACAGCCTACAAGTTCTTATCACAAAATACTATTATCAAAGAAAGACTCTTGTCTCTGTGGAGGCAAAGTTTCAAATAAATAAAACTAGCGATAGAAAAGCTTAGCTTTCGATATTTATTCCAGTATAGGTAGTTAGTAGGCCACTCAGATACAGACGATTTCTCGCAACAAGTGTCGCAACTCGACCTACACACTAACGACCCAACGTGAACGGCGCCACATTCTCAAAGCCTTTAAGCTCTCTAAGACAGGCGCACTATAGTAATGTAGTTCAATTTGTATACCGCACATCTTGCGTAGCGGCGCGAAGTGATTGCGCATCGGATGGGTTGATATGCCCACGCGCAGACTCGCGTGGGATCAATAGTTGTTTATGTCAGTAGTTTATTTATATTTCGTTATTATTGAGCACTTTCAACTTTTGAGTATTATTTATAATGCATACTTGTAGGTATTAGTGAAAACACTTTAGCTTATTCTAAAAATTAAATAAAATGTGCACCCAGATGGCGTTGCCTAGGAGTCTAGGAGGCTTGTAACATTCTGGAAACATTGCTCTTTAAATCAGAATACATTAAGTACATTGTAGTGGTAGGACTCTTGGCAGAGTCCGACTTGGGAAGTACCACACCTTTGCCAGTTATTCTACCGCCAAACAGTAGTGTGCAAACATTACTGTTTTTCGGATTGAAGGGCAATGTTCCCATAGAAATTACAGGGCTTAGAGATATGGCATCTTAGATATCTGGGTGACAAGCGCAGTGCAGTGCTAGGTAATGATTAGGACTCTTCATGTTCAAATAGCTGCGTGTCACTGTGCTGTTATGTGGCAGACATGTTGCTTACCATCAGGCACATGTGCAGCTCGTCTCGTCAGAGAGACGATCTTCTTAGCATTCCATGGATTCGCCATGCGAGTGCCGGGTCCATCGTGTTGGAGAGCGAGAAATCCCGAGTAGATCCCGAGACTTGTGATACGAGTGTAGGTTTAAGGGCCCCTTTCCGACGTACATAGAAAAAAAAACGTAAAGCCGAGTTTTGGGCTCAGTGGGGAGCCTCGGGAGAGGCCTACGCTCACTACTGAAATAAAATGGGCCGATGATGATTTTGAATCTAAAATAAGCCCAGACCTTCAATGTGAATCATCCTTTGTACTTATAAATAGCCCCCAAATAACACTCGAACAATTGTGCCAAAACTTTTATTATTTAAAATCCATTTTAATATTGACGAAATTCCCAGTAATTCAATTTTCAGTTCAACAACTTCAGAGTTGAAGTTGTCGTCGTTTTGTCTCTCGGATATTTCCATTACGTAAACTGAAATATTCCATTTTTCTTGTTTGGTAAACGTAGAAGCTTTAATTTTAACATTTCAAGATTGTCCCTTTGAGGGAAACTTGTAATTTCTTTTCGGAGTATAGCTTTAGAGTTCTATTTCTACGGGTTTGTTTATCTCGATATGATTTATTTTTCTGTTTTTCTTCACTCACAAAGTATTTGAGGCACATTTTTTTTTGTTTTTCTTACGTCTGAACTTATTTGTTTTGAAAATTTCTGTAAAAATAGGTTAAGTGCGGGTCGGACTCTATCACTGAAGGTCCAGTACCAATACAACTCCTATTGATTTGGTTGGCCTCCGGGCTTAGTTGGTAGTTTGTCTGCCAATCGTAGACATAGGTAGCCTAGGTAAAATATTTTTTTGTGTGATGAATACAATATTTTTTTCTGAGGTGTTTCTACGTAGTACAAGATTTTTCAGTATATCTTCTTCGCTACTGAAAGAAATCTTCAATAACACAATAGTGAGGTCGCAGGTTCGAATACTGCCTACACTTCTGAGTATATTTAAATTTTAGATACTTCAATGATACTTCAATGATACTTTTATTCGTCTGTGAAACTAGGTTTTTTACAAAAATGTGTTGTTGTGTCAGAGACCAGAGAAACGTTCGCTAGTTTCCACCACAGTTTGGTATACAGACATTTCGTGCTGTTTTGATGTACACGATTGTCAATAACGGCTTACAAATAAAGGAAAACATGGTGAGAAAAACCAGCACGTTTAAGAAATATATCTTTCAAGAATTATGGTCTTGATTATTTCTTTGTGTGAAAAAGCCCCAAGTTTCAAATAAGAACATTTAGTGTGGTGTGCTGATACTTTACTAATCGCACTAATATTATTATAAATATTAAAGTTTAGGTGTATGTAGTTAAAACGCGTCGAAAGGCATGAATAGTTTGGGTTGAAATTTGGAACACAGTTATATTATATATTCTGGAATAAAGTTTAAATTTTATCTATTAATCGCGGGAATATTACAGAAAATAATAACTACGCAGGTAGAACAAGGAAACGTTACTATCACGTAATCATTTTTATTGTTTACCTTTACACATGATATAAGGAAGACAGCAGGCAGTATATGGAAGCGTGAAACTGAATATAAAGCTCATTGGCAAGCCAGCCATCATGTGAGAAGCCTATGTCCAGCAGTGGACTATAATAGGCTGATGATGATAATGACGGATGATACAGTTTTAAACAGACACCAGGTCCTTAATAACAACGTTCCATTTTTTCACACAGAACCCTAACAAGTCAAGTATGTTGCCGAAGCGTTTTTAATTAAACTTCGGCGCTTCAAACTCAAATTATAAAAACGTTTCGTACGCAGCGGAAAGTTCGAATACACTCAAACACGAGTGCTCTCCGAACAGACAAACAACAATTTATAATTCTACAAGACACGGTCGTGTGTAATATTTGCCTAAGTCGATACTGAAATATTAACGAACTCAGCTCAGAGCAGTACACTCAGCGACATACAGTTGAGTGCCTACTTTCTAAAACTCCAAATATACAAATACAAAAATCTTTATTGCTGTTTGTAGGTAAGATAAGATGATACAAAACATTTTAAAAGTTGCCCCATACAAACTGGCCTCTGCGAGAGGCATGCAATATGTCTGGCAAGACAATTTGTTAGTGTTAATTTATAAATAAAAAAATTAAATAATAGTCAGCTGATTAAAGTCTTCTTCTTCCTCATCTTCTATTATTTCTGGTTTTTATTTATGTCATCTGATTCTTCATCTTAGATTAATTTCTGGCTTCTATTTGGTTGTGATATATATTTGTGTGAGATAAATGTTTGGTGAGCACAATTTCGCCAACGTCTTGTGTTTCATCAGTCCACTTTACTTTATTTTCATTATTCACGCGACTTCCATTTGGATACATTTTTTCATCGAAAATCTAAATTCACCTCTGTGGCTAAGTGTGGTACTAAGAATACTTTCCTTTACTTAATTCTTCCCTCCAAATTGGAAGGCTCGATACGACTATAAGGGATAAAAATGTGTGGTTTTGTAAAAGTGGCTATATATGTTCCCACATACTTTTCTAACAGCTGCGTTGATTTGATTGAAATTAAATGCGAAGGACTTTATCTTAACATAAAGGCAATTTACCATTTAGTAACGGTCCGCTATGGGTTCGCCAGTGATACTTAATATACAGCCTAATAGCACTCACGTCCAATGGTGTCCAATCCAATCACTACGCACACATTCAATGGTGAAATAATTTTTGAAATCGGTCCCGTAGTTACTGAAATTAGTGTGTTCAAACAAAATCCTCCTCAGCTTTATAATATGATATAGTATATTATAGATACTTTCGGAATTTTTCAATAGGAAACCTTACTCCGAGTAAAAATGTTCAATCTTAACTCTAACGCTGACTGTACTAAAGTACGAAGCAAGTCTTAAGTACAGGGGTGCGGAGGCGAGGGGCGGGTATCGACATACGTTTACTCGCAATATCCGACTGCTTTCTTCAAGACGCCCTTTTCTAGCGAGGACAAAGACTAAACGTATAGATCCGACGCTTCCACTTTGTTCTAGGTAAGCACGTTTCATCGTAAATCGCATCTTTAGTCCACACTAGGCAAAATGACGGTCACGTATAAATCTATAATAGTAAAAAAAAATGTGGTAAACGATAGTGACAGGGAAAGGTAGGTGGAGAATAGGGAGGCCTGGGAAGAGAGGAAGAGGGAAGATAAAACAGGCATATAACACTGGCAGTGCCTCGCGGTGTCAGGGTGTCACACCCGTAGTATTCGGTCCCGTTATTTTCCCGTCCTCTCCCGTTATCGCGAATATAACTAACCTATGTCATTTCTAATACTTTTGAGAATACGTGGACAAAATTTGATGATGATCGGTTCAGTAGTGTCACGTAAAAGTGTAATAAACGAACTTACTTTCGCGTTTATAATTATATTAGTAGAAAGTAGGATAAGTTGCAAAACTATTCGGTAATGTGCAAATATTTGTGTGATGAATTCAAATATTTTTACTGCGCTTAGGTATTTTCTATGTATAATAAGTATGTATTTAAAAATATAAGTAATATATCAGCTATCTGGCTTCCATAGTATTTTTTTTTAGTTTGGGGTCAGATGGTGTTGTGTGTGAAATGTCCACTAATTTTTTTTTAAATTTAATTTAGGGTACGATGGCAGCTCAGTACCGGATAAAATGAAGGGATGTGGGGGAGGCCTTTGCTCAGCATTGGAACAATTGAGTTTAATGAAAAACACATACAGAGGGAGAATCATCAAAGTAGTAAATGAAAAAAGTTATTCACTTATTAAATAAATAAAATAGGAATATTCGATGAAGCCCAATTCAAATATTACAATTTTACTTTGGGTCCAAAATCATAGACCTATAATTTTCTTTGACGAATTAAATAACACTTTAATATTACTCTTTATTTATTAATCAATACTAAATATTAGGTGCATTAATAATTTTTTACTCACAGAAGCAATTCAAACGTAGGCAAACGAAACATTCTATACAGTTATCTCTTTGTCTTGCTTATTCTTTGTTGTTGTATGGGGGAAAACTCGCGTCCACAGCGCAGTTCTCAGCGAGCATCTAGTTAAATCAACCTATGCGCGACCGAGCGGTGCCGACGTGAATGGCTCGCTTTATTTACATTCTATTGCCTGAGTCACCCGGTACCGTGAATACGTGGATTATATTTTGCGTATATTTTGTTGCAGAAAATACGACAGGTTTTTCCGTAATTGAAATAGAGAAAGAATGTGTTTTGTTTCGCACTAGATAAAGTTATGGTTCGTAGTAAAAACTGTTAGAGATGATAATGGAAGATAATGTTTGATTTGATTATGATTGCACAAAAAGTTGTTTTGTCATAAACTTAGTAGATGGTATCATTCCTCGCGAGAATAAAATACTTCCGTACTATCCGGGGACCTGGAGCCCCGGGTTCAAATCCCACGCGCACCACTGCGTTTTCGAAGTCATGTGCGTAATACCGCTAACTTATTATAAACGGTGAAGCAAAACATCGTGAGGAAACCGACATGTGCCTAGAATCTTTTAGGATTATGTACCATCCAGCAACCCGCACTGGGCGAGCGTGGTAGATTATGGTATTGAATGTCTCCTTGGGAGAGAAATCCCCACAGTGGAAATATTTAATGGGCTGTTTATATAAGACTAGATGTCCACCCCGGCGTTGCCCGTGGTACATTATATAGTACTCATCAGGATCCCGCACATATACAACGGTGAAAGAATGACTGAAATCGGTTCAGTCATTCCTGAGAATATCGCTTTCAAACAAAACACCTCTTCAGCTACCTGCTACGCCACCTGTCGGAAATTGGTTGTACCAAATCAGATTTAGAAAAAAAAATTGATTAGCAAAGGTTTAATATTCAAGAGGTATGTAATCAGTGATATTCAATGACGCAATCTTAGACACATGCTATCATGTCAAAACACAAAACGTACGAAAACTCTCAATAAGAAATATTTTTTCCCGATTTTGTTACATTCTTGATTCATGCTCCGCTTCTATTAATAGTAGCGTTATTTTCTATAGCCAATAGCCTTCCTCGATAAATGACTATCCAATAGAAAAAGAAACTTTCAGTCCGGACCAGTACTTCCCGAGATCCTAGCGTTCAAACAAACAAACAAACTCTTCAGCTTTATAATATTAGTATAGATGCCATAAGGTTGGTAAAACACAACGCATATCGTGCTACAAGTGTCCATAGAAAGCGACTATTTACTTTTAGGTGACGCGTCGCTTCTCTATAACTGTTTCAAAGAAATAGATTTTGCAAACCATACCAAAACAAATATCAATAGATACTTGCTAACACGCTAACTTCGGAAATGTTCCAAAAACGAAAACAAATAAATCTCCATTGTTAAACGTACCATTTAAGAAAACCTTATCAAAACAAGCCATTAAAACCAAAACACGTTTCCAAAAGCCAACAAACACTTCAATCTCTCACGGCGTTCGCAGAAAATTACCAAATTGTGATTGTCAAAGTTGTGAGCTGTCAAAACTTGCGGCGGGCCCGGGGACTGACGAAGGGATAACGCTCAGAATATTGACTAAGAAATAGCTGGCTGTACTTTGGCGTTCTCATTTGAACTTGTTTTTAAGCTATTGCATAGCTTTTATCGCGGGCCTGGGGCCGAATTTTAGTGATCGTGCATCTCTTTCTTATGTTCACAAGAAAGAGGGATGGAAGACCGTAACGCCGTCCTCCCCACTCGGTCATTCGGCTTTGAATCTTATTTGTATTAGCTTTACAGACTAAATGCTCTTAGCAGTGTTGCCAACTTAACGGATTTCCCGTGATATTTTTTATGGTAAACAAATGTCACTCTTCAAAATAAAAGCAATTCCGAAAAATTGTTAACATTCCTATTGCTTATGTTGATAAAAATGCATGCAACATGCAATAGCTTTACCGCGGCAGTCCTCGAGTGCCACACTTCTTTTTTTTTATATCCTAATATAAGCAGCCCATCCAACGTTCCCAGTGCTGGGATTCGGAGCTTTCTCTTACAAGGAGAAGGTCAAGGACATGATCTACCACGCTGGTCAAATGAGGGTTAGTAGATGAAACATGACCTTGTATTATTCTAGGTACATGTCGGTTTCGTCACGATGTTTTCCTTCGCCGTTTTTTTCTAGTTAGAAGCATTGTGCACATGACTTCAAAAAGACAGTATTGCACGTAGGATTTGAACTCGGGGCTCCGGATCGGCAGTTGCCGTTCTCCCGATTACGCCAGTACTAACTTTTGTATCCTAGAGCCTAAATCAAAATAATTATTTACTTAATTGTGATTATCTTAAAGTTGAAAACTGTCAAAACGTAAAGTTGTGAACTGTCAAAACTTGCAGCTGACCCGGGGACTGACGAAGGACAGGGATAAGGCTCAGAATATTGGCTAAGAAACTAACTAGCTGAAAGTACTAAAGCTAGCAATCCCTTTTAACTATTTATGTTTTTTTTGTGTTTTGTGCTCTAGTGCTAGCTCTAGTTTAAATAAAATACTTGATTTCTAAATGGTGATTGACAAAGTTGTGAGTTCTCACAGCTTGGGGAGTCACAAAGAAATGCTTGTCAGATTATTGGTTAAGTAAAGTGTTGTCTACTTGTTAGGGCATATGGGCTCTGACGTTAGGGCATGACTATAGTTGATTTTGAATTTTACTCACTGCAAATTATTTGTAAGGTTGAAGTTTTGTGACTGTCCGCAATGACTTTTCTTTGACAATTGACTCGTGGCCGAAAGAAGCCCTATCCTCTTCTTCATGTGAACGTGTGTCCGTGTCTACTACCGTTGAAGCTTTAGCTTCCTTGAAAATGTTTATCTTGAATGTTTCGAGTCCACCTTCTTGCATGTTGTAAGTTAAACGTCAAAATTGAAATATTGTAATACTACTAAACTGTAATTGTCAAAGTTGAGAATTTTCTAAACTTGCGAGGAACGGACGAAAGGTTGAGGCCAAGTACATTGGCTATGAAATAAGTGGGTGTTGTCTAGCGATCCCGTTATAGCTTCTTTGAAATTATTCTATTTATATCAGCTATCTGGCCGCCATAGTACAAGCTTTACTTAATTTGGGGTCAGATGGTGTTGTGTGTGAATTGTTCACCAATATTTATTTATTTATATATTGCCTGTTTCATGCCTAGTTTCAAGTTGATTAATTTATTACTAAATTGTGATTGTCAAAATAGTGAGCTCTCAAACTTTGGGGTGGGCCCGGCGAGTGACGAAGGAATGACGTTCAGAATATTTTCTTAGAAATAACTAACTGAATATTATCAAGCGATCAATAATTGATTCTTTGTGGTTACTTACATGTAAAATGTGAGTCTAATAGCAATTAATTTCATACTTTTGTGTTTATAAAGTTTATTATTAACATATGAATATGAAAAATTTGCATTTTTACGTGTACCAAGGGTATTTTTTTTGTTTTGAAGCTATAATTTTAACATTGCTGTGTATCATCATAATTATAAATAGTAATATAATGTAATGAATTAATTATTAATCAGACAAATAATATAATTGAAAATACAATGTATTGTTGTCTATCTACAGTACGCTTTTATCCAACCCATGGATGTTTGGATGACATTGCCATGGCTGCCATTAGCTACTATATACGTATTTTTAGGTTTAATCTTTAGTCTGTTTAGTGAAATAGGTTAAAGACAAGAGTAATAATGTTTTTAAAAGAGTTTCTCTATTATTTTTTTTTTTTTTAATGATGAGTGACGAGACGAGCTGGTCTGATGGTAAACAAGTTAGCAACATCATGAACCTTATATGTAATGGATATTATACAGATCAGATAATTCAAACTGTTTTTAGTAACACAATCGTTAGAATACTAGAGTGACGTCACGGAAGATAAATACAGTGCCTCAAAAGAGTTAAGTCAACATTGTTGTCATTAGAATCCCAAACGCCACCGGAAACTGGTAAATAGAACTTCACAGAAGCCGATATTTGATTTTGAAATTACACCTCGACCCGCACCAATCAGACACCAAATTAGAGAGACACGGAATCCAGTGTGCGCTCATCCTACATCAATTCCGAATTCGAAAATAACCACTCCAAAGAGTGCATTTGAAAATCGAATTGCTCCCGCGGCCAATAGTCGCAAGAGAGCTTTTTAGGTGCAGCGCATACTTGTCGCCTACTTTTGTGCAAGTGCACACGGAACGTAGCTGCGAGTCGCCCGGGAGACGAGCTCAGCCCGGGTCTCCCCCTGCCCGGGGAAAACTCCCTCACAATCCCCCCTGCTATCGCACCGCGGAAAAACATACCTTATTCCAACATCCACACAGTTCAAATCACCCGTGATGAAGGCAATGAAAGTAGAATTAGCGATTTGTATGCTATGCAACATGGAATAGGGTCTGCTTTCCGAACACTAATTCGTTTATCGTTTTCCCTTCCGATTTATACGAGTTTCAACCTTAAAATATGGGTGTGAAGATTGAAACTGTATTTGAATTATGGTGGGTGGTTTAGGGTGGTTCGTTAGGGGTGTCCTCATTCATAATCACAGGGATGTCGAACGCTCAGGTGGTTTAGATGCCAGATTTATCGTCGCGAGGTGAGACCGACCACTTTATAATCTTCATTGTTTATAATACGTCTCCTGTTTTATTATTGGTCATTTGTTATGTTTGTTTTTATTGTGGAACGGATGAAATTGCTGGGCATGATGTATGGGCGTCAGATGGCAGTTTTTATTATTTTACAGACTAGCTCGTGGTTTTGTATTCATTTTTCGTTGCGTTAGTTATGTATCAAAAATTACGAGTTCAAGGGTCAAAGGGTCAACTTTTAAAATGTTTGTAATATCTTATCTTACCTACAAACACATGAAAACTCCACAACTTAGAATAAAATAGAAAGAGGGTAGATCTTGCCGCTTGTCGACCAACATATTTTCTGACTTGTGTCAGCCACCTCTTTACCTTACTCTATCTTCTCTATTCTAAATATTACAGAAGTGTCCGCTACACCTTATTTGTACTTCCCATCTTCCTAGTTTAGTATAGAGTCAGACCAAACGCTTTACACCGAAAGCACGGGTCTGATCGCTTTTGTCTTGTCACTCTTGTGGAAGTGTCATACTTTTGTCGCGGCATATCACTATGTCGCCATAGTGAACATCCACCTCATCTGCTTACGATTGCGGTATTTATTATTTCTCTAAGAGCATCTCTTTTCCAATCTTACGAGAATCCTGGATGCCTGACAATATGTCCTTCCCAGTTTAACATTCCAAACTCATCTGGAAGATATCGATGTTCCGAATTTTAATTCTTACCAGATTTCGGTGTTTTGTAACTCTATATAACTTAAATAATTCCATTTTCAGCGAATAACAGACTTCAATTTAAAGTGAATTGTAAAATCAACAAAACACAGTGTGCCTCCGAAACAGCAAGCCACATTTATACATTTATATGGATCCACTGAAGTATGATCTACAAAACAAAAAAAAAGAGGCTTCATCGCGCAAGATACGAGTACATAAATACCCGAATCGAAAACCTGTTTAATTTTAACTGACTCTGAAAAAGGAGCAGTTGGTTCTCAATTAGGTTGTATGTTTTTTTTGTATGTAAGTGTGTTATACAGCAGCTCTTGATAACTTCTTTTTTGTTTTGTAGGAGCACGTATGTGTACGTGCCAGATATAGTATATAAGTGGATGACAGCGGAGAGCCCTCGCTCTCCGCTGTCTCTCTCTGGAGAGTCTCTCTTCCCGCGTCACTTGTACAGTTAACATCAATATAATCAGCAGTTTATACAGTGCCGTGGTTTCATTTCCATCTCCAGTACCAGTAACACCTACAGTTTGTTTCATGGATCTCAGTTTAGAGCTAGTCCCATATAAATTTTATCGTAATCACACTTGCGGTTTTTTAAATATGAACAAAAAGCTAAAATTTACTTCCATGTATTGAGACGACGCGACGCGACGTCGAATTAGATTCCTATGAAATTTGGTTGAATTTCTGAATTGAATGAATTTAATTTTAAATTGAAGTCGGTTTTTCGGGTTCCGCAGCCAAATGGCAAAATACGGTACCCTTATAGTTTCGTCATGTCTGTCTGTATGTCACAGCCACTTTTCTCCGAAACTAAAAGAAAACTAAGTAGATGTATTCTATGAACCGCACTGAGATTTTTTATACAAAAATAGAAAAAAAAACAGTAAATTTTAGGGGTGTCCCATACTTAGAAATGAAATTCAAAATTTTTTTTTCATCAAATCCATACGTTTGGGCTATCTATGGATAGGCTTCAAAAATGATATTGAGGTTTCTAACATACTTTTTTTCTAAATTGAGTAGTTTGCGCGAGAGACTCTTCCAAAGTGGCAAAATGTGTGTCCGGGGGGACATTTTGGCAACCCTAAGTCCCCTGTAACTTCTAAAATAAGAGAATGACAAAACTAAAAAAAAATGTATGACGTACATATTACCATGTTTACATGTAAACTGCCAACGAAAATTGGTTTGAATGAGATCTAGTGAGTAGTTTTTTTTTTAATACGTCATAAATTCACTATTGTAAAAACACTGATTAAAGTAAGTAACAACGAACTACAAGAACTTTTATATGTATTATGTTACTTGCTGCTACGGAAGTCCGACTCGCACTTGACCACTTTTATTATTTTCTGGAGAAAATAAATAATTTAGAAGTCTGTTAATTACCTCTCCAAGTCACCACCATAAAGGCACTGTACACAGCCGTATCGACATAACGTAAAGCGCTCCCACTTACCTGCAACAAAAACGACAAACGTTAATAAAGTCTCATTTGCATGTTACGACCCTTCGTATGAAAGGCTCGGCTTTTGAATTCAAATTCGCGGTAGTTTGTGGAGTAAGAACGTCGCTATAGTAACCGGGGGAGCGATCGCTGGCTTCGAGTTGAAACTTTTAGAAATTATTTTGTCAATTGTTTTTTTTTAATTAGTCGTATTAAAGACGAATGCCACTTTGTCACTCCCCTCGCCTAAACTTGTGTGTACTCATGGTTTTTTTTTAAGTTAGTTGTGTGGACGTGATTGCTCTCAACAATACCCCAGTATTGGTATCCAGTATTATTAACATTTATGGTGCAAGTTCAAGGTTTTCCTGTAATATTTCAATTTTATTGTGTCACTGTAAAGAGTTATCTATCCATCTTTGTTATCGACGTTACTCTTCATAAAAGTGCCCCTCTATAGGTAAGTGGTAGGATTTTTTAAAGACGCAGAGTCCGCTTGGGGAAATACCACCACGCCGACCACAGCAATGTGTGCAAAAGTTATTGTGTTGCGATTTGAAGAGCAATGTTTCCAAAAAATTACAGAGCAAAGAGATAAAGTCTCTCATTTACGGCAAAATGTTTTTTTTTTTCCTCACGATTAACATCAGTCGATGGTGGTTACGCGCACGTAGTTTTTTGCTAATATATGGTTTGCAAAACGAAAACCGCCATTTCATCTGATTTTAATAACTATTAATTTTATTACCAAATCAATTTACTCTAAACTTAAGAGCCTCAGATTATGTACATCAGAAAACATACTTCATTATACTTGTACTTCAGTACCTACTCGTACTGTTTTTTTAACGTGAAGTCAAAAATTCTCGTTGAGGTCTTTGGAGCGTCTTTCTTCCTACTAATATTATATATGTGACAGTTTTAATGTTTGTTGCTCAATCACATCGAAACGGCTGCGCGAATCACATTGAAAATACCATAGTTAGATTATAACCTGGAATTAAGAAAAATCAGCACTACTCTCGTCGCTCAAAAATAAAAATGATTTATCTACATCCTGTAATTTCTCTGGAAACATTAGATAGAAATCTCCCCCTTTTTTGCAAATCGGTTAAAAACGAGGAAATCGCTACCGCTCATTCAACGCAGATAACTTTTATTTTCCGAGCAAACTAGTTAGGACAATAGACGACAGAACACCGGATTATGAAATGGCAGACCTTTGTCTCCTAACGAAGTTAAATAATATTCAGTTCAGGACACCTCCATCAACTTAAGAGTGCGGACATTAGCATAAACTACATAGAATGGTGTTTTAACATCATCTAATCTATGCATTTAATAAGTAATTAATAAATGTTTATGAAGTAACCTACCCATATGTAATTTTAATGCGAAATAAAACATTTTCGGTCTTATTCATAAAAAAGTTATAGCATGTCTAAAGACTTGCTATAGTACGTCTTAGGAAAAATGGTATTCTATATATCTGGCACAAGACTCAATAGCGTCTACATTTACACCCTTAATGGTCGAGAAAGAGAAAAACAAAAACATAACCTAATACTAATAACCTTAAGTAAGTTTAAGTGAGTATCATAATCAGAAAATGGAAAATGATTCAGTTAGCTTGTTTTACTAACTTCAGCAATACATAAAATTAGAACCATACAGGAAATAATTATTTGGAATATTATTTATGTAACAAGCACTGTGTAAAATAACATAGAATAACATTAAAAAAAAAAATTGGTTGCCTGTAAAGTCGGTATACGGGCGAAAGTTTTACGTGACAACGACTTTGAGTGGTAAAATAATTTTACGGAAGGGACGCGTGCCTTTCACTTTTTATGTCTGTCTCTCTCGCTCTTAGGCGGGCTAACCATGCCCGAGTGGAAGGGACGCGTGCCTCTCACTCGCTCTCGTTGTGAGCGCATAGCTTGAGCGGAGCGTAACGCAGTTTCTTGAAGTGTCACCCGGCAAACCAATTTATAAGACGTTGTCACGTCAATATGGACCCACCCTGGAGTCCGTGGAGAGATATAAGGAGATGGATAATAATAAAAAATCTAAGCTTACGTTCAATTTGGTAAATTTGGGCCTTACAGGCAAACACAATGCAAAATAAACAAGGTTCTCCTACTACCAGCATAAAACTCGGAATATTAAAACAAAGTTGCTTTTATAGGCAACAAAAAACCTTTTTCTTGTCTAAACAAACTATCACGATCATGTAGACGAGTTCCCAAAACAAAGTAAATTCCAATAACTTACAATGCTCACTAACAGAGGAAAGGTTTCCCAACAAACGAAATACAGCGTCAATAACCAACAAAGTGGCTAAAAACGTGGCAACACGCCGACGCGAGCCGTAAACGACGTAGTTCTAAAAACGTACCCTCGCCAAAACCACCGAGGAAGATATCAACAGAGGTGTGGCACTTGTAATTTATCTATTTATATTTATAGTTCACTACATGGCTCACTTAAGAATAGGCGTGTCGACTCATTTTTTATTTAATGTGTCATCAAAAGGCTACTCAATATCTGAAACATAGCTGAAAGAATTACTTTGTTATCTTAAAACTTCCCGTGATATCACGATTTTAAAATCACAATTTGGACTCTCCCAAAACGCTTTATACAAATCACTACAGAAACGTGACGTCACTGAGTCGTATTTTCTACGCGCGTAAAATTTGTATGGTAACTATATTAAATATTGCGTTTAGGAAATTGGTTTCATAACAAGAGTCACTTGAAATTGAATGGGTTATCCAATGGTAAATACATTTTCTAATAATTTCGTAGTTATAAAATGGACTTGCCCATCCAGCTTTGAATGATCAATAAAGTAAGTTAAACTAAAAATATCAAAATTAAAATTGGTACATATTTTATTCTGTTTAAATACTGCCATTATATCAAATAATTTAACATAATTGCAGGACCTGTCGTCACGCCTATTGTTATCCTTTTCTGAACAGTTCGACACATGATTTTTTTTTTAGAGGTAAGTTTCACTATTAATGTCTAGTTCTATTCATAGCAATAGTAAGAGCTGGCCTTGATTGATAGGAAAAAATAGGAAATACGCACTGGTTATTCTTTAACATTTTTAATGATAGTTATTTTTTTATCAGGGACAGTTTTGCACTTGGTGACTTGGTGCCTTCTCGCCTATTCGTATGGACCGTGCTCACTTACAATAAACCGATTGACTCTCACATTGAACATGCCAATATTGAAAAAATCGGGAAAAACCACACAGGCAACGCATACCAAACTTAGACGTTTTTATTACGAAACTGTAATCAAACCAATCAACCTAAATCTCTGATATATCTCCTAATCCGCGACCAAAGCCCGCAAACTTCACTTTACGACTAGAAGTTACGGTACAGCAGCGGAAAGCCCGGACCAGCTATTAAAGGCTATCCTAGGAATCTCATAAAGTCACACTACCTTTTCTTGTGCCTCCGTCATCAATCTTACCCCGACTCACCCAAGACGCGTTTTCGAACGTACCGGCGCGGGAAAAGTTCGCGCGCTTTCCGCCGCCGCCATTTTGTTCATCGTAAAAAGTTAATGGCCGCCGTGTAATTTCCAGCCAGCAACAAGTAAAATTAAAAGTGTAATTACGTTAGGAATGACAATTCAGTTTCTTCATTTCGATGGAAATTATAAAAGTTGCGTCGTTAACGGAACACTCTCCGGCGTGATTATGAGACGGAATGGGACAAACAGGTACTTAATGAGAAGTTATGCTTTTCATTTGATTGTTGTGTGTGCCGTTGTTTTCTTTTATGGGTCGAATTTTTTAAAAGTTTGTCAACAAAACAATCCTTCTAGGTATTAATTACCTAAGCATTTGTTGTCCGTATAATAATCACTTAACAACTACTGCCTTTCATTTTCGTTCATCAATCATCAATAATTTGTCTAAATGTAAAATTCATTGACAAAAAAGCTACGTTATAAGTTTGGATAAGATGTAAGTTTATCTTTGGCATCTTAATTTATAAAAAAAAAACATTTTTGTGCAACATTATTTTTATTTATCATTGAACGCAAATTGAAAACCAATATTTAATAAACAACTACAGAACTGAATCACTTCATTGAAGTTATTTCCCTCGACAGCAAATTTACCTTTAAACCAAATTGAGTGCCAACCGGTGAAAAGCTATTCGATACGGAAAAGAAAATGCAAAGATTGAAATTATTATTTTGACTAACAAATAAAAGACAACTCATTGAGTAAGTGTTAGAATTTTTGTAATAAGTCTGATCTTTTTTATTTGCAAATACACATTCTTACAGGTGATGACAGGTGGACCAAAGCTGTGACGAATTTTTTTTTAATACAGGGTGACGAGACGAGCCCTACATGTGCCTGATGGTAAGCAACATGCCTGCCACATAACAGCACAGTGACACGCAGCTATTGGAACATGAAGAGTCCAAATCATTACCTAGCACTGCATTGCGCTCGTCACCCAGAGATCTAAGGTGTTATATTTCTAAGCCCTGTAATTTCTCTGGAAACATTTAACTATAGCGGAGGCAAGTAAATTATGCATCAGACATACGTTGCATATCCACCAGCCACTTTACGTCACCACGCGCGTTTTCTGTGCCTTCGCACGCAAAACGCTCCATCTGGACGGGCTCTTAGGGTAGGGCGCGATAGAGCGACATCCCAGGGCGCCGGATATAAAGGGGCGCCGCGCCACAAAATAGGCCTTGCTCATCGACCGCCAAATGTATCTATACCAATAAAAGTTAAAAATATCTCGCCCAGCGCGCTGGTAGAGCTAAAACATGCATATATTTTACTACTTTTTCGTGGCGGAAAATTAAATGGAAAGTATGTCGGTAAAACCGGGAAAACAGTTACTTTATAAATTCTGATAGTCTAAATCTGAAAGCTTATAGCACACACGACAAGCCAACCCTTCTCCGTCCCGTACATTTATAGTCGGCCATCAGCCGGGCGGCGGCGGACTGCGAGCCTGACAGCCTGACCAATTGCACACATCAGTCACGGCGACCTTACCCGCGATGTGGATATTTTTGTACTTAAGTCGTGTCTGTTCTTTTGTTTTTATCTTGAAATTTTATTAATGCAAAAACGCAAATTTTTAAAGTCAAAACGTCCTTAAGCTCCGAACCCTACGCCCTACGCATATGGGTTCGGACCACGTTTAAACCGAAATTCTAATCGGATAGAATATATATTTCTTTAACTTTTTGCAAGTTAGTTTTTTTTTTTTTAAATAAGGAGTGACGAGACGATCAGGACATGTTTTGATGGTAACTTAACATGCCTGACACATAACAGCACAGTGACACGAGCTATCGAAGAGTCCAAATCATTACCTAGCACTGCACTGGGCTCGTCACCCAGAGATCTATCTTATATCTCTAAGCCTGTAATTTCTCTGGCCCTTCTAACCGGAACACAGTAATGTTTGTGTTTATAACTGGCAAAGGCAAAAGTTTAAATAATTAACGGTTTTATTAACTTATGTCCAGAAGGTAAGATCGAAATGCAGCGGTGATGTATCCTTTGGGCCGGGGTATCCTTTGTTTATTACAAAATATGTTTAAATAGTTTAAGGTTACTTGGTTTTCACGAAGTCGAATTTGATATTTACGTCTTTTTTTCATTTGAAAACGAAAAAAAATATAAAATAAATCAAAAACTTTAAAAATTGCCCTTAAAGACGTTAGCACATACTGCTTGGCGGTAAACTAAATGGCAAAGGTGTGGTGCTTTCCCAGGCGGACCCTGCAAAGAGTCCTATCACTACTAAAAATATTATAAATCCCAAAGTTTAGAAGTTTGGATATCAAAATGTTTCAATGTTTAGATGTTTGAATATATGTTGCTCAATCACGTCGAAACGCCTCAACGTATCGAGTTGGAATTTGTAAAACAGATATAATCCAGTCTGGAATTACACATGGACTACTTTTCATGGCGAGAAAATAACGGAACTACGCGAGGTTATACTATTACCTCTATGATGAATAGAATATTCTATATCTATACTATCTATACTAATATTATAAAGCTGAAGAGTTTGTTTGTTTGTTTGAACGCTAGGATCTCGGGAAGTACTGGTCTGGATTGAAAGATTATTTTTCTATCGGATAGTCCATTTATCGAGGAAGGCTATAGGCTATAGAAACTACTAAGCTACTAAGCTACTATTAATAGAAGCGGAGCATGAATCAAGAATGTAACAAAATCGGGAAAAAAATATTTCTTTTTGAGAGTTTTCGTACGTTTCGTGCTTTGAGATACGACGGAATACTGGGCAGCACAACTTTAAAAGACTCACACAAAAAAGACAACATCATCGACAGGAAGAAGAAGTCTGAAATAATACATGGGCTACTTTTTATCACGAGGAAATATGAAAAATCTGAACCACGCGGGGCGCTGCTAGTGCCATTGTTCCAATGATAATGATTTAAATAAATAAATAAATATTGGTGGACAATTCACACACAACGCTATCTGACCCCAAACTAAGCAAAGCTTGTGTGATGGCAGCTAGATAGCTGATATAATACTTATATAGTTTTAAATACATACTTATTATACATAGAAACACCCAGACACAGTGCAAACATTTGAATTCATCACACAAATATTTGCACTGGGTGGGGATCGAACCCACGACCCTCGGCTTCGCAGGCAGAGCTACTACCAACTAAGCCACTAGGGCAGTCTTTTATCATTCTATAGTCTAGTCTTCTTTTAGTCATTTTAAATCTAAGTCAGTTGTAGCTACAAGTAGTATCCATTCCAAAGTGTTCGTCTACAGAGTCCCGTCCGCATTTCTCCCGCTGTAACTAGGCCCGACGTCTGACCAATTGCGGGCATTAGTTACCGGGAGAGGGTTGTATCGCTGCACGGACCTGCGGCCCTTTCGGGGCACGCGAGGGGCAGCTCACGAACACACGACCAAATACAATCACAGACGTGAAACTTCTGAGGCTCAGTAAGAGACTGTCGTAAAATGGCAGTCACCGGAACTGCCGATAGATGAGAAAACTTATCTCATTACCCCACTAATATTATAAATTACACGCGTATTTTCCGTTTCCGTCATTTTATTTCGGTATAAAAAGTAGCTTATGTGTGTTTCCAGACCATAATCTGTGTTCCAAATTTCAGCTCGATTTGTTCGGACTTTACGACGTGGTCAATCACGTCGTGACAAACATGTAAACATTGAAATTTATGTAAACATTGACATTTATGTTAAGTTAGTTTGAATGTTTGTTGCTCAAGCATGTAGGGACTTTTGAACGGATCGGGTTGATATTCGGAATACAGTTAAATTATGGTCTGGAATAATTATTCGTTTCGAGTTTAATTACTATCAATAATTAATTATTTGTGACATGTAAATTGGCTTTACCCAATAAATGAATAGGTATAAGCACAAAGGCTGCACGGGAACATACGGATAAAATAACGGAAACAGTGCGGGTTTAACCACGGGGCACCGGTATTTTTTACCAGTTTTTTTATTATGGGACTTTTATGACATGTCACATAGCAGTCCCATCATTTATAACACTTGGTATGCTAATAATAAGATGTTTGATAAAAAAGGTAGGTACTAAAATGCGTTAAGGGCTTATCTAACTTCAAATAAAATAACTAAATGCTGGCGTTCATTTGGCCCAACGCATAAGTATTGCCATTCAGCGTGGTAATGACGCAAGCATGCTGGGTACGCTTTCGATTGGTAGTGGGATTGAACATCTTGATTATTTAGACCTTCATTGGTCTATGTATAATTCAGGTGTGCTTAGTGTAAGTAGTTAGTTAGGTATGTAGCGTTGTGTAGTGCTCATTGTATTTTAGTTTTGTTAATAAAGGCTCTGCCCCTAGTAAAAAAGACGGTCAGTTCATGTTCATGTTCATGTTCATGAGGGTCAGTTTTTCATGACGTATTATAAAAATTTACTCTCATAATTTGTCCCTAGCACGCCAAAAGAAGTATAACTTCAAAAATCTGTTATTCACGTCCCATAGGTCATTCGTTCAAGTTAAAAGTAGATGAGGGGTAGGTACAGCCACTTAGAGATTTCAGTTTTTCTTTGTGCAAACCCGTTCTTTATCGCTGAGGGTAGAAAGGATTAGCCGAGCGAAACGAGGGAGCTACAGTGCCGCCAACTTATCTATACCACGGCCAAAAGCTGAACTTTATGTTGGATACACTTCGGGGAATGTGCGACTGATCTACATAATCTAATACGAGGACAAGGAACTGCCATCAAGTGAATTAAGTAGTCCCGAAAGGAGAAAGGTAACCCTCTTTACCCTCGTGAGATCAGGGAAGCTCACACATACCATGAGTCACACCGTATGCGGTAACCTACCGGACTCTATAAAATCAGCCCCCAGGTTGTTAAGCTTCAGACATCACCTTCAGCGCTGGGTTGTCGAGCACTCGTTTTATGACATAAAGGACTCCTATCAGAGTCCGCCTGGGGAAGTAGCACACCTTTGCCAGTTAATCTACCGCCAAGCAGCAATGTGCAAACATTACTGTGTTCCGGTTTAAAGGACAATGTTTCCAGAAAAATTATTTTAGATCTGACGAGCGCAGTGCAGTGCTAGGTAATGATTTGGACTCTTCATGTTCCAACAGCTGCGTGTCACTGTGCTGTTAAGTGCGCAGGCGTGTTGCTCACCATCAGGCACATGTCCTGCTCGTCTCGTCACTCTATATTTTAAAAATGGGAATTCCTTGAGTTACAACTGTAACTACATATTTTAATGTTTCTAATAAGACTTATTTTAACTTCATCATTTAAGAAGTTCATAAGTTTTATTAATGTTGGAATGTTGGTTGGAATATGTATATAATATGTTTTATGTAATAATTAATAATCTACTTGACGTATAAATCGGTTTTACCAATAAATATGGATATGAATAATGCCTTGCCCCTTTTTTCCATCGGACTACTTGAAACTCAAAAAAGCGACATCGTTTCATGTTTGACATCCAAAGACCGTACCGACCCTAGATAAAAAATCTAATCTAAATCTTAAAAAACTATTGACGTCTGACATAGAAGTTGTTTAATTTTGTCATATTTGAAAAAATTTTCGATCGTGGCGCCATCACCACTTTCTACGGCTAAGTCGGCCGTACTGTAGTCATGTTTCAAAGGTTTTTACCTAACTGACTTCTATTCCTCAAACGGGGGTTGAGAAGTAATTCTATGTAACTAGGAATGATTACACTATTTTAATCCTGCTAACATTGTATATGTCGAATGTTTGGATGTTTGCTGCTCAATCACATCGAAAGTAAGAAATAAAAGGGTCAAGCAGAAATTTAAAACTCAAATGTATTACGTTTTAGAATCACACAAAGGTTTCTTGTTAATCGTGAGCATATGCTAAAAACAAACTTGGCAAATTAAACAAAAACACTAATATTATAAAACTAAGTTTGGGTGTTTGTTGCTCAATCACGGCGGAATTAATTGGATTAAAGTTTGTAACACAGACAGTTTACTTATAATCCAAATCATTACCTAGCACGGCACTGCACTCATCACCTAGAGATATTAGATGATTTATCTACATGCCCTGTAATTTTTCTGGAAACATTGCCCTTGAAACTGGAATAATTGAGACCACCTGCCATAGGACCATCAGGCATGTCCTGCTTGTCTCGTTACTTTAAAATAAGTCTCTTCTGAATAAAATAGGACACATTTTGTAAAATATTTTAACCAAAATAGTATAAATGTAATACGTACAGTCGCTCTAAACATCATTAGTGACGTCATTTAATCCGGTTCTCATTTATCCGCACAAAAATCCTGACAGAATCTCGCGGGAATGTTCTCGAACTGCTGAAAAAGTGCCGTTAAGCGAGACTCGGAACGAGTTCTTTCATCCAATAAAACGAAACGCATTACGAACACGTTCCGTTTCATACTATTAACAACGAATAGGAATAACTTCAAAAGTAATTTTAGTTTAAAAAGACTATGCCGAACTAGAAGGACTTCAACAACCTACATTTTAAACTTGATATGCGCATTGTATGTTTCTCAAAAAGATTTCAAAGATAAAAACTAAGAGATCTGACTCCTATCGGTCGACTAAGCTGTGGAATGCGTTGCTTAATACGTTTTTGCAATGTTTTTTTTTACATTTATAGATTTACATATTTGACCGCTATCTCGCCTGATGTTAAGCGATATGCAATTTTTGTGTCTTCAAGTCGTGAGGAAATTGGTTTCTCCTATATAAGCAAGCTCCATCGTAGACTGCATCGTCGCTTAACATCAGGCGAGATGGCGGTCAAAAGGAAACGATTACAGTAACAAGAACAAAATTAAAAAATTTGACTAACCCCCGACTTCCCGGGATTTGTTATGTATACAATATTCAACTAGTCAAGCCCTTTCATTTGATACCTATGTTAAGGGAGTTGTGAAAAAAGAAATGTATTTTGCCATTTTGTGGTAGCGGCCATCTTAGATTTGAAATTTTTCATTGTGCAAAGTATTCTACTAATCAAGCCCTTTCGCTTGATACCCATATTGAGGTAGTAGTGAAAAATATAATATAATCCGCCATTTTGTGGTGGCGGCCATCTTGAATTTGATTTTTTTATAGTGTATAGTATTTTACTAGTCAAGCCCTTTCGTATGATACCCATATTGAGGTAGATTGTGAAGAAATATTTGGTCCGCCATTTTGTGGAGGCGGCCATTTTGAATCGACATTAACCAAACATAGCTAAGAACATCCGCACAAATATTAACCTTCAAATAAAAAAAACTGCATTGAAATCGGCTCATCCGTTTGAGCTCTACGGTGCCACAGACACACACACACACAGACAGACAGACAGACAGACATCGACGTCAAACTTATAACACCCCTTTTTTTGGTCGAGGGTTAAATAATGGTTCTGTATACAAAGTAAGGAGATGAGCAGCACACGCATGCTCTTGAGAGGAGATGTGATTTCTCTTTGCCCTGAAATTCTCCAGAAACATTTTCAGAAACAGAATTCTCTTTCTCCAGAAACATTGGGCAATGTTTCTTCAAAGCAGAATACAAATCAATATACAAATCATACTTTCCACTAATATTATAAATGTCAATGTATGGATGTTTGTTGCTCAATCACGTCGTATCGCATGCACGGATCAGACTGAAATTCGGAACACAATGAGATCATAGTCTGAAAGAAATCATAGACTACTTTTATCCCGGGAAAACAACGGGAACGGAAACAACACGAGTAACGTCGCGAGGCGATGCTAGTCAGCAAAAAATGTTACATTTTTAACTCATCATTGATATAAAATATTAATATTCTTTAGTCTACTTTCATGTCTACGCAGAACCCTATACAGACTACAGCTATACGCCCTTTCGACGTCCCCGTATATTTATTTAGACTCTAATTTCAAAACAGCTTGCCAATGTGGCAGGTACAAAACAAATCGTAGCAAGTTGTATCACAAATCCGGCTCGTCCAATCACGGGCCCTCCTCATTATTTCCTTTCGAGGCGCGTGACAAACTCTTAATCCGCCGCTTGTACGGGGTGTTAGTCGACCGACTCGTGTTCTCACCCCTTCCCTCTAGTGCTGGGACCTTCATTTCGACAATCGAAAGATTTTCAAGAATAATATACAGGGCAATCTCAATATAACTTATCAATTCATTGTGCTGGACCTTCATTTATAGATACAAATTGTTTATTTATTTTACATATGTATTATTGTATGTTATGATAATAATGATAAGTTCTAGTTTATTTTATTTAGTAATAAATAAATGTTTAAGTAGGATATATTTTAATTTATTTTTAAAAATATATATATGTATATGCATGTATTGTATATAAATTTAATTTATTTATGTCTTCTGCAATTTAACGCCTTTAAGATCCCATCTTTTTTTTTCCACCCTAAGGTTGCCTGGAAGAGATCGCTATTAGCGACAAGGCCGCCGTTTTCGTAATTGTTTAACCTGTTTCAATTTGAATTATTGTCCAATAAAGAGTATCTATCTATCTATCTATAACGAACCTCAATTTAACGCCTTACTCGATTTAGCAGATTTTTCGTAATTCAATTTAATTGTCCATAAGAGAAGTATACCTTTAAATAGCGAACAGTTTTGGCAAAACAAACTTTATAACGAATTTTTAAACTTTAAAAAATGTAAATACCTACCTCTACTTAACGATATTTTGTCAACCCAAAACCTTTAAATAACGTTCCCGCCAATATATGACCCTCGATCCCATAGTATGTTTTAAAAGTATTTTAATCTTTTTATAACAAATTTTATCTCAACCTAACCTCAACATAACAAACTTCTTAACAAATTTCTTGATATAACGAAAATTTACTCGTCCTCTTCCGATTTGTTATATTGAGACTTCACTGTATTACTAATATTTTAATTGTCTTCGAAAATTAAAAAACGACTTCAATTTTAAATTACACTCAAATAAATTTTTTTTCAAGTCGGTTAAAATCAACTGAACAGTTTTTAGTACGTCGTCCAGGTAAATAAAGTTTAGATTTTCGTCCAGGTAATTTCTAAAAGAGCTACACAGTTTTCGATAAAAATGTATTAGGGATCAAACAAAAAAAATAATCAAAAAAAAAACGAATAAACATTGGCGGAGCTATCACGTGAGAAAAAAAAACAATAGAATCAGAATTGATTTACCTTTTAGAACTCGGTAAAAAATCATGTATTCAACCACGTTAAATATACTAAATACTAGTATTCGTATCAAAATCAAAATCAAAATGTGTTTTCCCAAACTTTCTTGATCCTGCAACTAAACCATGACGAAAAATAGCCTCTAAAGTCTAAACTCACTATACATATGTTTTCACTTGGTTGCAGGACTCGGTGTACGCCGGACGTTTTACTTATCACTATTCGTCGTCAACAACCAAAATAAGTAAACCACAGCATTTCGCGTTGCGAAGGGAATCTTTGGAGAAATTTTGGTTATGTACAACGTCTTACGACACACTGGGTGAGAGCGCAGTTTATTACCAATTTCAAGTTACTCAGTCATGTTCCAATTGGTTTATATCGATGTCTCAAATGAATCGTTTTGTTGCTTAGCATCAGGCACATGTCTTCCTGTCTCACAAACTATTTGTTTAAAAAAACCTCGTCGTCGTCTTCAACATTAATTGCGATGGCTGTAAAATTGTCAACACTCTCAGATTACAATCTAATGGATGAGAAATATAATCTCACGGTTGGTTTTGTTAGTTTATCATTTGACAACGTTAGATTATAAACCGACGGTTTATATAATTGTTCGGTGACTGATATAAAAAAAAATTGCACCTTTATCCCATCACTAATCCCAAACCCCTTAGAACATGTCTGCTTCGCATGACGTTTGATTACGGTGACAAAACACGTCGCGCGCCACTTTTGTATTTGTTAAGCCCTTCGTGTCACGACGTGGAGGGGAGGGGGGAGACAGGTGGATACTGCGAGGAGAGCATAACGGGGCTGGAAGTGATGGTTCCATGCACGCTGTTTGCATATGTTACCCAAGTTTAGGGGGATTATGCTAAATATTGAGAAGGCTGGTCTAGTTCGGAGTTTGGAACTGCTCAAGCCCATGGTTCGAATCCCAAGCGCCAGTGATCGGCAAGTGGTCAAAATTTGGTCTTAAAGAAAGATTAACGCGACTTCTAAGACTATTACAGACTGCCAAATTGGGCGTGGTGGCTTATTGGTGGTGGAGGTACTTCGTCCATCGCTCACAGCGCGCGCGCAGCTTTGAGTGCATAATTCAGAAAAGTGATGATAAGAATTTTCTAGGCATTTCTATCAGAGTTCTGTAAACAAGATTGACTTTATAGATATTATGTAAAAGAAGCCAATATTTGCAATGTGTCTTATAAAAGAGGCAATAATAATTTTACTATACTTAACTATTGTAATTATTTGTACTCTTCATATTCCAATAGCTACGTGACACTGAGCTATTATGGGCTGGCATATCTTATGGCAGCTTACCATCAGGCACATGTCGTTTCGTCGATTGTAAAAAAAAAAAAGTAAATATAAATAAAATATATTGCATAATATAAAAAAAATATTATGAAACTGGGCTTTTTCATTGAAATTGAATAGAAATGCACAAAAAGACTTTATTTCATTTCCATAATCCTAATGATATTATAAATATCAATGTTTGGATGTTTGTTGCTCAATCACGTATGAACGGATCAGGTTGCAATATGAAACACAGATTATAGTCTGGAAGAACGCATAGGCTACTTATTATCGCGAGGAAACAACGGAAACAACGCGAATAAGACCGTGTTAAAAGTGCTAGTAAATTTTAATTTTAAAATCAAAAATAAACAATTTTCAATTCGACCACTACTACTAGTATCCTGTTAGTGTGTGAAATCATACCCCTCCGCGCAATTTTCGTAAAGAGGAGTACCTACAAAGCCTTGGCGTCACGTATTAATATACAGAAGTTAAAAAACTGCACAAGGAAACGAAAAGACCAACCCCGTCTCCGAGCCACGTCGTTCATTATTACTGACAAAGAATTGTTAATGCGCCGCAAAGTTCAACTAAGGGGCGAGCGAACCCGGGCGGGAGCGATGTATGCCCGGGTATAATGATGCCGCAAGGAATATCTTCTTCTTCCTTTTACAAGATTAATGTTTTGAGACAGTCTGATTTGAATGTTTTTAATTTGTTATACAAGTTTGGGATGTTCATTTACGTACATTATTATCATCATCATCGTCAGCCTGAGTGCGTCGACAGGATTCTATTATCTTAGGCTTTGTAATAAGAGAAAGTGTGATTTGAACGGCTGAACCGCAAGACCTTGGATTTAAACTACATACTTGTCAAAGTCCACAACAACATCCTGCACAAGACGTTGACGTAATTGTGCTCACCAAACATATCACGTAGGTATACATAGCACAACTGGATAGAAGCCAGAAAGTAATAGCCGATGAATCAGATGACATATAATATGATACAACCGATGAAAAGCTAAAAATGAAAAAAGAAGAAGAAGACTTTATCAGCTGACTATTATTTAATATTGCATAAATTCAGACCAATGGATACTGTGTTGCCAGACATATTGCATGCCTCTAGAAGAAGAGGCCAGTTTGTATGGGTCAACTATTAAAATATTTTGTATCACCTTATCTTACCTGCAAACAGCAATAAAGATATTTGTATTTGTCAATCGTGAAATCGTGGTAGAATCCCAACTCCAATTCTGAGTATTTTTCCAAGTACAGATATGTAACAACATTGTTGTCGCTATTGGCTTTAACGGTGAAAGAAAACATCACGAAGACACTGCTACGTGCCACGAAAACCTTCTTTCGGACAACCCGTACTTGTAGTTTTGCAAACAATCTAAAAAAATTAGGTATTTGAGGCAATATTGAATTTCTATTAGCTATATTTATTACATTACTAGCTGTACCCTGCCACGCTTCGTTGTGGCACGAATTGTGATGCAAAAATTAGATAAAAACAATCCTTGATGCGGATTATATATCATTGTAAAATTTCAGCTCGATCGGTGCAGAACTTTTTGAGTTTTTGAAGCGTACTTACACAAACCAACATAACATTTTTATATGATGAATTCAAATGTTTGCACTGTGTCTGGGTGTTTCTATTTATAATAAGTATGTATTTAAGACTATATATGTATTATATCAGCGATCTGGCCGCCATAGTACAAGCTTTGCTTAGTTTGGGGTTTGATGGTGTTGTGTGTGAATTGTCCACCAATATTTATTTATATATATAGAGATTTGTGACTAAAGAATAAGGATTCTATAAAAATACATAATTTTGGTGGGACATTCTAATTACCTCAGTGTTGAAGTGTAATATGCGAGTTTGGTGCCAAGTATTCAGCTTAACCTCAAATAGCTACCAAAATTTTATTACCAACTCTCGGAATATTAGCAATCGCGATGGGTTTATAGCCTTAACTCTCTCCATGAAACATAAAACTGCATGGAACCAAAGCCGAACATAATCAAATGACCAAACTTACTCTGTAAATCGTCGGAAAATCATGATTTTTTTTCACAAACTAACAATAAGAATTTTAAAATTTATAATTTTATAGTTTCAATACCTCTTCTAATCTATTATTCCGCAACGCCGTACAAAAATCATGCGACAAGGAGAAATGATCGAGGTTTAGAACCCCCCTCTTCAACAGCACTCAGTTGGACAGCTTACAAGTGACGGCATAGTGGTCAATCTTATTACTTTATACCCTTCTATCATCCTACATAGGTTTCCTGCTGTATCAGATGACCCATACATTTTGTTCACGGTCCTGCAGTCTATAGATTCGAGAGTCGAGACCTAGCACTGCAAAACATTAAGATCCGTACATAAAGAGGGGACGTATTACTGTTTGTTTTCACAATCAACCTCAATAAATAACTAATTAAATTATTACAATTAACTACTGCCTAGTAGGCAAGTAATTGAATTAATTATGGATATTAATTATCGATATATGATTGAATAGTTTCCTTTGAGCTACCAATCAAATATCGTAGCCGTTCTACCTCTACAGGGTTATTAGTAAGCAGCCTGCCTCCTTTTAAAGGTATGGTGACATTAATCGTGAATATATCTACTTATTTACATAGTCTTTAAAAATTCATTAAAAAATCCAAAACAAAATGAAAAATTGTATTTGTCCGATCTAAAAACATCGAACTCTTCGTAACAAGATCTTGTTACGAACGCACGCACTTTTTAAAAATGGATAAGACTCGATAAAAGAAGTGGTGACTCGAATAGAGCTTTATAACGTTAGAGAGGACAATAAAAACAAAAAAAAATTGTTGTCTGTAAAGTCGGTCATTTTAAGAACGATAGTTTAACGTGACAATGTCATACGAAAAGATTGATAGTTTAACGTGACAATGTCATACGAAAATATTGATAGATGCAGCGCAAGCGTACAATGAGCGTAACGGGACACTTTTTCGTGCATGCAGCCGATGCGTTCATCGATTTAGACGTTGTCGAACCAAAAACAAAATTATTATATTTTCAGATTTTATAGTTTTAACAAAAGTTGTACTCGTAGAACAAGTATTGTTTGTTTAAATATACAGAACAAGTATTCTACCAGTTTTACCATTATAAACAATAAACACAGTTAAGAACGTACGTCCGTGTCCTTGTAACGGTATGCAGGATGCCCTCGCAATCAACAGGGTAACATAATCTTGTTTCATTACACTAATTTACTTAGTATAGCGATACTAATAACAATGTTGTTTATGTATTTCATTGTTAGTAAAGTACGTCCGTGCGTTTTTTAAGGTACACTTGACCGCCTTCTCGCCTGATGTTAAACGATGATGCGGTCTACGATGGAGCGTGTTTACCTAGAAGAAACCGATTCCTCTCGATTTGAAGACATCTATCGGGAAAACCCTCTTAGGGGTATTCCACAGCCTTGATGTTCTTATCACATAAGTAGAGTCAAATCTCTTCGTTCGTGTCTTTGGAACATCAACCATGAAACGATTCGCTTTTTCGAGCTACATTATAGAAAAAAGGGAAAGGTGGTATTAGATCGTAAAATCAGTTACTTCCGAAGTATCCGATAAAAACCGATAAGCTAGCAATTTCTAATGTTCGAACTTTGCAAGAATGTCATTGTTGTGAGCCTTTTGGCACGTCTCTCGATCGATTCCAGAGCCTCAGGTGATACTTAGCCGATCCATCCCAAAGGTATCCATACAGGAGAGAATCTTTGCTTGATATAACGATATCTTGGACATGAACTGTTTTACCGAAGAGCAATGATACTATTGAAAATATTAAACTAGTTAAACATAAAAATGACAGATTAAAAGCAAGTACTTGTATTTTAAACACGCTTTTATTGGCTTGGTATGTATCTACGTAAAGTAAGATTGTATAATCTTACTAATATTATTATTTCATTTTAATTTTTTACTTATATCAAGCTGGCCTGGTGGCTTAGTTGGTAGTAAGTCTGCCTGCGAAGCCGTGGGTCGTGGGTTCAGTCCCCACCCAGTGCAAATATTTGTGTGATGAATTATAATATTTGAACTGTGCCTGCCAGTTTTCTACGTATAATAAGTCTATATTTAAAATTATATTTAATTATTCTATCAGATATCTGGCTTCCATAGGTTTGCTTAGTTTGTGGTCAGATGGTGTAGTGTGTGAAATATCCTAATAATATTAATATATTGGTTTATTTATTAATATTATTTCGTGCGTAGACGTAAATTGGAATACATTATAGCAAAATCCTACTAATTTTATAAATGCAAAAGTCTATGGATGTTTGTTTCTCATTAATTCAATAGTTATTGCAACACAGGGTATCCTACAGCAATGACTAGTGTCCGAATGTAGTAATATGTCCAGAATATACTCGATTTTGTTAAATTAATTTTAAGATGTACACCGATGATTAAATGTATTGCATATGTATAATGAAGTATATTCATAGAGAAAATCATTTCATGTCGTAAAGTTGTCTAATGTAATTATTTTTGTTACAAAATAAAATGTATTCTTATTCTTATTAAAAAAACTACTAAATGTATCTCGATGAAATTTGGTACATTGATACTAACACTATAACGTTGAAGAGGTTTTTGTTTGAACGCGCCAATCTCAGGAACGACTGGACTGATTTCAAAAATTTCACTGTTGGATATGTAGGTACGTGATCCCTGAGTGCTATATATTATGTACCAAAAACCGAAAAAGCGACACCGTTTCACGGTTGATGTTCCAAAAATACGAATGAAGAGATTTGACTCTACTTTTGTGATAAGAACATCAAGGCTGTGGAATACGTTGCCTGAGAGGGTTTTCCCGATAGTTACAATCTTTGTGTCTCCAAATCAAGAGTGAATCGGTTTCTTCTAGGTAAAAAACATGCTCCATCGTAGACCGCATCATCGTTTAACATCAGGCGAGATGGCGGTCAAGTGTAAAACTATAAAAGTTTAAAAAAAAACACGGGCGTAGCCGGGGCGGATTGTTAGTAGATAGATAAATAGTCTACGATAACAAATGTTCTAGTACTACGTATTATCCTGATTAAACAACGAGATCAGGAACTACACGAATGAAACCGTGGGGCGGTACTAGTAATAAATATAAGTGGGCAAGTGCGAGTCGGGCTCGCCCATGAAGGCTTCCGTAGCAGCAAGTAACATAATATAAAAGTTCTTGTAGTTCGTTGTTAATTTAATCAGTGTTTTAACAATCGTACATTTATGACGTATTAAAGTAAAACTGCTTACTACGAGTAGATCTCATTCAAACCAATTTTCGTTGAAAGTTTACATTTTAGTTTTGTCTTTCTATTATTTTAGAAGTTACAAGGGGGGAGTGGGGCACACTTTACCACTTTGGAAGAGTCTCTCGCCCAAACTATTAGAAAAAAAATGTTAGAAACCTCAATATCATTTTTGAAGACTTATTAGATAGACTACACGTATGGTTTTGATGGAAAAAAAATGCGTTTCATTTCTAAGTATGGGACAACCCAAAAATTATTGTTTTTTTAAATTTTTTTGTATGAAAATCTTAATGCGCCTCACAGAATACATCTACTTACCCAGTTTCAATGGTGTAGTTCTTATATAATAGTTTCGGAGAAAAGTGGCTGTGACATACGGACGGACAGACAGACAGACATGACGAATCTATAAGGGTCCCGTATTTTGCCATTTGGCTACGGAACCCTAATTAAGCTAAATTACATGGTTTATTTCGATAGCTCAAATTCTATGTTCGTACCTATTTACATTTGCAGTGAAGTGACTTTCCCAACAGACCTAGCCGGCAGCTATCCGAAGTTCCCTAACACAGCCCGCCTAGGTCCTAATTAGGGATTTGTTGTTGGCACTCAATTAAACCAGTCGCGTTTGGTCCGTTTGTAGTCGGCATGGCTGTTTTGGAAACGACCGTATTGTTTATTTATCGTTGAGCTTACATTTCAGAACGTAATTGAAAGAATCTATACTAATATTATAAAGCTGAAGAGTTTCTTTGTTTGTTTGAACGCTAGGATCTCGGGAAGTGCTGGTCTGAATTGAAATTATATTTCTATTGGATAGTCCATTTATCGAAGAAGGCTATAGGCTATAGAAAATAACGCTAGTATTAACAGAAGCGGAGCATGAATCACGAATGTAACAAAATCGGGAAAAAATATTCCTTTTAGAGAGTTTTCGTACGTTTCGTGCTTTGACATGACACATGAGTCTAAGATTGCGTCATTGAATATCACAGATTACATACCTCTTGAATATAAAACCTTTTTGCTAATGTCTGAGTTGGTACGACCAATTTCCGACAGATGGCGTAGCAGGTAGCTGAAGAGGTGTTTTGTTTAAAAGCGAAATTCTCAGGAATGACTGAACCGATTTCTAAAATTTTTTCACCGTTGGATATGTGCGGGATCTCGATGAGTGCTGTGAGATGTTCCACGGGCGAAGCCGGGGCGGACATCTAGTTCTAAAATAAAACGTAAGGTTTTAGATAGACATAATGTAAGCTAACAACTCAGAAATGAAACAAAGATAGATTAAACCATTCTGTATTACATCAGTATTTAAACTAATTAACCATTCTGTTTAACATCGGTATTTTTACTTATATCATCTATAATTCATTTTAATATCCATCTTTTCTTTCTAGTTGTCCTTTTTTTTTGACATCACCGATCTGTCCTCCAAACGAATTCCACCTTTTATTTTAAAATTTTCAGCCAGTAATCATATTTTAGCAAGGAGTTTTGTACAAGCCTATTTGAACCTTATACTAGACATTGAATTTGATGAGGTGTTATAAGATTCAAAAGTACGTGTCAATAACATAAGAGTTATTTTAAAACCGACTTCAATACATAAGTAAAACTAAGAATGTTGCTGAAGTGAAACACTTAACGATACATCAATTGCATTCTTGTTGTTATGAATTTCTCCAAGAGCATTAAATAGATGTATATGTGACCACCTCTGAAGCCTTCTACCAAACAAAAAAGTCGTTTAGTTTACGGACGATAGTTTAACGTCACAACGACATAAAAAATCATTGATAGATGCGGCGCAAGAGTACAATGAAATTAAAGAGCATAGAGATAATAGTTATTTGTTATACAAGAGTGCAGAGTTGATTTTTAACCGCGTGCTCAATTTTGATGACCGAGCAAGCGAAGGATTCTAAAATTGAATCACGAGCACAGCGAGTGATTCAAAATTAGAATCCTGAGCGTAGCAAGGGAATCAAAAGAGCACAAGGTGAAAAATCTTTGCACTCGAGTACAACACGTAACTTTTCATTCCACCTCAGCGAGGAAATGACTAAATGCAAATTTTTAAATGTTTTCGCGCTAAGCAAATTAAAAAAAGTAAGTACCAACACCAAGGAGGTTCCGAGTCTGAGTTTTTAACATATAAAAAAAATGTATGATGCATTCGGCACCAATGAGGTAGAGATAAATAGGTTGAATTACGTTTTGAATTCAAAACCTCAGTACACACGATGTTCTAAATTAAAATTTACTTTACCCTCTAGAGGTTAAAAACGACTTTTGCGCCCTGATATCGAGGAGCAAAAGTACTCTTTCCGAGCTGGTGGGATGAAAATATATTATATCTGTGGGTGAGAAGCGCCACACAACCTGCTCTTCTCGTCACTCTGTAACTACCTCTATGTATACCTGTGAAAAAATAAATCCTCCGTTCGTAGTTTAACAAAAGTTCCTCTGTGACAACGAGCCATAGAGACTAACTAAGCCGTAGAGGTGGCAGTACATCAAACGTACTCGATATTCCCACATCCAATTCCCGAATTCGTCAAATTCCCGGTTCGTTGAACGGCAAAAATATCCCCTTGATGTTTCGGCACCGGGCAATAACGATCGATGTGAGGCCTCTGATCAAAGAGGGTGTACTAATCGACCCTATTACGTGTCGGGATGGCGAGTGTTGCTATGTGTATAGTGCTATAGTTCTCATTTACAGCACTCACTCACTCAGCCCTTACAGAAAATACGGTTTATTTTATCACCTTAAAAAGGTCGCGTAAAGGTAACTCGTATTGCAATATTTTCATAAAAATATTGTGATCATTAAGAAGTAGGCTTAGGCTGTACAATAAGTTTTAAGCTAAGTTTGGTCTAGTCGCGAGAACGACAACTGCGAATCTCACACACAGCATTGCATTTAGGAAATCATATGCGTATTGCTGCTACTAAATACGATGAAGGACATACATCGTGAAGAAACCTTCTTGCCGGAGAAGATTTAACTCCTCAAAGACAGGTGACGTCTGGCAAACCTAAGCTTGCCTTAACCTCCTTACTTATAAAAATACAAAAATGTTTATTTCTTTCAAACAGTAACCTCTCTATAACAATAACAATAATTTTGATTACATTAGTTAAAATAAGGGTGTGTATATGTATGTATGTGTGTGCGTGCGTGCGTACGTGCATACTGGTTTGTTTGTAGTGTGATCATGGGGATGTGTGTAATAATGTGAGTAAAAGTAAATTATGAATAATAATAAATAATCATTCAGACTGATAATAATCTTCCATTACTTATAAGTAGTTCAGACGAGACCAAAAGAGACAAATTACGTCTTAAATTTTAATGAACTACAGACTTTCAAGAGAAAACGAAACGAAACTTATGAACTTAGAGTACCAAATTATCATTGTTCAAAAAAATCGAGAAATTTGTCGAGTGCAAAAGACACAAGACGCGAGTGCAAACCTTTACAAAATTATTAAAAACGGTCTTACCATAGCGTTACCCTAATCTCATAGTCTCACGTAATATCTCCCATTGTTTCCCGAAACAACACAAACATTTCCCAACTCATCTTAAACAGGCCCAGTTTCCCCGACTCATCCGCAGTCATTTCCCCAAAGTAACACGTAATAGCGGCCGCTGTACCAAATCCAATGGGAAAACGTACCTATGTCCCGAGCCGCGAAATTAATCCCCATCTTCCCCTTTTGGGCATTAACCATTCATACGCTGGCAATTCCGTTATTTCTCGCGAAACGTTGCCGTTTCTATTATTCTTTTTCCGTTTTTGGAATAGAATGAGTTGCAACTTTTGGGGTGACGAAACTGGTAACACCGTGGTTGTGTGATGCGCGCGCATACCTTCAGGGAGAATTTCAATTTTAGAAAATGGATTACATTTGGTTGTCGGGTAGGGAAAAAGTCGGTGACACTTTGACGGCAACTAGAGCTTAGAGCCCTGTTGGGGTAGTTACCACGCTTTTTCAGTTATTCTGCCGCCAAGCAGCAAAATGTATTGTGTTTCGGTTTGAAGGAAAATGTTTCTAGGAAATCACAAAGCAAACAAATACAATGTCTTATAGATAAACGATTTTAGTATGAAAACTAACGTGGTTACGAGTATTACATATTTTAAATAAATACACGGGTAACTCACTTTTGAAAATATAGTCAGTCAGTCTGACTCAAGTTTCGATCGTGTACGGCGATCTTTTTGTAAGGCAGAAAAGTGAGACAAACCTAATGAGCATCTGATAGTAAGTAACACACGGCTATCACACAGCAGAAAATAACGAAACTTGAAAACTCTTTTATCGATCACTTTATTGTTCTACAAAATAACAATTAAACTAAAAATATTTTGAGCCTAATAGGCGACCATAGCGACCTCTTGTTAACTTTGAACTTGAATAGGTGTCTATCTTGAATAGTAACTCAAAACTAAATTATGAAGTCAGTTCGGATCACCTCTACTCCAGAAACGTTCTTTTTTATCTCAAAATTCATTTTCCGAATATAAATTTAAGATTTTCGAGCTCATTACTTCTTATCGCCGATTTAAAAAGGTCCGGCTGCCCTCAGAGGGCCGCCGTTACATTATACGCGACCGGACGTACTAAGGATATGAATATGAAGGTATTATGACCGAGAACTAGTAATACAATAATATGCAAGGACCCTTTGCAAAGTCCGTCTGGGGAAGTACAGATTTTTTTGTATGTTATTTTACCGCCAAGCGGTAATGTGCAAACGTTATTATGTCGCAGTTTGATAGTCTAGTCAACAAGTGCTTTTTAGGTCGATTTTTTTTCAAATTCTCCTAGCACTATGATTTAAGCGTCATTCGATTTGGAATGAAATCAAGATATTGTTTGAAAAAATGCTAAGCCCGCTCGCAAAAATTGCAATAGTTGTAATCAATTAAGTGAAAATAAAAAGGCGGTTTCGTTATTTGCCAATATTTCAAAACTATTTGAGATAATTCCAATTTGAAAATAGATTCAAAGACAACAAGAAATTTTCTAAAAACAATTCTGACTCCCGGAACTTTAACACCAACATTTATACTTTTTCCAAAGGATTTAAAATACAGAACTTGACAGTTTTTGAAGTGATAACTTCATTTGCTGCGCCACAGACAGATTTTTCGTGGGTTGTAAATTGAATTCTAGCGTCACGTTTGGGAATGATAAGAAATTTTCGGGTAAACTCGGGATTTTTTTTAAATAAACAGTGACGAAACGGTCAGGATAGGTGCCTGATGGTAAGCCACTGGCCTGACACATAACAGCGCAGTGACACGCAGCTATTGTAACATGAAAAGTCCAAATCATTACCTAGCACTGCACTGCGCTCATCACCCAGAGATCTTATATCTCTAAGCCCTGTAATTTCTCTGGAAACATTGCCCTTCAAACCGGAACACAGTGATGTTTGCACATTACAGCTTGGCGGTAGAATAACTGGCAAAGGTGTGGTACTTCTCCAGGCGGAATCTGCCAAGAGTCCTACCACTACAAAAAATGGCCATCTAAAAATGCGGCAGCATTTCCCATTGCAACGCCCTCCGAATTCATCCGTAGAGATTCCAAAGTAAGCTATCAAATTCTGAGTTAAAATTTCTGGCTTGCGCAAGCCACACACACATTATCCAATTGTTAAACTATTAATCTTATGGGATGTTTTCTGTCGTGGAGCATGTTTTTAAAGAACACTGTTGTTTTTATATGAAAGGGATAGGAAAATAAATGCAAACATTAAAAAAAAAAAGTAAACACACTACCATGTATTTGACACACATTAATAAATAGTTTTTTATTTATTGTTAAAGTCTATGGTCAAATTGAAAATAAATTAATATTGCACAAGGCCAATGTACGAATTACACTGGAAATAAAAATGTTGATGGTATAAATATGTCTTAATATTTATGCAGATTTCCATGCCCCATAAGACGTGTAGTCTACAATACGTCCCTGTGTCCGTATCTGGCTAAAACTGGATGAATGTAATTCAGCATCATTTCAAATTGAGACCTCTAAACCCCGGGTCTGGTGAAGCGTGTTTTTTTTTCGGTTTAATTTTTTGTACGACATTTTGGTATCCCGACCTTAACCCACAGAAAATTGAAAGAAAAAACCTTATGAATCAAATTAAAAACATATTTATATGGGAGATTGAGATATTTTCGTGCTAGGATAATTTATAAATAGCAAGTTAAGGCGAAGTGAAATTAAAATTAACACAAAGCCGCCAATTCAAATGTCTAAGCTTAGTAAAATATTTTAAGCGTTTTTTGTAATTTTGTTTTTTGTGGATAAAATCCACATGAAGACAATGACACACACAAATGAAGAGTTTTCTTATCTTAATATAATGAATACTGAAACGTGGACTCTATCATTGACAAGAACAAAATTAAAAATTTTGATTCACCCCCGACTACCTCAGATTCGTTATTTGTACAAAGTTCTACTTGTCAAGCCCTTTCATTTGATACCCATAACCCATATTAAGGGAGTTATGAATAAAGAAATGTATTTCGCCATTTTGTGGTAGCGGCCATCTTGGATATGAAATTCATATCATAGTATTCTACTAGTCAAGCCCTTTCATTTGATATTCACAATTCAGAGGTCATAATATGTTCGAATCCCGGCTGCACTTCAAAGTATTTTTGCAGATGTACAAATTAGTCATCACCACTGGCTTTGCCTAGTTAACTGGGACTGCTGAGGGAAAACATTTCGAGAAAGTTACCAAGTCATGTGCCATACCCGCACTGGGTCATCGCGATGTATTATTTATTGCCTTGCCATTCTTTTTCAAGAGAGGCCCTTGAGTCCCAGCAGTGAGAACATTTAGTGAGCTCCTTATGATGCCGGTATAGTTACAACAATATACACATTACAAAAGTAACTAATCCCAAAAGAAAATAAAATCCCGTAAAAGTACAACAAACTATCCACTCACACAATAGTCCGCTGAGTATTCGTTTTTTTTAGTTTTCTCTAGTATTGGAATTCCTTTTTATTCAACAGAAACAATCTGCTAGCATATGCGTTTAAAATAACACTACAAATTGCGTACACGATTATATATTACACATAAAATTACTCCTGCAGTGATGTTCCTACGATAGTAAACCAACACTCGTAGTTGAATCCGACTCAATTTGAAGCAGCTATCACCGCGTTAACATTTGAATAATTTCAGTTTGCAAAACATATTCATACATCCGCATGAGTTCGATCAACCCTCATCCCCGAAACGAAAAAGCAAGCACACGATTCTCAACCAAAACACAAATCTACTCTACATATTCGCCAAGAGCACAATCTCATTGTTACTTGAAGAAATCCCCGTCACACAGCAAACTGGAAAAAAGCAACAAAAGGTAAGTACCTAATTCTGAATCGATCTTGAATCTTGATGTCTTTCCTTCCCTAATACATCAAAAGACACAAACATATACTACGTCGGGATCTGTCGAAAGTCAATCTTAAAGCGTCCATGACAGGAGACAAATTCCCCTCCAACGTTACAAGACGTAACTTGGCCAAAGAATGAGTAGGAAAAGTGCCTCTTTGTTGGCAGGTGTATAAAAAATGAGACATTATTACAGCCTAGCCGAATGTTAGTGGAATGACTTTGGAAAGATTTTTCAGTATTAAAGAAGTATTGAGATTCTTTTTGCTCGTTTGAGTGACTTTTCTGTTCTCTCGATTTGCCGGTAGCTGGGTAAGGAGTGCTTTGAGAAGTTTGTTTTTATTGTTGGAAGCGATGTCTCGAGTGGAATGGATAATGATCGCAGAAGGGTTGTTTTTATAGCACTGCAGCGAAGCTTCGATCGTCGTATGACTGTTTGTAGTTTGATTACAAACAAGGGTTTATTTTATGAGTCGCGTTACCATTTTTGAGTAACTTTACGAGTTTTTTTTTTGTGTTTGAAATATTGAATCAATGTTAACTGTGAAATTATTTGCAGCATCCTTTTTAAGCGAATCAACTTTTATATACCTAATAGTGGGACATGAAAAGTAGAAATGGTAATTATAAAAAAGCAGTATTATTAAATAAATACTTTTCGGCTTCAAAAATTCAAAATAACCAGACATTTAACGATAATCGTGAATTAGGTGACAAACATTTTGAAGAATCTGTGCAAATTCTTGTATGGGAACCACAAAGCTGATATAATTCTCTTAAATTTAAAATATGCTGATTTTATTAAAAACAATACCCAAACACGAAATTAACGTCAGACAATAGAGTTCATTCTCCTCACCTCAATGGTCACATTCATCAGATTTTCCGAGCGGATACAATATTTTGCGTGTCAATTCGATGTTCACATCAACGAAATTGAACACGAGTGCGTTTCCACTGCCCCCTCACTATTCACTGGGCAAGCGATTATATTTAATTAGATTCCCCATATGTGCGAGGAATCCATCCACCCCAAAACACATCACACCGATTCGTTCCACCAAAAAAAGTCCAAAATGCCTTATTTTCCGTCCCCGCGCACAAAGGATAATTTGTGTTTCTGTTCCTGTACGTTATACTTGATTCTGAGCATTGAGGGTCCAGATAAAAGCGAGAAAGCACCTGAGTTAATTGATTGATGTTGCGAGGGGCCAAGTTATTGGAAAAAGGACGCATTTTCAATTCCGCCTTTGTTTCCTCTACCGCGAGTCGTCGAAGTTTTTTCATTTGTGACATTGTTTTGTGAGAGCGTGTCATTGACGTCTGACTACTTTAACTTTTTAATTATTTGAACGAAAGAACAATATTTGTTGTCAACAACAACAATATTATTATTTTTCTTTGATATTGGAAGACTACTTGTTTTGACGCAGAAAATGTTGGTTTGTAGGATGAAAATATTCCTGGCATTTATGACATTGTTTTATAAGAGCGTGACATTGACGTCTAATCACTTTAACTAAGTAATTACTACAAAATGCTGTTTGAACGAAAGAAAATCTATGCTTGTAAGTAGTTAGTTAGGTTTGTAGTGTAGTGTATGTAGTTCTCATTGTATTTTAGTTTTGTTAATAAAAGCTCTGCCCAGATAACATTATATTATTTCTTTGTAAGACTACAGTAACTGCTGTACGTACCTATATTTTATATTTATATGCCATACGTACAAGTATGTGGCTTTTAGGATGATAAGTTGTGTTTGTTTTTATTTTGTTTAATTTTATTCAATTTCTCTAACAAAATGAAACATTGGCTTTACCTTTATCAAAATATAGAACTAAATATATTGGATAGCTTAGCAACGTTTTGTACTAATATAATAGGTAACATGTAAATCTTTTACTAAGAGCTGTCTCTCGTGATACGATACCGCGCCACATCACAGTGAAACACAGAGATTACTTTTTCCAATTTTTTTTTTGCTTGACCGCCATTTTACTTGATGTTAAGTGACGGTGTGGTCTACGATAGAGCATGTTTTCTTGGAAATGCTGAAATATACTTTAACAAATTGAATTTTAACCTGTGTTTTGACGTTTCAAAGTGCATGTAATATGTTAACTGAATAAATGAATTTGATTTGATTTGATTTGATTTGGAAGAAACCGATTCACTCTCGATTTGAAAGCACCAGAATTGTAATTATCGGTAAAAAGGACTCAGGCGACGCATTGCACAGCCTAGACATTCTTATTACAAAAGTAGAATCAAACCTCTTTGTTCGCGTCTTTGGAACGACAACTAAGTAAGGATATAGAGCTAAGAACACTCCCGACTAATTAATCATCAAAAAAATAAATAATCGATTTATGTATTCGAGAGTTACAATGCCATGAAAATACAGACACACACGCTGACACGACAAACCTATAACACCGGACGCAAAACGTCGGAGACGTATTAAAAATAGCTACATATAAGAATGACTCAAAATATTTTTGGGACAGAACTGTAAAAAACGGTTCCCATTATCGATATGAAGTATAAACTATTAAATGTGTCCTGAGCACCTTGAAATTGGTAATATATAAACTGCGTCTGTGTATGTAGCGTAAGTGATTTACATCACCAATTTACTTGACCCTTAAAATCGCTAGCGGCGAGGTATGCTATGTGGTTCTACTTATTTTGGTTGTTGACATCGAATAGTTATAGGTTAAAACGTCCGGCATTATCGCTTCCTGCAACCGACTAGAACGGAAAGAGTGAGCTTACTCTTCCTAACGATGACATAATTCCATGCGCATGAAGTTTGGGAAGGTACATCTAATGGTTTATATTGATGGTTCCAATAGAGTTGCATTCGATATTCAAATTACTGTTTTATCGTAGTAGGGGTCAGTAATGGCAGTAAATTCCCAGTAAAGAGATCAATCTCGAAAAGGTCCGATACACGGCGAAGTCTCATTTACTGATGGATCGCGCCCGTCCCCCGCGCGGGATTTGAATAGAGATGCGACATTTTCATATAGTTCTCGAAAGATCGCTTTATGGGTGTCCTATGAAAGATTCGTCGAAACTCAACGTCAAAACTGGTGAAGTTTTAGCTTTAAACCCATTGAAATAAAGTTTAAATTTGAATGGTCTGTTTTAAGGAATCATTAAAACAACATTTTGGAACTTAGACTACTCGCCAACACATATTGTTTTGGTAACAAAGTGACGAGACGAACAAAACATGCGCATGATTATAATCAACGTATAGCAGCATGCTCATAGCAGTACAGTGCCACGAAATCAAACTCAATTACTTAGCACTGCATTGCGATCGTCAGCTAGATTATATTTTTTTTAGCCCAGTGATTTTATGGAAACATTGCCCTCCAATTTTAGTATTAAAATTAACGTGGTTGTTACACATATTTAATTGGATAACGGGACACTCACGTATATACGGTCGGTCAATCCGACTCGAGTTTCGGCCGCGTCCGGCGGCTTTTTCAACGGCACTAAACCAAATGTGCCAATGTGCCAAACGGGCAGCCGGCGCGCGCATCTCGTCTCCTTGAAAAAGGCCGCCGGACGCGGCCGAAACTCGAGTCGTATTGACCGACCGTATATACGCGAAATGTCCCGTTATCCAATTAAATATTGCCCTCCAAATTGGAACACAGGCAAAAAAAAACATTACTGCTTGAAGGCAGAACTATTATGGACTAACGTTTATACATATATTTGACTGTCAAACGAGAAGCGATCACGCGCGTGCACTCTCCTTGAAAAAAGCCGTCAGATACGGCTAAATCTTAAGTTGGACTGGACTGACTTAAGTGAATAATTTAAATCGAGGTGTGGTACTTTTCCAGGCTAATTCTGAAAAGAGTCCTATTATTTATCGATACTAATGACATTCGGAACATGTCTCCTCTCTATTCTCAACAAAGTGTCTACCTATTTCAAAGTTTTCCTGTATATCTTTAAAATTTTAAATATTCTCAACATTTTTATCTCGCGTCGCAAGAGATTTCTCTAGGTAAATACCCGTCGAGACATTTTCATAGGAAAATGTAAGTATTTTCAGAGGGAAATTACGCGCGTCGTCGCATTAAATTAAGGTTTTAGTCTGGGTATACGAACTGTTTGTGTCTGGCTCCTGTTACGTAAAGACAAACTGATATAAAACTGTATTGTAAACACAAAACAAATTTCGTACTGATATTATAAATGTCAAATTTTGGATGTTTTTTGCTCAATCACGTCGGAACAACTCAACGGATCGTTTTGTTTAAAACACATAATCTTTCGATTAAAATTATAATCATAAGAACGAAGAACGAACATATGATTATAAGAACGAAGACGAAGACCGAAGACGGTATCCCACTGCTGGGATTAGCCCCTGCTATCACAAAGAAATAATCAATTATGCTAGCCAAGTACAAGTTGACGTATGATGAATGTCCTCAAAAGGTATATTACTTAGAACATATCGATTTCCTCACGATGTTGTCCTTCACTGTTAAAACCAGTGATAATCTATGTAAAATTATTTTAAGGCTGATATCCCGAAGAATTTAAGTAAGAAGTTCTTCAATTTTGTAATACCAACATCGAGGCTGTACAATGCGTTACCTAAGTGGGTTTTGCCACACATGGTTTCGAGGAGGCCGTGTAGCCACAAGAAACTGGCAGAGTTGTCAAGGTAAGGCCACTATGTACGGAGAAGCATATGTCTAACAGACGGTTCCAGGTCGCTTTTGAAATTGAAAAGAACAATGGTATCTTTTTTCGTATCCCAATTTCTCCGCAACAAAGCTCTAACACTCCACGAAAAGTTTACAAGTTATTCTTGTATCAATCTTCGCAAAAATCGCAAATCCGTTCATATCCGCAAAACATCTCACACCCCATAAAACTCTCCCGAAAGCTGTCACTGCTGAAACTCCGCGCCCTCGCGCCCACACCTAAGCAAATAGCCTATCAATCTACGGCGAATCTAAATAAATCCCTTACTATAAAGGGCCGAAGGTCTCGAAGGCAGTGGAGAGGAAAAAACCATCAAGTTACAAAGATTTACCACCAATGCTACGGTACAGGTTATTGGCACAGAACAGGAGCTTTAAAAGTATATGTGCATAAATTTGAAAAAATTTTGTAATTCTACATCAGCAGTCTACTAAATGTTCCCACTGCTGGGACTCAGGGATTTTCTTCATAAGGAAATAAATGGATAGAACTGCCGATAGAAGTGAAAGCTTATAACTCAGAATTTGATAGCTTACTTTGGAAACTATGCGGGTGAAACCGGAGGGCGTGTCCGTGAGCATGGCCATGGCCCCGAGTTTACCCGAAGATTTCTTATCATACCCCAGCGTGACGCTAGAATTCGATTCACAGCCTACGAAAAGTCTATGTGTGGCGCGTCAAAAGATTTCAAAATCCCTTAAAAATCAAGGTAGTACACCACGCTGGCTTAGTGTGAGTTGGCGGATGGCGTATGGTCTCATAGTTTTACGAAAGATTCTAAGAACAGGCCAGTTTCGTCACAGTATTATATTTCACTGATAAAACCATGTGTTGATAACAAACGTGAATGATGGTGACAATCTTACGGTAATGGTTGTTGATTCTACGATCACAGTAATGGGATTTCTGTCAGTGACGACCATGTAGCGAAAAGCCACCAGTATCTTAAAAGGCTTTCACTGGACCGTTGGATCAAGGGGCCACTGCAGAAGATGGTAGTTATTTTTGACACAGCACGTATGGTCAGGGTGTTGTTTACTCTGCAGCTCTAACTGCTGGTTGCTAGCTTCAAGACCTCTAGCGTTTATATTCTTTATATTTTAAATATTTATTGTAAACTAGCGGCTCGTTTCGGTTTCGCTCGGATATTGTCACAATAAGACTATTAATCGAATTAAAAACTATCCTATCTTTCAAGTTGGATTAAACTGTATACGGTTGGTGTGCAATTTTGGTTAAAATCAGTAGTTGAGGAGTCCATTACGGTCATATAATATAACGCGTAATTTATATGTATTAAAATAAGATAAAGGCTAAGATGAAAAAAAAAACGATTATTACTTTATTTGTTCTTAGCAATACACCTGATACAATGTATGTGGCTTTCCAAATAGATTCACGTCAGTTGTCGCAAGCCACGCTACTGGCAGTACCATGTACAAGCTTCAGGGGGCTGAATAATAATGGAATTTCAATCAGTCCCGGGCGCGGCCGCGGCGGAAAGGATTATTGCAGACGGGACGTTAGGATTGCGCTTTCAATTTCGGAACGGGTTTTGGAAAATTTACAACGGTACCCAACTAACGGGAATTTTAAGGATTTTAGCTTAACTGTGGGCCTCATAACGAAGCTCAGAATCACACAGCGAGCTATGGAGAGAGCTATGCTCGGAGTCTCTTTGCGCAACAGAATCCGTAATGAGGATATTCGCAAAAGAACGAAAGTGGCCGACATAGCTGAAGTGGCAATGGGCAGGCCACATCGCTCGCAGAACTGACAATAGATGGGGAAGAAAGGTTCTCGAGTGGCGACCACGAACTGGAAGACGCAGTGTTGTACGGCCTCCCACTAAATGGACAGATGACCTCACAAAGGTCGCTGGAAACTGCTGGTTGCAGGTTGCGCAGGACTGTTCGTTGTGGAAATCTAGGGGGGAGCCCTATGTTCAGCAGTGGACGTCTTGCGGCTGATGATGATGATGATGAGCTACAATCGGCAACGATGTTCAACAATACACCAACAGGGCATTTGGTGTTCCCACCACTGTGACTCGAGGCCTCGCAGGAAAAGAATCAAAGCAAGCCCCCACTCTGGGCAAGTGCGGGTGGAAAGAAGATGCGTGTTCTCGAATTTTTTTTAAATGAAAACTTCTAAAGCGAAGCTAAGCAAAATATTGCAAGTGTTTGTAGACATTGTCCTATACGCTTTAGGGATAGTGAAAAATATTTGAGAAATGTAAAAATGATTTTTGAAATAAATAAAATCTATAGCAGGAAACTTAGACAATTGAACATATTGATTCATGTGATTTGGTGTGTAATTTGCTTCAACTTGAGAGATATGATTGTTTTGATTTCTTTGTTTGATTTCGATTAATGGACTCAATAATTTATAATTAACAATAAATTGATGATGTTGATGATTATTCTAATTATTACGAGTATAAAAATAAGAAAAATCCAGAGTCATTGTTGATTTAAAGAATAAGATCGAGAGAGTCCGAGCGAATCCGAAACGGGCCGCTAGTTAGTGATAAAATGTTTGTTATTTCTGAAATGCTATTTTGACACTGACATTTAAAGACATTTATCTTTTTAGAGTGAATTATCCAACAAGAGACATTAGAATCGAATTTTCCCGTCACAAATAAACCATCCCAAAATACATCGTAACTTTACACCTGATCATAATTTAGCAGCATCTGTCGCCCTCCATCAGTCGAACACGGGAACGCTATTTAACTTTTTTTTATCTTTATCCTTGAGCAAAAATGATGGCACCCTCAAACTTTCTTATTAAAGCATTATGGAAAGTATGACGTCCGTCAGACGGCATCGGTAAAAGTCGACCGGAATTACTTATAGGGCTGGATCGTTAGTAAAATGTCAAAACAATATTTAAAAAAAAAACTCCGAAAAAATTTAAAACCAACTTTTAAGACAACATTTTTGTGAAACCTTTTTATTGTAAAAAGGTCGTCTAAATAAGCATTTTTTTTTATATTTCAACCAAATTACTGTTAAAAAAAGCTATTCTATATATGATAATTAAGAGATAAAACATCCTAACAAACAAACATATTATTGTCTGAGAGAAATTGTTATTAGCAATAACATCGTCTTCTGCGCTCATTAAGTTTAATCATTTTTCTGTATTGTTTTTAAGCGTATTTGTTTTTTTTTTTATAAAAAATAAACTCTTTATAATAAAAGAAACAGATTCTTTACAAATGAATATTTATGAACTATCGTTACGTGAGGCAGTATCTCTGTTACTGAGGTCTAACTCTTCCAGACAACTCACAATGAAATTTGCCTCGACACGATCATCAGCAATATTAGTGTTTAAAGTGCATTGGTTGTACCTATGTGATTTTTTAATAATGATAGACTTGCATTTGTCCCGGATTATTATCCATCAATAAGAACGCATCCTAAAGTTAAAATGTTTTATTACAAAGATGGGAGTCAAACCTCGTCGTTCAAATCTTTGTAACATCAACTATAAAACGAATGTCGCTTTCTGAAGCTACGTACATTACGATAGAAAGAGGGATGTTAGATCATGCAGATCAGGTGCACACTTTCTGAAATGTATCAGATACTTGATAAGCTAGTAAGTTTGACGCATTGTTAAAAACTTGAAGTCTAATTTGAACAAGTTTGTGCAAGTGTCGTTGCCTACGAGTAATTGGTTTAAAATTTTCGAAGTTTTAGACGGCAAAAGAAAAATAGACCAACGTTTCGCTTTAGTAAAGTTTTGAAATACGGACGTACAAGACAAAGAGCTAAAATTATAACATTCAGAAGTACATCAGTCTCGGAGACAAATGACGCCCACAGAATTTCCTACAAATACATTTTTCACTCGAAAATCCGCTACAAAACATTGTATTCACGAGCAATTTTTCTCCAAAACCAATTTTAAGATGTGACACCATAATACCTCTCAAAAATGCGGTTTCGCGTTTCTGCGGCGTCGCAATTTTACAGGTGATGTGACAACCCTAAACCGTGAATATTCCATTAGGGATTGCGACAGAGAATGAATTATTCTCGAGTGAGAATTAGGTGAGCGCATTCTGAGGTGATTAAACGCTGAGTCTTCAGTGAGAATAAGGGACGATAACTAACTAGGTATTACGTTTTGTAGCGTCTTTTGCAAAATTCTACTGGACAAGTTTGTTCTTCAGGTACATTTGTCGCCAATAGGAATCCTGCCAATATTATAAGTGTGAATGTTTGAGTATCTCTCGCTTTATCACGGCGGAATGGTTCACTCATGCCTCTCATCTCTCATAGCCTACGGAAAACCGATTTATCACATTTAATACAACTGACAATCAAAGGCGAAATCAAGGTTTGGCGCCAGGGGGGTCACATAGTCGTGGGCAAGGCACAAGACCGTGCGATAAGTGCGTGCGTGCGTATTTATTACTGCTCCTAGGTTCTGTACCCCGCTCAGAGAGGCATGGCCCCTATGACCCTCCTCCTGCATCCGTACTTGACGAATAGTCTCTCGCAAGCGCTCCGCAGTCGTATCGTCGCAAACTGCCGGATTATTTAACTGTAATTTCAGTGCAGTTAAAGTGACGGTAAACGTGCAATTATGTTGCTACGGAAATGGATTTAAGCGACATTTGTGTCAGTCGTGAAAAAAGGATGCTCTGAAGATGCAACTTTTTAGGTAAATTCTTGCAGTTTATTTATTGCTTGACTGCTTAAAACAATATTTTATTCGTGAAACTTTGGAAGTATAATTGAGTGAATGGATTCATTTTTGATAATAATATGATTAGAAAAGTTTGTATGGATGTTAGTCAGTTAGTTTTAATGACGAATTTCTGAAGGGTTCTGCATGAAATTTGATACGTATGTATAACAGTCAGAAACACACAGGTTACTTTAAACCCCAGATAAATAATGGGAAATATGGAAAGGGAAATAATGGGACAAATCCCGGAAACAGCAGGATGCTACTCGTGTAGAATGTAAATATTTTTATTGCGACACTTGAAAAATAGGTTATAGGCGATTCGCCACAAAGTTAATTCGCCACAAAAACAAATGTGTGTAAATTCACCACAATTCTATTTTTTTGATAAATCCTCATTTATCAATTGTAAATTCGCCACAGTGTTTTTTTATGTATAGACAGCAGAAAAATCAAAGAATAAATGTGTAGTATTTTAATGGTATAAAACTGAGTGAGTGATATGTACTTGTTTTTGTTCTGAAACAAACTACAGAACAGATTTAAGTGAAACTTTGCAGTAACAACTGCGTGCTGCCGCACACGGCGTGTTGGTTTAAACAAGCGATTATCAGCTTTGTGGATTACGATCAAGATTCTTTTTTGTGAAAAATTGCCCCGCGACCCAGCAGTGTGGACACAAATTGGGGAAAATCTCTCAAAACTGCCCTTGAATCATTATCAGGCCATCTAACAATCGTCCCTGTTAGACCTGGGCCTCTCCTTGGACCGCCATATGACACGGTCTTCAACTGTACGCATCCACTTGCTACCAGCTTCTTTTCGCAGGTCGTCACTACTGGTTACTGGCTATCTGGCCACATGGCTGCGACTCTGAGTCCTAGTGGAGTCTACACCAACTGATTGATGGTGACCCACTCTGCCCTTGTCTCTATATAACATTTCTGCCAAAAACTAAACCCTTCCAAATCCCTCAAGATCAAGATTTCAATCAAAGGCGAGCAATTCTCGCCAACTTTCCAAATAGCATCAAAGTTGAAACTGGTCGCAACTATCGCCCAACTATAGTTAAACTAGTTCTGAGACTATTTATGTTTTCACGCACCGCTGGAGGTGAGATTATCAGCGCAGCCTGATCGGGCACGGACCATTAACTCCGGCAGGGGATAGCAGCCGAACTTATTAGTTTATGCGAGAAGGAATATTTATTTTCCACTTATGAATTTCGGGTCGCGTCGCAATCTCATTTCGGCTAATTCATACTTAGTTACGTTACTATAGGTTGATGACATTAGTGTCATTAATTTTTGAAGTCAAAATGTAATTTTTTTGCATAGCTACGCTTCAGCATGCAAAGCAGTGCCGTGACAGGATTTAGCATTTTAGTCTGGAGGCCTCGCAAGCGTCCACTCTGCGTCAAAAGTGACAAATAGTTACTAGACGTTTTTTTAAACCGAAATCCGTTAAAAGCAGTGCCATTTGGCTTAGCACTCGTCGCCGTAAGCCGCACATGCCTAATTTATTTTGTTTAGAACTCGCGGTTTCACGGCTGCTTTGTTCGGGGGATTATGAAAAGCGTTTGTTTTACAAATTACCTTTTAGTACTTACATTAACTTTTTGTTAGTGGAAAATTTTGGTTGGTTTTTGTTGAAATACAAACACAATGGATATTGTTTTGCATGTATTAAGCATAAACAGTCAACTTTGTGTTGGGATTCGAGGCTTCTCACACAAGGATGGAGTCAAGGTCATCTTAACCCAAGATGCTACTCGTAGTAAAAGATAAAGATTTAAAAGAACCTAGGAAGATTTTTGGATCATAACTAAATCCTCATAATGTATATTATGAGGTTATTCCTAGGGTTTAAATCTTTATCTTTTACTACGAGTAGCATGTTGAGTTAAGATGACCTTGACTCCATCCTTGTGTGAGAAGCCTCGAATCCCAACACAAAGTGGACTGTTTATGCTCGTGCACATACCTACAAGTAGAAATGAAAAAAATAATTTGAAAATAAATAAATAATAACGATGAGTGTAATCGGTGACGGAACACATTGTGACGAAAATTGTGAGTTGCGGCAGTGGTTTAGAGGGCAGCCTACGCTGTGCTATAATTACAATCAGCAATAATTATAATGAAAAATCAAGACATTTCATCTGTAAAAGACGAAAGAGGTCTGTATTGAAAGCCGACCAACCAAGAAATGTTGCAGATGGCATTATATTTGTAAAAAAGAGTCAAACAGCAATAAACAAAGGGCTAGTATGTGATTTGGCACAGCTCAGTACATTAGCCGCCACAGGCCCTGCACTGCGCCCGGCGCGACCGTGATACGGAACGCAACTGGTGGGTGAGAGCGCAATATGATGCCAAATTGCGATGTAGCGGTGAAATGATGACGATCGTAGCTCAGGCTACGTCCGTTTATAAACTTAACAGGGTGTTCGATTGATCGGGAAATCACATATACATTAACACTTCTCTGCAACTTGCTTAAGGTTGTTTTTAGCATGTTTTGTTTCTCATACTGGTTACTTTAATAGTGAGTTTTTGTTGTGGTAGGATCTTTGCAGATTCTATTACGTACCCTCCTACAGCTAACCCATATAGGTACCATTGCACTTCGTTATAAATATTCTTTGGTTTACCGAGGGTTCTACTCTGAGTAGACCAGTCACGCTACGTATCTCTGATCCAGTATATCTTTCACGGAGCAAATCACACTGTTCCACCATCACCATGAATCTTTCTTCTGCCCAGGCTTCTCACATCTCAGACAGACGGTCAGATAGTGACATTTTCCATAAAAATACAATGGAAACAATAGAAACAAAGACTCATATACCGAGTGTCAAAACTGACAATCTTATTTTGTTTTTCTTCTTACTCAAGTTCTACTACTACTAATCGTTGCATGAAAGAAATCGTTGTAAACGATAATATTTTCAATTTTGACACTCGGTATAAGTCTTTATTTCTATTGTTTCCATTGTATATCTCATACCTTTAAACGACCAATTCTTGTAGGTATATATATAAAGAATCCAAATCTCGGAAACGGCTCGAACGATTTTCATGAAATTATGTATCCAGGGGGTATCGTGGACGATAAATCGATCTAGCTAGGTTTTATTTTTTTTAAACATCATTTTATGCTCGTTTTTAGACAATGAAAAACTCCTACAAGGTCATTAGAGTACGATAACTTATTTCGCCACTGTTTTTAAGTCTAAATGGCTCAGACGGAGAATGCTCGCCCTCGGAGTCAACAGGCCCCGGTTCGAATCCTGATAGTTACACTCGGGACTTTTCTTTTTGTTCTTTTTTTCTGAGAAAATCTTATACTTAGAGCCTTTTATAAACAAATTTAATTCGTATCTAAGTAGGTCTAAGTAAGTCATCACTACGTAATTCGTACCTGCCTAAATATCATATAAAAAAAAACGAGCAAAGCTCGGTCAACCAGGTACTTAATATATAATTTGTATATTGCATTGTATTTGTTTTTTGTTTTGTTGTAATTAAGTGCAATAAAGAGTTTATCTATCTATCTATAATTTAGATAAAGTGCGAAATAACATTCAAATGAAAATAAAAATACCAAGTCGTCACTAACACTAGGTAACTAAAAATATACTAACAATATCACGTCGAAAATACAACGTTATAGCTACAGATTTTATGAAACTTAAGAAACGATTTCAGGTAATTTATAACCAAAACGTGGTAGAATTTCATAAGGGAGCAAAATGTCATGAAGGGTAAACTTCACAAATTTCGACTGTTTGTTTTCGTAAATGTTCATCAAAATGCCAGCTGTTTAACATCATTCATGCCGTTTTAAAATAAAAGATAATAGAATAGAACGACTATCAATTAATTCTAATGACAGCACTCTAAAATCATTTTAAATCGTTTGTAAGTATGGATGGATGTTTGTTACTCTTTCACGTAAAAACTACTGAAGGTATCTGGATGAAATTTGGTACATAGATAGATAATGGTCTGGAATAATACATAGGCTACTTTTTATTCCGGGAAAATAACGAGATCGGGAACTACGCAAACAAAACCGCGTGAGGCTGCTATTAACTGTTGATTTATGTAATTACTTGTAGTGGTAGGACTCCTAGCAGAGTCCGCCTGGGTAAGTACCTTTGCCAGTTATTCTACCGCCAAACAATAATGTGAAAGCATTACTGTGTTCCGGTTTGAAGGGCAATGTTTCCAGAGAAATTACAGGGCTTAGAGATATAACATCTCAGATCTATGGGTGATTGAGCGCAGTGCAGTGCTAGGTAATGATTTGGACTCTTCATGTTCCAATAACTGCGTGTCACTATGTTGTTATGTGGCAGGCATGTTGATTACCATCAGGCACATGTCCTGCTCGTCTTGTCACTTCTTATTTAAAAAATAACATGTTCTTAAAAGTAATTTCCATCCTGAAGTGAAAGAAATCTCTTTTAGCGATAGGCCACCGAGTGTAATGCTAGTTTTTCCTTTACTACATTTGTTTTGATGTGTACAATAAAGCGTATCTATCTATCTTATTATTCAACCGTCGGAAAACGAAACGATACTGTTCATTTTTTAGCTTTAACTCGTTTGCACTTCACTGCCATCTCGCCTGATGCGGTCTACGATGGAGCGTGCTTACTTAGAAGAAACCGATTCACTGTCGGTTTTTCGAATCCAAAACTCTATCTTTATTAATGCTATCTATACCATTTTTGAGTGGTGGAAAAAAACGACGACCACGAATCCAGTTTCAAACTATTTTCTGACCACACTGAAATAATTATTAATTTTGACAGTTATTCAACCGTTAGTTAACTTTTTTTAAGGTATGGAATGACAAGACGAGCAAGACATACGCCTGATGGTAAGCAACTGCCCATAACAGCACATCGACACGCAGCTATTGGAACACGAAGAGTCCAAATCATTAAATAATTACCTAGCACCGCAATGCTCTTGTCACCCGGACATATAATATGTTTTATCTCTTACCTCAGTAATTTCTCAAAATGAAAAAACGAAACTATACTCTTTTTTTTAACTGGTCTTAAATAAATTTGACCGTTCCGCAAGGTAAGCTCAAATGCGAAGGTGTATCAATCGTTAACCAGCTACAAGTTGTAGCCGACTTACCGACTGAAACGACCACTTTATCTTATACGGTAGCAATACAGCCAGGGGTGCACTGTGAAACTATTCATCTTTTATTTAAAAAAGTTATATACATGAAAAATGCGTTTCACCTGCATAGTTCTCAATTCCGCTATTTTCCTGCGATAAAAAGTGATATTGTAAGTAAAAATATAGTAAGTAATATTATGTAGAATAGGCATGTCGACTCATTTTTAATTTAATGTGCCATCAAAAGGCTATTCAATAACTGAAACATAGATGAAAAATTACTTTGTTATCTTAAAAACTTCCCGTGATATCACGATTTTAAAATCACAAATTTGGACTCTCCTAAACACGTTTCATACAAATCACTACAGAAACGTGACGTCACTCTGTCGTATTTTCTATGCGTCGCGCGTAAAGTTTGTATGGTAGCTATATTGAATACTAGCAGCCCGCCCCGGCTTCGCACGGGTGTTATGGAAAATAAGTATAAAACAAAATTATTAGACTTACAAATTTTAACACACTCTTGGCAGAATTGCCATGCTTAGGACATAAGACTAAACAAACAATCCCAATCATCTGTTTATCATTTAAAACGCATGCTTTTTTTCCTATTTTACTTTATAAAAAAAATGCGGGAGCCAGAAGCTCAAGGGAGGTCCTGAGAGGAGCGAGCCAAGCGAGGTCGTCGCCGTAGCGAGAAGTTACACTCAAGGACATAGAGCTTCTGGCTCCAGGAGCTCACCCGGAGCCGTACCTCAGTGATAGACCATAATAGGACCAATTGTTATGTTTAGGTATTGTTATGCTTCTCTCAATATGTGCCTTTAAACATTATGCTAAGTTATGTTTATGCTATATACGGTAGCAAAAATTATGCGAAAACTGTTATGCGTTAGTTGTTATGGTATATTATCATTAGTCCTAAAAACTTTAGGCGTGTCTGGCGTCGTTGTTATTCCCCTTTACTTTTACGCATCAAATCAAAAATTAAATCAGTAAATATTTAATTGTTGTAATTTAGTGTTAAAATCTGCTAATGCCACCTACGACGTAGTTTATGGTTGTGCAATGTTTTATGTAGGTACTAAAGTCTATTAGTTCTAAATACGTACTAAATAGTTACGGCTGGTCTAGTCGGGAGAACGGCGGCGGCCGATCTGGAGCCCCGGTTTTAAATCCCACGTGCACCAGGCACCACTGTCTTTTCGGAGTAATATGCGTAATACCGCTAACTTAAAACGGCGAAGGAAAACATCGTGAAGAAATCGCCATGTACTTAGAATCTTTTGAGGTCATGTGTCATCCACCAACCCGCACTGGGCCAGCGTGGTGGATTATGGACTTGACTCTCTCCTTGCGAGAGAGGGCCCCGAGTCCCAGTAGTAGGAATATTTAGTGGGCTGCTTATTGAATCTATTGACACAGCTAGATTTCTGATCGTCTCATCATCGTAGTCCTTAATGCTCCGTTTTATTCTACTTTAGTAGGTAGAATAAAGGGGACCTTTGGGGATGACCTATATCGTATCCTATCCCCCAGCTCAAATTACACGCGCATCACTATTTTTTCGAAGGCATGTCCGTAATGCCTCCAATTTAAAACGGTAAAAGAAAACATCGTGAGGAAACCGAAATGGAATAAATTTAATGTAATACTGTGTAGAAAGTGCGAGAAAACTTGAACAATAACAGTTGGTAAAGGTAGAATAAACTTATACAAAAGTAGTTCTGAAAAGAACATTTTGATAGGAACATAAAAAGTGTTACGAAAAAAAATGTTTAATATTTAATATCATTTGCGTCCACTACCTGCGTAGCGAGGCGACCACGCGAATTAGTAGACGCGCGCGGCTACTCGTACTTACCTATTTCATAGCTGCGAACACCTCTCCCCGTGCCTCGGTGTCCCCTCTATCGCTGTTGAGCCGCGCGGCGCCGCATTTTGATAGGATTGATATTTTAATTTCGTTAAATATTTTGAATGGAATGTCCGACTTCAATAATTCAAAAAGTAATCAATAGGTATTAAAAGAGTCTTGAATAAGAAATAATTTATTTGGATAAGAATTAATACAAATGTGTTGATAACATGGTCTGAATTTGATAGGCATTTTACTTACTTTTAAAATGTAAAAAGTAGTTGTTGCGAGGTAATTACTGAAGTTAGACATATGGTCTCGCGAGGTTTTTTGTAGATTTTAATACGCTCTATAATATTGTAGAGCATTGTTTTGGTCTATCATTAGTACTTTCCGCAGCTGTTTTGGTCTATCATTAGTACTTTCCGCAGCGTATGCGATGAAAGCCATTTTATGACTGTTTTTTTTATACCTTGCGTTGGTTTTAGTAAAATTTACGTAGATATCTCATTTTTTTCGTGATAAACATAGCCTATGTTACTCAGTGATAATGTAGCTTTCTATTGGCAAAAGAATTTTTGAAATCGGTCCAGTAGTTTTTGAGTTTATTCGTGCCATACAAAAATACAAATCTTTCCTCTTTATAATATTAGTATAGATAGCGTTTAGGAAACTGGCTTCATAACAAAAATAACTTGAAATTGAATGGATTATTCAATGATAAATACATTTTCCAATAATTTCGTACTTTTAAAATGGACTTGCCCGTCCAGCTTTGAATGATCATAAAGTAAGTTAAACTAACAAATATCAATATTAAAATTGGTACATATTTTATTATATTTAAATACTATCACTGTATCAAAAATTTTATATAATTGCAGGACCTGTCGGCACGCCTATTATTATGGATGGTACAAGTACTAGTCGGATAAAAGACAATCACGTCATAAATAAAGTTTTTTTTTCAATTCTGTAGAAATCAAATTATTTATTTTCTCATTCTACAATGGGTGTGTGATAACAAAAATAAGACACGAATTATTGAAAACAACAATTATTTTTAATTTGATTACAGGTAACATTAAGCAGCAGTTAAGAGCAACTGACTGTATCTCTCACGCTCGGGCACACTCGGCTGTGCCGAGTTCATCCGATCGAGCCTTTCACATCACAGCGTGACGACGAAAGTCAAAAAAGGTTTCTTTTCAGAAATAGTAGACAAATATTACAAAATAACATTTCGCAAAAACAGTGTTTATACTCGTAGACAGTTAATTTCATCGTAAGACCGCTACCATTCGTCTGGCCTCGGGCCAAACGTAGTAAGTACCGTACTCGTGAAATTTTCAGCGGGGCTTGCACGCCTGAAACTTTTATCGTGACCTAGACAAGTTCTCAGGCTTATTTCGCCTTGCATTTGCAAGTATCACTGCGGAATTCGGTTTAGTGGAGGAAATGGAGATAAAACTTTGAAATAGTAAATATGACAGTTTGTGGTTAAAATATATAGTGACGCTTTGCAGAGGCCGCCGAGGGAAGTATCACATTTTTGTCAGTTATTCTACCAACAAGCAGTAGTGTGCCAATATTACTATTATCCGGTTTAAACGGTAACGTTTACACAAATATCACAGGAAAGATAGAAATAAATAAGATACATCGTACTATCCTACTTCCTACTAAAGTTGTAGCGGTAGGACTCTTGGCAGAGTCCGCCTGGGGAAGTACCACACCTTTGCCAGTTATTCTACCGCCAAGCAGTAATGTGTAAACATTACTGTGTTCCGGTTTGAAGGACAATGTTTCCAGAGAAATGACAGGGCTTAGAGATATAAGATCTTAGATCTCTGGGTGACGAGCGCAGTGCAGTGCTAGGTAAGGATTTGGACTCTTCATGTTCCAATAGCTGCGTGTCATTGTGCTGTTATGTGTCAGGCACGTTGCTTACCATCAGGCACATGTCCTGATCGTCTCGTCACTCTTAATATAAAAAAAAAAGTTACAGGTATAAATGCAAAAGTTTGGAAATTTGGATGTTTCGATGTTTGAATCTTTGGTGTTCGATCACGTCCGAACATCCAAACGGATCGGCTTGAAATTTGGAAACACATATTGTAGTTTAGAATAAATCTCATTCTCTTATCAGCAATCGCAGTGCTAATATCATACCCGAGTTACTCGTGTATTTATTTAAAATGTGTAATAACCACGTCAGTTTTCATATATAGGTTTTTTATCAGCTGAAAATAAAGGGAACGAGAACTGCGAAGGTAAAACCGCGGGGGTCTGATAGCTAAGTTACATCTTCTGGCGGTGATGCAGTACAGGGCTAGGTTGTGCTATGAAGTCTACATCTCAAATAGTTGAATGGCACTGTACTGTTGTACTGCACTACATGCTTGTCCCATTACTCTATTTAATATTTAAAAAATCATATGCCCCATGTTTACCTATTTTAATTATTATTTTGGGGTTTTTCATGTTAAGCATTACTGCATTAGGTAATTAAGGTAATTTCGAAATCCATACCGCCGCCATTCAAAAGCCATACCGATTTCGATAAAACTTATATGGGACCACGTCTAAACTATTTATTTGAACGTTTGAAATAATTAGCATTAGCATATAAGATAACGACGTATACTGATGAGACTCAAATTAAAGTTAACTAAAGAACATTGTGGATAATTATGTCAAAGTCATAATATTAATCAATCTATCTATGTCATCAAACCCAATGACAATACAAACGAAAAAAAAGTTAAATCATATGCAAGTTCACAGTAAAATTATACAGGATTAGATTCGATAAATCACTATTATACCAAATAAATAAAAAAACAATGTCAAATATTATACTCTACTAAACAAAAACTAAGCATTAAACCTCCTCCTTTTTAAAGTCGGTTTAAAATACATACAGCCGACCACACAAGCTCCTGTTTTATAAAAACTAGGTTAAAAGATGGCCATTTTTTAAAAAACAAGCCCCTTTTTTAAAAAATCGGTTGCAGACCACAAGTGGGTAATACTTTCTACCGAACTTTAGATACAAGATAGATTTTGTATTGCTAATAATGGCAATGTATTGTAATTTTTTTGAGTTTCATTACATGTAAGTAACGTTAATTCAAAAACATTTTTTTTACTTAGGTATACAAGGTTTACACTTGACCACCATCTCGCCTGATGTTAAGCGATGATGCGGTCTCTACGATGGAGAGTGTTTTCCTTGAAGCAACCGATTCACTCTCGATTTGAATACACCGAGATTGTAACCATCGCATCGGGAAAACAAGAACAAAATTAAAAAATGTTGATTAACCCCCGACTACCTCGAATTTGTTATCTGTACATCATTATACTAGTCAAGCCCTTTCATTTGATTAAGGGAGTTGTGAAAAAAGAAATATGTTAAGGATTTTTTTTTTTGATTTCCTTACATCCTTGATTCATGCTTCGCTTCTATTAGTAGTAGCGTTATGTTATTATAGTTTATAGCCTTCCTCGATAAATTGACTATCCAATAGAAAAATAATCTTTCAATTCGGACTTCAATTCAAAAGTTCTTCCCGGATATCCTGGCGTTCAATCAAACAAACTCTTCAGCTTTACAATTTTTTTTTTTTTTATTAATATTAGTATAGATTATGAAGCGTTGCGAGGTCAACTGGTTATATATTACAAGAACAAAATTGAAAATTTTTACTAACCCCCGACTACCTAAGATTTGTTATCTGTACAACATTCTACTAGTCAAGCCCTTTCATTTGATACCCATATTATGGGAGTTGTGAAAAATGAAATGTAATTCGCCATTTTGTGGTAGCGGCCATCTTGGATTTGAAATTAGTCATAGTGTTAAGTATTTTACTAGTCAAGCCCTTTCATTTTATACCCATATTGAGGTAGGTTGTGAAGAAATATTTTGTCCGCCATTTTGTGGAGTCGCCTATCTATCTATAAGGGTCCCGTATTTTGCCAATTGGCTACGGAACCCTAAAAACGCTATTTAAAAACGGTAAATAAACCAAGACACTAAACTTGACATCCGAAGCGGAGTAGTATAAAAAAGGCGGAATCCTCAGTGCAGGGTGTTTGAATGCGCACTTCACAGCGTCGAACCTGCGACCCGCTGGCACCGAGCCAGCCGAGGCGACTGTCGTGGATTCGGGAACGACTGACTGGGTTCATCGGTTCTGTATCTGAGATTGAGATACAATATATTGAGATTTAAGACACGAACGAAGAGATAATGTTTTATATTGTACGGGGCTTACATAATTACGATATTATTCATTGTTTAGAATGTGTTCAAATCGCGAAAGTTTAAAAACAATATGAGCGAAGAGGGTTGACTCTACTTTTGTGATAAGAACGCCTGGGCTGTGGAATACGTTGCCACAGTGTTTTTCACCCCAGACAAAAAAAAAGAGGTGTTACAAGTTTGACGTCGATGTCTGTCTGTGGCACCGTAGAGCTCAAACGGATGGGCCGATTTCAAAGCGTTTTTTTTTTATTTGAAGGTTAATAATATCTGTGCGGATGTTTTAGCTATGTTTGGTTAATATTAATTCAAGATGGCCGCCTCCACAAAATGGCGGACCAAATATTTCTTCACAACCTACCTCAATATGGGTATCAAATGAAAGGGCTTGACTAGTGGAATACTGTAAACTATAAAAAAATCAAATCCAAGATGGCCTCCGCCACAAAATGGCGAATTATATAATTTTTTTCACTACTACCTCATGCGTATCAAACGAAAGGACTTGACTAGTAGAATACTATGCACTATAACAAATTTCAAATCCAAGATGGCCGCTACCACAAAATGGCGAAATACATTTCTTTTTTATTTTCAAAACTCACTTAATATGGGTATCAAATGAAAATGCTTTACTAGTAGAATATTGTACAGATTACAAATCTAAGGTAGTCGGGGGTTAATCATATTTTTAAATTTTGTTCTTTTTTTCCATCCCACGGTTGTCTAAAAGAGATGGCTTTTAGCGATTAGGTCGCCAACCAACCGCCGTGGTTGTAGCGCTACCGAAACGTCGAGGTATTTAAACAATTAATTAAATCGTGATTATGTCCTGTACATTATAAACATTATGTGTTCAAATCGCGAAAGCTTAAAAACAATATAAGACCAATAGTAACTTTATGCTATATCAGTATGCGAAAATCTACTGTACTGAGTAAATCAGCGCTAAATGTACATATAAATCGTAGCGTCACAGTAGCCCCGTTGGCGCGCCGCCAGACCAGGTGATCAGGTTGAACTGGCATCGATTCTACGTCACCGGTCACTTATTACGTCATTAGGGCTTAGAAAATTCGGGGTTCTTGAAAAACTTAACTGCCGAAAAAAGTTTTGAGTAAAAAGTAATACAAGTTTGTGTTGTCTGTTACGTTTATAGCAACCTAAAATATTATAACTGTGAAAGTATGTATGTATGTTTCTTACTCTTTCAAAAAAAGCTACTACCCTTTAGTAGCTTTTTTTGAAGCTTTTCCGGATGAATAAAATCAATCTGCAATTTGATATATTGGATAGATAATAGTCTTGAATAATACACAGGCTTCTTTTTATACTAAGAAAATATGACATCGGGAACGCGACTAAACCGCAGGATGCAACTAGTAGTCTTATTATTCTATGAACAGCGGGAATAATAACCCACTATTCCTATTTATGAATGTGAAAATTTAGATGTTTGTTGTTTAATCATGTCTAAACGCCTGAACGAACCGGGTTGAAACTAGGAACACGGATAGCCTGAATAGAACACACAGGCTTTCCATCGCGTAAATATTACGAGGACTGGAATTACCCGGGAACCTGGGTTAAAAGCTGGTATTATAAATGCGGAAGTTTGGGTGTTCAGATGTTTATTGCTCATACAACCGATTAAAAGTTAAAAATGAAAAAAGAAGAAGAAGACTTTATCAGCTGACTATTATTATCATTGTATAAATTCAGACCAATGGAAACTGCGTTGCCAGACATATTGCATGCCTCTAGAAGAAGAGGCGAGTTTGTATGGGTCAATTATTTAAATGTTTTGTATCATCTTATCTTACCTGCAAACAGCAATAAAGATTTTTGTATTTGTATTTGTATACACTTCGTATGAACTAAAGGGATCAAGCTGAGATTTGGAACTAAAATATAGAGGTACAATAGTCTAGAACAAGTAGTTTGGCAAGTAGTTTTAGGCGAGGGTCCGGATACATTTTTTTAGGATTTTAACGAGGTAAAAAAAATAAAAACTGAGAATAATTAAATACTATTTTTTTATTATTTTGGTTTCAAATAAAATTCTCTTCGTTCCAAGGTTCAAACTCTCGCGGTCCGCTTGTCGCTTACTGCTGGTCTAAATTTTTTTTTTTTTTGGGTAGAGCCTTTATTATCTAAACTAAAATACAATGAGAACTACACTACACTACAAACCTACCTAACTAATTACTTACACTAAGCACACCTGAATTATCCATAGGCCACTGTAGGTCTACAGATAATCAAGATGTTCAAGCCCACTACCAATCGGTAGCGTACCCAGCATATATTTGTATATACGTGAATCGAGAATATCATCCAGAATGGCAACCCTCTATCTTCACCTGCACTCAGTTGGACAGCTTTCAAATATATATAGTGGTAAAAAAAAATATAGTGCTTTCAAATAGGTATAGTGCTTAATCTTATTATTTTATACCATTCTATCATCCTACATAGGTCTCCTAGTGTATCATATGACCCATAAATTTTGTTCACGAACCTGCAGTCAATATTATCTACTATATGCCAAAATTAATTACCGTAGAATTGTATTAATTCGTACCAACTGATTATCAACGCTAATTGTTCGGATCGAGTTAGCACCTCAATGTCGCGTGGTTCATTATCGATCGTGGCGCTGCTTTGTATTTTGGTGTATTGTTACGCTGTAATAAAGACAAAGGCCTAATTATTATGCTGCATCTTGGACAGGAGCCTAATTTCCAATTAAATAACAATCGTAAAATAACAACAATTACTATACATCTACTATTTAAGGTGTGTAATTAGCATGACATAAACTGTTCCAATTTAAATTTTATTTAAAATGTTCTGTTACAAATTTGTTTAAATCTCGTTAGTGTAATTGGCGATGTGCCGTTCTGACTGATTATATAAATAAATAAATAAAAACCAGTTATGTATCTACAAATACAAATATTATAAATCTGATGAGTGTACGAGTATATGTTTGAACGCGCTAAACACAGGCACTGCACCGATTTCAAAAATTCATTCGATATCGTTGAATATTTACGTGATTTCTGGATGTTATAAGCTATGTTTCGTATGTGCCACGAGCGAAGATAGGGCGGACCGCTAGTCTATTAATAAAAGAAAATGTCTTTGGGTAATTAATGGTTATAATTTGTGTCTCTATGTCTAGAGTAAATTGGTTTCTTCTAGGTAAACGCGTTCCATTGTGAACCGCATCTTCGGTTGACATAAATAGAGCGAGATGACATGCAATCCTAAATATGCTCATTTATTGTCTCTTAGGTGGAATAAAGTTCACCAGATTAGCAAGTTGTAATTTTTTTCTTCGTTTGAATCAAACACTTTGGATCCATGTTTTAAAAATAATTATTAGTTTAGGTGGAAACTGTACAATGTAACGTACTGCAGTTTATTGTAAACTGTACAATTTTGTGTAAGTACCTAAATAAATAAATATAGGTATTGCCGATAAACAAACTATTATTGGTTAATGATCGGCGCGTTATCTACGCAGGCAGCGCTGGAGGAAGCGAGAACGATGGGAAACGGAGATTGAGACGACCCTTTGTTGAAAGGACACAGATAAATAACAATAGTACGTCCAGTCTGAGCTGTACCAAGCCCGTTTTTTTAAGTGGAGAAAATTTCTTTACAAATAGAAATCTAAATAGTACCTTATTACTCAGATTTTAGTGTCTTTAAATATAATTTCTGTCTAAATGGGATGGTCGGGTAATGTCGGAGTCGACAACACGGACAATGCCCTACCGACTAAATCCTTTATTTGGTTCCACCTTTGTCGCATATGGCGAGAACACGCGGATAAATTTCTTTGTTAGGTTAAGCGGAAGAAGTCATACATTTAACATACATAATTATGTAACCCCGTTGCCACGTTGAATGGCAACACTTTTTACAAAGGAGCCTCAAGTGGCAGTTACCCTCAAATGGTTTCTACTGCCTACGCAACTTTTAATATTTCCCCACCAAGTGCCAATCTAGCTAAACGGTACATGTGTAGACACTGGCGAAATAACAGTAACATTACCGAATGGAGGCCATTATAAAAGTTGAAGTTGGTACAAGTGTAATATGTAGACAGTTTTGGTGTAACACAACCTACTGCCGTTCTCCACTGTGACAAAATAAGCAAAATGTTAATACCGCTCCGATATAAATTCCGGGATTGGTGTTTATATTCCGGCGTTACAATAATTGAGTTTCTTCTCCGCTCCACCTCCAGGCGGAATTTAAAATTAACAATTCTTACCGTTTCGGATTCCGTAGGTATTAGGGAGGCTAGAGCCTGGGAGATACAGATAGAAGGATCCGCGTTATTAAAATCTTTCAGGTGACTTCTTTGCCAAATTTATTGTGATTGTAGAGGCATAATTATATCACTTGAAGACGATTACAGTACCCTAAATTTGTAGAAGCTGATTTTTCAAGGGAAAGCTCTGAAACGTTATCGGTATTATACAAGAAGTTAATACTTGGTCGCAAAAAATAATAATCCAGTATAGTAAAAAAGCTTTTGTGCTGAAAGAGAAGATGCACAGTTTTCAAGTTTAATATTTATTTATTTATTTTCTATATCAATTGCTAGCATGCGCTTACAGCAAGGTCAGAACGCACATGCAACTTAAAACACATTACAAAACACAATATAAATTTTACAAACATAATACAAAATATTACGAGTACCTTAATCACCACAAAAATCAATACATACAAATTAAATGTATCATAGAATATGTCTAATGTTGGATTGACAACATTAAGTAACCGTCCAAACGAATCAAAGCTATGAACTGTTTTAAACAACAACCCAGTGAGTGTACGGCAACTGATCTGCATGACCTAATACCATCGATCCCTTTTCCCGAGCTCAACAGAGCGGCATCGTCTCATGGTTAATGTTCCAATGACTCCAACGAAGAGTTTTGACTCCACCGTGGCGGCAAGGTAACATTTTCCTAAAATATAATTATTACAATTACATTGAAATTATCATAATTAAAAACAGTAACATGTACAACGTGATTGTATTGTCTCTGCTCGATTAAGAAAAAACCTTACGGTACTTTTTATTCCTTCCTTTTATCGCCATATTCCATTCTGTCTAGAAACATATAAATCTTAGCATTTAGAACCTAATGTCCAGTCTGGCTAAATGACGGTCCATTCTCTCACTCCTTTGTAAAAAGTCCTCTAGCTCTCGGCGAGTACAGAAATTACAATTAATGATCATACATTTCAGCTTTCCATTATCCTTTTGTCTGCATCGCACGTTTTTGGGAGACTAAGTTCAACCATAATTTAAGTTCAAAAAACTTGAAACCTTTTCTAGTTAGAGATGAAATATTACTCTAACATAAGTTTACATTTTATGGTTGAAAATCATGTACTATTTCAGCTACTAGTAACATGCACAAGAACACAAAATTAGTTGAGGCGCTACGAGCGAATGAGGGTGTGTTTTTTTTAAACTATAATAGGCTTACTTTACACATGACTGCCATCTTATCTCGCCTGATGTTAAACGATGATGCGGTCTACGATGGAGCATTCTTAGATTAGAAGAAACCGATTCTTTCTCGTTTTGAAGACGAAACCGTTTTTTTCGAGATTTTCTTCCGGCTACTAGCAGTCGGCTATAAACCGCAAGGTGGGTTTAGATCATGCAGATCAGTTGTGTACCTACTATCCGAAATGTATCCAATGCGCAGTGTGTATGGCAACACTACAATTACAAAGACCGTACCGTACCGCATAACGTTACCACCCTTAGAGTCTATAAGTGATGAAATAAATAATTAAACTTACTCTGATTACAACAATACTTTTAAAAGTAATGCGGCTATTTTTACTTAATTCACGGATGATTAACGCGTTATGGCCGGTTCAGCCCGACTTAAGTTTCAGTCGCACCCGGCAGCCTTTTCCAAAACCAAACGAGCAGTAGTCACGCACATGTATTTTCCATGTACGCGCGTGACCACTTTTTTTTGGCACGGATACGGCTGGAACTTAAGTCAAACTGGAACTGACCATATCACAGGTGCGTTTCTCGTGAATAAATATTTTTTTAACGTTAATTGTCATTCTAAAATATAGTTTAGTTATATTTCTATTTTGTTAACAGAAGTATACAAATAGAATACAAAGATAATCCACCCACTGCTAGAATTCGAAGATTTCTCTTATAAGAATAAAATCAATGCCACAATCTACCACGTTGAGCAATTGCAGATTACCTAAAGATAAATTCTCGAAAGACTCTTCTTTAAACATACCAGTTTTCTCAAGATGTTATTTCTTCTCATTAACTTCACCAGTTGTGATGACAAACTTGTACTGCACTTGATAAAATACTCAAAGATGAAGCCGGGATTTGAAGCCACAACACACGTATAAAATCAGTCGTTTCCACCATCAGGTCGCCATTTAAGCTAATATTTCATAACGGTACATTAATAAACATTATATACCGTAGAAGTTCCCACGAAAGCCAATACATCACCGCGATCCAGGCATCTATATCTCTAAAGGCATAAAATACCGTTCCGTTATCATAGGGCCCCAGGTGGGGTAGGGGCCCCTGCCGTAGACCCCTCTTCGCCCTTAATTTGCCCGCCACCTGATTTCCCAGTAATTAAAGATGGGATTTGAACCGGGAGGGGGCAGTGGGGATAAATTTGGTGGAATTAATACGCCTTCTTGGAGGCTTTAGCGAGTTGAAATTGATCCTCTGTTTTGGAAGTTCGGAATGACAAAGAACAGTTTAGTAAATAGAATTCAGTAATAGGTGGCCCGATTAATTATGTTATCGGACTATTTTTTTTTCATTCTAGTGAACCAATACAGTCACATGAAGTATTTAATAGTCTAGGCTGAAGAATGCGTTGCCTGAGTGGGGGTTTCCCAATAATTACAATATTGGAGTCTCCAAGTCGGGAGTCAATCCGGTTTTTTGTGGCACGGCACGCTTCACGCCCTAGGAGCCGACGGTGGCGTTAACGCAGGCGAAAGAAATAGCGATCAAGTGTAAACATGTCATAGTTTTAAAAAAAAAAAATGTTGTTTATGACATTAAATGATATGTTTTATTTCCAATAAACAAAAACTGATTTCAATTTGTTGAGTTTGATGAGTTTGAATGAGTTTGGGTTCCACTTTCTATTTGTTAAATTGTAATTGTCTAACTTGAAAACTGAATAAAAAAATTATCTTATTATCTTATCTTATTAATTTAAAATTACAACAACCTCAGAAACAAGAACAAAATTAAAAATGTTGATTAACCCCCGACTACCTCGGATTTTTTATTTGTACAACATTCTACTAGTCAAGCCCTTTCATTTGATACCCATATTAAGAGAGTTGTGAAAAAAGAAATGTATTTCGCTATTTTGTGGAAGCGGCCATCTTGGATTAAAAATTTGTCATAGTGTAATATATTCTACTAGTCAAGCCCTTTCGTTTGATACCCATATTGAGGTAGTAGTGAAAACAATAATATAATTCGCCATTTTGTGGTGGTGGCCATCTTGGATTAGATTTTTTTTATAATGTATGGTATTCTACTAATCAAGACCTTTCATTTGATACCTATATTGAAGTAGGTTGTAAAGAAATATTTTGTCCGCCATTTTGTGGAGGAGGCCATCTTGAATCGATATTAACCAAACATAGCTAAGAACATCCGCACGGATATTAACTTTCAAATAAAAAAAGCTTTGAAATCGACCCATCCGTTTGAGCTCTACGGTGCCACAGACAGACACTCACACAGACAGACAGACAGACAGACAGACAGACATACAAGACATCGACGTCAAACTTATAACACCCCTTTTTTTGGTCGGGGGTTAACAAATCACACTCTACAACTTACAAATCAAATCTTCTACTTCTTTTTGTCAAACTCTTTACTACTCACACTTTGCCTCTGGCAAATTTTAGATTCTTGTTGATATTTCCGACGACATCCATATCGATTAAATAGTATATAGCATCACCTCTAAAGTAAGTATTATCTACTAAACAAAAAAGAATGAATATCGATTCACAATTGGCTGAGTCATCGCGTAACAAAACCACAAAAATGAAAATATATACAATAGAAAACCTCATCTTTTTTCATCTGTTAAAAAAATGTATTGAAGTGATGTTCTGGAGTTAGGGAGGTTAATAACTAAAGAAAAGTATGTTATGAATAGAGGAGTGATAACGAGGTACGGTGAGACAGTTTTTGCACGGTTATGCTTTATGCGATTTTCCGGTCTGACTTCCGTACTTCCAGCGGTAAGTCTCCGAGAGTTACTGTAACTTGTCGTAATTATCATACTTTTACAGTTTCAGTCGTCTGCTTTAAAGTGGAAGATTTGTTTTATAAGTCGTATAGTGTAATTTGTTTCTAAGGTTGTTGTATTTTATCTATATGTTAATACGAAAAGAAAAAACCTTTGTGCCCCTTTTTTAAGAAAATTTCGCAGACTAATGAATGCAATTTCGCATATTTATATGTAGTTCATATAGAAAAAGTGTAGAATACAACTTTTTTTTTAATTGTGCATAAAATACAATACTTCGATTAAAAAAAAAACTAATTGCACACTAGTATATGCATTTTACATGCTAAATAAATACACGACGTTTGAGATAGTCAGTAAAGTCCGACTCAAGTTTCGATCGCGTCCGGCGATCTTTTACAAGGAAATAGCGCGCGCGTGTTCGCAGCTTCTTTGGCACTGACATTTGACATGTGTTTGACACATACGCATAACACTCTTTATTTATTGTTAAAGTTTCTGGCCAAATTGGGATTAGAATAATATTGCTTTATGACCGCATTTCGACCATTTGGCGACCTCTAGTACATATTATATGCATATGTTACCGGCAATCTGTACAATTCGGATTATACAGATACCTAGGACATGTGTAGTATACCTAAAACAAGTAGGTAATGTATGTAAAAGATGTAAGAGTCTATCACTGAGATTTGAATGCGGGTGGGCTCCCAGCCAGCCAGCCGGTCAGGTCATTGTTGCTCCTCCATACTCGGCCTGCACTCCACTACAGAGGTCACTTCGCGCATCGCTTCGCTCGCCACTTCGTTACGCTTGGCATCGCATGGCCCGCTCCACTCAGGACCTCTCTACAGAGGTCTCCGATTCGCTGCAAAGCTGGATGGGCAAGTCCATTTTAAAATGTATAAATGTATTATATTATTCGAAAATGTATTTACCATTGGATAACCCATTCAATTTCAAGTTACTTTTGTTATGAAACCAGTTTCCTAAACGCAATATTTAATATAGCTACCATACAAACTTTACGCGCGACGCATAGAGAATACGGCAGTGTGACGTCACGTTTCTGTAGTGATTTGTTGAGCGTTTTTGGGAGAGTCCAAAATAGTGATTTTAAAATCGTGATATCACGAGAAGTTTAAACAAAATAGTTCTTTAACCTATATTTCAGTTATTGAGTAGCCTTTTGATGGCATATTATATCAAAAATGTGTCGACATGCCTATTATACCAATTGCCGATAATACATACCTACATATAATAAATATATCATCATCAAGTTGTTTCCTATCACACGTCCGTGCCAGATAACTCAGAAACGTGACTGCTTTGTCATCTGCTAGAAGTTTCCAGACGCAAGTTACCTAGCACTGGCGTTGTTCTAGTGTTGCAAACCCGACTGTTTGTTTAGTGACACAACGGAGCCACAGGCAGACTATTTATTTTAATAATAAAATCGGTTCTTAATTTAGTAAATTTTGATATAATCAAATAACATTTCAGTATTAAAACATTTTCAGTTTTTAATTCCTTTGTACCTAAACACTTTTACGAAAATAAATAAATTATTGCTACAGATCTTCAGCATGTCTGGAGAAGAACCATAACAAGGACAAAACAGTTGACTAATAAAATACTAAGGAGGATGGCTTCCTGGCGATTTTAAAAAAGTTAGTTTTCGAGTCAAACAAGCGTTCTATAATTTTGACGATCTCATGAAAACTAAATTAAAATATTCAACTGACGATTTTTCTTTTGTATTCCTACTAATATTATAAATGCAAAAGTTCGGATGTCTGTATAGGTGTTTGTTGCTGAAACATGTCGGTACGTCTGAACAGATTGGATTGAAATTTGAAACACAGAGTATACCTAGCCTGGATAAGCACATTAGCTTTTGATCGCCGGCATGCTAAGGGTACGGGAATCACAGGTAAAAACGTGGGGCACAGCTAGTAAATAGATAATTTTGTTTGTTTGTTGAACTGTTGTCCTAGCCATGCGAGTGCAGTAAACCGATTGGACTTTACTAGTTGTCTACAAAGAGGGTAGAGGTCATAAACCAAGCTATGGATGACTTTGTACGCTGAACCGCGGTACACGTGTGAAGCGGGTCAGTTTTTTGGGAACACTCGAAAATTAAAAAACCTCTTTGCGTTAAAACCCCTTTAAACTATTAGAGGTTTACACTTGACTACCGTCTCGCCTGATGTTAAGGAACGATGCGGTCTACAATGGAGCGTGATTACCTAGAAGAAACCGAATCACTCTCGATTTGAAGACATCAAGACTGTAACCATATGGTAAAATCCACTCGAGCAACGCAGTCCACAGCCTAGACGTTCATCACAAGTGTAGATTCAAACTTCTGTGTCTTCGGAAAATATTTTATTTTAGCGTAGCTCGTTCCGGACTCGATGGAGTGACGATACACTTAAGTCAATTTAACATGGTATCTACACATAAAAATGTCGTATCACGTTGTTTGTCCGCGATGAACTTTTAAACTACTGAATCGATTTTAAACAAATTTTGCAAACTGTGTCCCTCTTTATCCAACTTGAGAGATATAATTATAGCTCAATATATGTAATATTTTTTGTCAGAAAGTTATGGCAGAAGAATTTTATTATTAGACTAGATGTCCGCCCCGGCTTCGCCCGTGGCACATTATATAGCATCAGGATCATGTACATATCGGTGTACTAAAATCGGTTCAGTCATTCCTGAGAATATCGCTTTCAAACAAAACACCTCTTCAGCTACCTGCTACGCCACCTGTCGGAAATTGGTCGTACCAACTCAGATTTAGAAACAAATTTGATTAGCAAAAGTGACGTATGTAATCTGTGGCAAAGGATTATATTCAATGACGCAATCTTGAAACATGCTGTCATGTGTCAGGTCAAAGCAGAAAACGTACGAAAACTCTCAAAAAGGAATATTTTTTCCCGATTTCGTTACATTCTTGATTCATGCTCCGCTTCTATTAATAGTAGCGTTATGTTCTTATAGTTTATAGCCTTCCTCAATAAATGGACTATGCAATAGAAAATAATCTTTCAATTCGGACCAGTACTTCCCGAGATCCTGGCGTTCAAACAAACAAACTGTTCAGCTTCATAATATTATAGTATAGATTATGAAGCGTTGCGAGGTCAACTGGTTATATGTATATAAAATGTTAACTTAAAGTTGAATGATCATTGCTCACGTACAACTTGCACCAGCTACCACTAACGGCGGTCCCACCTGCCACTAAGACAATTAAACCTAGACTTTGTTGCATCACCATAAAATCCACACTGACCGCAGCCAACTTTGGTTTTATCGCCTACATGTCATATCCTTCCGTGCCGTTAATCGCGCATGGTTTTATAATGAACCATTGATTTTCTAGGAATTTAATGGGGCGCATGTAGAACGGTATTTTCTCGTTCGTTCATTACCGTTTTTATAAGCTGTAGCGTAATTTAACTTTATTTATAATCTTATTGTAATTTGTTTTATACAGATTGACGAGACGAACAGGATATGTGCCGGATGGTAAGCAACATGCCTGCCGATAAGCAGCACGGTGACACGAAGCTATATGAAGAGTCCAAATAATTACCTAGCACTGCACTGCGCTAGTCACCTAGAGATATACATAACATGTTTTATATCTATACCCTGTAATTTCACTTAAAATATTGCCAGAACACAGTTATATTTGCGTATTATTGCTTGGCGGTAGAATTACTGGTACACTTGTAAGCTGTCCAACTGAGTGCAGTTGAAGAGGGGGGGTTCTAAACCTCGATCATTTCTCCTTGTCGCATGATTTTTGTGCGGCATTGCGAAATAATGGTATTGAAACTGTATGGAACCAAAGCAGAACATAATCAAATGACCAAACTTACTCTGTAAATCGTCGGAAAACATGATTTTTTTTCACAAACCAACAATAAGAATTTTAAAATTTATAATTTTTATAGTTTCAATACCTCTTCTAATCTATTATTCGGCAACGCCGTACAAAAATCATGCGACAACGAGAAATGATCGAGGTTTAGAACCCCCCCTCTTCAACAGCACTCAGTTGGACAGCTTACAAGTGACGGCATAGTGCTCAATCTTATTACTTTATACCCTTCTATCATCCTACATAGGTCTCCTGCTGTATCAAATGACCCATAAATTTTGTTCACGGGCCTGCAGTCTATAAATAAACATTTTTGGGCTAGTGAAACAGTTCCCGACCTCTGCAAGAGACGATCTCTTCTAAGCAACCAAAACAGTACGAGAAGCGAGAGGACACGGTCGCTTCGAAACTTTTCTCCAACTATTCCAATGCGCCACTTAATTCTAGATCTTTCGTTTGTTATTCTTCGTGAGTAAAGGGATTAACTAGAAATGCAATGGGGTGAATGGTCATGAATAAAATTACCTCCGCGGGGAACGCAAATCTCGAGCTCGGTTTTTAAAGTGACAACTTCATCATTATTCTACTGTTTGTGTTGGGGGCAACTAATCCAGGATTATTGGGGAGGGAATTGGGAAAGTAGAATTAATTACACTACTTTTTTACGGCTCGGGCGTATAGGAATGAACACACTGAAGGCGGTACCTCATTATAAAAATAATTTAACTCAAAGTCCTAAGCATCCATCACGAAAAGTTTCTCACGTTATACCAAGCACCAGATTCTCAGATTCACTCGTATATGGAGTACTGCTCGCACCTTTGGGATGGATCGGCTAAGTATCAGCTGGAGGCTCTGGAATCGATAGAGAGACGTGCCAAGAGGCACATAGGAAATGACATTCTCGTGCGAAAAAGACTACAAAGTCTCGAACATCGCCGGAAAATTGCTAGTTTATCGGTTTTTTACCGGATACACTTCGGAGACCGTATCATCGTTTAACATCAGGCGAGATGGCGGTCAAGTGGAAACCTATAAAAGTTAAAAAAAAAAATGCTCTGGTTAAGTGAGTCCAACTTATTATGTTTTATGAATGCACTAGCTGTGCCTCGCAGGTTCGCGCGTATATCACGAATAGTTATCATAACAACGGCCCTTTCACTCGCTTAGTTCCCATTCCTGTTAGTTTGTCGGGATAAAAAGTAGCCTGTGTGTAGGCTATGTTTTGTGTTCGAAATTTCAAGCCGTTCCATACCGAAGTTCTGACGTGATTGAGCAACAAACATCCAAACATTGACATCTTTAATATTAGTAAGATTTAGCAACGCCCGACGGTTTTACAAGCATAGTTCCCGATCCTGTATTTTTCGGCCATAAACGCCTATATGTTATTCCAGGCCATGTTCTAACTGTGTTCCAAATTTCAAACTGATCCGTAGAGACGTTCCCACGCGATTGAGCAAGAAACATCAAAACTTTCTCATTTAAAATATTAGTGTGATATATTTAGAAGGAAAAGATTTTGATGAATATAGGATATCGTTCTGTAATTAGTCTGAACAGACTCGCTGGCTAAACTTGGCTTGCACCTTGTTAACGTAAGTTATTACTGCAACTTCTTGACGAGAGCCGTTTCTTGAGGAGTTTGTAAGTCGAAGGTTTGGTCCTAAAGCCAGTATGGAGTGAGTGTATTTTACTTGTAATCTAGGCGGCCATTAACCGCTTTAACGGATCATCAATCAATCAGACACAGGCAATCCACCTTTAGCGCCCACTGCTGGGACTTCTGGGCCAAAGATACATGTCAATAAAAACCGACATTCACAAAAGTTGTTATTTATGCACACAACTAAAATACCATGAGAACTACACTACACTGCATACCTAACTACTTACACTTAGCACACCTGAATTATCCATAGACCACTGAAGATCTACAGATTATCGAGATGTTCAAGCCCACTACCAATCGGAAGCGTACCCAGCATGCTGCTGGCATTACCACGCTGAATGTCATTTATGTGTTATTTGGCCCAACTTGTGAGACAGGTTAGTTTCTATTAGGTGAACAGTGGTCGTATATGGGCTTATATGACAATATTTAAGCGAAGCCGAAACGATCCGCTTGTCTTTTTTTTTACAAATGACTATGGTTTATGTTTATGGCTTGGATTCTCTTAAGGCCAGGTAATTCTGTCAAAGTAGGCATTTAACGCTGTCTTGTTCTCGCGACCGTCACCGACCGCGGAATCGGTGCCACAGTGCAGAAATAACATTAAAATATTGGACTATGTAATTTAAACTCATTTTTTGTTCAAGATTTGTTTATGTTTGTTTGTTTATGATAAGAGTTTTGTTGCTATAAAAACGAAGAAATATTAAATTTATCTATACTCGTAGGTATACAAAACTCAACCTTTTCTTTTTTGGTCACACTATAAGTTGAGAACGGCTTTTCCAATTTCATGCATCTTTTTAAAATGTTTCCTAATAATTCACAAGTTCCTCACAATTTTTTTCTCTGAGGTAAAGATCACTTACTGAGCATAAAATTACAAAGTGCTCACAGATCCAGGTAGAGCTTCAGACGCGAATTGAAAAAAACTGTTTTAGCCGATATTTTGAAACTATATATTTTGACAATTGTATAAAATTGTAGAAAATAAAATTTTGCATCTTTGTTGCTAGTAAACTTTTTTGTAAAACTTACCGTTTACGATTTATAACCTATTTAATGATACGGTTGCGATGATGCCGATAATAGTGGATGAAAATGATGTGGTCTACGATGGAACTTGCTTCTCTAATAGAAACAAACACAGTGTACCTCGTAACCCCAAGGTTCGAACCTTCGACAAAAACCCACTCTGGCAATGCGTTTCACAGCTTAGTTGTTCTTATTACAAAAGTGGAGACCAAACTCGGATGGACTACGTTCGGGAAACTTCGGCACATCTTTGAGTCCAAAAATACCCCAATGCCTAAAGACGAAAGTCTTTAACCAGTGCGTGTTGCCAGTGATGACTTATGGAACTGAGACGTGGTCCTTCACTGTTGGTCTCATAACGAAGCTCAAAGTCACACAGCGAGCTATGGAGAGAGCTATGCTCGGAGTCTCTTTGCGCGACAGAATCCGTAATGAGGATATTCGCAAAAGAACGAAAGTGGCCGACATAGCTCAAAGAGTAAGCAAGCTGAAGTGGCAATGGGCAGGCCACATCGCTCGCAGAACTGACAACCGATGGGGAAAAAAAGGTTCTTGAGTGGCGACCACGAACCGGGAGACGCAGTGTTGGACGGCCTCCCACTAGATGGACAGATGACCTCACAAAGGTCGCTGGAAACCGCTGGTTGCAGGTTGCGCAGGACCGTTCGTTATGGAAATCTAGGGGGGAGGCCTATGTTCAGCAGTGGACGTCTTGTGGCTGATGATGATGATGATGATGAGACCAAACTCTTCGTTCAACTCTTCAATCATGATGATGAACGGTGCTGTTTATTCGAGCAACGAGCAACATGATAGAATAACTTTAATTTAAAAACCCCGACTACAAAAAAAAACTACACGTAAAAAAATATTACCTATTATCTAAGGACACTTTGGCGAATGAGACTAGTCTTAGAATATCTTAGTTACCAAAATCCATCCAGCCGTTTGGAAGATATGTGGAAATAAAAGTTTTACAAACATAAAGATACGAGCGAAAAACATAACCCTTCTTCCATTCCGGTAAAAAGAGACATGTTTATGTTACTGGGAACAGAATTCACATTATCATTAAATTGGACATAATAAATCGTAATCGGTAAGTTCGAAAAAAAGTTTACTGGCAACAAAAGATGGGAAATTTTATTTTCTACAATAATAAAATAGGCTTTATAACTTTTTCGGAATATCGGCCAAAAACGTTTTTTTCGAGCTGGCGCTTGAAGCTTCATCTGGATTTGTTATTATTTTGTAATTTTATGCTCAGGAAATGATTATAAAAAATAGGAATCGGAAATTTAGTACAGAGTTAAATTCTACGAATAATTTTACTGCCTAAAAGGCTTCTTAACAAATTTGGTCGAGTGTCTAAATTTCATTTTAAATGAGTTTTAAATGAACGAAGTTGGGGTTTTGGGATTCGTAGACAAATTTTAAATATACGTTATGTCTGTCCATCTGTATGTGACAGCCATTTTCTCCGAAAACTATAAGAAGTATACTATTAAAACTTGTTAAGTACATGTATTCTATGAACAATATTAACATTTTTATACAACAAAAGAAAAAAACAATAAATTTTGGTGGTGTCACAAACTTGGAAGCGAAATAAATAAAAAATTCTATCAAAATCATACGTGTATCTATGGATAGATGTTCAAAAATTGTATTGAAGTTCCTAACATTTTTTCTAAACTGAATAGTTTGCGCAAGAGTCTCTTCCAAGTGGTAAAATAGTAAGTACCTTACTACCAAAGAATTTACCTAAATGGCTATTAGGGGATTTACGCAGGGGATTTCTCCCCTCTCATTATTTCCTTATCCCGATTTCTGATTTGACGTACGAATATTTTACCGATACTTATCTATTTTCCATTGCATCCGCATTGAATTTTTACTGATGTGTTAGCGACGTTAGTTTTTGAGACTCCCTATTGGTCTACAACATAAAGTAAACAGCGTACTAATTAGTATCAGCGTCTATTTGCAATTCCAATGAAAACGGTATCAAAAATCAAGATCATAGCGTGCTTCACTAGTAATACCTACTGATATTGTTATACTGTGGCACTATGATCGTAATATTTAAAATTTATTGGTTGTCAAAATTGCAAATTCAAGCACAGGCCCGTCGTCCGTGAGCGCCGAAACGCGACTGATCAGGCCTGCCGAACGGCGCGCTATATATATGGTAGATATTAAAACATAGTGAATAACTGATACTTTTTATCAAGTCAAACTCTGCGAATGCATCTATAACTTTTTAATGGCTTTCTTTGAGTATAAAAATTTAGTAAAAAAAATCATTAGTTTAGTCATAAACTTGAAAAACCTTTTTGAAAAGGGGTAACTTTGGGATTTTTTTCTATCAAGTAAAATTCATTAAATCGTGTTATTGACTGCGAATTGCACTAGATTAGATCCTTAACTAATACATATATTTTTTTCAGAGTTTAATACACTATTTTAAAGGTCTTAAAGTTGTTTTAAAAATTCAAAATTACGGCCCACACGCCCTTAATATAATTTTACTTTCACACTAAAAAATATATGTATATACGTAGAGTAATTTCAGCAATTACATCAGTTATAACGATGCCTTTAACACCAGATACAGACAAGATTAGATGAATTAGACTAAATACACATATTTACTTTCAAAATGTCATGAAAGCCGAATCAGAAAATCTGACTCTAAGCTCAATTTTCTTCTTTTGAGTTTGATGTCGCAAACATCGAAATTTTAATATTGATTTGAAATTTAAAAACATAGGATTCAGCTCAAGAGTTCAAGGAATGCGGCGGTAAATTTACTACAATGTATATTTAAATAATATAGTAATATTTATATTAAGGGCGACTAATTTCACAAGTACACCTTAACCCTCAAGTCGCCCTTACTATGTATCTTCAATATTTCGCATGATAAAAGTTTGAGCTGCGCCCAAGTATTCTGTTTCGCAACTTTGTATTGCAGACAATAGGGGTGGCGTGACGTGCGCGTTACTTGTTGCATATTTTGACGGGGGGTGGTAGGGGGTTCACTTTGGAATATTATTTTGTTAGGAAATACAATTTTGAACTATGCAAGTTTAAGCAACTGTTAGAGCATGAAATATTGTTCTTAGAATAGAGAATGTCGGGACGGGATATTTTAAACTTAGAAGTCATAACTGTGACAAAGCAAAACTGTATAAAGCATTGTAGCTATTTTCTGTTTTAAGGTTCTTTACGAAAGAGTGAATATGTGACAAGTTATTTTATTTCTAGCAGCATCTCGCGATCTTACCAGCCCGGAATCCGTATCCGTTGTTTTCCCGAGATAAAAAAATAAGCTATGATTAACCTCTTTGTCTGAATATTTTCGCAGTAATATTACTGACAACGGTGTGGTATTTCGTAAGGTTTAATCTGTATAAGTTTCGTTGAAGAAATACTATACCATTTAATGATTTAAACAAAACATATCTTTTTTACGTTATATCCATATCAAGTAGTAATGCGTTTTTTTAAATGATCGTGATTGAATGACCTTTACACGGAAGTGGGACAACTGAAATTTTTTAAATAACATTGGTTATAAGTTATTTTTAACACTTATAACCTGAATGAAAATTACAAACATTTTACAAAATCATTTCCTGGACGTTGAGTGAAGGCAATAACAATCTTGTGCTATATGAGCCGATATCGCCCCATCTTACGAACCATTTCTTGATATTCGTACCGTTGTCGTGTCGTGTCGTATTCACTAAAAGTCCCGTAGTGATTCACTCCACTATTACGGGGCTCGCGAGTGAATCGGTACATCGCATAAATACCGACTGACTAAACTGTCACGTCTCACTGGGGTAACATGAGGGTTAAAGTATTTTAGGTCGACCATGTCTGGTTCAAGGTTAAACAGAAAAATTAATAAAACTATTATGAAAAATGTAATTAGGGGGTTTCAGGGTGTAAATAACCCTGTCAAAGATAAATAATCCAATAATGATAAATATTGATGGAAATGTCACACACAACGCCATCTGACCCCAAACTAAGCAAAGCTTGTACTATGGGAGCCATGATATAATACTTACATATATAGTTGTAAATATATACTTATTATAAATAGAAAACTCCTCACAGTACAAATATCTGTATTCATCACACAATTATTTGCACTGGGTGGGAATGGAACCCACTAATAATAATAATTGTAAATTATTACTGTCCGTATTTATGTACGTACGGCGAGAGTGCACGGTAAAGGAGGCTCACAGCCCGTGGCGACAAGGACAGTGGAAAACACACAGCGCAGTTGACGAGCCAGATTTATGGCACGATAATTACTGCCGAGTAACAGTATCCCATCTCATATTGAAAACATTGCACAGTTCTAGTTAGTTTAACTGGTAGGTTTTTGCACTTAGCCTCTTAAATGTGCTATAATGCAGGCTATTCGATAAAGCCAGCAGCCTATTCAGATTGCTATAGGCCTCCGGGAGAGATGCAGGAGGTTGGAGGAATTATGCTTGTTACCACTGTTAACGTAACATAATCCACAGACAATATTCTTGTCATTGTTTCTAGTAGTTTTTTTTTTATTTAGATTGACAAGACGAGCAGGACATGTGCCTGATGATAAGCAACATGCTTGCCACATAACAGCACAGTGATACGCAGCTGTTGGAACATGAAGAGTCCAAATCATTACGTAGCACTGCACTGCGCTCGTCATCCAGAGATCTGAGATGTTACATCATTAAGCCCTGTAATAAGGAAACATTGATTTGATTGATTGATCTCAGGAAACATTTCCCCTTCAGATCGTAACACAGTAATGTTTGCACATTACTGCTTGGCGGTAGAATAACTGGCAAAAGTGTGGTACTTCCCCAGGCGGACTCTGTTGTGTGTGCTCTGCGGTGTGTTTTAATTAATGCACAAATAAACTTAATTTATTATACTTACATCTTACTTTTATTGCCGACAACCACATTCCGTAAGCACATACTGTGACACTGCTTCCTCTTCCATGCATCCCCTTTACAGAACTCATGACAATGGATGTCTGTGACACCTCTGGTAAAGAGGCACTTAATTAGAGGACAGTGACCAGGTATGGTATCCATAACTTTGCAAATAAATAATAATAATCCATAAATTTGCACTTACTCTCGATTTTCAACCAACAACCCGTTCCCATAACAAAAAAGTAGCCTATATTGTATTCCAGACCATGATCCAACTAGACATGATTCTAAATGTCTAACCGATCAGTTTAGCCGTTCCGACGTGTTTGAGCAACAATCATCCAAACTTCTACATATAGAACATTACGTATAGCTAGCTGAAAAAAATGCTTTACTGACATTACCGCAATAACGTAGTCACTTCGAAATTTATTGATGGTATAATTAAGGGTTTATAGGGTTTTGACAGGCCGACCCGGGCAGGTAATCAGGTCAAATGAGATTGCGCAAGTTAAACGTAACGACGAGGTAGTGTGGGGAAATGGCGTTTAGTTTTATTTTAACGCGGACACGGTTTTATTAGGCTTTATAGCCGGGTTATGACAGTTAATGTGGACTACATGTGAGTTAAATATGTAGGTGTATAATTATAACGATGAATAAACTTTATTGTCTCGTCACGACACTATAGAGAACTAAATAATATCGTTATTTTAATTTGGTTATCAGAAGGCATTTGACTCGGTAGTAAACCGGTATGTCCTCGAATCTCAACGGCGATGTCAAATTGACAGGAGATATATCGAGGTGATGAGATTTATGTAGGACGTCACAACTATGGCCGCATAATTTTACAACTCGAAGACGAATGATACTCTTCTTTCCGGGTTAAATACGTTACATATACCTACCACCAGCCCAATAGTTATGTGAAACTCACCATCACAAAAGTGACGACCTCTCCGAAAGTTGTGGGGGGTTCCATGAATGCGTGATTTTGGTTTGAGTTACGAGAAGTATTCAATATTCCACCGTAGCTCCGACTGCGTTGGTCGTATCCGGACTTTTTCTCGAAGAATCCATCAGCGTTGAGGAATGAGACAAGGTGACGTAATCCTTCCGAAATTATTCTCAAACGCATTGGAGTATTAGCTTAGTACGCTAAATTGAACAGTAATTTATATTCAGTTAACACGGTCACTTTATTTTTGGGTTTTAAAACTCATCGCTTGTTAGAAGAAGTTCTCATAAAGTACGCTCACAATGCCGAAGTTGGTGCAATTTTAGACGCAGCCCATGACGACTGCTCAGAAACTTACCGCTTGTATAAAGAAGTCTTCATAAAGAACGCTCACAATGCCGAAGTTGGTGCAATTTAAGACGCAGCCCATGACGACTGCTCACAAACTTACCGCTTGTATGAAGAAGTCCTCGTGCAGCACGCTGACGATGCCGAAGTTGGTGAACTTGAAGACGCGGTCCATGATCCACATGAGGTTGGGCAGCAGGCCGGCGCGCGGGTTCCACGCCGCCATCAGCATGGGCACGTCGGCCGTGCTCTGGTGGTTGGCCAGCACCAGGGTCCGCCGCTGCGCGCAGGCCACGGGCTCATCACCACTCTCCACGACTGTTGACAAAATACACACTTACACTGTGTCACAAATTTTAGTATTTTTATTGCAAACATAACATTGTCTACTATTTCACTATTTCTGTTTACTACGTCATATGTTATAAATATTATATGTATGTTTATGTATATTACTACGTCACTATTTTCTTCCTTTTTTTCTCTTAATAACAATGTCAGCCCCGTGCAAACACGATAACATACTACACATAGAGGTAGCACAACTAACAGTTTAAGCTTTAAAAAGTGGACCACATAGGATACCTTGGATTTCGATCCGATATCAAGAAAACCTATGGCTAAACGTACGGCCTATATTTGTACACATTCTGTTATTAACTTTTTGTGTGAATACCTACATAAGTGCACACACTTTTTTGTATTTATTTTTTACCCGAGTGAGTTTACGATGATAGCCGTGTTTGAATACAATTTTGTTATTATTTGGGAGATTGCGTTGCAAAAGATGTACGACTATTTAAGTCGGCTGACTGGTTGTTGTTTATATAAAACAATTCATTGTATTACAGAATATACACGAAAGATTTCGCACCGAAAGAGCACATAAACAGAAAGATCACCGAAACAACTTCAAATCTAACATAAAAAAGATTCCGACGTACAATGTACTTGATAGCAATAAAAGGATCGTTCATATCGGAAGCAATAAAAACAAAGAAACCCATTCAGACAGGCCACGGCCCGCGTAAACCATCTTATCCCCCTGAAGACACACGATCGATAAATATTCCACTACATAGTTCAAAACAAACAGGATCGGGGACCGCACACTAAAAGTAAGAACGCACCGGGCTATGTATTATTCCACAACTAGTCTAACTACGTACACTCCGCGAGGCATAAGCTGAGCTTTGCATTTGTGTGATTGTACATGGATAGTGTAGGTGTGACAACCGGCCTTAGGCGCGGCGCCATTCTGTCTCGCCGCTCTCCTGCCTGATTGGTGATCACTCACACTAATGCAAAGCTCAGCCTATACCTCGCGGACAAAATTTCAAGCTCCTGCCTGATTGGTGATCACTCACATTAATGCAAAGCTCAGCTTATACCTCGCGGAGTGTACCGCCATATTTTTTGAAGATAAAATGTTTGGAGCATTTTTTGGAAAGGGAAAATCTTATGTTTGATAGATTACACTTCATTAAAATTTTGTCAATATTGGTGAAGCGGTTCTTGAAATATCAACAAAAATCTAAAATTTGCTTATCTCGATGATATATTATTTACACTACCTCGCTGTCTCCTCATTGCGCCAGTGTGTTTAGTTGAGTTCAAAAAAAGTTAGGTCAGATTTTAATTTTAATCGAAGTTTGTTTTTTCAGTTTTCATAGAATAAATTATTTATGTCTTACTTTCGACGGTACAATATTTTTTTTTATAAGTTTGTTTGCGGTTAGTGTCCAACAGCGCGATGCTGTCTGACCCTAATAGTTTTAGCGGACACGGACCGGATAATGTCTGGTCGTGTATGCTCAGCTTTATTTGAAATATCTCCAGCAAGGCGTTTATGGAGCTGAATTGAAAATAGATCCGATAAAAATATTTGTACTTTGTTTGTTTGGTTCGCAGTTTTATTTAGAAGTGCTTTTCATATCTGTGCACCATATTATGATAACATTTTACAAAATAGTGCCTTTACAATAGCCTTATATAAGACTAACAGCGCCTCACGGTTTTACCCGTGTAGTTCCCGTTCCCGTAATCTTACAGCGTTGAAAAGTACCCTTAAACCCTATGAGCTAGTAACTTAAACCCTATGAGCTAGTAACTTAAACCCTATGAGCTAGTAACTTAAACCCTATGAGCTAGTAACTTAAACCCTATGGGCTAGTATCTTAAACCCTATGAGCTAGTAACTTAAACCCTATGAGCTAGTAACTTAAGCCCTATGAGCTAGTAACTTAAGCCCTATGAGCTAGTAACTTAAACCCTATGAGCTAGTAACTTAAATCCTATGAGCTAGTAGCTTAAACCCTATGAGCTAGTAACTTAAACCCTATGAGCTAGTAACTTAAACCCTATGAGCTAGTAACTTAAACCCTATGAGTTAGGAACTTAAACCCTATGAGCTAGTAACTTAAACCCTATAAGCTAGTTAGTAACTTAAACCCTATGAGCTAGTAACTTAAACCCTATGAGCTAGTAACTTAAATCCTATGAGCTAGTAACTTAAACCCTATGAGCTAGTAACTTAAACCCTATGAGTTAGGAACTTAAACCCTATGAGTTAGTAACTTAAACCCTATGAGCTAGTAACTTAAACCCTATGAGCTAGTAACTTAAATCCTATGAGCTAGTAACTTAAACCCTATGAGTTAGTAACTTATACCCTATGAGCTAGTAACTTAAATCCTATGAGCTAGTAACTTAAACCCTATGAGTTAGTAACTTATACCTATGAGCTAGTAACTTAAACCCTATGAGCTAGTAACTTAAACCCTATGAGCTAGTAACTTATACCCTATGAGCTAGTAACTTATACCCTATGAGCTAGTAACTTAAACCCTATGAGCTAGTAACTTAAACCCTATGAGCTAGTAACTTAAACCCTATGAGCTAGTAATTTAAAATTTCGCAATCGTATAGTTAAGGCGCTCCTATAATGAAGGCAGCTTATGATTTATGAAAAATGAAACTCCAATCCCCAAGGGGGTATAATGCGGGATAAAATATTGTATAAAACTTTTTATTCGTTGTATACACAAATAATGAAAATTTCATAAACTTAAACGCTTAGGCCTTACGCCAACGACTTATACACGAGAGCGAACCCGCGGGCAAAAGCTAGTTGTTCCTAAAACACTTATTGTACAATACTGTGGGATTTCAAAGTGCTTCCTCATCCCTCCCGACGGAGCCACACTGCAAACATAGTGGAAAGGAAATATTTATCAGTATTTTCATAGATTTGGCCGTGTTTGCGGAACGTGACACGGAACCGGACGAAAACCGATGAGAGATGGATCCCAGGACGTAAGGTACGGGCGCAGTGGATAGAGATAACTAAGCTAGCGATAGCTACAAAATATCAAACTCTAAGACGTTTAAAGTGGAATAAGTTGCCGGCCTCGTTGTTCCCCGAGAGATACAATCTAGAAGTTTTCAAGCTCAGAGTGAATATGTACTTTCTACGTCAGCGTGTGATCACACCTTCGCTTACTATCCTATGCTTGGAAGAGATCGCTTTAAAGGATAAGACCGCCAATTGAAATGTCATTTTTTTTATTTAGTTAAGTTAATTGTTTTTCTTTTGTATTATGGCTTTTAATAAATGAGTTTTCTTATCTTATCTTAGTATCAAAAGAGTTGGTCATAGGAACTGCTGATAGAAATGAAAACTTATAACTCAGAATGTGCTATCACATTCTTATCACTTTGGAAACGCGAGTGAAACCGGAAGACGTTTATGGTGAGCATGGTTCCTACTTATGTTTTATTTTTATTTGTTTAATTCTATACTAATAATATAAATGTGACAGTTTGGATGTTAGTTGCTCAATCGCCATGGAATACATGAAACTTCGGACACCGTCAGATTATAGCCTGGAATAGCAAATGAATGAATAGCTGGAATGGGGATAGCACGGGTAAAACCGTGGGGTGTTGCTAGCTAGCATTAGGTATATAAAAACTACTCCATAAGACTCCTAATTTCTCAACTTTGGGAGTTGAATATTTCCAATCACACTAAATCGTTCGTAACTCCAATCACTCTTGTAATTTACGTAACTCAAACGATTTTTAAGACTATCGAGGAATCTTCAAACGAAATTGAATTCCCGGTCCCCAACGTGTATTTACTCAATAAAAGTTAAATAAACTGTACCTCTACGAGACCTCTTAATAAGTACGGGCTCGTTATCTCTATAATGGATATGCTAAACTTGGGGGCCGCATGCGAACCAAAAACTATTGTTGGTACAGACAAAGAGTTTTTTTTTATGTACCTACGATAGAAAAATTAAAACAGTCACAAAAGATAAAAAAACTTAGTTAATTTAGGTTTGGACAAACTAGTACCATAAATGCATAAAATAGTGCTTAGATCTAGTTTAAAAAAAATTGAATAAATATAATTTTTAAGAGCAAGCTAATGTTTAAACGAACATCTCGTGTTTTGTAGTAGAATTTTAAAGTAATACATTTTACACGTAAACGCACGTTTATAGCAAAAGTATAAGCAGAACCCTGCTGTTGTGCATGTTCTTTAGTCTCGTTAAAATAGGTCCAGCTGTTTCAGAGACCAGAACAGAAACACAGTAAAAAGCAAGGTTTTCAACTATTAATTTGAAATTACACACAGACGCTCAAATGTATCTTATCTTATACCTTTAAACGAGCAATTCTTGTAAGTATATATATATATAGAATCTGAATCTCGGAAACGGCTCGAACGATTTTCATGAAATTCTGTATACAGGGGGTTTCGGGGACGATAAATCGATCTAGCCAGGATTTTATTTTTAAAAAACGCCTTTTTCTTGCGCGTTTTTAGACAACGAAAAACTGTTACATAAAGATTAGAATGCGATGGTAAAATTCACGAGGGCGCGCGACAGTATATTAGCTCAGTCGGGAAGATGGGTGGTTGAAATATGGTAGGTCCGGGTTAGAATCCAACCGGCCGCGTTCTTTTTTCAAGTTAATTTTTTTTAGAAAATCAGTATGTATCTAAGACACCCAGGTACTAATTTATTAAATGTACATATTCAGATGCACTCAAACTCAATGTTTTCTTATCCTGGACTTTCTAATTTCTACATTCACTTAATACCATCTCAACAATGACAATAATTAAAATTTCACACTGCGATCGTGTTTTTTTTCAGAACGGACCTATATACTTAGTAGCTGACGGTTGGACGGCTGGTTGACGTACTACTTAACAGACTTAACTTATAACCTAACATACTTACGCTAATTAGCAAACACTCATACCTGAAAAATAATTCGAGCTAAGCCCTAGCTAAGATCGATCCCGAGTGCAAGCACTCTGTCAAGTGCTATCGGACCATAACTGCGGCCTGGGAACGTCGTTTAGTTTTTGTGGCCACTAAATGAAAAGGTTGAGTATCTCTGCTCTGGAACGAATAAATCGTCCGAAATGAGACTCCAGGCGATATTAAAATTTCAATCGCAGCCCAAAAAGTAGAATCGTTTAAAATTTTCATCACAATGAAATCCTATGCATTTTCCTCCGGACTTAAAATAAATAATGGGATTGTATTAAGATTCAAATTACTGTATATCTACTTAAAGGGCCACCCTCCACCCTAACCAAACCACCCCTCTATCAGACTGAGGAGAGAAAAAAAGTTACCTCCGTAAAAATTATTAACATTTTCATGAATTCGTAATTCTGTTTGCTCTCAGTGATCTAGGCGAAGCGGTTTTCGTTCTTGCGGGGTTGCCAGGCGTTAAAAATGTACGCAGTGTTGTCCTATGGAAGGAAAATACTACCAATTTAGTATGTATTAGTTTATTACGTGTCGCGCGTGAGTGCTCAAGTATTTATGGAGTTTATTTACTTTAATACGCTAAAATAATGTAACAGTGTTGTTGAATGGCTTAAAACATTGTAGGTCAATGGCGAAACGTTAAACTTTTAAGTATAATGTTATTGGTTTTGAAGGCAATTTCCTCAACCTAGAGTGCATAAAGTAAATGGTGATCAATAAGGCCTACAATATACTAGACTAGTTGTAGGCGTGACTGAAATCGCTTTCTTAATGTAAATCCATGGTCTTGTCATAGTTGCAAAATCTAAAACTACTAAGGTCAAAGAGAATCGGCATCATCTAATTCAATGTACTGCATCGACAACACGTCGTTTACCGTCAACCTAGTAGGTGGTAAAATATTGCCACGTTAATATGAGACAATAAAACGGATTAGAAAGAGAAACGAGATTTTAAGAAATTTATTTCCAAAAACAAATTACTTAAAATCAAACTCATTATGTAGGACATAGGACTTATGTAATAGTGATTTCAATTGTGTCTAGCAGTGAAAATCTTGCGATTTTTAAGACTGATAGATTACGATTTTAAATAAAGATAGAAGTAGATGCGGTTGTGAGGCAGCCGAAACATCGAGATAATCAATTTAGATCCTGTCTAAGCAATGTGTAAAATTTTCGATAGGATATCAAATAGCTAAACGTAAAAAACTACATAGAAGACTTCAATTGCAAAGTACATATATCATTAATTCAAAACTTAAGATGACAATACAGTTCATAGCTCAGTTTACCAAGCTCACTGTATTTTTGCCTATATTACTGTCTCGCAACAGTGTAGCCCAAAAAAGAACGGTAATGATGGAAAACAACCATACATTTTCTCTAGTTGAAAGCTCAAATAGACAAAATATTCTGAAACGTAAACGAGTGTAGCTTCTCCACCAGCCACCGAAGACGCACCATCACCATGTAGAAAAGCTCCGCCCAAGAGCGCGGACACCCCACCGCCGAGTGGGGACACTCCACCGGCGAGTAGAGCCACCCCACCGGCGAGTGAGGCCGCCCCAACGGCGAGTGGAAACGTGCCAGCAAAAGAAAACTGTTCGTTAGAAGGCTTTATTAACTTGTGATATTCGCCCGCCGTCGCAAATGTTGTGCGTGGGAGACAGAAGCTACAATAGTTTGGATGTGGTATAATAAACGATAAGATAGAACTCCTTTGAATTCACCTAGGCAAGTACTTTTAGAGTACTAGTGAGTACGATAAGATTTATCAATAAACGTACCGTCAAAAATCAATCTAATTCTTATTAGTATGATCGGACGACCCATAAAAGTAAAAGTTTTTTGTCCTATGAGATATATGTATCTAAGCCACATACAATAAAACGTGATAACATTATTTTAATTAAACTGTCATTGTGGCTAAACTCCGGACAAAAACTCAAAGCCAACTTTTTAATTGCCAAATTGGTCAATTTATATCAGTGTATTGTATCGTAGCAGCTATTAAACTGGATTTGGCAGTTGGGTCTGGTGATGGAGCTGATAGGTAGACATAAAAATTCAGTTAAGAAACAACGCAACCCCATCGCGTCTCGGTTTGTTTGATTCGTCTTGACAAAAACTTTGGTACTAGATGTTAACCCCATTGTTTCCGCATTTTTATTTACGCGTCGGAGACGTGGACAGTGCTCGAGTTGGAAAAAGGGAAGATAGACGCTCTAGAAATGTGGTGCTGGAGGAAGATGCTCGGCATATCGTGGACAGAGTTCCGCACCAACGTGTCCATAATTCAAGAGCTCGGCATCAAGCAGCGTTTGTCGGCTGTAGTACAGTCGCGCATACTACAGTACTTTGGAGATGTCTCCAGACGAAATGACGACTCCATAGAGCGGCTGGTTGTGCAGGGAAAAGTGGAAGGAACCAGATCGCGCGGCAGGTCACCTGTGCGCTGGACTGACCTAGTGACATCCGCGATAGGAAGCCACGTGTCTGACTGCGCCAGACAGTCCGCGAATAGAGAAAAATAGCGGGAGATCGTACGGAGAGCTGTGTCCACCCCTACCACCTACGTGGACGCCTCGTCGTGACCACGACCGCTCTGCCAAGAGCGATACGATAAAGAAGAAGATGTTTACCAGGCTCTGATAATGGAGCTGGAAAATAGTCATTCACTTTTTAATTCTCTTTGTCTAAACAAGGAATAAAAGCTTGTTTTAACAAGGTTTTTTCAAAATAATCTTGTTTGTACTTTATTCTTAGTTATAAAAGTATTCAAAAAACGCATACATAATATGTATGTATGTTGTGCCACATCCATCAGTTAGTAGGTCCGTTACGCCGGCGGCAGTCGTGCAGCAAGTAATTACCAAAGCTACGGAAAGGATCCCGCCTTATCGCCGGCTTGCTGACGCGTACACTCTACTATTTATTACTCTGTGGTACAGCTGCGGAACCCTGACCACCAAGATTGAACTATCATTTTAGGGTTCCGTAACTCAAAAGAAAAAAATGGAACCTTTATAGGATCACTTTGTTGTCCATATGAAGGGAATGTCTAAGATTTTTTTCAAGAACGTGTATCAGTATCAAGCTGAAATTCATATCAAATACTCAGGTCTACTGTCCCTTGAAGGTGTGAAAAAATCGAACTTCTAACCCGATGTATTGCGTCGGAAACTTCATCTTCTTATTGAATCTTTTTTCAAATTGGAATTATCTCAAATAGATTTTGAAATGTTGGCAAACTACGAAATCGGCTTTTTTTATTTTCACTTAATTGTTTATAACTAATGTAATTTTTGCGAGAGGGTTCAGCATTTTCTCAAAAACTATTTAGGTAATATTCCGAATGACACCTTAATCATAACGTTTCATGGTGGATATTCCAAAGACACGGACGAAGAGGTTTGACTCTACGTTTGTGATAAGAACGTTTAGGCTGTGGAATGAGGTGCCTGAGTGGATTTTTCCCGATAGTTATAATCTTGGTGTCTTCAAATCGAGAGTGAATCGGTTTCTTCTAGGTAAACACGCTCCATCGTAGACCGCATCGTCGCTTAACGTCAGGCGAGATGGCGGTCAAGTGTAAACCTATAAAAGTTTAAAAAAAAAAGTTTGGACAATTCGAAAATAAAAGATTTAATTTAAAGCACTTATTGACTAGACTACTTAGCTATCAAATACAGCCTTCCACGCCAAGATTGTACCCATCATGAAAAATCCACTCAGGCAATGTAGAGTAAAGCAGAGCATGCAGCTATGAGCAATGCGATAATAACATCCTCTTTTTTGATTTGAAGTCGGTTAAAAAGGGGAAAAGTTGTGTTAGACAATGCAGATCAGTTGTACAGTACTCGAGATGTATCCGATAAAAACCGATAAGCTATCAAGTTTATCTTGTGGTAATTAATGTAGGACTTTGAAAGTTTCATAGGAATGTATGGAAGGATGTATGAATGGCGTATTTTTAAAGAGACCTATGTCCAGCAATAGACGAATGTTGGCTGATTATGATGTATGTATGCATGTGTGAGTCACATGCATACATACATTCATCATTGATGAAAATACTGAATGAAATTTGGTAGATAAATAATGAGTGAAATAAAACATAAGCTGCTTCAAACTTCAAAGCGCTGCTTATAATAAAATATTTTTTTATTTTTTTGTCACATGTGTACTGAAAACGCTTTCAAAGACCCTCTTCATGCTCATTTTTCGTCCTTTACGAGAACCGAGATGTCTAGTTTAATTTAGAAACTTTTTTCCTTTGAGTATGGACATTACGTAGAAAACAAGTTATCAATTATAGGCCAGGGTTACCAACATTAAAATTTTCCCTAATTTATGGATCATACTGACAACTATATATACTAACGAGCTTTATAAAAAATATACAAAACATTGCTTTTCAAACCGTAAATACAGTAATATTTGCAAATTACTGCTTAACGGTAGAATAACTGGCAAAGGCCGTAGTAGTATTTTTTAGTATGACTAGACGAGCAGGACAAATGCCTGATGGCAAGCAACATGCCTGCTCACAACAGTACAGTGACACGCAGCTATTGGAACATGAAGAGTCAATAACAGAATCATTACCTAGCACTGCACTGTGCTCGTCATCCTTCACATACAAGACGTTTTATCTCTATTCCTTGTAATATCACTGGACATATTAACCTTCAAACCGGAACACAGCAATGTTTGCACATGACTGCTTAACGGTTGAATAACTGGCAAAGGCCGTGGTACTTCTCCAGATAAACTATCACCATAAAAGACATCGGTATATACCAGTACTAGAAAATAAAACTGGCGGTATGCATAAGGCACGTCTCCTATAAAGAAATAGCTACATTAGTCCACGTCGATCCTGAAGCCAGCATTACACTGACAGAGTTGTGCTTCCACGCAAAGCGCCGTTTGCAATCTGTTTGCTAGACAGCACCTACACTATTTTATCCAGTACCTAAGCTTGAAACAAAATGAAAATGGAGGAAAAAGAAATTATATCGGCAGTCATAGGGACAGCCGATAGACGTAAAAACTTATAAATAGTACTAATGTTGCAAATTCGTCACTTGTATAACTCTACAGATATACTTCTATTACGTATGTCAGTGAAGGCAACTCGCAAGATACCACCCATCCAAAAATCATCTGTTTCTACTAAGTCAGCTTGCATCACTTCTATCGCTGCTCATCAGGCGAGTTGGAGGTCAAACACGAACCAATGTTAGTTAACAAAAACTCTAAAAGTTCAATAGGCAGTAAAGACCATAGGTAAAATTGGTTAGTTTGGGGTCAGATGGTGTTGTGTGTGAATTGTCCACCAATATTTATTATTTATTTAGAATTTGATATCTTACTTTGAAAACTACGCGGGTGAAAGCGGAGGGCGTGGCGATGAGCATGGCCATCTAGAAATGCTGCCACATTTCTAAATGGCCAATGGCCATGGTCCCGAGTTTACCCGAAGATATCTTATATCATTCCCGAGCGTGATGCTAGAATTCCATTCACAGCCCACGAAAAATCTGTATGGGCCGCGCGAAAAGACATTTTCACTAAAAAAAAAAATATGTTTACATATATATTTTGAACATTAGCAACTGTTTTCAATGTTGAAATCGAAGTGGGCTCCAATTCTTTTATATCCACCGAGCGAACGGTGGAATTGAAAACTTGAAACCAACTAGGTATCGCGGATACAACACAATCTTATTTCGCAAAGACTTTGTATTATTTAACCACAATGCAGAAGTTATGAGAATTCAGACGTGAAATGTTTAAGGATTTTGTTTGAAAAACATATTACATCATGTCTCATGGTACAATCCCTCAATGCCTATCTTAATATACATATCAATAATTTCGTCAAGGGGTACGGCAGACTTGATCGAAACCTTATATGAACAACAAAACATAAAAAAATATTGATTTTGAGTCGACAACATATTTATGTCCACAAAATTCGGGTTGTGGAGAATTTCGTTAGATTCTGATGGCACACAAACAAACCGCTGTCGCCAGTGGTGTGAAGCACGTTTCGTTCCATCAATCAACACACTGCGTGCGTTCGTCGCGCCAAAAAAGTATCCATCACAAAAAAACTGTGACTTATGTGACTACGTAAAACGAAATGTCTTGTCGCCGGACCGGAATTTTATTAGTAGGTACTTATATTTAGTATCAGCATTGCACCCGTGCGAAGCCGGAGCGGGTTACTAGTATAAAAACCAAGTGTCATGGTGTTTGTTCCCAGCGAACTCTTCACCAAATCAACTAATATTCACGAAAATTAGCATCACTATGTAATTTGGTCCAACTTGGAAGATAGGCTAGTTTTTGTTTCGATTAATTAACCCATAAAACACTAATCGGCGCCCAGGCGTCACGATGTGCCGTTTGAGTCTTCATACTAAAATAGTGTATAAACATCTAAAAATAAGGTCCATAGTAGAACGGAACCGCGCGACGCCGACGCCCAGCCGCTGCCGTCGCGCTGTTTGGTGTGGTCGGGTGCGATCCCCAGGGACTGTTTGTTTTTTTACGGGACCTAGTACTTTATTTATACTTAATTACAATATGTATTATAATTTTTATATACAAATACAGCTTCGCTCCTGTTTCTGTGACTAGAGATAATCACGACCACGTTACAACACGACCGAACGACCGACGTAAATAAAAACCACTTGGGCGTAATAAATATCTCGTACAAAGCAATATTCATATAAACTTCACCTTAGCATCAAGTATTTTCGTTAAATTGAAAACCTTTGGTTCAAAAATGCAAGCGGACGCCAATAACTGCATTGTTACCTAAGCACCACACTACAATGTGGTTCCGAGCGAGTCCAGATTGAAAATTCAGTCGACTTCTACACAGAACCAATACAAGGGGAACGATACAAAAGGTAGGGTGAAATAAGTTTTCGTTCCAATCTGAAATCTGAAGCGACCTATAGCCATTATCGATTTTATACGATTAAACGACGGGTGTACGATTTTAATAAACTTATTAAAATTCAACGATCCGTTATTAAATTTTGCCTAGGAACAGCAAAGATTTAGACAACAGAAGCGCAAGGGTCACTCACGATTTCTACATTCGAGTGGTCACTCAGAGGTCAAAATTAGACCACAAAGCAATAGTAATAATTATTTTCATTTCATTTCAAAAATAAACAAAAACTGTATTTATGCATGTGGGTCACATACTTAGTTTGTAATGTTTTATTGATTTGCTATATTGTCATAGATAATTTAAAAAAATGTTAGCATTCTGTACATCGAACTCTTAAAAACGGCAGAAGCGGCAAACGCTCTTCTACTATGGCGATGCAAAATCAGGTGACGTCTCCTGATTTAGTCTCAGTCGCAACAAGGAGTTGTGTACGTTCGCTGACAATTGTGTACGTTCGCTGTAAATTCAATTTTCAAATTTTTCAAACAAATTTTCGCCACGTTACGTTGTCTTTAGACTATAAGCATACCTCATCTTCGTATCTTTAATTATATCGATGATTCTATACCTGCTATTCATACCTATATCATTCTGCTATTTAAACTACAAATATTCGAAATTTCATTAAAAAAAACTGTCTCATCAATTTTCGGAAATAGGGGTACAACGTTTATGCTTCACATAAAACATAGAATATATTTACAAGGATTTTACAGGATTTACAAGATTTTCCTAGTTTGAGTACAAAGCAATTATGCCAGAGTTCAAATAGTTTTTAGATAATTTTTCGCTAATTTATTGGTTTGGTTTCATTATATAGGTAAGATTTACATTTGAAAATATTAAATAAATTATAGACATTCGTGAGGGAAATAAATAAATATTGGTGGACAATTCACACACAACACCATCTGACCCCAAACTAAGCAAAGCTTGTGTGATGACAGCCAGATAGCTGATATAATACTTATATAGTTTTAAATACATACTTATTATGCATAGAAACACCCAAAAATATTTCGTTTCTTTTCATTTTCATTAATTAATTCGATTAGTTTGAGAGAAAGTGCCCTCTGTCCATCCAACCCCTTACTCTATGCCGGGACCTAATACCAGAGTGAAATTTAAATGAGAAAGGATACCGGTAATTAAAGTAACTGAAAGGCGAGTTAACTTAAGTAATTGAAGGTTGCAATATTCAGCTGGATTTAAGAAAAGGGCCTGTTACCGACGCCTTCCACGAGCTTCTAACTTCAGAGTTTCGAATTAAATGCTGTTTATATTTTGTAGACGAATCGAAATTGTGAAATAGTGTTCGGAGAACGAATCGAAGAGGGGAATTTACATATGTTTGTCTATTAATTTACGGGTTATTCACGTCAGTGTGATATAGCCGGTTCACGTCGACTTAAATTTCAACCGCTTTTATGCCATACGTGAAACGGTCACGGGCATTAGAACTCAGAAAGACCGCTGAATGCGGCTGAAACTTAGTTGGGTTGAGTTGACTACGTCCCGCGTTTGTCACTCGTAAATTTAGAAATAAAAGGTAATTTTTATTTTGTGAGATATTTCATAGTAAAATATCTTACTACTATATGTGGTATGTCATTGGTATAATTTGTTAAGTAGCTATACGCAGTTGTATGCGTCAATGTTATATATCCCAACTTTCCAGTAAGCTTAGCTATGAGATGTTAAAAGATTGTTTAAGAAATACACGCCTTTAATAAAACAACAAATGTAGAATTGGCAAGAGTGTTGTGGGAACGAAAAACTATAAAATGAGTAAAAATTAATTGTGCAAAATATTGAAATGTTGATGATTTGACTACACTTCGAATCCTAAAACAAGAATTATCATAGTTCTTGAACAAATACTAAACAATTATTATTTTGCATATAAGCATTAAGCATTACTTTACAATTTACATTTATTTTCTCAGTTTCGTCTATCAAGTCCTGATTTTCTGTCACAAATCCGTTTAATCTAAGCCAATCAAAGAGTTTGAGGAAGCACTTGAGAGCAGGGAAGCGACCGAGGGCGAAGCGCCCTGCTGGGCGGAGGATGGACGCGGCACGGCGCCCCGTAGGGCGTCGTAGGGCGTCGTAGGTCAGTGCCACTTACGGTACTCATACATAAAATAAAAGGAAAAGTATCAGGGACTGTTTCTTTCTAACCTATAAGTGTCATTGGGATTTCTTTTAATAGCACTCAGATTTTCCTTTACTCTTTCTTGGAAGAACTGTTTATTAGTTTTACTGCAAAAGGTTTTTGTGCTAATTATTTTAGCGTTCATTACAGGACTGTTAAACAAATCAATAGACATTTTTTTTCTTTTATGAACAAACGTATTTACAAAAGACAAACATTTTTTGTCTTTTGTAAATACGTCTTCCGTTTTGAAGACGTTCAAAATTTACACATCAGAAAAAACAACTCCGGGAAAACAAATTGGCAAGGTTTTATAAGATCATCAGCAAATCAGCTGTACACTCTCCAAAATGTACGCGTAAATATACTGCTGAACTGTACGTGAAGTTTCCATGTTTATATAAATAAAGAATAAATAAATAAATATTGGTGGACAATTCACATACAACACTATCTGACCCCAAACTATGCAAAGCTTGTACTATGGCGGCCAGACAGCTGATTTAATACTTATATAGTTGTAGAATGGATACTTGTTATACAAAGAAACATCCAGACACCGTACTAATATTTGAATTCACCGCACAAATATTCGCACTGTGTGGGAATCGAACCCATGAACTTCGGTTACTACCCACTAAGCTATAAGGCCAGTCATACATAGATAGAAAGATAGAAAACTCTTAATTGTGGTACAACAAATCAAACAATTACAGTGAAAAACTTATGCACTAGCACCACAAATGGCGGCCTTATTGCCTTATTATATATACTACTATAATATAAAGACTATTAATCAAAATTAAAACTATCCTATCTTTCAAGTTGGCTGAAACTGCACACGGTGTGCAAATTTGATTAAAATTGGTTAAGCAGTTTAGGAGTCCATCGCGGACAAACATCGTGACAGGAGATTTATATATATTAAGATATGCAAATACAAATACAAATACAAAAATCTTTATTGCTGTTTGCAGGTAAGATAAGATGATACAAAACATTTAAATAATTGACCCATACAAACTGGCCTCTTCTTCTAGAGGCATGCAATATGTCTGGCAACGCAGTTTCCATTGGTCTGAATTTATACAATGATAATAATAGTCAGCTGATAGTCTTCTTCTTCTTTTTTCATTTTTAACTTTTAATCGGTTGTATCATATATGTCATCTGATTCATCATGTATTAATTTCTGGCTTCAATATGTTCATAATTTCTGCCCGGTTTTGCCAAGATTTCTTGATTTCTCTAATTCTTCAACAAACTCCCATCATTTGGCGCTTTATATTCATAATGTTATACGAGTAAGTGTAAATGAGTTTTCAGGATAGAAAGGGTCGATGTGGGCGCTTAATGACTACGTAATTGAATATGGATTACATCTGCCTCATCCAATAATACGCTTTCTATTACTCAGAAACAATTCCACGCTTAATGGGTTACGAGGCGAAAACTGTTCTGTGTTAATCTAATCGTTGATAAATAAAGGGGTACAGGGCAAGTTAGATTTAAAGATTCTTAGTACCTACAATCTTTGCTCGATTTAAACGCAGACATAACGTCGTTTTCTAAAAATGAAAGCTAAGATCGATTTATAGCCCTTAAAACCCCCTTGCATACTTTTTTTTTTTTTTTTTTTTTTTAATAAAGAGTGACGAGATGATCAGGACATGTGCCTGATGGTAAGCAACATGCCTCCCAGGCGGACTCTGCCAAGAGTCCCACCACTAAACTACTACATGAAAATCGTTGGAGCCATATCCGAGATTCGAATTATTATATATATATACTTGCGGCCCGTTCCGGCTTCGTTCGGATAATAACCTGGATACTAACTGCAGTGCCATCTGCCGGGCTGAATTGTGAATCTAAACCATCCAGGGCCCTACCAAAACGTATACAAAAAAAATCATTCAAATCGGTCGAGCCGTTTGGTAGGAGTAGTAGTTTACTTACAACGAAAAGTGGCATTGATTGTTATTTGTATGCGTAGATATAGGTATGCAGGAATTGCTTGTTTAAAAATAGATAATATAAATATTTAAAACATAACTTTAATTATTGTTTTTTATTAAGGAGTGGCAAGACGAGCCTGATGGTAAGCAACATGCCTGCCTATCACAAAACTTTATCACGCAACTATTGAAACATGAAGAAGCCATATCATAACCCAGCACTGCACTGCGCTCTTCACCCAGAGATCCAAGATGTTTGATCTCTATGCCCTGTAATTTCTCTGGAAACATTGCCCTTCAAACCGGAACACAGTGATGTTTACACGTAACTGCTTGGCGGTAGAATAACTGGCAATGGTGAACTACAGGAACACTAACACGGACTGAACGTTGCTCGAAAAAGCGATATCGTTTCATCGTTGACATTTCAAAGATTCAAACGACGAGGTTTGACTCTACTATTGTGATAAGAACGTCTGGGCTGCGGAATGCATTGCCTGAGTGGGTTTTTGAAGTGTAAACTTCTTTCAGCGCACCACAAACAGTTATTTCGTGGTATGTGAATTGAATTCTAGCGTCACGCTCGGGAATGATAAGAAATCTTCGGGTGAACTCGGGATCATGGCCATTAGCCATCTAGAAATGCATAAGCTCATGCCCACGACATCCAGTTTTTGCGTAGTTTCCAAAGTAAGCAATCAAATTCTGAGTTATAAGTGTTCACTTGTATCGGCAGTTCCTTGACTGCCGATTGTTACAATCTTGGTGTTTTCAAATCGAGACTGAATCGGTTTCTACGTATTTTTTTTTTTATTTAATTATTTATAATATAATTAATTATAAATTAATATTTATTAATAAATAATATTTATTTAAAAAATAAAAAATACTCTGTATCGTAGACCGCATCGTCGCTTAAAAGAAGCGAGATGCCGCCAAGTGTAAATCCATAATAATTAAAAAAATGTCATGTGGGTTCTCTTTTTTAACATAGTCCTTGGATTATGAGAAGAAGAGGAAAGTAAGGGGAGAGTTGGGAACATTTTAAATCTGATTGTAGTGCTAGTCCGATTTCGTCTGCTGAGCCGATCACTACCGGTTGGGATTCCGCTAGTAGTCGATTCGACATCGTCATTTGCTGTTTTCTACGTCACCTCCCTCCAGCTCAGAGCCTCACGGCCGTATTTCTGTCCCTGATGGCCATCTGCAAATTGAACTCTCTGATGGTCTCCGGTGGTGCAGCCAACGCTCGCCGTACGAACCGACCGATGGCGTCGTCGGTATCATCAGCGTAGTATGTGACTCGGACGTTTTCACTGGTAAGCACTTGTAGGAAATAAACCATTCCATATCATATTCAAGAACCTATTTATACGTTATGTAACATAGTATGTTTCGGAGCTTAACAAAAGTCTTTGCGTTGAGTGCAACTAGGTATTCTTGTAAATAAATTAAATAAAAGAGCTCCTCGTATACGACCCTGCATTACTTAAATACAACTACTCTTATCTATTGACGCGAAGCACCACTGTCGTTTCCACAACGCCCTAAAAGTTAATTTGGTAGCAGTTGCGTAGTTCGAATTGTTTATCAAACTACATAAGGGAAGACCGGCTCTTTTACGCCTAAGTAGCTAGCTGGGTTTGCTATTTCTGCCTCTATCATTTCGTGCGAAATGAAACGAGAGAACAGTATTCAAGCTAAGGCATATTTAGTTGAGCGGTAGATGATCAGGTTTCCAGTGCAATCCAGCAAGCCTCCGTAATAAATGGACAAAGCCAGCGCACAATACATTGTATCAACCCTGGAAGCGACATCGCTACCTGAATTAAGGATACAACGTTCGTTTGCAATTTAACTTTGGGTAAAGTTTTTGTCTTCCGTCACAAACTTCGTGTGGAATGTGAACTAACATTACACTGCTGATTATTTTTAACCGACTTCAAAAAAAAGGAGGAGGTTATCAATTCGACCCCTATGTTTTCATTTTTTTGATGTGTGTTACCTGATTTCTCGAGAACCCCTGCACTGATTTTAAAATTTATTTTTGTGTTCGGATGGGTATGCTTTCCGAATGGTCCCATATAAATCTTATCGAAATCGGTCGCGAGGTTTTTGAAATATGAACCATAAACTAAAATTTGCATACAATTTTCTGGATGACGTCGTTGTAGATTTCACAAAAGTTATGAAACTAGATCCTATCAATACGAAATTGTGTAAATGGATTAATAAAAACTTGTTTTACACTAAAAAGGGTAAAATAAACTATTTTGGTACACAAAAATTAAACCGAATTCAAAACCACAAATAGGCACTCAAAAGCGAAAGGAAACTGAAATCATTATTACAAGCGCTACTCCTCACTCATCTATTTGAAGTCGGTGCCAGTCAGGTCAAAAATTAGTCATCATCATCATCAGCCGCAAGACGTCCACTGCTGAACATAGGCCTCCCCCCTAGATTTCCACAACGATCGGTCCTGCGCAACCTGCAACCAGCGGTTTCCAGCGACCTTTGTGAGGTCATCTGTCCATCTAGTGGGAGGCCGTCCAACACGGCGTCTTCCGGTTCGTGGTCGCCACCGAGAACCTTTCTTCCCATCGGTTGTCAGTTCTGCGAGCGATGTGGCCTGCCCATTGCCACTTCAGCTTGCTTACTTTTTGAGCTATGTCGGCCACTTTCGTTCTTTTGCGAATATCCTCATTACGGATTCTGTCGCGCAAAGAGACTCCGAGCATAGCTCTCTCCATAGCTCGCTGTGTGACTTTGAGCTTCGTTATGAGGCCCACAGTTAAGGACCACGTCTCAGTTCCATAAGCCATCACTGGCACACGCACGTTAAAGACTTTCGTCTTTAGGCATTGGGGTATTCTGGACTCAAAGATGTGCCGAAGTTTCCCGAACGCTGCCCATCCGAGTTGGATCCTTCGCTGGACCTCTTTGTCGAAGTTGGATCTACCTAATTGGATCTTTTGACCCAGGTAGACGTATTCGTCAACAACTTCGAGTGTGGTATTCCCAACAATAACCGGTACAGGTGAGACATGAACATTTGACATGACTTTCGTCTTGTCCATACTCATCCTCAAACCTACCTGTTGGGATACTCTACTGAGGTCCCTGAGCATAGCACCGAGGTCCTCCAGCGACTCCGCCACAATGACTATGTCGTCGGCAAACCGAAGGTGAGTGATGTATTCGTCGTTGATATTGATGCCATATCCGTTCCAGTCCAGTAGCTTAAAAACATCTTCCAGCGCGGCAGTGAACAGTTTCGGAGATATAACATCTCCCTGTCTCACGCCTTTCTGTAGCTGGATATGTTTTGTGCACCGGTCCTGTAATCGGACAGACATTGTGGCTTTACTGTAGATACACTTCAACACTTCGATATAGCGATAGTCAATGCGGCATCGCTGGAGAGACTGAAGCACTGCCCAAGTCTCGATGGAATCGAAGGCTTTCTCATAGTCCACATACGCTATACATAGTAGCCGATTATACTCCTCGGTTTTCTGTATAATCTGCCGAAGCGTATGGATGTGGTCTATGGTACTATAGCCTTTTCGGAAACCGGCTTGTTCGGGTGGCTGGAAGTCGTCAAACCTGCGTGCGAGACGATTCGTGATGACCCTCGAAAACAACTTATAAACGTGGCTCAGAAGTGAGATGGGTCTGTAGTTCTTCAACAAGGTGTTGTCACCTTTTGAAGAAGAGCACCACCACACTTCTGCTCCACGCTTCTGGCGTATTACCATTAAGTATGACGGAGTCGAACAGCTTCTGGAGGACTTTAAGTACCGGTTTTCCACCCGCTCTCAGAAGCTCCGTCGTAATTCCGTCGTCGCCAGGTGCCTTGTTGTTTTTTAAGTTGTTTGAGGGCCATCCTAATCTCATACAGGCTGACTTCCGGGATATCTTCGGTAAAGTGTCGGGTCAGCTTGGCTCTCGGGTCTTTTGCCATGCTAACGACAGGTTGTGCTTGCGTAGAGGTGTATAACTGTTCATAGAACCTCTCAATCTCCTCCAAAATCTCGGGTTTCGACGAGACGATGCTACCACTATCGGTCTTCAGTTTGGTCAGCTGACTTTGCCCAAGAGACAGATTTCTTGCGAACACTTTCGAGCCTTTGTTCTGCTTGATTGCTTCTTCAATACGCGAAGTATTGAAGCAGCGTATGTCGCGTCGCACACAAGTAGAGATCTGTCTATTGAGCCGTCTGTATACCGTCATGTCGACCGAAGACTGTAACCGCATATCTCGTCTGACTGCCATGAGATCTAGAGTTTGATCAGAGAGTTTTTGGGTTCTATTTTGGCGTCGGCTCTATAAAATTTTCTGCCAACAGCATGTACAGTTTCCACTAGCCTGTCATTTATTTCGTCCGCCGTTACGCACTCATCTAAGGATTCGAAGCGATTTTGAAGTTCGAGTTGAAAGTTATCGGGATCTTCGATCTGAGCATAATTTGGTCGGAGCGTGGACTTCATTAGACGTGATCTTTCGAACTTAATGTTTAGATTCAGCGTGCCTCTTACAATACGGTGATCGCTGCCGGTCTTAACCTTGCTGATCACAGAGACATCGCTGAATATTTGCCGTTTAGTCGTCATAATGAAGTCGATCTCATTTTTTGTGGAACCATCTGGGCTAATCCAGGTCCACTTTCTTTGTGGTTGTTTCTTGAAAAGGAGTTCATCATAAAGAGGCTCCCCTTTCCAAGAAATCCGCTAGACGTTGCCCTCTTGGGTTCCGCTGCCCATATCCGAAATTCCCCACTCTCAACTCATCATCGCTACGTTTGCCCAGTTTCGCGTTGAAGTCTCCCATCACAACTGTGAAATGTGTTGGCGAGACATGTATGGCTTTGGAGATGTCCTCATATGGCCTCAACCTCTTCGTCGGGATGTGTCGAGGTCGGTGCGTATACTTGTATGACCTTTAATGAATACCGGTCGCTAATTTTAAGTACAAGGTATACAACCCTATTCGACACACTCTCGATCATTATCACGTTGTTGACGAGAGACTTGCGGACGATAAACCCGACACCCCCTGGGATTGTTGATCTCCTCCCGGTAGTAGAACAAGTTGCCGGATTCAAGGATTATCCTGTCCTCGCCCCTGTCTACGGACTTCATAACCCTATGATATCCCAGCGCAACTTGTCCACTTCTTCTTCCAGCTCCACAATCTTTTCGTCAGCCCCAGCGTCCGTGCGTTAAATGTTGCCAGGTCGAGTCGTTGGGTTTGGTGGTGGGCAAAAATTAGTAGATTGATGCTATGTAGGCACATGGTAAGTAGGCACAGGTAAGTAGTATCTATCCAGTACTTATATGCGTGATGGTAAGTAACATGCCTATCACATAACAGTACAGTGACACGCAGCTATTGGAACATGAAGAGTCCAAATCATTACCTAGGACTGCACTGCGCTCGTCACCCAAAGATCTAAGATGTTATATCTCTAAACCCTGTAATTTCTCTGGAAACATTGCCCTTCAAACCGGAACACAGTAATGTTTGCACATTGCTGGTTGACGGTGGAATAACTGGCAAAGCTATGGTACTTCCCCAGGCCGACTCTTTCAAGAGTCCTTCAACTACAAGTTGTTTTAGAAATATCTAACTATACATGTCTTTGAAAGTCTTCGAATAGGTTGTTTTCCGTTTCATTTTGCAAATGGTTTTTAAACGATTGAAACAAACGTGTGTTTTTGCACTAGAAACAATACTAAAAAGTGCAAAGCAAGATTTCTAAAAGTACAGAACAAGATGATCTATGACAAACTATGATCTCGTTAGGAAGTTCGATATCCTTCTTGCTGGAGTCCAATCGCTTCTGACATCGAAAACTAACACCAAAGTTTCAGATCGAATAATGTCTGAACTATAATTGTGACATTTATCACCTACTAATATTATAATTGCTAAAGTTTCTAATCATGGATGGATGGATAGATGTTTGTTGCTCTTTAACGTAAAAACTGCTCAAGGGATTGAGATGAAATTTGGTATTATACATACATAGATAATAGTCTGGAAGAATAGGTTGTCACCTTTGCCAGTTATTCTACCGCCAAACAGTAATGTGAAAACATCACTGTTCCGGTTTGAAGGGCAATGTTCCCAGAGAAATTACAGGGGTTAGAGAGAGATGAGCGCAGTGCAAGAATGATTTGGACTCTCGTCACTTGTCGCTGTGCTGTTATTATGTTGCTTACCAAAAAACTACAAAAAAAATACATAGGCTACTTTTCATCCCAAGAAAATGACAGGATCGGTAACTACGGAGACAAAACCGCGAGGCACCGCTAGTACTTTATACAATCGATTCAAAACTTACTTTCCCAACAATTAATCACTCAGACAGTACTAGGTCATTGCCCTCTGTCAACATGACCTAATACATATATAATGGGACAACAATTAGACTCAATTACAATAAATTAGTTAACAATTAGTTAATGAATTATTAACTTGACGCCTATCGCCAAATAAAACAACTGGACTAGACGCACACATAAATTGTGCATTCGCTTGATTTTGGTGACGTCTACATTGCAACTGTTGGGATACGGTGCAAGGCATAAGATACCAAATACCAATGCTGATCTATGATGAAATACTGATCAAACTCAAAAAACACAAAACAACATCCTGCTGAAACACAAGACGTTGCGTTGGCGAAATTGTGATCACCAAGCATTTATCTCACACATATATAGCACAACCAAATAAAAACCAGAAATGAAGAGAAGATGAAGAATCAGATGACATAAATAAAAACCAGAAATGAAAAGAAGATGAGGAAGAAGAAGACTTTAATCAGCTGACTATTATTTTGATCTTTCAACTGACATATTGCATGCCTCTCGCAGAGGCCAGTTTGTATGGGTCTACTCTTAAAATGTTTTATATCATCTTATCTTACCTACAAACAGCAATAAAGATTTTTGTATTTGTATTTGTAAAATGCCATATCAACTCATAGTTCCCACGGCAGAGGCACAGATCGCACCCTAACCAAGTAGTAGGACTCTTTGCAGAATCTACCAGTAAAGTACCAGTTGCAATAAAGTACCTTTGCAAGTATCACTGTGTTCCGGTTTAAAGGGCAATGTTTCCATAGAAACTACAGGACATAGATTTTTATCGTCTTAGATCTCTTGTGCAGTGCTAGGTAATGATTTGATCTTTCCATGTTGCAATAGCTGCGTGACTTTGTGCTGTTATGTGATGTGTTGCTTACCATCAGGCACAAATCCTGCTCGTCCGTCATTTTATATTATAAAAACAAACAAAAAATATAGAGTGATGCGGGTCTGCATGATCCCATCACCTCGTCCTTTATGTACCTATTATTTCTTCGTGCATTTATGTATCGGAATGCTCGTAGCTCTAAAAAGCGACAACGTTTCATGCTCCAAAGACACGAAGACTACTTCAGTAAGTAAGTACAAACACACACTCTTAAATAGACGAACACACACACTTGCACAAACACACACACACCCTCGTAGACTTCATGCGCGTGATATACAGGCGTATTCATAACGCACTTACACAAATTCACACATCATTAACAACGAAAGCTGATGCACCAGATTCGCATTAACATCAATCTCACACATGACAACACACAAACACGCACCCACATCAAATCTCCGAAACTCAAATGCAAGTGGCGCCGCAAAATTGAGCACTGAACACAAGTAAATAAAACGCTGTCCATATCTATACTAATATTATAAAGCTGAAGAGTTTGTTTGTTTGTTTGTTTGTTTGTTTGTTTGTTTGCTTGAACGCTAGGATCTCGGGAAGTACTGGTCCGAATTGAAAGATTCTTTTTCTATTGGATAGTCCATTTATCGAGGAAGGCTTTAGGCAATTGAAAATAACTCTACTATTAATTGAAGCGGAGCATGAAACAAGAATGTAACAAAATCGGGAAAAAATATTCCCCTTTTGAGAGTTTTCGTACGTTTCGTGCTTTGACATGACACATGACAGCATGTGTCAAAGATTGCGTCATTGATTCAGTAATCTGTGCCTTGAATATAAACCTTTGCTAATTTTTTTTCTAAATCTGAGTTGGTATGACCAATTTCCGACAGGTGGCGTAGCAGGTTGCTAAAGAGGTTTTTGTTTGAAATCGATATTCTCAGGAATGAGTGAACCGTTTTCAGTCATTCTTTCACCGTTGGATATGTACGGGATCCCGATGAGTGCTATATAATATAACACGGGCGAAGCCGGGGCGGGCATCTAGTCGTGTAATACAATAGGAAGATGTATATCTCCTATCCATTCATTTCAACTAGAAAGCTATTAAGAGTATATATTGAAACAGTAAACAAATATAAAACAAAAAGCTATGGAATGAAAACCACCATTATATATTTTAACTAGATGCCCGCCCCGGCTTCGCCTGTGGTATATTATATAGCACTCATCGGGATCCCGTACATATCCAACGGTGAAAGAATGACTGAAATCGGTTCACTCATTCCTGAGAATATCGATTTCAAACAAAAACCTCTTCAGCAACCTGCTACGCCACCTGTCGGAAATTGGTCGTACCAACTCAGATTTAGAAAAAAAATTAGCAAAGGTTTATATTCAAGGCACAGATTACTGAAATTCAATGACGCAATCTTTGACACATGCTGTCATGTAATCATGTCAAAGCACGAAACGTACGAAAACTCTCAAAAGGGGATATTTTTTTTCCCGATTTTGTTACATTCTTGTTTCATGCTCCGCTTCAATTAATAGTAGAGTTATTTTCTATAGCCTAAAGCCTTCCTCGATAAATGGACTATCCAATAGAAAAAGAATCTTTCAATTCGGACCAGTACTTCCCGAGATCCTAGCGTTCAAGCAAACAAACAAACAAACAAACTCTTCAGCTTTATAATATTAGTATAGATATATAATAAATGGTGAAAGAAATATTTATGTAAGTAAGAACTCGAACGAAGAGATTTGACTCTACTTTTGTTGTGTTGTGTTGTTTTTGATAAGAAGGTCTAGGTTGTGGAATGCGTAGCCGGAGTAGATTTTTCCCGTTGGTTACAATCTTAGTATTTTCAGTGCTGTTTCACATTACTGCTTGATAGTTGAATAACTGGCAAAGGTGTGAATAACTAGCAAAAATAACTATATAATGCTATCGCTATATTGTTAATACAATAAGCTTGCGCAAAGAAGCAATGAGATATCAACACTCATGCCTCAACCCACACCCCAGACCACACACTGAGTCACACCGAAAGTGAGCGACGCATTAGCAAGTCGATGCGCCTGTTGGGGACGACGGTTCGCTGCCTCGACGACCTGCCGATCGCATGCAAATAGCGTTGCCGAGCGTCCGGATAAAGCCGGACATAGGCTTTTTGAATGGGTGTCCGGCCAAAATAAACGGTGTCCGGCTTTAGTTTCGATATACTCTTTTCGGGAACAAGCGAACGTTGAGCATAGGCGAGTCGACTTTCGGTCGCTCCCGCAGTCTGTACTATTCACCGTTTTTTTTTCGAACCTATTAATACTGTAGTCGATGGGAAAAGACTACGTGGTCGATCACCTACCGGTTGGTCAGATCTGGGAAAGACACTCACTGGATTACCAATAACCGAAGCTCTTAGCACCGCCGAGGACAGAAAGACTTGGAGGAGCTTGGTGCAACGGGTGATCAATACCTCAGACTAGACGCGACCTTCAGCAATGAAGATAACGACTGAGAACATTGTGACACAAAATTCTTAGTAATTTACGGTGTCCGGCTTTTTTGCCCTAATGTCCGGCCTAACTGGCTAGTCTGTCCGGCTATTATGTTTGGAGACCTGACAACCCTACATGCAAATGTACCCGTCCAACCATGCGCAGTAGTGTGCACGTTACGCTCATGCGCCTGCGCGCAGGACGGTACGCGTCATGTTTATTTATTTAAGATTACAACGCGTTTATTGTAAGACAAGGCGATGTTTGGCTGATAATATTTTAAATGTTGTACATTTTGGAGTTTTCTTAACGTTGGTGTATTTTATGTCGTTGTGATAGAGGGCGACAACAAAAGGATGGATGGATTGTGTGGAAGAGAACATGATGAACTTACGTGTTAACCTGTGTAACCCATATTAAAGACTCATAGAAAGATAGAGAACAATATTAAAATTCTGTGGTAGGACTCTTTGGGGAGTCTGCCTGTGAAATTACCAAACCTTTTCCAACTATTTTATCGCAAAGCAGTAATGTGCAAATATTATTGTGTTCTGGTTTGAAGGGCGATGTTTACAGAGAAATTACAGGTTATAGAGCTAATCATCTTATATTACTACGGTGTTTTACTGAAGATTGTTCAAGAGTAACAAATACTCAACCAAAAATATCCCATTGAATAAAGGTATAGCCCGATTCCCTGCATTTTTGAAATGAAAACTTTTTTCGGCGCGCACACATACAGATGGTTCGCGGGCCGTGAATTGAATTCTAGCGTCACGCTCGGGAATGATAAGAAATCTTCGGGTAAACTCGGGACCATGGCCGTGAGCATGGAAAGCCATCTTTCACCCGCGTAGTTTCCAAAGTAAGCTATTAAATTCTGCCAATTTTTTTCTGATCAGATGTTACTCATGATTAATGTTACACATTTGATATCGCAAAATTATGTAATTGAAAGATTATTATTAAAATTTAATTAAAATCTAAGCAGACCAATAGATTAGCATTTAACCTTTGATAAGATTTGTCTTTAAAACGTAATCCTTTTGTCCCGAGCACGAAAGAATCATTTGATGCGACGAGTCTCCATAAGAGGATCTCGGCTGCCCGCCGTCTCTTATCCTCCTTTTGGTCGGATCAAATTGAATCTATTATATCCATTCTTTCGAAATAAAACCATCGGCGCGGAAGTAACAAGCGACCGAACCGGCGACCAATCTAAAACCAATTATCCCGAACCAATAACTAAAATTGACACTCACGAAAATAAACTCATAAAAGCAAGCAGGTACACAATAAAAATAATGGAGTGATGACCCGACGAAAAAATTGGGGCAAATATACAAACAGCCCCCGAAAGATAGGGCACGACGCACGAAATTCTATTTATTTTATCGTTGTAACAAAACATGACATGTCATCCTATAATTTGCCGAGATCCCTAACATATCCTATTTCGTGAGCATAGGCCAAACTACAAGGACCAGCGTTGTAGAGCTCCAGCTATATGGATACGGCATCCAATTTGGTGTTCGGTCGTAAAACTCGAGCGAGTCTCCGGAGGCCATTTAACGGTGGTCTACCCGAAGATAGGTAAATGTAAAAGAAAAACCTTGGATATACAGGAGTCGCAAAGCACACTTTAGGGATGTGGTGGGGAGTCGGACGACCTTGTGCCGTCGACCTTTGCGTGGATTATGTTAAAAGCAAATTCTGTTGTTTCCGACGAGATGTAAAAGTAACGCGGCGCGGTTTTCGGCTTTCAACCGCCAACCGTCCGACGGTGATCGACGACAGAGCCACAAACAAAATACAACATAATTGTTACATATGATCTGTCAGTCAGAAAAGTAGTTCCGTCATTTGATCGATCGCACATACAGCTTTGTCGGTCTTTACATCCCAGGAAAAACAAACGTTAGCTTTGATGGAACTTCGACTCGCGTGATACGATTTTTATGAAAATACGCTTCGAGTTTTAATCGGCTTAAAAAGGTAAGGTTCTGAATTTGGGTTTCGTGTCTATATAATGTGGGATTGACAGCTTTATCATACAAAGAGGAGGGGAATGTTGGAAATGCGATGATTTTTGAACGCATATTTATGTGACCTACTTTTTACCTGTCAATTGGCAATCTACATCAAAGTCAAGAAGGGGTAGCAGCGTTATTATTATCTGCAAAATATATTTGACAATTTACGGTTATTGTACAGAGCTCAAATACCCAAAAACTTCCTTATTCTCCACGGGACTACCAAGATGCACTACTGGTAGTGCCGTGGTTATTTTTTCCCTTCTGCACTACTATCTAGTAGTGTCGTGGGGAATTTTTAAACGTCTTACATCTGCGTTCCTTTCTGCACTACTGAGTACAAAAACGTTTTACCAATAGTGCCGTAGGGAATATTTCTGCACTACCAGCCAGCAGCTGCAGCAGTTACGATAACTTAAACCTTAATCATTAAAAAAAACATATATTATAGTCAGTCTAGTCTGACTGAGTGGCGTATTATTGGCGTGTTTTTAGCATTGGCAAATGTTTGCTGATTATGATGATGAATAGGATAACAAACCAACAAACTGACGTACAGATCATCAGCGGAGTTACGACAGTAGAAATATTATAGATGCACCAAACAAAGGCGTTTAATCGGTTTTTAATAACCCCATTTCCCCCATGGAAACAGTCCGGGGTGGTCAATGTAGGTACAAAATATGTGTAATGGAAGGAAGTGATTCTTATCAATGGCTACACATCGTAAGTAGTTCGGGTCGTTAATAAATAATTCACGTTTTTGATGTCGTGTCCACCACAAAAATAGGCACTTATTTTAATTTCATAGCTTCGGAGTTATATTTTTAGGGGGAGCTGAAACGGACAGTGAAGTCCTTTTTAATCGACTACAAAAAAAGGAGGTTCTCAATTCCATTGTATTTTTTAGGGTTCTGTAGAAAAATACGGGACTCTTATAGTTTCGTCATGTCTGTCTGTCTGTCTGCTTGTCTGTGTGTCTGTCCGTCCGTATGTCACAGCCACTTTTCTCCGAAACTATAAAAACTATAGTATTGAAACTTGGTAAGTAGATGTATTCTGTGAACCGCATTAAGATTTTCATACAAAAAAATCGAAAAAAAAAAAAAAAATTAGGGGTGGTCCCATATTTAGAACTGAAACTCAAAAGTGTTTATTTATCAAAACCATACGTGTGGTTTATCTATGGATAGGTCATCAAAAATGATACTGAGGTTCCAAACATTTTTTTTTTAAAGTGTGTCGTCGTCGTCCCCGCCTCCCGCCCTCTAAATTCTAATAGTTTTATTTTAAAACGTCATAAGGAAGCCTCGACTCGCACTTGACCACTTTTATTTATATGTATGTTAGCTCCGCTAAATGTGCAGGTGTCATTTTGAAGATTCTTTTTTTTTGTTTAGTTGAAAATACTTCAAAGGTCAATGGTTCCATATTAATTTTATCTAAATCAGTGCCCGTCGCACTATCAATATTTACATCACCAAAACATCAAGAAAAAAAAATTGGTTGCCTGTAAAGTCGGTATATGGGCAAAAGTTTTACGTGACAACGACTTTGAGTGGTAAAATAATTTTACGGAAGGGACGCGTGCCTTTCACTTTTTATGTCTGTCTCTCTCGCTCTTAGGCGGGCTAACCATGCCCGAGTGGAAGGGACGCGTGCCTCTCACTCGCTCTCGTTGTGAGCGCATAACGTGAGCGGAACGTAACGCAGTTTCTTGAAGTGTCACCCGGCAAACCAATTTATAAGACGTTGTCACGTCAAAACTAAAATGTGTATGCATACATTGTATTTGAATATGGACGACTTGGTTATAGCTTCATAAGTAATTTAGCCGAGTGTATAAATTCAGTTTGAAATTGGAGTCGATATTGTTTTTTCGAAGAGAACCAATTCTATTTTATCAACATAAGCAGTCCATTAAACGAGAGACTATGGAGTGTTTTCTCACACAGAGAGAGTGCAAGTAAGCAGATGACGCATGACCTCGAACATTTTAAAAGTAGTTAGATTATAGTCAGCAGTTAGGTTTTGCCCGCATAACTCCAATTCTGGCAATGAGGAAAATTGGCAGTAATGTGGCCCGTATGAAATAGCTCTAGGCTACTTTCAAAACGGGAAAACTACAGGAACTCGGAGCGTTTTACTAGTAAGTGAATACCACTATTCTTCTCTATTTTTAACCCCCGACCAAAGAAGGGGTGTTATAAGTTTGACGTCGATGTCTGTCACATTGCCACAACAAAATTGTGAATTATATTATTTTTTATCACTACTACCTCAATATGGGTATCAAATGAAAGGGCTTGACTAGTAGAATACTATACACTATAAAAAATCAAATCCAAGATGGCCGCTTCCACAAAATGGCGAAATACATTTCTTTTTTCACAACTCCCTTAAATATGGGTATCAAATGAAAGGGCTTGACTAGTAGAATGTTGTACAGGTAACAAATCTGAGATATTCGGGGGTTAATCAAAATTTTTAATTTTGTTCTTGTATGTTCCACATATTGTTTAGTTCAAAGCACAGTGTCAGAGGTATTCTCGCGTTTCTCATTCACCCCTACCTCGTCATTCTTTATTGTTCCGTCCATCACTCCGCGTTATGTGCGCCAACGCCAGAAATTCATTTTCATTTCAATATCGTTCGGGCAAACCTGTCACAATACATTACTGTCATGCTTAAAGAAAACAGGGACGAGGATTGCATTTCTTTTTTGGAACCGCGTCTATTGACGGAAATCCATTGCGAATAAGTGACGGTTTCCTGATCTGATTACTTCGACAAGCCGAAATATAAATAACACGAAATGTGTAAAATTGTTGTTTTCATATTTTACTGGTCGCGCAATTTTCCTTCGTAAACAAAGACAAAGGAAAGGAATCTTTGTATTTTTTTTACAAGAAAGTGGCGTAAGTGTACGATTTCAAATTATGTATTTGAATAATAATATACAGATTGCCTATTTGGAATGTATTATTTAATGGTGTGTCTGTTCTACAGTTCTCAAAAGTTAAGGAAATGCCTAGAATGGAACGAAAATGATACAAACAATCACCATCGTCATCATCATTCAATACAATTTATACGGAACCATCTCCGAACTATCAAACAAACAAAAAAAATCATCAAAATCGAAACACAAAAAGAAAAACAAACAACCGAAAAAAAAAGAAACACAATTGGCAAAAACTACTCCTTTGTAAACCTTCCTTTTTAAAGTAGGTTAAAAGCTCATCGTTGTAATTCAGTTTCTCACCGCTACTATATATGAGTAAATATACTTTAAATATATAAGACCAGCCGTAGCAATGTGCGCCGGGCCAGCGCGTTGCTACATTGCTACCTGTCGAAAATGGGTCGTACCAATTCAGATTTAGAAAACAAATTTTATTAGCTAAAGTTTTAGGTTTATTATGACGCAACCAAAGATGATGATGTCAAGAACTTCAACGCACGTCAACGCACACAACGAAAGCTTTCAAAAAGGAATATATTTGCCCGTTTTTGTTACATTTTTCATTCATACTCCGCTTTATCGATAGTAGCGTAATGTTATATAACCTTCTTCGATAAATGGACTATCTAACAGAAAAAAAATCTTTCAATTCGAACCAGTATTTCTCGAGATCCTAGCGTTCACACAAACAAACTATTCAGCTTTATAGTATTAGTACTCATTCATGATACATGGAAATACTCCGGACACAGAACAAATATTTATATTCATCACACAGTATTTTACATGGTAGGTCTTGGGTGGGACCTAAAGTATGAAACAAAAAGAACTCACAAAAAATTGGAACTTGTTTTTTCTAGAACGTTATAAACTCTTCACATATTGTATTGGAGAGTTGTGTTAGTCACGGTTTCAGTTGACGTACATTATAGAAACAATGAAACATTCAATAAATAATTTTCACCAACCCTACTATCCTACTTATAGAATAAATACGAAAGTTTGTGCAGATGGACGGATGGATGTTTGGATGGATAGATAAAATCACATCACTGTATGTAAGTATGACATGGGCTGTAAAGTAACTGACAAAGATGTGGTACTTCCTCAGATGGACTCATCAAAGAGTATGCCGTAAACTATTTTAAAAAATTAAACCGACTTCAACACCAACTGAGTGCAGTTGAAGCGAAAAATAATTCCTATAGGTCGATCATTTAACCGCTCTCACTCATCCATATGATTTTGCCAGGCTAGTTAAAAAGCATACTATGTACGAGAAATAATGTATTAGAAGAGGTATCTATTGAAACCTGTTATGGCTGGCAAAGCTTCATAACATAATCAAATGACCAATATTAAATTACTTTGTAAATCGTCGGAAAATCATGAATTTTTTTCACAAACAAGTACTAATGCAATTTCGTGTTGAATTTTAAAAAACACTGGGTATAATTTTGACTGTCCTTATCTTCATCATCAGACCACTTCTCAATCTATTAAAAAGTTCTCATCAATACAACGCCGAGCAAAAAACACAAGGTAACTACTGTGTACGAGGAGTGATCGAGGTTTAGAACCCCCTCTTCCCTGCACCCAGTTGAGATCGACTCCAGACCATCTTTAAACTATACTGCTCAAAATGCTCAAGCAAAAACTTAAGTAACGCACTAGTCATCTTTACAATTTTCGAAAGTTATCCTCGATTTCTCTAGATACCATCATCAGATCCTGGTTTCCTTATCATGGTATCACCCTTGGATATCCCTACTTATAGAATAAATGCGAATCAAAATGCGGATGGATAAACGGATGTTTGGATGGATAGATGAAATCACATCACTGTTGGGCTGTAAAGTAACTGACAAAGATGTGGTACTTCCTCAGATGGACTCTTCAAAGAGTCTGTTAAAATACATATAAAAGCAATAAAGTTCTCAACTCCAGATTCCGTATAGAAATAAGGAAGTACGCTTTCCTATCATTAAAACGAACTTACCCGCAAAACGCACACAGACGTGAATCACCGCAAACAAATAAAACCTACTCGTTACATATTTGCCTGTTCATGGCACAAGTACTAATTAAAATAGCAATTTTCTATATACGCACACAGTCGCGACATCAAAGGGGGAAATGTGTGAGTGTAATAAGTACACTGGACCGTGTATGGTGTGTTCCATAGATGCAACGTCACATTCATGTTCTGTGGTCTGCGAGCGATGACCGGGGGTCTCTTCAACTCACACTGGAATACCGACGCAGAGACTAAGGTTGACATGCAAATACTAGATAGATAGATAGAAACTCTTTATTGCGACACAAGCATTACAGAGAAACAATACTTTTTTTTTAATTTAAATAGTGACAAGACAGCAACATGCCTGTCACATCTTGGAACACGAACAGTCTAAATTATTACCTAGCACTGCACTGCGGTCGTCGCCCAGAGATCTAAGATGGTATATCTGTAAGCTTTGTAATTTATCTGGAAACATTGTCCTTCAAACCGGAACACAGTAATGTTTGCACATTACTGCTTTGGCGGTAGAATAACTAGCAAATGTGTGGTACCCCCAGGCGGACTCTGCCAAGAGTCCTACCACTATAAAATGAACTCTCAAAAGAACCCAAACTTAAATAGGAATGGGGGATCACGTAAGCAGAATGCTCCCCGATAGGTGGGCCAGAATTTTTACAGAGTGGACACCATCAGCTAGCCGAACCCAGGGCCGAACTGCAACGCGACGGAAAGACTCGGAGCGTTTAAAAAAGATTGGGAGATTGCAGCTCAGGACCGGATTAAGTGTCGGTACTTTACGGAGACCTTTACCCAGCTGTGCAACAGTAGGAGAGCTGAGATTTTATACAAAATAGAACCTAACTGTAGTATGAAACCTAACGTGATTATTACACAGTTTTAATTAATTCACAGGTCGTTCACGTGTGATATGGTTGGTGCCAGTCAAACTTAAGTTTCAGTCCCATCTGGCGGTCTTAGAACTGCCGTGGTAGACGGGCAGCGATCAGCGGCTGCACTCTCCTTGAAAAACGTCACCGGACACGGCTGAAACTTAAGTCAAACTGGACCGACCATATCACACGTGAGTTACCCGTGGACTTATCAAATAATAATTATTAGGGATGATACGGAATTGAATTGTGCTTAAAACTGGCTTAACTTCACGGCTTGATTGAATCAATAGTAAAAACCGTAATTGATAAGTTACAGCTGGCCTAGTCGGGAGAACAGCTGCTGCCGGTCCGGAGCTCTCGATTCAAATCCTACCCACAATAATATCTCTTCGAAGTCATGTGCGTAATTCCACTCACTTAAATCGGTGAAGGAAAAATCATCCTGAGAATACCAGTATCTTGCTTCAAGAATGTTTCGAGGTCCTGTGTCATCACGATCCTGCTCTGAGCTAGCGTGGTGGATTATAGCTTTGACTCTCTCCTTACGAGAGAACCGTATGCTCCAAGAATCTTTCGAGATCATGCATCATACACCAACTCACACTTGGCCAACGTCGTAGATCATGGCCTTGACTCTTGCCAGAGAAGACCCTGATTCCCAGCAGTAGGAACATTTAGCGGGCTATTTCCTCAAACGGAACAACCTGACATACTGTCACGCAGCCCACGGTTCCTGATTTAGTTTGGTCAGTCCGAGACATTATCGATTTGGGGCCGCGGGCCGCTTTTATTTGTCAATTTCCAGCGCACGTCGAGGACCGCTAGCTTTCAGACCGAACGGAGAGTTATAGAATTGGAGAGGTTGGTAAATAAACCTGCCTTCGTGAAAGGCGCACCGGACATTAATGGAAATGGTATAACTTTGCTAACTATAATTTTACTTATCAGCAATAAACGGAGTACTCTAAATATTTATTCGAAGCAGCACGTGCGCCAGAAAGCTGCTGAATTTTTAAATAAATTCAAATCGGTTTCCTACCACAAGGTAGGAAGGACTCTTTGCAGATTCTGCCTGGGGAAGTATCAAACTTTTGCCAGTTCTACCGCCAATCAGTTATGTGTAAACATCACTGTGTTCCGGTTTGAAGGTGAATGTTCCTAGAGAAATGATAGGGCATAGAGATGAATGACGAGTGCAATGCAAAGTTTTAATTTGGACTCTTCATGTTCCAATAGCTGCATGTCATTTTGCTGTTATTGTCAGATGTGTTGTACTTACACACTCTTCAGGTACGTTAGCAGAGTCCGCCTGGGGAAGTACCACCAGCTAACATACTTGTTTACTGTGTTCCGGTTTGAAGGGCGTCATCGTGGATCGGACTTTGGGTGATGAGCGCAGTGCAGACGGATCCAATAGCTGCGTGTCATATATGGTGGCATTTCAAACCATGTGATTGGTGAATCGCGGCACAGCTCGTCTCCGTTCCACCTCAGTGGAAACGCAGTCTAAGGATACGGGCACGAAACTAGCGATGGCCAAGTGACAGCGGGGCGACGCGACGGCGGGGCGGCGGCGACTTGTACAAAAGCATAGCGCAGTACAGAAGAGCGCACGAAACGAGCGAGAGCGGGGGGTCTACCGCCTAATGAAAACTGTTTTAGCTTTGATGTCTCCTTCTTTTTTATTTTCGCTTAAATAGATAGAGGCAGCAATAGCAAACCTAAACCCCATTCAGTTAGGCTGCAGAAGGACGGAGCGGCGAGCGGTGTTGTGCATACAAATGCGTCACCGCCGCGCCGCTCCGGACTCGCCCCGCCGCCGCCATCGCTTGTCCGTCGCTAGTTTCGTGCCCGTAGCCTGAGTTATGTAATGTAACAGTGACGTCACCGCATGTGACCCGATCAGTGCATGCGGGCCTGGTCGCGACCTAGGACAATGCCCCTACTGTTGTATCTGTCATCGTGGAAATAAGAAACCACCGTGATATACTCAGCTGTATGAACCGTTTTATTTCCATAGGAAACACTTTTATTTGAGCTAAACTTAGTAAACCGATGACTTTTGGCCCTTTTGAACGGCCCTTTGGATGCCCCTTAATGAACCGTTTTCAAACGAGACAAGAAATTAATTCTATATATTAAAATAGATGGCGCCTGCCTAACACCATTTTTCAACCATTGCAGGATTATAAGTTTACACTACCGATTATGATTATGATTCAGTTATCTATTTATGTTTATTATTATGAAACGTTGACGCTTTTTCGAGCTACCAGCAGTTGGATAGAAAAAGGCTATGTGATATTAGACAATGCAGACCAGTTGTACAATATCGTGTTAAGAAAGCGATACATTAGCGTGTCAGTAATGTGAACACAAAAGATATTCATTGAGTTTTTACTTCGAAAATCGAGAAATTCCTTCGATAATCGATTAGATAACAAGTAAAACAATCAACCCAATGCCAAGTAAGTATTTACAAGCTTTTATTTAGTTTCACCTGTCTCGGTGTTTGACATCAAATTTTGCAATTAAATTTGATCCAAAAATCGACAATGCAAAATTACGATAGCATGGTGCTAATGTAATGATGAAGCTAGAAGGTGGCCAAATGAACTTCACAATGAAACGACACAGCCTTTTTTTAACTTTAATAGGTTTACACTTGACCACCATCTCACCTGATGTTAAGCGACGATGAAGTCTACGATGGAGCGTGTTTACCTAGAAGAAACCAATTCACTCTCGAATTGAAGACACAAAGATTGTAACCATTGGGGGAAACCCACTCAGTGCAACGTATTCCACAGCCTAGACGTTCTTATCACAAAAGTAGAGTAAAATCTTTTCGTTCATGTCTTTGGAACATTAACCATGAAACGATATCACTTTTTCAAGCTACGGACATTCCGATAGAAATAAAGGGCAAGGTGGTATTAGATCACGCAAATCAGTCATCTCATCGAGTTTTGGCTCATTTGAATCGTCTTGACGAGTACCTATTTCGGTTCTAAATAGTAACCAAGGCGTGGTGATGGAGCTGGAAGATGGCCATGAGAACTCAGTAATTAAACAACACAATCTCATTTAATTTCGCTCCCTCCACTTGAATCCACAGCTAGGATCGACATGTGGATCCACGGTCACTTTTTTTCCTCATGAATCCACCGGTGGATCCATGGATACTTCGGTTTCCTCTTTTGGGTTCGTTCGATTCGTTTTGACAAGTAGTTTGTCTTTCAATGGTAACCAGGGTTTAATGGCAGAGCGGGAAGCTGCCCATTAACTTTTTAGTTAATTTTTTTAATAACCAGCAATAAAAGTTTGATTTAAAACTTTTTTTTAATAACGTTTGTTGAATATTTTTCCTATCGACCTGACAGCAAGACGTCAAAATCGATGACATCACAATAACCATAGCAACAGTGACCGTAGCTAACCGGCGACATTAGCAGAGGTCGTGACCGGTGCCCGTATGCCGTAATCAGATTAGGGAGGGCTCTCCCCTCCGGCCCTCGACTGTAGACTCGATTTGATTACTCCATTGATCTATTGTACGCTTGTGGAGTTGACTTAAGACAGACATGGGCAATGTCTCTACAATTGTACAATAGCTTCCTGAGATGTACGGACCAAAGAGTTTACATATACCACGTATAGAGTTAGGTTTTCCGCACGATTCCTTTGTGTCAATCGTAAGCAGATGACGTCCATGTACAAAATAGCCCAAGATACCAGAGCCGCCAATCATCACTATCACTCCCAAAATAGAGTTTTAAAGCGTCTGTTAAGCAAAACGGCCGACGGAAAGTCTCTGGGAGTTATGGGGACTTATTTTTAAAGATATTGCCTGTAACATACGCGAAAATCAGGTATAAGAAAATACGTGAAGTAAGTAATGTATCTTCTGGACCCCATATCTCAAAATTGGCCGTCTTAACAAGTTAGCGGGTAAGCATTATGTGTTCTTAGTACGTACAAACTCAACTTAATCGTCCACATTTCATCTATCAGAAAATACGTGACGTCTGGCGGCCCTGGGATCTTACTCTTACTAGCAATGCATGACAGAAGTATGACACTTCCACAAGAGCGACAAGGCAAGATGGTACCCATGCTTTCGGTGTAAAGCGTTTGTGCCAACTCTATACGTAGTATACGTAAACTCTTTGGTATTTGATTTGACTTGCAGGAGTTGTAAACAGATACCAGACACAACAAGATGCTCAACCATCTAGTCTAGCGTTAGTCTTAATATCAACAGAGATTAGTGTATAGGAACTTTAAAGTCTTCAGCATCGTCCAAAAGTTGTAAACTTAGTATTGCATATTTTTACTGACTTTCGAAGTACCTATACCGTTCGTTGTGGAAATCTAGGGGGAGGCCTATGTTCAGCAGTGGACGTCTTGTGGCTGATGATGATACCAGGGAACAAAGTAAGTTCAAACGTGTTTGTTGCCTTTTCTCTGTGCAGATGTATATTTCACCTAACGCATCTAGTCTCATTAAATACATTTAAATAAAAAAATGCATGTAAACTAATAAGGGTAAATTTTGACTACTACGTGTTGGGGAAAAAGGTTAACCCTCTCTCCCCACTCCTAGTACCAAAATATAGTCTTCAACGTAATGACTACCGGTTTCCTCACGCTGTATTCTTTAATAGGTAAAGCCAGTGCTAACTTGTACATTTGGACTTGGAAAAATAATAATCGGAGATACAAACAAGACTCTAAAGTACGACCTGACAATTGTCAATCGAGGATTACAGATTTCATGTTTTTACCAAAAACATATAGTGAAAAGTCGTTGAATAAAACAAGGCTACTTTCATTCAAGTGAAGAAAAGATTATGTAGAGTCGATTGGCCTATTTCTTCATTTGTCCTCGATAAAAGCGCCCTAGAGACCACCTCGGTCGAGCGATGTTACGTCAGCGCAATGGATGGCGGTAAGATAGACGGATTGTTGCCGAGGCCAGCATCGCAGCCGGTCATAGCTTTGAAGTTGCTGTCTCGTGTCTTTTCACTCGAAATGATGGAGACAACGATAGCATAGCTAAAGACGTATTGGTTAGGCGCTTAGGCGGTAGAAGAGCGAGACCACTCCGCCGCTGATAGATTGATAGAAGCTGATACGGTTTCGAGAATAAACGACGTTTGTAAACGTACTTCTAACATTTACTCACCGGATTCAGTGACACAAAATCTGCAGAATTTGTAACAAAATTCAAATCGGAATAAAAAGATTTTGGTCGTTTGCAACGTCAATCCTACTTCTTACCAATACTAATATCATAAATGTCAATGTTACGATGCGTGTTGCTCAATCACATATTAACGTAAGAACAGACCAAGTTGTAATTTGGAACACAGATAGATTATGTCTGAAAAGACAGACAACTTTTTTCCCGAAAAAAAAAATAAAATCGGAAACGTTAACTAGGCGGATAAAACCGCGGGTCACTGCTAGTATTGTTAATGTTATAGTTCGGATGTTTGTTAGTCAATAAAGTCCGAACTGCTGAAAGGATTGGAACGAAATTTGGAACAGAGATTGTAATCTGGAATACCACAGAGGTTACTTTTCATTGCTAAAATAAATATTGGTGGACATTTCACACACAACACCATCTGACCCCAAATTAAGCAAAGCTTGTAGGTACTATGGAAACCAGATAGCTGATGTAATACTTATATATTTTTAAACACATACTTATTATACATAGAAAACACCCAGGCACATTACAAATATTTGAATTCTTCACACAAACATTTGCACTGGGTGCGGGATCGAACCCACGGCCTACGGCTTCGCAGGCAGACGTACTACCACCTAAGCCACCAGGCCAGCCAGAATTGGATGGGAATTAGAACAGGCAAAACCGCGAGGCACTGCTACTTAGTGCCACTGATATTACTGATATGAATGTTTAGATGTTTGCTGCTCACACGTTATAAGAAGTGAAGGAATCAGACTCTAATTTGGAACTTAGATATTATAGCATATTGGCTATTTTTTATCACGAAACTAGCTGTACCCTGCCACGCTTCGCTGTGGCACATTGTGATGCAAAAATTTGATAAAAACTATCCTTGATGCGGATTAAATATCATTCTAAAATTTCAGCTCTATCATTGCAGAACTTTTTGAGTTTTTTAAGCGTACACAAACCAACATAACGCTTTTATATATAGAGATATTATGTTGAATTTCTTAAAGAATATCGTAATGCTTGTTCCCGATCCCTGGACTAATCGGACAGAAATATACACAGTCTGGAATGTTGAATTTCTTAAAGAACACCCACCCTTGTTTAAAACTCGAAGTAAACATCGCAGACAGATCCAAGTAAAAAAATAACATAGATGATCAATTTCCTAGTTCCAAAGCGGGGAAGGACATAGAAAATATCCGTTCGACAAGATCTCGTAAAGGCGTTGATTTGGCGTACCTAGATAGCACACTCACGGGGGTTCCCGCGAAGGCCACCGTGTTGTAGCGTTAAGATATTCACATGGCGTTGGTCGTCTTTGGAACTTTGCCAGAAGACTTAGCGGCGTTTAGTTGTTGCCACCGAGTGCTGTGATGACAAAACTGTAGAAAGCTCTGGTCTAAGCAAAAATAGCGAACTATTATGTCAAGAGAAGTTAGTTTATCTGGTTATTGCCTTCACATAAAATAAACACTGTTTAAAAATTGCGTTTTTCAACATATTTTTACTAATAGTAGGTTTTCACTTGACCTAACGATGCTGTCTGTGATGGAGTAAACTAACCTAGAAGAAACCGATTAACTATTAAATTATATCCATCAGGAAATACCCATTCAGGTAACGTATTCCAAAGTTTACATATTCTTATTACGAAAGTGGAGTTAAACCCTAAGAGGTCAACAAACTTCTTCGTTCGAGTCTTTGCAACATCAACCATGAAACGATGTCATTTCTACGAGCGGTTCGATAGAAAAGGGGGAAGCTATACAAAAGGCAAGAAAAATAGTCCAACGCATAAACCAAACGGAACGACTATTAATAAAATAGAATACCAATTTTTCTAGCTCCCGTTTTATTTAAGGCCTCATACAAACGACGTCACATATAAATTTGTCAAAGCGACAAGCCGAAAACGACGCAGCCAGGGTTATAACTTAGAACAGGCTCTTGTAAATAATCGCTCCGCAGAGGCTTAGCTGCGCTGTTGTACATCAACCTAATGTATTACAGCACAAGGGTCATTTCGGCTCGGGGATTAACGAAATTGTATCGGACATAGTTGTAACAGGATAGGAATTCATTACGCATACGAAAGGTCTTTCGTTTAATGGTGTCGCTGAAATGTCAGTTTCGGGAAGGGATGATGGAGTGTTGTTGGTAATCAAAATTATGGTAAATAGCCCGGAGAATGGTCGGAGGGAATTGTGAGTTTAAGTAGATAATTTAAGGGCGTATAGTTTGGCGTTTTGTCGAGTTATACCTATTTACCATTATTATACCTATTATTTTTATACCTATTTATTGGTGACGGTGATGCAAGAGCTAATACTACAAGACCTTGGATTCTACATGAAACTACATACTTGTCAAAGTCCATAACAGCATCCTGCTGAAGCACAAGACGTTGGCGTAATTATTGTGCTCACCTAACATTTCACACTAACATAGCGCAACTGGATAGAAGCCAGAAACTAATAGATGATGAATCAGATGACATATAATATGATACGACCGATTAAAAGTTAAAAATGAAAAAAGAAGAAGACTTTATCAGATGACTATTATTATCATTGTATAAGACCAATGGCAACTGTGTTGCCAGACATATTGCATGCCTCTAGAAGAAGAGGCCAGTTTGTATGGGTCAATTATTAAAATGTTTTGTATCACCTTATCTTACCTGCAAACAGCAATAAAGATTTTTGTATTTTTTAAGACCAAAAAGGGGTGTTATAAGTTTGACGTCGATGTCTGTCTGTATCTGTGGCACCGTAGAGCTCAAACGGATGGGCCGATTTCAATGCGTTTTTATATTTGAATGTTAATTACCGTGCGGATGTTTCTAGCTATGTTTGGTAAATATCGATTCAAGATGGCCGCCTCCACAAAATGGCGGACAATATATTTCTTCACAACCTACCTTAATATGGGTATCAAATGAAAGGGCTTGTTTGGTAGAATACCTACTATACACTATGACAAATTTCAAATCCAAGATGGCCCCCACCACAAAATGGCAAATTACATTAAATTTTTTCACTACTACCACAATATGGGTATCAAATGAAAGGGTTTGACTAGTAGAATATTATGCACTATGACAAATTTCAATTCCAAGATGGCCGCTACCACAATGTGGCGAAATATTTTATTTTTTCTCACCACTCCGTCAATATGGGTGTCAAATTAAAGGGCTTGACTAGTAGAATGTTATACAAATAACCAATCTGAGGTAGATTTTTGTTCTTTAATAAAAATCTAATAGATTGCTGCCCAGGCCTAGTATGTTTTCCCGGTAGTTACTATCTTGATTTCTTCAAGTCGGTTTCTTCATCGTCGTTTAACATCAGGCAAGATGGCGGTCAAGTGCAAACCTATAATTGTTAGAAAAACACTCGTATAAACATCGGCTTCACTACCAAACACCATCAGGGATTACAACTTCAAGATGGCCATTAAAGATCGCAATGCGGTGGTGATGGAAGTTCTTAGCCGGGAGAAAGCTTCAAAGAAAAAAATACATACTCGAGAATAGTATTAGTTTTAAAATATTTGATTCTTCCTGCTTGTAAAATGCACAAACATGTTCAACACAGATAAAAAAACTGGCCAAGTACGAGTCGAACTCGTTGACTTGTGGGTTCTGTACAAGCTGGAAGGTAAATGTAATTAATAAGTTTATAATTATTAAAAAAAAAAAATTACCGGATGTGGAACTTAAAACGTATGGTTTACGCAATTTTTTCTTTATAAGACCATGCTTTGTACTAGATTTCAAGATTCGGAGTTCACGGAAAGTACCCTGTTGGTTTTGATTTCCTTGTGTCAGCATAAACAGCTGTATCTTTCGATTGCGTCGGCTTGGACGTTTGATTTTTCACAGCTTCAAGGGACAGTAGACCAAGGGATAGTTGAGTACCTATTGTGAGTATTTCATATAAATTTCAGCTTGATACCTCCAAGCGTTCCTGAGAAAAAGCGTCTTGACAGACATACGAACAACAAAGTGATCCTATAAAATAAATACATATTGTTATTGTAGTGGATTCACACACAACACCACCTTACCCCAAACTAAGCCAAGCTTGTACCTACTATGGCGGCCAGATACCTGATAAGGGTTCCTTTTTTTCCTTTTGAAGTACGGAAAAGGCCCCCAGAGTACGTGAAGATAATTGTAGGGAGAAAAAAAAATTGGCAGTCCTAGACTGCCCATAGAAGTGAAAACTTATAACTCTGAATTTGGTAGCTTACTTTGGAAACTACGCGGGTGACACCGGAGGGCGTCGTCATGACCCTGAGTTAACCCGACGATTTCTTATTCCCAAGCGTGACGCTAGAATTCAATTCACAGCCCACGAAAAATCCGTCTGTGGCACGCCAAAAGAAGTTTTCACTTCAAAAAAACACTTTGGTTTTTGTCACCTCGTCATTCCTTGACTTCTGCATCTAGTGATAAAGTCAAAGCCCCCATCCATCGCTGCAGTAACGAGGCGAGACACGACAGTCTACTTAGCGTCACTACACCTACAGATTAGCCCACATTCACACGGACGATATCCGTAGCGAGACCGGCGGTAATCCACTGTTTTAGGCCAGCTGCCCACCGCCTCACCACACAGAAAACCACAGATTCTTTACTGTACTTAACATACTCGAAAACATAAGCAGATCAATGTTTCCACAAGTGGTCCCTTCTCTCGCAAGAAAAGAGTCAGGCTATAATAATAATTCACCTCTCTGGCCAAGTAAGGGTTGTTGCATGACCTCGAATGGTACTAGGAATATGTCAGTTTCCTCACGATGTTTTTGAAATGAAAACTTCTCTTTGCGCACCACAGCTCTCGACCACGCTCGGGAGTGAAAGTAATCTTCGTGACTATGGCCATCGGCCATATAAAAATGAGACAGCCATGGTCATAGCCCCGCCCTCCGGTTTCACCGCGTAGTTTCCAAAGTTATCCGTCATATCCTGAGTATATAAGTTTACACTCCTATCGGTAGTTTTTATGACTAGCAATGATTAGTTTTCGTTATATTCTATCGAGATATGAACTTTGGTGCGCGACCGAACTGAGAGAACTATGTGAGACCAAAATTAAACTAAGGAAAATATATAATGGATGTGACGTGTACTAAACTGCCAGTGTTTAGTGTTGCCAACTTTACTTTTCAGGGGGTCTATCACCTAACAAAATCTGTCTAAGTTTTGATGACGCCCTCTCTTTTCTTTTCGCTTGACTAGATAAAGACAGCAATAACAAAGCCATAGCCGATTTAGTTCGACGGTAGGGGGGCCGATGATCGTACCATGAATAATATCATACAATTAAGCATTTTTTTGAAAAATCATCCAAAGTAACTCTGTTTCTACCTGGTGTCTCATCACACCACACCTTTTTTTAAGTTTAATCGGCATTACTCACATGACTTCGAAAACAAAGGCACGTGGGATTCGAATAAAGTCTACCAAAACACTCCAAATCGGTCCAGCCGTGTTAAAGATGCTAAGTTGTGCATCTGCTCCTCCGTCGGTCCGTGCATTGGCACGGGCTGGTTCACATCCTCATAACGAAGGTCCGTAGGTGGTCCGCGATGGAATAATGAACGCATCCTGTTTAAACAATTGGCTAATTGCGGACCTTTGACGGACGGCTGGCCCTGTTTACGTATGATTTGTCATCTGTCATAGATTGTATAGTCTTTCTACGAGACAGTACAGTCCGGCCAAATGTCTGTAGAATACAGCAATGGCGCCACGGTCGAAAATTGATCCTACACATTACAAAATTTTACAGATTCTATGTCTGTGTACTATGGGCGTCGGTAGTTCTGCTTTTGGCCGTTGTACAGATAACTTGGTTGCACTATAGTGAGTTATCTTTGTATAATGTAACTGTCGGTCCGCCCCGGCTTCACTCTCCTCTCATAGCCTAGGTAAATTTAATCGTGGCTTGTTAAGTCGAGAATTAATAGATTTTTTTATAGGAAAAACTCGTTCCACCATTAACCGTTTATCGTAACTTTAAATGTGCTTCAAGTGTACTAAAATGTGTTTAATAGAGGTAGCAATCCGCAAAATGGTGAACGTTACAACTGATTAATTATTATTTTAAAAGTTACATACCCAGAAACCCAGATTGAAAATAAGACAGCCCTAAAAAGGTAGCGAATGAGAAAAGAGGAAGCAGCTAGGAAACTATTTAAACATAAATAGCTACCTGGAGAGTAAAATATTTAATGATGTGTCAATTACTTATTCTGATTTTTTTATTTGTCCCAGTACTTACCTCAGCAGATTGCATACAGTGACGATACGAGCAGGACATGTGCCTAATGGTAAACAATACGTCTGCCCTTAACAGCACGTAGTTATTGGAACATAAAAATTGGCAGTCATGAGGACTGCCGCAAGAAGTGAAAACGTATAACTCAGAATTTAATAGATTACTTTGGAAACTACGCGGGTAAAACCGAAAAGCGTGGTCATGACCATCTAGAAATGCGTTAAGCGGCAATGGGAAATACTGACGCATTCCTAGATGGCCAATGGACATGGTCCCGAGTTTACCCGAAGAATTCTTCTCATTCCTGAGCGTGACTTTAGAATTCAATTCACAGCCCACGAAAAATTTGTCTGGGGCGTGCCAAAAGAAGTTATCACTTCAAAAAGTCCGAATTGTTACCTAACACTGCACTGCGCTCCTCATCGATGTATAAGATTTATTTCTATGCCCTGTCATTTCTCTGGAAACATTGCCTTTCAAACCAAAATACAGTAATATTTGCACATTACCATGATAAAAACCCTTTTCAATACTCCAAAAATATTTTCAGGGAGCAAAATGGAAAGCTTATCTTGACTAACGCGCAAATTTACGATCACTTTAAAAGCACATACGAAGTGCCTAAACGCGGGAGCTCGCACGTAGAACCAAACATCCAAAGACCTAATGATCCTCTGACAGGCTTTCAAGGCACCCCACCTAGTGAAGAGGAAGTAAACTATCAAATTAAAAAGAAAACTACTAAATCAGCTCCTGGCCCAGATGGCATTCCTTACATAGTGTATAAAAAGTGTCCATCAGTTCGTAAACATATCTTGAATATATTCATTAAGATCTGGTCAAGAAAGCAAGTCCCAGTAGCATTTGGAAGAGCAATTTTTGTCCTCATCCCTAAAATGCAGGAAGTAACTCATCCCAAAGACACCAGACCGATAGCCCTAACCAATACAATTTCTAAAATCTTTTCAGTATTTTGCAAACAAAATGACCACATTTATGACTAGCAATAGGTATTTCAGGCCCAATCACCAGAAAGGGTTCTTACCTGGTGTTTCTGGATGCCTGGAACACAATACATTACTAGCAGAAAGTTTGAAAGATGCCAGAACACATGAGAGGCAAATTACAGTCTGCTGGATAGACCTAGAGAACGCGTTTGGTTCTGTCCAGCATGAACTTATGATATTTGCCCTAAAATGGTATAACTTTCCTGCTGAAATTATTGACATAATTAATTTTATTATTGCCACTTAAAATTCGTCATAGCAGTAAACAAGGAATACACAAAACCACTTGAATACAATGTAGGACTATTCCAAGGGTGCTGCTTATCACCAATAGCATTTAATATAGTTATAAATATTTTAGTAGACAAATTAATATCCCGTGAAAAGAAATGGGGCTACCGGTTTAAAATCAACAATAAGTACACTGAGTCAATCTTGGCCTTTGCGGACGACCTTGCAATACTTACACGTAATCCCAAACAGTGTCAAGAATTGTTGAACGAATTCTAATTCTAATTCTAATTCAGGGTGGGGGTGATAGACCTGCACTGACGTCCCGCTAGGGGTGTATTGTGCACTTCCCCCCTGCCCACCTACCCAAACCAGCCAAGCTCCTTAAAATAGCGGAGCACGGCCTTGGGTCGCCGGCATACCAGTTCCACTCCCATTTCGTCAGGTGTTGTGTTTCTGCATACTTGATTTGGAATTTCATCAAGGAGTCCTGATCTTAATCTTATGCTTACTGTGGCCTCACAACGTAGGAGCACGTGTTCCACAGTTTCATTCTCCCGAAAACAACCCCTGTATAGGGGACTGTCAGTGAATCCTATTTTGTGAAGATGGTAGTTTAACTCACAGTGGCCAGTGATGAGGCCTATCATTAGACGGAGATCTAGTCTCGATAAATTCAGGAGTTTGTTAGTCACTTTTTTATCCATCAGTGGGAACACAACTTTTGTGTGTTTACACTTCATGGATTTATCCCAAAGTTTTTGATGCTCTTTTTCTGTGTATAAACATAGCAGGTTCCGCGTTTCTGAAGCAGTTGGCTTACACAATTCAGCTATATCTGCCCTGATGTTCTTCTTTGAACCTGCTTTGGCAAGTACGTCTGCTTTTTTGTTTCCTTCGCATATGCTATGGCTTTTGGTCCATTCTACAGTGACATCATGATTGCGTGCAAGACTCTGTAAGGTAGAGTGACATTCAGCTATCACTTTTGACCTGGTTGTGGGTCTTCGTAGAGCGTAAATAGTTGCTGCACTGTCCGTTACGAACTTCAGTTCTGGTTTGCTACTGTATACATTGTTATGTATTTCTTTTCTAAGGACTGCTTTAGCAGCTAACAGAAGGCCCATAGCTTCTGCTTGCATTACTGTTGTAGTTTTGTTTAGGGCTAATGATTCTGCTAGGTCTAGCTCTGGTGAGTGGTATCCACAACCTACTCCCATACTATTTTTAGCACCATCTGTGAATATGTTGCGTACATTAATGCTTTCCTTAGCATAATTTGTTTTGGTATGGTCCTCTGTAACCAGCCCATAATTCTTCCTGTCTAAATATGCCGTGGCTATACGATCCGTGCCTTGGCATGCGCCTGGGACAATTCTCGTTGCCCGGTCTAGGATTTTACAGTGGTTCGTGGGAATCCCTGAGCCTTTCCATTGATCCGTAGATTTGATTCTTAGCGCTGCCGCCATTGCCTCCTGCTGTATATGAAGATGAAGTGGTGGCAGGCCAAGTATTATGTCAAGTGCTTCGGACGGTGTAGACTTTACACATCCACTGATTAGTGAACAAGCCAACCGCTGAAGCTTTTGTAATTTAGAGATTGTGGTCACCAGATTGGTTCTAGGCCACCACACTACACAACCATAAGTTAGTGCTGGTCGAACTATTACTGTGTACATCCAGCGACATAGTTTTGGTTTAAGTCCCCAGTCTTTGCCAATCGCTTTGGTACACTGCCATAAAATATTTGTAGCCTTAGTGGTAACATGGTCAAGTTGTTTTGCCCACAGTAGCTTACTGTCCAACCATATACCAAGGTACTTCACTTCCTTGCTCAGCGTCAATTGCGTTCCAAATAGTGTGGGAAGTCTTATTTTTGTATTTTGTTTTTACGTGAATAACACCATTTCTGTTTTGTTTGGATTAGCAGACAGATCTCTATTTCCACAGAACTTTTCGAGTATTTTAAGTGCCATTTGCATTTTTTCACATAATGTCGATTCGCAGAGTCCAGAGACCATGATTGCTAAATCGTCCGCATATGCAACGGTAGTTATACCTTCTTTGTTTAGGAGCTCGATCAATTCATCCGCTACAATTACCCATAAGAGAGAGATACTACTCTCCTGTGGGCATCCCCTCGTGAGTATGCAGCGCGACCCTGTCGAGGATTCTATATTGGCTGCTCTGCTCGACAGCATTTTTGTGATCCATCCAGTCACTCTTTCGTCGACATTGTGTCTCCTTAATCCTTCCTCTATACTGGGAAAAGTCGTTTTGTCAAAAGCCCCTCAATATCGATAAAGGTTACCAAGCATGACTGTCTTTTTTCCATTGCGCTTTCAATTTTGTGGACTACCTGATGGAGAGCGCTTTCAGTCGATTTGCCAGATTGGTAGGCGTGTTGGTTCTTATTAATTAGACTATCTACCAGCGGACCATTTCTAATATATTTGTCACACAGCCTCTCAGTGTTTTTAGCAGGAAGGAGCTCAGACTGATGGGCCTAAATGACTTTGGGTTTGTGTAGTCTGATTTGCCTGGTTTGGGCAAGAAGACTACTTTCACTTCTCTCACGCTTTCGGAATGTACTTCCACGCGAGGCAGCTTCTGTATTGGGCTGCAAGGTGTGTTTTGATCTTTCTCAAGCTCCAGTGCAGAAGTGCTGGAAAGATTTCGTCGGGTCCTGATGCCTTGTAAGGTTGGAAAGTGTTGATCGCCCAGGACAACGCTTCATCAGTAACTATTGATGACGCAAAGTCCCAGTCCTCCTTACAAGGTTTCTGGAGTATTTGGCTTTCCACCCTTCCTCCGATTCTGGTCGGCAGTCTGGAAAATGAGTTTGTAGAAGTAATTCAAACTGTTCTTGTTCAGACGTTGTGTATGATCCGTCAGGTTTCTTTAACGTTCCCAGTTTGGTCTGAGTATTATTTGATAGTAGTTTTCTTAGCCTAGCAGTCTCGCTTTCAGATTGAATTGAGCTACTGTATTTATGCCACATGATTTTCTTGCTTTTGATAATTTCTTTTTTTAACTTGTGTCGAGTTTTTTTATATTCCTGCCAATCTTCGTCTTGGTTGGTGTTCATGGCTCTGTTAAATTTGTGTCTTGCTTTCTTTCTCAGTTTTCTGTTCAAAGTATTGATGTTCTCTGTCCTTAGAGGACACGAAGATTTAAAACTTTTAATTAAGGTTTTGGTTAGAAAGTCTACCATTTCTTCTATCTTGTTTGTTGTAAGCTCTTTTACGAATGCTTCCTTTGAGCTTTCAAGCAAAATTTTATCAAGTGATTCCGCAAAAGACTTTTGTCGGTCTTTTTTCGGATTTCTGTAAGTCCGTGGATGGCGTTTACTTACTTTCAGGTTGAACCTGATCCTTCGGTGATCTGAGCCGGAATATTCGTCTGTCGCTACACGCCATTCGTTTATGGTTTCGGCAATGGTGTTAGTTGCTAATGTGATGTCTATTATAGTTTTTGCCCATGAAGTGACAAACGTCGGCTCCGCTCCTTTGTTCAGGATGTTGAGGTTGTGCCTTAGTGCAAAGTCTAGCACATCTTTACCCCTTTCGTTTGTGTCAGGGCAGCCCCACACAGTACAGTGTGCGTTTGCATCGCTACCGATGACACATTCAATATTATTGGTGTTACAGAAGTGCATTAGTTGTTCTAGTTCAGGTGGTGGTGCAGTTAGTCCTCCATCAAAGTATGCTGATGCTAGTAAGATGGAGTCGAGTCCACTTTTTAAGCCCGTGTCAAGTCTTACCACCGTCAAGTCATCGGTGCATAAGTGTGTTACTAACGTTGCTTTCAGAGATTTGGGCACATATATAAAAGAACGCGTTTTGTTTTTAACCGAGGCGTGAAAACGTTACCCTTAAGGGCTGTAAACCCGCTTACCTTGCCGTGATAGAGGTATGGTTCCTGGACCAGTGCTATTGTGTTTGATTGTTCTTCTAGTGTTCTTCGCAGGGTGTTGGAGCCTGTGACACTGTGTTGGACGTTAGTTTGTATGATGTCTATTAAGACTACGCTCTCGTTTCCTATTGATTCTGAGACACTACCAGAATTGTTGGTTTTATTTTTATTATTATTACTATAGTTCGCATTTTTTGAGTGTTTATCCATTTTTAAGAATGTGTTCCTACGCCTATCTCCTATTCTTTCTTAATTATCTAGAGAGTGGTCGGAGGCAGCGCATTCCCGCTCCGTATCCATGAGCGACAAGGGCGAGAAGATGGTCAGGCCCATAATATCGCCTGTAATATCCTCCTCGCCCTCGCCGTCCACTTCCAAGAGACGGTCCACTTCCTCCCTGGTCCACTCCTTATCTTCTAGGGGTACCGCTTCCGCACTGGTTGTGGCCACAGAGGAAGTGCCTTCGCCGCTTTCCACGGCGCTGGCGACCCTCCCGGCCTCTGCCCTTGGTCTCGCTGATACCCCGATTTTGCTTTCCTTCACTTTGACGTAGACTGACCCGGTAGTGTAGTGAAGGCGATTGTTCACCTGTTTAAGCTTCTCCACATCCACTACCGGAATGCCCATCACAAGGATGTGATTGAAGGTTTGGCCATTTTGTCTTATAATGTGCTTGAAAATTGGCCAGCCTTCTATATTTAAGCATTTGTTCAATTCGGCCAGGAACTCTCTTAATATAAACGGCCATCGCTCGAGGTCTTCCCGTTCTTCATTGAAGTCTGGTACATAGATAATACCTGTGTTGTATTTCGGCAACTCGCTCTCAGGTATCACTTGAATCCCTGGATCCCTCCCATGGGCGGCATGTTTTCGAGGGTCGAGACCAGCCACGCCAGTGAGAAGTCGTCGCAGGGTGTAATTTTAAGGCATCCATGTAACAGTCTGGCTAGGCGTTGTCCAAACACTGGTAGCCGTCTTTGGTCTTTTGGTACAGCGCGGTTTGCTTTGAAAAGCTCGTACTGCGCCTTATCTATGGATTTTCGGAGTAGGGTCGCTTTAGTCTTATCCATCATAATGCCACTTCTGTCCTGTACCACCACGCGGTACCGTTTAACGGCAGTGGCATATGACATTACTTGCGGCCCTTCTCGTCCTATAGCCGGTCCCTCGGTTCCGCCCAGTCCCGCCACCTCAGTAAAGGACCCGTGAGCCAGGCACAGCTTTTTGTCTGCAGCGGCAAGACTCGGCGACACCTGGTCAGAGCTTCGTTGGCGTTTGGTCGGACGTGTTGACTCGACGCCGTGACTTAATTCGTCCTTACCCTCGGACACCACATCAGCCCTAATCGGCGCGGTAAAGGCACCGTCGCACCCCTTTTGCACCCCGCTGACCCCCTTGTCCAGAGAACATGGTGCCTGCAGAGGCCTACTCGGGAGCTGGACCCCTCCGTTACCTTTTGCAACCTCTGTTGGTGTCGTTGGCTTATTCTCCTCAACTTTCCTCTTATCGAGGTCTTTATTAGTTTCGGCATTTGCCGTTTTAATCCCCAACTGCACTCGCTCGCTCGGTTTGCGGTCCGTCACATTCGCGGATCCGTCCATACTGCCGCCCGGCGCACTATCCCTGATGGGAAGGGCCGCACGGGTGGACATCACCACTGAGCTTGGGCCCGGCGCCCCGTCGACGACTGCACCTAGTTTACTCCGATTTATGGCATCGGCTCTTTCTGCCTCCTCTTTGAGGTAGGCCGATTGTTTTTTACGGTGGTTTTTGCCACCGGTTTTGTGTGGCAAGGTGAAACTAGGCCGAGAAGCTTCGTTGCCACCTCGCCCAGTACCTGCCGCGCCCAACACAGCGCCAGAAGACTCCTCCAGTTGTCGCAGCCTCTGCATCTTCCTCTTGGCTTGACCGGGTCGCTTCTTCTTCTGCACTGGTCCAGGTCCATCAGCCCGCGCAGCGGTCTCCTTCGCCGCAGGTGCGGCCCCAGTAGCAGCAGCGGCCGGCAGAGCCTGGGACTCCACTCCGCCGTCGCCTTCGGTAGCAGATTTCTCACTCTGCAGCCCGGGTACCGTAGAGCGCCGGTCACTAGCCGGATCGCATGGCACAACGTATTCCTTTAATGTACCTTCCATATCAAAATATTGTGTCTGTAAATCTGAAACTAAGATCTTATTATTAGTTGGGCGTTGAGTGCTAAGCGAAAGCAGTGGCCCAAGCTACTTCCCCCCGGTATTTTGCATGCAGATGGTGATTGGGCCCGCCCGAGAAACACACGGGTGACCTCAATCCCCACCTAACACGCCGGCCACGGGCAGCCGCGAGGCGGGATGTTGTGCACGACATACCAAGTGATGATTTGAAATGTCGTTCACCCCATCCCTCCCCCCTAGTGCCCTCCTCTTTACCCGGGCTTGGGACCGGCACCGCACTTATGTTATTGAGCTGAAAGCGGAATTTAATCCAAGCAGCTAGTTTAAGCAATAGACAAAAGCAAAGTGGCGAGGTTACAAAAGCAAAGTGGCGAGGTTAACAAAAGCAAAGTGGCGAGGTTAACAAAAGCAAAGTGGCGAGGTTAACAAAAGCAAAGTGGCGAGGTTAACAAAAGCAAAGTGGCGAGGTTAACAAAAGCAAAGTGGCGAGGTTAACAAAAGCAAAGTGAAAGTGGCGAGGTTAACAAAAGCAAAGTGGCGAGGTTAACAAAAGCAAAGTGGCGAGGTTAACAAAAGCAAAGTGGCGAGGTTAACAAAAGCAAAGTGGCGAGGTTAACAAAAGCAAAGTGGCGAAACAAAAGCAAAGTGGCGAGGTTAACAAAAGCAAAGTGGCGAGGTTAACAAAAGCAAAGTGGCGAGGTTAACAAAAGCAAAGTGGCGAGGTTAACAAAAGCAAAGTGGCGAGGTTAACAAAAGCAAAGTGGCGAGGTTAACAAAAGCAAAGTGGCGAGGTTAACAAAAGCAAAGTGGCGAGGTTAACAAAAGCAAATTGTTGAACGAAGTCGATGAGTTCTGTACATGGACGGAGGGAATGAGGACAAAACCATCTAAATGTCATTGTCTTTGTCTGGGTAGAAGAAATACCAAATATACGTCTTACGATCTGGGACTCTCCATAAGTGGCCAAGGAGTTGCCACAATTGCAGAGGCAGTGCCTTTCAAATTTCTTGGTAGAAAGATAGATCACAAAGGACGTACACCATCATTAGAGGTGGTTGTTGAAAATTTCATGAACAACCTCAATAAGGTAGACCAGCAGCCTATAAAAGCATGGATATATGACAACTACCTCACATCACGTCTCACTTGGCCTTTCCTAGTATATGACATCGGTAAAACTCTCCTGGCAAAGCTAGATGCCAATGTCATAAAGATATTGAAGTCATGGTTAGGATTGGCACATCCGGCTGATCCTCTACTCTTTTAGGGATCACAATAGTTTTGGGCTGAAACTAAAGAAACCGTCTGAACTTTACAAACACCTAAGAGTTACAAAAACGCATGTTTTGGGAAAGTCGCAAGACGAATTAATTACATCTCTCCCAAAAGACAAAACTGCTTCAGACCTGGAATCTAGACTTCAATTCCATAAACAATTTATGGCAGGTGCACAAATAAATACTGCTGGGTTGGGTGCGAGAAAAAAAGGAAGACCGAGACATGGTAAAAACCTTTCTACAACAAGACGAAAATGACGGTTACAAAGTGCACGCTATGAATTTAGAAATGCAAAGTGAGTGGTTAACCATAGGTGAGTTCTGTATCCCATTAGCTCTAAAATGGCGCACCTTGATATATGACTGGTCCCCTGCCTTATTAAAATTTTATCTAAATGCATTCCAAACGACCCTCCTGACCAGAGTAACTTGGTAAGGTGGGGAAAAGCCTCTGAAAAATGTTGCTATACTTGTGGAGAGGCGATATGTACAGCAAGGCACATATTGGTGGGATGCAAGGTGCTCCTTAATGGGGTCATTACTCACGGCGTCATGACAGAGTAATTGAAATCATACGTGAAGCCATGAGCCTTTCAGTAGCTAGAGCCCAAAAGGGATTGACGACAAACAACAGACAAATTAACTTTGTAAAAGAAGGCTCAACTTCAAACTCAGGAACAAGCCTTACTCAATCCTGGGTACAGCACCTGATTGGACTATTTTAATGGACACGTATGAAAAGCACTACAAAATCCCAGAGGATGTGGGTGTTTCGTCATCCAGACCGGACATTTTCCTTTTTCTAAAGCTACGAAACGCATAGTCCTTGTAGAACTTACCGTACCGTGGGAAACTAATATACCTAAAGACCACGCGATGAAACAAAATAAGTATTACGACCTCCTAAACGAATTAACAAAAACGGCTATGTAGTTAGTTTATACGCTGTAGAAGTGGGAGCGAGAGGTATACCAGCAAAATCTCTCTATAACCTACTGAAAGACCTTGGCTTATCCAGAAGTGCAGTAAGTTCTATACTAGAACGTGTATCTAAAGCTGCACTAGTAGGCTCATATCAGATTTGGCTGGGCAGGAGAGAAAAAACAGTGGTGAAGGTGAGTGTTGATGTACGTCAGAAAGGGGCCCCTTAAACCTACGCCCGAGTCACAAGTCTCGGGAACTACTCGAGTTTTTCTCTCTCTGCCACACGATGGACCCGGTACCCGCACGGTGAATCCATGGAATGCTAAGAAAATCGTCTCTGGCTGTATAATAACTGGCAAAGGTGTGGTACGTCCCCAGGCGGACTCTGCGAAGAGTCCTACTATTACTCTGTACTCTACTACGATTCGCCGCTACTAAGTAACAACCGCCGTAGTTACGAGAAGACTATATGAATACTAGCAGAATTACAGAACGTGTTAGGTAGATGCCATCTCTACGGTTGTTCTATGGTAGGTGAATGTGAACGGAGTATAAATCCGTGCAAGTAGCGAGCTCGCTCGGTGAATGTTTTCGCTGTCAAATCGAGTAGTTTTGGGCCGAGCTCCGAGGTGCAAACTCGATTGTGCGGCGTGCGACCCACAGAATATACATACACAGATGAAAAACAAACTGAATATGCAATAAGACACAAAAAACTACGCGTATTTATGAACGCACGCAAGAAATTAATACTTTATATTTTTATTCTTCGTACTAAGTTTATTTATTTAGGTATGCAAAACAGTACACAGTTAACAATAAACTTAAATAATATATAACAATTTACAGTTTGACCTACATTTTGCACCCAACTATGTATACAACACATAAGTAATCTAACTTCAACGATAGAATTGATAATATGAACTCAAGAAATATTAACCTGATGTTAGTGATGTTATTGTTTAGTCCGCCATATTAAAGTCTCTCAACAGCGCAAAGAGTGTCCCAACCTACTAAAACCCCCAAGTATTTTTCCAGCTTTGGCTTTTTTTATTTATTTTGCCGCTCTTTCGTCTGTTGAGCCGATCGATCACTACCGGTTGGGATTCCGATAGTAATCGACTCGATATCGTCGTTTGCTTAACCCGCCTCCTCCCGGCGCAGAGCCTCCACTTCGGCCGCGTTTCTGTCCTTGATGGCCATCTGTAGGTTGAACCGCACCTCCAGCTTTGGCTTGTTGGTCCGCTTTTGCATTTCGCTGCAACCACGCTACTGCCAGGGCCTTTGCGAGCCCGTATTGCAAGGGGACGGTTCTTCAAGACGATTATGAGTGAGGTGCCGGACGACCGACGCCCCAGGCTTTCTAGTGGAAATGAGATACAAGCTAGGGTCCCTAGGGTCCTTCACACTGTGTCCGTTCCCGCTTGTCATGAGTTAAAAAGACCAAATTGAAGATGATAGGGCTCTCCCTCTGTGCTTATCTATGGTCTGCTGCAACGTCTAGTTGTATTCCCTCGCGGCTTCCGAATAAATGCACTTTTGTTGTAGTTTACTTTCAGCTGGAAAAGTTTTTATTTACTTCCGTTTGGGCGGAATGTGATTTCATATGCATATTTGTAGGATTCTGTTTATACGCGCTTCTGCTATAAAATATATTCTGTGAAAGTTTAAAAGGCTTTTAGTGGAATAGATGAAGCTTTTAGGTTGAGTTGAAAAATTTCATTCTGATATCGATTATTTGCTCGTAAGTGGTTCAGCCTCTTTTATTTATAGACTATCATCCCGCGACATCATTCGCGTATATTTAAATTGAAAAATTGCTAATTCCTGAGGTATTTTACTTATTAAAAATAGTAAATTTATTAAAAAAAAAAAATATATTAAAAAATAAAAATTTATTTAAAAGAAAATTAGTATGTGTTATTCAACACTACATAATATTTTAGTTCCAAATTTCAGCTAGATCCCTTTGATTTTAATGTAGTGATTGAGCAACTAACACGCAAACTTTCATATTTATGATGTTAATAAGATGGTAGCATTATAGTAAGTAAAATCTACAAAACACAAACTCAACTCTTTGAGCACTCGTGTACTCGTGAACAGATACTGCTTGCATGACTTGGACTATGTGATTAGTGAAAATTGGTAATATCAGAATTTTCCACTTTTATAACTGTAAACTTTTTATTCTTACCTTTATTTTTATCTCTTATAAAATAAAACATCATTTTTACAAAATATTATAGCGGCAATACTCATAGTTACACATCTACTCGTAGATGTTATGTGTCGCTATATCATCATGTGTGAAAATTTCAAAAGTTATGAGATAGGCTAGTGATAGACCGATAGAAGGACGCACAGTGGAATCGAAACAGAAAGAACGAAAGAAATAAAAAACAAAACCCAAAATAATCTAGACGTAAATAAGAAACACAAGAATATAAAACCAATAAACTAGTCTAATACGAAAAGTTAGTATTGAATCCCTTTGCAACGTTAAATCTTATTCAAACACAAAAAGTCAGACATAATAACATTCGGATTTGTAAATACAGAGAATGACTCATCCATCAACATTTACAAACTTTTGAAACACTCCAAAGCGAAGCAACAAAATTACCTCAATAAGCTTTTCAGACAGATCCTGCCAGATAAGCTCATTTGAAAGATTTTCTCGGCGCCGACTACTGTGACCTCTTTGACTTAGGGTTATATGACCTAGGGTCATGTAACCTGACCTTCGCTGTGTAGAAACTGCTTTACAACTAACGCATTTGTTCAAGCTACATTTACAATTTAGTGAATCAGAGATTACAATTAGATATCGTACTTATATTTAGGTCAATTCCGTTTTTTAGGGTTCCGTATCCAAAGGGTAAAAACGGGACCCCATTACTGATGCAACGCTGTCCGCCCGTCCGGCCGTTCGTCCGTCCGTCTATCACCAGGCTGTATCTCAAGAACGGTGGTAGCATATTTGGGTCAATTCCGTTTTTAAGGGTTCCGTATCCAAAGGGTAAAAACGGGACCCCATTACTAATACAACGCTGTCCGTCCGTCCGGCCGTTCGTCCGTCCGTCTGTCACCAGGCATCTCAAGAACGGTGATGGCTAGACAGTTGAAATTTTCACAGATGATGATTTCTATTGCCGCTATAACAACAAATAAACAAAAAACGAGTAGTTAGTTCTACATAAAATATGAGTTAGATCGTGCAGATCAGTTGCACACAATTTGATGTATATCCGATTAAAACCTCTGCGGCGGTGTTTAAGACTTTGAAGAAAGAAAATATGAGTACCTCTTGAATATTCGATCGATTAGCCATGTAGTACGTAGTGTGGATGTATTTCTTGTCTTTTGGTGATGGCAAACTTGACCAACTGCACTTGTAAAATGACTCACAAATCGGCTCACAAACCTATGACCAGACCAAACAGCCACTACGTTTAATAAATTCTAATTACAAACATGGAAAAGTTTCAATCTTTGCAAACTCCGGTACTTCCGCGATCTGCGGTATTGATTTGCATTGCTACCAAGAAGTTTTGCACTTTGAGATGGTAATTTCTAATTGGTTAATAGGAGCACAGGCGTTTTGTGGGAAACTTAATTGGCGCCAAATACGATACTCTGTTTAATTTGGGCGAAGCAATTACTTACTTTGAGAATCTTAGATTGGAGATGCAAGGCCGACCGCTGGGTGGGTTAATTCGAGAGGATTGATGCTTTGAAACGAATTGCGTGTTTGATTAAACTCTGAGAGATATTTTGCTACTCCGTTGAAACTTGCTCTCAATTTTCATAATACAGTACTGAAACACGATAAATTTTAAATTCATCAGAAAATAACTAAATGTGTTATGATCTAGTTAGAGTAAATTCATAATTGTAAAATTATTTTATGGCAAATAAATAATTTTTTACTTTACTTTTTTACTGTCTATCATACTTGTAGATTAATATCGCCTAGATCGATAATCTTCAAACTAACGCCTCATCTGAAGTGACGCAAAACTCAGATTAATGTCGTAAAATAAATGAAGTTCGCCAAACAAAACAAAACAAAACCAAAAAAATAATAATTTTAAAAGTCAATCATAATACTCTCGTACTCTTGCTTATTTATTCAAATTTTCTGTATTTGTTATGAAATAAGTTGTCAATCAATTACAGAAAACAGTCTTTACAAAATTCAATTGAAAATAATAATCTCAATTCTCAATCTCATTAAGGTTTTTTTTTTTAAATAAAGAGTGACGAGACGATCAGGACATGTGCCTGATGGTAAGCAACATGCCTGACACATAACAGCACAGTGACACGCAGCTATTGGAACATGAAGAGTCCAAATCATTACCTAGCACTGCACTGCGCTCGTCACCCAGAGATCTAAGATCTTATATCTCTAAGCCCTATAATTTCTCAATTTAATTTAATGTAATTTAATTTTCAATGAATTGACAATTAAAATTAGAAATTAAAATGTGACGAGTCACATTTTGATTTATCTATATTCAGTGTCATAAATTCGTTATCATCCAACTAATTTTATAAATACGAAGGTTTAGATGTTTGTCGCTCAATGACGTCGAAACTTCTGAAGGAATTGGGTTGAAATTTGGACCACAATCAGTCTATAGTCTAGATTCTAGAATAACCATCGGCTACTTTTTCTCACGGAAACAAAAAATGCGCGGGTAAAACCGCGGGCCGTTACTATTGTCCTAGTATTTTAATTGACAATTAATTTTATCCTTTTATCTCTTTTATCCTTTTCTCGAAAATTTTTCATGTTTATTTGTTTATTCTGAAACATTAATGCGACTTTGAATTTGTCCAGCGATTATTTCTTTTACAAAAAAAAAGTGTTCTGCAATGCTCAGCGAATGTATCATAAAAAAGATGTTACTATTATTAACGCCGACATAAACTTTTAACAACCTCATAATGTCTCGACTTCTCTGGAATCCTGGATATTCCCCCCTCCCCCATCTCCTAGTTTTCTCCTACTCTCCCCCCTTCCCGACAATAACCGGGGGCTGTGACGCAATCTTCAACTATCCCGTGCTCTGGAATAGGGCCAAAAAGAGACCTCATGCCGTGGATCTCATGCCGAGACCATCATAGTGGTGGACTCCCCAAAACAAATATAATTTTTGAACAACGAGAAAAACAGATAAATAAAACTGAAATTGAATCTGTTCTAAAAATAAATCATTCAGTTGCAGTTACTTAAGAAGCTGCTTTTAATACATATAAAAAAATTGTTAAGTACTTACTTTTATTAAGGTAATGTGAATTAAACGGAATTCTAAAGGCGAAAGGCATTGTTTCCAGTGAAATTACAGAGCAAGACTCCGGTAAACGAGTGCAATGCAGTGCAGGCAGTAATTTGAATTCTTCATCTTTAAATGTTTCCGCGACACTTTCTTCAATGAACAATGTCTTTCTCGTCAAGTCACTCTCTGTTATGTAAAAAAAACAGTGCCTGGAATGAAATGTTCGGAATTTCATATTTCTTTTCCAATGGATTTCATTAAGAAGCCCCGAAAACCAGTAAAGCTTTGAATGTGAATGTAGACAGATGTTGTGGTTAAAGGCGATCTAAATCTAAATATGGATGGATTGTGTGAAAGAAGACATGAACAGGACTATAAGTAAACCCTAATATGATAAGTCATAGAGACGAATAAAAGTGAACATGTTGTCTCGACCCTACATAAAGAGGGATAAAGAGGGGTAGTTAGTTAGTTTAGTTTAGTTTTTCAAAGTCTTTATTTATAAATGACAATAACAACAAAATTTGTACAATTACTAGTATCCAATCAATTCCTAGTAATACAATGCCGTGAGAATGTACATTTGTTTAGCAAGTAATTTATTTAAACTTGATTAAAACTTTTAGCGTAGGTGGTTAGTAACTTAAATATTTTGAGGATTAGTTAGTCTTAGTACTAAACTGGGGTTCAATTTTATGTAAGCTTTAGAATTAGCAATACATTTTAGGCAACTAATTAAAGAGGGGTAAGCCCATGCTGAACATTCAAAAATATCGAATTAATAATGTCCAGTTGACCATAAAAACAATACGGACCGTGCAAATTATTACTTATATTACTCGTAGCATGCTGAGAAGCATTTCTAAGTCCCATTTCCGATGTCTTGCGGAAACAGTCGTTGGCAAAAGGATGTCAACAGCTAAATCAGTCGGTGTCCTCCAACTACGACTAACAAATTATGAATAATGTAATGTTATATTATCTTGAAATGTAAAATAGCTGTGGATACATTTGAGGGGACGTTTTATTCACTCCACGGGCTGTAGCGGCCTGATGTTGTAAAAACTTGTTCGTAACGCTAGAAACTATATGAATACTGGGGGTGACATTTACGACTTTTTGAAACAATCGTCCAAGTCGCAAGCGTATTTCTGTTTGTTCGTACTATTTTTGGTGTATTTCTGAGCGTAGCGGCTACAAACAATTCGTTTTTTAATCAGACATCTCAAAAAAGCAAACTCGGTCTACAGTATTACGTACGGTACGTACGGTACGGTAGTTCACGTTTTATAACTTCAAACACTCAAATTCTGTATGTAATGTGAAGTTGTGGATTCTGCCAAAGTCAAAGTTCTTTACTCATAAATATACAAGTCACATTACGTTAATTATTAACAATTATGAAAGAGCATACAAATTGTGTACATTTCCAAAGTTTGAAATGACCACTTCACTGTATTATAATAATTATCGTACAGAAAACTGTGCAGCTCTGTCAACTATGTTCCCTGAGCTAGTTGTAAAACGCTCCACACACGAGTCCTAAAATCAGAGGAAATGACGTAAAAGTAATGAGGAGGAGCTTACCTCGCACCATATGATTGGTGATTTATGGTGCGATGTAGGGTCCTCCCCACTAGTTTTACGTAATTTCCTCTGAATTTAGGGCTCGTTTGTAGAGAGTTTCAATTGCATTTCGGAATCCAGTGGCTTCCACCCAGGTAACGTATTATTACCTATTTTAATAGGATCGCAGTACCCAGTCTGAGGATTGGCATTCCCCATCTATACAGGAGCTAGTGTACTATCATAGTTCATGAAGCTATGCTATGAGTATGTTTATTTAGAGATATAGGTATGTCGGCTATGCGAGCAAAGTATGCGAGCACATACCATCATTATTGGCTAAATTAATTCACAGATACTCGCCCGGATGCCAGATACTGTGGTTTTGCTATTATACGGCGTGCATGACTGGGTGTTACTACATGGTAAATATTACATATATATACGTTGACGGAAATGTATGTACTCAATCCGTCATTACATACAGTTGTTCGGAAATGTGTGCAATTCCTAAAATCACGCGGAAATGTGTGAAATTATTATGTAATGTACATTTCCCAGGGTATGTTTGTCTTAAATATTTTCGAAAAACATATTTTGTACATTTCCTAAATACTCGTAGCTTCGGAATTGTATAGGCACATTTCCTAGGAGTTGTTTACAATTCCTACATTACCAATAACAAATAGATGTATAAAAAAACATACGCATTTCAACTAAACTAAATCCCAATTACTTGGTATATACAAAATTACGTGTAAAACCGTATATTCATAAAAGTTGAAAAGTATAGGTAACCCAACAAGATGACGCAACTTGAAAGATATGATGGTTTTTATTTCGATCAATGGTCTCAATAATTGTCACTTTGTTTGTCCGCTATGAACTAAACTACTGAATTGATTTTATTCCGACGTAATTGAGCAACATACATTCAAAATTACAAACATGCAAACTTTGAAATATACACAGTTAGAAGGATTCAATTTTTTTTTAATTAAAAGTGACGAGACGAGCAGGACTTGTGCCTGATGGTAAGCAACATGCCTGCCACATAACAGCGTAGTGATTTAGTGTGAAGTCAATATTTCCTAGACAATCTTTAACTTACTAATCTTATGAATAAATAATATATAAATATAAATTGGTGGACAATTCACACATAACACCATCTGACCCCAAACTAAGCAAATCTTGTGTGATGGCAGCCAGATAGCTGATATAATACTTATATAGTTTTAAATACATACTTATTATACATAGAAACACCCAGACACAGTGCAAACATTTGAATTCGTCACACAAATATTTGCACTGGGTGGGGATCGAACCCACGACCCTCAGCTTCGCAGGCAGAGCTATTACCAACTAAGCCACTAGGGCAGTCAATATTTAATATGAATGTCAATATTTGGATATTTGGAAGTTTGTTACTCAATCACGTCGTAACGTATGAACGGATCGGATTGAAATTTGAGACACAGTTAGATTATTGTCTGGAAGAACACATAAGCTACATTTCATTCCGAGTAAATGACGGAATGGGAACCACGCGGGTAAAACCGCTTACCTCTGCTAGTCAACAATACATGTCAGTGAGTTCACAATGTCATATAAACCATCATCATAATCATCATCCGCAGCCTTTTCTATCCTACTTTAAAAAAAAAAGATTGACGAGACGAGCAGGACATGTGCCTGATGGTAAGCAACATGCCTGCCACATAACGCAGTGACACGCAGCTATTGAACATGAAGAGTCTAAATTATTACCTAGCACTGCACTGCGCTCGTCACTCAGAGATCTAAGATGTTATATCTCTAAGCCCTGTAATTTTTCTGGAAACATTGCCCTTTAAACCGGAACTCAGTAATGTTCGCACATTACTGCTTGGTGGTAGAACAACTGGCAAAGGTGTAGTACTTCCCCAGGTGGACTTTGCCAAGAGTCCTACCACTACAAAACCTACCATCTACTGCTGGGTATAGGCATTTCTCTTACTTTATCATCTGCCTCGGTTGCCTGTGCCAATCGAACTCAAGTTCGACCCACTATATTTACAATATCGTCGACCCATCTTGCTGGTGGACGTCAAGGTGGACATATAAACCAGGAATTAGCTAATTTGAAAATATAAGCACACGTGAAGCGAGCACACAATAAACAAGGAAACCATTCCCGAAAATAGCCCCATAAATAATTCATACGCTTCACCTATGAAATTACAGCGAGTTATGAGTAGTTATGATTTACCCCGTAACTGGGCAGCCGACAGCTTGAACTTAGCGCGCCTGGTACAGCGAGTCAGTTAGTTATATATTTGGGAAACAATTTGTAGCAAAAAGTAAAAAAACTTTATTTTCTGCAGAAGAACAAAACTGAATTCGATTTAAAATTACTAGGTCGTATAATCTATTAATATTAATATTATAAAGCTGAAGAGTTTGTTTGTTTGTTTGAACGCTAGGATCTCGCGAAGTACTGGTCCGAATTGAAAGATTCTTTTTCTATTGGATAGTCCATTTATTTATATATTCGAGGAAGGATATTGGCTATAGAAAATAAAATATTTTCGTACAAAAAATTAAACCGACTTCAAAACCACAAATAGGCACTCAAAAGCGAAAAATAAACTAAAATCATTATTATAAGCGCTACTCACTCATCTATTTGAAGTCGGTGCCAGCTAAATCTAACAGGTATAGGATAGATACTACTTACCTGTGCCTACATAGCATCAATCTACTAACTTTTTGACCTGACTGGCACCGACTTCAAGTAGATGAGTGAGTAGCGCTTATAATAATGATTTTAGTTTATTTTTCGCTTTTGAGTGCCTATTTGTGGTTTTGAAGTCGGTTTAATTTTTTGTACGAAAATATTTTATTTTACTCTTTTTAGTGTACAAGAACAAAATTAAAAATTTTGATTAAACCCCGACTACCTTCGATTTGTTATCTGTACAACATTATACTAGCCCTTTCATTTGATACCCATATAAAGGGAGTTGTGAAAAAAGAAATGTATTTCGCCATTTTGTGGAAGCGGCCATCTTGGATTAGAATTTTTTCATAGTGAAAAATATTCTACTAGTCAAGCTCTTTCGTTTGATACCCAAATTGAGGTAGTAATGAAAAATATAATATAATTCGCCATTTTGTCGTGGTGGCCATTTTGGATTTGAAATTTGTTATAGTACATAGTACTCTACTAGTCAAGCCCTTTCATTTGATACCCAAATTGAGGTAGGTTGTGAAAATATTTTGTCCGCTATTTTGTGGAGGCGGCCATCTTGAATCGACATTAACCAGACATAGCTAAGAACATCTGCTATGGTATTAACCTTGAAATAAAAGAAACCGCATCGAAATCGGCCCATCTGTTTGAGTTCTACTACGGTGCCACAGCAGATAGACAGACACACAGACAGACATCGACGTCACTTATAACACCCCTTTTTTGGTCGGGGTTAAAAACAAGTTTTATTAAAGTATTTACACAATTTTGTATTGACAGGGTCGAGATTCATAACTTTGTGAAATCAACAACGTCATCCAGATACGCAATTTTTCAGTTTTTGTTCATATTTCAAAACTACTTGACCGATTTCAAAATGATTTATATGGGACCATTCGGGAAGCATATCCATCCGAACACAAAAAGAAATTTTAAAATCGGTTCAGAGGTTCTCGAGAAATCAGGTAACATACATAAAAAAAAAAAAAAAAAAAAAAAAAAACATAGGGGTCGAATTGATAACCTCCTCCTTTTTTGGAAGTCGGTTAAAAATAACGCTACTGTTAATAGAAGCGGAACATGAATCAAGAATGTAACAAAATCGGGGGAAAATATTCCTTTTTGAGAGTTTTCGTAGGTTTCGTGCTTTGACATGACACATGACAAGCATGTGTCTAAGATTGCGTCATTCGTCACGTCGGACCAGCACTTCCGAGATCCTAGAACAAACAAACAAACAAACTCTTCAGCTTTATAATATTAGTATAGATTACATACCTCTTGAACATAAAACCTTTGCTAATCGAATTTCTTTCTAAATCTGAGTTGGTACAACCAATTTCCGACAAGTGGCGTAGCAGGTAGCTGAAGAGGTGTTTTGTTTGAAAGCGATATTCTCAGGAATGACTGAACCGATTTCAGTCATTCTTCCACCGTTGTATGTGTACGGGATCCTGATGAGTGCTATATAATGTACCACGGGCGACGGGCGGTTTTCTTCTTTTTTTTTTTTTTTTTTTAATAATAGGTTTGCACTTGACCACCATCTCGCCTGATGTTAAGCGATGATGAGATCTACGATGGAGCGTGCTTACCTAGAAGAAACCGATTCACTCTCGATTTGAAGACACCAAGATTGTAATCATCAGGGAAAGCCCACTCAGGCAACGCATTCCACAACCTAGACGTTCTTATCACAAACGTGGAGTCAAACCTCTTCGTTCGCGTTTTTGGAACATCAACCATGAAACGATGTCGCCCTTTTGTGGAACGAGAAGTCCGATAGAAGAAAGGGCAAGGTGGTATTAGATCATGCAGATCAGTTGCACACTCTCCGAAGTGTATCCGATAAAAAACCGATAAGCTAGCGATTTTGCGGCGATGATCAAGACTTTAAAGTCTTTTACGCACAAGAGTGTCATTGCCTATGAGTCTTTTGGCACGTCTCTCAATAGTCTTCTCCTAATCCATAGATTCATGTAAAAATGAAAACAAACGACAAAGGTCAGGGACCCCGGAGTCTGTGGAGTTGATAAATTTAAATAAAAAAAAACTCTATGCTCTTCAACTTTATAATACCTATTAGCATAGATAGATAACGACAAAACGCAAAACTCATGAGAATTTCCCGTGTCAAGAAGCGCTGAATGTTGCCAAGTTTTTCCTTCAGAAACCTCACGTACTGTCTACGTATGTACTGGCAACTTTGTGAAACTAATACCGGACTTATGAATAGTTAATAAGCCCCACTTCCTAAATTGAAGCATCGATCTGGTAGAATCAGGTCGCTCTGATTTTGGCCCCACTGACACACCAAAGCGAGTGACGAAACAAGTGCAGAACAAAATAAATTTGGCAACGATAAACTTGCAATTAGAATAGATACCTAGCAATTCTTTTTCCGTCCTGTTCAGGGAACTAAAACTATAAGATGAAGAGGTTTTTGACGTGACAACGTCTAATAAATCGATGAACGCCGATTGCATGCACGAAAAAGTGTCCCGATGAGTCCCGTTACGCTCATTGTCCCGTTACGCTCATTGTACGCTTGCGCCGCATCCATCAATGTTGTTGTTATGACGTTGTCACGTTAAACTATCGTCCGTAAACCAACCGACTTTACAGACAACCAATTTTTTTTGGTTTATAAAGTTAGGACAAGGTTTGTATCTAATACGAAAATGTGTAGCTGTACTTTTACACTAGCAGAGCCTCATGGCTTTACCTGCGTAGTTCCCGTTATTGTTTCGAGATAAAAAAAGTACCAATATTCTATTTCAGACCATAATCAAACTGTATTTCAACCCGATCCCTACAGTCATTGCGCCGTGATTGAGCAACAAACATCCATACACATTTTCACATTTACAAAATTAGTCGTATATCCTGATTCAGTTAATTCACTGCGATAGGAAGTGTGCAGAAAAATTAACTGGAACTTGGCACAGGATGGCGATGGAATTTCCCGAAAAAATGGGAAATCCGGACGTTAATAATAAAGAGATTAGCAACAGCAACATAGAGACCCGTTTTCTTCGGCTATGTTTCAAAGCTTAACTCAATTTTCTTTCTTTGAATTTGACGTCACAAAAGTCAAAAATTTAAATAGTTTTTGATTTTTTCGTTAGATTTTTGTTGATATTTCACAAAACGCAACACCGATTTTGATAAAATCTATGTATTTGGAACTACCTCTGAACCTACCTCTGATCTATCAAATAAAATCAACCAAACGCGATTCACAATTAAGGGAGCTATCTCGTAACATACCTAGAACAATTTATACGGTCGAATTGAGGAACCTCCTTTTTTGAAGACTGTTAGGAAAAGAGAACATACAACCAAATTAAGAAACCCCATTTAAAGGTGGTTACAAAAAGATTAAAAAAAAACCGGCCAAGTGCAAAAATCCAGAGAAATTACAGGGCTTAGAGATATAAGATCTTAGATCTCTGGGTGACGAGCGCAGTGCAGTGCTAGGTAATGATTTGGAAGGGTTTCGTACCATTATCTATAACCTTATCTTGCTAATTTACAGATAATTTACTTAACTATCAAATTTAAACCAGCCATAACTGAAAAAAATAAGCTTGTTGTTGTTTGTTAAGGGCTCCCCCTTAAATATTTATTTTATTTTTAGTATTTATTGTTATACCGGCAACAGAAAAACATCACCTGGGAAAATTTCAACTGTCTAGCTATCGCCGTTCTTGAGATACAGTCTGGTGACAGACGGTAGGACGAACAGGAAAGTCTCAGTAATATGGTTCCGTTTTAACCCTTTGGATACGGAACCCTAAAAATGGTTTCCTAAAAAAACCCTAAAATAAAAAAGATGTACAAAAAGGTATGGCGGTTTAAAGTCTTTACAGAAAAGCATAATATATAGGAAAAGAATTTAAATAACGAAAATCACTGTAGTCGTTATACCACAACTACCCAAACAAGAACAATATTAAAAATTTTGACTAACCCCCGACTGCCTCGGATTTGTTATCTGTACAACATTCTACTAGTCAGCCCTTTCATTTGATACCCATATTAAGGGAATTGTGAAAAAAGAAATGTATTTCGCCATTTTGTGGTAGCGGCCATCTTGGATTTGAAAATTGTCATAGTCCAAAGTATTCTACTAGTCAAGCCCTTTCGTTTGATACCCATATTGTGGTAGTAGTGAAAAAAATAATATAATTCGCCATTTTGTGGTGGCGGCCATCTTGGATTTGAAATTTGTTATAGTGTATAGTATTCTACTAGTCAAGGCCTTTCATTTCATACCTATATTAAGGTAGGTTGTGAAGAAATATTTTGTCCGCCATTATGTGGAGGTGGCCATCTTGAATCGATATTAACCAAACATAGCTAAGAACATCCGCACGGACATCAACCTTCAAATAAAAAAAACCGCATCGAAATCGGCCCATCCGTTTGAGCTCTACGGTGCCACAGACAGACACACACACAGACAGACAGACGTCAAACTTATAACACCCCTTTTTTTGGTCGGGGGTTAAAAAAACAAATTACATTTACAATTACGCAGTACAATGCTAGGTATTTAGTAGTGGTAGGACTCTTGGCAGAGTCCGCCTTGGGAAGTACCACACCTTTGCTAGTTATTCTAACGTCAAGCAGTAATGTGCAAACATTACTGTAGTCTTGTTTTGAAGGGCAATGTTTCCAAAGAAATTACAGGGCTTACAGATATAACATCTTAGATTTCTGGGTGACGAGCGCAGTGCAGTGCTTGGTAATGATTTAGACTTTTCATGTTTCAATAGCTGCGTGTCACTGTGCTTTTATGTGGGAGGCATGTTGCTTACCATCAGGCACATGACCTGCTAGTCTCGTTACTCTTTATTTAAAATAATTTTAACAAAAAAAGAACCGGCTTCCAACGGAAATCTTTTAAAGTAAAAAAGCTTTCCTCGATTTCTCTAGGATGTCATCATCAGATCCTGGTTTCCTTATCATGGTACCACCCTTGGAATATCTTCTTTACAACAAAAATAGAATCATCAAAATCGGTTAATAAACAACGAAGTTATCCGCGAAAACACATTAAAAAAAAATAACATACATACGGTCGAATTGAGAAACCTCCTTTTTTTGAAGTCGATTAAAAAAATGTAACGATTTGTTCTTCAATAGGTCCAATAACTGCGTGGAACTGTTCTATTATGAACAGGCGTGTTACTTACCATCACGCACGCGTCCTGTTCGTCTCGCCACGCTGTACTATAAAAAAACATAACAAAAAGGCTCCATCAAACATTTTAAAGGCAGAATTTGTAAGTAATAACACCATTTTTCACACATTGCAAAACGTATAATTATTTCATTTGGTACAGACATCGCTCAAAGATTAAAGAAAGAACACGAAACACCACCAACATAAATCACGGCGTACTTGCAACGGTATAATTAGCAATGGATCTGATATCTTAACTTACAAGAATTACAATGGCAAAGTTTGTAAGAATGACTGTCTGTTAATGCTTCATGCAAGAACTAGGTAACAATATCAGCACGAGCGACCCATCTCTATTGGAATTCTCGTAACTCAAAAAAGCGACATCATTTCATGGTTGATGTGCCAAAGCCACGAACCAAAAGATTCGACTCTACTTTCGTGATAAGAATGTCAAGGCTGAGGAATATTCGCTTGTGCTACGAGTATATTAGCTAGATATCTTTTTTTTTTTAAATAAAGACTGACGAGACGAGCAGGACATGTGTCTGATGGTAAGCAACTTGCCTGCCACATAACAGCACACTGACACGCAGCTATTGGAACATGAAGCGTCCAAATCATTACCTAGCACTGCACTGCTGCACTCGTCACCCAAAGATCTAAGATGTTATATCTCTAAGCCTTGTAATTTCTCTGGAAACATTGCCCTTCAAACCGGAACACAGTAATGTTTGCACATTATTGCTTGCCAGTAGAATAACTGGCTAAGGTGTGGTACTTCCCCAGGCGGACTCTGCCAAGAGTCCTACCACTACAGATTGATGTTCATTGATGTTCCAAAGACACGAACGAAGAGATTCGACTCTATTTTCGTGATAAAAACGTTAAGGCTGTGGAATATTCGCTTGTGCTATATTAACCTAGATATTCAGATGCTTAGTGCTCAATTAAGTTGTAAACAGTGAACGGATAGATAGATTATAATCTAGAATGGTACATAAGCTATTCATTTAATGAAAAGGCAGAGTTCTTTAGGGAATACCCTTTTCAAAATTATACGCGTACAAACTCGCGATCAGATACTAGTTATATTATACTTTAAAGTAGGTGTAAAGGTCAAGGCGGACTAAATAATGAATTCTTCATTAACCTATTCTTAGTAATGTAATTTATTATCAGTGACTGTATTCGTAGGCATTAACCACAGACTAGTGCAGTGGTAGACGACCCAATACTGGCAATTTTGAACTAATCCACAGTTTACTTAACTGACAAAAAGTTATATATTTTAAATTAAGCTTGAATTAACTGGTCGAAAATCAGATATCTGTTTCAGACATTGTCATCCGGAAAAAATACAAAACACAGATGATAAAACCTGTTTTTATACTATTTATGTATATACCGTTTGTAAAAGGTACTCTAAATATGAAATATTAAATATGAATAAAATATTGAATATAATGTTAGCGTGAATGTGTTATTATTTACATGACTACATAGAATAGATAAGCTGTTTACTAACTTTATTTTTATAACTTTGCATGCCGTAAGGCAGTATTTGGCGTACTTTACAACCACTAACCATCTGTTGTAAACCCATATACGCAATAAATATATTTCATTTCATTTTCATTTAGTGAAAAGCAATTAATTTGTAATTACACACAGACACCGAAATTTATCTGCAAAGACTATTATTATTTTAAAAGGTAAAAAAAAACGCAAAATACCAACAGAGTTACGATGTCGCACGATGTCTATTATTGACATCGTAAGTCTGTGGTAATAATCCAACAATGACTTATCATGGAGTGACCTTTACAGAACCATTAGTCCACGCGGAGCTGATAAACTTCAGATAATGACCTACTAATGTTATTGTTTGTCAAGTATACAAACATTGTGCGAGATATTACGTTACTATGTTTCGGAAAGATACCAAATAGTCATCATCATTCAATTTGTAAATTTAATTATTATTTTTTTTAACTAAAATAGGTTCGCACTTGACCATAATCTCGCCTGATGTTAAGCGACGATGCGGTCTACGACGGAGCGTGCTTACCTAGAAGGAACCGATTCACTCTCTATTTGAAGACACTAAGATTGTAACTATCGGGAAACCCACTCTGGCAACGCATTTCACAAGACTTGACGGCCAACCAAAATTTTTCGGAAGGATGCCGATTACCGATCCGGAACCCCGGGTTCAAATACCACGCGGGCTACTGTATTTTCAAAGACATGTGCGTAATGCCGCTAACTTATCGTCGAAGGATAATATCGTAAGGAAACAGACAGGTACATGTAGAATCTTTCGACGTCATGAGTCATCCACCAATCCGCACTAGGCCAACATGGTGGATTATGGCCTTGACTCTCTCCTGCGAGAGGCCCCGAGTCCCAGCAGTAGTGGGCTGCTATCCTTATATTATAATTTGAGATTTGTAATTATTGTGGAGTAATATAGAATTCCGAAATAAATGATTGATTGACTAAAATTTGCAAGCCCTTTTTTTGGGCGTACACATTTCTTTCGTGATACAACATGTAGCTTTATTCTTCTTTTCTAGAGACTGTCTAGTGCTCTACTGATACCATCTCGTCACTCCATACCAAAGTTCAGCTCATCCGCTAGGTTCGTTTGATTGCGGTCTCCAGTCTAGGACACGGCCATCGCAACGGTTACTGATCGTGGCTTTCTGTGATCTAAGCCACGGGCACGTCATCTTGCTCATATTTTGAACTATCCCGGTAACCTTAGTTCTCTGTCAAATGACGTTGTTTCAAACGCGTTTAGAGAAACTCTCAGACAAGATCATTTCATATGCCCGAGCGACACGAGGCTAGTTTTTCAAGCTAGGATATGAACCTACGGCTATAGCTAGTACTTTTAGCTTCGTGTAGACAAAACTAGCGTTGCGTAGCGTTGTCTACACGAAACTAGAAGTATTAGCTTGCTAGCTTGCTATCCTAGCTTGATAACCTAGCTTCGTGTAGCTCGGGCGACAGCGTGCTATGCGACTTTATTATACTTGTCAGATTTTTCCTTTGTCTACCTGTCGAACTAATTAAAATGGTACATTTGCCCTAATTATCATCCCAATCCACAAAAATGCACTGGGCCAGCGTTGTGGATTATGACCTTGACTCTATCCTTGCGAGAGAAGGCCCGAGTCCCAAAAGTGGGAACATTCAGTGGGCTGTTGATGCTATCATCCCAATTGGGCGTGATTGCGACGAGGTCATCAAAGCGCGGCGCTTAATCTGGCCCAAATACACCACACGTATTAAACCACAGCGTTTCAGCGTACATACGTATAGAATCAAACACAGCCCTGTAGGAAGCAGCCTAATGACGCAGGATGGATGCTGATAAGACGCGTAATGTCTTCCTCACCATTCCCACTGTATTATGCCCAATGCTCAATGGTAATGCTCCAGACACATTCACACAGGCGCGTAACAAGCGGATAAAATTATAGCTTAGCATAACATCGAAGAAAAGGATTTTCGATCTTTTTCTTTTTGGAAAAATAATTGTTGTGTTCTTTTTTGCACAGCTCGAAAAGTACATAGGGCTGGAATATTAAACGAATATCATGTTTCTAGCTAGCTTTTTCGCATAATATTGGGAAAATAATAGTCATAAATAAATTTTACATTTAGAAACAGGGTTGTTTGAAACAGAATAAGATGTTTTATTACATTCTTTAAATAGAAATGTTCGTTATGGCATGTCTAGCAAAGTAATGAAACAATCTATTCTTCCCATGAAATAAATTAACTAAGATAGTTGATAGTGTAATTTAGTATTTAAAAAGCTCACTACCGTCATATACTACATAAATTATCATATAACTATTTTTTCTTCTGAAAACAACTCATCGTTAGCTCAAAACACATTGTTTTATTACGGATATGTGGAATTTGTCCCCAATGATATTGGGGTCTACTGCCCACCACTACTGCAGAAAGCGCACGGCCTTACTAACCTAATCTTATCGTATTCAAAGTTTTCATTCATTAATATACAATTTACACGTCAATTAGTAAATAAAACAAAAGAAAGAGCATACAAATAGTTCGTATTTTCAACGTTTAAAATGATGATTTCACTATCCAATAACTCAGCAAGAACTAAATTTCGTACAACGACACACGACTGTGTAAATGCGGCCCCACAGCTCAGTATGCTTACGCTAAAACGCTCTACATTGTTGTATGCGTGTTGAATGCTAGATTAAGGATGTAAGACGAAAATCTGATAAATAGTTTAAATATGGTAATACGAGGAATTCTCGCGAAACGGCCTATTTCTGGAGAGAATGATGTGTAAATGGCAGTAATCTTGGCACATTATGGATTGCCACGGTCTTATAAGACGAGTTATTAGATTAATATTGTCTTATAACACAGACAGCAATGTCATGTTTCTGAGAGCATTGTTACGGTATAAAGTCTAATAAGATAATCTAATGGCAGTATTCGATGAAATATTTTGTTTATTTTTGTGTTATTAATACCACACATATGAAATGTGACAATACCTATAAATACCTCTTCTGTATCTAGAGGGTTTTCAAGTATCATAATTATGTATTTACAATTATATAAATATCTAGTAGCCCCCGCGGTTTTACTCGCTCCCGTTATTTTGCCGTGATAAACAGTACATTTGTGTTATTTGGGACTTCAATAATCTGTGTTTCAAATTTCAACCCAATCCGATCCGACGCTACGTGATTGAGCAACAAATATCCGAATAGGATAACATCTGATCCTATCTAGCTTCCATGGTACGAGATTTGCTGAGCACTAGCATCAAAGCCAGTTAATATTGGGTAAGGAATATTGTATTATCTGCATCTGTATTTAATTTATATAACAATACATGGTTTCCATTTTTTTACTAATAGATGTACAACTAACATTATAGCATGTAAGTGGAACCAGCCCGCAAGATGATCTCTTAAAAAAAGTAAACAACGCGGCTAAAAATTATTCACTTCAAAAAAAAAACGCATTGACCTATGCATTACAACAAAATTGCGCCTCAAAACCTGAATATTTTGTATAAATATATATTGGTGGACAATTCACACACAACACCTTCTGACCCCAAACTAAGCAAAGCTTGTGATATGGCGATACCTGATATAATACTTACATAGTTGTAAATACATACTTATTATATATAGAAACACGCAGACACAGTACGCATATTTGAATAACAACCTTTAAAGTACTCTATGATGTGTTTACGAGAAATAATAACATTTCTTCCCGGGCCGTGTCCCGGGGAAGCACGTCCGCCTAGCGTCGATCAGACGGATAGGATCGGCGCGGCTCCTACGAGCTATATCCGGGACACCGGCTCTTAACCGGGACATTATTCAAAATACGAATCTATGAAATACTCAACAGAGCGATATAGTGAGGGAGTAGTGTTTTCTGAAGTTATTTAGTTCTATATTTAACCATGAAACGATGTCGCATATCGAAAAAAGGCAATATGTGGTATTACATCATGCAGATCACTTGCACACTCTCCGTAATATAACTGATAGAATACCAATAAGCTAGCAAATTTGCGGCGATGTTCAAGACTTAGAAAGGTTTTTTCGAAAACGGGTGTAATTGCCTTATAGTATGTGTCGCGATTGATTCGAAGTATAGTAATAGTATTTGTTTAATTTACGAGAAGTTGTAACATTGAAACCCCCGGGCCAGGTCCCAGGAAGTACGTCCGTCTAGCGTCGATCAGACGGATAGGATCGGCGCGGCTCCTACGAGCTATATCCGGGACACCGGCTCTTGACCGGGACATTATTTACAATACGAACCTATGAAATACTCAACAGGACGATGTGGTGATAGTACGTAGTGTTTTTTGAAGTTATTTAAGTTCTAAAATAATTAATTATTTTTACTAATGAATAATTTCAAAAAACACTATGTACTTCCCTGTACATAGTGTTTTTTAATTAGTTTTTTTTTAATAAGAAGTGACGAGACGAGCATGACATGTGCCTGATGGTAAGCAACATGCCTGCCACATAACAGCACAGTGACACGCAGCTATTGGAACATGAAGAGTCCAAATCATTGCCTAGCACTGAACTGCGCTCATCACTCAAATGATTAAATTTCTCTATTTAATTATGAAACAACGTCGCATCTTCAAGAACGAACAGTGCGATAGAAAAAAATGCAATATGTTGGTATTACATCATGCTGATCAGTTGCACACTCTTCGAAATGTATCCGATGGAGAACCAATAAGCTACCTAGCAGTTTTGCGGCGTTGTTCAAGACTTAAAAAATGTCTTTCGAATGTCATTGCCTTTTGGCACGTTTCTCGATTGATTCAATTATAGTAATGCTTAGTATTTGTTTATTTTACAAGAAGTTGTAACATTGAAGACTCAGGCCACGTACATACATATTATAAGTTACAGCAGAAATTATTCCTAAGCAATCATCATTAAAACTATAAAAGCGTATGTATTTAAAATTGAGTATATGTGTTTTTTTTTTACAATAACAGGATTACAGACGACCACCATCTCGCCAGATGCCAAGCAAGCCAAGCGGTCTACGATGGAGAGGGATGGAACTTACTAATAAATGTAAGCATTTATAAGAAACCTATTCACTCTCATTCAGTTTCTTTGCAATAGTCGCGCTGCCTCTTAACCTCTTCGTCGCTTAGCATCAGGTAAAATAGCGGACATCCATCAAAGAAGATTTTTAGCGTAATATGCCTAAGCCGATCTATACTTAAATAAATAAACACTGTTACACTTTGTTCAAAATAAAACTTAACAATCCCAAACCGAGACAGAAAATATTTTACTTATATGATTATATTCGTAAATACACGTACTTATAATACATGCAACCATTTACACCAATACCATAAAGGTGAAGAATTTATTTGTTTGAACACACTATTCTCAAGAACTACTGCACAGATTTCAAAAAATATTTCACAGTTAGATCTGTCCGCGATCCCTCAGAAGGATAGTCTATATAGGCATGTACCACGGGCGAAGTCGGAGTGGACCGCTTGTCGATATTTAAAATAAACATACATAATATTCATCACACAAATACTTGATAGCCGAGAACAACAAAAGGCAAGTTAAATTAACATCCATCATTTCTATAACACACTTTTAAAAACATAAGATACTTCGACATCCCTAAACCAATCAGTAGATTAAGAAACCATCCAATTACTTTCCTTAATTCATTAACACAAAAATTTTACGATATTAAAGGAGCCTAAAAGGAAACAGGAAGAAAGCACATCGGCCGGAGTTCGACGACCTCGTAAATTTCAACAGTACATATTGATAGTTACTGCCTTTGGAATATAAATTATGATCCACGATTATAATTGTTCTTTTGTTTAGTGTTACGATGACTATCGCTAATTTATTATCATAGTTCGACGTTGAGAGATATGTTTTAATTAGTATCGGAGCGGCCGCTGGACGTTGGGATTAGTGTTGGAAAATTGTGCAGTAAACTAAAATTACACTGCAATGAAACGCAGTTAAATTAGTCTACGATACTTTATTTTCTCCGAAAAAAGCGACTTCAATTTAAGATTAAATTCGGTCATTCGATCAAATTTCATAAGAAACTATCACTAAGTCGTTCAGATAATGAAGATATTAATAATGAAGGGTATAATAATAATGAAGAAAGGGTATGAGAATATTGAAGATATGAAGGGTAAATTAAAGTTTTTATTCAAATTTCAAAAAGTGCAACACCGATTCCCATAAAATTTATAAAGCACGACCTATGAACTATGATCTAGATACCAAAAAAAAACATCAAAATTGATTCACAATTGGCGGAGCTATCGAGTAGCATACATAAAAAACCGCGAATTGGAAACTACCAACTTTTTGAAGTCGGTAAAATAAAATATTTAGTACCAAATTCCATTTTTAATTTATTTATTCACCAGCTAATTGGGTGTTATAATCAGTATTTCGGTGGTTATTCTTGCATATAGTTTCAGACAGACTCTACGAAGACTCCTACCATTTCTAATGTGTATAAATATGTGTACTGCTTATGATGTGATAATCTCAATTTCAATTAGTAGAGCACAAGTCGACATACCAAAGATCAATATCATATTTCACGACAGCACATTATATCGCCTCATTAAACACCTAATCACCCATTCACAGGCGCAGAACAAAAACCGCCGCTCTCATACTCTCATGTGCCAAAAACATAAAAACTGTCCGTTAGGCAACTACTTACACGAGACTGATTAGGGCTGTCAATATTTTTTTACATTAATGATTTTGATCACTACTTCTAATCTCTTATTTTTGGAACACAGGACTATGAATCCAGCCCCAAATAGTAGAAGGAGGGTGTGCTATGCTGCAATGGGACAGGGTAGTCGTATTCCAAAATATGGGCAAAACCAGCACTGCCAAGCTACTAGAAGGACTCACAAAAAGAAGAATAGTCTGGCAATAGCTCTCGATAGCGACTACTGAAAGGAGTCCTTTACTCAACATTAGGATAAGGTCATACGTTACTATTATAATATATTACATCTAATAATTTTGGTATGCATATGGTCGTTACAATGTAAATGTTTTAAAATTTATTCACGTACTTAATCATATTATTATTTAAGGCACAATAAAATTTTTTTTTACCGACGGATAGTCCCAAATAAGCGCTTTAAAACTCACTTAAGCTCACAGTACCGTGTTTCAAACTTATCTTAGTATTTTTGCACTAGACATTAGACAGCAGAATTTTACTGTGAATCTATTCATAATTTTTTTTTGGCTATAATGTCGTATTTTAAATATATATTTTTTATATTTTTTTTATAGTCACCAGCCCTGCGAGTGAGTAACCGTCACACGTCATTAGCAATAACTAAATTGCAACATTCGGTTACATTTCATTACGGTAGTAACGGCATTATGTAGGAATTTGATGATTACTGCAGCGGCTAGGCGGGGAGACAACGGCTTTCTATTATTACTAATACAATAGTACGATAAATATACTCAAACAATTTTTATTACAATAGGTTTGACTCCACATTCGTTACGCATACAACCAAATAATGGAATATACAAACCGAGTAGATTATTCTTAATGGATATAATCTGGGAGTCTTGCGAACGAAATTGAATCGGTTTCTTCTAAGTAAGCGCGCTCAGAGCGTATCGTCGCGTCGGTTTAGATCAAGCAAAATTGAAAAAGAAAGATTAAATGTTAACATAAATATCAAGACCAATAGAAAAGTAAGAATAAAATTGACGAAATAGGCAAAACCGCGAGATACAGATATAACATTTTGCCACTGATTCTATCCATAGCATATACATACATATATGTGCTACGTGAATAGTTTTAAACTTATAAAGAACAGCGGAGGACCTTTTCTACAAATTAGACAAATTATACGCTAAAAATAAATAAGTGACTCGATTGGAGTTCAATGTAAACATAATATCTCAACAGATAAGTAATAATTCTATAGTGTTATCTGTCAAACTAAATCATACATGGATGTCATCATAGACTCATCTATGTCAGGAAGCGACAGTAATTACGTAGAAGTGTCGGATGTGGCACTTTTTGTGACTATTTTATTGCGATCTGTTACTTTGTGACGCAAAACACAGTTATTTTATTTGCTAAAACGTGTGTTGAGAAATTTTTATGCACAATTTACCTTATAGAGTGCCTAATTTTTTACTGTAGAGCAGTAAGTCGATAGAAATCAAAATATTATTTTAGAATTTAGTTAAAATCGCTGAGATGATCAAATAATTACCTATCTGCAGCTATCTAATTAAGCACACAGTGGTCTTACCAGGGTAGTTCCCGTTTTCTTTACTTTCTCGTGATAAAAAGTAGCCTATGCGTGATTTCAAACTATATTCCAAATTGACACCGACGTTCGACGTTCCGACGTAAATGAGCAAAAATCATTGAAACTTTCACCCTTCATAACATCAGTACTAGGTATTTACTTATTCACTCTGTGTTTCGTCCCATACGTAGAACCGCGTACCCAGAAATCCTCGGGCCTCTGAATATGCAGCAAACAGCAAACTTAGCGCAACAAGATAACATGACAAACGCGACAACGCCGACATCGTGGTAACTCGCACAACGTGATAACGTACACAACGTGACAACGCACAAGAACAACGACAACGTGGATCTAAGACATCAATTGAGATGTTACAGAACACGGGATTTGCGAGAATGCAAACTTGGTAATATACATGAGGTAGAGATGTTAGTTCGCTGGCTGCAATGTACTGTACCTATGAGTACCTATATAACCATCGATATGAACTACAGATGTGCCCTGAGCATCTTGAAATTGGTAATGAACTGCATCTGTGTATAACGTAGTAAGTGGTTTACACACCACCATTCTACTTGACCCCTAGAATCACTAGCGGCGGTGGTTTTACTTATTTTGGTTGTTGACCACGAATAGTGATAGGTAAAAACATCCAACGATCACCGCTTCCTGCAACCGACTAGAACGGAAAGAGTAAGCTCACTCTTACAAACGATGACATAATTTCGTGCGCCTGAAGTTTGGGTGGGCACATCCATGGTTTATATCGATGTTTAGAACAACCATAGAGCTTTAAACTCTAGTTTCTGATATCTATGAGAACAACAGCAACTGTAATTTTACTTTTTGGAGGAAATATTATTAACGGACCTCAAAAAAGAGGGATGTTCTAAATTCGGTTTTATGTTTTTTATCTTAAACGACCAATTCTTGTAGGTATATAGGTATATATATAGAATCTGAATCTCGGAAACGGCTCGAACGATTTTCATGAAATTATGTATACAGGGGGTTTCGGGGACGATAAATCGATCTAGCTAGGTTTAATTTTTTTAAATATCATTTTATGCGCGTTTTAGACAATGAAAAACTCCTACAATGTCATTAGAATACGATAACTTATTTTGCCGCTTATGTTTAAGTTTAAATGGCTCAGACGGAATATGCTCGCCCTCGGAGTCAACAGGCCCCGTTCGAATCCTGATGGTTACACTCGGGTCTTTTCTTTTTGTTCTTTTTTTCTGAGAAAGCCTTGTGCACGACGGTCTCTTTAGTTTGTGTATATAAAAGTATACTTATGTAAATAAAGTGTGATACATCTGTGAGCCGTGGCATTAGGAATTCGCCCTCGTAAGAGGTGATATAATATAGAACCTCTTACGAGAGCGAATGTATAGGAAACTCTTTGGTTTTTACAAGATTTTATTCCAAATTTAAATTTCCATCGCATTTTATTGAGTGTCTTTTGTTTTTCTGAGTTCGAAAAACGCGGCTCTAGATTTCACGTCACAGAATTAATTGAAATTCGTTTTTGTTATTATTTTCTCTAAATAAGTCCAGTAATAGGTTCCATCCGGAACATTTGGTCCTTCGCAGTCGGATTAAGAGAAAAACAAGACTCACAGTTTCAATAATGGTTTTGACGCGTTCCGACAAAAGAGCTGCGCGACCGACGTCCCGAGCTACTAACGTCGACGACAACCCGCAGAGTTCAACGGAAAAGCCACAGAGCATACCACTACCGCTCTCCTCACGTACCGTCACAGCGGCGACACGGAATAAAGAAACTTCGAATGTCACACATAGAGGTACCATGACTGTATCGTCTAAAGTCTCGAGTAAACGTTCCGAGCGCCGATGGAAAATTGCAAAGGCAAAAGAAGAGCATGCTCGACTTCTAGTAGAACTTGCCGCAGCTCGCATTGCTACGCTGGAAGCCGAAGCCGAACTTGAAAGCGACGATGATGCACGAACAACTCTATCCTATGAAGATGACGGACAACAAAGCCGACGAGTCGACACCTGGGTTAATCAAGTGATGCAAAGCGATGAAAAGTGTCCAGACACAAAGGTAACATCACACAAGCCGCCAATACACGATGATCACACCGCTGGCACCGTCGAGCAGCTTCAACCTCGCGATACATTACCGATCACCGAAGGCCCTGCTGGTGGAAACGTCGTGCCTACTTGTCACAGATCTGACATCGCCGAGCTTGCTGCCGCCATCAGTCTGGCCGCCCGTGAAGCTAAGCCGAGTCCGACATCGAGAAGTTATACTGAGTTGCCAATTTATAGTGGGTCACATCAGGAGTGGCTGTCCTTTAAGGCCGCCTACATCGAGTCTGTCGCGAACTACACCGCAAGTGAAAATACAGCGCGACTTCGACGTAGTCTTAAAGGGCGAGCACGCGAAGCAGTGGAAAGTCTACTCCTTCACTACACGGAACCTTCCGAGATTATAAAGACACTCGAGTCAAGGTTTGGTCGGCCTGAAGCCATAGCTGCTACTGAACTCGAACGACTACAAGCCCTACCAAAATTAGCTGACAGTCCGAGAGATCTGTACTTTTGCGAATAAAGTGTCTAATATCGTCGCCGCACTGAAAGCTCTTGACCGATTGTACTACTTACACAATCCCATCCTTACGTCAACGACATTAGAAAACTACCACCGACGCTTCAACACCGATGGTTTGAGTTTGCCGCGACACAACCAGCGGGAGACCCTGATCTACTCAAGTTGTCTCACTTTTTACAACGCGAAGCTGGTTTATGTAGCCCATATGCACGTCCCGAACCCGATCCGACGACAACGAGAGACGATGTAAGCTACCGTAGGCATACCACTCAGCGATCTTATACGATTCACGAGAACTGCGAGAATACCTGCGTTACGTGTCGAAAACCAGGCCACTCTCCACGTAACTGCCCTGAAATCAAACTAGCGAACATCAACGATCGATGGGACATGGCAAAGGCGGCTAAACTCTGTTTCCGTTGCCTACGACTACGGCGACACAACCACCGTTGTAAAACAAAGCGATGCGGTATTGAAGGATGCAGCTACAGCCATCATCAACTTTTGCATCGCGAAACGGTACAAGAGCCTGTAATACAAGAAACGGTTAGTTCGACCTGGACGACGAAAACCTTTTCAGCGGCCTACCTGAAGATGGCACCGGTGAGGATTGTTGGACCGGCGGGAGAAGCCGACACGTGGGCGTTACTCGACGACGGCTCCACCGTGTCACCATAGACACAGATTTAGCTAAACAAGTCGGCGCCGACGGACCGATCGACCCGCTGTATATTACTGCAATCGGAAATAAGAAGATCGACGCAACACACTCGCGTCGAGTGTCTCTATCGATACGTGGTCGCGCCTGTGCTCCTCAACAACTAAAACTTCGCACCGTACACGACCTACGATTGACGTCACAGCTAGTACCTGACAACATACTCCTGTCATGCCCGCACCTAGAAAAGCTTCGAGATCATATAGTCACCGGTAACGCGACACCGAAAATACTCATTGGCCAAGATAATTGGCATCTACTAACTACAAATGAAATGCGATCGGGGCGACGCGACCAACCAGTGGCCTCATTGACACCGCTCGGTTGGGTAATACATGGAGCATATGCCGGCAGACGCGCACGAGTACACTTTGTAGCGCATGCGACGACGCAAGACAACGTAGATGATTCCCTACACCACTACTTAGCTTTGAAAAGACATACAATGGGCGCTTACAAGCCGACAAACGACCCGAAACAACGTGCGCTGTATATACCACGAGAAGCCACGAGAAATTGTCGAACTAACCCCCGGCACAGATGAACACGCGCTGACGCTGGGAGGTATCCTGAGGCGACCGGTGAAGAAGATCGTAGTACTGCCAACAGAATCGCCGCGCACCCAGACTAAATGCAGCGTCGCCGACAACACCGACACTGCACGGCGGGAGAGATGTGCACGACGGTCTCTTTAGTTTGTGTATATAAAAGTATACTTATGTAAATAAAGTGTGATACATCTGTGAGCCGTGGCATTAGGAATTCGCCCTCGTAAGAGGTGATATAATATAGAACCTCTTACGAGAGCGAATGTATAGGAAACTCTTTGGTTTTTACAAGATTTTATTCCAAATTTAAATTTCCATCGCATTTTATTGAGTGTCTTTTGTTTTTCTGAGTTCGAAAAACGCGGCTCTAGATTTCACGTCACAGAATTAATTGAAATTCGTTTTTGTTATTATTTTCTCTAAATAAGTCCAGTAATAGGTTCCATCCGGAACATCTTTCAATTCGGACCTGTACTTCCTGAGATCCTAGCGTTCAAACAAACAAACTCTTCAGCTTTATAATATTAGTACAGATTTAAATGCACCGAGCAAAGCTCGGTCAACCAGGTACTGTATTATGTTACGCGTACTCCGGATATTGTGAATCAATTTTGATGGTTCTTTTTTTTTGTTTGGTAGATCACAGTTCAGAGGTGGTCCCATATACATTTTATCGAAATCTGTGTGCGGTTTTTGAAATACTATATGAACAAAAAAATATAATTTATCTTTTATTTATCTAATTTCATTTATTTTTTGTAGTGGTAGGACTCTTGGCAGAGTTCGCCTGGGGAAGTACCTACCACACCTTTGCCAGATATTCTACCGCCAAGCAGTAATGTGCAAACATTACTGTGTTCCGGTTTGAAGGGCAATGTTTCCAGAGAAATTACAGGGCTTAGAGATATAAGATCTTAGATTTTTTGGGGACGAGCGCAGTGCAGTGATAGGTAATGATTTGGACTCTTCATGTTCCAATAGCTGCGTGTCACTGTGTTGTTATGTGTCAGGCATGTTGCTTACCATCAGGCACATGTCCTGATCGTCTCATCACTCTTTATTTAAAAAAAAATATCAGGACGACTTAGTGATGTTTTTTTTTATAAAATATGGTCGACGTTCTGAATTAAAGTCTTTAAGATTAAGTTTAAGTTTCTGATGCGTTTAAGTAACGTCTGGTCTAGTCGAGAGAACGGCGCCTGCCGATCTGGAGAACCCGGGTTCAAACCCCCACACGCACCACTGTCTTTTCGTAGTCATGTGCGTAATGCTGCTAACTTAAAACGGTGAAAGAAAACATCGTGAGGAAACCGAGATGTACCTAGAATCTTTCGAAGTCGTGTGTATCCACCACCCCGCACTGGGCCAGCGTGGTGGATTATGGCCTTAACTCTATACTCTATCCTTGCGAGAGAAGACCGCGAGTCCCAGCAGTGGGAACATTTAGGGGGCTGTCGATGTTGTTCTGAATTAAATTGTAAAATGAGATCGGTTTTTTGGTTTTCCGGTGAAAATATATTATTTCTACATAAATCCTAATAATAATAAATGCGAATGTTTGGATGTTTGTTGCCAAAGCACGCGGAGCGCCTAAACGGATCAAGTTGAATTATTGATTTCGAACACGTTATACTGAAGTCTGGAAGAGCATATGTCATCATCATCATCATCAGCCGCAAGATGTCCACTGCTGAACATAGGCCTCCCCCCTAGAGCATATGTACATTGAGTTATTTATTTGTATGATAAATAATGTAATTACAATGAATTACATTAATTCTATATATGTTTAACCCCCGACCAAAAATGGGGTGTTATAAGTTTGACGTCGATGTCTGTCTGTCTATCTGTCTGTCTGTCTGTGTATGTTTCTGTCTGTGGCACCGTAGAGCTCCAACGGATGGGCCGATTTCGATGCGGTTCTTTTATTTGAAGGTTAATACCCGTGCGGATGTTCTTAGCTATGTTTAGTTAATATCGATTCAAGATGGCCGCCTCCACAAAATGGTGGACAAAATATTTCTTCACAACCTACCTCAATATGGGTGTCAAATGAAAGGGATTGACTAGTAGAATACTATACAAATTTAAAAAAAAATCAAATCCAAGATGACCGCCCCCACAAAATGGCAAATTATATCATTTTTTTCACTACTACCTCAATATGGGTATCTAACGAAAGGGCTTGACTAGTAGAATGTTGTACAGATAACAAATCCGAGGCAGTCGGGGGTTAGTCAAAATTCTTAATTTTGTTCTTGTTGTTTGTAGCATTCGTATCTGAGTGTCGATATCTTCTTCTATACATAAGCATCTGTACATTTATTTATATGATAAATAATGTAATTACGATGAATTACATTAATTCTATATGTTTTTGTTTGTAGCATTCGTATCTGAGTGTCGATATCTCTATATATAAAAATGTTATGTTGGTTTGTGTACGCTTCAAAAATTCAAAAAGTTCTGCACCGATCGAGCTGAAATTTTACAATGATATATAATTCGCATCAAGGATTGTTTTATCTAATTTTTGCATCAGAATGTGCCACAGCGAAGCGTGGCAGGGTACAGCTAGTTATAATAAATGTAATTTTTATTGTTGACGTGTAAAATTATATTTTATCAATAAATAATATGAATACAGAATAATCATGTAATAGATAACTACATGTCACTGTGGATTTGTTGTGTAACTTACATAGTATTGTAAATACTTATTGTTACAATAAAATAATTTCCCCAAAATAAAGAGCTCTGGACATTGTAAACACTGTAAGTGGACTCTAGGCGAAATGCAAGCTCCGTCTCTACGCTAAACTATTCTAAACTCTGGAGACTCGACAGTTTACGATACAGTTTTCAGGACTGTCGTAATACGTCCCAGGGTCCAATTTACAACGAAATGTATGTGTTCCCACTGGTGTCATTTGTTTTGTCTTTTTAGACGTTCATGGAAACCAATACAATTTAAAAACGATTGACTTTCCTTTTATTTTTCGTATTAATATAAGAAATAAAAGCTATTTTTTATTCACAATAGGTTTGTCCTTGACTACTAAGCCCTATCTCGCGTAAGCGATCTGAAGCGATGACGCGGTTAATTTTGAACGTATGGAGACAACTTAGAAGAAAGGATTCACTTTAGATTTGAAGACAACCAGATTATAATATCCACCAGGAAACCCACTCAGGCAACGCATTCTAAAGTTCAGATGCTCTTATTTCGAAAATGAAGTTGTTCGACTCTTCGTACGAGTCTTTGGACCGTCAACAAGCAGCCCTATACTGTTTTAGGACATCAAGAAGCAAAAGTAAGCAAAATTCCATCTGAACAAAATACCTCAGACTGTATATCGGTATGGTCTAGTCGAGAGGACAAGGACTACCGATCCGGATGCTCTGATTCGAATCCCACACGCACCACTGTGTCTTCTAAGTTATGTACGTAAAGAATAAAGGAAAACACCGTAAGGAAACCGTCATTTACCTAGAATCGATCGAAGTCATGCATTATCCGCTAACCCGCACATGGCCAGAGTGATGGATCATCGCCTAACTCTCTCCTTGTATGAGAACGCGCCGAGTCCCAGCAGTGGGAACATTTAACATTTATTCCACTCATATGGGTCGGTGAACCATGTAAGTTTTCTTAATTCGCTCCTGTCCTGCGCCATCTCGGCCCCCAATTCTATTAAGTACTTACTATTCAAAGGTGACAATGTATTAAGCAAACGGTTACCAAAATAGTAAAGGAAAGTTCCATTCCATCTATCAAATAACCCATGCTACGGAAATAAATCTTGACTTTGCATTACTTATTACTTAAAACACAAAAACTTGTAAAGATTTCCAGAAACTTCTATGCTCATTCAAGTGCCGTGGAATTTTCGTCTCCAAAAGAACAAAAGAACTCGATAGCTGTTGTAGAAGGTCCGCAGAACAATAAACTGTCAATGATTTGCTGCCAATTTACACATAGTCATGATGGCCCTACTTCTATAAGGGTTGCCAGACTTGTTAGCAGAATTTACATCGCAAAACCAAAAAAAAAGGTCAGTTTTGTACAGATTTTAAGAAGCATGATACACATTCATGATGCAATCACCAAGTAAATGGATTTGATGTCAGGCCTAGAATCTACTATAGGGCGATTGATCGCACTATATGGGAGTAGACTTCAATCAAGCGTCTAATTTTTATAACACGTGCGTCGATAGCGTGACCAAGCATCTGTAAACGTCCTAAAAAAGAGAACATGAAGAATAACTGCCAAAATTGTCGACCAAACAAGGCCCTCAGAACCAGAGTAAATCATCTTGGTTCACTAAAACCAGGGAAAACCCCGCCACCTGGCAACCCAGTCTTCATCTGTGAACAAAATCACGTCGAGACAAGTTCACAAACTCTCGGAAGAGGAGTATAAAGTTCCACAAAAAAGGGCTATAACTTGTCCCTTAACAAAGACGCTTGTAAGCAAGACGGTGTATCGCCACAAAGGGACCATTGTGATGGTAGAAAAAAAAATGGAGACAAAAACTGAAGGGTGAAAAGGGACCACATAAGAAATGGTGAAATCGGTTGTACATTTATGTGGCACTGACAAGATCGTTGAGGAACAATTTGTTAGCGGGACTAATAGCATCGATATTGCTGCGAGATTACTGAGATAGAATCGGGTGACCTTTGTGGTGTATAGGCTTACTGCGTTGTAATAATACTGTTTATCGTAGCATTGTTTTACTAGGTACTTATTAATCCCTACCAAAGAGTTTACATATGCTACGTATAGAGTTAGATTTTCCGCACGGTTTCTTTGTGTCAATCGTAAGCAGATGACGTGCATACATTCTATGGCAACAGAGTGATGTGTCGCAACAAAAGTATGACTCTTCCACAAGACCGATAAGGCAACAAAGATGCTACCCGTACTTTTGGTGTAAAGCGTTTCCGCCAACTCTATACGTAGAATGTGTAGTATTTGATCCCTACTAATTTATTAATGTTGAAGTATCTGTCGTTTTTGTCTAGTCTGTTTAAAACTTTTAAACTGATTCGAATGAAATTTTGTACAAAGATTGACGTTCCATAAGCTCGAACGTGGAGGTTTGATTCCAGTTTGTGATAGGAACGTCTAAGTTATTGAATGCGTTGTCTGAGTGGGTTTTTCCCGGTGGTTATAATGGTTGTGTCTTTAAATCGAGAGTGAATCGGTTTCTTGTAGGTAACCACGTTCCATCGTAGTCCGCATCTTCATCAAGATGGCGGTCAAGTACAAACCTACCATAGTTTGAAACAATATGTACGTAGTTCCTAATATACCTACATTATACACACTTAGAAACATACAAAGTTTACGTTAGTACAATTCTGCCGTTTTATGTACTCCAGTTGTGTTTCAGAAAACAAAGCACCGTGAAAGATTAACACATCATCAATAGTAAACGAATTGGCACGACGCTTTCCGACCGGCGCGCAGCAGCCGACACCCGAGGACCGATTTAAATGACAAAGCGTTGCATTCCGTGAACCCATAAAATCGGCGCTAAATAAACATACGACACATCGTAAAGTTATACATTTTTATTAACGTACGCTGGGTGTAGATTCTGAAACAGCGAACTCGACGACTACCTCGTGTCTTCTGTCACTTGACCCCAGAATCCATTAGAACTCTTCGCGTGTGAAGACCTAATAATATTGGTCAACATTTTGAGCTGTCCAAATTTAAGGCGAGTCCCCCAGCAAAACGGTTTTTTAAACCAGTTTTCAGAGCTATCTACTCATTAGCTAAAACAAATATCAACTGATAAAAATACATTAAAATTTTGCAATTTCTTTGCTTCTAAATGGTAGTTTCTTTTTTTTTGTTAATGAATTGATTGTTTAAACAATGTCCTCACAACGAAACCATAAAAATAGAAATAATTATTATTATCATGCATCTACTCCAAAACCACCATTATTTGGATTTTGTACTTACACCAACGGATAGGCAATTCTATTACGTTTGGTAGAAATATTTTTTTAAAACGACCTAAATCTGATTTTATAAAGAGTTTATCCTAAAATTTGAGCGTTAGACAGCGATAAGTCTAACTGTTTCTCTCTTGCTTTTCCTTGCAGTGTGCGATAAGGTAGCTGGAAGCTCTGGAATCGATCGAGAGACGTGCCAAAAAGGCTCATAGGCAATGACATTCTCGTGCGAAAAAGACTGCAAAGTCTCGAACATCGCCGGAAAATTGCTAGCTTATCGGTTTTTTATCGGATACACTTCGGAGAGTGTGCGACTGATTTATACGATCTAATACCACCTTGCCCATTTTTCTATCGGAATGCTCGTAGCTCGAAAAAGCGACATCGTTTCATGGTTGATGTTCCAAAGACACGAACGAAGAGATTTGACTCTACTTTTGTGATAAGAACGTGAAGGCTGTGGAATACGTTGCCTGAGAGGGTTTTTTTCCCGATAGTTACAATCTTTGTGTCTTCAAATCGAGAGTGAATCGGTTTCTTCTAGGTAAACACGTTTACACTTGACCGCCATCTCGCCGGATGTTAAAAGATGATGCAGTCTACTATGGAGCGTGTTTACCTAGAAGAAACCGATTCACTCTCGATTTGAAGATACAAAGATTGTAACTATTGGGAAAAAAACCCTCTCAGGCAACGTATTCCACAGCCTTCACGTTCTTATCACAAAAGTAGAGTCAAATCTCTTCGTTCGTGTCTTTGGAACATGCGCGCGGTCGTTACGCGTCACCGCCTGCTGTTAGCGAGCGCTCTAGCGCCGCAAGCGGGCGAACGAGCTCGATAGCACTTGACACGACAAGGGTGCTTGTGCACTCGGTATGTATGTATGGAAGTTAGATAGTTCGACTCTAGGCTAGGGCTTAGTTCGAATTTTTTTCAGGTATCAGGGTTACGTATGCTAAGCAGCGTAAGTATGTTAGGCTTTAAGTTAGGTTTAGATGGGTCCTGCGCTTCCGCGCTAACCCCAAAGTCCGGTAGGTAGTAGAGGCACCCACCGCCAGCTACTATAGGTCCGTTAGAAAAAAAATAAAAAAATAGATCGTACAAATCAGATGCACACTCTCCGAAGTGTATCCGATAAAAAAACCGATAGATAAGCTAGCAATTTGAAATTCATTTGTTCAGCCGTATCGACGTGACAGAGCAACAAACATCCACACTTTAGAATTTATGTTACTTGTAGCAACCACGGTTTTATCTATGTAGTTCCCATTCCCGTTATTTTCCCGGGATAAAAAGGGGGCTACGTGTTCTTTCACTATAATCAAACTGCGTTCCGAATTTTTGCCCAATCCGTTTATACGTTACGATGTGATTGAGCAACAAACATCCAATCATCCAAACATAATACATATTTGTAGGATAACAGATTTTTTTTAATATAATACACCTGTATTTAGTAACTGGAAAAACACGACAAAGAGTTATTACGACAGTGGAAGCAACCCCCTTCGTTCGAGTTCTTGGTACGCAAACCATGAAACGACATCGCTTTTTCGAGTTGTAGATCAAACACTGGTAGAAACCATAGTCGCCCGTGGTCGACCTCGCCGTCGAGATCGATTATTCCAGAATCAGTCACGACAGAAATAATATATATCCTGTGATATGTACACATCAATGTCAGTTACATAGTAGGAACATTACACATTACGCATTACATACTTATATGATGAGAATAAAATGTAAGCTAGAAGCTTTAAACTTAATACAGTACGGTTCGCACATCGCACATAAAATGGTTAGACGATACAGATACGGAGGTATTTGACAAAGAAACCCGAAGATGAAGAAGACTAATAATAGTATTATTATTCATCACTTCACATTATCCCACATTAGTATACTACCAGAACCCCACGGTTCAGGAAATTCCCACTTAAAAAACAATGCGCTGATTCTCAACACATATAATTACGCAAATCTCCTCAACAATGGTCAATTTTATTTTCCTATCAGTTCGCATTCTCGGAGTATGAGAACGCACAGTATCGGCCGCAAATTGCATAATTTCGCCTCCCGACGCCGCTCGTAATAACTACACGACAGAATATTGTATGTTTGGAGTACAAGTTACAAGCTTAGAGCGAATAAACAACGAAATTGGGGTTTTAATTCGTTGGTTGACTTATGAATTCTCCATCATGGTACAGTATAAAGAAAACTACTAATAGGATGATGATTTTGAAGTTGCGCGAAATTCCGATAACGCAGTGGCGTGTGTGGTATATCACAGTATGGAGCTATAGCAAAAATGCTTATTAAAATTTTTCTTATTCAATTATTATCAAGATCAAGTCGTATTAACAAAATTATTAGAAACATTTTTACTAGTATCACTAATTTGAACCGAATAAAATGAAATCAAAACGGAAAATGTCAAGCCTGCAGCACGCTCCCGAACTACTAACATTTTCGTGTTCGTAGCTTGGGAGCGAGCTTTTCACGTCTCGCCCCGCACACCATATGATTGCTCGACCAATCACAGTCTCAACATCTTCGTCGAACGACTTCAAATTCATATGAAACATATTGAGACAACCGTGTATTCAGATATATCATTCGTAACGGTAGTTTATTATTTTATTATTATGAGCTCGACCTACCTTCTTTCCATTTGTCTCTATCCAGTGCTATGTCATACCAGTTTCGCTGATATTGAATATGTAATGATAGTATCTGGACCCGTGATCTAGACCATATTTGATCACGCATGTAAATTTATATTTTTATTAAACTATCATAATTCTAGACGTGACCGCCATCTCCCCTGATGTTAATAGACGATGCGGTCTACGATAGAACGTCTTCATATAGATGAAACCGATTCACTCGTGATTTGCAGACACTAAAATTGAAACCATCGGGAAAACTCACTCATACCGCGCATTCCACAGCCTAAGCGTTTTTAACACAAAATTAGAGTCAATCCTCTTCTTTTATTTGGAACGTCAACCATGTAACTCCTATTCTATTCTCTCTAATCGCCTCCTTCTTGCACCAACAGCCAAACCCGCCAGCCGATACGATCTCCAATAGCGTCGCCAGCAAAAAGAAACGTCCGTTATTTCCCACGGGGCGCTAAACTCGGCCGAAAGGCGCCGAACGAGGCCGAACCGGGCCGAACCGCCCGTTTCGGACTCGCACGGTATTATTGTTCGGCCAGTAGGCTGTCGATAACTTTATCACGAGATTTGTACAATACCTGACAAAACAGTAGGTTAACTTTGGACAGAAGATTTGCTACCGTAAACTTTTGGACAAAATCCTTCTTCCTACTAAATATTATCAACTAGCGGCCCGCCCCGGCTTCGGGTACTAACACTACGAATAAAAATGGTTATTTTGGGTTATCCCTAAGAGATAGACATATATATACCATTGTTAATTTTTTTGTAGACCTCTTTAAGGGATACAATACTGCAGTACATTATTTTGATCGATCTTGTACGATCCAGCCAGCGCAGCGTTTGCAATAAATGTGTTTATTTATGACACCACATTAGAAACCTTTAAAATGATTAGTGTGTCTCTGCTGTTGTATGCAAATACATATAAACCTTCCTCTTTAATAACGCTAGTTATTTAAAAAAACCTGCATCAATCTGTTCGGTAGTTTGAAAGATCTAAGCATACATAGGGATATAGGGACAGAGAAAACGACTTTGTTTTATACTATGTAGTGATGCCTAAATTGGGAATTTGCTGCTGAATGACGTCGAAGCGCCTAAACGGATAACGTTGAAATTGAAACATAATTAGATTATACCTCTAGTCTGGCTCTGGAATAGCAAACGAGGAAATCCTCGTTGATACAATACAATATAATCTGTGGATCTTCAATTTTAAAGTGAATCAGAGTGAATCGGCCGCGACGTCGCTTATTCCCGAGCGACACGAGGCTAGTTTAACAAGCTAGCAGGCTTGCAAGCTAGTACTACTAGCTTCGTTTAGACAACGCCACGCAACGCAAGTTTTGTCTACACGAAGGTAGAGGGTACTTATTGAAAAACTAGCCTAGTGTCGCTCGGGCATTAAAGCGAGGCGGTAAAATACAAAGCAATCACAGGCAGTCATAGTGACTGCCATAAGGAAAACTTACAACTAAAATTTTAGTGTTAAACATTAGTGTTGCACAATACATCACCTGTAGCTACAAATAAACTGCTATTACGCATTTAGGTGACGTAAACTCACGAGATTTCGCCCATCAAACGTCTTACTTCGAAACTCCGCCGCTGATTCGCCGCCATTTTGACGCTACCCCAATATCATGTGTTCCGGTTTCAAGGGCAATTTCCAGAGAAATCACAGGCCTTAGAGAAATAACAACTTCGATATCTGGGTGACGAGCTGTTGCAGTGCTAGGTAATGATTTGGACTCTTCATGTTCCAATAGCTGCGTGTCACTGTGCTGTTACGTACGTGGCATGTTGCTTACTATCAGGTACATGTACTACTCGACTCGACACTTTAAAAATCATGTCGATGACGCAAAGTCATACGATTTTCCCGAAAAGGTTAAACACTTTATCACTTCAAAATGTATATTACTTTACTGCAATTACTTGTATACAGCAGCTTACCATCTCATCATTTGGGTACGTCGTGAGTTTCGGCGAATAACGGGGCCTGATGGTGTACGTTCGAGATAAATCACGGCGATACGGCGCTCTCGGCCGGATTAGAAAACTACCATCTGATTACTGCGATAGATGCCCATTAAAGTGATGATGGGCCAAATATTATTACGTAAAGCTCAAACATACGAGCTATGGACAGAAGACAACGATTCGGCTAACGCAGTGTACGAATAAATCTCCCTAAGACTTCTTCTTATCCCTAAGTTGTGACGGCATAAAGAGAACCAAACAGTCACATAATTTATGATTTAAATTTCACAGAAAAAAAACAGACTTCAATTTAAAACAAACCTGAGACAATTGATTAAATTCAATAATTTTGTGAGATCAACTATATACACTGTTCCATCCAGCAAAATTCTGAAGAACAGGTTCCATTTTAGATAAGCTAGTTTTAGATTTTTATTGAAATTTCATAAACGACTACACCGATTTTGATAAAATGTCTCAAATCCTCTTCACACGAACCCTAAAATCAGAAGAAATTAGGTAAAAGTAGTGGGGAGGACCATACATCGCATCATATGATTGGTAATTTATGGTGTCCTCCCCACTACTTTTACGTACTTTCCTCTGATTTTAGGGCTCGTGTGTAAAGGGTTTAATATATAAAATCTACCGCTAAAGTGTAATCTACCAAACAAAAAAAAACATCTAAATTGATTTACAATTGGCTGAGATATCCCGTAACATACCAACATACAAAAAAGTGTTCAAGACTTTTCCAAGGGAGTTGTTTTTTTTTTTTTTTTTTTTTAAATAAAGAGTGACGAGACGATCAGGACATGTGCCTGATGGTAAGCAACATGCCTGACACATAACAGCACAGTGACACGCAGCTATTGGAACATGAAGAGTCCAAATCATTACCTAGCACTGCACTGCGCTCGTCACCCAGAGATCTAAGATCTTATATCTCTAAGCCCTGTAATTTCTCTGGAAACATTGCCCTTCAAACCGGAACACAGTAATGTTTGCACATTACTGCTTGGCGGTAGAATAACTGGCAAAGGTGTGGTACTTCCCCAGGCGGACTCTGCCAAGAGTCCTACCACTACTAAAATTACTACACTACTAAAGTTGTTGATGCATACTAGCGTTTTGGCTCGCTATGAGCCTTAAGTCTTTGAAGTCGGTTTTTTTTTTAAATATAGTAGTAAATCTCATTCCATTTTACGCCTGAAATACTTACATATACCCCGTTCTTAGTAATATCGTTGTCACTTGCGACTGTTAGAAAAAAAAATGTTTTTGTTTCGAACTTGAGCGTAGTTAAGAATTATTACGCAATTTGTCTATCGACGTAAGTAATTTTATTTAATAAAATACAGTATTCTCTACGATGCGGCAGATTTAACCAATCAACGAGCTGATCATGCGATCAACGAAGCGATTGAACTGAAAGTTATTTCAAGAAATATCTGCAATGTTTTAAAGAATCAAATGGTGGCTCACCCGCTACAGTGTTAGATTAGGTGCTTGTGCTGTAGAAGCACGTCTGATATCAATTTGTTACCGTCTGTACAGTCGATGTAATATAATCGAAGCTGTTTTAGAAATTCGAGAGCTGTCCAGTACTGGAGCGAGTGGACTGGGGTGAGTGTACTGGAGCGAGTGCACTGGACGCGCACTGGAAGACAAACCCTACTAACTTTATAAATGGCAAAGTTTGATGTTTTTTGCTCAATTACGTCGGAAAGTCTCAACGGATCGGATTGAAATTTAGAACAGAGACTACAGCCTCGAATAGCACATAAGCTACTTTGTATCGCGAGAGAAGAATGGGAACGAGAATGACGTGGGGAAAACCGCAAGGCACTGCTTGTGAAAAATATTTATACGAAAAGATTTGACTCTACTTTTGTGATAAGAACGTCTAGGCTGTGGAATACGTTGCCTGAGAGGGGTTTTCCCGATAGTTACAATCTTTGTGTCTTCAAATCGAGAGTGAATCGGTTTCTTCTAGGTAAACACGCTTCATCGTAGGCCGCATCATCGTTTAACATCAGGCGAGATGGCGGTCAAGTGTAAACCTATAAAAGTTTAAAAAAAAAAAAAACTATTTAGCACTCGTACAATTTGTTTTTTTCAAGAATACAAAAATCGACTTCAATTTAAAATAATGCCGCAGCTATCCAGCTCCTTGATAACACGGACACAGTGAGGAGACTTAAAAGAACAAAACCTTTTGAGTAACCCCGTATACTTGTCCAAATATTATTTTCCATCCTAAGGTTGCCTGGAAGAGATCGCTTTCAGCGATAAGGTCGCCCATTGTCGCACTACTGTAAAATGTATTGTTCTTTTTTTTCTGTGTTTAATTTTGTTTGGTGTGTCAATAAAGAGTATATCTATCTATCTATCATAGTGCAGTGGCAGTGATATACTATATAAAACAATTAAATGTACTAAGTCAAGGGAAATAGTGATTTCCCCTTAACAGAGTCAATAAGAAAAGTGCTGAAGGACAACTTCTTGTATATAAACTATGTAGCAATTTAAGTTAGATATAAATTAATCATTAGCTTATACTTAATAAATTAGGCTAGATTGTAATAAGTATTTATTCACCAAGGAAACTTGGTGAATAAATTTAGAAAAAAAAAACATTCAAACACTCGATAAATTTCATGAGAATTCTTCAATCACCCATTAGTAAATCTTCGAGGTATTTAAAGAAATTTTAGATTTTTTTGTTCATATTTCAAAAAAAATCCCAGCCATTTCGACAAAATGTATATGGGGCCATATCTGAATTATGATTTACCAAACAAAATAAGAACCATCAATATTGATTCACAATTATTATTGGCTTTCGCGTAACATACACACAAAAAAACATCCAACCAAAATGAGAACCTCCTCATTTTTTAAGTCGATTAAAAATATATGTTAATAGTTATTAAATACGTCATTTAAATGCTTTATAATATCCACTTACAATAAAAATCAAAATAGAAATTTTACTTACCAAATGATTTTCTCGATCTTATTTTAAATTATCAAGAAGGAAAAAATGTTGACTTACCTGTAACAAAAGAAATAAATTATTAATTATATTAATTACTATTCAATTTACCGATAAAACATAAATAAAATAATGACTGAATGTCTTCCTCGAATAAGTTTTGTTTGAAAAATTAATCAATATAAATTACTAAAGAACCATATTTTATGTCCGTATAGTACATACAGTTATATGAATTAATAACGAATGTTTACACAGTGGTTGAGTGTGAATTTTATTACTGTTTTTGTTCATATACTTCACAATGAATAATGCGAAAAGAGAAAAAAACTTAATTAAGTACTGCGACATGTTTTAAAATATATCGACTAATAAATTAAATAATATCTTTAAATAAAAAACGTATCAATATTATATAAAAAATCATAAGTATGTATATTATCTGCTAATAATATAATAAATCCTGTTAATATTATAAAATGGAAAGTTTCTACATCGGCACATATACACAAATCGCCATTTATTTTACCGCCAAGCAGTAATGTGCATATATTACTGTGTGGACAATGAATAAAACAGCTTATATCTCTGGGTGACGAGCGCAGTGCAGTGTTAGGTAATGATTTAGACTCTGCATGTTCCAATAGCTGCGTGTCAATGTGCTCTTATGGGTAGGCATGGCTCTGCTCGTCTCGTCACTATATTATAGTATATAGGTATTAGGTGTATAGGTCTCCCGAGTTCAATCGCGTCCAGGTTCGACCCGCGATAGTTTCAATATCGCCGACATTGATAGAAATCAATAGATGTGCCCTGAGCACCTTGAAATTGTTAACAAACTGCTTATCTGTGTGTAGTGTGAGTGGTTTACAACAACTAATCTAGAATCGCTAGCGGCGAGGCATGTTGCGGTTTTACTTATTTTGGTTGTTGACAACGAATAGTGAAAAGTATTAACGGCCGGCGTTCACCGCTTTCTACAACCGACTAGAACGGAAAGTGAGCTTTACTCTTCCCTACTCATTCTTTAATTTCATTACTTCCCACTCTTCTTCTTCGTGCGCTGAAGTTTGGGAGGGCGCATCCGTTGATTTATATCGATGATCGTCGACCCATCTTGCCAGTTATTAATGTCTAACGCTCTATTCATCATCATCATCCACAGCCTTTCTTATCCCACTGCTGCGTATAGGGCTCTCTTTTTCATGCCCTCTTCCTCTGTCCTGTGTCAATCGAGTTCAGGTTCAACCCGCGATAAAGATGATATCGTCGACCCATCTTCCAGCTGGACGTCCGACGCTCCGCCTACCTTGCCTCGGCCACCACTCGGCCACAACTTTACTCCATCGGTCGTCAGCGCGTCGAGCGTGTATCCTGATCTTATATCCGAGCCTTAGATAAAGTGTTGTATCCTCTTTGGTCCTGTCCAACTCTACCTTAGCTGCATTACCGCAGTTTCGACGTCCCAAACGTTCGTTCTTCGTCGGATTTCGGATACGATCTTGCAGTTTGATGCTCCTTTCGAGACCTTTCCATAGCTCTCTGTGCTACTATAATAGCCTCCTGTGTAAGCGTCCTTGTCTCTGGATAAATAATATTTAGTCACGCTCTATTATTGTGACTAAATATTATTTGTTTTTAATAATATAATCATACATATTGTTCGGTAAAGACCGTTCTCGCGTTGACGCGCTGCAGTCTGGGCTGGCGATAAGCGATACGCGGGTACCCACAATGAGGTCACACAGGAAGTTCCGACGATATGGCGCTATTTGTCATGTTTACAACAAATACTGTTGAGGAAAACAATGCTTCAAGAAAAATATGATTTGAGGTCGTGTGAAACAAGCTTAATTAATCTGTAATACACGCTTATCTAGACTGTTGGGTAAAGACCTTGACTATATAATTGAGCGATATATGTTATATTATATTATAAATTTGAAACGCAGTCAAAGGTGTCGTCAAGTTGCGTTCAAGTGTGAACGCAAGTCCAATCCCTTTTTTTTCGAGCCTGGCATTCCTAAAGCAAGCATACATAAACTTACGAATGGCGGGGGTGACACAAGTTTTTAATCACGGGCAGATAATATATCAATCGACAGACAGAACAATTTTAATTATTATTTTTTAAGTTTTCACTGCTTTTAATGAACTTCGAAAAAATGAGGAGGTTGTCAATTCGGTGATATGATTTAATTTTGTGTGTTTATTTGCATGATAGATCCGCCAATTGTGAATGGATGTTGATGATTTTTTTAATTGTTTGGGAGACAATACTTTATATCCCCCATATAAATTGTATCGAAATCATTAGCGATTTTTCAAATTTCACCCAAGTATCAAAAATTTGCTGAAATTTATGATAAAATATATTAAATTAGGTAACTGTTAGTTATTTATATATCAGATTATCATTTGGAAGTATCTATGTACCCCAATTGTTTTGCTTACTTTGGGGTCAGATGGTGTTGTATGTAAATTGTCCACCAATATAATTGTACTCCCCGTCTTCCATTATTAATTTCTTTTTTACCATCATTCGGTTGCCTGGAAGATCTCGCTCTTAATGATAAGGTCGCCAATTGCTACTTTATTCTAAGGTTTCTGTGTTATTGTTATTTTTATTTGTAATTTAAGTGCAATAAAGAATTTATCTATCTATCTATATTTTTTTTTTTTTCGATACATCACTTTCTCATTTTGTTAAGTTTTATTTTAAATCGAATCATTTTTTCGACGAAAATAAAATTATTTCTATGTAATCTAGTATCCCAGTGCAAATATTTGTGTGATGAATTCAAATGTTTGCACTGTGTCTGGGTGTTTCTATGTATAATAAGTATGTATTTAAAACTATATAAGTATTATATCAGCTATCTGGCCGCCATATCACAAGCTTTGCTTAGTTTGGGGTCAGATGGTGTTGTGTGTGAATTGTCCACCACCAATCTTTCCGAATGAAACTTCGAATCATTTTTTATCTAAAGTGTTGAACAAGTAAACATAAATTACGTTCGGTCTAGCTAGAGCGAGCGCGAGTGTGTCCGACACTCGGTTCGGATTTATGTCCCCGGAACATCGCTGCTCAATGCTCATGTTGCTTAGTTTCAACTTATGTCGGCGACGTTGAAAAATGTCTTGTTACAATGTTTGTTTCAAACAACGTCCTTTCCTAACTTTTATAACTCTACTGTAGTGGTAGGGCTATTTGCAGAGTCCGCCTGGGAAAGTATGATACTCTCGTATCAGCTATTCTACAGTACTGTCAAGCAGTAATTAAATGAAGTGGTTCTAATTCTTAATCCTATTTTAGTGGCGAAGTCATCGAGCAACTCGATCTTCCGCGCAAACACGGAAGGGAGAGTAGCCTTAGCTAAAAATGTCGTTCAAATCTTTCTGTCATTTCTTGCGGTAGGGGAAAGTTGCACACTAGCGCAAAGCCGCATACAAAACATACCTGTACCGATCCACTGCCGATCATACTCACACTGCCAAATCACTAACACATAAAAAATAAAGGACCATTCTCACAAATCTAGCCCCGCCCTCACGGCACAGTATATCATCAAACTCCATGGTCCACGCGGACTTGTATTTTGACAGAGGGGAAACGCTGTGTATGCCTACTCATTTTCCGGGTTGCTCGCTGGGCGAAGTGAACCTTGCTCGGTTTGATATTCAAGCGCGGCTCCAACAGAGGCATAAACGTTTTTTTCCAAGGTTCGAATATCTGTAACGTACAAACCCTCGGTGTCAGGTGTTCCAAACATTCTGGTTAACCACAATTTGGTATTTCTATGGATGGATTAACATCCGTATTTCAAATTTTACAGCATTATTTTGCGTTGTATTAAAACATGTACATTTGAATGTTAGGATGTTAATCAAGCTCTTCGCACACCTCAAGAGAGAGTGAGAGTGAAACAGTAGCATTTGTTATTGTTTTACACTCAGATTTTAAAATAAACTCTTAGAAAGATTTTATTTTGATTTTTTACCAAAAATATTATTGCTAACTATTGGAGTAACTATTTCTACTATAATATTACTAACGAAGAGATGACTGAAAGTCTATACTCATATTTAGTAAGAAACAAAACAAACTAACCTTTTGGAGCCACAATATTTTATAGAAATTTAATGTATTTTTATTAGTTGATCTATCTTTTTGACAAAAAGATGATAGCTCCAAAAACTGCAGAAAAACAATTAACGCTGTGGGATTGTTCAATCGAGGACATGTCGTAAGCAATGTCCGGTTTTGGTTTCATGGAATCATGGACATCCGAACAACAGACACTAACGTGTTCGGTCTCGCAAGTCGCTGTGACTATTGGCGGACCTTTGCGACCGTTATCTGATGATTTAGGTTCGGTTCGACAATGCCACGATAGGTAGTAGAGTTTCATATTAACTAGTGGTCACCCTATTTCGAAATTCGAGCTAATTTCATAATTTAAATAAACAAACGAGTAGGTGTAGGCGTGTGTGTGTATCAAATAGATTGTAGAGAGTGTTATGTTTTTGAAGTGAAACTTCTTATGCGACTTCCAACAAGGTTGCGTTAAACGTTACAAGGCTTAGAGATATAACATCTTAGATCTCTGGGTGACGAGCACAGTGCAGTGCTAGGTAATGATTTGAACTTCTCATGTTCCAATAGCTGTGTGGCACTGTGCTGTTATGTGGCAGGCATGTTGCTTACTATCAGGCGCATGTCCTGCTCGTCTCGTCACTTTATGCTATAAAAAAAATGTGTAACGCTACCATGGATGTGGTATGAAAGCACTGTTGCGGGGGAGGAGGAATAGAAAGAGACAGAGTGAGAGTGTAAAGTTTCACTTCTTCCGCGCGGAGGAATGTACGCATTATATTTTTTATAATGTTTTATTCACAAATTTTATGCACAATCAAAAAAAAATTTTTTTTTTAAATTACCTTTTCTGTCCTACTAATATTATATACGTATGGATGGTGTATGTATGTTTGTTACTCTTTCACGCAAAAACTACTGAAGGGATTTGTATCAAATTTGATACATACATATATAACGGTATGGAATAACACATAAACTATCGTTTATCCCGAAAAAAATAACGGTATCGGAAACCACGCAGGTGAAACTACGAGACGGTGCTAGAATAAACTACATGTGTTCAAAATTTCGTATTCTTCCGTAGAAGCATTTTTTATAAAAAGGACTACAAAGTTTTAGCTTCACGTAGGTATATATGTATAGTTAGTATACGAGTAGATATAGATTTACTGGATTCTGATCAAATTTTACAATCTACTAGCTGACCCGGCAAACGTTGTTTTGCCATATAAATAATTTCCTAATAAAATAAGGGTTGATCGTAGAAGGGTGAAAATTAAGGATTGTATGTATTTTTATATGTTGTATCATAAAAGAATAGAAATTAAAATTTTGTCTTAAAAATAAAATAATAAATTTAGGGGTGGACTACCCCAAACATTTAGGGGGATGAAAATAGATGTTGGCCGATTCTCATAAATACCGGATAAGCACAAAAAATTTCATCAAAATCGGTCAAGCCGTTTCGCAGGAGTATAGCAACGAAAACTGTGACACAAGAATTTTATATATTAGATTTTACACAATTAGATATAGTACCGACGTTTGAGACATCATTCTAATTCAAAATATACCAAACTGAGTAGAAATTAAGTTACTTAATCAGTCAGTCCTGTTGTAGTACACCGATCAATTTGTAACAGGCTCTAATAAGTATACTCCGCGAGGTATAAGCTGAGCTTTGCATTAGTGTGAGTGATCACCAATCAGGCAGGAGCTTGAAATTTTGTCCGCGAGGTATAGGCTGAGCTTTGCATTAGTGTGAGTGATCACCAATCAGGCAGGAGCGCGGCGAGACAGAATGGCGCCGCGCCTAAGGCCGGTTGTCACAACCTACACTATTCATGTACACTCACACAAATGCAAAGCTCAGCTTATGCCTCGCGGAGTGTACCTAGATTCGTCAAAAACTACACTCTCTTACAAGAAACAAAGTATTACTACAACACAACGAAAACATCAAAACAAAGATATAAAACAGAACAACACTTCAAGGAATCGCAAAATAAAGAGGGAAAACAATAAGAAATGATCACAGTACCCCGACACAGGCGAAACGAGGCAGCTGATCGACAGAGACACGCGATATGGTATTTCACACGACGGATAAATAGCGTAGGTCATGGCTATACGTACGTTTGTTCAAATATGAGGCCTCTTCATCGAATGAGTTTTTGTGTAACTTTTTTTTTACACATAAAATATGTACGAGTATATATCTCCTAGGTATATGTCTCCGTCAAATTGTAAATATCGTCAGTACAATCCAACGACGTTAGATTACAAACTAAACTAGCCTAACATATATTTAGCGTTTTCAATCTCCGACCAAAAACAGGGATGCTATAAGTTTGACGTCGATGTATGTCTGTGTGTGTGTGTCTGTCTGTGGCACCGTAGAGCTCAAACGGATTGGCCGATTTCGATGCGTTTTTTTAATTTGAAGGTTAATATCCGTGCAGATGTTCTTAGCTATGTTTGGTTAATATCTATTCAAAATGGCCGCTACCACAAAATGGCGAAATACATTTCTTTTTCACAACTACCTTAATGTGGGTATCAAATGAAAGGGCTCGACTAGTAGAATGTTGTACAGATAACAAATCCGACGTAGTCGGGGTTTAGTAATTTTTATTTATTTTGTTCTTGTCTTACAAACATTTAGGAGTTAATCGCGGACAAATGAACGATTATTACCAGTTATCAACTAACTGATGGATTTGATGCGAATGTGTAAAAAGACAGAGTGTGCATAACTGATGTGGCAAAATGTGTGATGCTTGATTGTACACGGATGAAAGAAAACATTTTGAGAAAACCGGCGTGTGGAATATTCAAAGTGGTGGATTACAGCATTGGTTCCCTTCTCGTAAGGGAAGACAGGAAGTGGGCTGATTTTTTTTTGGACTAAACCAAGCAAAGCCTCGAACATCGCCGGAAAATTGCTAGCTTATCGGTTTTTTATCGGATACCCTTCGGAGAGTGTGCGACTGATTTGTACGATCTAATACCACCCTGTCCTTTTTTCTATCGGAATGCTCGTAGCTCGATAAAGCGACATCGTTTCATGGTTGATGTTCCAAAGACACGAACGAAGAGATTTGACTCTACTTTTATGATAAGAATGTCAAGGCTGTGGAATACGTTGCCTGAGAGGGGTTTTCCCGATAGTTACAATCTTTGTGCCTTTAAATCGAGAGTAAAAAAATAAAAATAAATGTATACCAACTAAACCTTTTTTAGAAAGTGTTGTGTTGTGTTGTTAAAGTATGTTAGTGCAAAGTCATCAACTTTGCACTTCTTGTGTTAGTATATGTAGTGCTTGCCTAGATGATTTACTCTCGACTTAAAGATACTTAGATTGTACGGAAAATCCCCCTCGGGCAACACATTCCGCGGCCTAGACTTTCTTATTACGAAACATAAACAAAGGATCACATGTAAATAAATATGAACTTAGCAATAAGATAATCTTCAACACACATGAGTGTGAGCACTACCTACACCCCCCTACAGCCATAAGACCCTGCGCCCTTATTCCGGCCCTCATGAATGTATCGGCCGCGTCACGCACCATACGCTATTTGTCATGGAACCATGAAAAAGAACCCATAGGTCATGGCTACACTCATTACTCACGTGTTTCCTCTACTACGCGATTTTATACAGCTTGTCGTAGCCAAAACTAACAGAAAAGCAACTTGGCTCTGATTTTTGAAAAGAAAAGTTCTTTTAGCTCGCAACAGACAGATTTTTTTGTGGGCTGTGAATTGAATTCTAGCGTCACACTCGGGAATGATAATAGCTTTACCGAGGATGTTTGTCATAAGTCAACCCGCAACTAGCCAGATTGGTGGATTATGGTCTTGAATCTTTCCCTGCTCGGGCCTCGAATCCTCGAAGCGGATTCATAAAGTAGTAGCTTATGCTTGTTTCCGACTTTTTGCTTGGTGTTAAGCGACGATGCGGTCTACAATGGACCGCGGTTACCTAGACAAACCGATCCACTCTAGGCTTCAAGATAACAACATCATATTTACGCAGAGAATACATACGCAGGTAGCGTATTCCAAAGTTTTGATATGGTTTCGAGCTAGAACGGACAACGAAGTAGAAATAAACTGAAAAATATTTCCCTGATATTTTGAGACGTACCTAACATTCACAAATTTTACCGTAACAAAATATAGGGTTACCTAATTTTCCTTCATTAAGCCGAGAGACACCCGTCTATTACGAATAACTTGTACTTTAAAGTGAACCTTGTTAAAAAAGTAATTTCTTTCCGTATTAAGTATTTATTTATTTATTCAATGAGCACACAAAACAGAATGTAATAAACACAAACTATAACATAAGAGTATATATACTGTACAGAACTGTATTACATTCCAAACTATGTGGGCCTAGACACAACATTTGTTTAAATACAGTGGTTTGATAGTAATATTAAATTAGAGATAATAAATACATAAAGAAAATTAGGCCAAGATTGTGTAGAATAATATTTAGTGTCAAGAAAATCCCATCCAAGGAAAAAAGCCACTCTGAATCATAAATTTAACTGTGGATCAACCCTGACATCGTGAAAAAAAACAGCTGTGCCACAGAAATTAGGAAGCAAACTTACATTTATTAAGGAAGTGTTTTTTACCATGCAAAAGTTGAAAACTCCCCGACAAGTTCAAGGTTGCTTACATTATTAAACGACATATTCTACGTCGCAACTACAAGTAACTTTGTTTTTAACCCCCGACAAAAAAAAGGGGTGTTATAAGTTTGACGTCGATGTCTGTCTGTCTGTCTGTCGGTCTGTCTGTCTGTCTGTCTGTCTGTGTGTGTGTCTGTCTGTGGCACCGTAGAGCTCAAACGGATGGGCCGATTTCGATGCGGTTTTTTTTATTTGAAAGTTAATATCCGTGCGGGTGTTCTTAGCTATGTTTGGTTAATATCGATTCAAAATGGCCGCCTCCACAAAATGGCGGACAAAATATTTCTTCACAACCTACCTCAATATGGGTATCAAATGAAAGGGCTTGACTAGTAGAGTACTAAACGCTATAACAAATTTCAAATTCAAGATGGCCGCCACCACAAAATGGCGAATTATATAATATTTTTCACTACTACCTCAATATGGGTATCAAATGAAAGGGCTTGATTAGTAGAATACTTTGCACTATGACAAATTTCAAATCCAAGATGGCCGCGACCACAAAATGGCGAATTACATTTCCTTTTTCACAATTCCCTTAATATGGGTATCAAATGAAAGGGCTTGACTAGTAGAATGTTGTACAGATAACAAATCTAAGGTAGTCGGGGGTTAATCAAAATTTTTAATTTTGTTCTTGTACTGAATAAACTGTCCGGTATTAAACAATTAATGTTTGTGACGATAACGAACTATTAGAGATATTATTCTAGTACAGATTTCCTTAAACTTTCAAAAATATATATCGTGAATAATTAGCGAGATATTAATGAGAGTGTTATGTACAAAGATCTTAAGCTACAACAGATTATACACTGTCACTCTGATTTATTTTAAACAATCGCTTTTGTGGGATTTTTCTCCATAAATAGTTTACTTTTTCGATATGTATATATATGTTTTGCTTAATGATAACTTTGAACTAAGTTACGCCTGCTCTAGTCGGGAGATCGGCGACCGCCGATCCGGAGCCCCGGATTCAAATCCCACGCGCATTACTATGTTTTCGCGGAGTTATGTGTCCTCTAAATTAAAAAGGTGAAAGAAAATATCGTGACGAACCCATTTTGCTAGAATGTTTCGAGATCATGGCTGCGCTGACCCGCGCTGGCCGGCGTAGTGGATTATGGCCGAAACTCTCTTCCTTGCGAGAGAAGGAAAACTTGCCTTAAAATTTAAGATTTTAGCAAACAAGAAGAAAAGAAATACATGGTGGACACTGGACAGCCAATTGTGCATGTGAGTAGGTATATCCAAACGATGAGTGAAGAACGGCGTGAGGAGAACGATATGATACAAGAGAGACCTATTTTTGGGGCATCATCTGCCACGCTTGCACATGGCCAGTGTGAATTGTACCGTGTAAGAGAAGGCCTTGAGCGGGAACATAAAGTGGGCTAAATGATTCATGTTACAATGTACCATAATGTTTGCAATAATATTATGAAAATGAAGTAAGACATCTGTTTTATGGAACCCTGTAAAATAACTGTCAAGTTGACAGATGACATCTGACGTTTTGATTAACTTAAGCAAGCAGTTTGACAGATAGTGATTGGAGAATAATGCTAATTGAGTGCAGGGGCGAGTGAATAGGGGAAGGTTGATTTGGAGATAGAGCCAGTGAAATATTATATTCATTAATTTATTTGTCTCTGGTTAACTCAAAGTGTTATTGGATAGATAATGACTTAATGATGTCTGAATGTAATAATTATCCAAAAATATTGATAATATAATTTAATTGCGCGTCTATCTCACGCCTAATAGGAGCCAAAAACGTTTTGCCCGAATTTATTCTTATTAGGTTTTCATTTGACATACGAGTATATTTGAAAATTTTAATTCCTAAAATCGATATTTTCCCTTTACTTTTTCGCATCATCAATTTGAACACACCAAAGTCGGGAATATATCGGACTTTATATGAAATTTATTTATTTTACATCCATTGAAATAAGGAATCAACGGATAATTACTATTTAAGAGTATCTCTGTCTTATTTTAATCTATGGTATCTGGAAATAGATAAACTCTTTATTGCACTTAAATAATAAAACAAAATACAGAAACACCTTAAAACAAAGTAACAATGGGCAACCTTATGGCTAACAGCGATTTCTTCCAGGCAAACTTGGTACAACAAGTATTGCCTTTCGAAACGATAACACAGCGGAATAGATAAAAAGAACTTGCATGATAATTCTGTGTTTTTGTTAAAAATAATAGGTTTTTCAATACCAAGATCGCGGCTGATGTTAAGCCTATACATTCCTGATTGATTTTCGTAAGCTCGTAAGCTATAGCAGCAATAAGATCGAAACTTCTACTTATCTCCTTGCCCGCCCAGACAGGCACATTATTTCATCCGTGTCTGTGCCTCCATCTTTCGACACCCACGTTCAATTCCAGCTCTTCAAATAACGCATTTTCATTTCAAAGGGCTTAGGTAATATTTGTTCAGAAAATTCATTTTCTCAGTAAGTCGGCGGTACTTTATCGAAGGAACCCTTTCGTGAGACGTGCCCGATACGTGACTTTTCTAAAGGGTCCCAGTGGTATTTTAGTACAACATTGGTACGATGTACAAATACTAATACAAGTATTATTGTACTCTCGGTGCGAATACTAATATTAGTATTAAATATTTCCGAAGGTAATTCAAAATACTCATAGAGATTTATAATTAACGTTTTCAATGTCCATAAAACAGTTAGGTATACAAATCCGTTTTCTCAATCAGTTTCTTTAAAGAATCTATGCTATTTGGCCTCAGTTGGCATCCATTGCTACCGAACTAAATAGCAATACTTCCTGAAACTATTCTATAATCACCTAATATACTCAACGAGTATTTTATCCTTTACCACAAGTAAGCAAGTATTCGACATGCCGAATTGGCATAAAAATCACAGCTGAAACTGCTATGTAGGTACATATTACTGTCTACGAATGATTAATAGGAAACATATTATTTTCGGTATGAAATTATAAAAACAAAACAGGAAACTATATGACATATGTATGTATTTGAAGACTAGCAGCCATTGGCCTTTGTTGAGACCTCTTTTAAGAAAGTGACCTTCCGGAGTAAAAACAGATAAATATTTTGTTTCAAGGGAGTGAACATCATCAGGACGACTTCAGGATCGCCCACCGACGCCACGATGACTTAAAAAAACATTGGACTATATGGTGGAAACTCAATATTTCAAAAAGTTGATAGTATTGGATAACACTTATACTCAACAGTAAGACAAGTAAAATTACTTTAAACATAAAGAAGTTTTTATTATTTGATGTAAGGTCCTCATGATAGATATGAATACTAGTACGAGTATAAATACTCGATAACGTTATTTCGTAACATTCGTTTACTTGATGGAGCACACAGTTACTGGGAACTAATATGGGTTGATGTAATATTGGTGTAAAGGTCAGCTTTGGGATACAGAGTATAATACAGCAAGGCTAACTTTTGTGTGGTGTAAAATGAGTGAGCCACTGTCGATTATCTCGAGGAACGATTACTTTTTTGTTTGTGAAACAATTGGGGTTCGTTTTTTCAGCGACTTCAAAAGAAGGTTAAGCAACAAACATTCATGTGTATTAAGACATATTGTAGAATGTAGATACTTATAGACTAAATTAATACAAAGAAAAGGGCAATAATAACGGAATCAGAATCTATGACGTATTATCCGGACTCATAGTAGTTTAAAGTCAAAATTAAAAATGGTGCACAATGTCCATTTTCTCATCAGTAGTCTTTTTTTTTCACCAATATTATTATTTTCTTTGACATTTGCTATGATTTAATTGTAATTAAGTACAATAAGACAATTTTTATATTATTATAATTTTTTTTTTCATCTGTTGACTTGTATCTCTGTTTTGGTACCAATAAAAAACTATGAACTATACATTTGTAAGGTGTTTTTTTTTTAAAACAAGTAATTACTACGTATAATATACCAACTCCTAATATCCTATGGATATTATAAATGCAAATATTTGAATATTGGTTGCTCAATGTCAACTTATGAACGGATCGGGTTGAAATTTGGAACACAGTTTGATTATAGCTTGGAAGAACGCATAGGCTTTATTCCGGGAAAACAATGCGAATGGAAGATACGCGGGTAAAGCCGCGGGGTGTTACTAGTACCTATACATAAATAATTATATAAGGCCTGAGACATCTATGATAGACTATTTAAGTAGGACCTCTGGAAATTTTAAGGGCAGCTCTTAGAGCAATAAAATTTCGGAGAATATGCAGCTAAGCTTCATGGTCTATATTACATTATAATAATATCCTTATTACTACTGGACTGCACGAAGCTTGAAAAAGCAAAATCATTTCATAATTAACTGGATCAAATCAGAGGTCAAACACTTTTCTACCGTAATTTAAACGTCTAGGCTGTGTGTGCCTGAGTGGGGTTTTCGCGATGGATACAGCCTTGGGAGAGGCAAAGCAGTGGCAGTAATCTATCTGTCTCCAATGTTTCAGCAGCAATCCACATCGTAATATTTTATTACAGTGAACAATCACAGCTTAAAACAATGAAAATTCAACATATTATTCAGCGATTACTAAGTAAAGAATCTAACGTTTTATTGTGTACAAATTGTGACTCATTAACATGAAAATTATTTAATTCCTGGAAAATGCGGCTTTGTTGCGTTCTTCAGTAAATATTAGTCATCAGACGAGGACGCGTTTATTTTAGGTCAAGTGAAATCTTAACTAAACAGTAAACAGCATGAATAACGTTATTATTTTAATTTGAAGAGAAAACTTTATAACAGACCTTCTGAAATATTGATTTTAATTTTATAGGTTTACACTTAAAAGCCATCTCCCCTGATGTTAAGCGATGACGCGGTCTACGTTAACCTAGAAGATACCGATTCACTCTCGATTTGAAAACACCGAGATTGTTGTCATCGGGAAAAACACACTCAATCAACGCATTTTTTAGGTATTTTAAAGGACTTATGGCAGTTGGCGTTAAGGTGCGTCCCCGGGCAAAATTAGTTTTTTGTATATTTGTCAGACCTATCTACTCTTAGTCCAAAACAAATATCGTAGTGCAGAAGGGTAAAAAATCCCCATGGCACCACCAAGCCAGGCGCGGTCCCAGCCTCGAATTTTGAAGGGGGTCACCAGTACGCAGCCTTAGCTTTTGGGGGGGGTCACAAGTATAAATACAATAAATCGAGCAAAAAATACTTTACTAGTAGCCCCCCAAGATTTTACCCGCGTATTACTTTTTTTTTTTTTTAACTTTAATAGGTTTACACTTGACCGCCATCTCGCCTGATGTTAAGCGACGATGCGGTCTACGATGGAGCGTGTTTACCTAGAATAAACCGATTCACTCTCGATTTGAAGACACCAAGATTATAACTATCGGGAAAAACCCACTCAGGCAACTCATTCCACAGCCTAGACGTTCTTATCACAAACGTAGAGTCAAACCTCTTTGTCCGTGTCTTTGGAATATCCACCATGAAACGGTGCCGCTTCTTCGAGTTACGAGAAGTACGATAGTAAAAAGGGCAAGGTGGTATAAGATCATGCAGATCAGTTGCACACTCTCCGAAGTGTAACCGATAAAAAACCGATAAGCTAGCAATTTTGCGGCGATGTTCAAGACTTTGAAGTCTTTTTCGCACTAGAATGTCTTTGCCTATGAGCCTTTTGGCACGCCTCTCGATTGATTCCAGAGCCTCAAGCTGATACTTAGCTGATCCATCCCAAAGGTGCGAACAGTACTCCATACAAGAGCGAATCTGTGCTTTGTATAACAAAAGCAATTGTTCAGATTTGAAGTACTTTCGCACCTTTGAGAGGACAACTAGTTTTTGCAGCTAATTTTGCCTTGGACTCGATGTACGAGCCAAAGTTGAGCGTAGAAGTCAAGGAAACGCCCAAAAGCTCAAGATGATCAGTAACCGGTACGGATACACCTCGAAAAGTAGGAGTATGTTGAAATGGACTCCTTTTTGCGGAGAACAGACACGCCTGCGTCTTTCCCTCGTTAAACTTGGCCAGATTGGTTTCTCCCCATTCAGAGACTTCCTCAAGGGCCAAGTTCAAACGCTCAATCATACTCTCTCTCAGTACTTTAGTTTGCTGTCCACTGGCTCTCGCGCTAGATATGTAACTCTCTACAACGGTGCTATCATCTGCGTACCCAAAGATACCGGGCTTCAACAGATCGTTGATATGTAGCAGAAAAAGCGTCGCAGAGAGTACCGAAACATAATGTTCAGAATTGATTCGTGTATCTACAGAAACTACAACGACATATTTGAGTGTATTGTATTAACTATCGTTAATACATGTTCAATAACATGCTAATTTTCGTTTACAGGACTCACTCCCGAGACACATGGAGCGACCCGACTGTACTGAGTACTGAGTACTGAGTACTGCAGCAACACAACAGTTTAATCATTTTCCTTTGGCAAAGTAGAAAGAAACACTATTTCTCACAGATACTGCTGCGGACCTGTCTCTAAAGGAGCTTGGACCTAAATACTAAATAATACTAATACTATTACCCGTTCTAGTTGTTTTCCCGCGTGAAAAAATAGTCTATGTACCATTAGATATTTTTAATTTTCTAAGATTTTGTTTAACTTATACGATTTTGGGGGGGGTCATGTCCCCTGTGACCCCCCCTCGGACCGCGCATGCACCAAGCCGCACTACTGGTAGTATGATAAGCCAAAAATACATTATACTTATAATACGAAATCTTAGTCATCATCTTAATAATTTTTTGTTACTGAGTATAATGTTCAATTAATCTCCTCACAACGAAACCGTATTGGGGACTGGGGGGAACCGGGAACTCAGATTATAATATTTTATCCCACAAAATGTACAGTTTCTTTGTTAGATGTTTCTTTGACTTGAAGTTTTTTTTTAATGCTAATCGGATAAATTTATGAATGATTTTTAAAGTTTTAAACTAGAAGATAATTACTTAGAATATCAAACTAGTTACTTACAACTGATACGATACTTGGAGGTCTTATGGCCAAGTAATGTTGGATATGTATGAAAAAAATAACATCTGAAGAGGTAAAAGGTATGAAGTGTCTCAATATCTTTCGTTTATTAGTTGTAACGCGCCAAGACGGAAGCTGTGATATAACCCGATTATTATATTCGGGTTAGCAATATACTTAATAATATTAATTTATTGACTAATGGTTGGAATGACCGGACGTCTTGAGGGCCTACTATAGTATCGGAGACGTTACATGTATTGTGTAAAACATATCGCGATTATGGCCGCCGATTGCGGTCGAAACTTACTAAAACAGTGGTCAGTCAGCACAACAGTAAAAGAGTGGTTTATAATTAACTTAAATAAATTAAAGTTTAAACATACACAGATAACCATAATATTCGGATTCCATATTATATTTACTCAAGGCAGCTTAAGCAGGCCGAAAACACGGCAGGCTATTTTCTATTCCCGTCTATCTATTACGCCTAATAGTTCCAAATTGCAACCCGTTCCATTCAGAACTTCCGACATGATTGAGCAACAAACATCCAAAATTTACATTAATACTATTAGTAGTTTTTATAGCGGGCAAAGTCGAGAATTATTGTCTACAATATTAATATTACAGCAGAAACCCCCAGATTCCGAGTCCGTCTAGAGGGCGCACTAATCAGCCCTCAGAGGGCTTCGGTATCCCGGCAATCCTCAGCATACCTAGACTGTACACACAACCTAATTATGAAATAACAGGCCAAATATAATTGAGGTGTCTTTATTAATCATCATCATCAGCCGCAAGACGTCCACTGCTGAACATAGGCCTCGCCCCTAGATTTCCACAACGAACGGTCGTGCGCAGCCTGCAACCAGCGGTTTCCAGCGACCTTTGTGGGGTCCTCTGTCCACCCAGTGGGAGGCCGTCCAACACTGCGTCTTCCGATTCGTGGTCGCCACTCGAAAACCTTTCTTACCCATCGGTTGTCAGTTCTGCGTATTCAGTATCTCTTTATTAGTATTGGGTAATAATCAAATGGCGTAAACGAACTGGTCTAGTCGGGAGAACGGCGACTGCCGATCTGGAGCCCTTGGTTCGAATCCCACAAGCACCACTGTCTTTTATTTTCTGCTAACTACAACTAACAAACGATGAAGAAAAACAGCGTCAGGTAATCAATATGTTCCTAGAATCTTTCGAAGTCATGCTTCATCACCCCGCACAGGGACGGCGTAGTAGATTATGCCCTTAACTTTAGCCTTGCGAGAGAAGGCCCCGTAGTCCAAATAGTGGGGACATTTTTTTTTTAATATTGTTGGAAATTTCACAAACTACACCATCTGACCCCAAACTAAGCAAAATTAATTTAGTGGGCCACTTGTGCTAGGGCTATTAGTATAGTAGGGCGAATAATATTTGATAGCGAAAACGATATTATAAGCAACTAAAGGATCGGTTGAAAGACAATAGTGGAGATGCGATTACTAAGCTGGACAAATTAGCACACAAGAGTGCAACATTTAATTAGAAACGGAAGCGGACAAACAAATTTACACTTTAAATTTAGAGATAATCTTAAATTAAAATTTAATTTAAGATTATCATTAAAATTTATATTAAAATTTAATTGACTGGCCTCGTGGCTTAGTGGGTAGTAACTCTGCCTGCGAAGCCGAGGGTCGTGGGTTCGATGCCCACCCAGTGCAAATATTTGTGTGATGAATTCAAATGTTTGCACTGTGTCTGGGTATTTCTATTTAATATAATATATAAGTATGTATTTAAAACTATATATGTATTATATCAGCTATCTGCCCGCCATACCACAAGCTTTGCTTAGTTTGGGGTCAGATGGTGTTGTGTGTGGATTGTCCACCAATATTTAAAAAAAAAAATTCCTACTAATATGATAAATGCGAAAGTTTGGATATCTGTTGCTTAATCACGCGTTCTTATGTGATTGAGCAACAAATTACCTAAACTAAACGGATCTGATTAAAATTTGGAACACAGATTTATAGTCTGGAATAGCAAATAGGCTTTTATCCCGGGAAAATAGCGGGAACAGGAGCTAGGCGGGTAAAACCGCAGGATAATCTATAGATACCCACTAATAGAAAGCTGAAGAGTTCATTTATTTGCATACGCTAATCTCAGAAGCTATTGCACCGATTTCAAAAAATATTTCACTGTTGGATAAGTACGTGAGCCCTGAGTGCTATAAGCTAATAATATGTACTACGGGAGAAGCCGGGGCGGATCGCTAGAATATTATATGCAAGAACAATATGAGCCAGGTGACGTACCTAGTCTTATTGCAAGTTGTTTCAAAACAGAAATCCCATTATTTTCAAATTCAATTCCACCTCCAGTCTCCGCGCTTAATCATCTATTACCATCATATTCCAATTTAATCCAGCAAACGTTACTGGGACAGAACAATGAATCCGCTTCAGCGCAGACCTTTACAACGTCGAAACATCATTGGCCAAATCAGAGAACTAAAATTCTCCTTGGGGATCCACAAACACCGCTCATAAAACTCGCCCCCAGTTCCCTCCTTTGTGTGATGGTAGTTAAGTAGGTAATATACCTTCGTAAGGGCAAAGGTCAGGGCAACGTACGATTTACACTAGTGGCCTATAGACCCTCTCACGATTGCGTGGAATTCCGTAAAGGTAACTGTAACATGGGTAGGTGACCAGTACAGTTGGACCTCTGGTTATGCTTCTTTTAAATTACGATGTAGTTAGCCTAGTGGTATTGTCGCAAAAACGTCTACCTCATCCTTTTTTATCGCATTGTTTATAGCTCGAAAAAGCAATATCGCTTCATGGTGAGTTTATTGTATATATAATATATAAATGGACTATCCAATAGAAAAATAATCTTTCAATTTGGACCAGTACTTCCCGAGATAGTGGCGTTCAAACAAACAAACTCTTCAGCTTTATAATATTAGTACAGATATGTTCAATGCTATCTAATATTAATTATTATTTACAATATGTACAGCATGGACGTATTATAAAGTCGGACGTAGTCTCGCTAAAACAAAAACTGTGTCACTAGAGGCGGCCACATTTGCACGTGTGCGTTGTCAGGTTGTCAGTGATAGGCTGTCACGCACACATTTCCACAATTAGCGCGTGTAATGACCCACTGATGTGTGCGTGTCAGCCTGTATGTGACATCACACACGTGCACATTATGTGGCCGACTCGGTGGACACAGTTTTTGTTTTAGCTAGACTACGTCCAACTATTTTTATACGTCCATGATGTACAGAAACTTAATCTAGAAGACCGGTGCCTGTGGAAATCGTGCCCAAAATGCTGGCTCCATTGCCATGTTGAATTTTGGTTACGAGTCACAAAGACGTTTACGTTTGGCTCTGTCCCCACGGTCTCAAAGTTGACCATGATGAGCATTAAAACATGTATCCGCTATCAATGCAGCTATATTTTTAAGGTTCTTTTAAGGTCTTCTGCTAGGTTTTAAGGTGCTGTTTCGTGGTGGACGTTTCAAAGACTGGAACGAAGAGGTTTGTCTGTAATTAATAATAATTGGTGATAAGAACGTCTGGGCTGTGAAATGCGTTGCCCGAGTGGGGTTTTCCATCTTAGATGGCAGTGTCGCTTAATATAAGGCGAAATGGTGGTCAAGTGTAAACCTATACTTAATAGTTAAAAAGGTCGGGTTTAAGTCCTGTAATTTTTGTATGGATCGCATAGAATAATAACGCCTCGAAACCGCTCAAGAAAAGTGAGGAAAATCCACAGATTGCGAATTTATTTTTGGCTATTCGACGTCTTTGAGCAAATCATAGTGAGCATAAAGGCTTAGTCCGTTCAAAACTACCATCAGTTGTCAAGGTCAAACGCTAGTGCATGCGTCTCCGATAATTAAAAACATTCTGATGGTTTGTGTGGTCTTACACTGTACATACTACCTTGGCGAACTTCAGTACATACTCCGACATCAAACTGCGTTTTGCTTGTTATTATGACGTAGTACTAATATAATTATTTGTACAATAAAAATATCACTACTAAAATTCAAAACCACAAAACACTTTTTGACTTCTGCGACTAAATTCCCCGGTCTATCATGAACCAACCAAACCTGAACAGACGTTCCATAAAACTGGTCTTCAGCGAATCTGGCGTACCATTGCAATACCCATAAGTAGGCTCGCCACAATTTAAACCCCCATATACGGATATAGTGTCGGTAAAGTATTATTACCCTCTGTTATCTTTAGATTTCATAACCATGGAGGAAAGCACTCCCAGCGCTGTGTGGGCGGTAATGAGGTTTTTATATATTCCACACGTTTTAGGGAAAATTCTGGCGGAGAACTTTGGAGTGTCTCAGTTTAGGTATATGTATTTAGCACTACACCGCGATTTTACCCGCGTTCCTTTAGTTTAGCCGCGATAAAGTAGCCTTTGTATTATTCCAGACTACAGCCTGTATTCCAATTTGAAGCCCGATATGTTCCGCCTTGTTTGAGTAACAGACGTCCTAACTTTCACATTTATAATATTAGTAGAAGACAAAATTCCAGGCATCAATGAAATAGCTTGAAATATAAGGTTTTTTCTTAAATTTCGTTATGTCCAACCTGGACGATTATTTGTTGAACACCAAAATAAGCAAATACTATCCATTTAGCTTAATTCCAAGTCCAAGCATAGTGTCATATTTGACTGGCTTGGTGGCTTAGTGGGTAGTAACTCTGCCTGCGAAGCCGAGGGTCGTGGGTTCGATTCCCACCCCGTGCAAATATTTGTGTGATGAATTCAAATGTTTCCACTGTATCTGGGTGTTTCTATGTATAATAAGTATGTATTTAAAACTATATAAGTATTATAGATAGATAGCTATCTGGCCGCCATATTACAAGCTATGCTTAGTTTGGGGTCACATGGTGTTGTGTGTGAATTGTCCACCAATATTTATTTATTTATTTAATATAGATCAATTTATGTACATGTTTTAGTTTGATATTAGATAATATTTATTTTAAATTGTGCATTATTTTTTATTTTAAAATGTAATGTGACAAAAGATATTTCAACCGAACTTAAATCCACTTCGAAGTACAAACAAGGAATCGAACCCCTGCGGTGTTTTCACAACACCATCCATTCCGACCGTCACTCCAGGGTATACCCACGATTTAACCATAATCCACACACTGCAACTTCTACCCTAAAACTAAAACATTACAGCTACAATTTGATTATTATACAAATGTAGTCCATCTCCTTTCAACAACGAAACAAACTCCCAAACGGAGAAATTTCTAAACGTATTTTGCTGTACAAATGCAGTCACGAATGGTGTTCGAACCTTCGCCTATCACCTGCAAGCCATACAGAACCTTATCTCTCAAGTAACACAGATCCAGATCCTATACAAGAATAAGCTAAAAGCGTGTGCGCCTTGCGATGCGATCCTCAAATACAGGCGACAAAGAAGGATGGCTAAATACGATATTGCGTGAGATAGAAAAAGACGAGTATAGTTCAAAAAATTTAAATCTCAAGTATCCAGTTTCGGGAGTATCAGATGAATGGACTTTACTTAGAACACGACTATCGTGACGCTCAAATGAGATGATTCTTTAGATTACCGTTAGAGATAGGAAGGTAGCGGTCAATTTCGGGGGGAATGATGGTAAACAACATTTTTGGAACGAAATTCCTTTCGCTGCCGTTTGGAGGAGATAAAGATTTCGCTGCGCGATCGAACTTAAAAAAATACGACTAAAAAAACTTTAAAAAAAAGTGACGCCTAAAAAGCATCCGTTACCAACGTTCCCAACATTATTTTTCAGTTTTTTTTTTACAGCATAGAGTGACGAGACGAGCAGGACATGTGCCTGATGGTAAGCAACGTGCCTGCCACATGACAGCACAGTGACATACAGCTATATTGGAACATGAAGAGTCAAAATCATTACCTAGCACTGCACTGCGCTCGTCTCCCAGATTTTTCTGGTGACATTGCCCTTCAAACCGGAACACAGCAATGAATTATCTGAAGGGATTTCGTTCCTACCTAGTGCCTAATGACACCACATCTTTTTCTGTAGGCTACGTATTAAACATACATTTAACAGATTTTACCAGGTTACTTTTACAGATGAAAAAAGGTACCGTGCCAAAAAAAAAAATTAATACAGTAATGCAGTATCACGAACGGCTTGCCACTAAAATTCGAACATTAGATCGGTGTTTCGATCCCCAAAGATGAATAGCGTCGTGAGAGCAGACTGACAAGTGATCGCTCACTTTTTATATCACAGGATGTAAGCTTTGAGGTTTTAAACTTGTATTAGTGAAAGGCTTAGTCAGTAACAAACTTGATACATTATGGCTTTGTAAATATCGAAAATGTGTAAGTTTGGATTTGGAGGACAGATTATAGTTGGGAAGAACACATACACAAAAGAAGTATAACTTCAGGAACAAATTTAAAGCCGTTACACATAAGTTGGTTCAGGCACTTTAAATCAAACAATTTAAGTAACAATAAATCCAAAAAAGAAGGAAAAATGTTATGACATAAATGCAACACTAATATGACTATTAGTATCTATAACAATCGTTTATACGAGTATTTGTCGCAAAAAAAAACTCTTAAATGTATCTTGAACGTTTTTATACAGCCCAATGGATACCACGCTTCTTACGTCATCAGGCAGAGGCAGATGATCATCAGGACTTCTCACTTATACCGAAACATTTATGGAAACGTATGTGATAATAAAATACATAATATAATATACTAATATACCAGACTCGATCTGCGAAGTCGATCAGTCGTACACAATAGGCATGTCGACTCATTTTTAATTTATGTGCTATCAAAAGACTACTCAATAACTGAAACATAGGTGAAAGAATTACTTTGTTACCTTAAAAACTTCCCGAGATATCACGATTTTAAAATTACAATTTTGGACTGTCCCAAAAATGCTTCGTACAAATCACTACAGAAGCGTGACGTCACACTGTCGTATTTTCTATGCGTCGCGCGTAAAGTTTGTATGGTAACTGGTTTCATAACAAAAGTACTTGAAATTAAATGGGCTATCCAATGGTAAATACATTTTCTGACAATTTCGTACTTTTAAAATGGGCTAGCTTTGAATGATCATAAAATAAGTAAACTAAAAAATATCAAAATTCAATTGGCACATATTTTACTTTATTTAAATCCTGTCATTAAATCAAATAATTTAATATAATTGCAGGACCTGTCGTCACGCCTATTACATACAGTACCTATTTGTAGGATTCAGGTTTGGTAATAAGAGTAAACCAATTGTTTTTTAATCTCTTAACAAAGTTAGTTTTTACCTAACCGCATTTTCTGCGCTATTTACAATCGATACGCCTCAGTCCATAACTAACTTAAATAAGATATGGTTACATAATACGAGCCCGCCATGGTCGAACTGCACATGACACAATGGGACTATAATTCACTTTCATTATCAAACAATGAAGGCATTAAACAGGGGTGGGGGAATGGAGGGGACAAAGAAATTGCTTCTTTGAACGCACACGCGTAAGCACATTGCTTTTAGAGAGGTACGTCACGAGTACTTACGCAATCAGAAGGACACGAGTAATTCACTTTTGTTTTCTTGTAACCTTTTAAAGTGTAATTTTTTAAACGACTTCATTAACGGAGGACGGACGGATCTCACATTTATATAATGTGAGATATACCATTTTATATCTATTGAGCGTAGAGCAGAGAGAGCTAAAGGTAACGATTTGGATAATACATGTATCAAAAGCTTCGTCACACTATACTTCGAGTATCATGGGCAGGCGTACTGCTAACAGAATAAGAATTTATTTATTGTCATACTGTGTTAACAAAGATCTTAAAGTAGCTTAGGGATATACTTAAAAGCAGTAAGCCCGCAAATTGTGGAAAATGTGCCACATAGTACTTAACTTAATAATATAATTACTATGTCAAATGTTTATATACTTAGTTTAGTTACAATTTAAAAAGTTAAAACATAAGTTAGGAAGTTAAGCTTACCAATTTTATTTCAAAAAGAGCTTTATTATATAACATTTGTTATAAATATGGAAAAAAGCTTCAAAAATTTAAATATATCTCTGGATAGTATTAACATAATAACATACACCATCAGGTGCTTGACTTGCTTGCCCCGTCACTCCTACAAAAAAAAACAAATATCATCGTGTGTAGTAGACATAAAAGTATCTGATAAGAGGTAGAACTTCTCTCTTTCTCACTCTTTTACGACTATTACTACTGTTAGTTCGACTGGTGTACAACCGTGGTAGCTTAAAACTATTCTTATCTAACTGTTAAGACATTTTTAGTATGAATACTAACGTGGTTATTACACATTTTAAATAAATACACGGGTAACTCACGTTTGATATAGTCAGTCCAGTCCGAGTCAAGTTTCGATCGCAGTGCTAAACGTGCGAACGCGCGCGCGTACTCTCCTTGGAAAAAATCGCCGGGCGCGATCGAAACTTGAGTCGGACTGGGCTGACAAACGTGAGTTACCCGTGTATTTATTTAAAAATGTTAAGACATTCTAGTAAGTGTCAACCAGAACAAATCAAATTCTTATAATAATAATTTAGAGACCATACAAATAAAAGAAACGACGTGTTAGATAAATCGAACGCATCAAGAAAGCATTCAATAGTAAAATAAACAAAACGAAGATTTCAAACTGCCCTTTTTCTAAAATGAAATATTAAAGAACCTACCCTTCTATTAAGCCCCAAAAGCCGCATTTGAGGCGGAGTCATGAATTGAGCGGAAGCGGAAGAGAATTTCTTTACAGTGCACATTATTAAAGTTTAGGTACCAATATATTTAGTGTTGTTACAGACAGTACAGTTTTATTAATTAAACTAAGTTAAATTTAGATGTGTCTATTTAAGAAATCGTATGTCATTATAGAAATACAAGCCCACCCCCATACGCCCCACGGTTTCCTGATCATGTACTCGTATGTATCCTGTAATTTACGTACATTCAAACTAAATAATGTTAAACGTCTAGAATCTTCAAATGAAATTATCATAAATATGCGTAGTTTTTTTAAATTATTAATGTGTTTTATTTTACACGCTGATAGCGTTTATAATGAAATATATAAGCGAAAAAAGTGAAAGTAATTTGCGGGAAATTATTATCCAGCAGTAACACAAGTGAGGTAAAAATGAGTAGTAACTCTTTGCAATTTACCATTCGTAATGCGAAAATGTGAAACATTTAACCAGCGGTAGTGTAACATAGTGTGTGTATTCTGATTTTTTTAAACAAAGAGTAAACACTCGTTATCTTCAGTGCAACCTTGTTTTGCCTTAGATCGTATTTATATCATGTACTCGTATTACTTGGTAAGGTGAAGCCAAAAGTAAGCCAATTCAATATTAAAAAGGTTTCATAATGTAATGATTTAATACAATCAGAGTAATGCACACTTAGAGGAAGTAGATATTTCCTCTTTGATGCACAGCAACATCCACCGCCAGCAGTGTGACCACACCCCAGACCGTGAGAACGCGCTGCGATCGCTGTATTTGACTTGATTCAAAGGCGCCGCTCACAGGACTTTAATCGCTATTATTTGAACTGCACCCCACCTACCCCACTATAAATGCTTTCTATACATACGGATATAAAGATATGTCATGTTGTGTCTAAATATCCAACTTCCTACTAATAGCTATAAATAAAACTGAAATGTTTATTTGTAATTTCATCAAATTAACAGCTTTTCACTAAATGCACGTATTTAATTGTATACGGCACATACATAAAAAGAAAAACAAGGTATTTTGCTTTTCTGTCTGACAGTATTCTCTAAGATAATATATGGGTATAGTTAGATTAACTAATAGGTACACCTCCCAGCTCTTCTACGCGTCTCCAAAGATCGATAGGCAGTAGAGATCACCTGAGGTAAGCTGTCATTGGTTTCTTTACAAAAAACAGACCATTCAAGACTTATACATACACCTTCGTTCGAAAAAGACTTCAAAGTCTTGAGCATCGCCGCAAAATTGCTAGCTACTCGTAGTTGGCTAGGCTAGGTATTTTTTTCGATGCATTTCGGAGTGTATAACTTATCTTCATGAATGGCAAAGTCGGATATCGCATGGCTCGTAGCTCGAAAAAGCAGCATCGTTTCACTGTTGACGTTACAAAGACTCGAACAAGGAAATTTGACTTTACTTTCGTAAGAACGTCTAGCCCAAGGGTCAGCAACAGGCGGACCGCGGTCCGTATCCGGACCGCGGAAGGTCGTACCTCGGACCGCGGAAGGTTGAACCTCGGACCGTCAAATATTATATTGTATACCAAGTATACATTTTAAAATTTAGATAAGGTACACTGCACCTTTATTATTTGAAACATTGTTTTTGCCACGTAAAATCTACCTTAGTAAATACTATTACTATTTTTTTACTAAATATTTTCCGTATAGCGGCCAAGATTTCCGCTATACGGAATTTCAAATACACCTTCACAATTTCAAATACACCTTCGTCACCACATCTGACGCGTTGTCCGTGGACACGAGCGTGGAATGCCGCCAACAACTACCAGAGAACGCAGAGAGGCAGGGATCTGTATCCGCGGATTGGCTCTCATTATGGACAACAACAAAGAAAGATTCGGATAAGCTTTTGCTGCGCCAGGGCGAGCCCGTTTGTCACCTGGATTGTCTTTCCTGCTCAATGGGAGTACCGCAAAGTAACAACGAAACAGAAAATCTACGACGCTATGCTATGGTATGTGTGAGGTTGATGGCCACTGATTTCGGTTGGTGTGATCGAAAAACAAAACGATTCTAATAGAGTACTCGGAAGGTTGGACGCCTTTCACTCACCCAAGTGCGCTATTCGCACACCTGAACAGATATGCCGGTGAAACACTCCGGGTGATAAGCGTGAATGCGATGGCAATCGAATACTCAAGAGCGAAAGTCGTGAGGTCGTGAATACTCATGAGGTTGTCGTATACGAAGATAGGGGAGAAACTCTGAGCTTCCTGAGGCCCCTTCGCACGATCAAAAAAATGTAACTGACATCTGAAGACATCCTGTTCCTAGTGCGACTATCCAAACCAGCTCCGAAAGCGCACAGCAGAGTACAGCCACGGAAAGAGCCGCAGCCAACCAAACCGGTAGCCTTCGTGACTGCCTTCAACGCAGCAACAAAGATCTTACTCAGAATCTCATCCAATGCATCATCCCCTTAGACGTCAAGGACGCCAAAGCCGCCAAAGCAGCTTCACAGCAAAAATAGAGCCGAACGAGAGCTGACACGGGACGAGTTGAACCGCCCCGCTATACCACGGCTTCGAAGCCGCGGAGTCATGCACTTAATGCCTTTATCTATGCCAGCCGTGTGGCTGAGACCGACAAGACAAGTCAACCTTAAGATCTGCGAAAACATCATGCAGACCTATAATAAGCTAGGAAGTGAAAACCTTTTAAAGGCAAAAATCGAAGAGGATGAAGCAGCCATTTACAATAATGTCACTTTCCGGGTCATCAAGGAAAGAGTGCAGAAAATGGCTTTGTGAGACTGAGCGAAAAAGAGATCGATCGCACGGGAAGATCTTTTTATGCGACATCTCCAATCGACCCAATTGTAGTTACTGCCAGATTCACTAAGATTATCCTGGACGATAAAATCCTAGAGATGGCCAAGACCATCGAAGGGAACTCAAACGTCAAAGTGGATTAGGAAAAACGGGGGTACCGAGAATACAGGGAGTCAACGGAAAAACCTGGTCAAAACTAGAGTGCGAACCATGGCTACTGCTCTGGCAAATGGTTTCAAAAAAATAAAGATTCAGTCGCCTCAAGGTGGACGAAGATCTCATGAACCATTGTTGCTGACATACTGCCAAATTGTTTAAATTGTCAAAGACTTCTCTTAAAATCGAAATAATTGATACTCAAAAAGATGTATTTTTGCAAATGTATGAAACTGTAACCACTGAAGAATTTTGGGCCAAACACATCTCAGACAAATACGGAAATTGCAAAAAACTACCACAAAACGTTTCCACTGCTGGGACTCGGACTTTCTCACGCAAGGAGAGTGTTAAGGCCATAATCCACCACGCTGGTCCATTGCGGGTTGGTGGATGACACATGACTTCGAGAGGTTTTAGGTACATGTCGGTTTACTCACAATGTTTTCTTTCACCGTTTTACGATAGCGGCATTACGCACATGACTTCGAAAAGGCAGTGGTGCGTGTGGGGTTTGAATCCGGGGTCTCCGGATCGGCAGGTGCCGTTCTCCCGACTAGACCAGACGTAACTTTCTTTCCGACTTCCGCACAAAAAAAATCTTCATTATACATCATCTTTCACAAAAAAAAAAAATTAAACCAATATTTTCAAACTCGACCGACGGACGCCCAATTACTCGTAGAAGACACACTTCGAAGTTGCTGTTCTTCTCGAGAACCAAACTATAAAGAACTGGCTCAAGAGGATCGGTGAAATTTATCGCATTGATTTTAGGTCTTGTTGTGTTGTCGACCGAACCGGTGAGGAAACCGACATGTACCTTGAATCTTTCGAAGTCATGTGTCATCCACCAACCCGCACTTGGCCAGCGTGGGAACATTTAGTGGGCTGTTTGAGCAATTATTACCACTTGTTTTTTTTCTGGACCTCTTGAAAATTTTTGCTCATCATCCGGACCCCACCTAAAACTACTTGCCGACCCCTGGTCTAGCCTGTGGAATGCGTTGCCTGGGCGGGTTACGATTGTTACAATCTTAGTGTCTTCAAGCCGATATTTAAGCTGGGTAAGCAAGTTCTATAGTATCCTGTATCGTCGCTTAACATCAGACGAAATAACAGTTAAGTGTCAAACATATCATATTTAAAAAAAATGTTCAAAGGTGCACTCGGGGGATTCAAACCTACGACCTAAGGATAGTAAAATCGGATGTTCTATACACCACGTCTTCAACTTTCCATACCAATTCATATTTCCGTCACGTATCAACCACCTTATCGATGATCTAAGCCTAAGCTAACGACGGCACCGTAAAACTCAGAACTACATAAAAACGTCCAGATTAGCTAACAGTCACTGTGAAATAAATGCAAATACCATCACAGAATATCTAGCAGTTAACATCAGGTACGCACGATACGGCGAAAACAGTACTTATCAATTCAAATTTCAGTTTACAACCTTGGCGCAATAACCGCTTTTGAATGTCTTCTCAAAAGTACGAGTACACAGAAACACTCACAAATTCATTTATTTGGAACATAATTAGAATAAACATAATTTACCTATTTTCTACGAAAGACACAAAAACCGACTTCAATTTTTTTTAATTAAATTCATATACTAAATTTCATAAGAGACAATGACGAAGTCGTCCAGATATATGTAAGCAAATTTTTATTTATTTTTTCCCCAAACAAAAAGAATCATGAAAATCGATTCACAATTAGCGGAGCTATTGCATTCGCAATACACATACAACAAAACATTTTTTTAATAATGAGTGACGAAACGAGCTGGACATGTGCCTGATGGTAAGCAACATGCCTGCCACATTACAGTACAGTGACACGCAGCTATTGGAACATGAAGAGTCCAAATCATTACCTAGCACTGCACTGCGCTCGTCACCCAGAGATCACATATATAATAATAATAATAATAATAAAGCCTTTATTCTCTGACCATAACAATACATAGATATAAATATTTAACTAAGAGTCTATATAAACTAGATTATAATAGAAAAGATAATAGTAAAAATATTTTAAACAAGTTTCAAAAAACTACACTTTAGCAACCCCTTCTATTATAGGTCAGGTTGTCTTTCGACATAGGCCTCCCCTAATATCTTCCACTCGTCCCTGTCCCGAGTTAGTCTTCTCCATCCTTTGGGTAGGTCGTCCTCCCATCTTTTTATAGGTCTTCCTTTTTGTCTTTTGCCAGTCCTAGGATACCAGTTGATTATGTCCTTAGTCCACTTTTCTTTGGTTGTTCTCATAGTATGACCAGTCCAACTCCATTTGAGACGTTTTATTTTTAATATTACATCGCTTACTTTTGTTCTCTTCCTTATTTTTTCCACCTTCCACCTATGGCTTAGCCTTATATTTAGCATGCTTCGTTCCATGCCGCGTTGGCAACTTATCAGTTTCTGGTTGTTTTTCCTTGTAGAAGGCCAGGTTTGGCACCCATAAGTGAGACATGGAAGTATACATGAATTATACAGTTTGCTTTTCACATGTGTTGGTATTGCATCATTCTTAAAAATTTCTTTTAGCGACCAGTAGCGTTTCCAAGTATTACTTATTCTTTTATCAATTTCTTTTGTGTATTGTTCTTTTATTGATATTATTTGTCCCAAATATATGTATTCGTCAACATATTCGATTTTTTCCTGTCCTATTTCTATGTTTTCTCTTATTGCATTTGTCATTATTTTAGTTTTAGTTGGGTTCATAGATAATCCTGCTTTCCTGCTTTCGACATCTAGTTGCTGTAACATAGTTTGTAACGTGTCTGGTCTTTCTGCAAATATCACGATATCGTCGGCGAATCTCAGATGGTTTAAATTTTTGCCGTTTATATTTATTCCATAATACTTCCAATCTATATTTCTAAAGATATTTTCTAATACTGCTGTGAAAATTTTTGGAGAAAGTGGGTCTCCTTGCCTAACCCCTCTCTGGATGTTGAATTCTTCTCCTTGCGTTTCGAGTTGAACCGTTGCTGTGGATTTACTGTATATTTCTCTTATCACTTTGATGTACTTGCTTTCTACTCCTTGGTTTTTTAGCGTCTTCCAAATGTAGCTATGGCTTAGTGAGTCAAAGGCCTTATTGTAGTCCACAAATGCCATGTAGTATTGTTGGCTATATTCATTTAGTTTTCAATAATTTGTTTTACTACATGGATGTGATCAATAGTAGAAAGTCACTGCGAAACCCTGCTTGTTCTCTCGGTTGATTTTCGTCAAGCTGTTTAGTTATTCGTCCTAGAATTATTTTTGAAAAAACTTTATAAATATTTGACATTAGGCTTATGGGTCTATAGTTATTTATTTCGTTTTTGTTGCCTTTTTTATGTAACAAAATTATAACTGACTTTGTCCATTGTGTTGGTACTTGTTCGTTGTTTAATATTTCGTTAAATAGATCTGTCAGAGGCTTGTTTATCACGTGTAATGTATGTTTCAGCATTTCGTTTGTTATTTTGTCGTCTCCTGGTGCTTTACCGTCTTTTTGTGTTTTATTGCTTTTATGACTTCGGTTTCTAATATACATGGTACCTGTTCTTCTAAAGCCTCTTCATCCGTTTCTAATTCTGTTACTTTTTCTTGTTTAGTGTACAGTGTCTTATAAAATTCTGTTGCTACTTTAGCTATTGATGATCTTTTTGTAGTCCCGTTCCCTTTTTTTTCATTATTTTTTGTTTTCATATTAGGTATCCATTGGGTGTATTCTTGCAATTGTTTTAGTCCTTTTTTAACTCCTCCTGTTTTTTCTATCTTCTCTTTCACTACTTTCATTCTTTCTGTTTTTCTGTGTTTTCTGAATGATGCTTGAATTTCTTTACTGATTTTTGCTATGTTCTCTCTATTTTCTTTCCTATTTTCTAACATTTTGCTTCTTTCCTGCATTAATTGAATAGTTTCTTCGCTTAGCTTTTTTTTCTTCGCGCTTGTATTACACACTTGGTTTATGTTCTTCAGTGCTTTTTCTAGAAAATTGTATTTATCTTGGAGTGTTGATTGTATCTCTATTTTGTCTAATTCTTTTCCTAATTCGGTTAATACGTTTTGTAATGGAGGTATTGTTAGAATCCTATTTTTAACTGACGAGATAATATTTATTCGAGACTTTTTATTTTTATAATATACAACTCCTCTAACCATTCTGTGATCGGTGCTAAAATTTAACTTATTTACTGTGTCGATATCACTAAAGGCTTGCTTGTCTCTTGCTAAGATAAAGTCTATTTCATTTCTTTCCCTGCCATTCGGAGATATCCATGTCCATTTCCTTGACTTTGCTTTTTTAAAAAATGTGTTCATTATTTTGAAGTTATTTGAATAAGAGAATTCTACGAGTCTTTGCCCATTATCATTTCTGACTCCACTGCTGTATTCTCCTAAAACAAACTCATCTTCGTTTGATTTGGCTCCTACCTTTGCGTTGAAATCTCCTATTACAATTGTATTTTTGTTCGTTTTTTGCATTGATTCTGTTAAGTCTTTGTAAAAATTGTCTTTTGTTATTTTTGTGTCTTGTTCCGTAGGTGCGTGGACTTGTATAATCGAAGATGGCTGTTTAAATCCAGGCAGTTGCAAATGGATAATGGCTATTCTGTCTGATATGCCTTCGAAACTTAATATTTTATCTTTCATGTGTTTTTTTACTAGGAATCCCATTCCATATATACCCTGTTTTTCTCCAAAGTAATAAAAAATATATTCTCCATATTCCCGTATTTCTTCTCCCTTCCTTCTCACTTCACAAAGTCCAATAATATCCCATTTTATAAATCTTATGGCTTCCTCCAGTTCTTCTAACCTTGTGTCCGTCATCAGTGTTCTAACGTTTAATGTTGCAATGTGTATTTTATTACGTAATTTATTTTCATTTCATGCTTTAGTGATACATTTTAAGGGGGTGGTGGTCTGACAACCCCACGGGGACCAGCCGGGTTGGGGTCGTTCCGGTTCTGGTTGCTGATAATTAGTTGCTACTTATTTTGGTTTGCTTTCATATTAACAGAATTGAAAACTTCCTTTTTTGTCTACTCACTCTACTATTCTTGATTTATTCTAGAACTGCGTTTTGTAAGCCAATCAATAAAAATATAAATAGTATGTAAAAATATAATAGCAAATGGTTGTTATTATATTTTTACATAAGCAGCCCAATAAATGTTTTCATAGCTAGGAAAGCAAACGGACTTTGGTCCTTTCAGCACCAGACCACAGAAATTATCGAGTGAGCGTTTGCGTGTAACGTTATTGCGACATAGTCCACTAGGGTGTATTGACATCATGACTCACAGAAAAGGCCGGCAAGGTCCAGACGTTCTGGGAACTCGGTCAGTCGTCAGACGTGTTGGCAGTCAAAGGAATTCAGCGTTTGCAATATTAATTACAAGCAGCTAAAGCACTCGAAGAAATATTTTTCTCAGTTTGTTACGTTACTTTTTCCGCAATAAAAAACAGCCTATGTCCTTTCTCGAGGTCTATCTAGTCTATCTGTGTACCAAATTTTATCAAAATTGGTTCTCTGGTTTAAACGGTAAATCGTAACAGACAGACAGAGTTAATTTTGCGTTTATAACATTAGTATGGATTACTCGTTACTCATACAGTTGAGAAGTAGTCGTATAGTTGAATGAATAATTGAATCATCATTCACTCTGGATGACTTTGGTCATCAATTCACAATTATTGAACCTATGTACGTATAATAACAAAATAGCCTGTGTTCTTTGTCTAAATGTCAAGCTTACCCGTTTAGATGCTACGACGTAAATGAATCCAAATATTGACATTTATAATCACTATTAAGTCATGTGCGTAGTGCCGCTAACTTGAAAACGGTGAAAGAAAAATTCGTGAGGAAACTGACATGTACCTTTTTTTTAAACTTTTATAGGTTTACACTTGACCGCCATCTCGCCTGATGTTAAGCGATGATGCGATCTACGATGGAGCGTGCTTACCTAGATGAAACCGATTCACTCTCGATTTGAAGACACCAAGATTGTAACCATCGGGGAAAACCCACTCAGGCAACGCATTCCACAACCTAGACGTTCTTATCACAAACGTGGAGTCAAATCTCTTCGCTATCCAAGTGAAACCTGACAGTAACTGCAAGCTGCAAGTTTTCGCACTACGGTAACGAATCAGCAACTAAATCACCGACCCAGTTCCCAGTTTGGGCAAAGTATGAAGCGGCAACGCAGCTAGCCTACCGGCCACGAGATACACAAAGCCGCCTCGCCTAGCGGCTTTATGGTACCTAATTACCTATGTACTACACTTTTGGTATCATAAACAAACTAGTTTATTTCTACTAGCCCAAGAGGAGGCCAGAGCCCACCGACGGGCTCTAACAAGATTGAATCTAAATTTGTTGAAATTTTTGAAGTTAAAATTTCTTTTGGCGTGCCTTAGGCATATTTTTCGTGGGCTGTGTATCGAATTCTAGCGTCACGCTCGGGAATGATAAGAAATCTTTTAATATACTCAGGACCATGGCTATCTAGAAATGCGCCAGCGTTTCCCATTGGCCGTCCGTCCGGTCGTACATTGTTTAACGTTCAAATGACGAAGGACGACACGAAAGATCGAAGTAGAACCGGAGTAGGAAAGTCGCGAGTTTATTTCGAAATTACGTTTTCGTAGACAGAGAGTAGACGTCCTGGTGTTCTACGAAAAAGAGTAGACGTCTTGGTGTTCTACGAAAAAGAGTAGACGTCCTGGTGTTCTACGAAAAAGAGTAGACGTCTTGGTGTTCTACGAAAAAGAGTATACGTCGTGGTGTTCTACGAAAAAGAGTATACGTCCTGGTGTTCTACGAAAAAGAGTATACGTCCTGGTGTTCTACGAAAAAGAGTAAACGTCCTGGTGTTCTACGAAAAAGAGTAAACGTCCTGGTGTTCTACGAAAAAGAGTATACGTCCTGGTGTTCTACGAAAAAGAGTAAACGTCCTGGTGTTCTACGAAAAATAGTAGACGTCCTGGTGTTCTACGAAAAATAGTAGACGTCCTGGTGTTCTACGAAAAATAGTAGACGTCCTGGTGTTCTACGAAAAATAGTAGACGTCCTGGTGTTCTACTAAAAAGAGTAGACGTTCTGGTGTTCTACGCAAAAGAGAAGACGTCCTGGTGTTCTACGAAAGAGAGTAGACGTCCTGATGTTCTACGAAAGTATATTGCTCACAACCAGCCCTCCTACCGCCTAACTCAATCGGCTATGGCCATTGCTGTCTCTATCATTTCAAACGCAAAGAAAAGAGAGAGTTATATCAAAGACAGTTTTAATTAGGCGGTAGACCCTCAGGAACATGTCTTGCTCATCTAGTCACTCAACATTAAATAAAATTGAGGGAAAATTACCGGTACGGGCAAGCGTGGATCCAGAGAAAAAATCATGACCCCGGGCCCCTGGGCTGGGTACAGTACCTAGGTGGACCACTAAGTAAAAAACATGCATGTACTTATCGCACAGTTTTGTGCTATGACGCGACTATGTCCTCCCTGAAGCCCTTGTGACACCCCCCCCTGTCCCCTCCTCCGAACCATAGCCTTGGGCACAGGAACTATGCGGGATAAAGACGCTCGCAGTAATAAAACAAGCGCAAGGAGTACATCGTACCTAGACGGAATACAGCTTGTACAAAGAGTTTTCTAAGTCCTTATAAAACCACCTCTCGGAAGAATATTGCCTTTAAATCTCATAACGCGTGTCTTGTGTCTGAGGGGCTTAGAAGCTGCATAACTAACGTCTAGACGGGGTATATTGGCGCGAAATGAGTTTCTTCATTTTAAAGTAATTGCGGTAAAATTTCATCTTACGTCGTTAAATGTAGGTAGGTAATTTCAACTCGATCAGTTTAGCCGGTCCGACGTAATTGAGCAACAAACATTTAAATAACCAAACTTTGATACTTTACTAGTATAGTATATTAGGTTTCTTAGATAAATAATAAGTATATAGATTAGGTTTTCCGCACGGTTTCTTTGTAACAATCGTAAGCAGATGAGGTGTATGTTAGCTATGGCGATATAGTGATGTGCCGCGACAAAAGTATGACGCTTCCACAAGAGCGGTCAGACCCGTGCTTTCGGTGTAAAGCGTTTATTCTAACTCTATACGTAGTATATGTAAACCCTTTAGTAGTATTAGAATAGTAGGATAATATACATAGTAGAATATCTGTGTACAGATACCATCTTACCTAGATAAGATACTGAGGTTACTGACTTATATCGATTTTACAAGTAAATGAGCCAACGAGATTCTGACGTGTCATGTACGTTATACGCTAATCAAAAAAGCATAAGCAGACAGACAGACAGACAGACTCTTTATTATGCTCACCAGTAAATTACAAACACTTAAAGAAAAAAAAACTTTATATCTAGTGCCATAAATAGCGGCCTTATCGCTAAAAGCAATGAAGCAAACAAGTAAGCAGCCCACTTATAACGAAGAGATTCGACTTTAATCATTATATTATTGCGTAAATTAAAAAAAAACTAAATTCTAAGGGAACGAAGTCTCAGGTAAGACACTTCTATTGCATCTACGTAATGTCATGTACGTCAAATTAATGTCTCCAGTAAAATTGCTGTGGTACTATACCTAGTATCCAGTTTATATTTCTAGCGTTTACACTTTTACAGCGCTTATGCAATGTTAGTAAATCAACTAAACAAAAAGCGATAATGACAACAATACATGTAATTAGGTTCTCACCAAATTGAAACGACAAAATTACATCCCGATATAAATCACCACTTACAACCCCCCGAACAAGAACATCCCCAGATTGAACGAGAGTTTCTACGAGAGTTATCAAAAGTACACGTACGATCGTCCTTTTAAAAGTTTTTTGTAATAGTCCGTAAATCAGCGCTTTCGACGCGTGGGGTCGTCACGTGGGAGCCACCCCGCGGCCCTACGCCCCTCGCCCCGGCGCGGGCCAGCATAACATGACCCCTCGGTAAACTGTCTTTAGTTGCACATGATCATTAAGACCATAACGGCTTAAATGTTTCTAAATCAGTTCACCTAGGAGATACAAAAATGCCTAAAATTGCACTTTAAAATATATTGTATGTATAATGTTATTCTTCTGGTTGGAATTATTGTTATTCTTTAAACAGCTTATAAATACGTTTGTTTGTTTCAAATAAGTAGCATACACTTTCGTTATACCACGAAAAACGCCCATATTGATCTATATATATAATCATAATCTTTATTTCGTAAATATTATTTACATGTCAAACGTATAAAAATTAAATTTATATTATAAAATCTATATTTATAAAAGAAAGCCGTGTTAGTTACACCATTTATAACTCAAGAACGGCTGAACCGATTTGGCTGAAAATTTGTGAGGAGGTAGCTCAGGACCAGGAAAAGGACATAGGATAATTTTATCATGTTTCTGTGGGACGGCAAAAACCGATAAACGACGAATATCCCGTTCGACCGCGTTCCCGTGTGACGTGACATAAAACGCAAACGACAGCTAAACGTCATTTCATCGTCGTCATGTCAACGGTGACATCACCGAATGGAAGCCAAAAGAAAAAGTTGAAGTTGAAGAACCTTTGCTAATCTTTGTTTCTAAATCTGAATTGGTACGACCAATTTCCGACAGGTGGCGTAGCAGGTAGCTGAAGAGGTTTTTTTTTATTTGAAAGCGATATTCTCAGGAATGTCTGAACCGATTTCAGTCATTCTTTCACCGTTGGATATGTACGGGATCCCGATGAGTGCTATAAAACGTACAACGGGCGAAGCCGGGCGGACATCTAGTTAATTATAAGAACGCAATATTGAATATTTATCCATCAAAAATCGGAAATTTGGAAGTTCCACCAATCCATAAAAATTCTAAACAGAAGCTAAACTTTGTAACACTACAATTTCTTATGGATTCATTTAATTTTATCGCGTACGTATAGTTTACAGTCGCCAATAATAAAAAATTTAATAAAAAGTGTCGTATTGCAGCCTGTAATGAAATACTAGGGCCATTTTGACATACAATTTGGGAAAGACCGAAAAAAATAATATTTGTATATTTCAAAAACATTTCATGTCGTTGATTATGATATTATCAATTTATAGTTTCTATCATTTTCGTTCCTAGTTATATTCTAGGGTCTATATTCTTTCTCAAACATCTAAATTTTATATATGTTTTGAAGACTTTTCTAATCTCATTAAAAACAAATGATAGAGGAACCATAAGCGCTATTATTTTGTAAAATACCGTGTCTCTGGTTTGTAGCCGCGCAGCTCAGCTAAGGCTGGTCGACGCGTCGCAACATCTGCTGCGCGTTGTGAGAGTCTTTTCAAGCAGTTTCGGCGTCTAATAGTCGTGATCAACTCGTATGGGACATGTAGGTACGTGTTAATACTTATGTAGTAGGAAATATCAATAGTGCTATCGTAGTGGTAGGTCTCTTGGCAGAGTCCGGCTGGGGAAATACCACACCTTTGCCAGTTATTCTACCGTCAATCGTAATCTTTGTTTCTAAATCTGAATTGGTACGACCAATTTCCGACAGGTGGCGTAGCAGGTAGCTGAAGAGGTTTTTTTTTATTTGAAAGCGATATTCTCAGGAATGTCTGAACCGATTTCAGTCATTCTTTCACCGTTGGATATGTACGGGATCCCGATGAGTGCTATAAAACGTACAACGGGCGAAGCCGGGCGGACATCTAGTTAATTATAAGAACGCAATATTGAATATTTATCCATCAAAAAATCGGAAATTTGGAAGTTCCCACCAATCCATAAAAATTCTAAACAGAAGCTAAACTTTGTAACACTACGAATTTCTTATGGATTCATTTAATTTTATCGCGTACGTATAGTTTACAGTCGCCAATAATAAAAAAATTTAATAAAAAAGTGTCGTATTGCAGCCTGTAATGAAATACTAGGGCCATTTTGACATACAATTTGGGAAAGACCGAAAAAAATAATATTTGTATATTTCAAAAACATTTCATGTCGTTGATTATGATATTATCAATTTATAGTTTCTATCATTTTCGTTCCTAGTTATATTCTAGGGTCTATATTCTTTCTCAAACATCTAAATTTTATATATGTTTTGAAGACTTTTCTAATCTCATTAAAAACAAATGATAGAGGAACCATAAGCGCTATTATTTTGTAAAATACCGTGTCTCTGGTTTGTAGCCGCGCAGCTCAGCTAAGGCTGGTCGACGCGTCGCAACATCTGCTGCGCGTTGTGAGAGTCTTTTCAAGCAGTTTCGGCGTCTAATAGTCGTGATCAACTCGTATGGGACATGTAGGTACGTGTTAATACTTATGTAGTAGGAAATATCAATAGTGCTATCGTAGTGGTAGGTCTCTTGGCAGAGTCCGGCTGGGGAAATACCACACCTTTGCCAGTTATTCTACCGTCAAGCAGTTATGCGGTAGTATATTATTATAGTATATAACATCACTGTGTTCCGGTTTGAAGGACAGTGTTTCCAGAAAAATTACAGGGCTTAGAGATATAACATCTTAGATCTCTGGGTGGCGAGCGCAGTGATTTGGACTCAGCTGCGTGTCACTGTGCTGTTATGTGGCAGTCATGTTGCTTACCATCAGGCACATGCCCTGCTCGTCTCGTTACACTTTATTTAAAAAAGTGTACATATATTTATTAGACTTGGTAGAACCTACAATAATGAAATTTCCGATTCAGTTCGGTTTTACACTGTCCTCACAAAATTCAGTTTTATGACTCAAGTTTCAAGGTTCGAAACACGTTTATACCTTTGAGATTTTTCCAAATGCAGATTCACAAATTTGCTCTGCCGTTCATTGGCTTTGGCGATGAAGTTATTATAGTGATGAAATTGACATCTGCTAAAAAATTTTTGCATACAATTTTAAATGATTTCTTCAAGAAAATTTTGTAAAAGTATTAGGTACAATGTCAACGAGTATTTACAACAAATTTTAGATAATAGACAAGGTTTTTTTATCTAGCTGACTTTTTGCACAAAAGATTGACATATCGATTTATTTATTATTGAACACATTGACATTATTTTCTAATTTTGATAATTGACACTATTTTTGATATTGATTTACAAATTTTTAATTATTTTGTATTTTCTGTCATACACTAACCAGTTCAATTTTTAAACGTAATTTTGCATGCAAAGACAGAGATCATGGCGGTCCTATATGTCCTGTATACATCTATTGTTGTATCCATAAACGCAAAGATAGTGATTTTTCGATTGGAAGAAAATTGAGGCCAATATATTATTTACTAGCGGTCCGCCCGCCTTCGCCCGTTTTACATATATAGCGTTTAGCACAGAGAGGAGCCCCAGGAATGGGAACGTAAATTGAGCTGTTTATGTAAAGATACATATACTAATGAGAGGAAACGGAAAACCACACGTCCAGAAAACATTTCGTTTTGTGAACACACACACAACATGTTGCTCATTCACGATTGGGAGACGATGGGAGAACATCCTGCGCCAATAAGGTACAAGTTCGCGCTGAGACCGCGACAGCAGACCGCGACCGGAGACCGCGACAGGCACTTGACTCTATAGATTACAAAAACCTTTCGTTAACGATTCGACATACTTATAATATTCCGAGAGCTGGCAGCAAATTTTCGCATAGTTATCCTGTTACATTCCAACACGGAGCTGCAAACCTGGATGATGATTAGCGGAGCAAAATTTATCCTTAAATTTTGATCACCTGGTAGGCTGAAAGTTACACCAAAATGATCTGTCTTTTTGAGAATCCCTATTTTTTGTCGTAAACAATTTCCAATCAAAATATTAAATAATTACCTCAAATACTTTTTTTTTTTTTTAAGTACCTTTCAAAATTATCCTCTTTGCAACGGTTTTGTTGTGGCTGTCCATAGAAATAACGGCCGACCCGTGATCCCGTGACAGACTGTGTACCAACACTTCATGTTTAAAATTCCTGCGCTCTCTGAGACCACTCGATTCAGCATTACTGCTATTCAGTCGACGTATGACCATTCATATCAAACCCGCCGTACCTTCTCGCTCACATACGAAATTGGGTCTTCGGAAGATGGACGCCGAACAATGGAGGTGTGAAAGGGGTTTAAGTAAACACTCTTTTGTGAGACGGGTTCAGAGCATTGTGGTGGCGCTTTGTGCAAACAGATTATGTAGTATTGTCGCTGCGGCTCTACCAACGCTTGAGAACAAGACAACAGAGCTGTGAGCGGCCGGAGGGTTTTAAAAATCGTACATTTTATTTTTGAGGGGTACGTACGAAATTTCAAGGTTGAGAATCTTGGAGTAAGCGTTTTGGGAAAAGTGCTGGTGTAAAGGGACTAAGTGTGGAGAATAATTTATTGGTAATTTACTTTACTCCTTCATAAAATCACATGAATTTCTTTTTTGAAACATTTCTTTCGACATTGGCCTTGAGACTCAATCATTGGTAGTGAGTCTACTCACAGAGCCGTAGTGGCTTGTAGGGTCGATATCCAGTCAGTGCAAATATTTGCATGATGAATACGTGTTTGTAATTAACACAAGTAGGTATTTACAATTATATAAGTATCAGCTATAGGACTTCCATAATACAAGCTTTACTTAATTTTGGTCTAGAAAGTAGAATGAAAGACGTGTACTAATATTTCTGTGTATTCCTTTAAAAATAAGGAATACATTTGTGTTATCCTTGTTGTTTTAACTATTTAATTTACAGAATTACAACACAGTCAATAAATGTTTAGCGTACTTTATTTCTTAGAAGCACTTCACATGCTTAAGAATAAAAACAATAACTAGGCTTTCTTCGATTTAAAACATAAACATCCGGTAGCTACTGTTATTCTAATTAACTATACCTCGGTAAAGGCACTAAAGCTAAAAATGTTGTTTAAGGAAAAGCGTCAGGAACGCTTAGAAGAAATAAATAAATAAAAAGCTTGTCTTCATACCAGGAACACACAACACACCAAGGTGCCAATAAAGATACAAGTATTTCTAAATGTCACATACTCTATGTACTTTTTATTCCGATAACATGAATAGTTCTTAGAGGAAGTCATTTTTATACTTCTGTGACAGACAAATTGGTAGGCACATGCCTGTAAATAATCACCATAAAAATTCAAAACTTAAAATAACTTCTAGATTAACTGCGATTGAAATACATTTCTGAAGTAAAATCAGTTACTCCATGAAATAAATTATTTACCAAAACAAACACTTGCCTTCACAGCTGTCAACAAAGTCCTCGACAAGCCCTGATTAAGCCCCATTGATCCGCGCATAGATTATGCAATTCACAACTGTTACGCCGTCAATTTGAATCGCAATCTTCAAAAATGCAATTGCGCATTGCAATCGATTCTCATGGGAACAAAAAACTAGTTTCGCCTTGCAATAGGGTCGCGTTCCACTTATTTTCACGTTTCAAAAAACATTGAACACAACTAGGAAAGAATCTCTTGATAATTGCACCAACCCTTACATAACCACCCCAAACGTCGCAATATTACCTTGTCTTTGAAAATTTATTATTATTATACAACATTGCGTTTGGGGGTTGAAATCGCACAGTGCATTTGCTGGCAGCTGCCTGGCTGTCCATCTTAGGGGCTGATGACGTATGACATCCCACGCGATTACTACCCTTACCATATCTTATATAGGGGTGATTTTTCTCCGGAAGCTTATAGAATCCCAGAGGACCATATGGGCCGCCAACCCTCAAAATTAGATTTAGGTAGAAAAAATTACTTAATGGGGTGTTTTCTGTACGAGCGAGCGAGCGCTCTGATCCGGGTTTTTTTCATCCGTCTTTATCCGTGTTCAGTCGTTGGTAAAATGATATACAGAGCTCAGGGAATAAGCTGATTAATATATGTTTGGCAGGATTTGTTTGAAATCGAAACTTCAAATAGTGGGCAGAGTTTCGTTCGCAATCAGAACGATACGTTGCTAAATAATGCATGAATCCACAGAGAACTTTAAACTGTAGTAAAGATCTTAAAGGATTGAAAATCATTGAATTTTTTAGGAATTTTAATAACGAGCAGCGTTTCAATGCTTCAAGCATTTGGGTTTATCAATGAAAATATTTTTCATTAGCACATTTACAAATTTAGATCTATCACACAAATATCAAGTCAAGTCTAATTTCAATTCAATTGCATCACGCATATATCAAATTCAGTAAAATATTCTGTCAAGACTTAATTGTGTGTACCTCTATACCTCGATAAGTAGTTTGGGGCCCAATATTTAATCGGAGTCCCTGGGAGAACCGGACAAAGATGGCGAGACGAATTAAAAACTCACGTTAAAAATTGGCCTACCCGAAAACCTGTACGATGAGGGAATAGAGACCGTTGCCATTAGACTAAATTTGTCTAAGATATTATAATTGGTTGGGTCGTCAAAAAATTGCACCAACGTACACTTTAAATATAAAACGATTCAGTGAGCTTAACGTGAATAAAACAGCAGATGAACTCAGCACTAAAACCGTCCACAACACAGCAGCAGCGATATCCTCAACTCAGAGGTTAAGCCCTTCATTACCATAGCTCCACGATTTAGCACGGGGCTATTTACAAAACAGCGCTCCTGTTGAAGCGAAGGACAATAGCTCACCCTACAAGCTCCATTGTCCCCGTGGCAGCTCGCGTGAGAGAAATGTGCTGTTGATGTTAGACGCAATGGGACTATAATGTCTATGGATATTATTATTCAGCTTTTTATATCCTTACTTGTTTGCCTTACTAAGTAACACGAGAAGGAGGTTGATTTGCGTAAGGTATTTTATCAATCAAGATCGCAAGTTTGAAGGCTATTAAATACCGCCTTAGTCCCAAACGTGAATATGACGTCTAGCAATCTACTGATGTGACTAAAATAGCTCAACGGTCGGTTTCTTCCGGAAAAATAAGCCGCAGGTCTAACGATTTTCTAGTGATATGGCATTCGTCTCTGACAATATGCCGAAACCAAGGAAACCAGAACCAAAAGAACAAAAATCAGATCAGAATCAGTCACATTCAGATTCCTTAGTAAAAAGTGAAGATTTCAAAGTTCATCTAACATGATCTAAAGTATGGTATCCATTATTGCCACTCTGCATCCATCTCAATATTCGCAATTAATTAGCATGCACTTTTTTTTGCCATAAGCTTTGGTGGCCCAACACTCAGCTCCATACAAAAAGACGGACTTGTGACTGGTTTGTGAATGATACTTGTATACCCATTTAGTCTAACATGTAGTCATAGATCACATGTTGTTGCAAAGTCATCTCGACAAACATCCATTCCCAACAATACAGAAACAGAACGCTGGAATGAATAGATGAATATTGAAATATCCTTCTTGAAGTTTATCTTTGTTGTCTAACACTTTGTGCCAAATTCCTCGTCCTAGATTTGTTTAGGTTCCAGATTGTCTGCAAGTTTCAGTCCAAACTCCCAACAAACTCTGACAGTAAACTTTTGACTGTTTTCACAACATCTCGTAAATTATTCTTGCCCTGTATAGTTTACGAGTAAAATGGTATCATTACAAAACTATGAATTCAATCGTAAATAATATTGTCTTCTAAACGTGTCACATAAATTTTCTTACGAGGCATTTTAGTTGCAATAAATATTCAACCCTATACTATAAAGCTGAAGAGTTTTTTTTGTTTGAACGCGCATATCTCAGAAACTAATGGACCGATTTCAAAAACTCTTTCATCGTAGGATATTGACTTAATTCCTGAGCGCTATAGCCTTTATATTGTGTAAGCCGGGACGGATGGCTAGTGATGAAATATAAACTACGTGCGAAGGCTTTGAGACTTGAAGCCTTCATTTACAAGTAAAGAGTCAAGGCCTTAATCCACTACGAAGGCCAAGCGTGGTTTTGGCGAATTCCACACGTTGGCGAAAGATGTCTTTTTTTGAACAGACTGACTTTTTTTTAAGTTTTTGTGAACTATATCTTTCTTTACCGTTAAACCAGTGATTATAAACAATCGCACTTGGAAAATACTCAGAGGCTAAATGCGAATGCGTAATGTTGTGCTCATTCAAAAGTAGCATTTTAACCCCCTTTGGACTCAGTAGACCGTAATCAGAGTTTTATAAAAACGTTTTTTTGGAATTCTACCATTTCAAAGGTAGTTAAATAAACGCTATTCCACATCGACTATCAAAGTAAACTAAAAAGTTCCGGTCTCGGGTCAAAAGCCATTTCAAATAACGCTACAAACGGACATGCCACTTCGATTTCATGTCCTGCGTTTTATATCTATCTATTTCGAAGTGCAGCAGATCTCTTTTATTCCCACGTTGTTTGCAACGAGAAAGACAGAGAAGGGGTACGATCTCGAACGAGTGAAAATGTGCCGTAAATAAAAACTATTTTGCTGAGCTTGAGGCTACAAAGCGCAGTGCCTTGTGGTGAAAACTGTGAACTGCGCTTCCTTTCACCGTCTATGACCGAAAGAAGTATTATAATATCATCATATTTGATCTAGCTTCTTGTCATAATTCTCATAGACCCGCGGGTCGTTGGTGCGATTTCCACCCTGAACAAATATTTCTGTGCACACGAATATTTTCTGTGTCGAGTTTTTATATACATACATAAATATGTAGTATGTATTTACAATGACATAAGTACTAAATAAGCTCACACAGCATCAAATTTGTACAGTTTGTAACGGCTGAAAGAGATGAAGTAGGTACTTAGTAAGTAGGTTCATTACTTAAACTTACACATAGGCTACTGTTGATCCTAATTAAATTAGTAGTTCCCGAGGGTTGCTCAATGAATCGATTCATTTGCGTGAATCTTGTTTGGCGAATAAAATTATAGTGAAATTAAGGAATTTGTCCTCTCTATATCCTACTAAAACCACTGCGAAAGTTGCGATGTTTGTTCCTCAATCACGTCGGAACGACTGAATGAACCGGGCTGACATTCGGAACACGATAAAATTACAGTCTGGAATATCACCTAGGCTACTTTTTATCACATGAAAATAACGGGAAAGGGAATTACGCGAATACTAGGGCACTGGTAGTATATCACAAAATCTGTACTAATAATACGACAGTGGCTCCGTTGAAGATTTATTTCAGGACCTGTGAACGTGAACAAATTCCAGCATTTCCCGCGGTTCCGGAGGCCTGCAGTTGTCGATTTATTGCTTCGGTTTTCACAGGTCGCCGCTCGGTACATTCCTGCCTGGTTTCGGTTTAGAATGGACGCCGACATTTTGTAGTAGATGTCGCGATGACATTAGGCTGCACTTGCAAAATATCCTTAAATAACTCATCTGGGGAGACACTATCGTATTATTGTATATACTAGCAGGTCCCCGTGGTTTACCCGTGCAGTTACAGTTACCGTTATTTTTCCGTGTTAAAAAGTAGCCTATGTTTCCGGACCATAACTTAACCGAATTCAATTAACCCAGAAAACAAGAGACGATTATTTTAAAAGCTGAACTAATTTGAATGAAATATAGCTAAGAACACTCCGGAATAATACAGCTTTTAAAAAAATCTAAATCGGTACACCAGGGAGCTACGATGCCACAGACATGTGAGAACTGCACACACAGACACCCATAGAAATATTATGTCAAACTTATAACTTACATATATGTGTGTTTTTTTGTGTCGGGAGTTAAAAAGTAACCAAGTCGGGGTCGCACACTCGCACACTAGTCTCGTTAAAATCTATAAACAGTTCCGTTTAGCTTACATCCAATAGTATAGTTAAGTGAGGACTACAGTTGATTATAATACTATTTTTTTGGAATTATAGGGGTGGCCCCGTATTTAGAGCTGTTCAAAATCATGGGAGTAACATACAATACATCACCCCTATCTTAGTAAATTATAGTCATTTATTTACAGTATCATGTTTAGTAAAATTACACTAATATTATAAAAGCGAAAGTTTTTAGTTCGTATGATTGTTCCTACGTATGAATTTCTGTAACAATGGAACGTATTTTTTTTAGGTTTGATAGGATTGCATTAGACCGTTATCTTGTCTGATGATAAATGTCGATGTAGTCAACGATTCACAGCCTTCAGGTCGTAGGGTCGATTTTCGCTTGCACTTATGAGCATTTTTCCAAGAGCAGACGTACAAACATATAGCACAATGGAGTATTTGGCTACTACTCCTTTGGCACGTGTCTCGATGGAATCCAAACCCTCCAACCGGTTCCTACGTAGGCGGCCCATCGCAAATCGCAAAGCTGTGAACTGCAGGTCTACTACCAAGTCCGATAAACGATATTTCGGCCGAAGTTATGAACGTTTCATACCACGAAACACAATACCTGTAGACCTGTAGTACTCCATACAAGATCGAATCTGTCCTTTCAAATATTACGGACAAATTGATGTTTATAAAGAACTTTGTCTTTGAAAGGGCCATCCAAATATACAGAAGACTTTATTTATAACAATTACAATAACAGTACCCAGGAGTGCTTGAGAGAAAAACTTGGTGCCTTCTACCTGCAACTCTTGAGAAAACAGCTCTCGACTTATCTACCAACAGCTATTAAAACAATAAAACAACTTCCATTGCCTCTCCAAGTCGAGCCTCTCGCGAGCCCCTCTGAATAACACTTCAATAGTTAGCGAAATAAGATAAGGAGTCGTTAAGACAACGTATGGGAAGATGTAGATAATAACTGACGAAGGCACGTTCGCTTTTAATAAGCGAATAAGTTAGTTTCATAGAAATTACAGTTCGTCTCAAAAGCCAATAAAATTGCCGTTTTTTTTTTCTTAACAATAATAGCGTTGTTACTCTTATCCGCCATTCCACCTGATGTTAAATGACGAAAACGTCTAATTTTTAAACCCACACATCTACCCTTATTTGGTATTGAATAAACGCAGGGTTGCCAAATCGCAACCAAACGCCAAATCAAACCGTATAGTTTTTAAACTACAAAACAAATTTGCATACTGTAAGCTTGAGGTAAACAACAATTCTCAAAGCGAATTCACATAAATTCAAACACAACTCTTATCTCTTAACTATTTATATGAAATACTAGCAGCGCTGGAACGGGAAGTAAGCAGGTAAAACCGTGGCGGTTTTACCCGTCTTATTTATAAATTTAAACAAATTTATAAATTAGATTTATATTCATACTTAAATATAAATCTAATTTATAAATTAAAACAAATTTGTAAATTAGATTTATATCCATATAAAATTTTTGAGGTTTGCATGTTTTTTCTTCATGAAACTCGATACGCCTGAACGAAACGAGTTACAATTTAGAACACAGATTATATGGTCTGGAATAGCAGATAGACTACTTTTAACCGTTGCAAAATTACGGGAACTATGCGGATTACAAAGAGGTTTGACTGTATTTTTGTGACAAGAACGTCTAAAATGTGGAATGCGTTGCCTGAGTGGGTTTTTCTCGATGGTTAACAATCTCGGTATCTTTAAATCGAAAGTGAATCGGTTTCTCCTAGGTAAGAACGCTCCATCTTAGTCCACATCGTCGCTTAACATCAGGCAAGATGGCGGTCAAGTGGAAACCTATAAAAGTTAAAAAACGATGTGATATCATGGGAAACCAGGTAAGAACGAAGTTTTTCGGATAACATATGTAGAAGCAACACAATTTGCAAAAAAAATGCTTAAAAATATTTTGTATGATAGGATCATCTAAAAAATAAAATTGGCAACACTGGTCAGAAGCAGTTTTTCTAATGGTTTTAGTCTCAGTTTTCGTTTTTTTCAATTCAGTCGTATAGTGGTCGGAAATAGTAAGTAAATCTCTATTTCCTCCAAGCCTGCAGATAAGAACTTCATCCAAAAAAAAATCCGCGGAGCATTACTAGTATCCTAAAAGCTATACTTCAATTAGCTCACGTAATTGTATGCACCTGTTTCCACTCATAATTTGCATATTCTTCGTATTATCCATAATAATAAAGACAGTACCAATGTACCAATTTATCGTCATCAACATTAAACACAATTGCTGTAGACCCGCGTATTCCGCGACTGCATTCTAATGGCGTTCGTTATAAATTTCAATCAGCTATGGGTCAAGGAGGCTTTGTTCCCAGGACCCTAAAGACGCCGGAGCCTCATTCTCGAACTCGCACGCCCGTGACAAACGTATTCGCCTATGCCAGTGACACCTTTGCCAGTTGTTCTACCTCCAAGCAGTAATACTGCAAACATTACTGTGTTCCGGTTTGAAGGGTGACGTTTCCAGAGAAATTATAGGGCTTAGAGATATAACATCTTAGATCTCTGGGTGGCGAGCGCAGTTCAGTGCTAGGTAATGTTTTGGACTCTTCATATTCCAATAGCTGCGTGTCACTGTGTTTTTGATGTGGCAGGCATGTTGCTTACCATCAGGCACATGTCCTGCTCGTCTCGTCATACTTATTTAAAAACAAATATCACTGGTTTTTTCCAGTAAGTGAAACCACTTTGGGCACTTTTTGGCAGAGTAAACACCTTATCAATTTGCGTAAATCATTACCTAACAGCCTAACACTCATCCACCAACCCGCACTGGGCCAGCGTGGTGGATTATGGCCTTAACTCTCTCCTTGCGAGAGAAAGCCCGAGTACCAGCAGTGCGATCATATAGTGGGCTGTTGATGATTACCTAACACTGCATTACTCGCTTTATCGTATTTCTACTGGTGAACCTGGTGTGGTACAACCCCAGACGGACTATGTAAAAGTCCTACCATTATTTCCTACCATTATCCTGTTATTTTATTGAAAAACTGTAATTTATAGGTACGATAAAACAGTTAATTACTCGCGTGAAAACGTGGTCGTTAGAATATCGAACCATTACAATTTTACAGCAGAACACCATGAAATTTGATTGTAAATAATTTAAACAAAAATTTCAATTTCAGGGTTTATTATTACTGAAGCATGTTGTAATGTACATATTACTAGCGGTCCGCCCCGGCTTGACCCGTGGTTCGTAATACATAGCCTATAAGTACTCAGGGATCAAGAACATATCCAACGGTGAAATAATTTTTGAAATCAGAAACAAGAAACCTCTTCAGCTTTATAATTATTAGTAGATTTTTAGACTTAGTATTTCAAAAACTTAGATTTAGTAGTTTAAAAACTTAAACCGACTTCAAAACCACAAATAGACACTCAAATTAATAAAATTATTATAATCGCTACCACCCCCCACCATCTATTTGCAGTCGTTGCCAGTCAAGTCTGGCAAAAGTAAGCAAATTTTAGTTTTTTGTTGATATTGCGAAAACTGCCGCACCGATTTCGATATAATGTATATGGAAACATTTTGGATGTATACGGTTTCGAACAAAAAAAAATTAAAATATGGCTACTCTGAAAAAATGCGTGACCATTAATATACGTGATCAAATGTACGTATTTTATAATCAGTTTATCAACCGTCAAACACGTATTTTATAATCAGTTTATTGTATCGGTTAAACAGTAATGGCAAACTGTTTATTAAAACTGCATGTTTTTGAGTAGAGTTGTCCAGAACAACTAAATAAATTTAATAGACTATAGACTTATACGATATATAGACTACAGATTGCATATATAAATCATAGATATGTACGTACACACAGGTTTCAGTCTTTACTAACCATGAAGTATCTAACTTGTTACTATTTTGATATACTATTAATGATACTGATTTGGCCCCCATATCTTAACAGGTTTGAAACGTCACTGAAATCTCATCAATATTCCGAAATGTAATAGAAAACATCAAAACATTATCAACACAAACCCCGTGGTTTAATATTTGAACTACTGTTATGTCCTCCGTTAGTTCTATGTACCTAATATGTTAAATATTGACGAAGTATTTATAAATTGCTAATACCCCAAACACGGGTGTGCTCTACGCCTGACTTTCGAAATACTCGTATGATGTTCTAATTATAAAAACAAACAATGTTGTTTAAATTATACAATTATATGTAATGTTTGTATAATTGTATGGTATTTAAATACTGTTATAAATTAAGTAAACCATACCACTGTTTTTGTAAGAAAATCTTAATTGCCAAAAGGTTATATAAATAAATATTGCTGGACAATTCACACACAACACCATCTGACCCCAAAATAAGCAAAGATTGTTGTACTATGGCGGACAGCTAGCTGATTTAATACGTATATAATATAGTTTTAATCTTATCTTATACCTTTAAACGAGCAATTCTTGTAGGTATATATATAAAAGAATCTGAATCTCGGAAAAGGCTCGAACGATTTTCATGAAATCATGTATACAGGGGGCTTCGGGGACGATAAATCGATCTAGCTAAGTTTTATTTTTTTAAAACATCATTTTATGCACGTTTTTAGACAATGAAAAACTCTTACAATGTCATTAGAATACGATAACTTATTTCGCCACTGTTCTTTAAGTCTAAATGGCTCAGACGGAATATGCTCGCCCTCGGTGTCAACAGTCCCCGGTTCGAATCCTGATGGTTACACTCGGGTCTTTTCTTTTTGTTCTTTTTTTTTCTGAGAAAATCTTTTGCTTAGAGCCCTTTATAAACGCATTTGAACCGAGCAAAGCTCGGTCAACCAGGTACTATATGCTTATTATACATAAAAAGACCCAGACACAGTACAAATATTTGAATTCGTTACACAAACAAAAATAAATTGTAGGACATATTGTTAGACGGTGTAATGAAAGGTGAACCAAAATTGTAATAGAATGATGGCCGAGATAAAAACACGGAGCATCACCAGCAAGATGAGTAGACGATATTCTATATTCGTAACTATCACAGTTCGAACCTGTCCTCAATTGGCACAGAACTGAGGCAGATGGCAAAGAGAGAGATCTATACTTAGGAGATGGTGAGTAGACACGTAAGAACGTCTAGGCTGTGGAATGCGTTGCCTGAGTAGGTTTTCCCCATATTTACAATCTTTGTGTCTTCAAATCGAGAAGGAATCGGTTTCTTCTAACGGTAAACACGATCCATCGAAGACCGCATCGTAGCTTCGCTAGCATCGCTAGCTAGTGTAAACGGTTAGAAGTAAAAAAAAAGAAAATAGAGAAGACTGATAATGAAGTGCGATATTTATATTTTATGCAATATTCTAAACGATCAGAGACAAGTAAGTTTCAAAATAAGGCTCCAGGAGACCCACAAGTCCATTCCAAGACTTATAAGTTCGTGATTTCAATGAAGCCCACAGCCCTCACAGTACACATTAACGACTTACAAATATCGCTGCTCGGTTAAATTTATCGCTCGCAAGTCGTGGCGGAGTTATCTCTAATGTTTATTGCATATTTGATACACTGGGAACAGCAGATATAAGCGATAATTCAACTTAATAGATTGCGGAGTTCTTTGCGCGTGTGAAAGAATGTATTTAAAATTCAATTTACATACTTTTAATTCGTAAAACGGGTTCCGCGAATGCAGTGTGGTCGGTTACTTTAATTTCTAGTCGGTTACTTTAAGTACTAGTTGCCAATATCCGGCTTCGCTCAGATATTGTCATATAAACTTTGACTTAACTTTGACTTATCTTTGACTTAACTTTGACTTATCTTTGACTTAACTTTGACTTAACTTTGACTTAACTTTGACTTAACTTTGACTTAACTTTGACTTAACTTTGACTTAACTTTGACTTAACTTTGACTTAACTTTGACTTAACTTTGACTTAACTTTGACTTAACTTTGACTTTGACTTAACTTTGACTTAACTTTGACTTAACTTTGACTTAACTTTGACTTAACTTTGACTTAACTTTGACTTAACTTTGACTTAACTTTGACTTTGGCTTAACTTTGACTTTGACTTAACTTTGACTTTGACTTAACTTTGACTTTGACTTAACTTTGACTTTGACTTAACTTTGACTTTAAAGACCATTAAGCTTGAGGGATGATGATACCATATTTCTTATGTTTTAAAATAGTATAAGGTTACAAGACGACCAGTTCAAGTTCCTGATGGTTAGCATCATGGTACAAAATACAAAATATGTTTAATGCATTCTATTATGTTTTTCTACATTCTACGCTGACGAAGCCTTGGGCAGACACCAATACTATAAAAGTTATTTAAATAATTCTGACATCCTGTATAGTTTGTGAAGAAGACACGCCCACGTGGCCTACATACAGGGTGTCCATACAGAGCACGAATAGGGCGCGGCCGGCGTACACTATACTTATATTAATGGAGATTTACTACCACCTCCGATATCCGGATAATATCCCAGGGATAGGAAGACGAATGGCCGTTTTAATATATTGCAAATGAGGTGTGATATTACCTCGGGCTGGTACGGGTAGATCGAAGTATATGGTAGTACTGAGCGGTAGTAATATACTTGCGATTTGGTCCTTCAGACATTTATGATCTGGAAACTTTGTGAACTTCAACCTTTTATAAAACCTTCTTTTTAATTATTTTTTGAAATATAGAGTGACAATACTATCAGGACATGGTATATGATGGTAAGCAATATGCCTGCCCATAACAGTACAGTAACACGCAGAAAGAGCTTCACACAGTGAGAGTTCAAATACAGAACACCGCGCTGCACTCGGCACCCAGAAGTACGAGGTATTTTATTTCTTAGCCCAGTATTTTTTCTGGAAACATTGCCTTTCAAATCGGAACACATTAATATTTGCACACTACGGCTTGGCGGCAGAATTACTGGCAAAGGTGTGGTACTTCACCAGGCGGACTCTGCAAAGAACCCTACCACTACAAAAAAAAATGGTTGTCCGTAATGTCGGATGGTTTACGGAGAGTTTAACGTGACAACGTCATAACAAAACATTGATAGATGCGGCGCAAGCCTAATGAGTGTAACGGGACAATGAGCGTAACGGGACATAACGGGACAATTTTTCGTGCATGCAGCAGGCGTTCATCGATTTATTAGACGTTGCCACGTCAAAATGCCATTGATAGGTTTGCACTTGACCGCCATCTCGTCTGATGAAAAGCCGCGATGCAGTCTATGACGGAACGTGCTTGCTTACAAGAAACCAATTCACTATTGACTTGAACACACCAACATAGTAAACATAGATAAAAAAAATTGGTTGCCTGTAAAGTCGGTATACGGGCGAAAGTTTTACGTGACAACGACTTTGAGTGGTAAAATAATTTTAAGGAAGGGACGCGTGCCTTTCACTTTTTATGTCTGTCTCTCTCGCTCTTAGACGGGCTAACCATGCCCGAGTGGAAGGCGTGCCTCTCAAGCGCATAACGACAGAGCGTAACGCAAAGTGTCACCCGGCAAACCAATTTATAAGACGTTGTCACGTCAAAACTTATTAAGACAACGCATATTGAGGCAACACGACAAGACAAATGATCTTATATCGCGAAACGAGCGCAGTGCTAACCAGGGCAGTGATGTGGACTCGTCATGTCGAAATAACTGCATTGCACTGTAGTATTATGGCTAGGTGCTTACCATCAGCCACATATTCTTCTTGTACCGTTGCTTTGTTTAAATGCACTAGTAGAAGTAGATCGGAAGGTCTACCGCCTAAGCAGTAGACTTAGGCAATACACTTTGATGTAACTTATTACTGCAGTACACTCCGCGAGGCATAAGCTGAGCTTTGCATTTGTGTGAGTGTACATGGATAGTGTAGGTGTGACAACCGGCCTTAGGCGCGGCGCCATTCTGTCTCGCCGCGCTCCTGCCTGAATGGTGATCAATTTATTTATTAATGCATAACATCACTTGCTCAGCCAATTATAAAATCATCGGACAAAATTTCAAGCTCCTGCCTGATTGTCAATAAGTGATCACATTGTCACAAATAATGTCAAAAATCATGTCATGCTTATGACCAAAATAAAGAAATACAAAAATAATGTATGAAACATGTCAATACATTTAAATTATAATTTAATAATTATTTATAGCAATAGATATTATTCAGTCATTCATTGCAGTACAGGTTAGGTCATTAACAAAATCTATGACCGTGTAATAAGCTTGACTTTTTTGTTTCATTGAGACTTTGATTGGTGTCACTCACACTAATGCAAAGCTCAGCCTATACCTCGCGGACAAAATTTCTCCTGCCTGATTGGTTGAAATCATAGAGTGCAGTCTCTATGATTTCAACCGATAGCAAAGCCAACGCCGATTTAATTATGCGGTAGAAGACCGGACCGATTTCGTTCGGATATTGTCATATAAAAAAACAAATAATTTCGCCAAATAAATATCAGCTTTCTCGCTATAATGGCTTGAGAAATAAACTATCCTGCCTTTCAAGTTGGATCATACTATACGCAATGTGAAAGAAATTATTAAGAACCACAGACAAACAACGTGACACGAAATTGTATATATAAAATGGTAAGTACAAATTTGTAATTACAATTTAAAATTAGTCAGACGTATATAAACATGAGTACAAAATGTCAACGAAAATAGAGACGGCTACTAAGTCATTGATTTATGTGTGAATCTAATTGAATATTCAACATGGGACGCGCCTGACCGCTCTTACGGGCCTTACCTCTGTGGGAGCTACCTTCAATGCCAAGACTGGCATTGCTAGAAACATACCGGTATTTGAACCCATATTTGGATTGCAGTCAAAGCAGTTTGGTTTTGGCAGACTATTATGAGGACCTTACCTCTGTGGATGCTACCTTCAACGCATAGACTGACTTGCTAGAAACATACCGGTATTTGAACCGGTATTTGCATTGCCGTCTGCGCAATTTGGTTTGACAGACTCTTATGAAGATCTTACCTCTGTGGGAGCAACATTCAATGCAGATACCGTGACATTGCTAGAAATATACCGGTATTTACATTACCGTCTGAGCCGAATTTCGTTCGATAAGTCGTAAAAATTATAGTTTACTTACAGATATGTCGCAGGGAAAGGATGATATCAGTGATTACATGAAATCCCCAGTAATATTACGAAATCAAGGTAGAGAACGAATTTTTTGGTTTATTACGTATCAAAGGAACCTGTGTTTAAAGTGTTGACTGCTCATAGACAAACACAAAAATAAAAAAGATTCTGACTGACAACATTTTTTGTATGGCTCCTCTTTTATAAAATGCCATTAAAGAACTTAACAAAACAATGTTGAAAAGTAAACTAAAAAAATGCTGATACACAAATGCTATTATACTGTAAGTGAATTTTTAAATGATAAGGAAATTAATTGGAATACTAATGTTTTAGATATTGTTTAACATGATTTTTTTACAATCTATTAACCTTATGCCATTAATATCTCAATAGATTCCATTATGAAATTTGACATTCAACTGACATAAGACCAAATAATGATATATTGTATCATGTTGAATTGGTTTGTACTGTATTACATTGACATTCTTTGAGTATTTACATATTTCACTGTATACATATTGTTTTTTTTTTTAATTAAATATACATTTATTGCACTTTATACATTCTTTGACATCCCTCAAATGGATGAACTGCAAGATCTACTACTGCAAGACCTTCGACCTTAGATGGACATACTGATCAAACTCTAAAAACACAAAACAACATCCTGATGAAACAAGACGTTGGCGAAATTGTGCTCACCAAGCATTTATCTCACACATAAATATATATCACAACCAAATAGAAGACAGAAATGGATCGAAGATGAAGAATCAGATGACATAAATAAAAACCAGAAATGATTAGAAGATGAGGAAGAAGAAGACTTTAATCAGCTGACTATCATATATATATTTTTTGTTCATTGTATAAATTAAAACTACAACAAATTGTCTAGCCAGACCTATTGCATGCCTCTCGTAGAGACCAGTTTGTATGGGTCAACTTTTAAAATGTTTTGTATCATCTTATCTTACCTACAAACAGCAATAAAGATTTTTGTATTTGTATTAACTAGGTATGTGTAAAAATTGAATGTTCCAAAAAAATTTTTTAATTATGCGTATACGCCAGTCAGTTCTTTGCCAGTGTCATGATTATGATTATGACAAATTGGCTTTTGGTCCTTGTAAAAGCAGGCCCCGACTTAACCCGTTGTAACAGTGGTAACATAAGATGGGCCGCTTATGCTCCTGTCGCTGAATAAAAAGCCCACAAAAGATTGTGGTGAGTGTGAAATTCGACAAATGGCTCCTGATAGCCAGTAAGACCAGCCGTAATTTTCCTGACGCTGAATCAGACAATAGTTTTATTAGCTCAAAACTGAGTGGAGTTTTCAGGACCTTTGCAATTTTGGTGCCTTCAAGTCGAAAGTGAATCGATTTCTTCTAAGCAAGGACGCTCCATCGTGGTGGATGAAGTGCAAAACTATCTTTTTTTTTTCAGTTAATCAGTCCTCGATCGTAGCAAAGAAGTAAAGAGTAAGTTCGCTTGATCATTTATTAATAACAGTAGGACATTTCACGTCTCATTTCGTATTGTTGTTCGGTATTCGGTCGGACAAGGGACAGGAATAGTTTTGGTGTGGGCGACGGAATGTGAGTGCTTTCGTAGGAGGCAGTATTAATGGGATGGACTCGCCCTTTGCACTCGCTAATAAATTTACCGAAAGGTAAAATACGTATCCCGATATTTCTATAGATATTTCTCTCGAGGATGCATAACTATATAGTTATGTCACTAGCTGTATCCTGTACGCGTTCCTACGCCACTGTCGAACATTGGTCGTAACAACTCCTTCAGAAACCTTCTTTGGCTCATGCACAACAAATTTGCTAAAGATCATCACATGATCAAATACATAGTTTATAATTTTACAACGTAACAGATAAACATTCATTTCATATTCATTTTCATATTCAGTACCATTCATTTTCGTTATTGGCCGTAAAATAGTGTGTAAGTTAATGAATATCTGTTTTTAAGGGCTATGGATTTTGTATGAATAAATAAATAAATAAATACATAGAGATGATGTTTTCATACATAATAACCTCATCTTATTTACCGCCTAACTAAAATAGATTAAATTAAAATAATTATATAGTTTTTTTTTAATAAATATTGGTGGACAATTCACACACAACACCATCTGACCCCAAACTAAGCAAAGCTTGTACTATGGCGGCCAGGTAGCTGATATAATACTTATATAGTTGTAAATACATACTTATCATACATAGAAACACCCAGACACAGTACAATCATTTGAATTCATCACACAAATATTTGTATTGGGTGGGGATCGAACCCATGACCCTCGGCTTCGCAGTCAGAGTTACTACCCACTAACCCACAAGGCCAGTCAATATTATTATTTCGGTACATTTCAAATAGACTCATTCTTCAAACAGTTCATCCTACTAATATTATAAATACGAAAGTTTGGATGTTTGTTGCTCAATCACGTCGGAGTGTTTCAACAGATCGGGTTAAAATTTGGAACACGGTTAGATTATAGTCTGTAATAGCAAATAAGCTACTCTTTATCCCGAAAAATGACGAGAAAGAGCAAATCAAGACACATCTCCCGAGCATAATCTAGAATTCTAGATCGAAGATTCATTAATTAGGTATAATGGTACCATTTGTTTAGACTACCTAGGGCTCTGTACCTTATGAAAAAAAATGCTGCAATTGGGACAACTATGTCACTCAGCGAAAAATAAATTAATATCATTATTATAAGCGCTACTCACTCATCTATTTGAAGACGGTGCCAGTCAGGTCAAAAAGCTAGTAGATTGATACTATGTAGGCACATAGTAAGTAGGCATAGGTAAGTAGTATCTATCTATCTGTCGCAGCCGGATCATATAATTCGCCGTATTACATTACGGCTAGCCTTTTTGAAAAACAGGGCCGTTTTGTAAAGCGGCAGTTTAACGATTAGCCAGATTGAATGCGGCTGATTAAAAAAACAGCCGGAATGTAATCGACGCCATACGTCATTCAAAATGGCTAGCCGTAATGTAATAAAGCTAGAGATTAGCCGCCTCTTTGAACCTTTTTAGTTCCCATTCTTAACACTCATGGCGCTGCCTGACATAACAACAACTATGGCGTTGAAAAAAGTACGTGTGTTGCTTAATTTCTGAGGTAACTGTGGATTTTGGTGTTCGACGGAATCCTACACAACATTATTGGGATGGTTTGCCACCGTCCACCTTGTTAAGATTAAATCGGACCGGGTAGGTTATATAGGACCCAGATCCGACTCGGAGCACCCCGACTCCACCTAGTCTTGTCGCTACTACCCCTAGAGTGTAGATAAAAAATGCGGGAGCCACCCGAAGTCAAATCTCAATGATAGACCCTTGTCTAAGTGACCATATTTCTTAGGTGTACCATCACCAATATCAAGTTAGGGGCTTTCAAGTTTTATCTGAGAGGTAAAATGTTTAAAACCAAAGTATGGCAAGAGATAATCTGTCAGCCTTTTCTGATTAATACAATTAATTTTTGTTTTAAATATTGTTTATTTTGTAAGTAATGTCACCCTACAATTTAAGCAGTACAATGCGGCTAAACGTTGGCCAACGTATTAAAGAACGTATCGCAATGACGATCCGGCTAATCGTTGAACCGCCGCATCACAAAACGGCTAGCCGCAATGTAATACGGCGGATTATACGATCCGGCTGCGACATATCCACTATCTGTTAGACTTGCCTAGCGGTGCTAGGCTTCAAATAGATGAGTGAGTAGCGCTTATAATTATGATATTAATTTATTTTTGGCTTTTGAATGCCGGTAAATTTTTTGTACGAAAATAGTTTATTAATAGATTACGATATATTTTAGAAATAGATTACGATATATTTAATAACATTAAGCAGTATAAAATTAAAACGGTAGACCCATGACTGCAAGCAATTAAACTGGTTTACCCAGAAACGGAAAACCGAGACAAAATGAAATACAAATACATAATTTCAATTATACATTTTTCTATTTGAAATAAAACACCCAACATTTATCTTTTATATTGACTGGCCTCGTGGCTTAGTTAGTAGTAAGTCATCCTGCGAAGCCGAATGACGTGGCTTCCATTCCTACACAGAACAAATATTTGTGTGGTGGAAACAAATATTTGTTCTGCGTTTAGGTATTTCTATGTATAATAAGTATGTATTTACAACTTTTGGGGAGACGTATAGCTAAGGATAGGGCTGAGTGGCGAACCATGGGAGAGGCCTATGTAGACTAAAATAGGTTGATGATGATGATGATTTACAACTATATAATTATTGTTTTACCAGCTATCTGGCTTTCATAGTACAAACTTCACTTAGTTTGTGGTCAGATAGTGTGTTTGACAGTGGATGGTGTGATATGTCAAATAACCACCGCCAACGTTTATGTTAATTAGGTAATTGTAAAAAGAAGCCCAACAAAAGATGTTTTCATTTCAAAAAGACACCTCTTTCGGCACGTACACCCGTCCTGCATACCCCTGTAAACGTTGTTTATTAGTTGTTTATCTACCAATTAGTAGAGAATGTAGCGGACCACATAAAACTAGATAGAATTAATCTCACGTAATTAACTATCGGACGTTACCAAGCTAATACATCGATTAACACTCTAGATAAGAGTGAATTTTGTTTGGTAACGTCACGAATACCATATCGTAATAATTGCTATCTGAGCCGTCGTGGAATAGTGATTATAAGAAGCGTTTAACAATCGCGATTGCAAGTTCGAATCCCATCTGTACTTTTCAAGTATTTCGTCTAGTGCAAGTACAAGTTTGGTGTCACTGCTGGCTTTGATGGTGATAGAAAATGTAGTGAGGAGACTGGTAGGATCGCAAGAATCTTTCGAGATCAAACTTCATCCGCGAATCCGGATTATAGCGTGGCGGAATATACATTTTATTTGCTTGTAAGAGAAGACAATCCCAGCAGTAGGAACATTTAGTAAGCTTAAGCTTAAATTACTATCTGTACTAATATTATAAAGCTGAAGAGTTTGTTTGTTTGTTTGAACGCTAGGATCTCGGAAAGTACTGGTACGAATTGAAAGATTCTTTTTCTATTAGATAGTCTATTTATCGAGGAAGGATATAGGATATAGAACATAACGCTACTATTAATAGAAGCAGAGCATAAATCAAGAATGTCACAAAATCGGGAAAAAATATTTCTTTTTGAGAGTTTTCGTACGTTTCGTGCTTTTACATGACACATTACAGCATGTGTCTAAGATTGCGTCATTGAATATAAACCTTTGCCAATCAAATTTGTTTCTAAATCTGAGTTGGTACGACCAATTTCCGACAGGTGGCGTAGCAGGTAGCTGAAGAGGTGTTTTGTTTGAAAGTGATATTCTCAGGAATATCTGAACCGATTATTTTTTTTTAAATGAAGAGTGACGAGACGAGCAGGATATGTGCCTGATGGTAAGCAACATACCTGCCACATAACAGCACAGTGACATGCAGCTATTGGGACATGAATAGTCCAAATCATTACTTAGCACTGCACTACGCTCGTCACCCAGAGATCTAAGTGCTATATCTCGAAGCCCTGTAATTTCTCTGGGAACATTGCCCTTCAAACCGGAGCACAGTAATGTTTGCACATTACTGCTTGGCGGTAGAATAACTAGCAAAGGTATGGTACTTCCCCAGATGGACTCTGCCAAGAGTCCCACCACTACAAAACTACAAACTACTCAAAATAATAGAGTTTTAAAGCGTCTGTTAGGTAAGCAAAACGGCCAACGGAAAGTGTCTGGGAGTAGTCGGGCCTTATTTTGAAAGATATTGCCTATACATATACATGAATATCAGTTATCAAAAAATACGTGAACTAAGTAATGTATCATCTGGGCCCCATAGATCAAAATTGACCCAGAGATCTAAGATGTTATATTTTTAAGCCCTGTAATTTAACTGGAAACATTGCACTTCAAACCGGAACATGATTTCAGTAATTCTTTCACCGTTGTATATGTACGGGATCCTGATGAGTGCTATATAATGTACCACGGGCGAAGCCGGGGCGAACATCTAGTATGATATAATTTAGAAGCATTTTTTGCCTAAATCACAGTTTTTTTTAACAGCTCACTTTATTTTCTTACTGATGAGACTCCGGGTAATCTAATATAAGAAAGAGTTTAAGCAATAATGCAATTGCTGGCCAAGTGCGGGTTAACGGATAACATACTCGTGTGTTCTCGAAAGTTCTTTTCCATTACAATTTCCTTCCGATGTATAACTTCACTGTTAAAACCAGTGTTAATAACAAATTTGTACCTACATTTGTACAATACTCAGAGGGCTAACCAGATTCGGACCTGCGATCTCTGGAATAAAATCGGACTATCTCGCCACTTAGCCACCACGTTTCCATTGACCCAATACCCCATATCACGACAGAACCATAACTCGGACGAGGAATCAGCTATAACCTTTAAATCAAGCGAGCACCTCCATAAATCGACCTCTAGACACAATAAATCCAACTTTAATTTTGAAGGCACTCGAAAGAATCAGAAATTAGATCATAAATTCGGTTCGGCTCTTCCTACTGACTTATCTACAATATTTATAGGCGAGATAGTGTAATAGGTAGTTTGCTATTTAACGATGTATTTTGTCGTAACTTTAGGTACTTTTGTTATCTGTTGTGGTAGTTTTATTGGTATTCTGTATTACTGTATGTTTGGACATCGTTGAGTTTCTAATCTACTGTTTACGTCATTCAGTTATTATTTTATTCTTCGATTTTCAGGTTCTATGATAAGTCCAGATTTTTTTTAAGCTCAGGGCCGGTTTAAGGGTTCCCACCCATTGGGCGAGACCTTCGTCCAGGAGTGGGACAACTGAGGTTAATTAAAAAAAGGATAAGTGTACCTAAACCCTTTCTTTGCTACTATGTGCGACTGCTTTCTGCGATAATGCTGTCCACGATGGAGGGGGCTTACCTAGAAGAAACTGATTTACTCTCACCTTAAAGACATCCAAATTATACACACTCAGGCGACATATTACACATTGACACAGGTATTAAGACGTTCTTGTTACAAAATTTGAGTTAAATCTCCTCGTATTGTGTTTGGAACGTCAACCATGAAACGATGTCGCTTTTTCGAGCTACGAGTAGTCCGACAGAAACGAAGGGCAATCCTATACTCAGCCCTAAACTAAGCAATGCTTGTATAAATTACATTTTTTATTTGAAATACACACTAATGGTAAGTAGACACATGGAAGCACCCAGACACAGCACATACAAACAGTCTCCTTCATACAGTTTGCCTTGTGTAGAAGCAAGAAGTCAAATCCACCACGATAAGGCCATCCATTATGATGAAATAAAATCAAATTAAATAAATATTGTGGACATTTCACACACAAGACCATCTGGCCCCAAACTAATCAAAGCTTGTACTATGGAAGCCAGATAGCTGATATAATACTCATATATTTTTAAATACATACTTATTATATACAGAAAACCCCCAGGCACAGTACTAAAATATCTGAATTCATCACACAAACATTTGCACTGGGTGGGGATCGAACCTACGACCTACGGCTTCGCAGGCAGACCTACTACCAACTAAGTCACCAGGCCAGCCAAGCCATTGTTTGTTTTGGCTTAATTACTTGTATTGTATATTGATACGAGTAATTAACAAAACCATTTAAATCATTTGAAATTTCCTCAATACTATTGAACAACCGCGATAGTTTTAAAGTGATAACTTCTATAGTCACATTGAGCATTTTTTGATAGGGATATTAATCATGGATACACGTCACCGAGACGCGTAATATAACCCCAAGCTATACAGGTGACGTATTTTGTAACATTAGGGCTGTTTTATACTAAAACTATAATTATATTTTCCTATACGTACCAATTTTTTTTGACTAAGTTTTTAAGTTTTCACTCCTATCGGATATCCCTATGACTGCCATTTTTTAGCCCCCGACCAAAAAAGACTAAGTTTGTTATAAGTTTGACGTCGATGTCTGTCTGTCTGTGGCACCGTAGAGCTCAAACGGATGGGCCGATTTCAATGCAGTTTTTTTTTATTTGAAGGTTAATATCTCGGATGTTCTACGTTTGGTTAATATCGATTCAAGATGGCCGCGTCCACAATATGGCGGACAAAATATTTCTTCACAACCTACCTCAATATGGGTATCAAATGAAAGGGCTTGACTAGTAGAATGTTGTATAGATAACAAATTCGAGGTGGTCGGGCGTTAATCAAACATTTTTATTTTGTTCTTGTTATAGTTAAAGTACGAGCAAGGCTTGTATCTAATGGTAAGCCTGCCGATAATTAAGTATTGAACATTGAGTCCAAATCTAGCACTGGTTAGGTTAAAACTTACTTCGCGTTAATATAGTTTTATAATACCTATTCGGACATCGACGGTACGTCTATTTCTGTAATAATTATATCAATTCCTATCGGCAATACAAACAGACAGCTTAGTATTCTAGATTAGAGAATAGATCGCGGTTTGATGACCGCGTCACTCACGCGGCCGCAAGGTCGCGGTCTGAACGCCGACGTGTACTGCTATTAGGTTGGTTTCACATTGAGACAACATATCGTCAACCATCCGATGGAAGAAGGGCAAAGGAGATCATCAAATAATTAGCTGCATCTCACCAACGGCAAACACTTATTTTAACGGGATAAAAAGTAGCCTTTGTGCTATCTTCATTTCATTTATATTTATTTAAAGTATACATCGCCACATAATATGTATATGTCGCAGCCAACTATCCTAATCAGCCGTTCAATTAACTGTTTACTAAACAGCGCTGGTTAACTAGTGATAACGGCCGTAACGATATTCAGCCGTTGTCTGTTACTACTGCATTTAATAATCTAGGTGGCTAATGCTTACGCCATTCATAGTATAGGGCGAACATCTTCATCATCATCATCATCAGCCGCAAGACATCCACTGCTGAACATAGGCCTCCACCCTAGATTTCCACAACGAACGGTCTTGCGCAACCTGCAACCAGCGATTTCCAGCGACCTTTGTGAGGTCATCTGTCCATCTAGTGCGAACATGTGACACAATAAATTCATTTGACATATATTAGTAAAATGCACTATAAAAATTTTACACACTACACGGTACGACCTCAAGATTCTGAAGTCAGACGCTCTCATCACAAGGCCATCACGGCTTTTTAGCAGATGCTAGTCCGTGAAAGATCATATTTTTGGAACATGTAGGTTTCATCACGATATTTTACTAAAGCAGTTGATGAAAACTTATACAAAACACTACCGACCGGTTTCGAACCTACGACCTTATGATTGTGGAATCCGCCGCTGTCGCCACTAATCCATTACGGCTTTTAGCATCAATATAAATACGGCCTAACGTCACTAACTAGCCAGTATTTACAATGCGGGCAGCCAATGGAATCCGAGAGTTCAAAGTGTGCGTGGGCGTCAGTGGCGCCATTCTACAGAGTAAATCAACGATCAGCATTTGAATAAAATCTCTGAAATCCATTCACGTGCACCGTCGAAACAAATGAGCTTTGCAACTATAGTAGTGGAACTGGCGATAGATAGTTCTATGTACCATTCAGGAGATTTGATGGAATGAAGACATAAGGATGGCAATAACAATAGAAATTACAGGGCTTAGAGACATAACATCTTAGATCTCTGGGTGACGAGCGCAGTGCAGTGCTAGGTAATGATTTGGACTCTTCATGTTCCAATAGCTGCGTGTCACTGTGCTGTTATGTGGCAGGCATGTTGCTTACCATCAGGCACATGTCCTGCTCGTCTCGTCATTCTTTATTAAAAAAAACAATGAAATGAAATTTATTTGGTTCAAGAATACAATACTGGTGTAGTTTCAAAATAATTGCCACAGACTAAGCAAAATCCGATAAATAGTCAAATTTGCAAACCTCAGGAGTGATTACATATATTAACTACATGCTATTGAAAACATTGAGCCCGGGAGCTTATCTCATCTTTAAAAACTTTTTCGAGCGCTGAGTTTCTTTTTTTTTTAATTTCATAGGTTTACACTGGACCGCCATCTCGCCTGATGTTAAGCGACGATGCGGTCTACGATGGATCGTGTTTACCTAGAAGAAACCGATCCCTTCACGATTTGAAGACACAAAGACGAATCGACGCGACTGCGACGCATGACCAAAACGTGCCATTTGTCTATGGTAAAAGCATTGCTATTCTGCATTCTGCGCACGCTTTCAACTTGTAGTAATCTTGTTTATCTTTAGACGTTCATTGGTCTATAGATAATGTAAATTAGTAGTTAGACATGTAGTGTAGTTCTCAATGCAATTTAATTTTGTCAATAAACGATCTGTCCAACTAAAAAGAAACAAAGCTTAGAGTATATTACTATTTTACCATCCTTCTCTTGTGTGTAATCATCATCAAACCGGTTTCCTAATTAATTTCAAAGTTTTAGATCTTTTCCGTATTCAAATTAACGAGATGTCTGCTTAGCAATTCAGATTTGGCACGAAACATATTTATGGCAAAAATTCTTTTACAAATTTGCGTTTATCTTGGTATTTTGGACTTGTTTAATGGGTACCAAACGCCTAAATTATATAGAAATAGACAGTTTACGACGTCGGCTTGCTTTAGAGTTTAGTATTTTCTTTTATTAGTCGCGTTTAATAACTGTTTTGGACTCAGGTGGTCCTTTATACCAAAACAAATATTTTTTTGTGAATCTTTACAGTATATTTTTTTTACAGAAATGGAAACTTTTTAATAACAATAAACTATTTTCGCACAAAAAATGAAACCGACTTCAAAACTACAAATAGGCACTCAATAGCGAAAAATAAATTAATATCACTATTATAAGCGCTACTCAGTCGACTATTTGAAGTCGGTGCTAGCCAAGTCCAGCTACCACCAGACCGATTTCGATAAGATTTGTATGGGACCATTCAAGAAGCAAACCCATCAGAACACAAAAATAAATTTTAAATCGGTGCGGGGGTTCTCGAGAAATCAGGTAACATAGCTACATAAAAAACATACTAGTCGAATTGATAACGTGAATCGGTTTTTTCTAGGTAAACACGCTCCATTGTAGACCGCATCGTCGCTTAGCATCAGGCGAGATGGCGGTCAAGTGTAAACCTATAAAAAAAAAAGTCCTCCTTTTCGGAAGTCGGTTATAAAGTTTTATTAACATACAGTTACAGAAGTTCTCAAACCATTTAAAACCTGTGCACTAAGTAAGACCTAGGTATACGGGTAAGATTTACAGAGGAGGTGATTGGACTGCCGCCGGTTTTCGGCGTGTCATCTAACCTAAATGGGGCAGGATTCTGTCCCCCCGCCCGTGAGACGGGCCCGCAGGGAAAGTCCCGATATCACCGAGTGACGAGCACCCATGCAGTGGTAGACAGTGACTTTAATCTCGAAAAAAAAAATAACAATCATAGAGTCTGGCGATAGAAGTGAAAACTTATAAAGAATTTTAGAACTCACAAGATTTTTCCGTAACGTGCCCAAACTTGGGCCATTGATTTTTTTTTAAGTAAGCTCAAAAATAAAACAACGTCATAACAAAGTGTCGGATAAAATTAGCTCTTGTTTAGATACAAAACTTAATTACCCCTTAGGTCTTCGAGTCTGAACGCAACACAAATAAAATTAACCCAGTATAGTTCACAGTTTCTAAGACACAGCCATAGATTAGTCATTAGTCTTTGAGCAAATTGACACAGTTTAAAGCATAGTTAGTGAGGTCCACATTGGAGGTTTAATTAAAATGGGACAAAGACACTCGAGGTTAAAGGGTATTACGGACCGACAATAACAGTTGATGGAAGCGGGTGTAAGAAACTTTAGAGAGAGATGAGGTAGTTTGAATATTTACCAACCGTCACTCAGCCAAAACGCGGCGTTACTTTCGCTTTACTATCAAAAGGTCGGTATCAAATAGAGTTCAAGGAATTCCCCGGGTGGGTCGAGTGGTGGCGTGTGCTTTAAGATAGTTGGACTTGTCAACGTGAATAGTTAGCCTTTTATTAGAGAGTTAATTGCGTTGGTGACTCGAGTTTTGACTTGTTCTATCATTGTAAAGCAACTTATACTATACGCAGAATATTTTCCTGAATTTTGTGACACGGCACAGTGACACGCAGCTATTGGAACATGAAGAGTCCAAATCATTACCTAGCACTGCACTGCGCTTGTCACCCAGATATATAAGATTATCTGTCCCCTGTAATTTCACTGGAAACATTGCTCTTTAAACGGGAACACAGTGATATTTTCACACTACTTTTTGGCGGTAGAATAACTGGCAAAGGTGTTGTACTGCCCCAGATGGACTCTGCAAAGAGTACTACCACTATTATCAGAGCTATCACGGTATACCTAATTTTTTATTTGTATATATTATATGTAGGTAAAAACTTATATATCAAGAATATGAACAAATATGTGAATAAAGACAAAATAATCAAAAAATAAAGAAGTAAGTACCAACAATCCTCGGATCCACAGTATATCAAAAATGATAGACATGTCGAAAAAAAGCACATAAATAGCAGTGACTTCACGATTGGAAATAATGTTAAATGATGCATCCGCGTAGGTACAGTTTTATTTAGTATGCCTGAAAAAACATAATGACTAATTTAACACATGTGGCCTAGAACTAGTCTAAAATTAGGATTCACGTAGGTACATGTCGTGATGTCATTGACGCGGAAGAACGAAATCAAATCGTAATTTATAGAATACGAGTACTATGAGCACCACGCGGTTTTACCCGCTATAAAGTGGCCTGTGTGCAATAGGCATGACTACGAATTTTTGATTCAATGCGTCATCAAAAGGCTACTCAATAACTGAAACATAGGTGAAATAATTACTTTGTTATCATACATAAAAACTTCCCATGATATTACGATTTTTAAATCACAATTTTGGACTCTCCCAAAAACGCTTCATACAAAAACAGTACAGAAGCGTGACGTCACTGTGTCGTATTTTCTATGCGTCGCGCGTAAAATTTGTATGATAGCTCTAATAATTTTGTACTTTTTAAATGGGCTTGCCCATCCAGCTTTGAATGATCATAAAGTAAGTTAGACTAAAAAATATCAAAATTAAAATTGGTACATATTTTATTCTATCTAAATACTGTCATTATATCAAATAATTTAATGTAATTGCAGGACCTGTCGTCATATCTATTGCAGACTGGAGACAGTAAAGCTTTAATCTAACTGTGTTCCATATTTCAACCCCATCCGTTCGATACGACTTAACACATATAATTTCTTGTCCTTTTCGGAATTTGTCTATTTTGGAATAGACGTTTTAGGAAGTTGTCGATTTAGGAAGTTGACGTTTTAGGAAGTTATCGTTCTCAGCCTGAGGGATCATTTCAATCCATTTTTTTTACAACTCATTCGTTTTGATGACAGTAAAATTCATTATTATAGCTTGTTGTACACATCTGCATCATCCCTTACCAATTATTTTTAGTTAAGTTGTTAAAATTTGTTAAATATCTATTCTGACGTGTTTTTTTTAGATTATAGCTGCTAATGAACAAATTGACAAAGGACTTGCACTATTAAGTATGTTCACACAAATTAAGTTAATCGTCCACTCAAACTGTCCCAGGAAGCTAAGCGAAACATATCCACCAACAAAGTGACTTTATTTTCATGCCCTGTCTAGCAGGTCTATCTTCTAACTCTCCTGCTTTCTGATATGCTTTGATTTGTGATGTCATCGACCAATTTGATAAAGCCGCTAAAAGCAGACAACTACATCTGCTTTCAGTTGCGTTGCATACGGAAAGCAGATGTAGTTGTCTGCTTTCATCGGCGCTACCAAATTGGCATATGACGTCCCAAATCAAAGCAAAGCAGAAAGCAGGAGAGTTAAACCCTCTACACACGAGCCCTAAAATCAGAGGAAATGACGTAGTAGTAGGGGAGAAGCCAACATCGCACCATAAATCACCAATCATATGGTGCGATCTAGGGTCTTCTCCACTACTTTTACGTAATTTCCTCTGATTTCAGGGCTGATGTGTTGAGGGTTTTAGGCGGTAGACTAGTAAACCGCGTGCCTGTAAGCTATCGATACTAAATGCTTTAGGTAGGTACACACATCGCAGCCAACTAACTAGTCGTTCAATTAACAGCCTAGCCTCATTATAAGAACGAGAAAAACAGGCAACGCATTCCACAGCCTAGACGTTCTTATTACAAAAGTAGAGTCAAATCTGTTCCGTACGAGTCTTTAGAACATAAACCATAAAACGATGTCACTTTTTTTAGCAATTTCCAACAAAAAAAAGTGAAAAAGGGCAAGGTAGTATTAGAACACTCCGAAAAACATCCCATAAAAAACCGACAAGCTATTATAGCAATTCAAGACATTAAATCCTTTTACGAACAAGGGTGGCATTACCTATGAGCCTTTTGGCACGTGTCTCGATCGATTCCAGAGCCTCTAGCTGGTATTTAGCCGATCCATAAATGTGCTAACAGTATATGAGCTTCCACATATGAGCGAATCTCTGCGGAATTTTGCTCGCTTTTAGGTGGAGGCCCGTCTTTAGTATCCGAATCAACCATTTCGTGTCAGTCCATTGAGACGCCATGAATGGAGCTCCGTGTCATGTCACAAACGTCATTGTCGGCTTAAACGCTTAATGGCCGCGGCGAAGGTCGGTGCGCTATTGTTTTGAGTTCTTTGATAGAAGCGCTGGATGAGTAATTATGTCGTTGATTTTGAGTTGTGACTGCTTAGCCTGTCGGACGATTGACGTAGGCTACAATTTGTTTAACACTTTTTTTTTTAAATATAGTGTTACGACACGAGAAAAACATGCAAATAATGGTCATCAACACGCCTGCACAGTGTACATAGCAATAAAGAGCCACGCAACTGTTTAAATATGCAGAGTCTAAATCACTTTCTAGAATTCCACCGTACTTATCATATGGAGATATATAAAATCTGTCTCCTTGCGTTAGAAACATTGCCCTTGAAACCAGAACACAATTATAATGTATGTACATGTTTTATAGATAAAATTAAACAGTTAAATAATTAACACATACTTGAATTTTAAAATACTTTTATAGCTTTTAATATAGATAGATAGATAGATAGATAAACTCTTTATTGCACTTAAATAATAAAACAAAATACAGAAACATTTTAAAACAAAGTAACAATGGGCGACCTTATCGCTAAGAGCGATTTCTTCCAGGCAACCGTGGGATGGTGAAGAAGATATAAGTAATGGATGACGGGGGTACAATTAGGAGTACATAGAAGCTTACACTTCTGTATAGTAATATACTAATAACTACTAACATATTTAATTTAATTCTATACAATAATAATAATATACCAATATAGTTTATTTTCTCAATAGCCATTCAGATTATCAAATCAACTAAAGCTATCATAATGAGGGTCACTACGAAATTGCTTCGATCCAAATCTCCGATATGACCTTTACGTTTATTAGGCCTATTAGCTTCGACTGCTTTCGACAATTTCGACTCCACAGGATGGGCCTGTATTCCGTAATAGCTAAACTCGAAACACAGTCCATTATATAAGTAGATTAACCCCTGTACAGTGTACGCGCTAGCTTTGTTCGGGACCTTGTTCATAACCTCTCTCGATCGATTCTCTCGTCTCGTGATAGTATCGATATTTTTATAGTATAGCGTAATGGGACGATATACCTACGCCTGATGGGAAGCAATACGATGCAAGTTTGTATGTAAGTATGGATATTTGTTATTCTTTAAAGCAAAAACTACGAAGGATCCTGGCTGGTATTTGGTACACATTCAGATTTTAGTCTGGAATGGCATATAGACTACTTTTTATCACGAGAAGACGACGGAAACGGAGACGGTGCGGGTAAAAACAGTGCGGCGCTACTAGTTTTAAATACGAAAGGTGGGTAGTTTAGATATTTGGCTGTTTGTTGCTCAAGAAGACGTTCTTGAAAGAAGACGTTTTATGAATAGATTGGGTTGAAATTAGGAACACAGAATGTTGTCTGAAATGGCGCATTATGCTACATTTTACAGCGGAAAAATAACGGGAACTTCGCGAGTAAACTAGAAACGCGAGTACTAATAAATAATAGTAAATAAATAAAATAGTTTCTGAGTTAGAGAATAAAGTCTCAGTGCGAGAAATTCGAAATTGTTTTCTGTACCCTAATGGGGCTTATAATGGTGAAAGTAAATGGCGACGGAGAGGAAACTGAATTAGATGTGACAGCTCGCGAGATTCTTTTGTTTTGGGACTATATTTGTGGTAATTTCATTCGGGGCATTGGTGATTTCATTCGTGAGAATAATTCTGGGGCAAAAAGTATACTTTAGACGTACAGACATGTTAGACTTTCTTCTTCTTCTTCTTCGCGTCGATTCAAAGGTTCTTCTTAATTATGGATTACTAGTTGTATCACATAATTTCAATAGCGCTCTGAGATTTCTGCGTTCAGCCAAAGTTTGGTAGCCAGTAGAGGGGTAGAGGCCACTTTGAGTAAGTTTGAAAGAGTTTGAGAAAGTGACCTTGAGGCCAAATACCATTGTATAAAACAAAAAAAATCATAAAAGTCATAGGGACCGATAGAAGTGATCTAGATTAGTCTTCAAAGCACGGCCATCTAGAAATGCGTTAGGTCCCGAGTTCACCCGAATATTGCTTTCATTTACGAGCGTGACGATGAGCTTCATTCACAGCTCACGAAAGATCTGTGTGCGCCAAAGAACCTTTCACTTCAAAATATGTAATTTTATTCTTCCACAGCTGCAATTTTATATAATTCAGATCCCTACGCATACTTTTGTAACTATTATTTCCCTTGTTGAGTGTATTAAAATAATCACTAAAGTGAGTCACAATCGCAAACAAAAGTAATATTTCCGTTGTCAACAAAGCAGCCACGTTTATCGAAGATCACAGCGAACTTTGACCGTCTGCGGGTTGCGGTTTATATACAGGGTTATTGGGAATCAGCCTGCATCTTTTTAAAAACATTTAAGTAGATTAAATGTGTCAGCTTTTGTTGTATAGTTTTAAAAATTTGCATATTTTATTCCCACACAAAATAAAAAAGTCCCGGTCTAAAGGCATCGAATTCTTTGTAACAATTCGTGACAAGAGCGCGCGCGCTCTCTAACGCTCGATAAGTAATGTACCGAAGTGAATGAACACTAAACAGTTCTAGAGAGGACAATACACACTACTTTTTTGGGATATGCATTGAGTTTTAACAAAAGTTATAGAACATAAGTTATTTTTTTAAACACACAGAACATGCATTATTATACGCATGCAGGCTGATTACTAGTAACCCTGTATACTAACCTATAACCAGAGGTACAGATAGCACTTACTCATGCATGGATGGTTTTGAAACGAAAGGAACTGTGATTTACATATTTGGTACTAGTATCGTCCCACGGTTTCACCCGCGTAGTTACCGTCCCCGTCATTTTCCCGCGATAAAATGTAATCTCACTATGTATTATTCTGGAGCTAGACAATAATGATCAATCTGTGTCTCAAATGTCAACCCTATCCATCCGTCCATGTGTTTTTTTAACTGCTATATTCTTAGGTCTGTTGTTTTACACTAGATCAGCATTAAATCAACCAAAAATATTATACACACCATGTATTTGACACGTACGTTTAAATAGTATTTTGTTTATTGTTAAAGTGTGTATTTGAGAATAGATTAATACTGATGGATGGTCGACTTTCGACCACAAATACTTTTAACGCGACGTTAATTTTCTCCCAAGTTATGGGTGGTCTAGGCGGGAGAACGGCAACAGCGGATCCAGATACCCTGTTTCTATCCAGATACAGGTTTAACTACGAAAAAAAGTCTTATAAACGATATCTGTCAGTCGAAGTTATGGACGTTTTATACCACGAAAACACAATCGGTTGGTTGATGACACAAAACTTACCAAGTCAAATCAGCGTCGAATCGGGATGATTGAATTGAAATCCGTGCCGATCAGATCAACGATTCAAGATGGCCGCCTCCACAAAATGACCGGATTGTGTTTCTTCACAACCTACCTATGAAATGAAAGGGCTTGATTAGTAGAATACAATAACTTTCGGCCGACCACAAAATATTATATTTTTTTCGTTTATCGGACTATCAAATAAAGGGCTTGAGAGTAGAATACTTTGCACTGTGACAAATTTCTCAAATCCAATGGCCGCTCCACGCTCACCACTGTCCTTTCAAATGAAGTCATGTTGTAGATAACAAATGTAGTCGTTTGTGTGAATGCCGCTGTATGTGTGTGAATGCCGCTTACTTATAAAACGCTGCAGGAAAACATCGTTAGGAAACTTCCAATGGTCAAACATGTTCCTAGAAGTTTTCTGTCACTGTTGCCAGCCCACACTGGGCCAGCATGGTGGATTATGGTCTGGACTGTCTCCTTCCAAAAGAAGGCCCCAAGTTTCAATAGTAGGAACATGTAGTTGGGTGCTAAATCAAATTGCTACATACTTAATTAAATGTCAACTATGTATCTAAACACACTAAGCTTATAAATTTATTCAATGGCGTTAATTTCCTCTTCCCTTCACGGGAACACATAGAAATGAGAGATACAAAGTCAGCCGACCTAATTTCCTTGCCTTGACAACAATTTACACAAAGCACTTTGTTTCGCGTCCATTACCAAATCGTTAATTAAGATTAATCACAAATAGCCCCATAACCCACCGTCATAAACCATATCGGCGGCTGTTTTTATGGCAGCCATCTACGGAACGTTTTATATTTAGGTACAAGACGCTGTTTGATGGTATGGCCAGCCACAAACAACCAGTCTTGATTTCTGGTAAATAATTACCTTGCGCTCGGCAGAGCACTATACGTTCAACTGATTTATAGATAAATTCTGATAGAATAGATACTTAGGTAGAACCACTTTACTGTCCAACACAAAAATCTATACTAATATTATAAAGCTGAAGAGTTTGTTTGAACGCTAGGATCTCGGGAAGTACTGGTCCGAATTGAAATATTCTTTTTTATTGGATAGTCCATTTATCGAAGAAGGCTATAGGCGATAGAAAATAACGCTAGTATTAATAGAAGCGGAGCATGAATCAAGAATGTAACAAAATCGGTAAAAAATATTCCTTTTTGAGAGTTTTCGTACGTTTCGTGCTTTGACATGACAGCATGTGTCTGAGATTGCGTCATTGAATATCACAGATTACATACCTCTTGAACATAAAACCTTTGCTAATCAAATTTGTTTCTCTGAGTTGGTACGACCAATTTCCGGCAGGTAGCGTAGTAGGTAGCTGAAGAGGTGGTTTGTTTGAAAGCGATATTCTCAGGAATGACTAAACCGATTTCAGTCATTCTTTCACCGTTGTATATATGTACGGGATCCTGATGAGTACTATATAATGTACCACGGGCGACGCCGGAGCGGACATCTAGTAATTGAATATAAATATATATTCTTAAAATTTGCTAAACAAATGGCCTTATCGCTAAAAGCGAATCTCTTCCAGGTAACCGAGGATGAAGAGAAAAATTAAGTAGAAAAAGACGGGATAAGTAACAAGGTGAAAAAGGAGAGAAAGTTGCAGGAGGTAGGTAATCATTTTCAAGCCGGTATTGAAATTAACTGTACACGTACATATTGTAGCTTCTTATTTTAAAGTCGAATAGTGTTAATAATCAACAGCTAATATCGCTAATTATACCAAATGGTTAATACAGCTATTTTATCAAAAGTGAATGCGGCTTTTTTGTCAAATGTTAATAGTTATAATACCAATGTTTTATCGAAAAATAATATCGCTATTTTAACAAAGGCTAATACCGCTACTTTATCAAATGCTGATACCGCTATTTTTTTAAATGCTAATAACGCTATTTTATAAAAGTTTTACAAATTATAATTAATTTCTAAATTCCTCCTGCTTTCTACGATTTAACACGGATTATGTACATTTAGATAAAAAAATTGCGTCAACAAAGAGCTATCTATCGTTGCGGGACAAAACAAGCAAATAATCTTAGAATCTTTTTAACTTGTAACTTCATATCGTGATCTCGCCAGCCCTACTGCACAATAAAGGCAAATAAAAAATCGGTCATGGAGTCAATTCGTTCAGACTACAGTATTATAGACTAGCAGGTCACCCCGGCTTCACCCGTGGTAAATTTTTTTTTTTTAACTATAATAGCCACTTGAAATCGGTCATGGAGTGAGATCTCGCCTAGCGTGCTTACCTAGAAGAAACCGATCGTAGTTGACAGACTTGACAGTATTATTGACGTACCTAGTAATGTATTCTGATCAAATTTGGTCGAATGTCTCAAGTTGTAATTCACCCTAAAGTGGTAAATAATATATGGTTTATTAATAATTATACCTAGCACTTCAGGGATCACGTATATATCCAACGGTGAAAGATTTTTTGAAATCGGTCCAATAGTTCCAGAGGTTAGCGCGTTCATACAAATAAGCTCCTTAGCTTAGATGCGTGTCATGTGCTGTTATGTGGCAGGCATGTTGCTTACCATCAGGCACATGTCCTGCTCGTCTCGTCACCTAAATGAAAACATTACAAAAAAATTTTGAAACAATTGGTGGCCTTATCGCTAAAAGCGATCTCTTCCAAGCAACCGTGGTATAGGATTAAAAATAACAAAGGAAGGCTTCACAGCTGGTATATTTTATACTACCAGCAGAGTAATATTATATATAATGGCGTTTCCACCTAGGAAATACATTTATATGATAGGATGTACTATCTGATCTAAACTCGCCAGGGGAAGTACCATACTTTTGCCAGTTATTTTCCCACTAAGTAAAATGTGAAGGTTACTGTGTTCCGGTTGATTACCGTATAAATAAGTCGCGTCGTAACGTCAACCATGAATCGGTGACGGTTTTTCGAGTTCTGAACAGTACGGTATTAAGGTATTAGAACATGCCTATCAGTTACACACTGTCCGATATGTATCCGATACAAACCCAGTAAGCCAGCAATTTTGCGCCGATATTCAAGACTCGAGTATTTTTCGGGCAAGGGTGACGTCGTCTATGAGCCTTTGGCCCGTCCTTTCCAGAGCCTTCAGCTGATAGTTAGCCGTCGTAAGTTTTCTCATCACGTTATCGAAATAAAATATGTATATTATGACCATATACTATGAATAGCACAATCTGAAAAGGCGGCGGCAGCGTTATCGTCAAGTAACGGTTTCGTAGTGAAACCCTAACTGTTGTAAAGAATGATTTACGTGGATTCTGTTATTGAGATTTTTTGAGACGGTTTGTGGGACATTTAAATTGGAGCCTTTTAATTTTGACTGCCCGTTTTATGAGATCTCGGTGTGACGCGGGCCTTACTTTTTTAAGGGCCTCGCTTTATTGTTTTTTTTTTTTTTTTTAATTGTGTATTTTTATGAGGTGAATACTTCTTCAGCCCAGTTGATCCACCGTTTTGGTTAAAGAAAATGTTATGGGTTCCCGTCACTGGCCACTGTAGCAGTGTAGCGTCAGAGCGACAGCGGAGCGGAAGACGCACGTTAGACGCTTTTTGTATGGATATTATTTCTGTGAAATTAAATCTGTCGCATCACCGACATGCGTAACAACAATATACGTACAAAATTACTACTTACTGTTTGATAATAAACTTCTAAATTATTAGTTTTTTTTTCTAACGACAAATTTTTATTTAATTTTCGTTGTAGGTAAAACTCACAAGTGCATAATTTATTATTGTTATGATTCGGAAGTATCTTTATAGGTGCATATTTCTTATTGTAGTCCTTGTCTTCCGTTATTATTTTTTTACTTTACCATCCTACTGTTTCCATGGAATGGTAAATGTTGGAATGGAAAGAATGGTAGGATGGTAAAGAAAAAATAATGCGTACTTAGCGTTAAAACAGCTACCTACCTTATTTATAAGTTTTTTGGAGTTTTTTTTTATTAAATAATTAGTATTTTCTATCTATCTAAAAGTACCTTGTCGTACGAAACATTGCAACAAAATACGTAGTAAAACTGTGTCACTCGCAGCATCGTTCTCATTTCGCTTCATTCCGAATTACCCTAACGAAGTAAAACATTACAAAATGGCGTCAGAACAGCTCGTTATATTGCAGAATATTGTGTTAGTAGTGCGACGGCCGTACGACTGAACGAAGTAATGGAGTAACAAGCGGTCGATTCTCTAACAACAAACTCCGCACAACTGAGATGGGGTAGGTACTTGTATTTACTGTTATAGGCTTGCATTTGACCGTCATCTCGCCTGATGTTAAGCGACAATGCGGTCTACGATGGAATGCGCTTACCTAGAAGAAATCGATTGACTCTCGATTTGATGACACTAAGTCAGTAACCATCGGGAAAACCCTACAACTGCCCATTCAGGCAACGCATTCCACAGTCTAGAGACTAGCGTCCTTATCACAACAGTAGAGCCAAGTCAAGAGCCGTTGGAGGCTTCGGATCGTCAACCATGAAATGATGTCGCATTTTAAAGTTACGGGCAGTCAGATAGAGAAATGGGCAAGGTAGTACTTTTTAGACCATGTAGATTGTAGATGCAGAATGGAGCGACAGCCGGTCGATTCTGTAACAACAAACTCCGTACAACTGAACCGCGGTAACGGCGGGGGTGTTATGACACACTCCACATCGATGAACAACTCGCCTATGCTATCACTCCTCGCATCACCATCATCATCATCATCAACTTAACTTAGTCCATTGCTGGACATACTCGTTTAAGCATTTCCCAAGGATCGCCTTTTAGCCCGATACACAATTTTTGTTTTCAATCTATACTAATACTGTCAAGCTGAAGAGTTTATTTGTTTGAACGCGCTAATCTCAGGAACTACTGGACTGATTTCAATAATTCTTTCACCGTTGAATATATAAGTACGCCTGAGTGGTATAATAGGCTATATTTTATATGTATTACGGGCGAACCCGATGTTGCTCTACAATGTTGTGGTGTTGTTGGATCAAGTTTTTACAGGACCGCTAACGGATATCATTGCCGAGTTTGCTTATATAGAATCGACCCGCAACACATAGTATATTTTTTACAACCGCAAGGTCGTCGTTCCAATCCCACCCGCATCTCTCGAGTATTTTTCCAAGTGTAGATGTTTAATTTTTCTTCGTCACCGGCTTTATTGGCGAAGGAAAACATCGTGAATGTTTCAAGACATTTCACGACGACATGCGTAATTTGCCAACCTGTACTTGGATAGCGTGATGTATTATGACTTAGACTCTCATTGTGAGCGAACGCTCTACGCTCAGAGGTGGATACATGTGGTAGGCTGTGAACTAAATTGGATAAATAGTGTTCTTGAAAATGTCTACATTTAAGTTTAAACATAAACGTCATAAACCTTTATCGATTGCGGTAGTAAACTTTCATATTACTAGGTGAGGTTTATCGCACCAACTTTTTAAAGTTAATCCAAACAAAATACGGTTTGTTTTAAAGAAAAAACAAACAATTGCTTGAGATATACATTTAGTGAAAGACAAACCTGGCAATAGATGGAGTGATGATATACGAAAGACAGCAGTGGAAACATACATCTGAGGATCGACCGGAGTGGCGAGCTATGGAAAAGGTCTATCTAAAGCATTTAATGGATTGGGATACGCCGATGATGTTAATGATGATAATGAATGATGAAAAACGAATCAATTACAAACCAAGCCTTCCATTGAAGGCGTATCATAAATTAATTTCGTTAAAGTTCGTAACAAACAGTCACTTATAAGTATTGCTAAGCACCAATATACTCGTGGGCTTACAACATCGGAATACGAGTATCAAATGCCACAAAGCCATTACTCCGGTAACGAATTAATGGTACTTAGTATACTAGATACAAAGTATCGTATGTCTAAGAGATTGACTTTGAGATATGACATGAAAGCGGGACCAATTAGTGGATCGTTAGCGTAGGCAACTTTAATTGCGCCAACTTCATGCGAGGAACTTGGGATCGCGCTAATTCAGACGTATGAAGGGATATATTTGAAACTTTCTTAGGTACTTGGCTCAATCACCCAATTACTGAATAATGGGAAGATTGTAGTATTCTAGTGAAATAAAAGGACACAGTGCACATAAGGTCTTGTACTCGTATGAAAAGTTGCTCACTTGAAAGTCTTAGACATCGCCGCACAGTTGCCACTTTTTAACGGATACATGTCGGAGAATGTGCAACTGTTCTGCATTTTCATTTTACTCTTTACTCTTTACTGCTCATAGTTCGAAAAATCGACATAGTTCCATGGCTTATATTTATTTAGATGATGTATTGACTGGCAATGGCAATTGATGTTATGAATGGCAACTTTAATTTCAGCAACTTTAGGTATGTGAGGACTAATAGCACCATTTCGTATGATACATTTGTAGATAGTTACATTGGTCATTTGCTCAGTTGCCCAATTACAGAATAATGGCAAGACTAGAACGAGATATAGTATTCTACTTTTGTGATAAGAACGTCTATGCATTGGGATACGTTGTCTCACCAGTTTTTCCCAATGGATACATACTACATTAGTGTTTTTAAATAGAGAGTGAATCGGTTTCTTCTAGATAGGCACGCTCTATCGTGGACGCCCTATCGTTGCTCAATATCATATAGTAACACTAGTTTTAATGTTTTTCTTTTACTGTAATAATCATAATCATAATCTTTATTTCGTAAATTTTATTTACATGTCAAACGTATAAAAATTAAATAATAACTAGTATTACAGTGATCTGTGAAAATAATGTCAGGTTGCATTTGTCTAACTTTACATAAGTAAACATTAATACTCAACAAGAGGAATCTTGTTTCAACACATTTAATTGTACTTGAGCTATTGCTTGAATTCAAGGAACTCCTTGAGGCTATAAAAAGTCTGATCGACAAGCCAACGCCTCAGGCGAGATTTGAAGCAGGCCAGGCTTAGAGCGCCAACAACGTCACGAGGTAGCTTGTTGTACACGGTCGGTCCCATAACGTGAGTGAGCTTGTCGGACTTCGATAATCTCCTGGGAACTGGCTCCAGTTGCCCTGCGCGTCGTGTAGGGTACGCAGTCCGGTCTCCACATGCGGTGTACAAGTGTAGGTTTTCCCTCACGTACAACCCTACTTGGAGAATGACTATGCAGGGCAACGTAAGAATCCCTAATTTTTTGAAATGCGGTCGCACGGATTTGTCGCTGCTAATGCCTACCATTGCTCGCATCTGTATTGTTTTGTTTTGGTGTGTACAATAAAGAGTATCTATCTATAGGCAAGATGGCGGTCCAGTGAAAACCTATGAAAGTTACCAAAACAGTTTCTAGCAAAATAAAAGGACACAGCGCAAATAAGGTCTTCTATGAAACGCTACGCACTTCAAAGTCTTGAACATCTCCGCAAAGTTGTCAGTTTATCTGTTTTTACGGATACATTTCGGGGGAGTGTGCAGCTAATCTGCACGATGTAATTATTATTATCCTTATTTATCTTCCTATAAAAGTCTGGAATAATTTTCGTAACTCGACAATGTTTCACGGTTGGTGTTCCAAAAATTTTATTGGTGATGCTTAATAAAAAATTGACTCGGTTCAACTGAAATCGACCTGTGTATAATCGAGATCCATTAGACACATTTCATCATGTTATAGGTACGACCGTAGCATCATCAAGGGAATTTCTTGAATTTCGTTCGTTAAGTCGTAAAAACTACGACTATTAACTTGAACAAATCACATATTTCTTTTCTTTCTAAGTTAAAGTGATCCGGTACAAGCAAGACGCGCTTCTGATGGTAAGCATAACGCCTACACATAACCGCACAGACCGGTTATTCGAACATGAAGAGTTCAAATCTACATTATTAAAATTATATGTGACCACGTGTCATGTGATTTTTTTTTAACTTTTATAGGTTAAAAAAAAATCACTACACTTCAATCAATACACTTGACCGCCATCTCGCCTGATGTTAAGCGACGATGCGGTCTACGATGGAGCGTGTTTACCTAGAAGAAACCGATTCACTCTCGATTTGAAGACACAAAGATTGTAACCATCGGGGAAAACCCACTCAGGCAACGTATTCCACAGCCTAGATGTTCTTATCACAAAAGTAGAGTCAAACCTCTTCGTTCGTGTCTTTGGAACATCAACCATGAAACGACGTCGCTTTTTCGAGCTACGAGCATTCCGATAGAAAAAAGGTCAAGGTGATATCAGATCATGCAAATCAGTCGCACACTCTCCAAAGTGTATCCGTTAAAAAACCGATAGGCTAGCAATTTTTCGGTGATGATCAAGACTTTGTAGTCTTTTTCGCACAAGAGTGTCCTATGAGCCTTTTGGCACGACTCTCGATCGATTCTAGGGCCTCCAGCTGATACTTAGCCGATCCATTCCAAAGGTGCGAACAGTACTCCATGTTAGTGTGATTTTTTTATTTTTTTTTTAAATAAAGAGTGACGAGATGATCAGGACATGTGCCTGATGGTAAGCAACATGCCTGACACATAACAGCACAGTGACACGCAGCTATTGGAACATGAAGAGTCCAAATCATTACCTAGCACTGCACTGCGCTCGTCACCCAGAGATCTAAGATCTTATATCTCTAAGCCCTGTAATTTCTCTGGAAACATTGCCCTTCAAACCGGAACACAGTAATGTTTGCACATTACTGCTTGGCGGTAGAATAACTGGCAAAGGTGTGGTACTTCCCCAGGCGGACTCTGCCAAGAGTCCTACCACTACAGTGATTATATGTATCTGGCTCCCACAGTATAAGCTTTGCTTACTTTGAAGCTAGATAGTGATTGTGTGAGAAACGTCATCCAATCTGAACGAGAAATGTTTTGAAAAACATACTCCTATAGATCGAGTAACAAAAAACAAACGACCAAATCCGCTCAAGCCATTACGCAATATAATCCCAAAACAGGCGGAAAGCACCTACTTTTTATTTTATTACGTTTCTATTTAGTCAGAATTTCGGAAAGTGTCCGAGTACAATGGCATTGTTACGCCAAAGGTCCCGTTCACGCTCCGTTTGGAAAGACCTTTGTGCGGCGACCATACGCGATATGTACATTGTTCAAATTCACTTTTTAATTCACATTTCGAGTGTTTATTTTCACACCGCGCAATCGTAACACATTTAATTCATTTTTCACTTTGAAATCTTGATGTCTGGGATTTTTGGCGTGACAACGCCTTATAAATCGATGAACGCCGGCTGCGTGCACAAAAGTGTCCCGTTATGTCCCGTTACGCTCATGGTACGCTTGAGCCGTATCTATCAATGTTTTGTTATGACGTTGTCACGTTAAACTATCGTCCGTAGACGTACTGATTTTACAGACAAGCATTTTATTACTATCTTAATACATATATAAATTTAATACGCGTCACGTCGTTTGTCCGCGATGGACTCCCTAAACTACCGATTTTAATCAAGTTTGCACACCGTGTGCCGGTTGATCTAACTCGAATGATATGATAGTTTTTATTTAAATTAATGGTCTTGAGACAATTTGCGAGCAAAGCCAGAAAGAACCACTAGTTACCTACATATAGGTTTACACTCGACCGAAATCTCGCTAGATGTTAAGCGACGATGCGGTCTACGATGGAGCGTGCTTACCTAGACGAAACAGATTCAGTTTCGAATTAAAGACACCGAGATTGTAACCAACGGGAAAGACCCACTCAGGCAACGCGTACACTCCGCGAGGCATAAGCTGAGCTTTGCATTTGTGTGAGTGTACATGGATAGTGTAGATGTGACAACCGGCCTTAGGCGCGGCGCCATTCTGTCTCGCCACGCTCCTGCCTGATTGGTGATCACTCACACTAATGCAAAGCTCAGCCTATACCTCGCGGACAAAATTTCAAGCTCCTGCCTGATTGGTGATCACTCACACTAATGCAAAGCTCAGCTTATACCTCGCGGAGTATACCACGGCATAATCGTCCTTATCACAAAAATAGAGCGAAAACCTATTAATTACTAGCGGCCCCGGCTTCGCCCGTGGTACATATATATAACCTACATCATTCAAGGATTACGTACATATGAAAGAACGGTGAATGATTTTTTTAAATCGGTCCGATAGTTCCCGAGATTACCGTGTACTAACTATATATATGCTATAGACTACTTTTGATCCCCAAATTATCGTGCTGTTTACTGGGTCAGAAGTGACACCTGTAGACAACTGGCAGGGATGACTAATTAAATGACGATTGATCAGTTTTCGACCGGAGAGGAAAATGATTAAATTACTAAAATGGCTATTAAAAAATAAGGGTTGATCGTAGAATGGTAAAATTGAGCATTGTATGTATTTTTTGTATGTTGTATCATAAAATAATAGAAATTAAAAATTTGTCTAAAAATAAAATAAAAAATTTAGGGGTGGACTACCCCTAACATTTAGGGGGATGAAAAATAGATGTTGGCCGATTCTCATAGATACCGGATAAGTACAAAAAAATTCATCAAAATCGGTCAAGCCGTTTCGGAGGAGTATGGCAACAAAAACTGTGACACGAGAATTTTATATATTAGATTGCACTAAAAATAATATGCAATGTCAGTTTTCCGGACATATTCGAAAGCTGAACTGAACTGACTGGTGTAGAGTGAAGATCTTATCTATATAGTGTAAAGAGATTTGTTATCGCACACTATCAAAGACCGAATGTAAAATTTACACATCAACCCTACTTCCTACTATCGTAATACCATTATTCTACTAATATAATATTATAAATATCAATGTGTGGATGTTTGTTGCTCAATCACGTCGCAACGTCGAGCGGATCGGGCTGAACATGTATAGATTAAAGTCTGGAAGAATAGTTAGGCTACTTATATCCCAGAAGAATAGCAGGAACGGGAACTACGCGGGTAAGCCCGAGGGCCGCTGCTAGTACAAATATATTATTAGTTAAATTGTCGAACAATATACAAACAGCAATTCAATATGTTCGCTGCCTCGAAAATAACGCAGTAATATCGGGAAAACCACGAATGGTGTAATTTTAGTCCTATCGATACGATAATCAGAATTTATTACAGGTTTGATGCCGAGCGATCGCCTGACTACAATACCTGTCCGGTCTATCTGATAACCAATCTACGAATTTTTAACAGCATTGAAACATGCGCCTATTATTTATTTTTCTAGTTAGTATTTTGTTTTCATACCTATGTGGCATACAGCATAAGGTCAACGACTACACAGCGAAAATACCTCTACTCACAGCTCACTAATATCTTTCTAGGAAGATAACTTTTCCAACATGTCAGCCGGACCCGTCTTCAGTTCTGTAATCCTTCAAGAAACTTGTAATGTCAACATGTGTGAAGACATCTGGATATAGGCACTTCAGCTTAAATTCAGCATACACCCACTATATGTTCCCACAACTGGGACTCGGGGCAAATTCTCACAAGGAGAGAATCCAGGCCTTGCTGGCCCACGCAGGTTGGGGGACAAGTGATCCTAATTTACACAAGTACATGTCGGTTCCTCACGAGGTTTTCCTGTACCGGTTTTAAGTTAGCGGCATTACGAGAGACAGAGTTATAATAGATAAAATATTACACTACCTCGTTGCCTGGACGAGAATGCTATCAGCAATAACACCGCCATTTGTAGCTATGTAGCTAAGTGTTTGACTGTAATATTTCAATTTGTTTGTGTTACAATAGTTTTCTATCTATTGACTGGCCTAGTGGCTTAGTTGGTAGTAGCTCTGCCTGCGAAGCCGAGGGTCGTGGGTTCGATCCCCACCCAGTGCAAATATTTGTGTGATGAATTCAAATGTTTGCACTGTGTCTGGGTGTTTCTATGTATAATAAGTATGTATTTAAAACTATATAAGTATTACATCAGCTATCTGGCTGCCATCACACAAGCTTTGCTTAGTTTGGGGTCAAATGGTGTTGTGTGTGAATTGTCCACCAATCTTTATTTATTTATTTATAGAGCATACAATCCGCTATAATGCCATAAAAAATATCCTATTTTAATTGTCAGTTAATATTATTGTACTAAAAATGCTAAATCTAATTTGAAGTTATTGTAATTATTATTAATTTTTAATTATTTTTTTTCTATTTTTCCGTATATACGTGAGTGTCCCGTTATCCAATTAAATATGTGTAACAACCACGTTAATTTTAATACTAAAATATTTTTTTCTCTTTTGACATTTATTTTAGTATTTTTTTTTTTTCATAAAATAAATGTTATAGACAGTATAGATAATAATCAAGAATTGACGAAGTGTACTTACAGAGATCGATGTAAAAACGAATAGGTCTAATACAGATGTGAATTTAACTAGTTTGGGAAATTAGTAATGTAAGTAAATAATGTACCGAATTTATTTTTTATTATTTTATCTAGTTTTTCGAAATCATGCACAAATTGTTAAAACCTACAATGTAAAAGCAAATGACACTACACGCCATTAGCATCCACACATTATAATACTCAGGCCTCACAGATGTCCATAACCCACTTCCCACAACAATTTGTCAAACAAACAAACAAATTATTGCTTGTCTATATAAGGGTTACGTGGAAATGGCTATGTCGAAAGACGTGAAGTTCATTCACCATTCTGAATCCTAAAAATTCACTAATGTTATAAATCTGAAATTTTGATGTTTGTTGCTCTATCACGCCGTAAAAACTAAAGAGACCAAGCTGAAAATTTTAACTTAAATCGGTTACAGTCACACATAGGCTCTTGGTACTCGTAATACCGAAAATATTTAGATTTATTTGAGAGATTAGACATTTTTTCATAATTTAAAGCGGGCGAAGTTGCAGGCAGATGCTAGTTATTTAAGACATGCTTACATAGATTTTACTTTTTGTTTAGATCAATAAAGTCCCGTTTAATATTTGTTCATCACATATGAATTTAAATTGCGAAATATAATATACAGTACCTATTTATGTGTAAGCCCGTGCGTATGCGTTCACTGTGAGACGAGTTAATTCAAAGGAATTAGTGGTCAGTGACAGTTTGATTCCTGGGAGATTCTATTGTTTGAGGAAATTGTGTTTCAAGAAATTACTGCGTCAATTTGCGACCTAAATATCTGGATTTCATACGTAATTTAGTGTCGTGAACTAAACACGTAGGTTTATTAATGTTAGAGTAACGAAATAATGTTTGTAAAAAAACACAAAACACCGCGAGGTGTCCAGACGAAATCGTAATGGGTCTTGGGAAACTTAACAATGAGTAACAAAACTCTCTTTTGAAAGACTTACTATCAACCAACATATCCAGCAGATGTGAGGAATATCAGCGCCCTGAACAGGCGAGGTTTCGAAGTGAGTACAGAATCATAGACCACATCCACACAGTGCGGGACATCAGAAGACCAAGGACTACAGTCCGCTCCTTTGCTTAGCATTTGCGGACCACGGGAACGTTTGAATCACTTGAATGTACAAAGAAGTATAAAATATCAAGGATACTTATTAAGTACAAGTTTTGTGACGCCGCTATAATGGTCGTCTCAGTTTAAAACCAGCGACTAAACATATACCTCTGCATCATGACGTAGACGTGACGAAGACAAGGAGAAGTAATTTCCCCGAAGTTGTTTCCTACGCCCGAGTAGGTACATCTCTCACTCAAGATTTGCGGAAGATATCGTCATGATAGTTTAATTCGCTGGAAGATTTGCAATGAATGCAGGATGGCTTGGACAATGGACAACTCTTCTCAACCCATCAGTCTTAGGATCGACTAGGACAAAATCAAAGTCATGTTTGCTCCGGACCCGATTGGCATAAATGAAATCACTCACTGGAGATTGTTCAGGGATATATTTACCAGACGCACGAACTAGGTGATCGTAGCTATCATAGTGACGCCATGAGAATAATTCAGATACGGCCTCAAATCCAGACAGGGCGAACATAAAATGGTCTACTTGTGCTATTATTTCCGAGCTCCGACGAGCAGCATAGATTTCAAAATAGAGTATCAAACATTTCCACAACAGTCTCAAACAAACATTACCATAACTTAGCACATATTTGTACAACTGTAAAGTTAAAAGTCACTATACAACTAGCGTGGCCTAATGTACACCTATTTAGCAAAACACAATGCATGGGCACTGCCCATATAAATGTGCAAACAATATCTATTTTTGGGACGTGTTACAAGAATGAACAGCAAAGGTCATATCGAACTGTGGTTTCCTTATTAGTATTTCTAATATTTGCATCACAATAGCACAAACCACATATCCTCCTATGTAGCATTGATATATTTATCTGGCGATCTAAAGCAAATATACTTGTTAAGTGCGAGTCGGAGTCTCCTGCCGAGGGTTCTAACTACAAAATACAAAAAAGTTTACCTATGATTAAACATGAAGAATTATTTTTTTATAGAAAAACAAGCCGTTCGATACAAATTTGGTAAAATCGGTTTCTTATAAGTAAGCACACTTCATCGTAGACCGCATCGTCGCTTAACATCAAGCTAGATTGGCGGTCAAAGTGCAAAACCTATCATTGTACATGTGCCTGACGATAAGCAAAATGCCTGCCCATAACAGAACTACGAGTAGCATGCAGCTATTTGCACATGAAGAGTCCACATCACCTAGCACTGCACTGCGCTCGGCCCCCAGAGACTTAAGATGTTTTATCTCTTCGCCCTATACATTCTTTGGAAACATTGCCCTTCAAACCGGAACACAGTGCTGTTTTCACATAACTTAGCGGTAAACTAACCGGTAAAGCTGTGGCAACTTCACCAGGCGGACTCTGCAAAGAGTCCTACCACTACAACGAAGCGTCCGTATAGTCTAAAGGTCAGCGCAGCGGTCACGCTCCGCGTCCCGACGTAATGACTCCAATATAATGCCGAGCATGTCAAACAGCTAACGAAGACAAGGCCGATTGCAGCGGCCGAATGTGGGTCAATGGACAGGATTTTATAGACTTCCTTCCTTCGAGCTAAAACGTTTCAAGGCACTTGAAATGTGGTACATGCTTTTATTTTGCATTCTACTATAATGTATTATTACAAAAGCTAAAGTTTGAATGTTTCAATATTTGTGGCTCAAGCACGTCGGAATGTCTGAAGTGATGGGGTCGAAAATTAAAACATGGTTAGATTTTACTCACGCACATAGGTACTTTTAATCAAGGGAAAGTAAATGGAATTGAAACGCATGGGTAAACCCGTGTCTCGCCTAGTTTTTCTATTTATACTGTACTAGCTGTACCCTGCCACGCTTGGCTCTGGCACATATGTGACTGAAGCAAAAATTAGATAAAAACAATCCTTTATGCGGACTATATATCATTCTAAAATTCTAAAATTTCGGTGCAGAACTTTTTGAGTTTTTGAATACACAACCCAACGTTTGTGTACACAAACCAACATCACATTTTTATATCTTATACCTTTAAACGACCAATTCTTGTAGGTATATAGGTACATATATATATAGAATCTGAATCTCGGAAACGGCTCGAACGATTTTCATGAAATTATGTATACAGGGGGTTTGACGATAAATCGATCAAGCTAAGTATATTTTTTTTTAAACATCATGTTATGCGCGTTTTTAGACAATGAAAAACTCCTACAATGTCATTAGAACACGTTAACTTATTTCGCCACTGTTCTTTAAGTCTAAATGGCTCAGTCGGAATATGCTCGCCCTCGGAGACAACAGGCCCCGGTTCGACTTTTTTTTCTGAGAAAATCTTTTACTTAGAACCCTTTATAAACGCATTTAAACCGAGCAAAGCTCGGTCAACCAGGTACTTTATACCTATGCTAGCATAGCCATGTAGTGTCCGTTCTCGTTACCGTCTCGGGATGAAAAGTAGCCTATGTGCTATTCCATACTATAGTCTCGAATACTAGAAGAATGTAGAATATCTGAAGTTCTCGTCAGTCTGCCAGTCTTCTCGTGACCACGATGGTCATAATGCTGTCGAAACGTCCAGGTAATTAATTACGTCCAGGTTATTATGATAGTTTTGATCGTAATTAAGTCATGTCAAGTGTTTAAATTATTTGGAGTTAGGTAAATAATATAACTTACTTAAATTTCAGTCCGATCTGTTTAATTGTTCCGACATGATTGAGAGATATTCATATTATTAATTTGACTAGCCGCGCCTCGCAGTGCTAACCGCAGTTTACTGAAACTATTAGGAATTTTCCTTTCGGCCGCCTATGTAACTGTATTTTGTAACCAGTTACAAACAAAGAAAATTTTTCGGCTTTACGGAAAAAGTTTCTTTGTATACATACACAGAGAAACTTATCTGTATACCTACAAGGTTTTTGGGAAATAAATATTTCTATAAATTAGACTATATTTCTATAAATATTTAGACTGTGCTTTCCTCGGACATTGCTGTAACAGGCACGTGCCAGTGCCTATTCCCGAGCGAAGGTACTAGTTTAGTGCAGAAAAATCTGACATACGACTTCCTTTATTTACTTTTATTGATGTTGACTGCCCCTTGGTTTATTATTGACTTTAAATTTTATGTAAGAGGATGGATTATTGACATGTTTTTATTGTATTTTAATTATTGCTGCTAATTTATTTGATTTATTTGATTATATTGCTATTGAAATTGATTTTAATAAAAATGATGACTGATAATTGTTGTATGTTATTAATTGTATATGGGTTTTGTCACCTGAAATAAATAAATTTTGAATTTGAATATAAACTTCTAAAAAAATTACAATCATATACACTGTATACAGGTACCTAGAATAAATAATTTCCTATTGATCGGGGCCAACGCCAGTTATAGCATGAAAGCTGTCTAAACATAAGATGAAGCCAAAATCCGTCTCAAGAACGAGATACGTAATACGAATCTTTGTTTTTCAGCAATAAACAGCAATCTCATCAGCTTCCCATGACGCGCTTATCTCCAATCTTCAAATAGAACGTTCCCATAACGGAGATTGGATCAGAATATCATTTGTATCCAAGATAATGCTATAAATCAGCTGTAATGCGAGCCGAGGCCGGTTTTCATTCGATTTGCATGTTTCACTCATTTCCGGGACACAATCGAGTGCGTTACGTCGACTACGCTCGTAGCGGGATCCTATTTATTTCTAGTTTACTTATTTTGACGTCTAATAAATCGATGAACGTCGGCTGCATGAACGAAAGTGTCCCTTTATGTCCCGTTTTGCTCATTGTCCCGTTACGCTCATTGTTCGTGCCGCTAGTGATAGCTGATCAAGGCATAACATAGTAGGCTACTCTTAATTCACGAAAATTTCGTTTCGTGAAAAAAAAAAATAAAAAACCTTTAATAAGCGGGTGAAGCTCCGCGCATAACTAGTGTTTCAAAATAATTGAACCTAGGATAGCAGTAATCAGCATAGCACAACAAATTAGATAAAACTTTATTGGCCGAACTAAAGGGCCATTAGCCACCGGGTCTAATCCAAGAATCGTAGGAACATACGTACGTACCCACTACAGAGCGGAGAACATGTGAGAATGAACCGTAACCCTCTTTTGTGTATTACCCTATTACCTACTATAACACCTTGAAGGGTTGCCAGAGCAATTGTATCAGATTTTGGAGAGATTTATTTTCTTTATGACCACACTATTTATATGATTTTTTTTTTTTTTTTTTTTAACTTTTTAGGTTTACACTTGACCGCCATCTCGCCTGATGTTAAGCGACGATGCGGTCTACGATGGAGCGTTTTACCTCCGATTCTCTCGATTTGAAGACACAGATTGTAACCATCGGGAAAACCCACTCAGGTTGTATTCCACAGCCGACGTTCTTATCACAAAAGTAGAGTCAAATCTCTTCGTTCATATAAAACATCAACCATGAAACGATGGAGTTCTATAGGGTTAGAGGATTAGGTATACCTGCGCAACCCTCTCGCACCCCCTCACCTGCACCCCCGCAACAGCCGTTGAGCTTGCGTGCGCGACGTGCGGCAGCCCACCAGTTCCAAACGGGCAGCACCGCGCGTACACATACATATTAAAACATAAGTTGCAAACTGTTTCGGGATTGACCGACCGTATATACGTGAGTGTCCCGTTATCCAATTAAATAAGACTAGGTTCTGCAACACAGGCATTGCCTAGTGCAGAGTCTAAGGTACGCCACAAAAATATTTTTCTTTTTTGTCATTTTGTATTTAGAAGAATATTATGTTCATATGTACTTGTAACCTAATAATAAATAAATTTAAAAAAAAACATTATTTTTGCAACTGTTTGCCGACACTTATCGACGACTATTTTGTCAATTCTTTGTTCCGGAGGCGAAGTTTCGCTTAATGAAAACTCGTAGCATCCCGCGCTTTTACTCGCATAATTCCCGTTATTTTCAAGCGATAAAAGTAGTTTATGTGTTAATCAAGAGTATAATTTAAATTTATTTATATCTGTATTCTAAATTTAAACTAGATCCGTTCAGGCGTTCCAACTTGATTGAGCAACAAATATCCAAACTTTCGCAATTACAATATCAGTAGGATGATTTGTTTTAAAATAATTTTGAAGATCACAGCAAACAAATATGTAGGTAGAGCCGTAAGACTTCTGGCAACCCTGAAAAACAGAAAGCCAAGCGGCACGCTTGCCATAAAATATCTACCATGGCATCCTATGGCATTTACGATCCTACACCATTAATAATAGAGGTCGCTGCCGTCTGTAAAGCCCCATTTACACAAGCCCAAATATCTCACTACTACGGACGACGGTTAAGAAACCGTCTGAGGCGTCTTGCGCTCTAGTTTTTTTTTAACAATGGGTCCTGTGGCCATTTAGCTCATAGACTACAGGCCCGTGAACAAAATGTATGAGTCAAATGAGCCACGATGATACCCATGTAGGATGATAGAAGGGTATAAAGTAATAAGATTCAGCACTATCCCGTCACTTGTAAGCTGTCCAACTGAGTGCAGTTGAAGAGGTGGGGTTGCAATCCTCCATCATTTCTCTTTGTCGCATGATTTTTGTACGGCGTTGCGGAATAATGGATTAGAATATAATTAGTAGAGTAATTATCAAGAGTATTGATTATTATAAATATTATGTCGGCTGACTTATTATTACAGGATCGCGAAGTCAATGTCGTACCTGAGTCGGCTGACTGGTTGCTATGTTGCCATACACGCGTCCGATGTCTGATTTTTAGATTCTAACTGATCAGCTGACTTATTATTAATAAATTTCTAGTGTCGGCTGACTATTTATTGGAATCAAACCGACTTTGCCTGACGAACTATTGTCGATGGATTTCAAGAGGAGGTCGGGGAGTGTCTTGTTTGACGCCCTTGCGCCAGTCGTCATCATATGTACTCGTTGTATATATAATGCTTTCAGGTTTGTCAATGCTATGGAGACGGTTTCGTGTGTGCTTTTAGGTATACTTTAGCCCAAAGCTAGGCAGTACAGGTCATCTAAGGTTAGCTGGCATAGATTCTTTCAACAAAAAAAAAAAACAAAAGATGTGACTCTAGAATCTCATAAAACTATCATGAATTCTGTTATCTAACGTTACCCCAGACGTATCTCTATGTAAACCATACTTAATGTGCAATTTATACGGTAGATGTTTTCCAGATATTTTTATCTCAGTATATACATAAAATTCAATGTCATTGTGTGTCTGGTGCTACTTTAGATAATACCACTCGTAATAAAGATATATCATATTATTTCTCTGAATGTAGGCTGTGATTGGGATGTTTTAATAGATGCGTGGCACTGTTAAGGGCAAATAGGCATGTTTGTTGCTTCTCATCATGCGATTTTTTTTTGTTGTCATTGGTCATTATGTCGTATTAAAATAATCAGATATTTGGACATTAGATTCCATTAATGATAATGAATACGATTAAGTAGGTTAATAGCCTTGCTCTTCATCTTCACTATTTTTATTTCATTCTTTATGGAAGTATTTACTCCGGAGACAATATTCTGTTTAAAATATTTTGTCGTAAAGAATAAATATGTTTGAAATTGATTTTCAGTTTTTTTATGTTTGGCCACTACTTACCTATATCTACGTACATTACAAAGTTTCACATTTATATTAAACATTACAAAAGTAGAGAAAATAAAATTTCGAAAAATAAATTAGGTGCCTTTTATACCATAGGTGGTTTGAGTTGAAAAAAAATAAATAAATAATAAATAAATAAATATTGGTGGACAATTCACACACAACACCATCTGACCCCAAACAAAGCAAAGCTTGTAATGTGGCGGCCAGATAGCTGATATAATATTTATATAGTTCTAAATACATACTTATTAAACATAGAAACACCCAGATACAGTGCAAACATTTGAATTTATCACACAAATATTTGCACTGGGCGGGAATCGAACCCACGACCCTCGGCGTCCAGGCAGTGTTAGTACCCACTAAGCCACGAGGCCATATTCATAATCGTAAATTTTTTGCAAATTGAATCAACTTACACTATGAATCAAATTTGCAAAAAACAATCTTTTACAATTAATTATTACTTTAAACGTTAAATCAATGTATCAAAACTGTTCCCTTGCGACTTACAACTAACAAATGTTTTTTTACGAGTACTTTTATCTAAAGTCTACGCAGGCGAAACCAAAAAAATGTTGTAGTATAAAATAAAGTCACTATTTAAAGCGGTCAAGTGTGGCTGAGTCACGGCAATAGTCGCGGTTGCGTCACTCGATGATGCGTTACAAAATAACTTTTATTATCTTTTGCATAAGGGTCATAAATAGTTAAAAGTAGGATGAAAAACGTGTTTGCAAATGGTTGAAGATAATCGTGAATTTTTGCGAAGTCAAGAATAGGTTATGAATGAAAGCATAGTTAGTCGGAACACTTTATGTTTTACCACGTGTTTCTATGTAATCATAAACATAATTATTATATGTATACTAGCGGCCCGCCCCGGCTTCGCCCGTGGTACATATATATAACCTACAGTATTCAAGGATTACGTACATATGAAAGAACGGTGAACGATTTTTTAAATCGGTCCCGTAGTTCCCGAGATTAGCGTGTTCAAACTATATATTTGCTATAGGCTATAGGCTACTTTTGATCCCCAAATTATCGTGCTGTTTACTGGGTCAGAACTGACACCTGTAGACAACTGGCGGGGATAACTAATTAAATGACTATTGATCAGTTATCGATCGGGGATGAAAAATGATAAAATTACTAAAATGGCTATTAAAAAATAAGGGTTGATCGTAGAAGGGTGAAAATTGAGGATTGTATGTATTTTTGTATGTTGTATCATAAAAAAATAGAAATTAAAAATTTTGTCTAAAAAATATAAAAATAATTCAGGGGTGGCCTCATCATCATCAGCCTGTATTCGTCCACTGCTGGACATAGGCCTCCCCTATGATACGCCACTCAGCCCGGTCCTCGGTCTTACTTCTCCAACCGCCACCAGCTGCCTTTCGAATATCGTCACCCATCTAGTCTCAGGACGTCCCACACTACGTTTGCCGATTCGCGGTCTCCACTCCAGAACCCGTCTGCCCCAACGGCTATCGGGTCTGCGACAGATCGCTGAGCGACTTTGAGCTTACGGACCATTTTCACTGTCAGTGTCCACGTTTCAGCACCGTAGGTCATAACGGGTAAGACGCACTGGTTATACATTTTTGTCTTGAGACTTTGTGGGATGGGTGACGAGAAGACCCGACGAAGTTTTCCAAATGCTGCCCAGCCCAACTGTATTCTTCTCTCATAGCCTCACTCTCAAAATTACCTCTACCTAGTTCGAGCGTCTGCCCTAGGTAAACGTATTTCTGTACAATTTCAAGAGTGGTTCCACTAACGGCAATCGGTCCCGGAGCAACGAACTCGTTGCACATGACTTTGGTTTTATCCAAATTCATCCGGAGGCCGATGCGTTGAGAAGCGTCAGCCAGGCTGTCCAACATACACTGCAAGTCCTCCAGCGACTCTGCCATTATGACGATGTCGTCCGCAAATCGTAGGTGAGAGATGTACTCGCCATTGATGTTTAGGCCATGTCCAACCCAATCCAGAGTCTTAAACATATCCTCTATCCCCTTGTCTCACGCCTCGCTGCAGAGGAATATGCTTCGACTGCTGGTCTTGAATTTGGACCGTCATCGTAGCGGCGTCGTACAAACATCTCATCACCTCGATGTATCGCCAATCGACTTGGCATCGCTGTAAGGACTCCAGAACAGCCCAGGTTTCGACCGAGTCAAACGCCTTTTCATAGTCCACAAACGCTAAGCAAAGAGGCCGATTGTACTCTTTTGTCTTCTGTACAATCTGCCGTACCGTGTGAATGTGGTCTATGGTGCTGTACCCACTTCGAAACCCGGCCTGTTCAGGAGGTTGGAACTCGTCGAGTCTTCGGGCGAGACGATTTGTGATAACTCTTGAGAACAACTTGAGAACAGGGGTGGCCTAACCTAACCTAACCTAACATTTAGGGGGATGAAAAATAGATGTTGGCCGATTCTCATAGATACCGGATAAGCACAAAAAATTTCATCAAAATCGGTCAAGCCGTTTCGGAGGAGTATGGCAACGAAAACTGTGACACAAGAATTTTATATTTTAGATAATACAGCAGCGATAATCTAAGTGTGTTTCGCGGAACCCTAGGGTTCCGTGATATCTAAATAAGGGATCCCAATTGGAGGTCCCAAGAATTTAGAAAAAAACTTGGTTGTCTGTAAAATCTGTTGGTTTACGGACGATAGTTTAACGTGACAATGTCATAACAAAACATTGATAGATGCGGCGCAAGCGTACATTGAGCGTAACAGGACATAACGGGACACCTTTTTCGTGCATGCAGCCGGCGTTTATCGCAGGGTTCCATCAAGTATAATATATCTCTCCAAAAGGGTTCCATCTCCAAAAAAAGATTGCGAAACGCTGTAATAGAGGTATACATAATCAGCCCACTAAACCTTTCCACTTCTGGAACTCGGGGTCTTCTCTCGCATGGAGTTATTCTAGGAGTCATATTTGACCACGCTGGCCCAGTGATGGTTGGCGATAACACATGGCATCCAAAGATTCTAGGAACACGTCAGTTTCCTCACGATGTTTTTACTCACCGTTTTAAGTTAGTGACATTAGACACATGACACAAAAAATTGTCAAAAATACAGTGCAGTGTTGGCAGACACTATTTCTTCACAATTGACGACCAATATTTATTTAATTATATGGAGTACCATAACTTACAGTCTACCTTAGCGTAGCACTCATTTTGATTAGCAGCATTTTGATTGGTGGCCTTATCGCTTAGAATGATTTCTACCAGGCAACCGCACAAGCGTAGAATGTAGAGTTTTTTTATAGTATAGAGAGTGACGAGACGAGTAGTTCATGCGCCTTATGATAAGCAACATAACATGTCGGCCCATAACAGCACAGTGACACGCAGCTATCGGAACATGATGAGCCCAAATCATTAACCAACACAGCACTGCGCTCGTCGTCAAGACATGTTTTACCTTCATACCCTGTAATTTAACAGTAAACATTGCCCTTAAAACCGGAAAGTAATTTTCTTATCTAGCACAAGTGGCTCAAAGCTCAATAAAACGCGACATTAAGTAAATCGTGAGATACGGCGCGGCGGGTCGTCGCTCGGGCACCGGACGCCCCTATCAGCCCGATAGCGCGGCTACTGCGCCTGCGCATCGGAGTGCCCACTACTACTGTAGCAGGAAAACGGGGACAAAGGAATTGGTATTCCCTTAAAAGTTCTTCCTTTTTATGGTTCCGTAAAACATAAGACTGGAATATACCCTAATAGATTCGTCACGTCTGTCTGTCTGCCCGTCCCTATGTCATATCCACTTTTTTCCGAAAGTTTAAGAACTATAGGTACTGTTAAATCTTGGTAAGTAAACAGACGTATTCTGTGAACCGCATTAAGATCTTCACACAAAATATATTTAAAAAACAATTAATTTTGGGGATGCCCCATACTTAGAACTGAAACTCAATAATTTTTTTCATGAAACCTTACTTGTGGGATGTCTATAGATAAGTCTTCAAAAATAATGTTGAGGTTTCTAATTTAATATTTTTTCTTTACTGGATAATTTGCACGAATAAACATTTTTGTGATATATTCATATATTAGTTCGATGTCCGAGTGTTTCTACGTATCATAAGTATGTATTCGCAATTATACAAGTATGTATTTTATCAGCTATATCGTCCCCATAATTCAACCTTTGCTTAAAGCGTCCACACACGAGTCCTAAAATCAGAGGAAATGACGTAAAAGTATACATCGAACTATAAATCACCAATCATATGGTGTGATGTAGGATATGATTGGTAATTTATGGTCCGATGTAGGCTCCGCCCCACTACTTCTACGTCATTTCCTCTGATTTTAGGACTCGTGTGTGTGTCGCTTTAGTTTGAGACTAGATAATGTTGTGCGATAATATGACTGGCGTAGTAACTCTGCCTGCGAAGCCGAGGGTTGTGGGTTCGATTCCCACCCAGTGCAAATATTTGTGTGACGATTTCAAATATTTGTACTGTGTCTGCGTGTTCTATGTATAATAAGTATGTGTTTAAGACTATACAAGTTTTATATCAGCTGTCTGGGCGTCATGGCACAAGATTTGCTTAGTTTGGGGTCAGTTGATGTTGTGTGTGAATTGTCCATCAACATTTAAAAAATGTCGTCCAATATTTATATTCCTCCAATCATGAATACTACAATCAAAGTACAGCACGTTAGTGTCGCAGTACGAATTTGTTCCTATCGACGTGGAAACCTTGGGTTGTTAGGGAGCAGAGGCTAAAGGGTTCCTCTCAGAGTTAGGGCGCAGGCTCAGAGAGAATACAGGTGACTCCCGCTCTGGCGCGTTCCTGGATCAAAGTTTGGCCATTGCCATTCAACGTGGAAACCCTGGCGAGCGACATGGGCACCTTTGCACCGGGAGTAGTTCGGGGTGGGTTATTCAGGTTACTCCCTGTTTTATAGTTGAAATTGACAAATTTAATTTTGACAGGTTAAAAGCCCTGCGCCTCACTACATTGGAGGAGAGACTTGATTGATCGAAACATTTAAAATACTGAATGGATTTTATAATCTCCCTCACATAAGGAACCTGTACAGATTAAAGGAGCATAAGAGAGACAGTCGGCGTCATAAGTCCCAGTTGTCCCACGCGCCATCACTGACAAACACTGCACATCACATCCTCAGCAACAGAGTGGTTTACAACTGGAGCAGGTTTCCTGAGGATGTTATTTCGGCAAAGTCGTTAAACTCTTTTAAGAACAAATTTGACAAATGGATAGAAAAAACAAAATCATTTTAACAGACAATTACCTATAATTTGTTATTTCAACACTGAGATATAGGCATATCAGCTAAAGCTGCTCGCCTGTTATTCAATAAATAAATAAATTTTATATTTCGACATAATTTATCGTTAATAAATAGATGATATCAAGGTTTCATGATACTCTAACTCTACCAAACAAGGAGTTAGAACCCGCGTGATTAGTTCCTTCCAATGATCACTGTTGTCACTTCATACTCACACAAATTTATTCTCTCTCAAATCTCAGTACGACTCTTCCAGGAATTCTAATAAATGAGACTAATTATTGTTTATCCGTATGTACAGTAGTAACTCTTATCTCTATAACAGTTTTAATTACATAAAGACCCATATCTGCGTGAACTATTCAAACGGAGAGAGGTCAAAAGCAATTGGTTATCAGTGTTGCCCGAAGTAATTCTACGCTGCCCGTACAGATAACACATTACATGTCTGTTAACTGAGGTTAAGGTTAATAAGTGTTGCTATCACACGTACAGACCACTATTAGAAACTTTTCGTCGTATTTGGAACAAGCGAACATGCGACATCGTTTCATGGTTTATGTCCTAAAGCAGGGGTTCCCAAACTTATATTGTCTGTTGCCCACTTTGAGAATAAATTATTTTTAGCGCCCATTTTTTCACATTGTACTTATATGTACCACTATACCTTCAAGTTAAAAATATTAATTATTGTGAGCTATATTAGCGGTGATTAAACATTCATTATAACCCGCAAGGGTTCAGACGGACGGCCTCCAAGCCTCTACACAACGACCGCATTTTTTTTCTGGATCTCCTACCCTCCTTACGCCTACAGCGCCCACAAGGGCGTTATCACAACTTTGGGAAAGACTGTTCTAAAGACTTGAATGAAGAGGTTTGACTCCACTTTCTTAGAAAAGTCTAGACTGTGGAATTCGTTTTCTGTGTGGTTTTTCCCCCGATAAATATTATCTTAAAGTCGAGAGTGAATCCGTTTCTTCTCGGTAAGCACTTTCTCTGACAGGATGGTGGTCAAGTGTAAACATATTTTCAATACCTTCAAGTTAAAAATATTAGTTATTGTGAGCTATATTAGCGGAGATTAAACATTCACTCTAGACGAGACGTTTATTATAACCCGCAAGGGTTCGGACGGACGGACTCCACAAAACGCCTCTATAAAACGCCCGCATTTTTTTTCTGGATCTCCTACCCGCCTTACGCCTGAAGCGCCCACAATGGGGCGTTATCACCAACTTTGGGAAAGGCTGTTCTAAAGACTTGAATGAAGAGGTTTGACTCCACTTTCTTAGAAAAGTCTAGACTGTGGGATTCGTTTTCTGTGTGGTTTTTCCCCCGATAAATATTATAAAGTCGAGAGTGAATCGGTTTCTTCTCGGTAAGCACTTTATCTGACAGGATGGTGGTCAAGTGTAAACATATTACCGATGAAAAACATGTATAAGATACACAATACTTACGCGAGCCAAACTGATTTACTTAAAAAAAAGTATTTTTAAATCAGTACAGAAATTATCGAGGTTTTGAGGTTTTGACATCAAAATAACGTAAAATCTTTTCTATGATAAACCAAAAAACTGACATTGATTTAAAAAGTAAACTCCCACACTCAACTAATTAGTACAATATGAGTTAATACAACCACATTAAATCATCGACGAAAAAAAGTTCGTTTGACGTCTTGTAGTAAAAAAAACGTTTGATGTCGCTTGACGTAGTAAAAAACAATGCTCGTTTGACGTCTGTCTGTAAAGTCGGTTGGTTTACAAATAGTTTAACGTGACATCGACATAACAAAACTTTGAGAGATGCGCCGCAAGCGTACAATGAGCGTAACGGGACAATGAGCGCAACGGGACATAACAGGACATTTTTTTGTGCATGCAGCCGGCGTTCATCGATTTATTAGACGTTGACACGTCTAAAATAATAGAATTTGTCCACGACTCCAGAACCGATCTCTCTCCACGAATCTTAGTACAAAGTAAGTTTGATTATGACATAAAACATATGTTACAATGGCAGAGATCAATTATGATTGAAAACTATCAGGAGCGACAAATTCCCAAAGTCTACCATCAATGTCAATGTCCCGGGAACTATCGTAACAGATGGCTGCCCCAGCGTTAATGAAAGGTAGCTAGATACTTCGACCAAAGAAATTCTACCTAAACTGGAATGGGGACAGATTCAGGAATTTCTATAATTTATCATAAACATTTATTTATTAGTAACTTACAATAGAGATTATCAATTGTATACTGTAATTAGAGTCAATAAATTTACAAACTATATATTTTTCGCTCCGTCGTAAACCGCATCGTCGCTCAACATCAGGCGAGATATCGATCAAGTGTAAACTGACAATAGAAAAAAAATTACTGACTTGTATGTATATTGATGTTTGTTTTCAAGAGCTCATTCCACATGTTATAACTTCTTTGAATTGGACAATCGCTCCACTTGATGGATCGCTCGGCAACCATTTCTACTAAACTTTATATTATATTACCAGTTCAATTTGGGATATTAAATATGTCTTAATTGAAGCTGCTTCTGTGGCCATTAACAGATTTTGTAACTTGCAAGTGTATCTATATAATCACGGGCTATATTTCAACTTCTAGAATGGTCGGTGTTGGTTAATTCTGGTACGTAGCAATTAAAATAATTTATGGGTATACACTTACACTTGTAAATTTATGGGTTACTTTTTTAAATACATATTATCTTTGTTTTATCGCACATTGTTTCGGAATGATATTCATACAACAAATTGGAGTGTGTGTCATGTAAAAATGGCAGATAGGTTTTAAATTTATATGACTGTTAACTCGACATCTGATCAGGTTTTAAAGTGATTTAGCTTGTTTGTAAATTATAATCTCCAATACATCTGGACCGATTTCAACGGGATTTCCACTGCTAGCAAGGATTTTCAGAGCACGTACTAGAAACCTTACAAAAATCATAAATTTCAAAGTTCGTGATAAATGTGTGGTCATTTGGTACTATTTTCACGCAAAACCCATGAAACGATTTCAGCCAAAACTTACCAATAATATAGGTTTATAATAGCTTCATAATAACAAAAAAGTTAATGTTAAGCCCGAAACATTTTATCAATTAAATAGTACATTATCAATAGACCAATGAAGGCATATGGATCTTAAAAATGTTCAAGCTTCAACCAGTAGGAAGCGTGCCCAGCATGCTGGCGCCATTGCCACGCTGAACGGCAATGCTTATCCATAATTCTGGTTAATGGATAATTAAGATGTACTTAGTGTAAGTAGTTAGGGATGTAGCGTAGTGTAGCTATCACTGTATTTTAGTTGTGTTAATAAAGGCTCGGCATGTTAAAAAATTAGTACATTTAACGACGTTGCAGAGCATCAAAGCTATACTAATCTATACTAATATTATAAAGCTGAAGAGTTTGTTTGTTTGTTTGAACGCTAGGATCTCGGTAAGTGCTGGTCCGAAATGAAAGATTATTTTTCTATTGATAGTCCATTTTCTATTACTATTAACAGATGAGTCCATTTATCGAGGAAGGCACATTACAGCATAAGGCGTCAAATAAACATACCTCTGGAATATAACGCTACTATTAACAGAAGATTTTCACCGTTGGATATGTGCGGGATCTCGATGAGTGCCATATATGTTCCACGGGCGCAGCCGGGGCGGACATCTAGTCTACTTATAAGCATGTAATGAAACAAATCAATTTATTGCGTAATACTTGTTAGTTTCAACATCGTAGACCGCATCGTCGCAATGCAAACGTCCAAAGTTTAGTATTTATTATATTTATAGGATTTCATCATACGAGTAGGTACTGTCATCCAAAGTTTAGTTATAACATACAACACATTATCGAAGTTTATAGGTACACTTCGATAATGTTATTATTATTAACCAGTCATTCTACCGCCAAGCAGTAATGAGCAAACATTACTGTGTTCCGTTTTGAGGACAATGTTACCAGAGAAATTACAGGGCTTAGATATCTTAGTTCTCTGGGTGACGAGCGCAGTGAAGTGCTAGGTAATGATTTGGACTCTTCCATGTTCTAATAGCTGCGTGTCACTGTGCTGTTATGTAGCAGGCATGTTACTTACCATCAGGCACATGTCCTGTTCGTCTCGTCACTCATTAGTAAAAAAAATGTTGTGTTTATTTTTCAGTTTTTTATCTGGGCAGAGCCTTTATTAACAAAACTAAAATACAATGAGAACACTACACTACACTACAAACCTACCTAACTAACCACTTACACTAAACACACCTGAATTATCCATAGACCACTGTAGGTCTGCAGATAATCAAGTTGTTCAAGCCCACTGTTTTTCAGTTAACATCTATCCTGAGCTACGTATTACGTAGCTAAAAACTAATTTATGCAAGAATTCCCGAACCAGTCGGCAGTTCCCATGTCAGACATATTTGAAAAATTCAAAAGATCCACCATATTGGGCCAACAAACACTGCCCTCGAGCCTCGAACCCTTTCACGGCAATGTTCTTAATGATGTTTTTTTTTTACGTCCTTGTTTACACATTCATGCCACATCCTCCGTCTCCCGTGACGAGACAAGCATCTGGATTAGGGTTGACACCGGCTCAGATTTAAGCTCCTTTTGCAGACTGGATACTTTTAGCGTTAAATAGCGCAACTTTTATTCGGGCGATTAAATTTTGTAAATAAAAATACTACACATTGGCCTTGAATTATTATTTTTTCATTTTTTGACGTGACAACGTCTAATTAATTGATGAACGCCAGCTGCATGCACGAAAAAGTGTCCCGTTACGCTCATTGTACGCTTGCGCCGCATTTATCTATGTTTTGTTATGACGTTGTCATGTTAAGGTATCGTCCGTAAACCAAACGACTTTACAGACAACCAATTTTTTTTTGATTATTGTATGTATTGTTTTTCTTTCGTGTTTACACATTCATGCCTCGTCCTCTGTATCCTGTGAAACGAGACAAGCGTCTGGTTTAGGTTTGACACCGGCTCAGATTTGAGCTCCCTTTGCAGACTGGATACTTTTAGCGTTAAATGGCGTTATGTTTGATAGGACGTATAAATTACGTAAAAAATTACTACAACGTGGATTTTAATTAAAATGACATATTTTAAATAAGTTATTGGATGTTTTGTTTTTCATTAGCGTTTACTCACTCAAGCCATTTACTCCTTAATTTTACTAGCTCCCGTAAGACGAGACAAGTATCTGGATTAGGGTTGACACCGGCTCAGATTTAAGCTCTCTTTGCAAACTAGAAAGTAGCTGATGGAGAGAGTTGTTGCTTGAATTAATCCAGAATTATAATGAAATAAGGTGTCAAATCCCTTGCATCGAATTGTTAAATTTCATTAATTAATTATGTCCGTATGCTTTTTCAAACATGGCAATTATAAATGCCCGAAATAATTTTTAATGTGTTTATGTTGTTAATAATTTTTTCATGTTTTTAAAAAAAATGTGATAATCGTCAATATCAGTTCGACAATCGTACTTTTTCAAAATACAGAATAAGGGTAGCTTGATATTTTGCATGTAATTACAAATGTATTCCACTTCTTCCATTTATCAATTTATATGTGAACGTAAATCTGCATTAAAATATCGGGAACTCGTACTTATTATATTTACTGTGGTTAAATTAATTATCCACTTATTTATTTAACCGCAGTATATTCCTATACCATAATAAATAATACTAGTGTAGTGAAGAACCATGATATAGGTAGCTTAAACCAGCGTTTCACTGAAACAATTTATAAAGTAAAACCCAACGAAAACTTTTGACCTGAGAGTCAAAAGTGTTCAGTTGCCCTTGCACGCCACTTTTGTTGCAAAAATCCCAAAAAAACGTATCAAGTGTGCGAGGCCTCCTGAGGTAATATTTCGAGCAGGAAGGTGACATAAATCTTCAAAAGTACCTTGAACTTCATAAGCCCCGGAGTCTGAGGAAGTTACGAGCTTACGTTAACATAACTAACAGCTTACGGGCTGTTACCGCATAAACCATGGTTAAACGGTTAATTAAGACAAAGAGTAACACGGAGATGTCTAAAACCTTTTATATTTTGTAGTTAAATATGATAATTTAGATAATTTAGTCGGGGGTTAGTCAAAATTTTGAATTTTGTTCTTGTTTGTTAAAATTATTATATACTGTTTCCTTCACTATTCTAAATAACAATTTTCACAACAGAAATTTCACGAGATTTTTCTACGAGTAGCTGCTCACCTTAGTTGAGGTGTGAATCAGAGGAGAATCGATAACTATTTCTGTTCCAACTTCCGACTTTCATTTCGTTGGTATTCCCAGTTCTGAGATCGTTGTTAGGAAGCTTCAGAGCGCTATTCCCAGTTCGTATTCCAAACTTTTAAGGGTCTAGGTGATCTCGAATCGAATCACAATGCAAACCAACGGTTTATATAACAGAATTTAAAAAAATGACAATGACTAGTCTGTTGAAAGTTTGTACTCGTAGTTGGGGATTACATTTTGCAGCTTTTAACTTCCGACACAAACAGAGTGATTTTGACGCGTTTATCTGTGTTTATATGTATGCGGCATTATTTCTCTAAAACGAATGATTTTTGATTCAGTTTCATACATTTGTAATTAAATAACAGATTAAGATGCTAAAGAAAGCGATATATCGACTACACGATTTAGGACCAGGCGAAATGGCGGTTCAGCGAAATAATTAAACTATCTAAAAATAACCAATTCACTCAAGACAAGACTAACTACCTATAATATCAAGAAATACCCACTTAGGCAACATATTCCACAGTTTAGGTATTCATATCACGAAAGTAGAGTCAAACCTTCGAGTGTTTGGTACGTCAACCACGAAACAACAATGTCTCTACAAGTATTTTTATATTAAAAATGAGCAAGGTGTATTATATGAAGTAAATCAGCTGAACACTCTCCGAAATGTATCCTACATCAACGATGCGCCACTTGTCCAGATCTCCAGTTTTTCTAACACCTTATCCATCAAGACAAAAGGTCACTTTAACCTACATCTAAGTTTGTGGGCTTAATTCCGGAACATTATACCCAAAGGTTATCTCATATTTTGCAAGATACGGCCTATTGCTACTTCAACTTACTAATTGCGTAGAGCTTGTGACCTGATTATTTTATTGCGAGGCATACATAAAAATCATAACTCCATTTTATAGCTTTAACAACTGAAACGAATGAACCGATTTAGATTTTGTTTTTTTTTGTTTGAAAGGTGACTTAGTCGTGAATGTTTTAGTTACGTTTCATCAAAATCGGTTCAGCCTTTTCAATTATCTGCTCTTTTGTTAGATTCAGTAGGAATCTTAGACTCATAAAGGATATTAATTAATTAATTAATTAATATTAACTAATTAATTAACAGACTGGCCTCGTGGCTTAGTGGATAGTAACTCTGCCTGCGAAGCCAAGGGTCGTGGGTTCGATTCCTACCCAGTGCAAATATTTTTGTGATGAATTCAAATGTTTGTACTGTGTCTGGGTGTTTCTATGTATAATAAGTATGTATTTAGAATTATATAAGTATTATATCAGCTATCTGGCCACCATATATTACAAGCTTTGCTTAGTTTGGGGTCAGATCGTGTTGTGTGCGAATTGTCTACCACCACCAATCTCGTCATTGAAATTGTATTTGCTTTATTTTTAACCGACTTCCAAAAAAAGGAGGAGGTTATCAATTCGACCCCTATGTTTTTTTTTTTTTTTATGTATGTTACCTGATTTCTCGAGAACCTCTGAACCGATTTTAAAATTTATTTTTGTGTTCGGATGGGTATGCTTCCCGAATGATCCCATATAAATCTTTTTGAAATCGGTCAAGTAGTTTTTGAAATATGAACCAAAACTGAAAAATTGCGTATCTGGATGACGTTGTAGATTTCACAAAAGTAATGAATCTCGACCCTGTCAATACAAAATTGTGTAAATTCTTTAATAAAAACTTGTTTTTAACCCCCGACCAAAAAAAGGGGTGTTATAAGTGACGTCGATGTCTGTCTGTGTGTCTGTGTATCTGCTGTGGCACCGTAGTACACCTCAAACAGATGGGCCGATTTCGATGCGGTTTCTTTTATTTCAAGGTTAATACCATAGCAGATGTTCTTAGCTATGTCTGGTTAATGTCGATTCAAGATGGCCGCCTCCACAAAATGCCGAAATACATTTCTTTTTTCACAACTCCCTTTATATGGGTATCAAATGAAAGGGCTTGACTAGTAGAATGTTGTACAGATAACAAATCCAAGGTAGTCGGGGGTTAATTAAAACTTTTAATTTTGTTCTTGTACACTAAAAAGAGTAAAATAAACTATTTTCGTACAAAAAATTAAACCGACTTCAAAACCACAAATAGGCACTCAAAAGCGAAAAATAAACTAAAATCATTATTATAAGCGCTACTCACTCATCTATTTGAAGTCGGTGCCAGTCAGGTCAAAAAGTTAGTAGATTGATGCTATGTAGGCACAGGTAAGTAGTATATATCCTATACCTGTTAGATTTAGCTGGCACTGACTTCAAATAGATGAGTGAGTAGCGCTTATAATAATGATTTTAGTTTATTTTTCGCTTTTGAGTGCCTATTTGTGGTTTTGAAGTCGGTTTAATTTTTTGTACGAAAATAGTTTATCAAATACATAAGTTCATACCTATGTATATGAACGTGTTTTGCAAATTGGATGTTTGCATTTGGGATTCATAAATGAATTGGGGATTTATAATTATAAATCATATATGTAATTTTTTACTGAAATGACAGTTTTAATAACTTGGAAATTACATGAACAGCATTAACATGAAAAACTTAAACTATTTTTTTACTTGTATATAGGTTTAGGTGCTCTTGGCCGACAATAGGGAATATGCATGTAGTTTAAATTGACTTGATTTTTTTTTTCGTAGAATCCTTAATGTCCCGCCATTATGCCAAAACAATTATTTTATTATTTAGTTAGTTATTAATTTTAAAAAATATTATTTAAAAAGTGCAAAATAGGCGCGGGAAATTCAAGTTTGCGAAACGCATCACTATTGATCGAAACCAAATGTGACGTCACATGACATGTTTTCTGCTTTAACGGTGTCGATATTCGTACTGAGCTAGTAGTGTTAGAGAGAAAAGTCGTGTTCTCCATCGTTTGATTAGCTAGCACAACTCAAAAATCGGTACAAAGTAACTGCAACACTTGTAGTAGTAAACAAACACAGGTCGTGGCCTGTGCCGTCAGGCAGGCGCGGGAAAGATGGCGGCGTTTAAACTGATCAACTTATGTCGATATTTTAAATATTATTTTAAAAATCAATTTGTACATTTACAAGACTATTTATATTTTTTATTGTGTTATAATAATGTAAAAAGTGAATTAAAAACATAAAAAATGCATGCATATTCCCTATTAGGCTGCTGTTAAGCGACGATGCGATTTACGATGAAAAACACTCTCCTAGAAAAATGCATCCTCATCCCATGCAATGCATCGCTCTCCAAAATGCATCCTACAAAAAATAGACAAAAATGTGAACTTGATGCAATCTTCCATGTTTCTCACAACGTAACGAGAAGACAAGTATTTAACTGTGCAATTACTTCAATTCCTTTAAAACCAACTTTCTCCCTCAAGAATGTATCTCGCGAGCAGCGCATACCGTTTCGGGCAGCGCAGCCCTACATTCAGACGAGAAACTAAAAGAATGCGCCGAGGAAAGTAAAGGGCGGATTCCTGCGCCGGCGCAGGTTGACACTCGTATCCGCGCCACGGTTGTTCCTCTGAGCCTTACGTATATCACATGAACACACACGTCTCAAATACAAGTTACAAATAAAGTGTTCTAATTTCAACTTGGATAACACAAATAATCCACTAGATGTTCCCACTGCTGGGACTCGGGGTCTTCTCTCTCAGGAAGAGGGTAATGTCGTTTACCTCCAGTTTGAAGGGCAATGCTTTCATATAAATTATAGGGTATAGAGACATATCATCTTATATATCTGGTTGACGAGAACAGTGGTAATTTATGATTTGGACTATTCATGTTCAATACGAGTAGCTTCCTAAAACCCTCTACACACGAGCCCTAAAATCAGAGGAAATTACGTGAAAGTAGTGGGGTGGACCCTTCATCGCACCAAAAATCACCACTCATATGGTGCGATGTAGAGGAGCCTACTACTTTTACGTAATTTCCTCTGATTTTAGGGCTCGTCTGTAGAGGGTTTAACACTGTTGTTATGGGTAGGCACGTTGCTTACCATCAGGCATCAGATCTTCTATCTCTATCACTCTATACTATAAAAAAATGTACCTACTACAAACATACCTAACATTTAAACAGAATATCATCCGCCACAAACTAAATCTTTTACCATTTTTTGTATTTAATCTCCGACTGTCGACCGGTAAATGTTTGCACAACAGATAGGAATGAGTTTTAAATCTCCCAAAGTAAATAACATTCTGATGTTTGCGCACCGCTGTGGTATCGTGACGGTGAAAAAACGTGTCACGCGCGACACCTGGTGTCAGGACCCGCTGTTACCAACTTGAAACAATTATGGGACGTCAAATTTCTACAATTTAATTACATATATTGCCACACCCAATTAGGGTCATTATGGAAAACTACTGCATACTGTATATTTAAATAAGACCAACAAATGTACCATAATGTTAGCAATAAAATGATTGAGTATTGAGGCTATTTCAATGTTTGTTGCTCAATCACGTCGGAACGTCTGAAAGGATCGGCTTGGAATTTGCAACACAACATAGCCTGGAATAACGAATAAGCTACTTTTTACCCCAAAATAACGAGAATTGGAACTACGCGGGTAACACGTGCTTTTTTTTTACTTTTATAGGTTTACACTTGACCGCCATCTCGCCTGATGTTAAACGACGATGCGGTCTACGATGGAGCGTGTTTACCTAGAAGAAACCGATTCACTCTCGATTTGAAGACACCAAGATTATAACTATAGGGAAAACCCCACTCAGGCAACTCATTCCACTGCCTAGATTTTCTTATCACAAACGTAGAGTCATCTTCGTCCGCGTCATCTTCGACCACACTGTCGCTTACCATCAGGCGAGTTGGTGGCCTAACGCGGACCTAAATGCGATAAAAAAAACGCTAATATTAACTAGTAATCCGCCCCGGCTTCGCCTTTGATATAAATACCTATAGCCTATAGCACTCAAGGATCACCCACATTTGCAACGGTGAAAGATTTTTGAAACTCGTCCAGTAGTTACCGAGATCGATCAAACAAATGAACTATTCAGCTTTATAATATTAGTATTGATAATATTCGTGTAATTCGTGATTAATAAATTCGGCTATTGAGAAATCCATCATCACATGTGTTTCGAATGCCACCGCCTTATCACCGATTTTTTATCAGTCGCGTTTTCGAGTAAACATATTCTTATCTTTTGTAGACATTTGTGACTGGAACCCGAATATGTTACTGAACTAAATATTTTATCATTTATTAAATAACTTTTTAGTTGTCACGTGGTGATTGGCTTATTTTTGGTTGTAACTGAAGCATGTCCTATGCGATACTATAGTGATCATTTAATAGCATCAGCAGCCCACTAAATGTTTCCCAATGCTGGGATTACACTTATTATTGGAATGATTATTGGGAATATCGGATACACTTCGGAAAGTGTGCAACTGATCTGCATGATCTAATACCACCTTGCCCTTTCTTCTATCGGACTTCTCGTTGCACAAAAGGGCGACATCGTTTCATGGTTGATGTTCCAAAAACGCGAATGAAGAGACTTGACTCCACGTTTGTGATAAGAACGTCTAGGTTGTGGAATGCGTTGCCTGAGTGGGTTTTACCTGATGGTTACAATCTTGGTGTCTTCAAATCGAGAGTGACTCGGTTTTTTCTAGGTAAGCACGCTCCATCTCATCATCGCTTAACATCAGACGAGATGGTGGTCAAGTGCGAACCTAAAAAAAAAGGGGGGGTCTCTCAGTCGATGCCATAATCCACCAGTCCACCACGCTAGCCCAGTGAGGGTTGGTAAATGGCACATGACCTCGAAAAGTTCAAGGTACATGTCGGTATCTTCACGGTGTTTTCTTTCACCGTGTTTAAGTTAAGACATTACGCACAAGACTTTGAAAAGGGAGTGGTGCGCGTGAGATTTGAAACCGGGGCTACGGATCGGCAGTCGCCGTCCCCCGACTAGACCAGCTGTAACTTCTATTAATTTCTTGTTTTTTAGATAAAGCGTGACGAGACGAACCGTGTACCGGATGATAAGCAACATATATACATAACATAACAGCACAGTGACACGCAGCTATTGGAACACGATGAGTCCAAATCTTTACCTAACACCGCACTGCGTCCGTTACCCAGATACATATATGAAATGTTTTATCTGTATGCCCTGTACATGGAAATATTAACCCTTCAAACCGGAACACAGTTATGTCTTCACATTACTGCTTGGCGGTAGAGTAACCTGGCAAAGGTGTGGTACTTCCACTACAAAAAACTCAGTGCTAAAGTTGAGACGATCTTCTTAGCATTCCATGGATTCACCGTGCGGGTGCCGGGTCCATCGTGTGGCAGAGAGAGAAAACTCGAGTAGATCCCGAGACTTGTGACTCGGGCGTAGGTTTAAGGGGCCCCTTTGTGACGTCATCAACACTCACCTTCAATACTCGTTTTTCTCTCCCTGCCCAGCCAAATCTGATATGAGCCTACTAGTACATCTTTAGATACTCGTTCTAGTTTAGAACTTACTGCACTTCTGGATAAGCCAAAGTCTTTCAGCAGGTCATAGAGAGATTTTGCTGGTATACCTCTCGCTCCCACTTCTACAGCGTATAAACTAACTACACACTTTATTTCTCATTGTGTAGTACACAGCCGTTTTTTGTTAATTCGTTTAGGAGGTCGTAATACTTATTTCGTTTCATCGCGTGGTCTTTAGGTACCTATATTAGTTTTCCACGGTACGGTAAGTTCCACAAGGACTATGCGTTTCGTAGCTCTAGAAAAAAATAATAAGTTATTTATCAATGAAATTTTAGATTCAAAATAGAATTTAAAAACTTTATTTCTGTATGACGTAACAAAACGAAAATTCGTATCAAGTACAGGTATCGAGAGCGATGAGTCCCGAGAGATTCGGAGCCCTCTTCACACGCGCGTGGGCGTCTTCCCGACAGGTTTGAGAAAGGTTATGGCCAGAACCAGGGCTGCCTCTAGGCAGGGGGAGTTGGCCCTTGGGCCCCAGATAGGACGCAAAAAAGGCTACTTGGTATTGTTTTGAAACTGTTATATGGTTTACATTTGACCGTCCGATGTTAAGCGACGATGCGGTCTGCGATGGAACGAGCCTACCTAGAAGAAACCGATTCACTTTGGATTTTAAGATAGCAATATTGTAACTTTGTAACCACCGCGAAAAACACACTCAGGCTGCGCCTTCCACAGCCTAGACGTTTTCACAAATGTTGAGTTAAACTTCTTCGTTCGATTCTTTAGAACGTCAACCATGAAACAATATCGCTTATTCAAGCCACGAACAGTCCGATAGGAAAATGGCAAGGTGGTAGGTATTAGATCATGCAGGTCAGTTGCGCATTCTTCGAAATGTATCCGATAAAACCCGATAAGCTAGCAATCTTGCAACGATGTTCAAGACTTTTAAGTATTTTTCGAGCAAGGGTGATAGATAGATAGATGTTGCATATAGGCCTTTCACGTTTAGTAGGTATTTAAAACAAATATATCCATCTTTTTCGGAGCCTCCCAGGGGTTGGGTTGAGTATGCTGTAGAGAGTAGTGAGCTTTGGCCCAATCCCCGTAAAACCCCGTTTTTTTTAGTAGATTCCGAGAAAATTTTGGGAACAAATTGTGTTAGTCCTCTGTCAAAACTGATCCCAGGGTTCCTAGGGTGACCTAAAGCCGGCTCTGGCTTTATCTACGGAATTTAGACAAAGCACGTGTAGGCAGGGCCAAGTTATCTTTATGAATAGAGAACCCGCGTGGGACGCGACCGGCCATCATTAATTTTATGTAATGACAAAACTTATTTCCATTCTGGGTTGGGTTCATCAATGCCGGTTTAAAAGTTAACAGATATTTCTGGTAAATGTGACTGTTTAAACTTTGAAGACAGTCGTACGAATTAATCACTTTGTTGATAAGGAATATTATTAGTTGATAAGGGTGTGCAATATAAAACACTAGCGACCTACCCCGGCTTCGCACGGGTGCGATGCTCATACTAAAAATACGAATAAAAATGGTTTTTGTGGGTTATCCCTAAGGGATAGACATGTACCACTGTTGACTTTTTTGGAGACCTTTTTAAGGGGTACAATACTGCGGTACATCATTTTGATCCATCTCGTAGGATCCAGCGTTTGCAATGTAAGCGCAAAAAATGTGTTTAAATAAGGCATCTCATTAAATACCTTTAAAATTATTAGTGTTTCTGTACTTTTGTATGCACATATTATACATAAATAAACCTTCCTCTTGAATATTTAAAACCCCGCATCAAAATCTGTTTGGTAGTTTTAAAGATACATACATAGGGATATAGGAGTATAGGACAGAGTAAGCGACTTTGTTTTATGCTATGTTATTATAAACAGCCCACTTTGTGTTCCCACAGCTGGGACTCGGGCCAATCTCTAACAAGGATAGAGTGAAGGCCTTAATCCACCATGTCCTCGAAAGAAGTATTTCTCGGAATATCTCAGATTCCTCGCGATGTTTTCTTTCACACTCACTAGTGTTAAGCAGCCCACAAAATGTTCCCACTGCTGGGATTCGCGGCGTTTTCTGGCAAGAAAATTATGCACTCAAAAGGTTTGGAACACAGTTAAATTATATTCTTGAATAACACATGACTCAGAGGCAAATTTTTATGACAGAAACGAACGGGAACGTGAACGGGAATTACGAGGGGAAAATCCAAGGCGCTGCTGGTATATTACGACTGTACACACTACTGTTGCATTGCAAGTGTCAACAAGGTAATATAATTAAGTTTTACGCGTCTGTCTCTAGCGCAGCATTTCTAGAGAGAAAACCTACACGTCCTGACAGGAAATCAGTCCGGTTGTCCGTCTACAACACTGCATATATAATTGTGGATTGGCTAATCTGCATCTAGATAGGGTTTCTATTAACACTCTTATTTATACAGCAATATGTTAGACGTATTTGTAACTGCAGTAGTTTTCTTTCTATACATAGTCTGAGCTTGCCGCTATATAGCCCAATTTGTATTGACTTTAGCGTACTGTTATTTAAACACTGTAATATTCAAATTTACTTAATTGGAATTGACAAATGTTGTCGTTTTTTTTACTTATTTGCATTGTTTTGCGACACCCTAACAGGGTTTTGTATATAGTTTAAGATTTTAGTCATAAGGCCTAATAATTTATGTACACTGTGCAAATAATAAAAAAATGGCTATTCATAAGTGTTAGGTATTGTGTTTACCTAAATGTAAACAAATTGAATAATACCAATAGATGGTCTAACTCTAATCACAAAAATTGATAAGGAAGATGAAGAAACAATCTGACATCCTCGAATGGGTTGTCCTACGGCCAGAGCGGAGGATAAATGTATACATGGATTATATCAGCTATCTAGCTCCCATAGTATAAGTTTTGGGTTTAATGGTTGGGTGTTGTGAAAATTGTCCACCGAAATGTATATCATAGTTATTAATGAACAAGCCGTTGCGTAGGATTCTTCAAATAAGTTATCAACCTAATTTCATAGACTGTAGTTATACTCGTAGCTCAACATTCAAATCAGCAGTAATATGGTACCTCTAGTAGATTTATTTAAATTCAGCAATCTCACTAATAAAATGTAAAATTTTTAAATGTAACATTTTAAATGAATACATGGGTAAGTCACATTCGATATAGTCAGTCCTATTTTCGTACTAAAATAATGAAAGCGAAGGTGACACGACACTTAACACAAATGACTTCAAACAGATGAACGATAGTGAAGGTGGGGGTGTTTTTATAACCCTCCTGTTACAAAAAAAAACATTAAAAGAGGTCGAATTTTTTCGTTGAGTACGGATCACATATTTAGAAATTTCACACATGGAGATTTTTATTTATTAAAAGGTTGGGGTAATACTTTTTAACCGACTTCAAAAAAAGGAGGTTTCTCAATTCGACCGTGTATTTGTTTTTTTTTATGTGTGTTCGCGGATATTTTCGTCGTTTATGAACCGATTTTGATGATTCTTTTTTTGTTGTAAAGCAGATATTCTAAGGGTGGTACCATGATAAGAAAACCAGGATCTGATGATGACATCCTAGAGAAATCGAGGAAAACTTTTTTACTTTATAAGTTTTCTGTTGAAAGTCGGTTCTTTTTGTTAAAATTATCTTATTACTCTATCACCTGCACAAATAAAGCCAGCGTCTAAAAAAGTACGTGTAATAGTCAGCCCTACGTATCTATTACATAAGCGGTCAAACAGGATACCATAAAACTTAACTGGAGGCATTTTGTAATTGAATTAAAGTTGGTAGCCGACAGTTTTCTCTTTCAATTGCTCTACATGTAAATTGATTGAGCAATTTAGTGTTTATTTATTATATTGTAGGTACATTTAATGGGACAATTTTATGAATGGGACTTGCTCCGTTCTATTAAAATTTAATTGACTTTCGCTAATTTTGAAATAAGTTGTGTTTGTAATTGCGGAGTTTAATTCATCCGTGTGTGTTATTACTTGTTGAAATCATAAAGTTTCTATGGAATTTGTTGAAATTGATGAAATGAATTTTGAATCTGTGGAACGCTATAGAAACTTTAGGTAAATCACGAATGGCAGATCTTGGGCAGATAAGTCTGAAGTAAACAGGTAACTTTTAGGTAAGCGTAGTTTTTTTTAGCACCTATAGAAGTGACGAGACGAGCAGTACATGTGCCTGATGGTAAGCAATATGCCTGCCCATAACAGCACAATGACACGCAGCTATTGAAATATGAAGAGTCCAAAGCCTAGCACTGCACTGCGCTCGTCACCCAGAGATAAAGATGTTTTACCTCTATGCTGTGTAATGTCACTGGAAACATTGCCCTTCAAACCGGAATATAGTAATATTTGCACACTACTGCTTCTCCACCCGGAGTCTGCAAAGAGTCCTACCACTACAACACATACAGTACATTTTAACCCCATCGTTTTTTTTTTTAATTCTGTATTTACTTACTACATCACAAGATTCGCTCATACTTATCATAGCCCTATATTTCATGATCTTTACAGGATGATGATAACTGTTTGAACTACTCTACTACCTATTTAATTGGATAACGGGACACCCACGTATATATATACGGTCGGTCAATTTGCAGTGCCAAACGGGCAGCCACCGCCCGTGTGCACTCGCCTTGAAAAAGGCCGCCGGACGCGGCCGAAACTCGAGTCGGATCGACCGACCGTATATACGTGAGTGTCCCGTTATCCAATTAAATATGTGTAACAACCACGTTAATTTTAATACTAAAATACTCTACTACCTATTCCTGCTATATCGATTCAGCACAGGTAGGCTAATAGATTAATTTGCTTGGCCCATTGGCTTATGCAAATTGGTTATTGGATATTGAATGGATTGAAAATCTCTTGTAGGCACGCTATATGGGCTTATATTGCGGGGGAACAGGGCAGCAAGGTAGGGTGGGCTGAACAAGCTTATCTCATTCGATAAAAAATATCATAGCTTACTTGAAAGCATTTTGGCATTGAAATATGATTTTTTTATGGGTGATTCTTAGTTCAAACGCTAAAAATAAATCCAGCTGTGTTTATAACTTACGCATTCGTTGGACTTACGACCTTACTTTTCATGCGACCGACAAGTCTATTCAATGAGATGAACGAATCTAATGAATCTGTCGATATCATGGTCCAATTATAACTTTCTCCTAGGTAAAAAAAAGGTAAAATCAAGGTACTGTATGTTTAAACCTACTTTAAAAAAAAAGGAGGTTCACAATGTGGCTGTAAGTTTTTTTTGTCAGTACAAATTGTCAAACAAATTACAAATTGATTTTGATGGTTCCGTTATTGTTTGCTAATTTTACTTACTTCAGAGTTCTCAATGAATTTTCTCGATTAATGTTACTTACTTCAGAGGCTTCATATAAATTTTCTCGGTTTTAATTATACTTACTTCAGATGTCTCATATGAATTTTCTCTATCAATTTTACTTACTTCAGAGGCCTCAGAATTTTCTCTATTAATTTTACTTACCTACTTCAGGAGTCTCATATGAACATTCTCGATTAATTTTGCTTACTTCAGAGATCTCATGTACCTAAATTTTCTCGATATATTCGGTTACCTACTCCGGAATTTCGCTGTCTCATTGGAACAGTGTTTAGTAGATTCCATTTTTTTTTTAATTTAGGCATTTAGAATGTCTGAGTTTAATTTTAAATCGAAGTCGGTTTGAAAAAATATAAATATTAAAATGACAGAAGGACAGTGTGGGATAAAACCAGTTCTATGACATTGATAAATTTCAGATGTTTTTGCCTAACTACACTAATGACAAACAACAACCTAAATCCACTTATTTGTTCGAAGATATAATCGAGTTACAACTAATCGAGTGAATCCCAACTTAAACGATCGAAGGTGTTAGAGAAGGTTGTAGCACTCGTCCCTAACAGCCCTAAGTCTTATCTACAGTAATTAACCTTGCCAGGTTGAGATAACGCTGACGAAGCCGAGCACCGGCGCGGTAGGTCAAAACCTCTTTATTTGTAGAACGACCGAAAGCGGAACTAATTTTACAAAAATCAAAGTGGTTAGACTCTTCGCAGAGTCCGCCTAAGGAAGTACCACACCTTTGCCAGTTATTCTACCGACACATTACTGTGTTCCGGTTTAAAGAACAATGTTTCTAGAGAAATTACAGGGCTTAAGATATAATATCTTAGAACTCTGGGTGACGAGCGCAGCCCAGTGTTAGGTAATGATTTGGACTTAGATGTTCCAACAGCTGCGTGTCACTGTGCTGTTATGTGGCAGGCATGTTGCTTACCATCAGCCACATGTCCTGCTCGTCTCGTCACTCTGTACTTAAAAAAACTACGACAATTAAATATAGAAGTTGTCTAATTTTGGTATAGGTGGGGACACTTTTCGATGGTAGCGCCATTGCTACATTCTACAGATAAGTTGGCGGTACGGTAGGTCAAAACCTCCTTATCAGAGACTCGAGACAAAGGATCCTTTTGTTCAGGTGAAGGGGCTTCGTGACACGAACTAGACGTGGTTTTGGGTGCGTTACAAAATATTGGTTACTTTGTTATTTTTCACTGAGTTGTGGATAGCATTGTTTTTATTCCACGACGCAAACACGACGACGTGGTATAAGTTTAACGTGGCTCTTTTGCATCGTTGTTCCCGAACGAATTAAGGCCTTACCCTGAGCAAATGACGTTGAGTATTTCTTACCTCAACGGACACCCCAAGAGAGAGAGAGCAAGTGTGAAACAGTAGGATTTGTTACTGTTTTACTCTCAGATTTTAAAATAAAGTCTGTATAAAATTAGATTTTGCAGAAGTTTAATGTATTTTTGACCAATTGATATTTGTTTTGTATAAAGAGTATTTTGCTCGGGGACGCGCCTTAACCGATTTTGATTATATTGAACAAACACAACATTTAATATGGAAAATACTCAATGGTTTCGTTGTGAGGAGATAAATTAAAAAATAAATTCCATAACTAAAAAATAAACTACCCTTTTGAAGCCAAGATTTTGCGGAAGTTTAATGTATTTTTTACCAATTGATATTTGTTTTGAATAAAGAGTATTTTGCTCGGGGACGCGCCTTCACCGATTTTTATTATATTGAACAAACATAACATTTAATATGGAAAATACTCAGGAGTTGCTAAAAAGGATAGACCTTCGACCTCACAATGGTAAAGTCGGATATTCTAGGCACACACGACTAGGTTTTCTCCATGTCTGTTTTGTTTGCGATAAATTATAGGCCATCATGTAATTCTCATATAGTGACTATTTTAGTATCTCCAAGAGCATTATTGGACCTACTTAAAAGACTTTGCAACTGAGCAAAATAAGCGTTTTCCTGGATAAAACGTAACCTGTTTTACTCTCCAGTTCTAAACGGCTTAATCCTCAAAATCCCGGTTTACAAGACGAGCATTTTCCATTAAACGCTTTACCTACATCACGGTAATGATGCTGTGTTATGGGTGATTACTGTAGTGCTCGCTTACTTGCCGCCATTTTATAAAACATCACTTGAGAGCAATTTTCAAGCGACTTGAAAAAAGAAAAACGAGGAGGTTCCCGATTTAGTAGAATCTTTTTCTTGTATAGATACTTTTTATTGACACACCAGATAAAATTATACACAGTACCGTGGCAGAAAAACCAGTTAATTAAATGGGCTATCAATCGTAAATGGTAACTTTAAAAAAAAATCACTGCCAATAAAAGATGCGAAAATTTTCTATAGTAACGGTTTCCATGACTTATGCCCTAAACTGCATAGTTTCCGAGATATTGACCAATAATGTTTTTTTAAGATGAACCTTGAAGCACCACCAGGATCTGCATTTTGTGATTTTATGCTCAGTAAGTGATGCTATGCCTTATAAAAAAATTGGAACGGAAACTTAGTACAAAGTTAAATTCTATTTTTACGGGACTATGTTAACTGATCTGACTCTACTCAAATTTTACAAATTTTAAATCTTATTCGATAGCGTAAGCCTTGAACAATACAGGGAATTGAATAAGCTGACATAAAACATGGCCCTAATTTTAAAAAAAGGGTTGTTGAGCTTAACGCGCAGGTGTATCTTTATCGCGATAGCTCCTAAATGCAGCCTGTTTTTTTTTGTTACAGATAACATGGAAAGACTTTTTCACAGAGCAAGTTGTTCTAAAATTTCTGAGCTCTGTAGCCATAGTCACCGTCCTGTGCAATACATAATTACTAGCCATTATACGGTACTAGTAGAACGTAGAGCTACCCTCTTTACACAAAGTACGTAGTTTGCAGGAAATCTGTTCCCCTAGTTTAATCCCGGTGCTTAACTGCTTAAGATCTAGATTCTGTATTTAATGTCGGGTAGGATGAACGCAGGTTTACAAATATCTGGCTCATTCCAACAGGTCCTTATTGTAGTCTCAGGCGCCCGAACCCCAATATGGTTTGGTATGAACCACACGCCGATTAGCGGTTTATTGCATTTTTCAAAGGACATTGGTCTGAAGTGGCATATACTGTCTATCGAACGTAGGCCTAGCGTAGAATTCGCAAGGCCCTACTCACCAAATCGTACTACATCTCGTACGGCCAGCGCAAGGGCATGCTCAGACGGTACGAACTCGGTTTCTCCTGCGAGTAGGGAAGATCAAGAAACAACCTGGCATCCTTGAAAAGTGGCAGGGACGCTAGGTCATTCATACTGCCCTAGTAAGGAGGATCTAGCACCTGCCGACTGGTAGCCGATATGTGGAGCTAAAATACTATTTTTGATTATTATCTAATGTCGTCTGACTTTTCATTAGGGGGGATTTTGTTGTAAAAGATGTATCTGACTGCATCGATCGGTGCAGCGCTTCGCCACACACGATCGAACTGTCCGGTGTGCATTGTCCGTCGAAGCGTCTTGCGTCATACCGCAAATGTCATACAAACTTACCAAATGCCCATAGTTTCAGCAACCATCATAGCTATACCACTTCTCCGAACAAATTAATCTGTTTTTCATCTCAATATATTTTGAATATTGATACTGTATAATATTAAATGATGCCGTTGTAATGTCAACGCGGCATGTCGCTCGCGCGGTGGTCAAATGTCGTAAAGTTACAGGCATGGGAACATTCCTTTAGAAGTGAGTTAAAAAATTCCGCACTCTAAGATTAGAATATACCAAAGCGTTCGATTCGAGTTTGAATATCATAAAATTATTTCCCAGTTTATAAATAGGTATCAGGTATTGTATATCGTTACAGGTCGTGACCCCGCTTCCGCCTGGTTTATCTCCGCCGTGGGCGTAAGCATTCCCCGTAAACAGGCGTAAACAGCGGTTGTTGCTGAGTTATTGACTGCGTTCAAACGAATATGTACAAGTTAAGTTTATCATAATGAAACGTATTTATCCTTTGGCGCGGCGGTTGGCCGAGCATCGATGAATGAAGTCAAGTCCTACCAAAAATAGAACCCTTTTTGGTTTGGCAGTTTGCATCAACGCAAACTGACTGTATGTTATAACTATACATATGTACTTTGTAGTCATTGTTAGGTTCACTTAAATACCGTGTCTTAATATATTTTAATTTGATTATTTTTTATGTGTTAAACATACTTATTAGGTGCTACTGACTCTGCCAGACGTGTATTACGGCAGTAGATAGTTCTCATAAAATTGATTCCTTTTTAAATTGTTTCAATTATGCCATCTTGTTTTGGTAAAATGATTGAGTGACGTTTCTTAGCATGGCTATATGGATAAAGCATATCTTTATTAGTCATAAATTGAACATTTCTAGTGTACATTAAACCCTAGAAGTGACAAAACATTTTTTATATATTTTAGAAGCTTATAAGTATGGACTTATTAAAAACTTATTAACTGTCGATTGCATTGTTTTTGGAATAACAGGAATCTAAACAAATTATTGAAAATAATAAATATTTTTTTAACATGTATAACTCGAAATGGCATGACAATAATTGTCATGCCATTACCTGCCTTAATTATAAAGGCAGGTAAGTATATTTTTGTAACCTAATTATTTACAAATATATTATAATAACAAAATTACCCTAAATAAAATAGATGTATTATGAATGTTGTGCATGGTTAAAATTATCAAGGATGGAAATGCAAGTGAACCTCTCACACTCAATACTTAAAAAACGATTCAACTACGCCATTGTTGAAAATAGAGACACTGCGCAATCGGTTGAAAGCTAATTTACTAAATAATTTCTGACTAATTACTACTTAATAACTACCTAACATTTGTACTTATAAATACCCAAGCTCTCATAGCACCGACGACAGTCAACAGACCTCTCAACAATCAGTCAACGCCAATCCAGCATTCGTCTTGTTAATTACCAACGTCTCAATACAACGGTCTATTCATATCTTCTAGGGATAATTAAACCTTCCAGAAAATTAAACAAACGTCGCCTTTCAGGGCTGGAGGGCATCCATCATCGCCGTCTGGTGGCGCGGGCTGTGCACGTCGTCACATGTAGACAAAAAAAAGTACAGAAACAGGTTCAAGGATCGAATTCCCGGACCGGTTGTGGGTCGCTCTCACTGGCTCACGGCGCTCGTGAATGAACTTTTCGTACAGAAACCGCATTTTTGTGCCCACACATCTGTGATCACTTTTAAAAGAGTAGATAAAATAATGAAACTACTAATGTTTATTGGTATATTTTTGGGAATTCAATATTTTGATCAGGTTGCTGTGTAGATTGTTCCATTTAAGTTACAATGTTTTCTAGGCGAGTCTCATAATTCTTCAACCATTTCACAGCTACCTCAGAAATGTCAGGTGGTCAAACGGTAATAAAACAATAAGGCATTTATAGAAAGCACTTGTCAAAACGAGCCCTCATTTGCTCCTACATTTTAGGCGCAATTGAGTATTAATATTAAAGGTTGCACAAATTTATCGTAGTGAGTGTAACGTCGAATTCAATTAAATCACTCAATTGCGACTAAAATAATTTGACATTTCGTCATTATTTCAGTTATTTGAATGTCATATTATCCATATTAACTCAAACTCAAATAATCCTATCCTACTTGAGTCAATAACCAACGCAAGTCCTATCAAATCGGTATAGAAAGTTTCAACGTATGTAATATCAAACGAACCTAAAGAATCAAAGTTGAGTTTAAGTTATCGTAAATCATTTGTTAAAATTTCTGTCATATTTTTTTTTAGATTGTAATTTTACTGTGACAGATTCAGAACTGAGTCCCATTCCAAGAATATTATTAATATGTCCTGAAGTACACTGATCATCTGAAACAGGGCTTATATTTCTTGACTGAAAACCTCAGAAGACTAGCCCAATGATGCAACACTAGATACCGGCGAAATTACGGTAGCCTTACCGAATGGAAGTCAAAAGAAAAAGTTGAAGTTGATTATTGATATGGATGAGCAAATTTGCATCAGTCATGCGACGCGAACACCGATCAAAGTTCTGCAAGCGACCGCAAGCCACTCAGCGTACGACAACCATAGCTTGATGACTGTACCGTACGTTTTAAGCAACAGCATCACAAACGCGAGACTTCAAAAATGCGGCTCCTGGTAGGTGTCAAAACTGGTAGGAAGAATGCCGTCGTAGGTAGGACACTGAAGCATCAGCTCATTTCGATTCCATCACAGGTTTAATCCTCGATCGTTTAACGATCGTAACTTTAATCTTTTTACTTTTTGAGACCATAAACTGAACATTCGTAAGCTTCGGATCAGTTTCAAAACGGTTCTCATAACATCTGAGCATTTATCACGAGTTCGAGATTCAATTTTATAGCAAATAGGCTTGTACAATGTACAAAACACTTAGCTAAAATATAGATTACTAGCTGTAAAATGGGCGTTTTCCAATGCAAATTTACTTGTCAAAAATAGTTCTAAATATTGTCAAGTGTGGCACCACTGTTTGTTTTTGTGAAATTTCGCTAACAAAATAAAACACTGGCGCCACCTATGGTGAACTTAGGAACTATCTTTGACAAATCTTTTTGCATCTTGATAACGCCCCATTGAAATGTGAAATTCTTTTGGCAGACATAGCTGGAATGTCTAATTTTAAAACCGTCTGTTTTGGTAAGAGTAACGTTTGCGTTTTGTTAACTGTAAAAACAGTAACAAATGACAGACCTATAATCTCTGTCATAATTTATGATTTTCATGGTTTTTGATAATATGATTTGAGTTTATGATGTTCAGTAGTGGTGTGATTAATATTATGTATATTCATAATAGGTACACGGATGATATTTCATGTTAGGTATTATGAACGTTACCATATTATGTTATAAATTTGATAATAGTCAAATAATATGATAAATAAGCGATTTCGTTCAAAATCCTAAGCCTGTCACAGTATTAAGGAAAATTTAATCCCTACATGTTGCCTTAAATTTAATGAAATAGTATTTAATCTAATTATATAATTCTATGAATAGATACTATTTCAGTAACGGCTGAATATTGGGTATCCAGGAATATAATCGGTGACTACTATTACCCAAAAATAGGTAAAACAGACTATTATTTTCAAAGCGATACATTCGATAATAGGAATATGAATGTAACAACCTAATATAAATTGATTGAAAATTAAAATGTTAAATTCTTTTGGCAGACAGAGCTGGGATGTCATGGGATGCTGAAAAATAGAGGTTGGATAAAGGATGGGTATTGCAAATTAATTATAGATATCTGGTTGATTAGTTTATAAGTCGATGTTATACTTACTTTCTTTCTGAGTTGTTAACTTACACTATTTTATCACATTTACTAACATTTATGGGAATTGTGATCTTATAAGTACATATAGGCAAAGAAATTCAAGAAACGGTGCTCCCAACCAAACCAAAGATAAGTTATTGCTTTCAAAGAGACTGCTCCCGAAAAAAAGAAAGCAAAGCGACGCGGGTGTTATTTTTAGAATAGTTATCATTGCTGGGAGACATGCACCAGACCCCGACAGATCAACGCTAAACTTACATGGTCATGACCTTGCTATTGCCATCTCTATAATTTTAAGCGCAAAGAAAGGGACACTGATAGCATAGCCATAGCAATGTTAGCGAGTTGGTAGACCCCCCGATGGCTTCTGGCATTTCGAACAACAAACACAAAGTCACTAATTATGTTTAACGTATGGACTGCACTGAGAGCATGGTGAAATGTTTGTTTAGAGCAGACCGTGATTCATGACGACCAATAATCAAAAGGCATGTTTGTGGGTCCAACTGATGGATTTTACAGCTGGTTTGGAGGTTGGCACGTTTCGTATTGGATTCCTAGTACCTACCTATGACGGATTTTGCCTAGGCATCTCACGGCCGGCGCATAGATTTGATTTGAATTACGTAGGAACTATGTCTTACATTTCATCAAGCAAATGACGTCATGAGAAATACATTATTCAAACAAAAATTAATTACTTAATTGAAAATGTATGAATTCTTAAAATGAACCTAACAAAAATAAGAACAATGCAACACAATTTATACGAAAAACTTTTACATAAACAAAAAACACGTTTCAGAATTCAAACATACCTACCAGTCAATAACAGTTCTCAATTACGCCGTAGGTGATGATAATGTTATATTTTGTGAAATGTATCGAAGAAAATGAAACAGTGGCGCTATATTTGACGAAATCCCAGTCTTTTGGGATGATTACAACTGTTAGTCGAACTCGAACGTATATCTCGACATACCACAATTTAACCCACGTGATAGCACATAAGTACATTATATTATACTAGCGACCCGTCCCGGATTCGCTCGGTTATCTTAATATTTCTAAATTAAAGGACACTTTGTTTATCCGCGATTTGAATAGCATAAAAACAATTTTCGTACAAAAAATTAAACCGACTTCAAAACCACAAATAGGCACTCAAAAGCGAAAAATAAACTAAAATCATTATTATAAGCGCTACTCACTCATCTATTTGAAGTCGGTGCCAGCTAAATCTAACAGGTATAGGATAGATACTACTTACCTGTGCCTACATAGCATCAATCTACTAACTTTTTGACCTGACTGGCACCGACTTCAAATAGATGAGTGAGTAGCGCTTATAATAATGATTTTAGTTTATTTTTCGCTTTTGAGTGCCTATTTGTGGTTTTGAAGTCGGTTTAATTTTTTTGTACGAAAATTGTTTATTTTACTCTTTTAGTGTACAAGAACAAAATTAAAATTTTGATTAAACCCCGACTACCTTGGATTTGTTATCTGTACAACATTCTACTAGTCAAGCCCTTTCATTTGATACCCATATAAAGGGAGTTGTGAAAAAGAAATGTATTTCGGCATTTTGTGGAAGCAGGCCATCTTGGATTTGAATTTTTCATAGTGAAAAATATTCTACTAGTCAAGCTCTTTCGTTTGATACCCAAATTGAGGTAGTAATGAAAAATATAATATAATTCGCCATTTTGTCGTGGTGGCCATTTTGGATTTGAAATTTGTTATAGTACATAGTACTCTACTAGTCAAGCCCTTTCATTTGATACCCAAATTGAGGTAGGTTGTGAAAATATTTTGTCCGCCATTTTGTGGAGGCGGCCATCTTGAATCGACATTAACCAGACATAGCTAAGAACATCTGCTATGGTATTAACCTTGAAATAAAAGAAACCGCATCGAAATCGGCCCATCTGTTTGAGTTCTACTACGGTGCCACAGCAGATAGACAGACACACAGACAGACATCGACGTCACTTATAACACCCCTTTTTTGGTCGGGGGTTAAAAACAAGTTTTTATTAAAGTATTTACACAATTTTGTATTGACAGGGTCGAGATTCATAACTTTTGTGAAATCTACAACGTCATCTAGATACGCAATTTTTCAGTTTTGGTTCATATTTCAAAAACTACTTGACCGATTTCAAAATGATTTATATGGGACCATTCGGGAAGCATACCCATCCGAACACAAAAAGAAATTTTAAAATCGGTTCAGAGGTTCTCGAGAAATCAGGTAACATACATAAAAAAAAAAAAAAAAAAAAATAAACATAGGGGTCGAATTGATAACCTCCTCCTTTTTTTGGAAGTCGGTTAAAAAAGGTTATAATGACGCAAACTTGAAAGATTGACACATGCTGTCACAGACGTCAGCGCACGTGCTGACACAACGAAATCCCTCAAAAAAGAATATTTTTACCGTTTTTGTTACATTCGTCATTCATGCTCCGCTCCTATTGATAGTATCGTAATGTTATATAGCCTATAGCCTTCCTCGACTCACCATCATCATCATCATCATGATGATGAGTCTATTTATAGAAGTGAATATCGTCATGATGATGAGACTATCTAACAGAAAAATAATCTTTCATTTCGGACCAGTAGTTCCAGAGATCCTAGCGTTCAAACATACAAACTCTTTAGCTATATAATGTTAGTATAGATGTAATAATTAGGCATACAAATCTGACTAATTTTTGTATCATATTTAAATATCCAGATCTGATGTTATTTTTTTGTAATTTTAATTGTATTATTAAAGTGTGTAAATATTGTTTATGAATTAAATTATTCACATGTACGGATAGTAGATATTTATGTAATAATAATATAGTAGTAATAAGCACGTTAAATGTAACGTGCTAATTTATAAAATGAGTGTAGGAACAACCAAAATAAGCGATTAATTATTCAATTATTAAAACAATTACTTATTTCTGCGTACCCGATCAATGAGGCAGGCGAAGGTCAATGGCCTGTTACAAAAACTACCAGGCTAACCAGCGCCCGTTTTCACGTGTAAACTAACAAATACTTCCGACGTAACAAATAGGCATTTTGGCTTAAACGTGCCGAACTGCCGACAGATATAGTTGGGCAAACAATTTTATGGGCACGTGCATAGTAATTGATATTGAGAGGCTGTTGGTAGGTATTCGTTTTTATTTTATGGCATTTTAGAATTATTGTGAATGGATTTACCTAACATGTTGCGGGTAGATTTGCACAGAACCATGGAAGATAGATACCGCCATTTCGACTGGGTTAAGCGACAACGCAATTATAACAGAGCGCAGATGTCTGTCGATTTGACGATACTCAGACGGTTCCTTCCACCATTAAATCCTGTGGTAACAAACTTTTACATCATTGGAAAGATATATTTTTTCCATCATATTGCATGATGTTAAGCGACTATGGAGTCTACAAGAGCGGCCGAGAAAAGAACCTCGACTTAAAACACAAGAATGTAGCTATTGGGTAATACCACTCAAGCAACGCATTCCACGGAGTGGAATTACTGACTTACTTATTAGGAAAGTAGAGTCCTATCTCCTGGTTTGCGTCTTGAACGTAAACCATGAAAGGAAGTCTCTTTTAGGTTACAAGCATTCGGACAAGGCAAATAAGGCAAGTTAGCTATTTTGCTATGATCTCCTACCACATGGAGAATCAGATGGTCTCGCCACTTACCACCACGGTTTATATCTTAATTAGTCCGTGATAGAACTAAACTCATTCGTTCATTTTAGGTCATTGCTCCTCGTCAATTACGAGTAGGTACTACAATGAGTCTACTAAAGATTGCAATCGTGAAGCAACTCTGACAATTGTCTTCATTTAAGTAACATTCAATTTTCCACGTCCAACGTTTCCGAAAAACAAATAAGGACAAGATTATTCCAAAAGAAAACAAAAATATTAATTACGAGTCCGAAAGAAAATGAGCAAGGTGGTTATTATAAGATCATGTAGGTAGATCAGTTGCACAAACTCCGAAGTGTTTCCGACAAAAACCCGATAAGCTAGCAATATTGTGGCGGTGTTCATGTCATAAATTATAGGAAGGGCAATAGCAGAGAGATCGCCGTTTTAGTTAAGACGGTCGAAGTGAATAAATGAGCACGTTGTCGGCTCGTTTAGCTGGCAAGGTGACGGACGTGCATTCCTCTCGAGCGGAAGGCAGCGGTGGGACTGGGAGGAAGTGGGCATTGGGCAGGTGTTGTCATTTGAGCTCAGGTATAAACAACCAGTAAATACAATGCTACACAGGAACACTAATTAAAGACTTGAAAGCCTTGTACATCGAGACAAAATTGGTACCTTATAGGTTTTTAATCGGATACATTTCGGAGAGTGTGCAGCTGATCAGCATGATCTAACACCACCTTACTTTTTTTTCTGTCAGACTGCTCGTAGCACGAAAAAGCGACATCGTTTCATAGTTGACATTCTGAGGAGTCGATGGAGGAGGTTTTCGTTAACTTTTTTGATAATAACGTCTAGAATGCAGAATGAGTTTCCTGAGTGGACCTATCCTTAGCGTCTTCAAGCCGAGAGGAAATGTTCAATCCCATTATTTTCCGAACGCGCAGTCCTCAATCCCGTTATTTTCCCGTAAATATTATAAAAAAGGGTGTTTTAATAAATAATTGTTAGCATACGCTCTGTTCCAGATTTTCTATTCGAGTATAATTTATTCAAGTAGCAAGTTTAATCCATCGATATCAATCAAATGATGTGCCCTGAGCACCTTAGAATTGTTAACAAACTGCGTCTCTGTGTGTAGCGTGAGTGGTTTACAACTACCAATCTACTTGACCCCTGGAATCGCTAGCGGCGAGGCATGTTGCGGTTCTACTTATTTTGGTTGTTGCTTACGAATAGTGTACCTATCACTATTCGTATAAATAAACGTCTGGCGTTCACCGCTTCCTACAACCGATAACGATAATATAATTCCGTGCGCCTGAAGTTTAGGAGGGCACATCCATTGATTTATATTGATGGTTTAATCAAGATCCCTTCAGTTTTTGCGTATTAAAGAGTAAAAAACATCCACGCAAATTGACTAACTTTCGCCTTTATAACATTGGTAAGGACGAAATATTCCTTGATTCTCTGATTGTGAGAGAGAAGGGACAGAGTCCCAGCAGTGGGAACAAAGAAGAGGCTGCTAATACTGTTTGTTTTAATTTAGCTAAGCACCTCTGAGATCTATTAATATTATTGTAAAAAGATCTAACCTAACGCTTGTTTGCTAAATCTTATATCTGACTAGCGGTCCGCCCGACTTCGCCCTTGGTACATACATTCAACGAACATATCCAACGGTAAAAGATTTTTTTTGAAAGCAGTCCAGTATTTCCTTCCATTAGGGCATTCAAACAAAAACCTCTTAGCTTTATCACATTAGTATAAATTCGATTTTCATATTATACTTCTGTTTTAGATAAATTTTACTTACTTATTATTTTTCCAGTGGTCATTCTGGTGTTCTCTGGTTTTAAATAAGTACAGCTAAAGTAAAAAAAAACATGGTACATGCATTCATACTTGTACATACAAAGTAACGTAGGTACAGGTATTCAACGTAACAGTAACATGGTCTTGCCGGTTTTAGCGTATAAATAGAATTACAAAAACGAAGGATTAGTACGCGCACTGGTATGGGTATGGTCTATAGCTGCGTTTCCCAAAGTGGGCTATAACGCTCCCTTGTGGGGACGGTAAAAGAGCCAGAAAAAAATGGGAGAATTGTGTAGAGGCTTGGAGTCCATTGTGCACTATTGGGTTCAGGTCTCAAGTTAACTCTTGCGGGTTATAGTAAAAGTCTCGTTTAGAATGAATGTTTAATGTCTGATTATATAGCTCACAATAATTAATTCATTTGATTAAAGATAATTTATTCCCAAAGTGGGCAGAAACCAAATAAGTTTGGGAACCCTTGGTCTAGAGTCTAGACCCCGATTCCTAGATTCGATTAGGGTTCCGTAGGTGTATATTAAAACACTAGGACAATTGTTATGTCCATTTTCAGGAAAGAAGTTTTCAGAAAGTGTCACGGTATTTTACAGACTTAATAATATATTTCCGTTGTGGTTTTGCTGTTAGTAAAGATAAATCAGGAGATTCATTCAATCAGGTTTCTGCATTGTCGAGGCGGTGGTCAACTACAGTATAGCGAAGAGGAATCCAAGGTGGACTCGTCTAGGTTTTGCCTGGAATCCTACGACGCGCGTGGGCATGTAGGTGGCGCTATGTTTGGGAACCGGCGCAACTGAGGTGGAGCGCGCGTCGAGTGGTTGGCATCGCGGTTGTGAGGTGGAGGTTGCGGAGGGAGAGGACCGGGAAAGGAGTCTTGCAACTGCAAAGTGGCAGACGGCAGGACCATAGACCGGCCCTTGTACCGCCTAACTAAATCGGCTTCCGCTTTGCTATTCCGGTCTCTATCATTCCAAGCGGAAAGAAAAGTGAGAGAAATATCAAAGGCAAGACGTTTTTCGTTCGGCGGTAGACCCCCTGACCAGTCACAGGGGACTCCTGGGTATCCAGAAGCAGAGGCGTCTAGCAGGTATGAACTGTAAAAGTCCTCAACGTACAAAAGAAATAATTTTGTAAAACGTAGATGCTTACTCAGAGTAATACATTTTGGGGTTATTTTTTTTAACTTTTATAGGTTTACACTTGACCGCCATCTCGCCTGATGTTAAGCGACGATGCGGTCTACGATGGAGCGTGTTTACCTAGAAGATACCGATTCACTCTCGATTTGAAGACACAAAGATTATAACCATCGGGGAAAACCCACTCAGGCAACGTATTCCACAGCCTAGACGTTCTTATCACAAAAGTAGAGTCAAAACTCTTCGCGTGTCCACACAATACAGGACGCGGCGTTTGTAATCCGTACTGTAGTTTGATTTTTGACCATCTAATTCGCGAGTTTTCGAATACCTAATATCGGTTCTCACCACGATTATGCGCTTTCGGAAACGTTGCGAAACCAGGCATTAGCCAGTATGCGGAACAAACAGTTTTTTCTCCTTCCTATTGCAAATCCGCAGAACCGTTACGCTTTTTATATCGCCACTTTCATTGATGAATAATCAGACTGTAAGACCGACGGTTGCTGCTGAAAGTTTACGTAACCAATCATTATAACAACGTACATAATGAAATTTTACTATGCAACTATTTTTTTCTTTAAACAGGAATATTAGCAAGTTTGGCCGCAATAATGGACAGCGTCATGCTTGTTGAGCAAAGCGCAAATTACTGCATTATTTATAAGTTATAATTTGCGCTAAGTGTTATGAATTATAACACTTATCGTTTTCCTCAATCCTATTTCTTAACACCTATCTAATCTGAAATAATTTCTGCTCGGCGTTACGCCGTTGACATATTTTTCTAATTTATGATAAAGGGACCTATGACAGTGGGACTCAAGTGGCCTCTAATGCCTACATATGGGCTAGTGAAGAAGGCGTAAGGTCCTCATAACCTAATCTTACTAACTAACAATACTTACTCATAGGTGTGCTACACACCTAGTCTGGGATATTAGAAATGTAATTGTAGAAAGAACCCATTTTATCGATACGAACAATTTGTATTTATATACCCAGAGCTTACTTTAAAAACCTTTCCATATATTCACCCTATTCACTTACTGTCCTCCGAGCCGTTATCGTATCAATAGCACCTTCAAATCAAAATAAAAATTTCTTTATTTCAATTGGGTATTACAAAATACACTTATGAATTGTCATAACATTACTATCATAACATCAAAGAAATTGGAAAATTAACATAACATTACAATGAAATAAAAAAAGTTCATAAGTCAATATAAAGACCTTAGACGGTACGACCTCGGTTTGGGCCACCCCCGGTAAGGAATATCAAGAAACCACCTGACTGACTTTCCCATTCCCCACGACTACAGCCCTAGCAGGGACGATCTAGCACCTACTGCTTGTGGCCGATATATAGACGTAATATACTGTATATCTGAAATGAAAATTGAAATAACTGTTTGAATTTTACCCAGAAACTACTGAAAACCCCGCATGGTCACATCAGACACCTCCATCAGAAACTGGGACAAATTCGGGGATATCCAGAAGGGTGGCAGCCCTACTAGCCTTGTGACTCAGTCCCCTGACTCACTGAGCCGCAGTTTGTGGTTTCGATTCCCACCTAGGATATTCATATCTGTTACGAATATGGATGTTTTTTCCAGTGTTACTAGGCTAAAAATATACCATTCTAATCAGTCCGTCAGGCAGAATATGGGACACGTATTTTTGTTTTATTAATTTATTAGAACTCATCAAACTTCCGGGGTAGGTTGTGACGTCTCGTCATCCCAAAAATTTTACAATGAAGTGACGTCACTCTTAAGCTTCTAAGACCAGTATCTTCGCCGTTTTTTAACTGTGAAACAAAAGAAAAAATACGCGTGCAATATTTCTAATGATCTAAGTGATGGATTAGTTAATTCATTTTACAGTGAAATATGAGCCTTATGTCGTACTTACGCCTCCGCCTCAAGTGTCACGAAGCGTCGAGTCCCTTTCTGCAGCAGCTGAAGATGATACGTAGCGCCACTTCACAGCGCGCATGAGCTCGCTCCATCAATATTCATCAATCCTGCACTTCCGCCGCTAAAGCGGAGACCACACCGCTAAAATTATGTCACGAACATAGCACACACGAGCTAGTACGTACAGTTGTGTTCAAAACCAGCACGAAAGAAATTTCAATGTTTAATGAAGACATTTTTTTGTTTTAGACAAAAATGTTATGTTTATTTTACGCAAAATTAAATTAATTTTTACAAGGAGTGTGTTAGCTAAACAGCTATAGGTTGATGAAGATTAAAAAAAATGGCCGACACTTCACACACAACAAAGTAAACTAAGCAAAGCTTGTACTATGGTAGCCAGACAGCTGATTTAATACTTACCTAAATAAATAAAAATTCAATGAGCCTTTATTGCCAAGTGTTGGAGGGTTAAAACCTTATTGCTAATCCTGGCCGACTCCAATTTATTGAAATGACTGACATTGTGTTCGGTTTTTGGTTAATAAAAAATGTTTTTATGTCATGTCTTGTGCTTAATAAATTCTGCTTATATTTTACACCAAATATGTGTTTAATATGATTTATAATAGGTTATGGTCCAGCAAAAATAGTGCAACGTTATTGTAAATATGTCGGAAACGAAAAATCATAGTTTTTCACATGAAAAATTACGCGGACGTGAAAATTACGTCGAGTGGAAATTTGTTATGAAAAATGCATTGATTCACGACAATTTATGGATCTGTATAAGCGGTTACGGTAAGGATGACAAAACAACGTCCGAAGTGAAAAATCGACGTGACGAAATTGCAAAATCTAAAATTTGCTTGAGCGTTGAAAAGTCATGTTTTTCACATTTGATGTCAGCGGATACGGCGAAAGACGCTTGGAATGCACTGGAACGTGCATATGATGATAAAGGACTCGGTTCAAGAGTGAGAACTCTTCAGAACTTGTGCGCTGTCAAACTGGAGAACTATTCTAGCATGGAAGCTTACGTCAATGAAGTATTGTCATTAGCGCAGCAATTGGCGAATATGAACAAACCTGTTGATGACGAGTTTCTTGGTGCGTTGATGCTCAAAGGTTTACCGACAGAGTACGAGGCCATGATCATGGCACTAGAGCATTCGGGAGCTGTCATTACTGCTGATCTAATCAAATCGAAACTGCTACAGGATCAACGTTGGACTACTCGTGGAGATTCGAGTGAGTGCTTGTATTCTACAAGAAAAGGCGCTAGTACGAATGACTCCTGGACGAGAAAAGCGCAGCAGCACAAGGATGAGTCAAAAGCGAAGGATAATTCCACTAGAAAGAGAGAACCGTGGTGCTGGAAGTGCAGACAGAAAGGACATCTGAAGAAAGACTGCCGGAACGCGAAGGATTCTTCAGGAAACTGTGTCTTATCAGCATATAGTACTGGAACTGACTCGGAATCTTCGTGGTACATAGACTCAGGGCTACAAATAACATGACTGGCAGGCGTGATTTGATGACAGACTTCAAATCGCGAGATGGTCACGTCACCATTGCTAGTGGAGATAAACTGCGGTGTACAGGTATAGGTACTGTTAAGTTGTCGGATAGCGCGACGTTAACTGATGTGTTGTATATACCTAAGCTGTGTGTAAATCTCATATCTGTTTCGCAATTGATTAAGAATGGTTGTATTGTTAATTTTGATACTACTGGTTGTACAATTTCTAAGCTGGGCGATGTTTTGATTAAGGCAAATGACGTTGGAGGGGCTTACAGACTTCAGACCTGCAGTCTACGGGCGAATCTTACTATTAGCACTGCAACTTGGCATCAAAGACTTGGCCATTTAAGCGCCAACAATATGAAGCTTTTGAGGCAGGGACTTGCTAATGATATTAGTTTTCAGGACGACCCTTGTAAAGACGTTGCCTGTGAAGTTTGTTTAAAGGAAAGCAAGCTCGGTTTCCTTTTCCCAGCAATCCTGAGAAGTCTGTGGCTGTAAAGCGGTTGGATTTAATCCATACCGATTTGTGTGGTCCGTTGCCGGTGAATTCGCTTGGAGGCAAGAGGTATATCCTGGCATTCTTGGATGATCATTCGAGGAAGGTGTTCGTGTATTTTCTGAAGCGTAAGAGCGAGGTGAGTGAATACACGAAAAACTTTATTAAGCTAGTCGAAACTCAGACTGGTGACAAAGTTAAAGTTTTGAGGTCGGACAATGGGACCGAGTATGTGAACAGAGACCTTGAAGGTTTTTGAAAGGTAAGGGATAGTCCATCAGGTAACTGTGCCTTACAGCCCTCAACAGAACGGTTGTGCGGAAAGGCTAAACAGGACCCTCCTAGAAAAAGTAAGGTGCCTCTTGTATACTTCGAACCTAGACCACAAGTTTTGGGCAGAAGCTGCCTGTACTGCTGCACATTTAATAAATGTGTCACCTTCGAAAAAGGCTCTCAGGGCAAACTCCTGAGGAAGCCTGGACAGGTAAGAAGGTTAGCTTGAAACACTTACGTGTATTTGGCTGCGAAGCTTATGCTCACGTTGATAAAGTGAAGCGGAATAAGCTTGAACCAAAAAGCAAGCGTTGTATATTTCTTGGCTATGACGGTAATGGATATAGGCTCTACGATTCGGCGAAAAATATAGTTTTCGTAGTCGTGATGTTGTTTTAACGAAACAATTTTTCCAGGTGTCAAGAGTAAACGGTCCGTGGAGATCTTCTTTCCGACTAGTGATGACGGAGATACCGTTGAAGATGCGGATGTTCGTGATCAGTCTGGGACTGAGCTTGAGGTGGAGATGCCATCACTACCAACTGTAGAGGCTGAGGTTGAGGCGGAGAGACCGGTAGCGCCTGAAGTGTGGTTTGAGGCTGTCGAGCAGGTGCCGAGTTCATCTACTGATACAACCAGAATGCCACGGAAGCCACCATCTGACGGACCAGCCTATAATTTACGGCCGAGAGTACCGAGGACGATGTCTGCGCTCGAGACAGAGTTGAGTGAGCCGACGAATGTCAAGGAAGCTTTGCAATCGAGTGATAGTAAGCTTTGGCGGCAAGCTATGCAAGATGAGATTGATTCGTTCAATAAGCATGAGGCTTGGGAGCTAGTTGACAGACCGGCAGACAAGAATATTGTCAAGAATCGATGGTTGTTTAAAATCAAACGTGACGCCAATGGCAAAGTGGCGTGTTATAGAGCGCGATTGGTTGCAAAGGGTTTTACCCAAAAGTTCGGAATTGACTACATGGATACTTTTTCTCCGGTTGTGCGACATAGTTCGTTGAGAATGCTGTTGTCTCTTGCGGTTGAATTAGATCTGAAGATTGATCACCTTGACGTCAAGACTGCTTTTCTGAATGGCAATTTGGTGAAGAAATTTATATGTCACAGCCTGAAGGTTTCGTCAAGCAAGGCAATGAGCATATGGTCTACAGACTCAAGAAAGCCGTGTACGGGTTAAAACAGGCGTCACGTGCCTGGTACGATAAGGTAAAGGAAGTTTTACTCGCAGAGAATTTCACGCAGAGCAAGTATGAGAGCTGTATCTTCAGTCGCCGAGTGGGTAAGCGAACTATTATTATTGCTCTCTATGTAGACGATTTTTCGTTTTTACGACTGTGACGAGCTTGCTGATAAGCTAAAAACGTCACTGAAGTCTCACTTCACAATTAAAGATTTAGGTGAGGTTAAACATATGCTAGGCATCAAAGTACAGCGCACTAGTCGTGAGTTGAAGCTGAGTCAGAAAACCTATATTGAAAAGCTTCTTGAACGTTTCGGTATGAGTGACTGTAAAGTTGCTAAGACGCCCTTAGATGTAGGTCTGAAGTTTTCTGATAGCGCCACCCACGAGAGTAGACTACCGTATCAGGAGCTGATAGGATGTTTATTGTATATAGCTGTGACCTCAAGACCTGACATTTCATTTGCTGCATGTTTCTTAAGTCAGTTTAATACTTGCTACACAGCGGAACACTTTGCAGCGGCCAAACGTGTATTGCGATATTTAAAAGGCACAATGAATTTAGGTCTTGTGTACAGAAAAAGTGATGAACATGATAAATTTCATGTTTATGGATTTACTGACGCTGATTGGGCTAACAGGGCGGATCGTAAATCTTACACGGGGTATATTATAAAGCTAGGTAAGAATGTTATTTCCTGGGGTTGTTATAAGCAATCGTGTATCGCACTTTCGTCTACCGAGGCGGAGTATATAGCTTTGTCTGAAGCTGCCAAAGAGGCGGTATACGTCCGTGCGGTTCTTGCTGAGTTGATAGGTCAATGTCACACTGTAACCCTGTATAGTGATAATCAGTCTGCGGCGAAGCTGGCTAGTAACCCAGTGTTCCATAAGCGAACAAAACATGTGGACATTAGATATCACTATATTCGTGAAGCTGTTGAGAATAGGGTGCTAGAACTGATGTACATGCCAACAGAGCAGATGACTGCTGATGTGCTCACGAAGGCACTGCCTAGCTGTAAGCACTTGTCGTTTGTACGAGATATGCTTGAAGTCCTCCAGGATTAAGAGGGCGTGTTGGAGGGTTAAAACCTTATTGCTAATCCTGGCCGACTCCAATTTATTGAAATGACTGACATTGTGTTCGGTTTTTTGGTTAATAAAAAATGTTTTTATGTCATGTCTTGTGCTTAATAAATTCTGCTTATATTTTACACCAAATATGTGTTTAATATGATTTATAATACCAAGTTTACAATTTTGTTTACTAATTATATATTACAGACGATTGGGTTCTTTATCCTCAGCTTGTCCTTCGACAAAGGCCTGTAATACTTATATAGTTTTAAATACATACTTATTATACATAGAAACACCCAGGCACAGAACAAATACTTGTATTCATCACAAAAATATTTGCACTGGGTAGGAATCGAACCCACGAACTTCGGATTCGGATCGTATATCTGGGTGAAGAGCGTAGTGCAGTGCTAGGTAATGATTTGGACTCTTCGTATTCCAATAGCTGCGTGACACTGTGCTGTTGTGCGCTGGCTTGCATCTTGTAGCATGTTTATCATCAGCCCTACTTAGTACTTATGCCCTGTACCTCATTTCACTCTAAGCTATAAAAAAAAAAAAAAGTGTGTAACTAGTAGGTGTTACCGTCCAAATTCGATTTCAGGACTAGAAATAGTTTTTCCTATACGCGATAGGATTAACTAGTCTAGCCTAGTCCAAATTAATTTGTTCTAAGCCCGATAGGATCAACCAGTTTAGCCTAGGCCAAAAACTTAACCTAACCTGATCATGTTAACCCTGATCATGTTAGGGACCTAGATCGGGAGCCGGGCCTCCGCGCCCGGACAGAAAAAAAATAAAACCTAACCTAACAAGTTCGGCCTAGGCTAAACTGCTTTATCCTATCGGGCTTGTGACGGTGTGCGCGCCATTTAAAAATAGTCAATTTTACGATACGCGCGCGCTCATAATTTATCCCTTAAAGCAGCAAAAGAGGTACTTATTTATAACTTCAAAAGTGACCGGCAGTGTAGTCGCTGCGTAAGTCATGGTACTCGTACGGCTTATTCATAAAAATTCATGCCAATATTAAATTTTGACGGAAATGCTCCGTGCGATCGTTGAAACAATAGGTTTTCTCGGTAATGCGAACCTTAGTCACGGATTTATTGAAATTCTCATTGAATTCTCGGATCGGCTGACTAAGGAGTCTAGGGGCGGTCTGACTTGGCATTTTAGCATCAAAACTCTTTATAAGGTAATTGGTATTGGTGAAGAATTCCAACAAAATGATATGTATCACAGTTATTCTTAGAGTATATTCGTTAATTAAAGGATATTTAGTAGGTGTAGTGAAGGTGAGTGTTGATGTACGTCAGAAAGGGGCCCCTTAAACCTACGCCCGAGTCACAAGTCTCAGGGTCTACTCGGGTCTACTCTTCTCTCTCTGCCACACGATGGACCCGGCACCCGCACGGTGAATCCATGGAATGCTAAGAAAATCGTCTCTCTTTTTTATTATGAATATAGGTTGATATTGACCGCCATTTCGCCTGATGGTAAGTACACTCGACACACTCGAAGACACCAAGATCGTAACTATCAGGAAAAGTCCACTCAGGACACGCATTCCACAAGCAAGTTCTTATCAAAAAATGGGAGCAAACCTCGTTCGTCCACCTCCTCGTCTTTGAAATATGTCAATCATGAAACGATGTAACGTTTTCGAGCTACGAGCGTTCATATGGTTAAGCAATTTCCTGTTTATGTACAACTCGTTTACCAGAACATGGTTTACGAAACGATATCAAAATACCGAGGATTTTTTATACTGTTGAGTGACGGGGCGAGCAGGATATGTTCCCGATGGTAAGCAACACGCCTGCTCATAACAGCACGCAGCTATTGGAACACGAAGAGTCCAAATCATAACCAAGCAGTACGCTGCACTCGTCACCCAGAGATATAAGATGACTTATCTCCATGCCGTGTTATTTTCTCGAAACATTGTCCTTGAAACCAGAACACACTGATGTTTACAGATTACTGTTTGACGGTAGAATAAATACCAATGGTGTGGTTCTTCTCCAGGCGGCTTCTACAAAGAGTCCTGCCACTACTATAAAATTATTTTAAAGATTATGGAAATATTATCTAAATAATTAGATGTATATAGACATTAATACTGATGATAACGACTAACTAGTTTGTTTGATGTGGACCTGGTTTCTATTTATCAGTTTTCAGGCAGAAACTACCGGAGTCGAAGAAGCATGTTGTATCCATTATAATGAAAAAGTCGCTATGGGAGGTAAAAACTGGAATTATTACATACTCCATCATTTTGCAGAGTGCGAATGATTTTTTGAGGGAACGGCCGTATTTATTTCACGCATACAATCCAAAATTATCCTTGACGGAGAACTATTGACTTTGTGGAAATTGGTCTGGTTTGAAGGACATTTATTACAGGGCAAAGAGTTATACTCGTATCTGTGCAGTGCTAGGCAGTTATATGTACTCTTCATGTTAAATTAGCAGCAAGGCATTGGGCTGTCATGGGCATATGTGATGGCACTAGGTGTAAGTGTTCGACATGTCTATTAAAAAACGAATTAATTGCCACGAATCCTCCCGATTGACTCCTCAGCCCGATGGTGAAGTTGCCTAGATGAGATCGCTTCCAGCGAAAAAGCCACCAATTGCTAGCCTTATTGTTCTCCTACATTTTATCTACATGCATCATCTAATTGGTGTGAACATAAAGACATTTTCCTTCTTCCATTCGTTAGATATTTCGGCTCAGGGGGTGATCAATGACGGCGTTAAGCCTGATATACCGTACTAGTACATAATACCATCAATACTGGTCCAAACAAGTATACTACATCTGAGAGGAAGTTGCATCCACCCACTCTGAACCGTCCCTACAAAGGACCTAGCTTCGTAACGCAATATATCAGGGGCCTGACGTCAAGAGCTCGGCCCGGCACAAATCACGCCAGCGGAAGGCCGTTGTTTTGCTTTTGTAATCAATTTCGGTGCCGCAATGATTCAGTCTTTCTTCGACAATTAATTCTGTGCCCTTTTTGTTGTAACTTAGAGTGACTAATCAATTCGGGGGTACAGTTACGATTCGGTTATTTGTCAACATCCATTTTCCACTGCTTTGTTTACTGTGGGAGATGGCAAATAACAATCAACCATTTCAAACTTCGTAGATAATATTAAGTCTTAATTGACAAACAAAAGTGGCTTAAATTTTATTACGGTGAATCCCTAAACCGTGGTTAACAATGTTTTAGTAAGTATACTACGTGGTACTGTGTTGTTCACGCTTAATAGGACTGATGATCAACTTGCTAGTTCGCCCCTCAACTTCATAAAATGATAATATAGATGAAAAACCTCAAAATTGTAAGTCCTATAGGTAACTAGGATAAAAGTAACATGTGACTAAATGTAATAAATTACAAACAGATTCAAAAGCCACAACATGCGCTCCAACACGTGTCGCGAGATTGAGCGTGGAAACAAATCCTTTATTTTTAGTCTCTGTCGCGCTTTGTGCATTCAAAAATATGATCCGAGCATACCACACCGCGCATTTACGCCGCACAGCTTGCAAACAATGGTCACAATACGTACGGGCCCCACACACACATGGATCGAGACCTTCCGATTGGCAGGGAAAGTCGGACAGGCCACGACCATGTACACCTACATTGGCAATGTGGTTTTATTGCAAGATCTCGCTATGCTCTAGTGCTTTTGTGGTGAACTAAATGTATACAGGCATGGCACGATGCTGCTTCTAAGTTTGTTTTCGTATGGCCGACACTCGTGGGTAAATGAAGTTGTGTAATTGTGTTAGCGTATGAGCTCTAATGCGTCTGAATTTACAATGCTATACACATTTGCTCACACCTAATCTGTGATATTATGTAGGGAAAATGGAAATTGACGTTATCCACACCATTGCGGTAAAACTTTCCATTCATAAAACTAGTTTCCATTCACACTACTTACAAATGTTCTGGTTTGAGTATTAGATATTTGTGTAATCGAATGCCCTGAAGAATTTTCTACGTAATTTCTGCATAGGTGATGTAATTGAGTAATTGCACAGATTAATGTAAAACAAATGTAAGTATAATCGAATAATTACACACTAAAATATCAAATTTAAAACTAAACGACAAACAACCCTACATCTGGTAGGTGTAAAAAACAAGAGAATAGAATAAAGTCTAAAATATCTCTCGACTCTGAAGGAAAGCCCACAAAACCGCGGCCACAACCAGTTCTTTGTTACAAGTGTATTTATGAGCATAGTACATGAGCCGCAAGTCAACTCACGACTTGCCCTCTACCACGGCACCGACGAATCAACGTTTCGCTTTACACTGCTCCCAAGAAACGAAAACTTTTAAACGCTAGTTCAGATAAACAGCAATACATCGGTGACAGATGACGAAGGTCGCGCGGCAATCAAAGTTAAATCCCCTTGGTGGAGAGGCCGTCCTTGCTAAGATTACTGTTTTAAAACGAGGACGCGGTATAGATCGAAAACTCGGCGCTTTTATCAACATTTCTAAAACGGAAACGGTATCCCGAAAGTATTTCAATTGCAAATGTAATAGCCGGAGATAAAATGGAACAACCGCTTCACTATTTCTGTACGAAGGCCGTAGAAATTATCGAGGCACAACTATTCAATAATTCATGAAACTGGTTGTATCAGACGTCCTCGAGTTAGATCTACTGAGGTACTGTGTGCTTTTTCTTTCCGAATCGAAATTCAATATGTTCATGTTTAATTCAATAGTCGTTATTACTTATACAGGTCGATGATGCAGCTTTAACGATAATTGGTTAACGGAGAAGTTACTTATAGTTATCCTGATGGAAGGAAACGAAACCAGTTTTGACGATCGTAAAATAAAAGAATCGTGGTGACGCCTTTAACTTCACGCCGAAACGTTGAGTCACCGATGATAAACAGGCACACATTAACAAAAGCTAATCAACGATTCCTGTTATCAGCAGGATGTGATTCATAAAATGTGCTTCTAAAAATATGTGTCTGTTATGATGACTCTAAAATGTAGTTATTGACCAGATGATTTGATTTGCTAAAAGCATCAGCACTATTATCTATGTGAACGTTGATTTACATTGATTTTTTCACTTGTAAATTTTACATGTATGAATAAAGTACTTTGACTGCGATTTTATTTCGTAATAATTGTGGTCGTAGAATGACTCAGAGACAAACCTCGCAAAATGTTTGTTTCATTTTGTTAAATAAATTCAATAATTAGTTATTTAGCATACGTTTGTGACATTCTGAACAGACTTAATTTTAGAGTCAGGTTATTTACAACAAGAATCTTGTAAATACTCAATTTTTATGCTAATTTACCATCGAGATAAAGTTTCCATTACAAAGACATTACTATTAACTTGTAGGTACTTTACACCCCAATTAGTTCCAACAATTTTACTTTGTTCTATTCTTACAAGACTTTACAGTTATGCAAAATGGAGCAACTAGGTTTTTACAAAGTTGAAACGATAAGTTTGTGAATGACACCACTCATTACTTCCACCATAGATACTTATAGGCATGTCTTTTAATCACTTATTCTAGCATTTTGTTATTATTCAACATAAGGGGTGAAGAGCCCTGCACTTACGTCCCCTTTGGCCCGTTTAATACATTTTTTTCTACAACACCAAGACAAGTTTCCTTTTTTTTGATAAACATCAAAGTCAGACTAAGAACCGCTGGCATAGAAGTGAAAATGATGATTACGAGTACAATGTCATAGTTTTGATTACGATGAAGAACTCAAATCATGAGAGATAAGATAATCAAACAATGAAGGTTCAGACATAGCACTCTTACATTGAATTTCAAGAAACTCGACAAGTAGGAGATATTTATAACAACTTGGAAACACATTAAAAAAGATGAAACGATATTTTGAAGTAAACTGATAGTATATTTGTATAAACTGATTCACTGCAGGAAGACTTCAATTTGCCTCTGACAATCGAAGGATGTATTGTAACCGAAAAGAATTTATAACTCCTTGAATGGTTCATAGCCTCATGATGAAATGACCGTGGGTGGACACCGCTTGAATACCATTGTCTGTTTCAATGTAAATTGCACCTCTAGGGCTTCATTGTGGCCGGAATTTTAATTGTTCCCGTTGATGAGACCGATACTTTGATTTAAAAGGAAAGTATTGATTTGGACTTCATTTGATACAAACCAAAAACTTATCACGAGTAAATCACTTAGCTTCTAAATTTAACTTTGTAATCATAGTTAGGGAACGGTATAGTTCTTCATAGGTTGTTTTGAAGTTGTATGACGAGCGAAACAAGACATATCTGCCGCACAGGTGCTAAACATTCACTATATGGTGGTGATTATCTAATGGAACATCTCTCAGAAAGCGACATACTCTACATACACTACACTGTAACTTCTAAAATAAGAGAATGACAAAAAAAAAAAAGTGTATGATGTACGTTACCATGTAAACTATCAACGAAAATTGGTTTGAATGATATCTAGTAAGTAGTTTTATTTTAATACGTCATAAATTTACTATTGTTATAACACCTAGCAACGAAGTACATCGTAACGTTAAAGTAACAACAAAGTACAAGAACTTTTGCATTATGTTACTTGCTGCTACGGAAGTCTTCATGGGCGAGCCCGACTCGCACTTGACCACTTTCATTGCTATTATTATCGATTAGTTTATCGTGGGGTTCAATTGATTTTTGCACAACAATTCGCTCACAAAACTCTTAACTTAAATTGCCTGAGTTTTTTCACAAATAAAAACAAAAATAAATTGGAGTCCTAAAAGAATGCCGATAGAAATAAAACTTATAGAAATTTAAATTTAAACAGCATTAAGATGCACCTCGCCTCTTCATATTCATCAATAGCCGTGTGTTACTGCGGTGTTATGGGCAAACATTTTGCTTAGCATCATGTCCTGCTCGTCTTGTCCCTATTTTACATGAAAAAAACTTATGTCTTCCAACCTTAGATAGAGAATAAGTAAATAAATCAGGATTTTCCGCACGGTTCCTATTAATAAAAAATATTAATTTTACAACTTGTAAAATATCACCGGTATCTTATTGACAGGGTTGTCCAGTAGACTTTTTAGATCACTGCCACCCAGAATCATGAAACATAATTTTAATCCCTGAATGGTGAGGTACAGCGCTTACGGCAATGCACATCAGTTCTTGCCGGATTTGTAAATGCATGCTTTGAATATTGAAATTGCTATGGTGTCCGTGTATTACCGCCACGTGGTCTTTGTTCGCTTGGGCGCCAATGACTAATTTGTATTCAATGTAAAAGCTCAATTATTATGCCGATTGATTTAGAGAATCATTCCAAGAACGATGATGACATTATACATGAATTAAAACATTGCGTAAAGACGTTTTAAAGTTGCCAAAGACAACGATGTTTTCTACGCGAATATTTATAGAACACAAATGGTTTACAGTATCTTTTATATAGGCAACTAACTACCCACGTTCACTATTATCTGTATCGAATATGTTTCGAGATCGCCATCGACCCACTTAGATTGCGATGGATTAGTTATCTTAAATGCTGTCGATAGAACACATTCAACAGTCAAATCTACACGTACCGAGCTGCCAATGTGTTGAATGCTATATCCGTTACTGACACATCAATCACCGATAAAACTAGCGCGACCACATGCTCTAAATCTGCCCACCACGACGAACAAACGAACATCCACAATGGGCCTATCCAGCTTTCACCAGTTTCATAGATGAAGGTATTTCAAAATTCGATCGGGAGCGGGCGACATGCAAATTCGCCAATCGAAATGCAACATGACATGACGAGTGGGGGTTGAGACCAGCATTCCTAGCGCGGCGTGGTGGAGTGGAGGGGGGGGCGGTCATCGACCGTCCTCAGGCGGCCGCACATAAACTACGCAGCCGCATAAGGTCAATACGGACCGCTCGACAGACCGGTCCCGAATGGCAACTCGGCAGTCGGCGTTCGCTACAGAAAACCGTTTCGAAACCATTGTTCGGATTCGAAAATCAATTACGAACCCACGGACACACACGCAACCTAATTTAACTTGCGCAATATAGGATATTATCTAGAAAGATTGAAAGTAAGTGTTTTGTTGTCGCCAGAAGCGTGCGAGCCGGTCTTTGTGGGCCTCGTTTTGGCGACCTAGAGATTAGCATTAAGTCGGTAAAAGTCACCGGGTCAGAAAATAAGAATATTAAATCAAATCTTACAGTACGGTCGTTTTAGGATAATCTGTCCGTGCTATGCTCAAAACGTAACAAAGTAGATCAAATTAGGAACGAAGTAAGAGTATAATACACGTCCATATACCACAATTCCGTGAAAATTCAGAGTTCGTACTATAAAACGGCCGAAGTACTATACTTATGTAGGAGTGTTAAAATTACAATATTAAATTTATGTTCAACATGTGTCTAAACATCTGTGCTATTTGTGTATTTCGTCCACATATATCTCAGAAACGACATCGAATAAAATGTACTCGTAAGTTTTACAAACAAAACTAGAAATCTTCTGTATTGTTATATGATTTCGAGATTTAGACTGAATACCTACAAGTCTCTGTCCAAAACACGTTTGTTCCAAACGTAAATTTTATATTTGCTGAACAAGATTGACAATTCAATATTTTAAATTTAATGTGTAGGTATGGGGTATGGCTCATGTCTTCTCCAATGTGTCTGTTTAAATAAACAGTCACCTGCCTCACTTGCCCAGGTGACTCACACAAGTCATACAAACGACCAGAGAACGGTATCCAATAACCTTATCGGAGCGCACATTGTAACCGAATGTAAGTCAAAATGATAAGAAGGTAAAAAATCGAAATCTAGTTAGTCTTCAATTGATAACTCAGTAAGATAAGATTGTCGATGTGCAGAATGTATATTTGCAGTAATTTTGTGACTGAATTACAATCGAGTTGTTAAATTTCAAACACGGACATCTTCTTATATGTATGTCCATAATACGTTAGATTTAGGAATTTGCTAACTAACTGATGGAGTTGTTGTAGTAACAAATAAACATACATACTAATTACTACCCAGAACTTTCTGTATCGTTCACAGAATATATAAGAGGCATTGGGGACAAAGTTTGGTATTTAGTTTGGGGCATATGAAAATATGGAATGATAGAAGATGCTTCAGGCTTCAGGTATGCGTTTAGGTGTACTCTGGGTATGTGCGTAAGTTTACGTTTTTGCACTTAGTTTAATTAGGACGCTGCACCTACGTTCGTCATTCGATAGGCAAGAGATGTCAACTCCGGTAGGCCTTATTTTGATTATTAGAAACAAAATTAGATTAATCTAACGTCATATTGGTTACGTTACGTTTCTTATGCCACAAAGGATATCTATCCGCGTCTTTGTATATAATAAAATATATACCCAATTGCGGCCCGTCCCAGCTTCTCTCGTATTTTCAGATAGAGACCATTGATCCAATATAAACTATAATATATCTCTCAAGTTAGATCAAATTACACATGCTCCTACATTATTATATTATACGTAAATACCAACTTTCGTGAACGTCGTTTGACCCGGTGAACTGGAAACAAACATCATGACGCTAGATTTTATATATCAAGATCTTAGTTTGTTATAAAATCATTACTGCAGAGTTCATTAGTATTTGCGCTAAAGAAAAGCGTTTTAACGAACACATATTTTACGCTCATATTAGCAATAATATTATATCACAGAACATCTGCACCAAAAATCTATGAACTCCCAAAATGCAAGCCACCTTTTCACATAGTAGCCAAACTATAATACAATTAATTTGGTTATTAAATCGCCCAAAGGCTGTAGTTTACAGGTCGTTCACTTTAGCGCCTAAATGTCGCAGGTTGACATTCCAACACGAGTAGTTCCACATAATATCGTCAATTTGCATGAGTTACCGACTGCATGCCGCTAATTTAAATAATTAAACCGGGTATCGAGATGACCTCATGGTGACGCTATTTCCAAACACCTAGGCTACCTAAATACATAGAGATGACGCTACGTAATTATTTGCACATTTTTAAATGCTTTGTGACTAATCTTTGCTATACTTAGGAAGTTTGGATGGCCTCCAAAGAATAAGTATTATGAAACTTAGGGTCATAATTTTGTTACGGAATTTTCATTGTACATATGTAGTTATTATGTTTAATTAATTAAGTTAGCGATTGTAAGTAGCTTAAGTTTTTATGTGCTAATAAACATTTTCATTTTCAAAATAAAATATATGTAAGTTATAGGCGTACTATCCTATAATTCAAGTAATGTTGGAGTGAACCAGTTAAATTTAGAGTTAAATTTCACCAAATTCAAAATTTCACCGATTCCATACTTGTATTATGAAAACTTGTGTTAAAATCAAATTCCGATTAAGATAACTTCATTCGCAATAATTTCACAAATATTTGCATCATTGATGATTACAAAAAAATCATAGATGCTGAACGCAGCAGTGGTACTACCGTACCATTGCGTAGTACTTGAGGCAATTCACCTACGAACATTTGTTGTAAAAGGTCGATTTCATATTTCATTACGGAGAGTCTACCACCAACTAAAACTGTCAAAGCTTTGATATTGCTATCTCTTTTTTTTCCGCCTGCAATTATAGAGACAGCAATAGCTTAGCCAAAGCCAATTTAGTTTCGACATAGAAGGGTAAGTGTTGCATGATGAAATCGATTGTTTCCTTGTAATCAACCTAAAGTTTCAGTTGTGTTCTCTGTTAAAAGTGAACCCACTTTACAAGTGTACAAGACTTATTTTACTAGTAATTAGTGACAGGTGTACTTACCAGGTCCAAGAGGCTTCTCCGTCGTTCGCTTGCTCATAAACCGTGCGCGACGTGACGGCTATATACACATCAGACAAGCCTCGCGGCATTGTTTTGCCGAGTTTAGGGCGAGGCCACAACACTGCGATGCAGCGCGGTGGTGTCGCAACGCAAAACCAGACGACTTCGCATAACGCATCGTGGAAATATCTGATATGCTGTCACAATATACAAATCGCGACGCAGATTCAGTTAGTGTCCATGCATTTCACGGGATGTGTGCGTTTAATAGAGATTTTGGATCATGATATCGACTACCTGATAGGTTTAAGCAGCGTCCCATCCTTTAGAAACTGTTTTTATTTTAGAAAGGATGGTTATCGTTAATTCTTGCTACGCTGTATACGTTGATTTATGCGTTGCGTCATTGCAAATGTGCGACGTCGTTTTCTAGATGCGACGCCGCAACGCATTTGTGGCCTCGCCCTTACTGTACGATCTTCGCGTCACCTACCCACATTTCGCATCCGGTAACAGTTTAGTCATAACAAATCACCGTCTAAAGCTATCGCCTTATTAGATTTTATATCTTCGAAAATTAGTCTGAATAAGCATCCTATTCGACGGTTATCGCCTAATCTGTCCGCCATTTATAAATCCTAAATTCATTTCTATCACCATTTCAAGAAGTTTTATGCCAGTAATAAATTTCGGAGTGGCGCGTCGTTTGAGAAAAATATGTTATATTTTTCGAGCATCGCTGTAATCGCGGCGTTCTCGTCACGCAACACCGCGATTCAGAGAACAATGGTAAAAGTTTGTTTAGATGTTAACTATTCACGCTTTCGGCTATCTTAAACGCAATCGGGATATTACCGGGAGATGCTAATTACACCGCTCAGAGCTCGGCGATAAAATGTGGATGGTTGTGCACAAAGACGCGCCACGTCCGTAGAAGAAAGTGTACTCACTCTCGTATCCAGCCGTCCAGGCCCACATGGAGACCATCGCGAGGAGCCAGTGGTACATGAGGCCTTCGATCCTCCAATATAAGGGAGCGCATACGGGTCTGACGAGGCGCAGCGCCATCATCCATACGACGTACGCGGGGATGGCGTATATGTTGTTGATGACGGCAAATGTCGACCGGGCGACGATCCTCGCGTACCAGCTGAAAGCAGGGCCGCGCGGGTTCATCCATGGCCGTCTCGGGGCGCGGCCGCCCGCCGGCCCCGGCCGAGGGAGGGGGACTGGCGTGAGGCCGAGACGAGAGACGAGCATGGATCGCATCCGCACCGCGTTCTCCCTGCCGACAGCTGCCGAGATGCCGGGCTTTCGTCGTCGTGCGGACAATGCCGCTGCGCCCTACCGCCGAATCCCAATCAAACACACGTTACATTCGACGATATTTATTTATGATCATGGATTCACTGTCGGTTATTTCGTTAAGTAGATGCGAGTATAAATTTAAAAACCGCCCGGCGGCGAGCGAAGGCGTCGCTCGCCGCCGAGCTCACATATGCGACTTGAGACACACATTTTACACCAATCGACGTAACAATTAACTCGTACGACGCGAGCACACATAGACATACACAATTTTATTTTCAATATTAACGCTTACCGGTCGCCCGGCCGCGGCGGGCCGGGCTCGTCGTGTAAAAAAATCAATAATATAAAGTTCATATTTCATAATATAAAATTAAAAAACGACATCGGATCGCAGAAATTATACAAAAATTACAATTACAATAGTCTGTACACTATCTAATATGTACAAGTTAGTTTGCCAGCAGAGATATGTGCGGGGGCGAGCGGTATATGTATGTACAGGGCGCAGGGTCCCTAGCGCGCTACACGTTGTAGTCGTGTGCCATGAGGGAGTGCACCTGCTCCAGGCGGTAGGCCAGCCGCTGCTTCTGCGAGAACTCGTCCTCCTCGAGCGTGACGGTGAGCTGCTCGTTGTACCGCTCGGCGTACGCGTACAGCTCGTTGAGCGCGCAGTTCGTGTTGAACTCCTTCGTGTGCAGCCGCGACTCCTCCGCCAACATCGCGTTCATGTCCTGGTCCGATATCGCCGGCATCAACTTAATATCGGCGTAGTACCGCTCGACCCACTCCTTGTACACGGGAATATCCTTCGCGTACAGGAGCTTCGAAGACGGCGAGTCTTTGCCGAGGATGTGGTCGGACGTGGAGCACGAGTCCATGAACGTCTGCGCGATCACAGACAGGCACGAGTCCACGGTGTTCGACTTGTGGACGTCGAACACGAAGTTGGGGTTCTTTATGAGGTTGACCCAGAACCGGAGCGGAAGCGAGTTACTCTTCCACGTGTGGACCACCTCGGGGTCAGAGATCGCGTGCTGCAGAGCCTGGTCGTCCAGGAAATCGAACATGTACTTAATAGCGAGCGGCAGAGCTGAGCCGCGGTGGGCGGTGCTGAAAATAGTCTCGAATAAATCGTCGACGAACTTTTGCAGCGTGCCTTTAGTGGCGAGAAGCCGGGTTAGGTATATTTCCGAGACCATTTTATTGCCGCGCTCTCCCTCCTTGCGTGCGTCATCGTCATGATGCCGCACCAGATGCCAGTATTTGAAGCCGCCTCCGTGATCGTATTTGAGGGGACTGGCGGGTGGGCTCGCAGAGCCGTATTTGCCGCGGTTGAGAGTTTCGTACGTGTGGGATTTATCGTTCTTCTCCATGTTGGAGAGGTTGTAGACAGAGCTCTGCTTGGCAACGAGGCTGAGGCAGGCCCCGTCAGGGACGCGGTAGTGATTCAGCGTGTTGAGTTTGCGCCACTCGCTCTCGCACTTGGTCGTACTGTCCTCGTCGTAGAGGATCAGCCGTCCGCAGGCGCCAGTGCGCCACTCCAAGTCCAGCTCGTCGCGGCTCGGCCGCTGAGAGTACGGGGTTGCGCGGTATATCGCATCGAGACATTTCTCTTTGACTTGGCTTATTGTATCACAGTCGAGAACTTTCACTTGCACGTTATCTGTAGTAGCCTCTAAGCCGCTGACGAAAAACGTCTGTTGCGATATCGATACGTTCACGAGAATCGGTTTAAAATCTATAGACTGCCTGATTAGTTTCTCTTCGCTGAGAGAATAGCGTGCCTCTGAAGTTATGGCATCTACGGGGCCTTTATCGACTTGCCCTTTCATGGACCTAAACAGGAGATATAGAGGTTCACCGGCGCATTCGCGAAGGAATTTATAAAGCAAAAATGTAAACCAAGCGCTTAGCATTTTTTCGGCGACGCTTTCGGTGCGTCTCAGCAATAATTTAGGGTGGTTTTTACCTTCCATACATTTCTCTATCAGCTCTGCTAATAAAGTCTTTAAAACGTCAGTGCAATATTCCATCTTACTTTGCAGAGTTACCATAATAAGAGAAGCTACATTAACACGATCGCGCATGGAAAAATATCTATTACTTTCTAAAGTACGAATAAATAATAGGAGGAATGTTTTATTCATAATAAGTTGTCCGAACATTTTCAGACCTTTCTCTCTTCTATTAAGCTCTGGACGTTCCCACTGTAGGACGGCATGATCGTCAATGTTGGGGAACAGGATCTTCATGGCATACGTGCGGTAATCCAGGAACGGTATCCCGCCCGTCACCTCTCCCGTCAGATCCGTCATCTCGGTCTGCAGCTCGGCAAACGCTTCCTTACACTCAGCAGCTACTCTTAACTCTAAAATATCCATTTGTTCTTGCATATTCTTTAATACTCTAATGTTTTCGGTTGATTTTCTCCTATACATAATTAAAAATCCGAAAAAGATTAATAGCAGAGCGCATATACTTATACCTATACCGACTAATGCTGGCTTGCCGATGGCGGCTTGCAGTCCAGCTTGAGATGAATATGAGAGTTTGCCGAGTTTGTACGTTAAAGCGCGTCCTACTTTGACCTCGACCTCGGGCGTGTCGACGCCATCAGGAAGCTCATCCCGCGACGGAGGCCTGCACGCCAGCTGGTGCCGCCCTAGTGACGTCACGTTACATAAGCTTTCGCCGATACGAACCTCTACATCTCCCTCCAAGCAAGCCCTATCTAAATTTTGTCCGTTTATAGTCAAATATTCAGACTTGTAATACTTTACGTCTTCGTCGAATTTCTCGTAAATCGGATCCGGATAGAGCAAGAAACCTTCGCCAGTTTTGGTAGTCAGATTTTGTACGCTCTGTACATCGTCCATATTGAAACCGTACTCCAATTCCAAGGGTCTATCGGGATCCAGATTGAGACCGGCACTTTCGATACCGGGAGATTCGCAAATGAGATGTGTTTGAAAATCGACTCTGTGACAGGGCGCGATATAAGGCCGATTATCGTGGTAGACATATATTTGGGGAAATTGAATAGAATGGAAGTTCATACCTATCACTTTGATGTTTATCCCTCCGGAGGGTATACCTTTGGGTTGTTTTCTTTGATTTAACAGAGGGGGACCGGATTCGACCGATACTATAACTGGATCCTCTGTATATTCAAACTTTTCCCGCTCAAGAGTTCTCATACCGTTATCGAAACGCATCCGTAGCGTACCCATTTTGAGTTGGTAAGAATGGCTAGTTCTACAGACTGCTTCTTCGTGCGATACCGATAAAATAGCGCAAGGTAAATCGTCGATAAAAGCTTGAATATTACTTCCCGCGTTTAGATATTCGCCTGTGATACGCAGTTTAGTGCCTCCGGACTGAGGCCCGTACTTCGGTTGGATGGAAATTATTCTCGGGTTCACGAAGGCGTAATGATGAGTCGATTCTCCACGATAGTCCGCCACGCGAACCACGACGGGTCCGTCTCGGGGAACCTCCTCACCCGGGCCGTCTACCGTGCAAACGATCTGCTTCGTTTTAACGTACAGCTCTATGATAGGTTGACATTTAATACCGGCTATGGTTACACCGTTATAAATGTCGGATATGTTTCGCCCCAGATTTATGCCTTCGATAGTAATGTTGGTACCGCCATCCCACGGGCCAAGTAATGGTCTGAAGGAATGTATCTCGGGGTTAGGACAAGTCTGTGTTCGGTTCAGCCAAACGCTGGGAGCGCCACACTGATCCTGAACTTCACATTTATCGGACCCCTGGCACCATCCACAACCAAACTTCTCCGGCAAAGCGAGACACATTCCACAATTGTCAGCCATATCGTTACAACGGTAGATTAGTATATGGGTATTATCCGGATTATCTAACGGCTTCGATCCACCCCATATGACAGCGAACGAAGCTGTAATATTAGGAGCTCGCGACGTATAAGTGAACTCGACGGCTTCGCAGTAAATAGTATCGGCGAGAAGTTGGGCATTTACATGAGTCACGCGTCCCTCTATATTGAATTGACAAACAAACCTCGTCTGAACGATAAATTGGCCTATAATGTGGACTTTGACTTTTATGGCTTTCTTTACACCGGATGGAACTAAAATTTCGTTCGTGCCGTCGGACGTAGAATTGATAGTGGGACAGAAACCGGGACCGGAGCGATAACTGGGACCGATTCTACTGACACCCGTTACAAGGATGTCGTTTCGACAGTTTTCGGCGGTGTCATGTGTGCACCGATGCCCATCGACGCACCAATCGCAAGGGAACGACGAACTGACGCACTGCGTGCACGAGCTATACGTGTTACAATCGAAAAACGTAAAGTTGGTAGCGACGAAGTCGGGACCCTGCGTAGTGCGCACCGACAGCTTGGCCGTGAAATGGTGTTGACCGGTGGGAATCGACGGAAGCGTGTCGGTGCGCGGTGTTGTACAATTAACCCCGTATGGTTTTCTGGTGGCATTAGTAATAAGAGTACGATCTAAAGCTGTAAATGCACATAAGAATTGTCCATTAAGAGTTGGCAAGTTTTCTATGAGTAAATCTAAAGTCCTCGCAGTGGTTCGTTGTAACTGATTCGGTGTCACTTGAGTGATCGTCGTGCAACGGCCACTGCGATACGAGATCCAGTACAGGGGATCTTTGGCTGCGTCTTGACAGTCTGAACGTAAGCTGCACTTGTTTTCGAGAGAACACCACCCGCAATAAGGGTCTTTGGCTCCGAGACACGTTAAGCACGATTTATATACGCTACACTCTTGAACTTTAACTTTAGACACTTTGCGTTCGGTCATCACGTATAAATGCATTAATTGAGTATCGAAGAATAAGTCTTTGTTCACTGGTGAACCTTTGTCGACGACAATGTCTCCGTATTCGAAGGCGGAAGAGGCGCTCTCGACGACAATCTTCTTGAGGTGTCCCTCAGCAGTACCCGCGAATACTACGGTGTAGTCTCCTGTCGCCGTGGCGGCCACTGCCGTCAGTCTCTTGGTGAACACCGCGACAGGCACGGCCTCCACTGGCTGCTCACCCCCCAGGGGCGTGTTAACATCCAGTCCGCAAAAATCTTCACTGATCGACTGCAGTTTCGTTCCGATGCAAGCGTGCGAAGGTGATATAAAATCCAGTCCTCTAGAACCGTTGCCGCTAAAGCAAGTCTTTATATTCTGCATAAACTTTCGGCGTATCGCTTTCAATGAGTATACACAAAGAGCTGATAAGTTCGAAGGCTTGTTAGTGTTTATCGATTCGCTTTGACTAAATGCTGCGAAGAGAACGTCATGCTGTGCCGTTATTCCCAGTTCTCCCGCTAATACTGATCCTGCTTTTCCAACAAAAGCTGCCTGTACGAGATTATATCCATAGTTGCCTCCACCTTCTCCAGTGCACGACATCGGTATTTCGGTGTACGAGTAATAATTCTCATCATCATGACACACTCGCACCAACTTGCTGTAGTAGGTATCCGAACCTACTCCTCTTAGCTGCGTAGTCAGAAAGTAGCTGAAGCCTTCTGAGCTGAATCCGTAAACATAATTGATAGGATAGCGTTCACGCGACAATGAATTGACAAACATTCTAGTTCCAGTCGTGACGGCCGTTCTGGCTATCATAAATAGACGATCGTCCTCTAGCGAGCGACTGCTCACGGCGGGAACTTCGGAGCGATAGGGCGAGTTTCCGGTGAAGGTGACGCCGACGTACATGACCTGCGACATCGGCGGGTTGGGGGGCCCGGGCGCGATGAACGCGACCGTGGACGAGGTGGCGTTGTTGGCCACGACCGGCTCGCGCACTTCGCGTACGTCATGCGAGATGTTGTTCAGGTTGCGCACCGAGCACAGCCCCTGCAGAACGGAGCCGCACGTGATCAGCCGGCTGGTCGCGTAGTCGATCACGAGCGCCTTGTTCACATTATCCGTCGGTTTCTTCACAAAGTTGGCGGGGCAGTCGAACGTACACTGAGCAGAGTCGTTGACGGGGCCCGTGACGATCCATTGCGCGACTTCCAAGTCAGGCGAGAGCTGGTAGATCCTGTTGACGGCGCCGACGTAGACGCGGCCCGTGTTCCGATCGACGACCAGGTGGTCGAAGAGCGAGGCGGGCGAGGCGACCGGGTCGGCGAAGGTCCGCACCACGTCCTGGTTGGCGCGCGCGGCGGCGCACGCGGCCCCGAGGGCCAGCAGCACGCGCCACATGGCGCCGGGGCATGTGGCCGGCAGCCTACCGCGCGCTCCGCCGCCCGCTCGGCCGGCCGCAGTGCGCCCGCGCACCACATCTGCAACGCGAGACACGCGGTCAGGCGCCGTGCCGCCCGACCGCGCCGCTCCCATCGCACCGCACCGCTCGCAGCCTCCGCACTGCAAGCCCGCTTCTAGACGGTGCACGCGCCTGTTCCTTGGGCCGCTACCGACCGACGACTACGATACGAAAGCCCGCACGAGTACACGCTTCGGCTCGGAGAGGTCCAGTGCGATCGGAGCGATTCCGCGAGGTGAAGCGGGGACACGCAGTGACCCTCTTCACAGATAACGATATCGGTACGGACCTATTTTTAGTGCATGATCGAGTTTGCGGTGCATGAAGTTGTTATCGAGGTCGGTGATGCCGCGCCCGAGGAGAAAGTTAAATAATGAAGGAATGGCACCACAGGGCGACCGTTGTTTACGGATCGAGCAAACGTCGTCAGAATTTGATAAAAATAAGTCAGTACCGAGACAGCGCGGTGACGGCGATCCGACGCGGTCGGTGCGACGGCACAGGTCACACGCCGACGAAAGCCTCAGCATCATTAAAGAGGGACAACTAAAATAATAATTTGGCATGCTGTTCGCAACGAGGGAGTGAACGTGGTAGCGTAACGATAAATAAAATTAAAATAAACGGACTAACTGAAAACATCGATAGTGGCGATAAGTGATGAATACTTACAGAATGGTCATATTGTCGGGTGGTACGGGCTTCTGTATTATGTACTGTACTATGCTAGGATCATAAGCATGTAAAGCGCACTCTCATAGTGCGATTCCAGCGACTTGACCTCGAAAACGAGACCTGGAACAAGGGCATAGACTAGTTAATAAATATGCACGCTCCGATTGTAAACCAAATGAGTAGGTACAAAATGTATAAATTAATACGCCTATAAATTGACCTACGAATTGAACATTAAAAAAGTTCATTTACCTCGCATAAACGGTACTTAAATTACGAATAAAATAATTACTAATTGCGATCGGAAGTCTTGAACGGAGTACATAAAAAACAACATAATTTACAGAATTAATAAGTACCTAGTTTGAAGACTGAATCGTTTCGTATGATCCAGCCAACGTTTGCAAAGCAAGCTCAAAAAATGTGTTTATTTATGACATCACATTTGAAACCTTTAAAATTATTGTTTCTCTTATTTATATTATTTATAGTAATAATTTCTTCTATTTATTAGTGTTTCTCTACTGTTGTGTGCACATATTATACATATAAACCTTTTTCTTGAATCACGCTATCTATTTAAAAACCCCGCATCAAAATCTGTTTGGTAGTTTTAGAGATCTAAGCATACATAGGGATATAGGAACAGAGAAAGCGACTCTGTTTTATACTATATAGTGACAAGCAGAGTACAGTGCTTTTGTACCGTTATTTTCGCGGGTTAAAAAGGAACCTATTGAATTGACTGAACCTGACTATTATCTAAATGTAATCCACTCAATCCATTAAAATACTAGGATTTACTATACTATATTTATGTTACTAACATCTACAAAAAGGATTAGTCGGCGTCATAATAACAAAGACCGATGGAAGGAAAAAAGAAAATCTTTGGACAATATTGGGCTACTGGAACCAAACAAAAAAATCTCTTCGGTTATGATAAAATAAAATAAAAATATTTTCCCTACCTACATACGATACTATTTTTTTACTATTACAAGTTTGTTACACTTGACCACCTTTTCGCCTGATGTTAAGCGACGATGAGGTCCATGATGGAGCGTGTTTACTAGAAGAAATCGATTCACTCTCGATTTTAAGATACTACGATTGTAGCCATCGGGAACAACCCACTCAGGCAACGCATTCCACAGCCTAAACGTTTTAACACAAAAGTGAAGTAAAACCTCTTCGATAGTTTCCTACCAATACCATAAGGCGAGAATTCGTGGGTTTGTTACTGTGTATGTTTTTTCACAAACATCTTCGTAACAGCTTAGTAAAATTAAATAGTACCACGGTATATAAGTACCACGGTAAGTACAGTAAGGTAAGACCACGGGACCCAGCTAGTTACCTATAAACAGGGCTTTTTGTGGGGGCACGTGAGGGTAGGTAGTGCCCTAAAAGGATTTTCCGAAAATATAAAGAAAAAATGTGCTTAAAACTGTAAAAATGTATATTTTTAAGAAAACAAACATCTTGACCACCTCTACAAAATATTATGGACTTGCAACTTTCGAGAATTAAGTAGGGTGCACCCAAACAAGGAGTGACAAAACAAGTCCTAAGACTAAAGACGTGTGTATTCCAGTGAATCTTGAACTTACACAGCCTTATTTGAAAACGCGAATTAACGTTAGTTCTTGTACTTACTAACCATACAAATTGTGGCATTTAGTTCTTAGTCCGCGTTTGAAAATAAGACAGAATGAGTTCCTATGTACAGTTCTACGAAATGGTTTTGTTGTGTTATTACTCTTTGCAGAGTCCCCGTGGGGAAGTACCACACTTTTGCCAGTTATTCTACCGCCAAGCAGTAACGTGAAAACATCAGTGTTCCGGTTTGAAAGAGGCAATATTTCCAGCTAAATTTCATGGGATAAAGATAAAACGTCTTAAATATCTCTGGGTGATGATTTAATCACCCAGAGATATTTAAGACAAGTAGTGTAACACTGCCGAAACGTCGAGAAAATTAAACAATGAATTATACCGTGATTAAGCCGCCCCGCTTTATAAACAACTAGATGTCCGCCCCGGCGTTGCCCGTGGTACATTATATAGTACTCATCAGGATCCCGTACATATACAACGGTGAAAGAATGACTGAAAATGGTTCAGTCATTCCTGAGAATATCGCTTTCAAACAAAACACCTCTTCAGCTACCTCTGCTACGCCACCTGTCGGAAATTGGTTGTACCAACTCAGATTTAGAAAAAAAAATTGATTAGCAAAAGTTTTATATTCAAGAGGTATGTAATCTGTGATATTCAATGATGCAATCTTAGACATATGCTGTCATGTGTCATGTCAAAGCACGAAACGTACGAAAACTCTCAATAAGGTTTATTTTTTTCCGATTTTGTTACATTCTTGATTCATGCTTCGCTTCTATTAATAGTAGCGTTATTTTCTATAGCCTATAGCCTTCCTCGATAAATGGACTATCCAATAGAAAAATAATCTTTCAATCCGGACCACTACTTCCCGAGATCCTAGCGTTCAAACAAACAAACTCTTCAGCTTTATAATATAGGCAGATAAAAACTCAACAAACACTCTGCTGTCTATCAGAAACCACCACTTTTTTTATAGTATAAAGTGCTGGGACTAGCGAGACATGGGCCTGGTGATAAGCAACACACCTACAGTCCTACACACACACACATTTAATAACGCCTAGATCGATAGTCTTCAAACAAACGCTTTATCTTAAGTGCGGCAAAACGCAGATTGATGTCGACGTAAGCATGGTACTGAAGTTTGCGATACAAAACTTTATTTTTTAATAAAAGAGTGGCGAGACGATGAGGACATGTGCCTGATGGTAAGCAACATGCCTGACACAACAGCACAGCGACACGCTGCTATTGGAACATGAAGAGTCCAAATCATTACCTAGCACTCTACTGCGCTCGTCACCCAGAGATCTAAGATCTTATATCTGCCCTGTAATTTCTCTGAAAACATTGCCCTTTAAACCGGAACACAGTAATGTTTACACATTGCTGCTTGGCGGTAGAATAACTGGCAAAGGTGTGGTACTTCCCCAGGCGTACTCTACAAGAGTCCTAGCACTGACCAATGAGTAACTTTAATGTCGTTGAGTATATGTATACAGTGAAGGACCACACAAACCATCATGTTTTTAAGTGCGGAGACGCATGCACTAGCGCTTGGCCTTGAAAACTGATGACAGTGTCGAACGGACTAAGGCTCAATAGGATTTGCATCATTTTTCTTGCACGGACCCTGTTTCTAGGCGTTATTTTCCTAAGCCTGCACATAACAACACTGTGTCACGAAACTTTTGGAACATGAATAGTCCAAATCACATTACCTTACACTGCTCATGTGACCCAGAGATATATTTAAGATGATTTTATATTTAGGCATTTAAGTAGGCCCTGTAATTTATCTGGAAAAAATTGCACTTCAAAGCGGAACACATTACTGTAGGGCGGTAGAATTACTGGCTAGCTATCACTATGGTAAAAAACTTATCGGTCTTATCATTTAGTTTAAAATGTGGTACTAACAGATGGTTGATTCATGGATAAGTAAAATAAAAATATACATATTATATTCGGACACCATACAATAATGCTTCGCCCAAATCGCTTCGCGATCTTAAATCCTATCGATCTTTTAGATACCTCTTGATAGGTCACATGTTTTCGATCTTTAAAAGCATAATTGCACTATACCTGTTGAGAGTTCGGTCAGTCAGGCTTTTGATTTCGACCGAAAGAGTGCTGGCAAAAAAACCGTAAAAATAAAAAGGAAGGTATGTCATATCACAAGTAATTTAATGCAATAATTATGAAAACATAACACCATCAATCTACAAAATTAAAACGAACATTAAGAAAAACGACATGAGAAACCGTTGATATCTTTCTTTGCATCCTGCTCTGTCCTCAGAAGTTCACATAACTCTATCTCGTTTTGTACGATCATTGGTGGAAAGTAGTGACACGTGACACGGATATTCAGCTTATCACAGCGTATCTTTTACCTCGTCCTGCACCCCCGCTGGTGACTTATGAATTTAAGCAGATTCGTTTTATGACCGATCAACAGGGTATTTTATCTGTGGATCGATAACAGTCTGGAATAACACATAGGCTACTTTTTATCCGGGAAAAATAACGGGATCGGGAACAACGCGGAGCACTGCTAGTAATATCATAATTATATATTTAATATAATTTCGTTTTAATTCAAAATGGTCTAGTATTTGACTACAACTCACCTGGATAACGACCACGTCGTTTATAGGTAGAGGCATGCTTGCCCATGACAAACCTATTCTCTCTGTTCTAGAAGATATTACCTATATAAAGTGAAATGATATCAACGATATTTAAACAACAGGGATTTTAGGTCAGCGTGCAAAAAGGGCACCGCTCAACAACCGCCAAAACGCCACACGCCAGGCAATTTTACGTCAGGCGTTGTATAACTGCAACCAAAAAAACATACCGGCCGCATTGGGTACTCCCCTATGATGGTGTCTTGCATCGTAATATCGTGGAAAAATTACAACATAAAAGTGAAAATGAGATGGTATATCATGTTTTCAGTAAGTGCATCATTATTTTGTCAATTAAGGGGGGGTAATACTCGAAAAAGCAATTTATAAACAATTATTTATTATACTTCAATTCCAAGTACCTACCTACGTAACGTGTCAAATAGGGATTGCCATCCGGCAAAACGAGTCTGATATTCCGGTGGATCATAAGGAGTTTATGTTTGCAGTGAACATTTCTTTGGGCGGACTATGCAAAGATTTTTCCTGAGCTGTGAAGCATCGTCACGCCCGTTAATGAAAGAAATGTTCTGGTAATCCAGAGCGAGCGAGAATGAAACAATCAGTTGCTGCTGCTGTCTAGCTCCTATCACCGTCTTTTTGAAGTGAAAACTTCTTTTGGCGCGGCACAGACTGATTTTTCGTGGGTTGTGAATTGAATTCTAGCGTCACGCTCGAGAATGTTAAGAAATCTTCGGGTATCTCGGGACTCGGGACCATGGCCATTGGGCCTTCTAGAAATGCGTCAACATAATATTCCATTGGCTATCTAGAAATGCGTTTCTATGACTGTCAAATTTTGTAATTATTAAATTTAAAAGCAATAAATATTAATTATACGATCAAAATCAAAATTGATGTACTCGTGATTTTTCATTTTTATAACCCACCATTATTATACCTTATATGTATACTTACACTTGGCTAACTTACTAACAGTTCATTTTAAAAACGAAAATTATCCCGATTTGATAAACCAGCTGGTACGACGGCAATTCAGTCGGATCCGGCCGGATTGAAAATTACGCCGGATTGCAATCACTAGTGCGATATTACGAATCAGTTATCAAAGTCAAATGCCTTTGACAACTTGAACTAGCGCTTTGTATTTGTAATGTTTCCTTTGATACCAAATGCCTGTGCCAAAAACGCTGTAATTTTTGGATCCCTTGATTACTCCCAAATCCATACTAATGATTTATGCACTATTCTGAAACCTATGATGAATAAATGTTGGAACCAAAAATGGCAAACATCTAGAAAAGAAAAGGGTAACGTATATTCTACGGTAACCTACAACCATGTATCTCCAACATACCCTGTTTTTTTTTCTTTTCAGCTTCTTCAGCTTTATAATATTAATATATTTCGAAACAGCGACATCGTTTCATGGTTGGCGTTCCAAACACCCGAATAATAGAAAAGTCACACACTTTCGTAATAACAACTTCTAAGCTGTATTATGTATATGTATAGTATTGACTGACCTAGTGGCTTAGTTGGTAGTAGCTCTGCCTGCGAAGCCGAGGGTCGTGGGTTCGATCCCCACCCAGTGCAAATATTTGTGTGATGAATTCAAATGTTTTCTATGTATAATAAGTATGCATTTAAAAAAAACTATATAAGTATTATATCAGCTATCTGGCTGCCATCACACAAGCTTTGCTTAGTTTGGGGTCAGATGGTGTTGTGTGTGAATTGTCCAATATTTATAAAAGGAAAAAGAAAAGAAAAAAGTCTAGTCAACAAGCGCTTGTTAGTTCGAAATATTTTCTAATTCTCATAACATTATGATTTAGATGTCATTCGATTTGGAATGAAATCTAGATAGTTTTTGAGAAAATGCTAAGCCCGCTCACAAAAATTGCAACAGTTATCCACTGGCTGGCCCAGTGCGGGTTGGTGGATGACATATGACCTCGAAAGATTCTAAGTAAATGTCGGTTTCCTCACGATATTTCCGTCACCCCATACTATATAAACATTATGTGTTCAAATCGCGAAAGTTTAAAAACAATATTTCCGTCGCCGTTTTTAAGTTAGCAGCATGACGCACATCACTCCGAAAAGACAGTGCGCCTGTAATTCGAACCCGGGTGCTGCGGATCGGAAGTCGGCGTTTCCCGACTAGACCAGCCGCAACTTCAAAAGCAAAAATTGAAAGACAGTGAATATCATTACATGGAATATTTTAGCAAATAATAAGAAAAGTTTATTCCATAATTAATCTACCTATATATATTTTTCTGCAAAAACTAAAATAACAGTTAAAATAATTATGTTTAACTAACAATCAGTATTTTTACAATAAATGTTTTACTGAAATATTTTTATTTGTTTTTGTCACAAAATAGAGTTTTCTATCTATGTACAACTTATTACTTATTACTCTTTTTATTTTCAAAATTGTATTATGATTATACCTAACACATTTCAAGTTCCTATTATTTTGAACTTTGAAGATGAAAAAGCCTACATGTCACAAAAGTAAATTTTTGTATGCATTTTGATAATTACACCAATTGTGAACCGACTCAATCTGTGGTTTCTATGAGTACTAATCTTTGTATTTGAATCAATTAGAGTTGATATAGTCCAACTTAAGGGATTAATAAGATCAGACACGATGGCAGTCAAGTGCAAACCTATACTAGAAAACAAAATGTTTCATCAGGTCCCATCAATTCCCTGCCCAGAGTTACACGGGATAACTAAAAAAATTATGACAAGTGAAATCAATGTTGAAAAGGATTCTATGAATTTGTGTTTCATTATTATTATTTTTAAATTTTATAATAGGAGCTACCCATTCATGTAAATACTTTGTATTATTAATTATGTGATTTCCACAAATTTTGCAAGAAAACAGTCTATTTCTTGTTCAAGTTCCATTATACTATGGTAAGTAACTAGTTTTCTTATACTGTTTACACAAATGAATAAAATAAAACTACTTATAATTAAAAACAATATTATAAATATATAACCTTTTTTCGAAAGACAATTAAAAAAAAAATTATACTTAGTCTTCGAAATGACAAGCAATAAATTCAACCACATAAGGAAATTAATATTCAAATTATGAATGTCAATTCATAAATTGAAATAATGATAAATGTGTAATAGAAGTTTTTTTTAAGACATAAACTTCTAATTACACATCTACTAGATTACGATAAAATCTACTGCACTAAGGATACTAGAACATACTAGGAATGTTATTGATGTGATAGTTCGGATCTGGATATATAGATATAGGAATAAATTTATATCTGTTGTGGATATGGTTATGTATACATTACTATTCTGGATTATCCCTTAGTTTTGGTTACAGATTGAATATCCTACACCCGTGTCACAAGTCTCGGGATCTACTCGGGATTTCTCTCTCTGGCACACGATTGACCCACATGGTGAATCCATGGAAGAAGTGGCTAAGAAGATTGTCTCTTATAGTCAAAACTGAGCAGAGGCAGGTAATATTTAATAATAACTTTTATTTAAAAAACCAGACTGCAAAAAATCAACAGATAAAAAACATTATATCATACAATATACTATCTAAGGACACTTGGGTGATTGAGATGAATCTAACAATATCTTAATTGTCAAAATCCATCAAGCCATTTGGAAGATACATGGGAATTTAGGAATAAAGAAACTTACAAACATACAAGATACATGCAAAAAACATAACCCTTCTTTCAGTTGGGTAAAAAGCAAATTTGCGTTACTTTCACCTGAAATTCTATTGTATCTGAAACTTTTGAAACTATCTGATAGTTTTGGTAAAGGTTACGGAGCTCCATAACGTCCCTAACTAAATAATTCCACTAAGCTATTAAAATTTGATTAGCCATATAACTTTTAAATTAGATGGCAATTTGTCTATCTATTAGGAACCTACCAATTTTAAAAAGGCACTTGTTCCGTTTAAAGAGTATTCATATTTATTTGTTGACATTCAAGGTCATTCAAATTTCTATCAAAGAATGAATCCATTATCCAACTTATTATTATAAATGTTAATGCATGGATGTTTGTTGCTCTATCACGTCGTAACGTATGAATGGATCGGGATGAAATTTTGAAGTAGATTAAGGTCTGGAAGAACACAAGCTACTTTTTATCTCGGAAAAATAACGGGAACGGGAACCACGTGGGTGAAACCGCGGAGCGCTGCTAGTAATATAATAAATGTCAAAATTCGGAAGTATGTTGTTCAATCACGTTGAAACATTAGAACGGATCAAGCTGAAATTTGGAACATGATGAACATGATAAACTATAGTCTGGAAGAACACAAACATCTAGGCTACTTTTTATTCAGGGAAAATAACATTAACAGGAACTACACGGGTGAAATAGTCATTCAATAACAACCTGTCATATTATGTCTAAGCCCCAAGTGTACATGCTGTTACTGCATCCAAATTTGTTGTACTTGAACCAATTCAACCTACAATTAATTTTGATTTTAATTATAATCCATTGTAAACTTGAACTCCAATGAATTAGAATTATATTTATAATCCTTAATAATTTATTAGTCTTCATAAATAATTGGTATACATTTTGAATTCCATCAAGTTGTAAATCAATCTCATCTCAAAATACATTTAGGTACTATGTATCAAATAAATAAAATTTAAACTAAACACTGAATGATCTAGGATTAAGTTTGGTACTAAAAATTTAAGACCTGTATTAGTATATTATTTGGCCTTATTCAGTTATACTCTGCTGCAATTATAGTAAGAAATCTCAGAAAAAAAATTTAAGCCCCTCATCTGCTCATACCGAGTAATGTGCGTTATAGGATTTCGTCCCAATAATTTAAAGGTTAGTAATATACTTAGTAGTAGTAGGCTACTAAAGAATATATGAGTACATCAGCTGGTAGCATAGTAATAATGAGTGTGTCTAATTAAAAAAAATATTATTTGACAGTTAATAAGAGTAGATAATTTGGGTACAAGTATATTATATCTCCTCCTACTCCATCTACTCAATGATCTGCTTGCTCTAAATCCAAACTAAGTGTGTGAACTAACAAAAATATGTGTACCTTTTAAGTGTTATTAAATGTTAATAAGTTGCTGTTTGTTTATCATTTTGTCTTATAGCATATTTAACTTGTGACTTGCCCAGGATAATTACATGTTATAAGGTCAATAAATGAATCTAATTTAATTAAGGGTAGACAAAATGACTGATTTTGTAGGGGTAAAAGCGTCGGTTAATATTTTGTGTCTAAAATGTATAAAATGAAGACTTGTAATTAGTTATAATGTAAATGTTGGATGCTATTTGCATGTTGGCTTTGCTGCAAGTGCTCGACAACAATCGCAAAAATAAAAAATATGAAAAACAACGCACAAAAAAGTGGTACAATAAGACACTTTTCTACTATATGTGAGGCCACCACATTTTTATTTTACTTACATAACACTAACAGCTGTTCTACACAAAGTTCCCATTCGTGTGAGTGTCCCCTTATAAAAAGTAGCATATGAGCTATTTTAGACTGTAATCTAAGTATATTCAAATTTGAGTCATTCAGATGTCCCAATGTGATTAAGCTACAATCTTCTAAGTATCCAAGCTTACACATTTATAATATTATCTATCAATAAGATAGGTATGTGTGATATATTGTTAACTAATATTAACAAGACCGTTGATCAGAGTATATATGAGATTTAGAACGTCACCTAAGTAGCTATGTCACCTGAACCAGGTTAACTCCTCGAAATTAGATTTAACTGTTTAGATCAGGGATACCCCATTACCAGACAAGAGTAGATACCTAGTAGATATAGATAGTAGATACCAGTGGTCTTTAAAATTAATTACACAATCAGTTTCCATGTCACTTATTATGTACAAATGAATTGATGTCATTTATTTTACAATCTGTAAGGAGTAGACATGTTCTTGAGTGGAGACCACGAATCGGCAAACGTAGTGTAGGACACCCTGAGACTAGATGGAGTGACGATATACGGAAGACAGCAGGCAGTGGATGGAGACGTGTAGCTGAGGATAGGGCCGAGTGGCGAGCCATGGGAGAGGCATATGTCCAGCAGTGGACTAAGATAGGCTGATGATGATGATGATTTTACAATCTATTAACATTGTGAGAAAATAAACCAATTTTGTAAGAGAAGCTGGTGAAACTATATGGTGTACCTCCTAACTGATAAATAACTTAAAGCAAGCCTATTTCACAAACTTTTTTATAACAGTATTAAACTTACTGTTTAACCAAATGATAGACAGATAGATAGAAACACTACTTGTTCACAACACAAAAACAAAAATGTTCTTAAATCTAGTGAAACAAGTGGCGGCCTTATCACTAAGAACGATATCTTCCAGGCAACCGGAGGCAGGAGAGAACATTTTAAACAGCAAAAGACGGGGTAAGGGACTATGTTCCGTAAGGGATCAAATACACATAAGTATATATTAACAACTATACATCCTAATACTTAATTACAATTTGTAGGTAAGTATAATGTACTAATACATAACATATACATGCATATAAGCAAGACAATTTGAAAAAAAGTAGAATCAACGTAGAATCAGTGTGGTGACAGCTGTGACAAGTTTAAAGCCTTAAGTAGGTTTTAAAAAACAGGCAGTGATGGAGCATGTCTGATAGCCACAGGCAAGGCATTCCATAGTAGGACTGCCTGGAAAGCGAAAGATTTGCCGATAAATGTTTCAGAACGTGCTGATGGAGCATTCAACGATAAATTGTACACATGATACTGAGCATTGTTCCAGTGTGAAATTTTCTTTTAAGCACTGGGGGTTGAAGGGTCAAACAAAATATTATAAAGAAGAGAGAGGATGACTGTTTTTTCTTTCTAATTATGAGATTCCATTAATGTAGTCGACTACATCTCACCTGTTGTCAACCGCTGCTGTGCCCGTGTTAACAAATCCCTTAGAAAAACAAATTTCAGGCACGGGAGCAGTTAAGCATTGATGCAGGCTTACTATCAGCAGAAATTATTGATTATTTTGTTTTCATTTGATAAGTGACGGGATGAGCATTGATTGTGCCTGATGGTAAGCCACACAAGCAAGCCTACCCAAAACAGCACTGTAAATACAATTATTGGAACATTAATGTCATTTACCATACAATACACTGAGCTCGACACCCTGCGATATAAGATGATTTATATCTATGCCTTATAATTAATCTAGAAACAATACCCTTAGCTTAAACTGGAAGACAGTGGTATTTGCATGTTACTGTTTGGCAATATAATAACTGGCTAAGAATGGCTTATATTTACTCCATAAATAAAATTAGAATTTGTACTATGAAAAACTAGTATTTGTTAGAAGTTGGTTACACATTTAAAATTGCGTAGTAATAAATTGGTATAATTAATTGCAAAGATATCAGAATTCACTATTTTTAATTTATTCGTTACTGATAAGCAAGCTGTGTAATCAATTGGACGGTCTATCAGTACATATATTTTTGTGCTCAAGCAAATGTTAATTTTTCACTTTAGTCTGGTAATTTTTTCTTTTACAATATGTCTGTCCAGGTTCAAAACTTGAGGATACATTGATATATATGCAATTAGTCTAGAAGATTTACAGCAAATTAAATCTTATTGTTCAATTTATTTTTATTATTATATCTCATGTGAAACATTTTAAAAGTCTAATTTATAAGTTAAATTATTCAATGATGGTTCATAATCCTTTTTTATAACAATATTCTTATGTTTCTTATTAAAAGTAAGAAGAAAAGTTGCTAGTCTTTGAAAAGTAACAATAAAAACTTTATTCACAATTTCTTAGAAATCAACAACAATATAGTATGTTAGTAAGTAAATTGGAATGAACCTTTCGGAAGTCCAGTCCAGGCATTATCTCTTTGGCAGCTAGGTAAAAGATTATGTTACTGATAATAACATAAAATTTTATTTTTTGATATAGCTATGTAGGTAATGTTGGTATTTAGTAACAAATTTAAATTATTACTCGGCTGACTAGTTAGTAACATGATAACTTTTTCTTCAGTTGCAATCGGTATACAACTCAAACATTTCACAACAATATCAATGGACAATTTAAAGTAATAAAAGTTTGGAAACCTTGATGCAATAATTAGGTACATTTTCACAGCAAACCAAGGTTTACAATGAATTAATTGACAAGATCCGATTCAAGCATAACATAAAATTGTAAAGTAAGTAAAATTCCTAACAAGTTAGTGAAGAAAAAATAAACAGGTTAAGCAAAAAAATGTAAACCGATTTTGTATGTACATAATTTAACCGGCAACTTTCCTCAGAATATGAGGTCATAAGTGATGTCACCAACCTCATCGCATTATTTAGCGATTACTACAAAGCTATTGAGTAGATACAAGAATCTTCCTTGGCTTTGTCTAAGGTTCGTCCGATGCAATGACACGGCCGCTGGTGGCAACCATCCGATTGCATTCTCTACTCCTACGCCATACTCCCACACGCAATACGATACAAAACTCATCTCAGTTGTACTCTTTATCACTACAATTACAGTTACCGACCGACATCTCAATAACACTACGTTTCCTCAGAAAAAGTCAGCCATTACGGCGCACGCGAGTCGATAAACGGAAGCCATTCCTGACAAACGCTACATGATACAAATAACATTTGTTATTGATTAACACTAAAACTCACCTTATTTTAGGTAATATCAGAAGAAAACAACAATCCTTTGGAATCCAGAAAAGTGAACGGACACTAATTGCACCACACTAGTATATCACTTATTTCGTAACGATAACACTAAACACCACAAGCGACGGTTAATATCACAACATTGAATGTATAAAAATATCTTTAGCGAGTATCAAAGCCCGTAGAAATGAATAAAATAGCACGTTTTCACAGAGTCCACGACAAGAGTATCAGTCTTCGTACATCGCCGTGGAATGAATTTGGTTTCGCTTTTCGAACGAGTCTAGGCGTGACTGACCCGAGAAAAGCCGAACAAGCCCGATTCATTCAAATTTATCTCATGTCTGCCGCTAGAGGCAGCACTATCTATCAAAGCGTTCATAAAAATAATTATTAAAGGTGCGTTCGAAAAATATCGAACTTAATTCCGGATCCGGCTACAAAAAATATTTTATGGGCAGTTTAGAGGTTCAAAAAGTTTATGAGTTTACATCAGGGAATCACGGTGGCTATTTCGAATATTTTTCGTGAAAATGCTTAATAATTAGTTGTTTAAATATAAATAACAGAAATAGTCCTCCGGTTCAGCAATAAAATCTAAGTCGACTTCCATGCCTTTTATCAACAGGTCGAATGTAAGCAAAAATTCTCGAAAGCTGTGATTGTTTGCGAAATATATTTTGACAAAAATACATGACAACTTTAGAATATGAAACATTTGGCTTTTTATTCTCAAGTGTGGCAAATCTTTCAGAATGTGTTTTCAGATGATTGAGTCTACAATCTTCAAAAAAATACTCTTCAAAATTTAAAAATTATACAATAATATTGTGGATATCCGGATCCGGCAGTAAAATTCACTGACAACATACAACCTGTTTATATTATATTAAAAGTTTTTGCGAATTGTTTTTATTGGCCTGTGCCTGTCGTAAAAAAAAAGTGCCTGCCAGTGACATTACTATTTTTGACAGCCATGGCTACCATGATTATAATAATGTAGCCAGGTGTTGGCAGTTTTGCTTAAATTTAAGGTTATTTTATTGTAACGTATTTATTGTAACGTAATTGTGTAACGAATTAAATTGAATGATGCTGTTTTGTAAAAAGAAAGGGAGGTTTATCGGAAAAATCTGTACGGTACTAGTGCGAGACCATAGATGTAAGTATTTCTCTATACCTACCGATATAATATATACTAGCGACCCGCCTCGGCTTCGCAAGGGTGCAATGCTGATTCTTAATAAACAAATAAAAATGGTAATTGTGGGCTATCCTTAAGAATAGGTATATTATATTATATTACTAAAAATGCATACATATGCTGTGTTTATAGTAGATGTGTCAATGCTGTGATGAAAATAGGTACCATTTTGTGTGTTTACGTAGTGTAAATGTTGTGATAAAACAGTAATACGAAACAACAAAAACTTTTTTGCAATGGATGTGATATGCAAATTTAATATTTCGTGACAAGTTCAAATAATGTGGTAAGTACCTAGAACTAAAAGTAAATGTCGCGATAAAAAGACATAAATATAGTAAACACAGATAAACAGGGACTATATTATCTTTCTCACTCTAACGCGCTTGTTCACTGTATTTTGTTTCTCCCTCTAGGATCCCGAGTTAACCTGAAAACCTATTACCATATCCGAGCGTGACGCTAGAATTCAATTGACTGACCACGAAAAATCTATCTAGGCACGCCAAAAGAAGTTTTACTTCAAAAATATTTAATTAACATCAACAGTTCGACAGCTTCTTGAGATTTTTTATGCTACCAGGTTTTGAGGATAGAAATTCACGTAACTAATTTACTAATATTCTTCGCTGCTATTAAACCCTAAACGCATATAAATAAGAAAATTTAACTATTTTGTTGAAATGAATAATTAAAAACGAAAGGCACCTTAACAATTATTATTGGAAATACTTAAAAAACGAAGCAAAAGCTTCAGCATAATTGCATGATGAAGGACGATAGGACTGTTGTGACACAGTCGTTTTTGAAGTTAAATCTTTTTTGGCGCACCACATAGGTACAGCTTTTTCGTGGGTTGTGAACGATGCTCATCGTCTTATTCGGAAATAAAAGAAATGTTCGGTTTAACTTGAGACTGCTGCTGTCTGGCTGCCATCACTGCCTCTTTTGAAGTTAAATTCCTTTTGGCACATCACATACAGATTTTTCTTGGGCTGTGAATTGAATTTGAGCATCACAATCATAAATTAAAAACAATTGGTAATCATAGGAGTTGCCGATAGAAGTCAAAAACACATAGCCCACGAAAAATCTTTGGCGCGCCAAAATAAGTGTTCACTTTAAAAATCTTCGGGTAAACTCAGATGATCTAGATAGCCGTGGTCATGGCCACGCCGTGCGGTTTCACCAGCGTAGTTTTCAAAATCAGCTGAGTTATTAGTTTGTATCATTATCTCTTCGAAGCTTGCCGTAAGGAACTTCGTTCCAAAAAACAAATATAAATATGTTTGGAGTGATTTTAGGTATAAATAGAATGTCAAATTATGCAAGAAATTGTTCTCGGGTGCACCACAGATAGATTATTGCCATTTTCTTTCATTGATCTATTACTTCGCATCCAAAATTTTGCTAAGTTTGCATTTTATATCTCTAAAAAAGCTTCAATTAATGAAGCGTAACCTGCGTAGCTGTGATGTCCATTTACCAAAATTTAATAAAAATTGTGCTCAATTTGTCGAAAAGTAGCGCCAATATTTAATGTTTTTGTTAATTGAATAAAGTAAATCGGAGAATTATGGCACAGTCTTCTGTATTCTGTGTTCAGTATTCTGTATTCCATATTTCCATTTATAAGTTTAAAGCTCTAGGGATGCCCAAAAAAGTGTATTGTATCGATATATCGCATCGTAACTGTATCGAACTTGGTTGTATCGATACGCGATATTATCGATTTCCTTTGTATCGATATATCGTATCGTAACCGTATCGAATGCCTTTCATTTAATATGCGATATAATAAGTATATATATCGTGCAAAGGGTCTTTTTAATAGTTTTACTATATTATTTAATTTTTTTAAAAGAAACAAATAATTATATGTATTTAGAATAGTTTTATTCAACAAAAAAAATCACAATTGCCATTAAACAACGCAAAAATAATAATTTTGATAAGCGCTGTGGATTTAACCTATTACGGCTTTCGGAAAGTGTGTGCCCAGCTACGAACGGAATGACCAAGGAGAACATATACTAAACATTTATTAATCATATTTGATGGTACTACAAAGTTCAAAGATTATTTAAATCTACCTCCAAGTCTAAATAAAAGCCGGCTGTTCTTGTTCCATAAACAATTTTGTCGACGTTATCATTCTCTTATTACTAATAACAATATATTCAATGGCACTGTCTATTATCGTTTAGTGATGATGTAATAGGTACTTTAAAATTTTATAAATTAATCACCGACATAGTTTGATACGATATGGTAATGCGATATTTTTATAAGAATGCGATATATCGAAGCGTATCGTATGGTCAAAATATCGCATCAAATATCGATATATCGTATAGTGCTGTATCGATATTTCGATATATCGTATCGTAACGGGCATCCCTATAAAGCTCTTTATTTCGCTTTTTTATAGCAACACTGAAACGTAAAATTTTGTTGTTCAGTGATTAGATTTCCGTTTTCGTATCAAATAAGCAGAGAAATTGAATAAACCATGGCTTCATCCATGTTTAAAATAAGTTCTGCACTATTAAATTCTTCTAAGAACTATCGTAGCGTCGTCCAACTCATCCACAAAGCTAACATTTCTACAACAAATGTCACGGCGGTAAGTTGCATAACCGGTCCTTTCATCGGTACACTTTGTTTTGCCGTTTTGCTGTATTTTAGGCCTGTGAAACATTTTGAACTATCGTAATATCTTCGTAACATAACGAAGTAGTCATACAACTAATAATTATTTGGATTTTAAACGACACTTATCTTGTGTGCTGAGCAGTCGCATCGACTTACCCGTTTAGTTTAAATCGATCTCCTAAAGTTATAACCGATATGAAATTTGACATAACCATCGTTGTAAATAAACTAGTCGTTTTATTATTCTGACACAAGATACAGGCTCACCTTTTCGTCATTGTGTTTGTGTTTAGTATATATTCAGAACCTGGTAGGCTTAGCCAGCTGCCATAGGTAACAATAACAGCTAGTTTAATAGATTGCATTTGACAAAATTCTATTGTCTATCTAAATTATAAAATACTCTGTAAAACACAGTAAACAAAAAAAAAAACTAGTGCCTAATACTGTAATACCACCAAATTATAGGCATAAAACAATGAGCTTATTGTAGAACCTAGAGTTTTGAATCAATAATGATATCTTTCTATAACTTTTTCATTCTTAATGAAGAGATTATGAGGACTTCGACTTTATTATGACGTATATAGGTACCATACTAACTTATTTTATGTTTTTTTCCATTAGTATCCTGTGTCTCCGGTGCCAAACTTTTAATTCAGTGCACTCTTCAAGTACTAACGCATGAACAATTTTAGTTATATGGAAAAGTTAGTTTGTTTTACATGTTTCTTATTTTTGTTGTATGTAGTTCACTTATTAAATTTTCTTTTATTGCTTATAAATGTTTGATATTATTTTGATAAATTTCTTTGAATAAAATTGGCCTTGATACACTTTTTAGAAACAATAGTAAATAAATAAATAAAAACATTATATTATATTGGTTATGTTTAACTTGCTGCACTCTGTGGTTTTAGCTGCATAGTTCCAGTTATATGCCCGGGTTAAAAGTAGCCTATGTGTTTTTCCAGACTATAAACTAATTATGTTTCAATTCCAAATTTCTGCCACCTAATATCAGCCGGATCTGTACAGATGTTACAATGTGATTGAGCAACAATCATCCAAACTATGACATAATATTAGTAGGATTACTCACATAATTTATGGTAGTTAGTTTGACGGGGCCTTTCCGCACTTAGCCTCTCAATTGGGCCATTATGCATTTATCTATTTAAAAATATATATATTTGAATGCTATAACTTAAAATGGTGAAGGAAAACGACACATTCCTAGAATATTTCGAGGTCATGTGGCACCCACCAACCTGCACTGGGCCAGTGTGGTTCATTATGGCCTAGAGCCTAGACTATCTTCTTGTGAGAGAAGGACCCGAGTCGCAGTAGTGATAACATTTAGTGAGTTTCTAATGTTACACACATAAGTTGTACCTAGTATACTACCAGTGTAGCTATTACTGTAACAGTGTACTATATTTTCTTGTTGCTAAAATGTACTATGTGTTGGATGTTAGAATTTAATCCTTTTGTTTATGGCTTATGCACCATTCGTGCCTAGTCCATAATTTACATAAAATAGAGTAGAGTATTATTATCTAAATAGGATTATATATGTATGTACCTAGGATTAGTTAAATTTTTTCCTGATGTAAATCAGCTCATGTGGTAATCTAGGTATCTATCTAATCTACAAATTCAAGTGGGAATTATGTGATTGGGCATCAAACTTACGTGTTCACTACTTTGTATGTGTATCGATCTATGTATCTTGTATGATGGTTTATCTAGGTATACCGTATTAACATTCTAATTTAAACAGATATTAACATAGATACATGTTATTGACACATCTTCTTCTTTATTTTTGGTTTCCATTCGGTTCTATGACCATAATTTCGCCGATGTCTTGTGTTTCAACATGAAGTTCTTTTGGACTTTGGTCGGTATTCAGATTTAATAACAGTATTGACACATCAAAATAATAGGATATACAATAAGACTCGACGATAAACTTAAAACTAGTGCGACAAGTTTGCAAAGGCTTCCAGGTAACCTTAAAATGATCATTCTTTCAACAGAGTGTTTGTTTTTTATTGATAACAGGCTGGGACTTGACCGCCATGTTCCCTGAGGTTAACTGATGAGATGGACTATGATGGAGCTTGCAAACAACGAAGAAACCAACTCACTCGTGACTTAAAGGCATCTAGATTAAAACAATAAGAAAATGGCTACTCAGGGAATGAATTGTGAATGAATTGGGTAGGACTACTTGCAGAGTCTAACTGGGGAATTACCACACCTTGGCCAGTTATTCTACCAACAAGCAGTTATATGTTAAATGTAAACATTACTGCGTTCTGTTTTGTAGCGCAATACTTCTAGAGAAATTACAGGACATAGAGATATATCATCTTATATGTTTGGATGACAAGGATGGTGCAGTGCCAGGTAATGATTCGGACTCTTTGTGTTCCAATAGCAGCCTGACACTGTTGTTATGGGCAGGCATGTTGTTTACCATCGGGCTCAAATCCTGCTGTCACTATACTGAATATTTTTTTTACACATTGTTTAGATGTTCCGACTATGAAAGTGGTTTGATTTTTATAAGACTACTAGCTGTACCCTGCCACGCTTCGTTGTGGCACATTGTAATGCAAAAATTAGATAAAAACAATCCTTGATGCGGATTATATATCATTCTAAAATTTCAGCTCGATCGGTGCAGAACTTTTTGAGTTTTTGAAGTGTACACAAACCAACATAACATTTTTATATATAGAGATTGGGGGCAGCACAGGGTCCAAATAAAAAATAACCACTGAAATATGCACCACAGTTCCAGGTTCCAGTCATACTACTTTAGTATGTAATGAGTGCTATTAAGGCCAGGTAATTCTGTCAAAGTAGGCATTTAACGCTGTCTTGTTCTCGCGACCGTCACCGACCGCGGAATCGGTGCCACAGTGCAGAAATAACATTAAAATATTGGACTATGTAATTTAAACTCATTTTTTGTTCAAGATTTGTTTACGTTTGTTTGTTTATGATAAGAGTTTTGTTGCTATATAAACGAATAAATATTAAATTTATCTATACTCGTAGGTATACAAAACTCAACCTTTTCTTTTTTGGGCACACTATAAGTTGAGAACGGCTTTTAAAATTTCATGCATCTTTTAAAATGTTTCCTAATAATTCACAAGTTCGTCAAAAATTTAAAAATGTGGTGAAACGTAATGAAAGGCCAGTAAACATAGACGGTTTTTGGCCAAGTTTGCACTAAATTTCTAATGCAATTTTTTTCTATGAGGTAAAGATCACTTACTGAGCATAAAATTACAAAATGCTCACAGATTCAGGTAGAGTTTCAAACGCCAATTGAAAAAAACTGTTTTAGCCGATATTTTTAAAACTATATATTTTGACAACAATTGTAGAAAATAAAATTTTGCATCTTTTGTTGCTTGTAAACTTTTTTGTAAAACTTACCGTTTACGATTTATAGGCCATTTAATGATACGGTTGTGATGATGCCGAAAATAGTGGATGAAAATGATGTGGTCTACGATGGAACTTGCTTCTCTAATAGAAACAAACACAGTGTACCTCGTAACCCCAAGGATCGAACCTTCGACAAAAACCCACTCTGGCAATGCGTTTCACAGCTTAGTTGTTCTTATTACAAAAGTGGAGACCAAACTTTTCGTTCAACTCTTCAATCATGATGATGAACGGTGCTGTTCATTCGAGCAACGAGCAATATGAAAGAATTACTTTAATTTAAAACCGACTACAAAAAATCTACACGTAAAAAAATATTACCTACTATCTAAGGAGTCTAAGGACACTTTGGCGAATGAGACCAGTCTTAGAATATCTTAGTTACCAAAATCCATCCAGCCGTTTGGAAGATATGTGGAAATAAAAGTTTTACAAACATAAAGATACGCGCGAAAAACATAACCCTTCTTCCATTCCGGTAAAAAGAGACATGTTTATGCTACTGGGAACGGAATTCACATCTTATTTTTTACATTGTTATCATTAAATTGGACATAATAAATCGTAATCGGTAAGTTCGAAAAAAAAGTTTACTGGCAACAAAAGATGGGAAATTTTATTTTCTACAATAATAATAGGCTTTATATTTTTTTCGGAATATCGGCCAAAAACGTTTTTTCGAGCTGGCGCTTGAAGCTCCACCTGGATTTGTTATTATTGGTGGTGTCACAAACTTGGAAAAGAAATTTAAAAAAAATCTATCAAAACCATACGTGTATCTATGGATAGGTGTTCAAAAATTGTATTGAAGTTCCTAACATTTTTTTCTAAACTGAATAGTTTGCGCAAGAATCTCTTCCAAAGTGGTAAAATCCGTATGTGAGGACTTTTCTTCCAAGTACTAAGTACCTTACTACCAAATAATTTACCTAAATGGCATATACCTAACTTGCATTTATATTAGGGGATTTACGCAGGGGATTTCTCCCCTCTCATTATTTCCTTATCCCGATCTCTGATTTGACGAACGAATATTTTACCGATACTAATCTATTTTCCATTGCATCTGCATTGAATTTTTACTGATGTGTTATCGACGTCAGTTTTTGAGACTCCCTATTGGTCTACAACATAAAGTAAACAGCGTACTAATTAGTATCAGCGTCTATTTGCAATTCCAACGAAAACGGTATCAAAAATCAAGATCATAGCGTGCTTCACTAGTAATACCTACTGATATTGTTATACTGTGGCACTATGATCGTAATATTTAAAATTTATTGGTTGTCAAAATTGCAAAATCAAGCACAGGCCCGTCGTCCGTGAGCGCCGAAACGCGACTGATCAGGCCTGCCGAACGGCGCGCTATATATATGGTAGATATTAAAACATAGTGAATAACTGATACTTTTTATCAAGTCAAACTCTGCGAAAGCATCTATAACTTTTAGTGGCTTTCGTTGAGTACAAAATTTAGTAAAAAGATCATTAGTTTAGTCATAAACTTGAAAAACTTTTGAAAAGGGGTAACTTTGGGATTTTTTCTATCAAGTAAAATTCATTAAATCGTGTTATTGACTGCGAATTGCACTAGATTAGATCCTTAACTAATACATATATTTTTTTCAGAGTTTAATACACTATTTAAAAGGTCTTAAAGTTGTTTTAAAATTCAAAATTACGGCCTACACGCCCTCCCAGAACTTTCAAGCGGTCATATGTGACCGCGACTTTAAACTTTATTTTCAGAGTGTTACAGACTACTTTAGTATGAAGAAGTTGTGTTTATTGCGTTCTCTGTGAAACTAGCTACATGTTGAACATAAAAGATTAGCATTTTGTCTGTGGTCGAATGAGTCATTCAATTTTAGTTTCGCTGTATTCTGTGCTCGGGACGTGGTTGTTTTTGTGACGAAAGTGACTTTTTTCTGGAAATATCTCACGTAAGTACTGTTTCTTATTAGAAATGTGTTTTGTATGCTAAAATGATTCTAATTAGATAATATGTAGCATGAAATACATCGTATTTTCGTCAAAATACGTCGGATAAAAGTCGTGATGGTTTTTCACTCAGGTTTTCGATGTGTTTACCGCATTTGATGTGTTTTGGTACGAGATTTGTCAGTAAATAGAGTAAACATGCTATTGCACTTAGATTAGAATTCATTTACATAACAAAATAACTGCATATTTGTAAATTATTACGAAATACATGTTCAAAATTTGATATGGCGCCAAACACGCACGCGCCATTCAAATCTATTTGTAAACAAAGTTTTTTATCTTTTTCTGGCGAGGCATTTCGATCGTTGGTTAGATAAGGACAGAAGTATATTCCAAACTAGTTGTCGTCGGTTCGTCGCGTCAGGTTTCAAGTGGTTTCAAGTGTGTTTACAATAAGTAATCTTTTGTTATTTCAAGACTGTGGTGACTGATTTAAACAGTATAGATACTTGTTCCTTGCATTGTAAACGAATATTCGTTTATTTCTTGTCACGTAACTCACAAAATGGGTTTGAAAGTTTACATAACATGTAAACAAATAAAATGATCAATGATGGCTTTATTTAGATTCTTGATAGATAGGACATATATCAATGAGGAACTCATCGTTTACAGAAACGTAAAATATAGTTTTATTGTCGAGTAATCAATTTTTTTATATGACGTCGCGACGCCCGCGCGACCCCCGCGCGGCGCTCGCAAGGTCAGAGGTTAACCCAGTTTAATACATTTTTTAGAATAAAAAAAATTGGTACTAAAGTGTAGTTGAAGCATTTTCTTGTAATTAAAAAAAAAGTGTGTTTTTGAGTGTGGAATCGAGTAAAATATCTACCTGATAGTAAGCAACTTATCTGTCCACAACAACATAAGCACACTGCATGGAATAGATTGCTCGTAGCAAAAAGGCTAAGCCGGCTTCTTTTCACCATAGGACACAAACGAGAACGGGAGAGGCCACGCGAGTGAAACCGCTGCTAGTATTTCATAAATCCAATCTATAATACATTTGAAAAAGGAGAGGATTCTTAATTTGGCTGCATACGTAACATCAGAATTTTTGTTAGGTCAACTTCACATGTTGGACCTTGACTAGAATTTGGTTTTATTTTTACCCTTGAAAATTGGTATTTATCGTATTTCTGGAATGATCCATTTTCTGAAGAAGAAAAATCGTTTCAAACTACAAACTATAAGGCGGTACTGGGACTAACGGCATTAAAAAATAAAGTTATGGAACACTATTTTGTTTGTATAATATACGAGTACCTAGAAGCAACACAATTTCCAAAAAAAATAGGTATTGGTTAATTTTATTATTTATGGCACACGAACATTGGAAAAATAAAGTTCACGAGCAGTTTTTACGCGTCACTTCCGTTGTATATTTTTCTTACGGTTTTAGTCTCAAATTTATTTAGTCCTGTCGTGCAGCAAGATCTTCTATCTATACCTCCTCCAAGCCTGCCATAAGAAACTCTATTCAAATAATTAATTGTTTGTAAAAAAAAAACTGACTAAACTAAACACATAATACGCAACTTACGGCTGAATTAAGAACTTCCTCCTTTTTTGCAGGCGGTTAAAAAGAAACTTTAATTGTAAACGAACGTAGTTTTGTTTGTTCATCTAAAGTGTTAAATAGATTTTGATGAAATTTTCTTCTAAAGCAAAATAATAAATGCCTAAAAGGAAATGGAAAAATAAAAACAATGGATTAAGCGAGGCCATGGACGTATAAAAAAGTCGGACGTAGTGTCGCTGAAACAAAAACTGTGTCACCAGAGTCGGCCACATTTGCACGTGTGCGTTGTCAGGTTGTCACTGATAGGCTGACACGCACACATATACACAAGTAGCGCGTGTAATGGCCCACTGATGTGTGTTAGCCTGTATGTGACAGCGCACACATGTTATGTGGCCGACTCGACACAGTTTTTGTTTTAGCGAGACTACGTCCGACTTTTTTATACGTCCAAGCCCGAGTGCCTTTCTATATGTACTGACTGAATGTTTCAATGCCTCGAGCCAAGCTTCACTTAGCAACTCGTACTGTTTTGTTTGATTTTAAACAGGGTTAAGCAGACAGGTTGTACAAAGTGGAAAGGGACTGGGATGTGGATGAAATTTGAAACATAGGCATTAAAAATAGTTTAGAATAACAGGCTAATTTTTATCCCAAAATAATTACGAGATCGAGAACACTGCTACTTTACTGCTAGTGTTTTTTTTTTAATCTAGACGAGCAAGACATGTGCTTGATGGTAAGCAACATGCCTGCCACACAACAGCACAGTGACACGCAGCTATTGGAACATGAAAAGCACAAATCATTAGGTACCTAGCACTGCACCGCGCTCGTCACGACTCACGACTCTGCTAAGAGTCCTACCACTACTAAACTCCTGGACATAGGTGCCATAATACGCCACTCAGCCCGATCCTCAGATCAACTATTCTTCAGAGGTGGAAACCTCCGAAGAATAGTTGGTCTGAGAGCGCCACCAGCCAGCAGTGATAAATATGTCATCGTGAAATAGTATACACCGTCAGTTTATAATAAAACGCGTGAGGTTCGTCATCGTCGAAAAGTGGCTAGTCTGTTAGTTTTTTTACAGATTTTTTTGTGGTGTCGCAAGACACGCCGATCACTAAACCCGATAATTCCGATGGATAGATTGTAATTAGGTTTGGTTTCAAATTTGTTTAGTTTGACAATAAAGGCTTATAATATAATATAAATACAAACTATTTACTGTGAATAAATGATATTATTATTATTAATATAAATATTGTGTAGTAGTAGAACGTAGAACGACTATCTATATCTATTTAACTTCACAAAATATAGGTCAATTAGTTCAATCGATCCAGTAGTTCTTAAGATACAACCAAAAACACTTTATCGGCTTTATTACATTCGAATAGATATTTAAAGTTATGCTCGTATAATTATTTTGGCGTGCTAAGAAAAAATGGGTCGAGATTTTTTTTACGAAAAAGCGTCACGAAAACCGTGGCGGGTTAGCGTTATTGAAGTTAGCCAAACAACATTTTAGCAAATATTATAATTATCTTCAGGTTAATACTTCTTGCATTGAAGATATCTATTCTGTGGTTGAAGTTACTAGACTTCTTAAGCTAAGAACTCATGGAGCGGTTACCAACCGCAACCGCGCGCGGGCCCGCATCTTCTGTAGAATTTCGGTGCGAGGCGGTTTACGCCCGCGGCGCGTGCGGCTGCCACGCGGCTCCCGCGCGGTCGCCGTCCGCTCGTCACCCACCACGTTTGCGGGCGAAAATCTCAGCCGCGGCGGCTGCGAAACCGCGAAAATCAGCGGTCTTGTAAGTTTTTAAATAAAACTGTCGCCCGCCGAGGGCCCGCTCCCGCGGCTTGAAACCGCTCCATGAGTTCTTAGCCTTAGCACGAGGAATAAAGAGAACAAGTACGCATAAACTTTTTGCTTGCGTACATTAGGTACACACTTTTTTAGTTACAGTTTTTCATATTTTTTTCTTATATCGTCTCATTTACTTTTTCCACGGTACAAGGTGTTCTGCTTAACCTGTATACTGTATAGTCTACAGCCACAAGGCATATTACGTAAGACCGGTATGATAATTCATTATTCAAATCGAGACTGTTTGTCAAATTAAACATGTGAAATTGTTAAACTGTTATCGCGGTTGTATGAGTTATAGGCCAGTCGACATCCAGCCTCATATGCGGGCTGTTGCCGCCAAATAATTTGATAACAAAATATTATAAATATAAAACAACAAGTTCATCGTGTATTCAAACAGTCGTGGTGGGGACATCGACCGGTTTCCTCGCGCCTTTCATTTCGCGTCGTGGCTTTTATAACGAAGCGTCATCTAAAATAGTATTCGCGCCAAACCGTTACATTCTGGACGTGTAGGAATAACAAAACGCCGAGCGCCCATAATAAGAAAAAAAAGTAGTTCGATTTTCAAAATCGTGTGAATTCATGAAGTTTTGACAATCCCGCCAATCTGACGTATCGGTTTGGTTTGGTTTTATGAAAGCATCTAAACATCCGTATTTTAAAAGTTCTAATACACCTACAATGGCGTGCAGTCATTGCCAGAACCCTGGTGCGAAGCCTGTTAAAAATGGTAAGTTAAACGTATACGTTTGAAACCGGCATAAGAGCAGAGAAACCTCCCAGAAGACGGCGCCAACCTAACCTCTGTGGCTTCCATTAATCACTAGTATCGGCCCGTAATTTTACCCGTATAGAGTTCCTGTTCCCATAACTTTGCCGCGATGATATTTATGTAGCCTTTTTCATTAAATGATGTTAACGTAAATAAGTTTGCGTTTGACCACACAATTCGCCTGATGATAAGCGACAGTGCGGTCTAAAGTGGTACACACGGACCAAGAAGATATCTCTTCACCCTGATTTTAAAGAGTTCAAAATTATACTTCTCAGGGAGTAAAGAAGCCGGCAGTTTATTTCACTCCTTACTTGTGTAAACAAGGAAGATTCGAATCAGCTTCTTACCAATTTTGGGGGAGAGCCTATATGCGTTACTCCTGACTTAATATTGGTACTTTTGTACTAAATTTCATTTGAAACCATTCAGTAGTTATTGTTTGTTTGTATTGTATGATATTACACATATTCACCCATCTATAGGTACCTCCATCCATACATACAAACTTTCCCGTTGATAATAATATTATTGAGAGAAGATGTTTATCCCAATATTATCATAATATTGGAATAAAAGTCTTCTCTCAATAAGACTTCGAAATCATGTAACATTTTTAGCATTGCCCTCAGGTACCATTCAAGCCTTGGTGGTTTAGTAGCCAAAACTGCGATTTACAATTGTGAGGTCGTAGGTTCGAATACCACCTGTATGAGTTTTTAGGATGAAGGAAAACATTGCTAGGAAACCGCCATATTCACGATGATAAAATAGGTTTTTTTTCTCACAAGGCCATCATAGCTTTATGGTTTTGTACTTAGCGCACTGAAACTACCTATACATTTTGTTTATAAAGATAGTGCACTTCATAACAGTCTCTTCTGATGTTTAGTGACGACGAAATCTACGATGGAGCATGTTTACGTCCAAGAAAGCAATAAGTAAATAGATTCCGCGAACCAGATCGATGTACTAAATTTAAGCTACTTTCCCGCCATTAAAACGTAATAATAGGTAATCAAATTCTTCAAAGTTTCTTCTGCGACAGAAATACTCGTACATTTTTATCATACTCCACTGGCGTCGCGGGTTGGTTGGTATTTTAGTCTGTCCTCAGAACCGGAGGTCGTGCGTTCGATTCTCACCCTCAAGCTTTAAGTACAAAAAATATCGTATTTTTAAGTAGGCACTACAATGTGGTGTTCATTTGTATTATCACGCTGTCTACACAAGGTAGCTACTTTTTAATATAGAGTTACTCTAAAAAATATAAAATAAAATAAAACAACAGGTTCGTGCACTCGAAGAGGTATACTGACGAAATTTAAATCTAAGGATGGAATGTATACTGTTAAGGATTTGCCAGTTTTTCGTCGGAAGTGACCTATTGCTTTTAAGCGAATGGCGAAGGCTTAGGAATAGGTAACTTATACGCGAATGAGCAAAGTTGGTCTCATAAATGTTTACAATTTAAAATCTTTTATCTTTTTTTGTGGTTAATAGGTTTGCACTGGGCAGCCGTCTCGCTTGATGTTACACTACATATTATTGCGGTCTAATTAGCGTTATAGCTAGCAGGCCAATGTGATTTCCTCAACATATATAGCTATTATATACTAGAATTAAGCACGTGATTTTGTTCGCATATAATTTAGTGAATGTAGGAAAGAATTTAGAAAGAATTTCTGTGTTTTCGGGATATGAAGTGTGTATTTTGTAGTGGGTTATGTGTACTTTAATATACCTAATGTTTTGACCGAATTTAGTCAACGTTAAAACGAGCAGTCATCGGAACAAGAAGCTTGAAACAGTGTCAGTATCACGAGATTCGAATCTATGATACTTAATTAATGTATTGAGATAATACATTCTCTGTGATATCTATTCAACAAAGTATTACCTACTCGTCATTTTCTCACACAACACAGCCTCAAACTAACAAAACTTATACGTTGGAAGCTGTTGTAATACAAACATAATGTACTCGTACAACACATAGGTACTTATGATACATACAAATACTCAGACAGAACAAATTTCAATTCATCACACAATTATTAGTTCACAATAATAAATTTTACGGTATTTTACGTAAGATCGAAGTAGCATTTAGAAAAATAACTAATGCAATGTGAAGATAAATAAGTAACTTATTATTGTTTTAAGTTATAAACGGTGATAATAATATAGTCGTATAATATTGTCGCACAAACATGGCCGCCTTGACCTCGACCTCCCGACTTGTTAGTAGTTCCAATGCTCCCAGCGGTTGTTATGCTACTTTACTATCGATTGCCTCAACTTATGAAAATCAATTTACTGTCGATCAAACGTTTTACTCAGGTAAGTTTCTGAGTTAAGCTAGGATTCCCAGTTGGACTCAAATCTTAAATTTGAGTCTAATTGAAAATCTGGGCTCAAGTTGTATCTATAGAACATACACAGTTTGTGAGGATTCTACGTTTGTTACTCTTATGCAAAAACTACTGAATATATCTGGATGACATTTGATAAATAGATAGATAACGGTCTCAAATAACCCATAAGCAAATTTGTATCCCGGGAAAATAATGAGATTGGAAACTACTCAGGTGAAAAAACGGGGTATTGTTACGTTTTAATAAATATGTTTTGACTGAACGAAGCGGTTTCCTAGAGGCAGTTTTAGTAACCATGAATATAACTCTTGGACGGCCAAACAATGGTCGTGGTTTTCTTATATTGTTGTCTCTTCAAATTCAAGCGAAAATAAAGAGACGGCAAATACGAAACCGAAACTTCAATCCGATCTGTTCATATGTTCCGGCGTGATTGAGCAAAAAACATCCAAACTTTTGTATTTATAATTTTAATAGAATTCTTATTAATCCTACTAATATTATAAGTTTATAAGTATGGATGAATGGATAGATGTTTGTTTAGTCTTTCACGTAAAAACTACTGAACGGATCGGGGTGCAATCTAAAATATAGATAGATAGTCTGGAAGAATTAATAGGCGACTTTTTATCCAAAAAAACTGGGAACGGGAGCAGTGGGGCACTGCTTGTTAAGGAATAAATATTCGTCATTTTTCACACAACATCATAATCATCATCAGCCGCAAGACGTCCACTGCTGAGCATAGGCCTCCCCCCTAGATTTCCACAACGAACGGTCCTGCGCAACCTGCAACCAGCGGTTTCCAGCGACCTTTGTGAGGTCATCTGTCCATCCACAACATCATGGTTATGAAATATTTCTTATGTTGTTTTCCAGAGGAAGGAGCGCGACACGTTCGGGGAGCTGGAAGTCCCAGACGACCGGTACTACGGCGCGCAGACCGTGCGTTCCGTCATGAACTTCCCCATCGGAGGCATCGAGGAACGCATGCCGGTAACTAACTCATCTATTATCAACATACACCAAAATCTCTAAAAAAATTAGTCAATAGTCAACTATCAGCCCATGTGAATTTGCCCACCCCAGAATAAAAATATAGTATTCTTCTCTGGGTATAGATTAAACATTAAAAATCCAGTGGATCATTAATGTTTCATCTGAAAGCTTTAGACAGAAGTATATTGCATATTACAGCTGTGTAATTAACTTTGCCTGCCCCAGCAAAAAAATAAAATATATCTGTGTATAGGCTAAAATCGCTAAAGACGCACTGTAAAAACCTTAGATAGAAGTCTGTTGGGCATCACAGCCCTATAACTTTGCCCACCCCAGCAAAATTGAAAATATTCATTAAGTATTTTTCAAAGGCCAAACTCTAAAAAAACCCTACACATAAGTCTGTTGGATATCACAGTCGTGGAACTTTGCCCACCCCAGCAAACATTAAAAATATTCACCATTTAGCGTTATCTCTATGCCCTGTAATTTATCAGGCAAAATTTCTCTTCAAACGACCACAGTGATATTTGCACATTATTGCTTGGCTGTAGAATAACTGGCAAAGATAAAATAAATATACCTAGGCGGAGTCTACAAAGAGAAACCTACCACTACTAAAAAGTCTAGTTAGGCAGTCGAAAAGTGGGCAAGATATATATACGACTTGCCTGTAATGTAGTGGCATTCGCCAAATTTCTATTCGGAAATTATCAGGATCACATCTGCGCAATGGCTTGTGTCCAAAAGAAAGTTGGTAGCCACCAATACTTTGAGTTTACCGTTGAATGTTGATGTTATGACCCATTGTGTTTCTGCCTCCTTGAAGACAATGACACGGCGTTACGTTACTTAGTGCATTAGCCGTCAATTCACTTTAAACAATGATGCCAATCCGGAATGCTAAGTTTTTACAGTATAAAGTGATGGGACGAACGTGTACGGTAAGCAACACGCTTGGCCATTACTGGAGTCACGCAGCTGTAGGAACATGGAGAGTCCAAATCATTGCTGCACCCTGTTCATCACCCCAATTTATGAGATAATTTATCTCTATGCCTTGTAATCTCTCTGGAAATGCCTTTCAAACCGAAACGCTGTGATGTTTGCACATTGCTTGCCGGTAGAATAACTGTTAAAAGTGTACTTTACCACTATTTTCCCAAGTTTTAGGTCCTGCCTTTTTTGCGCTAGCCCAAATTTTGTTGCTTAGGCAGAAAAAGCCATGTAAGGCCAAGTGCCGTAGGTAGGTGAAAAAAGAATGAACACAATTCATTTCTTATTTATTAAGCTATTGCATAGCTTTTATCGCGGGCCGGGAGACCGAATTTTAGTGATCGTGCATCTCTTTCTTATGTTCACAAGAAAGAGGAATGGAAGACCGTAACGCCGTCCTCCCCACTCGGTCATTCGACTTTGAATCTTATTTGTATAAGCTTTACAGACTAAATGCTCTTAGCAGTGTTGCCAACTTAGCGGATTTTCCGTGATATTTTTTGTGGTAATTTCACTCTTCAAAATAAAAGCAATTCCGAAAAATTGTTAACATCCCAATTGCTTATGTTGATAAAAATGCATGCAACATGCAATAGCTTTACCGCGGCAGTCCCCGAGTGCCACACTTCTTTTTTTTAGATCAATATTTTTATTGTATGGTTAATTCTACTAATATTATAAACTAGCGGTCCACCCCGGCTTCGCTTGTGGGGCACATATTAGCCTATATGGCTTAGGGATCACGTACATATCTAACGGTGAAAGATTTTTTGATATTTCCTGTAATTAGCGCGTTCAAACAAATACACTAATTAGCTTCTTTATACTATTAGTATAGATGTGATGTTTGGATGTTTGTTTGCGTTCTCAATTCTGTCAGCAGTACCGGAGTCTCTTTGTTTTTTTAAAACATGTTTAGAACTCTACCACAACTGTCGCTTGACTCTCAAATGCACAGTTGTACTTAAAACAATCCATTGTACAGTCCCTTGCGAAAGTTCACCAGATTCAATAATAAATTAATTTGGCTTCTTCAACGGAACACCTGTGAGGCATTCAAGGGCTCAACGACAGGTTGAATGCAGAATGCAACAAACTCAACACACGTGCGACCTAGTTGGGTAACAAGGTAACATGATTTAATGCAAGCCATGACCACAAAATTGTGTATAAATTTCGCCATAATACATTTTAATTAATAGACTGGGGTCTGTTCGCTCTTTCGTATGCGTACAATTTAGAAAAAGAGACTGTATATTTTCGAGATAAAAAGCCTGAATATTATTTCAGACTATAGTCTATCTGACTCTGTGTTCTGACGCTAAGTCGAATTGTCGAGTTACCTTAACATCTCGCTCAACTTAGTGTCTTTCATCGCGTTCAAGGCTAAATTAGCGGCTAAAAAAACGAAGTGTCGTCTCAATCAAAGGTTCGAAAGTATGAAGTACTTTCGAACCTTATGGTCTTAACAGTTACTCCTGTTATACTATAGTCCGTTCCACGAAGAGGTGTAGAAAATGTAAACAAATCAATGTCACTCTCAATATGACAGTCCAGCATTTCTCAACCTTTGTTTTAGAAGATAGTTCGTTGTAAGCGTCTCTGTTTGTCTATTTAGATTTTCGTCACATAACAAGGTTAAATATATTCCAATAAGTCCGTTTCCAACCTTTTGTCTTATTTCTTAAATATGTGGTGCGCATAAGTTTAAAACTGGCATGAGTGCGTCGTCCTCTGCTAGTAACATAACAACCAGAAGTAAGCAATCTGCGAAGCGAAAGTACTCGGAGGACGCCTCATCTGATGACCTAAGTAGGGCGGAGATAATGAGCATGTTTATGACATTACAAAAACACCAGGATACTAAGCTTGACGTGGTCCTCAACTCTATAAATGAGGTTGTATTGTCAGTCAAAACCATGTCTGCGAAATACGACGAAGCCCTAGCAAAGATTCATATCCTGGAACGCGAGAGCAAGGCTGATAAGAACTACATTCAACAACTCGAAAACAGGGTAGAATTACTGGACCGAAAGAACCGCTGTACAAGTTTGGAACTAAGAAACATTCCTCAGAGCCAAAGTGAAACAAAAAACACTCTCAAACAAATAATTCTTACTACAGCTACCCGCCTTAACGTGGATCTGCAAACTGGGAATATTAAGGATATTTTCAGGATTAATGTCAAGACAGGAACAAAGCCTATTTTAGTCGATTTCTCATCGGTTTTGTTGAGAGATAATTTCTTAAGCTGCTACAGAAACTACAATAAGCAGCATCTCCAAAACAAATTAAGGGCTCGCGATTTAGGCCTAGTAACTGACGAACTTATTTATATATCAGAGAACCTAACTCAAAAAGAACGAAGATTACACTACTTAGCGCGTCACTTTGCTAAAACCATGATTTTGCATTCTGCTGGATAAGTAATGGTCGTATCTACTTAAGAAAAGCGAAGGTACTCCACAGATTCGTATCTCCAAGGAAAGTGACCTGGATGAACTGATTTCGCAGTGACTAAGTTCGCTGCATATATCCACAAGCAATCACCGGACACCAGGCTTTCTTATGTGCCCTACTAGCTACGAATCCTTAACCCTTTATCACTTTTTGTTAATCCAATTACTTTTTGTGTAACGCGGAAATATTACCTACATAAGAATATAAACGCTATTCATAGTATTTGTCTTAATATTTATCATGGTGAAATTATCCTTACATTTTATTGTTTGTATTGTTTACCCGTCTTGTCAATATCAACACATTTACTGATTATTTTATCACATATCACACACACACAAAAACTAACATTGTTATATATACACATATTATGTATAAACACCCTTCCATTCTATTTACAAATTATATGTATCAAACATCCACAAAAACTTTCACACCCACTTTACAACATTAATGACTCCAAATACTATCACAATGCCTACGCAAAGCTAACCGCTATTTCCAGCGCAAGATATTTTTCACTCGAAACTTTGTTTCAAACAGCACAAATACTCCTGGTCTCACTACATCTCATTTTATCATTTGAACGAAACGCAATTTTTTACAAAGGTGCAAAAGTCATTCATGAGAATAGCATAATACAGCACGGAGCGCCAGCTTGGCGCGCCGGCCGCTCGGTGACTGCGAGCCGGCCGGCGGAGTGGGCGGAGTCAGACGTTCACTTTCTCATCTGCCCGTGCAAACAAACATTGCCTGCGCGCACTTTTTTAAAAAGCCCGCTATCAAATATTATGCCTCATATTTTATTTGGTTTTGTTTTCTACAACTAACCAAAAATACTACGCGCTAATATTCAGCTGCCGACTCGAAACTGTAATAAATTTGCTTGAGTGTTTTTGTCAATGCTCCATAAAAAATAAATTCTTTTGTAAATTACACAGGTGTACACCTGTGTTATTTATAACCTTTAATAATAAATTAAATAATAATGAATAACCTAGATCTACTTCGGAGCATTGACAATACTACTCTGGTCGACAGTTTTAGAGTTGCAGTAGTTGAAGACTGCGGGCGGGCCCTTGGTGACTGCGCTCAACAATACATAGTTTTAGCCCAAAATATTCGTAGTGTAAATGCAAACCTTGACCAATTCTTGGTGTATCTATCTAGACTGAATTTTCTACCCGATGTTATAATACTATCGGAATCGTGGATAGATGACACATTTCAGGGAATTATTCTCCCGAATTATAACTGCTATGCATCTTCAGTATTAAGAAATCAAAATGACGGCTTAGTAATTTTTACGAAGCACGGACTGGACATTGACATATGTGAGCCGGATTTCAACGACGCTAATTGTATGGTTATTAAAATTGGTTCCGAATTGAGTATAGTTGCGTTATATCGTAGCCCTGCTACAAATAACATTAGTAACTTTTTGACATCACTGGAAAAAACCATAAACACAATTTGTACCCCATCTTGTATAATTACAGGTGATGTAAACATAGACATAAAACCTACCTCTAATGACAAAAAAGCAGTCGAATATCTTGAGCTCACAGGTCATCTAGGCTTCATTCCTGGTCACTCTATGCCTACTCGTGGACGTAACTGCTTGGATCATTCATTAATTAAAACACACAACAAATCGCGAGTATTGGTAAGTGACTCCGATGTCACTGACCACGCTGTGGTACTAACGGCAATTGATAGGTATTCCCAAAAAACTGGATCCCGGTCTAAAATTATGTCAAAAACTAACCTTAACGACGTAGCTTCTGCATTAGCTGATATAGATTGGAACATGCTTTACAGCAAGAGTGATGTGAATGACGCCACTCAGTTTCTGGTGGAGCGGATAGGTAATACTATAGAAAAGTGTACTACCCAAACCAAAACCAAGAGTTCTGATGTCATCATAAAACCATGGATGACTAAAAGTCTTCTGAAATGTGCTAGACGAAGGGACCATTTGCATCTTGAATATAAAAAAAATCCTGATAATCTCAATATAAAAGAAAAATACAAAAAATACCGAAATATGTTCCTAAAAATTCTTCGTAGCCAAAAAACTAAGTACGATTCGGACCAATTACTAGCACACAAAAATAATAGTAAAAACTTTGGACTACACTAAAAGATATTTGTAACATAAAAGTTGCAAAACCGAATCGACAGATCTCCTGAAAATTAAAACTACTGAAATTGATTCTTTAAATCGCACAAATACATTTTTCACGTCAGTTGGGAACGATCTTGCTCAAAATACATTAAGAAAACTTAATAAATCTGAACAACAATTAGCTGACGCAATCTCATTTAAACACACTCCATCGGAATCTTTTTCCTTTCACCAACAGACACATATGAGATCAAAAAAAATTATATCAGGACTCAAATCTTCCTCCGCTACAGGGTATGATGGGATTGGTAACGAGGTCTTAAAACGAGCTGCTAGTGCACTTGCGTCACCTATTGTACACATTTGTAATCTGAGTCTGATACAGGGCGTGGTTCCGAGCAGTTTCAAGTTGGCTGATGTCTGTCCGATTCATAAAGCTGGTTCTTCTGTGGTTGTTTCAAACTACCGTCCGATCTCACTATTACCTCTCTCTCTCTAAAATCTTGGAAAAGTTGTGAATCACCGGCTTCGGGGCTTTTTGAAAAGAACAACATTCTTTCAGGAAACCAGTTCGGGTTTAGACCTAAAAATCGACAGAGGACGCTGTAGTTTCTCTTGTGAACCATGTCACTGCTAACTTAGACCGCAAAAAAGTGTGCCTGGCCGTATTTTTAGACTTGGCAAAGGCTTTTGATACGATCAGCTGGCCGATACTCCAAAGGAAACTGGAATTCAGTGGAGTGCGAGGAATGGCACTGAATTGGTTTTGCTCTTATCTGTGTGACAGAAAACAAAGAGTTCGGATCTCAAACCAATTCAGTGACTACGCACCCGTTTCTTTTGGGATTCCCCAAGGAAGCGTGTTAGGACCGACGCTGTTTTTAATCTACATTAATGAACTGTGCAAACTTGAACTCACCAAAGGGAGGACATTCACCTTCGCTGACGACACGGCTCTAGTTTTCATGGAGATAACTGGAATGAAGTGGTTGAGCTGGCCCACAAGGGCTTAGAAGTGGTAGCAAAATGGTTAGAAAGTAATTTACTAACAATAAACGCGACAAAAACTAAGTTCATGGCTTTTCGAATAACCCAAAAAACCAGCCCTCCACCCATTATACTCAGACTGCACTCGTGCGGATCCCATCTAAACCCATTATGTGACTGCCCTGCCCTTGAGTGTGTCGACAGTATCAAATATCTGGGTATGGTGATTGATCACAGATTAACATTTAACAATCACATTACCACCCTGCGATGTAGACTGCGAAAAATGTTGCACATTTTTAAGCGCCTACGTACTGTTGCTGATGCTAAAACACTGCGTATGGTCTACATCACCTTGTGCCAGTCTGTGATCAATTACTGTATTGTCTGTTGGGGCTCTGCTGCGAAAACATACCTGATTAGTGTAGAACGAGCCCAAAGAGCAATACTGAAAGTAGCATACAAAAAGCCATTCAGGTACCCAACAGACAAACTTTATGAGGTGACTAATTATCTATCAGTACGAAGGCTATTTATACTCTCAGTCACTCTAAGGTTCCATAAAACATCATTATTCACTGCGATACACTCAAAAAGGAAAGGTCAGAGACGTAACACATGGGCAATACCTAAAACGAGGACCGGTTTTGGCCAAGGTGCATTTTCTTTTACTGGACCATACCTTTACCAACTTATTGACAAAGAGCTAGACATTATAAATACATCACATTACGAGTGCAAGAAAAAGGTCTCGGTTTGGCTATCTACTCAGGGCTACACAGAGACAGAAAAATTGTGACATCGTTCAATTAACCCAAATTTCCCTTAGTAACGTTGGAAAGTGTAAAATTATAACAAAGACTGGCAAATCCATTTGGGCGTCAAAGCTTCATACACGCACACATTAACACATCCACTCCTGCACACACATATTATCTCTCTGACTTACACACACACCTACACCGACACATGTACGCACCCTCACACACACACCCTCACACACATCCACATATAAAATAAATATTATTTGCACACATACCTCACCGCACACATTTTCACATATAATATAAATATGTATTATTCAAACACAACCACATCTATAATCTTCTACTATTTTCATATGAATTCCATATTAGTGTAATATATAACTACGTATTAAATATATATTGTGTATAGATATATAAGTATGTATATTAGTTGTCAGTATTCCTTATATGTTTATTCTTCGTCTGTATTTTGTAGCTATACAATACAATTTATGTTTAATAATGTTTTGTTTTTCTTATTGTTTTTCATAAGTTTCTATAAATTGTTGTTTTGTAATTGTTATGCCTGGTACCCACGACACAGGTTGCCCTAGTGTGAGTACCAGTGTACATTTGTTTAAATATCTTTGTGTTTATGAATAAGTAGATATTAACCTGTTTTTTTAAGTAATAGTGCTCTTGAACCAAATAAATTTCATTTCATTTCATTTCATTAATACAAAAATAACTTGGGTGGTTGGTTCATGGAACACAATAGTAACATATAAACAGTTTTTATTAATATTAATTACTAAGTACAGCTTTGTTTTGTTATGTAGCACTGAAATTTCTTTTTCATTATGTATGTGAAATGACTGACTTTTTAGTAAACATAAATTTAATGAGCTATATATGTGCCGGCAAGTTTTTTATATCAACTCAGGGGCTTATTCGTACCCACTCGTCACGCGAAGTTATAACGAAGTCATAATTGTGTAATCTGTTAAATCTAGAATTAAATCGTAAAATTAGGCTGGTCGGTAGTCAAACGCAGACCTTACTGTAATTGTGTAATAATGAGTAATTTCACGGCTGATACGGTATACGCAACGTTTTGGTCTGATTGCTGATAAGGAAAGCTTTATATGCAAAAGTGAAACCCACGCAACAAAGCCTTATCGCTTCATGTATGAATTGTTTGCTATAGTTCTGTAAACAGATAATGTTGTGTTTAATTTGTTTTGCTCGTATCACTAGCAGGTTTCTCCAGATAATCTGTATGTCCGCCTCTACAGAAGCCATGTTGACGGACAAGAGAATATGAACACTTGAACACACAACAATCTAAATTCTTATCGAAAGTATTACGCATGCCTTAGCGATTTAAATTATAATTTAATTACCTTGACGTTTCGTTTGGCCGAGGCCACGAGACGAGAAGACTGTATTTCCGTCTCGTGACTTACGTAAATGTATGAAATGGTATAATTATTTAGGTAAGTAGTCCAAGATCCCAGAGCCGCCAGACGGCACGTATTTTCTGATGAACGAAATGTGGACCTCATCTCTCATCTCTCAAAATTGGCCGTCTAAGCAAGTTAGCGGGTAAGCATGTGTTCTTAGTACGTACTAACTCTAGTCAATGGTACACATTTCGTTCATCAGAAAATACGTGACTTTTGACGGTCCTGGGTTCTTACTCTATAGTACCTATGATAAAAGTACCTACTAATTTTATGAATGCGAAAGTTAGGATGTTTTGTTGCTCAATCTGGGCGGAACGTCTTAACGGATCGGGTTGAAATTTGGAACACTGTAAGATTTTAGTCTGGTATAGCATGTTTGTTTGGACTGGCCTCGTGGCTTAGTGGGTAGGAACTCTGCCTGCGAAGCCAAGGGTCGTGGGTTCGATTCTCACCCAGTGTAAATATTTGTGTGATGAATTCAAATATTTGTACTGTGTCTGGGTGTTTCTATGTATAATAAGTATGTATTTACAACTATATAAGTATTATATCAGCTATCTGGCCGCCATATTACAAGCTTTGCTTAGTTTGGGGTCAGATGGTGTTGTGTGTGAATTGTCCACCAATATTTATTTATGTAGGATACTTTTTATAACGGGAAAATAACGAGAACTGTAACTACCCGGGTAAAACTGAGGAGCAACGCTAGTGCGTAAATAATTGTAAATACCTACTCGTCTATGGTTATGGTAGTTATACACCAGACACCTAAACACAAGTATGTATGTATATTAATCACAAATACTTGTGCTGAGTAGTAATTGAACCCACGACCTTTTTGTTTTATAGCATAGAGTGACGAGACGAGCAGTACATGTGTCTGATGGTAAGCTACCTGCCTGACATAACACGGTGACACGCAGCTATTGGAACATGAAAAGTCCAAATCATTACCTAGCACTGCACTGCGCTCGTCACCCAGATATCTAAGATGTTACATGTATCTCTAAGCCCTGTAATTTCTCTGCAAACATTGCCCTTCAAACCGGAACACAGCAATATTTGCACATTACTGCGTGGCGGTAAAATAATTGTCAAAGGTGTGGTAATTCCCCAGGCGGAATCTGCCAAGAGTCCTATCGCTACCTACGGCATCGAAGGCAGACTTACTACCTACTAAGCCACGAGGTCAGTCAAGTTAAAACCTACCATTTAATGTTTCAGTTCCCCGTCATCGTCGCTATGGGCATCTTGAAGAAGGCTGCCGCTAAAGTCAACATCGAGTACGGCCTGGAAAAGAAAATCGGTAAATTATTCAAATTTTATACTATGAGTACTTGTGTAAAGCGAAAGTTCTTTTTGAACTGAAAACTTCTTTCGGCGCGCCATAAACAGTATTTTCGTGGTCTGTGAATTGATTTCTAGCGTCACGCTCGGGATTGGTAAGAACTTCAACTTCAACTTTTTGTAATGGCTTCCATTCGGTAGTGTCACCGTAATTTCGCCAGTGTCTAGCGTTTCAACATTAGGATGGTCTTCTGGACTTTTATTCACTGAAGAGATAGGAGTCTTGATTCAGATGATCGGTCCACTTCAGATAGTCTTCAGTTTGATGGCAGACTTCTGGCATATGTTCAGTGATGAGGCAGGGTTGTTGGTTCAGATGATCGGTGGAGTGTATACTCAAGTACTTTGTTAGTGGTTACTTATATATATATTTTAAATGTAACTGTAATGGACAAACACAAACATGACATCACAAAATAGACATAAAAAGATATTATTTCTTATAAAATAGTTAAGACACATATTATGATACTAGCGGCCCGCCCCGGCTTCGCACGGGTACATACACACACACACCCTTTTTTTGTATCGGGTTTAAAAAAAAGTAAAATTATAAAGGAGTTTGAATTTTTTTATGTTTGTTTTTATTAATGTTTTTTTTGTATTTTTTATTTTAAAATTTTATACATATATATAATATTATTTACAAAAAAAAAGCCATTAGTTTTAGTGAGTCAGAGCTTCCCTGTAAACGATATTTGAAGTAGTTTTATTTTGTGGCAGCAAAATAAATTGAATTTCATGAGCTCCGACACGTGGGCCAACATACAGTTGGCCATGAGTGAAACATTCTTTTCGTAGGTCGATCCCTAATAATTCGAAGGTTTGGCCCTGAGACTTGTTAATAGTTAACGCGAAAGATGATTTCACCGGAAACTGAAGTCGTTTAAAAGGGATTGGCAGATCAGTTGGAATCATCGGTATCCTCGGTACATGAGCTAGTTGACCAGCTGCTGGGCCAGTGATAAAATTTTGTTCAGCAAGCCGCTGCGAACGCTCGATACTTGACTCTCTAGCACGCGATTGCGACGCGTATTCTCTCCGACTTGCAAGGCGATTTTCAGTTTCTGATGAAGATTCCTCATTACGCCGTATTTTTATTGCCCTCGCCTGGGAACTATGTTTAGAAAGTTGATATCTTGATCTTTTGGCATTTTAGGGCATTATAAAATGAAAATAGAAGGAAATAAATAATTAAACAGGATTTTACTAAATTTTGCTTATTGAACTATATGAAGTACTAAGCTGTTTGAATCATTAAAATATAATATTTATTATCAGGTAAGTAGTAGGTACTTATTGAAAGAAAATTAAAAACATGGGCGTAGAAAACTACCTTTACTAAATTTTTGCTTAAATTTTGAACAGGAATGAATACCCATAAAATACTATTATGAGCAGTTTGAAAAGTTACATTAAAATATAATATTTATTATCATATACTTATTTACCTACAAAACGAATTTAAAGCGAATTCAAAAATTTTCAAGGTAAAATCATACGATCACGCACACGACCGCTGCGTAGGGAGCCGATCGCGCGAGTGAGCCACGCGGCACTTTATTTTATTACATTGACTCGCGACACTTTTTGTAGATAATGATGAGTTCTGCAAAGTCGTAGTAAATGATTTTGTTCTATCATCAATAGTTTTCGCAGCGCACGCGACGTAAGGAATTTTTTCAGGTCTTTTTTACACCTTATGTTACATTATTGGAGTTTTAGTAAGGATTCCTAATTTTTTTAAATATAATATAGCCTATGTTACTCGGGGATAATGTAGCTTTCCAAAGGTGAAAGAATTTTTGAAATCGGTCCAGTAGTTTCGGAGCCTATTCATTACAAATAAACAAACAAACAAATCTTTCCTCTTTATAATATTAGTATAGATATACACAATTCAGTCGATTGGTAAGAAATCTTAGGGTAATCTCAGGACCATGCCTATTGGCCATCTAGAAATGCGTCAGCATTTCCCATTGGCTGAGGGATTTCTAGATGCTCATACTCATGGCTACGCCCTCCGGTTCCACCCGCGTTGTTTCCAAAGTGAGCTATCAAATTCTGAGTTATAAGATTTCACTTCTATCGGCAGTTCCTATGACTGCCAATTTGTTTTGTAATTCTTGCACGTTTACACTGATCGCCATCTGTCATAATATTATGCGACGATGTGATCCACGATGGAGCGAATTACCTAGAAGAAACCGATTCAATCTAGATTTGAATACACCAAGATTCTAACCATCGGGAAAACCTACTCAGGCAACGCAGCCTTGACGGTCTTATCACAAAAATAGTCAAACCTCTTCGTTCGAGTCTTTGGAATGTCAACCATGAAATGATGTCGCTGTTTCGAGTTACGATTCCGATAAAAAAAAATCGGCGTGGGACTGGCCACATTTTTATTATATTTAGGTACATTTTATACATTTCGGTATCACGGTTTTGCCACCACACTTGTAGATATTATTATCTACGGAATATTTACCGTGGGTAACCGATGTAGTCGACGATATATATTCGATATCGTACCCGATATTTCAAACGTACAAAATATTTCTTTACAACCTACCGCAATATGGGTATCAAATGATAATGATTGACTAGTAGAATACACTATAACAAATTTCAAATCCAAGATGGCCGCCTCCACAAAATGACGAATTATATTATTTTTTCACTATACTTCAATATGGGTATCAAACGAAAGGGCTTGACTAGTAAAATACTTTGCACTATGACAAATTTCAAATGCAAGATGGCCGCTACCACAAAATGGCGAAATACATTTCTTTTGTCACAACTCCCTTAATATATCAAATGAAAGGGCTTGACTAGTAGAATGTTGTACAGATAACAAATCCGAGGTAGGCAGAGTTAACCAAAATGTTTAATTTTGTTCTTGTTGAGTATATAGAGATGATTTGAAATTATTTGTTCCCCAGCTGAAGCGATAATGCAGGCGTGCGACGAAGTGATCAGCGGCAAGCTGTACCGCGAGGGACATTTCCCTCTGGTCATCTGGCAGACCGGCTCCGGCACTCAGACCAACATGAACACCAATGAGGTAACTACACTAAGTCATCATCTCATCAGATTGTCACCACCAATCGATAGCTTTTTTTAAACTTTTATAGGTTTACATGGTTAGATATGCCTATTATAAACGAATTGAAGTTTGTAGAGTTATAAAATGTAATAAAATGGTCGACTAAAACAGTAAATTATTCAACTATGTACTTGTGTAGTACAAAATAATGTAGTAAATATAATTATCCTTAAATAATAAATATTATAAGATAACGTGTAAGATGGACTCCTATGTAGCGCCACCCTAATTTAATGCATTTGGCCAGATAATTTTTTCATGTACACATATGATACTCCTTATTTCAACCGTTCATTGTTCAGGTTGAACAGACTGCATTATGGTAAAATTCAAATTTTCTACAAAAAGCTGTAGTCGTTGTTGAGCCAAGCCGTGAGCTCCTTGATTTACAATTGGAGCCATGACTCAACTTTTACGATCTGCATGTTTGAACCGGCTCAGATCTAAGTCACACACGTCTAGCATGAGCACAAATGGCTAAACTTTAACATCTTTATATTCACTTGAAATTCTAAATGTACGTTATTTGGACCAGGTGATCTCCAACCGCGCCATCCAGATTCTGGGCGGCAAGCTCGGCAGCAAGGACCCCGTGCACCCGAACGACCACGTGAACAAGTCGCAGAGCTCCAACGACACGTACCCCACGGCCATGCACGTGGCCGTGGCCATGGAGCTGCGCGACCGCCTCATGCCGGGGCTGGTCGCGCTGCGGGATACGCTCGACGCCAAGGCCAAGGAGTTCTCCGGCATCATCAAGATCGGGAGGTGACGTTTCGTCTCTTCAAAATAGTACATCACACTTAAACGGTTGAATTTTACCCCAAATTACAAAATTACAATCGAAAAATAGTCTAATTACTCTTAAAAATAGTACAATCACGTCCTAAAATAGTCCAATTACTACCCAAAATAGTTCAATTCTAACCAAAACAGTCCAATTCCATTAAAAATAGTTCAATTCTACTCAAAATAGTCCAATCTACTTAAATTAGTCCTACTTTGCCTATTTTTTTATAATTACAACCAAAAATAGTCCCATGATTTAAAAAAAAACCCGTTTTACCCAAAATACAAAAATTACACCAAATATAGTCACACAAAAATAAAAAGGCAGCCATAGGAACTGCCGATAGAAGTGAAAACATGTAAGTTAGAATTTAATAGCTTGGTCTGGAAACGCGGGTAAAACTGAAGGGTGTGGTCATGAGCGTGGCCGTCTAGAAATGCGTCAGCCAATGGGAAATGCTGACGCATTTCTAGATGGCCATCGGTCATGGTCCCGAGTTTTCCCAAATATTTATTATCATTCTCGAGCGTAATGCTAGAATTCAATTCACGCCTCACGAAAAATCTGTCTGAGCCGCGCCAAAAGAAGTTTTCACTTCAAAAATAGTCCAATTCTACCCAAAATAGTAAAATAACACCAACAACTTCCGCCTGGGGAAGTACCACACCTTTGCCAGTTATTCTATCGCCAAGCAGTAATGTGCAAACATTACTGTGTTCCGGTTTCAAGGGCAATATTTCCAAAGAAATTACAGGGCTTAGGGATATAACATCTTAGATCTCTGGGTGACGAGCGCAGTGCAGTGCTAGGTAATTATTTGGACTCTTCATCATTAGTTGCGTGTCACTGTGCTGTTATGTGGCAGGCATGTTGCTTACCATCAGGCACAAGTACTGCTCGTCTCGTCACTCTTTAGTTAAAAAAAAAACATTTAGTAGAATTCTTCTTCTTCTTCGTGTCTATGATGTTGTCTTTTTTTTGTGTGTGTGTGAGTCTTTTAAATTTTCGCTGCCCAGTATACCGCAACTGTGACTCCTGGTATCGAGGCCTCCATCAGGTCGGTTAATATATAAAATGACCCTGCCGGCGCAGGGCATGGAGATGCGTATTTCAGTAGCTTAAGGGACTGTGGTGTTATCTACAGTCATGTTGCTTACCATCAGGCGTATACCGAGCTCGTCCCGTCAATCAATACTTAATTAAAAGTGGTCAAGTGCGAGTCGGGCTCGCCCATGAAGGCTTCCGTAGCAGCAAGTAACATAATACAAAAGTTCTTGTAGTTCATAGTTACTTTAATCAGTGTTTTAATAATAGTCAATTTATGACGTAAATAAAATAAAACTACTTACTAGATCTTTCGTATATACCAATTTTCGTATATATTTTCTGGTGCAGTAGAATTGAGGACCTGTTCTTTGAAGTCTGTTAAAAGTATGTATTCCCCTCCGTGTAGGACTCACCTGATGGACGCGGTCCCGCTGACGCTGGGCCAGGAGTTCAGCGCGTACGCGTGCCAGCTGACGTACGGCATCGAGCGCGTGTGCGCCACGCTGCCGCGGCTGCACTACCTCGCGCTGGGCGGCACCGCCGTCGGCACCGGCCTCAACACCAGGATAGGGTTCGCCGAGAAGTGCGCGCAGGAGATCGCCAACCTGACTGGTGTGTACTGACGAATATAGCCTCTTTTGCGCCCTTTGTAATGTTCTTCTGCCGAAAATAGCGTCTTTTGCAGGCTATTCGGGGGTCTTTAACTGTGTCCTTGTGGTTTTTTGATATTTTAAGTACTTTAGCTTGGAGGCTCAATCAATTTTGGTGTTAGAATCGAGCAGTAGGGTCATAGCTGGGTTTTTTCAGGAGCAAACCGATCAGTCCTGTTTGGTCTGGCCATTCTTGCGCCCTCAGAGTCTACGCCCTATGCCTGGGTAACAGTCCGGATCCTCGCAAGCCCAAACTTTTAGGCTACGGACACGAAATTAGCGACAGCGAGGCGACGCGACGGCGGAGCGCCGTGTACATAAGCATAGCGCAGTACAGAGGCCCGCACGAAACGGCGGAAGCGGGGTGGAGTGGCGAGCGGTGCCGTGTGCTCAAATATGTCCGCCATCGCGCCACCACCACCATCGCTCGACCATCTCTAGTTTTGTGCCAGCGAAAGGGTATCCCCTTTCAAAACCGTTTGCAACCCTTCTCCGCATTGAAGAGTATCCTACGTTGCAGTTGTTAGAATCACTTAGTGTGTAGTGTAAGTGAGGGGTTCCAAGGAACCCCTAACCTAACACAGGCATTTTTGGCCGGTCATTTAAATCGGTTCAGTAGTTTAGGCGTAAGAAACGCAGCTAGTGTAATGTGTATTTTAATGTGCAAATAATATTTCCAGGCATCCCATTCGAGACGGCCCCGAACAAGTTCGAAGCGCTGGCATCGCACGACTCCATGGTGGAGGTGCACGGCGCTCTGAACACCATCGCCTGCTCGCTCATGAAGATCGCCAACGACATCCGGCTGCTGGCCTCGGGCCCGCGCTGCGGCATCGGCGAGCTGATGCTGCCGGAGAACGAGCCTGGATCCTCCATCATGCCTGGTCGGTGACTCTTCACTTGCTTCATAGTATAAGCGTCTTCACTACCTTCACAGCATAGGCTGACTTTGGATGGCGTTTCACCTGAATTGGTAGTTCCTGAAATCTGGGGTTTCAAGACTAGAGTGGATCGGCTGCTGGCGGAGAACGAGGCTGGATCGTCCATCATGCCTCCCCTTCTATCGTCTAACTAGATCGGCTTTCGCTTTGGTGTTGCTGTCTCTATCTATTCAAGCGTAAAGAAATGAGACGGCGACATCAAAGCTAAGACAATTTTCGTTAGGCGGCAGACCCCCCTGGTCTGAGTGCTGACTCTTCACAACCTCTCATAGTATTAGCAAACTTAGGAAGGCGTTGTATGGCGGGATAGTCTGATGTATAATATGATCTGGGTGTCTTCAAGATTGGAGTGAAAGTGATCATAGTAAGCGAACTCTGGTATGCGTTGCTTGTGGGCCTTATCTCTTCATTACCTTCATTGTAACAAGCTTTGAAGTGTCGCGTGCTTACGAAGATCGCGATCGACATCTGGCTGCTGGCTTCGGCCTCGCCGAGCTGATGCTGCCGGAGAATGACCCTGGATCCTCCATCATGCCGGGTCAGTGGCCTGCTAATTTTCAGTTCCTTCATAACATAAGCAGACATTAGAAGGCGTTGCATGAATTAGTAGGTTCTGACGGATATAACCTGGGTCGACTTTAACACTGGAATAAATCGGCTGCTGTAGCAGAATGAGTTCGGCTCCTCTTCATTGCATAACCATTCTTACTTCCTTAGTATCCTAACCAAACTTTGCAAGGTGCTGCCTGGGTACATTCTGGTGGATATAATCTTGAAGACATCTTCAAGTCTAGAGTGAATTAGTGCTCTTAGCCACCATGCTGTATCATGGACCATATCGTAGCTTAACATCGGGCGATTGGCGGTCTCGTCACCAAGAGATATAAAATGTTTTATTGCTCTGTGATTTCGCTGGAAACATTGCCCTTTAAACCGAAACTTAGCCACCGCCAAGCAGTAATATCCAAACTTTAGGATATTACTGCTTGGCGCTACAATAATATAATACTAGCTGTACCCTGCCATGCTTCGCTGTGGCACATTGTGATGCAAAAATTAGATAAAAACAATCCTTGATGCGATATCATTGTAAAATTTCAGCTCGATCGTTGCAGAACTTTTTGACTTTTTAAAGCGTACACAAATCAATATAACATTTTTATACATAGAGATAATATAATATTGGTGAACATTTCACACACAACGCCATCTGACCCCAAACTAAGCAAAGCTTGTAACTGGCAAAGGTGCGGTACTTCCCCAGTGGGACTGCAAAGAGTCTTACCACTACTAAAGACTGTGGAACTTCTCTCGCAAGAAGGTCCACCACGTTGGCCCAGATCGGCAAATACACCAAATAATTTGCAATGAACGTGTTCCAGGCAAGGTGAACCCGACGCAGTGCGAGGCGCTGACGATGATAGCGGCGCAAGTGATGGGCAACCACGTGGCGGTCACGGTGGGAGGCAGCAACGGGCACTTCGAGCTCAACGTCTTCAAGCCGGTCATGGTGGCCAACGTGCTCCGCTCCATCCGCCTGATTGGTGAGTTCTATTTTTTAACCCTCGACCAAAAAAAGGGCTGTTAAAAGTTTGACGTCGATGTCTGTCTAGCTGTGTGTCTGTCTGTGGCGCCGTAGAGCTCAAACGGATGGGCCGATTTCGATGCGGGGTTTCTTATTTGAAGGTTAATATCCGTGCGGATGTTCTTAGCTATGTTTGGTTAAAACCGATTCAAGTTGGCCGCCTCCACAAAATGGCGGACAAAATATTTCTTCACAACATACCTATTTTTTTATTTTTTCACAACTGGGTTTCATTTGATACAATATGGGTATCAAATGAAAGGGCTTAATTAGTAAAACGTTGTACAAATTACAAATTTTGTTCTTGTAACCGACTTCAAAAAAGGAGGTCTAGTCAGTAAGTAGTCATGGTGTAGTTGTAGTAGTAAGGTCTAGTAGAAAGTTACAGCTGGTCTAGTCGGGAGAACGGCGACGGGCGATCCGGAGACCCCGACCTTAAATCCCACGCGCACCACTTTCCTTTTCGAAGTCGTGTGGCATAATGCCGTTAACTTAAAACGACGAAGGAAAACATCGTGAGGAACCCGACATGTACATAGAATCTTTCGAAGTCGTGTGTCATCCACCAACCCGCACTGGGCCAGCGTGGTGGGCTATGTCCTTGACTGTCTCATTGCGAGAGGCCCCGAGTCCCGGCAGTAGGAAAATTCTGATCATGCTTTATGCTAAAAAGAAGGAGGTAAGTACTATGTTCAACTGTAATATATTTTTCTTTCTATGTATGTTTACCGATTTCTCCGTCAATTGTGGATCGATATTCATTAGAAAGAGTACGCTTCTGAGGTGGTCTCATGAGCACCAAGTCAAGAAGTCCTGAGAAGTCGAGGGAAACCCTCATATTTCTTTCTGATGTGTGTCGTCGCTGATGTAATATTTTGCCTTGAGTTCTCACAATTTGTTTTTTTTTTACTTATATAAAATGCGCAGACGCTATCGTTGAAGATGTAGATTGTAGAGTGGCGCATCTTGCGGTCGCGTCGTGGCGATCCGCCGAAATATTCGGTCGACTATCCGACCGAAACCGATTGCTCTTTGAGGCGGGAAAATTGGATCGTTCTATTCCAAACAAGCTATCACAGAGACACCCAACACGTCTCTTGCCGTGTCCAACTACACCATGGCTAGTTTCTGGGCTATGTCGTTTATTCGGGTCTTGGAACGCAGTACTGTACGTCTAATTCTACTATTCTACTAATATTATAAACTAGATGTCCGCCCCGGCTTCGCCCGTGGAACATATATAGCACTCATCGAGATCCCGCACATATACAACGGTGAAAAAATTTAGAAATCGGTTCAGTCATTCCTGAGAATATTTCGAACTTTCAAACAAAACACCTCTTCAGCTACCTGCTACGCCACCTGTCGGAAATTGGTCGTACCAACTCCGAGATTAGCAAAGGTTTATATTCAAGAAGTAGGTAATCTGTGATATTCAATGACGCAATCTTGACACATGCTGTCATGTGTCATGTCAAAGCACGAAATGTACTAAAACTCTCAAAAAGGAATATTTTTTCCCAATTTTGTTACATTCTTGTTTCATGCTCCGCTTCTGTTAATAGTAGCGTTATTTTCTATAGCCTATAGCCTTCCTCGATAAATGGACTATCTAATAGAAAATTAATCTTTCAATTCGGACCCGCACTTCCCGAGATCCTAGCGTTCAAACAAACAAACAAACAAACTCTTCAGCTTTATAATATTAGTATAGAAGTATAGATGGCAATGTTTGAATGCTTGGATCTTTGCAATCGCATCGTCTTTTTTTTTAAATAAAGAGTGACGAGACGAGCAGGTCCTGTGCATGATGGTAAGCAACATGCCTGCCACATAACAGCACAGTGACATGCACCTATTGGAACATAGTCCAAATCATTAGCTACACTGCGCTCGTCACCCAGATATCTAAGATGTTATACCTCGAATCCCTGTTGAATTTCTCTGGAAACATTGCCGTTCAAACCGGAACACAGTAATGTTTGCACATTACTGCTTGGCGGTAGAATAACTGGCAAAGTTGTGGTATTTCCCCAGGCGAACTCTGACTAAGAGCCCTACCACTTCAGAACGGAACGTGCTGAAATTTGTAACACCGATAATATAGATAGTCTGGACGAACCATAGGCTATTTTTTTTTTCATTTCAATTCATTTGCGCCAGCAAATGAATTGTGGGTAGTAACTCTGCCTGCAAAGCCGAGAGCCGTGGGTTCGATTCCCACCCAGTGCAAAAGTTTTTGTAATGAATTCAAATGTTTATACTGTTTCTGGGTGTTTTCTATGTATAATACGAGTAAGTATGTTTAAAAAAAACTATAAGTATTATATGAGCTGTCTGGCCACCATAATAAAAGCTTTGCTTAGTTTGGGGTCAGATGGTGTTGTGTGTGAATTGTCCACCTATATATATTTATATTTAATGTTTATCCCGAAAGTACGACGACCTTAGTACGACAATGTATTTCTTCTTTAATTAAAAGAGTACATTTGTGTTCGCAGGTGACGGATGCCAGGCGTTCAACAATAACTGCGCGGTGGGCATCAAGGCCAATGAAGCAAACATCGCGAAGATAATGCGGGAGTCGCTCATGCTGGTCACCGCTCTCAACCCGCACATTGGATACGACAAGGTACGTGAAGCGTGTATCCAATACCTTTACGGACAAACTGCCGAGCTACAATTGGGTTAAAAAATGTATAGAATGTACTTTAACTTAAGACATGGACGTATAAAAAAAGTCGGACGTAGTCTCGCTAAAACAAAAACTGTGTCCATCAAGTCGGCCACGTAATATGCACTTGTGCGCTGTCACATACAGGCTGACACGCACACATCAGTGGGTACACGCGCTAATTGTGTATATGTGTGCGTGTCAGCCTATCGGTGACAACCTGACTGACCTGACCTGACCCACACGTGCAAATGTGACCGACTCTAGTGACACAGGTTTTGTTTTAGCAAGACTACGTCCGACTTTTTATATGTTCATGACTTATAAAAGATACGATAGTTAATCTTGGTGTCTTCAAATCGAGAGTGAATCGGTTTCTTCTAGGTAAACACGCTCCATCGTAGACCGCATCGTCGCTTAACATCAGGCGAGATGGCGGTCAAGTGTAAACCTATGAAAGTAAAAAAAAATAAGAAATGTAATTATTGTTTCGGTGAATAAAAAAATGACTTATCTTAAAGCGTAAAATCTGTTTATCTAGGTATCTAATTTGCCAAAAATGTATGTATGTATGATTTAAAAAAACACTAAGTAATAAATCATTATATTATTAATATATCTCCTCATATTTTTCCATAATCTCTACCTGACGAACTAATTATTAAATTTGTATGTTTTTGATCTAATCGTCGTCCCCTTAGATAAAGAATAAGTAAATAGATCAAGGGTTTCCGCACGGTTCCTTTGTAGCAATCATAAGCAGATGAGGGGTATGTTAGCTATGGCAACAGACAAAAGTATGACACTTCCACAAGAGCGACAAAGCAAGAGCGATCAGACTCGTACTTTCGGTGTAAAGCGTTTGTTCTAACTCTATACGTAGTATCTATATGTAAACTCTTTGGTCATCCCAACTAAAAAACACTGCTTATGTATATGTACGTCTATTCCAGGCAGCTCAGATCGCGAAGACGGCCCACAAAGAGGGCGGTACTCTGAAAGACACTGCCATCAAGCTAGGCATCCTCACGGAAGACCAGTTCAACCAGTGGGTGAAGCCTGAAGACATGCTGGGACCCAAGTAAGGTGCTGAACCGGGGGGTGATCTGATGAGTACTGAGTGTGGAATACGGGAGTATTTGATTATATCCAAATGACAAATGATTCACTATTATTGAGATTTAAACTCATTTTAAAACTGTCAAACCAAATATAAGACAAGTATAATCAAATACCGTATTTGATTTATACAAATGACAGATTATTTACTTTTATTACGACAAAAACTCATTATAAAACTGTACGGAAACCAAATATCAGACTGGTCTAAAGGAATATTCTCATATGAAATACCAAATGATAAATGATTCACCTATATTGATCCAAGATGGCCGCCACCACAAAATGGCAAATGACATTTTTTTCATTTCTCCCCTGATATGGGTATCAAATCAAATGCCCTTGACTAGTAGAATGTTGTACAAATTACAAATCCGAGATAGTCGGGGTAAAACAAAACTTTGTTCTTGTTGAAGCATTAATACAACACATTTTTTGTAGTGCCAAAGTTTGATATTTGAGTTTATCAATATGCTACGATAACAGAATGTTCTCATAAATAACAGTATTTATAAATCTATGTACAAATGGCCTTGTACGTAATTTAAATCAATATGCATTTATTCTACAAATTCGTACTCAGTTTTTGTACTTGTAGTTGCATATTAATTTGTATATAACTTGAATTAGGAAAGAAGACTAAAAAACTAATTAATCCGTCATGCGTCAGCTACATTGCAATATATTAAAAAATATTGTACACATATTTTTACTTACAAAAAATTTGTTTCGTAAACAAAAATTACGGAGATACAGTGCTTAGAAGATTCAAGTGACGTCATTTGTCATTACAGGGCTTAGAGATATAACATCTTAGATCTCTGGGTGACGAGCGCAGTTAGGGATTTTCCGATACCACCTAAGTATCGATACTTACTCATTTCGATAATACTCAAATCTTTTTTCGATACTACTAAAATAAGTACTCCTCAAGTATCGATACTTACTGATATCGATACTTTTTGGAACTTTAATTTTGTTTTATTATTTTGAGGGTGCTATCAATGAACGTGGAAGGATAATAATTTAAACAAAATTGAGAAGAAAAAAAACTATTTATTTATTATAAATGTTTATTAGGCTTATTATAATTTAAACAAAAAACTCTTCAGCATTAAGATTGCCCAAAAACAGTAACTGTTCAAGGTATTTTGAAGACAATCTGTTCCTTGTTTGTGTCATTGTTGCACCGGCTTTGGAAAAAAGGCACTCGCTAGGAACTGATGTTGCAACAACAATTAAATATTGCTGTGCATACTTGTACAGACAAGGAAACACAAACTTCATGTCATCCCATTCTGCAAATGGGTTGCTTTTAAGAGAAACTACTGGATTTGATAAATAAAGAGAAACTTCATCTCCCTGATGAGATTTTTTTTTCTTCTTGTGCCCATGTGCTAATTCTTTATGATGTTTCCAAAAATCGTATTCAGGTGGTGCAGTAGATGAGACATCATCTTCTGACTCACTTGGGCTACTTAGTTGTCCGACAACCATGGTTCTAAGTTTTTGAATAGCTCTTCCGCATGCAGAGGGGTCTTGGAAATGCAGATTTTAAACCTTGGGTCTAGAATTGTTGCAATGGCTGCATGATCGTTTAATTCAATCATCCCATACCTCCTTTTCAGCTCTCTCAATAAAACATCCTTACATTCTTTAACGATAGCGGAGTTTGGGTGATACTATTCAGTTCTGTAGTTAAGCAATTAAGCATTGGTATAATTTTGGAGATTGTTACATACTTTTGACCCGATGATTCTCTTGTTACATATTCAAAAGGCTTTAATACAGTTGTAAGCTCATTCAAGGTTTCCATTTCCACTGCACTTGGCAAATTTGGAGCCACTACACTCTCAATTACAATTTCTGATATTACTATTCTTAACTTTAGAAATCGCTCTAACATAAAAAAAGTGGAGTTCCACCTAGTTCTTACATCTGCAATAAGTTTTAAAACTGATCCTTCCGAAACATTATTACGCATTTGGATTTTTCGTAGCTTATCCGACTGCACAACACTATTTTTTATCCAATTAACAATTTCTCGTACTTTTATAACAGCTGATTTAACACTGGGCAACTTTAGTGCCTCTTCAACTACAAGGTTAATAGTATGGGCAAAACACGGTAAATGTTTTTTTTCGCCTAAAGACATTCGTATGGCAGCCAACATTGAACTGGCATTATCTGATACAGCAGCACGAATTTTTGTAAGTGGAATATTCCAAATTTTCAAAATATCCAGCAGGTTTTCCGATATGTATTCAGCTGTATGTCGCTCTCTTAATGCACGAGTTGCAAGATAATACATACACATTTGACCATTATCTACAAAATGTATGGTGACGCCCATGAATCCTACTTCATTCATTGTCTCTGTCCATATGTCCAGCGTTAAACAGAAATTGTCTATCTTGGATAATTTGGACTTACAAATAGTTATACAAGCTTCGTACTTTTCGGTAGTCATTTTCTTTAAATACTTTGCGCCAGGAACTTTAAAAGTAGGCTCCAGTTCTTTTACAAGTCGTAAAAGCCTTCTCCTTCAACTATATTAAATGGACGCATATCTCGACAGATAAAAATATCAATGCTTGAACAATTCTGTTATACTTCGTACCACCAGCTAAAAATAAAACTCAATTTTAATACATGTAATATTCAATTAAATATTTATATTTTTTCTTTAACACTAAAACTATATGTATTAATATTATTTTGCTAATATTTTATTAAATATCTATTTATTTACCTTTATTAGATGAAATTCGTTCAAACGCATACTTTATTGAATTGCTCAGACATAGCTCCCTTGCAGTCTCCGAGTCCATACTTGTTAATGTGGTTACACTAGAACAATCATCACGATCTTCTGAAATTTTCGATGTTGATGCTTGGGGTTGATCATCTTCCATAAAATGCTTTGAGCTGGCCAATACTGTTGTATTTTTTGAACTGAAACATAATAACAAAAATTAATACTTGGTAGATCGATAATCTTCAAAGTATCGATAATACCAACCCCAACACTACAACCATTTAACAACACTATTACACTAACAAAACAAACACATAACCTTAAATTGTTTAAATCGTATTTATACAAAGGAAATATCATCGGTCATCAATTATTATTCATATATTATTAATATATAGACAAGACAGTCACAGTACCACTGCTGCAAAACTATTTTTTATACAACTAAAATAGGTAGGAGTAGGTAGGATTTTTATTTAACATTTTAGGAAAGCAATCGCAAAAGAAAGAAAAGTTTAGAATCCTACCTTTCGTTGGACTTTTTATTTTCTGTTTTCTGTAATTTGCCTTTGTCCACAGAAATTCCATGAGTTTTAGAATGCTTGAATAAATTCGACGTATTCCCACAATACTTCACAGACTTAAAACACTGTTTACATTTTGCAATTGTTTCGTTTGTTTTCGTAAAATGTGTCCATATTATAGATTTTGGTGGTGCCATGATAACATTGGAATAAACCGATGACTTTGATGATTACAATTAATAAAATTACTTGTAAACAATCACTTAACACTTTCACAATGGCGGAATGGCGAGATGATTTGCGGGTGCGTTCTCTCGCTTTCGGCTCGGGTGGGCTCGGCTGAAGTCGGACGAATTCAGCTAGCCCAGCGCGAGACAACGCGTCACTCACGCCGCCACGCGACGAATACCGAAAACTCGGTAACCTGATTAGCTGACTGTTTAGTGTTTCTGCTCTCTCAGTTCTGTATGATGCGTTCTCGGTTTTTAATTAATTGTTTTCGTTTTTTTTTTTGCTGATTCGATTCGATACCAGGTATTTTTGTTTCGATACCGATTATGTATCGCAAAATTGATTCGATACAATAAATACTTGGTATCGAATCAAAAGTATCGAGTACCTACTCGTATTTACTAGTATCGGAAAATCCCTAAGCGCAGTGCTGTGCTAGGTTATGATTTGGACTCTTCATGTTCTAATAGCTGCGTGCCACTGTACCGTTATGTGGCAGGCATGTTGCTTACCATCAGGCACATGTCCTGCTCGTCTGGTCATTACCACTATTAAAAAAAATATGTGGTTACGATTTTTACCTACTAGTGACGTCACAACTCCCCACTCTGGGAATTTGATGATCTATATCTTTGTTGATTTTAATAATTTGATGAAAACAAAAATTATGTGTCCCATATTTTTGCCATGATCCAGCTGACGGACCAATTAGAATGGTTTATTTTTGACTCAGTCTACATCCCTATTGTATTGAATCATGTTTATCTCAAGTTGATTTTTGATGTTTACTAGAATATTTTTGTTGAGAATTTATTGTGTTCTAATTTTGGAAAGTTATTTATTGTAAGTTGAAATAAATGAAGTATGAACATGTATGTTGTTGTTTTTCTTCTCATTGTGTCAAATAAGGATTTTAAAATGCCGCTTATAAGGTGACAACATCTTTTTTGAAGTGAAAGCTTCTCTAGCAGCGACACGCGTCACCGACGTGTTAATGTAGCGTCGGAGCGGCGGCGGAGCAGCGGTCCGGGACGTGCGCGTTAGGCTGAGACTACCAAAGCGGAGATGTGCGAGCGGAGAAGATAGATTTTCGAAATGAAAACTTCTTTTGGCGCGCTTCACATTTTTTGTATGAATTGAGTTCTAGCGTCACGCTCGGGAAGGATAAGAAATCTTCGGGTAAAATCGGGACCATGGCCATTGGCTGTCTAGAAATGCATCAGCATTTCCGATTGACCATCAAGAAATGCGTCAACATTTCTAGATGACCATGCTCATGGCCACTTCTTTTCGGTTTCACCTGCATAGTTTTTAAAGTAAGCTATCAAATTCTGAGTTAATTTCTATCTGCAGTCAATATTCAAACATCTCGTTTCCGCTCAGCTCCAGTAGATACCATTAAGCGGAGATGTATTCGGTGGCGGTCAAGCGCAAACCTTACAAAGGTTATTACACTTTGCTAAATTTAGTTGATTGAATTTAGAAGATTGTCTTTATTGACACCGAATATAAACGAAACGTAGTAAGTTGTGACAGTCGGCAGCCTTATCGCGGAAAGCGATTTTAGCGAAAAGCAAGGTTAGCCGACCGAATCAGAGGCATTAAAATAAAACCGAACGTAGTTGTTTTTAACCCCCGACCAAAAAAGGGTGTTATAAGTTTGATGTCGATGTCTTTGTGTGTGTATGTCTGTCTGTGGCACCGTAGAGCTCAAACGGATGGGCCGATTTCGATGCGGTTTTTATGAAGGTTAATTTCCGTGAGAATGTTCTTAGCTGTGTTTGGTTAATATCGATTCAAGATGGCCGCCTCCACAAAATGGCGGACAAAATATTTCTTCACAACTTACCTCAATATGGGTATCAAATGAAAGGGCTTGACTAATAAAACACTATACACTAAGACAAATTTCAAATCCAAGATGGCCGCCACCACAAAATGGCGAATAACATTAATTTTTTGCACTACTATCTCAATATGGGTATCAAATGAAAAGGCTAGACTAGTAGAATGTTGTACGTATTAGAAATCAGAATTAGTTAATAAATAGGTAGTAAATCAAAATTTTTAATTTTGGGATTAAATCAATTTTTTTTTAATTTTGTAACTTTTAGATCACGTATGTTTGTACGAAACAAATACACATTATTCGTCTAAGACTCCTATTGCAGCTAATAAGAGATGATAACTTTAAAACGCGTTTGATGTGAAAAATAGCTAAGAAATCTGAATAATTCTCATTTCAAGCAAAAATAATAAAATCAAAGTTAATCAGTTCGAGAGCTACAATGTCACAGATAGACATGTCAAACTTATAATAGGTACCTACAAGCTATACCTAACTGTTGTTCACAAATACGTCGAATGTAGCAAACAAATTCGAAATCTATGGTTGTTCAGCATGTTCTCGAAACGTATTTATTAGGGGATATTTAAGTACTCTCCTAATATTAAAATGCGAAAGTTTGGATGTTTGTTGCTCAATCATGTCGAAACGTCTGAACATTGGAAACTGAACTGAAATTTAGAATTATAGTCAGGATCTGGAATCGGATTTTCTCTCTCTGCCACACGATGGACCCGGCACCCGCACGGTGAATCCGTGGAATGCTAAGATCGTCTCGCACATAAGCTATGTACTTTTTAGCACGGGAAAATAACGAGACTGGAAACAACGCGGGTAAAACCGTAAAGCGCTGCTAGTGTCGTTATATGACGGAGGGAGTTCCTGATATTTCGATGCAGTTTCATGCACCATCTGCCAGGTAAATATTAGGGTTTCTCTACAATATAAATATTCCGTAAAATTTACGGCATAAATAATGAAAACAGTCTGGTTAGGTAATTTTTGACACAAAATTCTCCAGTGATCTTGCTGCGGAAATAGAATACTAGAGTAAGAAAGTTGTATTGGTAGCTAATGATTGTATGCAATATTAAGGCATTAAAGAAACTCATTGTTTCCTAAGACAGCATTTGAAATTTATCAGGTTTGAATATAAAAGATGTGGCTTCTGGGTAATAAAAGACTACGATCATAATATAGGAAAGAATACATAAAAATAAGAATCATGTTGAATGCTTCAACTACAGTATAATTAGCAATTTCATCTGCGACATACATACTAAATCATAATACATTTTTGGTACATCTTTGGTTTTATACAATTTGTATCACAGTAACTAATATAATATAACAGATCTTTATGGAATGTAGTGTTGAAAGTAGAGAGCAAAATAAAACTAATTCTAAAATGACTTAGCATACAATTTGGTAACAGTTAAATTCTGACATTAATACTATACAAGGCATCTAGAACTTTCAGTCCAGAATCTTCAAAACATACATGGTTATTTAAAAATGAACTTACTAAACAATAATAACAATTTTGTACCGCAGTGATGACTATTCTATATTATTCAGACTAGAATTAATTTAAGTACATAGCATATTCATGTGGAAGGCATCTTAAACAATTTTTGATTATGTATAAAAGTGTACTCTTAAATTAGTTAGATTACATAAATACATCTTTGATATTTTGGAATTGCTTAACTGCAAGATCCACAGGTAAGTCAAAATGGTGCGGAGTGAGACGATCCAAGCTTTGTAAAGTGTCTTGGAAGCCAGTGTTAACTATATAACTCGTGGACGAATAGTGGGCGTCGATTAGCGACCGGCACTTCAGTATTATATTCAACCACAAAACTAGCTTATGTGCATTTAGTGCCGCACAAACAAAAGCCTTAAAATGTGCATCATAACTTCTCTTATACCGTGTGTGGGATGCTACAATACTCTCTATAGTGCTCAATAAACTCTGTTTATTAGTTATTGCTGTACCCCCGACTATGTCTAAGTTAAAACTTTGACTCAACTTCCTAGCTGGTGTTGAGTTAAATCTATCTCCATCATTCAACTCATAGTAGCGCAGCATTAGTTCCCAGATGTGCATGGAACGAGATGAAGATGATCTACGGACTGGAAAGCAGCCTATGATAGGAACTAGAGAGGTAGACTCCGGCTCAGCAAGCCCATGTTCCAATAAATCTCTCAAATTAACTGCTAAATGTTTTCTAACCGTTGTTGTTAGTGGGGCATCATGTATCGCAATGCCATCTTCTTCAGATTCACTGTCATAGCTGTCGATTAGAGACTGAGATGGTCGGTCTCTCGAAACAAGACGCAGTACTGCATCTACAGACATTTCTAATTTTGCTCTCAAATTACCCCAATGTGTGACAGTTGTTGCTGATTTCCTTTCATACCTTCTGTTAGAATCTAGTGAACAGCCAAAATGAGACACTGCAACTATTTGCATCATGTTCGAAGCTCTTCTCATCAAGTCAATAGTTTCTCCTCTCAGATCTTCTTTCACTTTATTTCCATTGAAAATTTTGTCAAACTTTTCTGATTTACTTTGTTTTTTACTATCATTTGTAGTATCTAGTTGGTCCGGGCCTTTCATTAGGGTGATAAATCGTTGCATTTCTTCGATGTGAGTCTGCAATTTACTGATAATTTCATCTTTCGATAGCTGCTTGCCAGCATATTGATGGACAGCACAATTGATTTGTTGTGTTAGTTCTTCAGCTGTTTGAGGTTTGCTGCATCCTTCGTCTAAGCTTTGATTGAGTTGGGCTTGCAAGTACTGGACCATGGATTGGTGGGAAGGATCGGCGTTAGACACGTTTGAGGTGAATTGATCTAGTTCGACGAGTTGTGTTTTTAGTCGCTGCATGTAGTCCGATATGCGGGTGCGTTGCTTTTTGATCTTGTGTTCCAGTTCAGCGCACTCCCCGCATGCGGGCTCCCCGGCGCTGCCTTGCGGGGCCGCTCGGGAGTCTGTCGCGCCACACGCACGCACCGTATACTCCTCCAAAGCCTTCAACATCTCATCTCTCTTCTCGGGAGGAGTGTTTATGATTTGTCGCAAACGAAATTCGATTTGTGCCAGATGTGAGGTGAGGGAGAACACAGAAGACGACAGGATCTCTTGTTCTTCTTCTAAAGCGTGCAGCCTGTCTCCTGGAGCTGGTTCTGAAGTGTGTTCGTCGCAGAGTGCCTCTTTGGTCGCCCCGAGGGGCTCGCAGCGCGGTTCTTGCCATATTGGTATTTCTGTTTCTTCGCAGTCACTGTTCGACTCCATATTGTAGAGTTTTTGTTAGATTGTACATTTATTGCTGCCTTTTTGTACCCATTTTCATTGATTTGTGGAAATTAAAATACTGAAAGCTCCTGAAACAGACGTCACAAGTTAAACGTCATTTTCTTCAATGACGTCAATCATGAAAATGAGTGAAGGGGAATTTCGCAGTGACTACAGACGTGCCACAGACTAACAAAAACTTAAATGAATGAATGAGAGTTAGTTGAAGTATAGATAAAAAATGCGAGCCTATCCGTCTCGTAGTAAACTATAACAAAAAATATTCAAAATTCCAACTTTACATTTACACCATATTTACACAGTACTCCAAGTAAGTACCTCAGCTGTTCTGCATGTACATAGTTCAGCTCATCGATTTGATTTATATCGATGCTTCAGCTAGCGTTGGCGGAAACCGATTAAATGAGGCGTTTTCCGACGAGACCAAAAAATGGTTCGAAAAAATGACGGTAGGAGGCGCTTGTAGGTTTTAGATCGCGATGTCAATGTCAAAGTACTGAGCCACATAGTGAACCACTGGGAACGCTGAACTTAGCTCGCATACCTGTGCCGAACTATTTCGCTCTCCTATCTTTCGTTTGTTCGGTCTTTATCAAATATTTTAGAAGGCAATATTGCAATTTTTTTAATTCGCACTGCGCTCCAAAATTTAACTATTTCACATTATATAAAATACTAAAATTTCACGTGAATTAAGAAAAGTTCCGGCTGGTCTCGTCGGGAGAATGGCAACTGCCGATTCTATCGTTTCGAAGATATGTGCTAAAGAAGAAAGTGTGTGTGTGAAGATATGTGTGTGTGTGTGATATGAGCTGCTAACTTAAAACGGTTAAGGAAAACATCGTGAGGAAACCGACATGTTCCTAAAATCTTTCGAGGTCATGACTGTGTCATCCACCAATCCACACTGCGCCAGCGAGGTGGATTATGGTCTTGACTCTCTCTTTGCATATGAAGGCCCTGAGTCCCAGCAGTGGGAACAATTAGTGGGCTGCTTATGCTTTTGCTACCTGATCTTAGATATCTACGATTGTTGTTGGCTGCTATTGCTTATGAACATTCTGCAAAATCGGAAACGCTTTGTGTACATGCATTAAATTTACGAGAACTATAAATTATCTGATTTAAAAATTTCACCTATCTCAATATACGGATATTTCTATGTATAACATCTATAATGTGTAGTTTATATGTATAATAAGTATGTATTTAAAACTATATAAGTATTATATCAGCTATCTGGCTGCCATCACACAAGCTTTGCTTAGTTTGGGGTCAGATGGTGTTGTGTGTGAATTGTCCACCAATATATATTTTTTTTATTTTTTGTCAAAACCTTAGATTTGTAGAGAAATGTTAAGTAATGTTAGACGTAACATAAGATCGATCTATCATTTCTTTGTTTTCATCTCTTCAAAATGTCTAACAATTCTGTATCTAGAAAAAAATACGTGGTAGAACTGATACTTTAGAAATGCTTAACTTTCTTTTTAATGTCGCTTTTTCGTTTCATCAAATCACAACGATGCTAAAGAAATGTAAACTTCAAAAATACGAAGTATGTATATTAAAATCGTTGAATACGTAACATCAAATTCGGGTAAGAGCGAACTAAAACAGTCAGTTGACCATGCGGCATTACTGAACAATTGTGGATCCTCGAAAAATATCGGTCACGGAACAAGATAATCGTTGAGCTAATTCGCATAGTTCACTAAAACTTAAGGAGCGGTTCTTTATACTCGTTGTTTGGTAACTAATATCCCAACACTATTATATTTTTATTTATTCTTGGCCATGGATACTAGTCTTCCAGCCGCAGATAAATATTTTCGTATCAGTGTTGCCATTTATATGTTTGAATCTCTTCCTTTTACTTGTGCTTAGTTGGTGTCTCCGCATCGAGAGTTTTAAAGATTTTTATTGGAAATCGAATGTGTTTAGTAACGATTTTTTATTGCACTATCAACTTAATTGACTATTTTTATTCCCAACATTCACTAAAAAAGAAGAAAAAATGTTTTAGTATGAAATTTTTTCTTCGAGTATTTGAGGTTTATAGAAGGTAAACAAACCAAACACATCAGTTGTGCTGAGAAGCAAATTATAATTTATCTATAATAAGTGATGTGTTTGGGAAACCTCTAATTTTTTTTATTATCGCAAATAATTTAGATTTACACTTTTTCCCTGAACATTGGGATTCCCTTCATAGTAATTACACTTTTGAGAGTCTATGGTAGAGACAAATCTTTTTGAATCCACACTATCGCCATCTAGTGCGTACGTTAGAACTATTTTTGTCTCGTCGGAAAACGGCTCATTCAATGGGGCGTTTTCAAGAGGCAATTTTTGTGGCAATGTGTTTTACGTTTTACATTGAAAGGAAAAGAGATAAATATAATATTACATTTGTGTGTTTATCGCTACATTTTGTCTTAACAATTACTGAATGAATTTGGATCAAATTGAGATTCTGTAGGTAGGTAATTCTTATTGTTGTAAAATGACGACAAGAAGAGGGCAATATTGCAATCCTCTTCTCCCGTGGCTCTATCACGTTCGTCATCTCACGGTGGCGGGTGGCGACCCCGTCAAGGCCGCGGCGGGAAGGGAGACTTGTGTACTGTAATACCGGTAGCCGGCCATGACCCACATAGAATATCTACGTATAGAATAGCCCCATAGACGCGAGATTCAAAACCCTCAATCAAAATTCGAGACGGTCAAAAACACAGCAAGGCATATACAAAAATGTCAGTTTTACAATCTAATTTTTAAAATTTAATTATCTCTGTAAAACAGTTTTTGTTTTCAATTTAAAATTAAACGCAGGCACTTGACAAATTTTTTTTTTTTGCTCATAGTTTAATTTGATTCAATTTCAATGAGATAGTGTGGTACGAATTTCACATCGAGGTAAACTTTTAGATTTTTGTTTATATTTCAATCACTACATCAATTTTGATGAAAATGGATCAATATGATCAATATGAGCACATCTGAAGTAGTACAGTAAGTACAATCGAATTTTGTGATTCGATTTATTGAAGTCGACCTTCTCGAGTTATATTAGACCTTCTTTCAGGCGCGGTCCCAGCTTCGCATTTTGGAAGGGGTCACCAATACGAAGACTCAGATTTTGGGGTACCAGTAGAAATACAATAAATCGAGTAAAAAAATACTTTACTAGTAGCGCCCCACGATTTTACCCGCGTAGTTCCCGTTCCTGTTGTTTTCCCGCGTTAAATATAGTCTATGTACTGTTAGATATTTTTCATTTTCTTAGATTTTTTTTCAACGTATACGATTTTGGTCATGTCTTTGGTCATGTCCCCTGTGACCCCCCCCCTTCGGACCGCGCATGCCTTCTTTATTTATTTAAGTCGGATAAAAATGGATGTGCTAAGTCCTTACTACACTTGTCAAATTTAGTCCACTGAATGTAGTAGGTAGGTACTGAATATAGTCGATACTGAATTCAGAGAGGACTTTTACGCCTCGGTCTGGAACCGAATTCAAATTGAAATTGAGTTCAAAGTTTGTATACATCAAACAAATAAAACTATTACTCAATCTAGGCTTTATTTTGATGTCTGAATTCAAAAGCAAGGTTAGTTTGCTGAATTCAGCAATAATTTAGTACGCTATATTACTGAATGATATTACAGCTCACTGGATTCAGAAGCGACTAAAATTAGCTAAGTGTATAATAAGCCTTTTACCTTTAGCTGTCAATAGTCTAGTATAAATAGGTACCTTATATCGCAAAGCCCACTCTGCAAAAATATATCATAATTACTGCGAAAATTCCGATCATCAGTGCTCTTAGATATTTACAAGTTACAAGTCATACAGCATCACCTGGATACTCTTTTAAATTTGAAACTTTACTCGACATATGTACTCGTCATTTTAGCATGTATTTTATGCCAGGTACCAGGTACTCCAACAATAGCGCGACTTGCTTGTTACATACCTGTCTAAAGTGGGATATGCCTGCTAAACTCTAGTGTATAGTCAGTGTAATTCTGTAAAACAATTTTGAATGGCGAATGTTTGTACTTTTGCTTTCATGTATGTACTTTACTTTGATTAAATAAATAAAGAGGTATTATATTTATACTAGATGTCCACCCCAGCTTCGCCCGTGGTACATTATATAGCACTCATCAGGATCCCGTACATATAGGTACAACGGTGAAAGAATGACTGAAATCGATTTAGTCATTCCTGAGAATATTGCTTTCAAACAAAACACCTCTACAGCTACCTGCTACGCCACCTGTCGGAAATTGATCGTACCAATTCAGATTTAGAAACAAATTTGTTTAAAAGGGAGGCGTTTCATCTGAGAGCAAAGGTTTATATTCAATGACGCAATCTTAGACACATGCTGTCATGTGTCATGTCAAAGCACGAAACGTACGAAAAGTCTCAAAAAGAAATATTTTTCCCCGATTTTGTTACATTCTTGATTCATGCTCCGCTTCAATTAATAGTAGCGTTATGTTATATAGCCTATAGCCTTCCTCTATAAATGGACCATCCAATAGAAAAATAATGACCAGTACTTACCGAGATCCTAGCGTTCAAATAAACAAACTCTTCAGCTTTATAATATTAGTATAGATTAAAAAATCGAGAGTTCCTCTCTTACAAAACTTCTAATATTATATTTCACGTGTTTATTATTTTAATTTATTAATAAAAATTTGTATCTGTAAATCAGACGCACCTATCAAATTTAAATATTATCCGAGACACATAAAAACGTACCAACCCTCCTGTTTTCAATAGATCCTGTCACACAATGTCTTGAGACTGAAAACAGGTTTTTATTCCCCGCCATTGTCATCCAAAGGCGTTTCAAAAACGTCTGAGATTTCTGTAGAAGTGTCCCGATAAAAATGGTTATTTTTTGTGATAATTTTTAAGTGGACATCTTTTTCCAGTCCTAAGTAAGTCTCGTATTATATGGTATGTAGTATCAGTCTGAAATTATTTTGAGCAAAAACTTTTACTTCCATAGACTTTAGGTGCATACTGATAACAGAGAGACGATCTTCTTAGCATTCCATGGATTCACCGTGCGGGTGCCGGGTCCATCGTGTGGCAGAGAGAGAGAGAGAAAACTCGAGTAGATTTATGACTTTGGCTTCTAGCTCTGCCAGGAGAGTTTTACCGATTGTCATATACTAGGAAAGGCCTAGTGAGACGTGATGTGAGATAGTTGTCATATATCCATATTGCTTATCTATATACTATTATATTATTATGATATTATAAAGCTGAAGAGTTTGTTTGTTTGTTTGAACGCTAGGATCTCGGGAAGTACTGATCCGAATTGAAAGATTATTTTTCCATATATAGTTTTTTTTTTTTTTTTTTTAACTTTAATATGTTTACACTTGACCGCCATCTCGCCTGATGGTAAGCGACGATGCGGTCTACGATGGAGCGTGTTTACCTAGAATAAACCGATTCACTCTCGATTTGAAGACACCAAGATTATAACTATCGGGAAAAACCCACTCAGGCAACTCATTCCACAGCCTAGACGTTCTTATCACAAACGTAGAGTCAAACCTCTTTGTCCGTGTCTTTGGAATATCCACCATGAAACGGTGCCGCTTCTTCGAGTTACGAGAAGTACGATAGTAAAAAGGGCAAGGTGGTATAAAATCATGCAGATCAGTTGCACACTCTCCGAAGTGTATCCGATAAAACCGATAAGCTAGCAATTTTGCGGCGATGTTCAAGACTTTGAAGTCTTTTTCGCACTAGAATGTCTTTGCCTATGAGCCTTTTGGCACGCCTCTCGATTGATTCCAGAGCCTCAAGCTGATACTTAGCTGATCCATCCCAAAGGTGCGAACAGTACTCCATACAAGAGCGAATCTGTGTTTTGTATAACAAAAGCAATTGTTCAGATTTGAAGTACTTTCGCACCTTTGAGAGGACACCTAGTTTTTTGCAGCTAATTTTGCCTTGGACTCGATGTACGAGCCAAAGTTGAGCGTAGAAGTCAAGGAAACGCCCAAAAGCTCAAAATGATCAGTAACCGGTACGGATACACCTCGAAAAGTAGGAGTATGTTGAAATGGACTCCTTTTGCGGAGAACAGACACGCCTGCGTCTTTCCTCGTTAAACTTGGCCAGATTGGTTTCTCCCCATTCAGAGACTTCCTCAAGGGCCAAGTTCAAACGCTCAATCATACTCTCTCTCAGTACTTTAGTTTGCTGTCCACTGGCTCTCGCGCTAGATATGTAACTCTCTACAACGGTGCTATCATCTGCGTACCCAAAGATACCGGGCTTCAACAGATCGTTGATATGTAGCAGAAAAAGCGTCGCAGAGTACCGACCCTTGAGGGACTCCGGCATTGATAGCCATTCGATCCGACGAGCAGCCATCAATGACAACTCGTATGGATCGATCCCTCAAGAAGTCCGATATCCACGCAATAAACCCTGAAGACAATCCATAACTAGGTAGCTTGCTAATAAGGCCATCATGCCAAACCCTGTCGAAAGCCTTTGAGATATCCAGGGAGACTGCAAGTGCTTCCCCGTGTTTCTCGATGGCTTCACTCCAGATGTAGGTGACATACGCTAGAATATCTCCAGTGGACCGGTTTCGGCGAAACCCGTATTGCCGGTCACTGAGGAGATCGTTAGATTCTAGGTACATCAGGAGCCTGCGGTTTAAGACACGCTCCATAGTCTTGCAGAGTATGGACGTGACCGAGATGGGCCTGTAGTTGGCAGGGTCAGCACGACTACCTTTTTTGGGCACAGGTTGCACATTAGCAAGCTTCCATGATTTCGGTACTTGCCCAGTATGGAGAGAGAGTCTAAACAGGTGCGTCAGTACAGGAGACAACTCAGGCGCACAAGCCTTCAACACCAGAGCAGGAATTCCGTCCGGGCCACTGGCTTTGTTCACATCCAGATTGCGTAGCACTTTACGAACCTCCATTTGGCGAATATGTATTTCCGGCATCAAGGTCGGACTGCCCGGTGGAGTAGGAGGTGTCGCACTACCAGCATCTAGATGCGAAAATTCCGCAAACTGAGATGCAAACAAGTTTGCCTGCTCCATTGCGGTGTGAGCCAGCGCCCCATCAGGTTTCAGCATTGGAGGCAGTGAGGAGCGGCAGAAGTTCGATTCGACCGATTTAGCTAGGGACCAAAACGCTTTGCTGCCCGCAGGGTACGAAGCTAGTTTGTTCCCTATTCGACTAATGTGGTCAAAACGAGCCCTCTGAAGAACCCTTTTGCAAGCCTTGGCAGCCCTGTTGAACGCCTTCTTCTTCCGGTGTGTGTCCCTTGCCTTACGCTGTCGAGCATCAACCCAGGCTAGGTAGGCCTCACGTCAGAGTATGGAATGAAATATTCCATAGCCGTACGTATTGCATCAGTCACAGCATCCGCGCAGGCTGACGGATCATCAGAAGAGAAGCACAGTGACTGCCATGGGTAAGATGCAAAGAAAGAGCGCATCTCGTCCCAGTCTGCTGACTTGTATCGCCATAGCCGCCGGTTGCCCCTGGGGCTGAGATCGGGCGGATGGTAAACGGATACTGATTTCACCAGACAGTGATCGGAGCTGCCTAACGGCGAAGATACCACCACGGAGTATCGGTCTGGATCAGTTGTCAGCAGAAGGTCTAAGCAATAGGGAGTATGCGACTCAACGTCTGGTACCCTTGTGGCTTCTCGGACCAGCTGGGTTAGGTCTAACGACAAAGCAAGCTTTCTCGTTTCCACTCCAGCGTGGTCAGTGTCCCGGTATGGGTACAGCCAATCCTTGTGGTGGCCATTGAAATCCCCAGTAACACTAATTGGGCAGTTGGGTACTTGTTGAGCCGCGTCCGCTGCCTCACTCAAATAATCAGTGAGCCGAGTCGTCTCCTGATCTCCACTGTGCGACCGATAGACACATGCATAGACAATTTTGTCGATGCCTGTATCTATCAGCACCCATAAAACAGAGAATCTGGTGTCCTCAAGATTACGGAGACGCCGACAGCAGATATCGTCACGTGCGGACAGGCACACTCCAGCACGAGGCTTGAAGTTGTGCTCCAAGGTGTACCCTGGATAGGTTAGGTACGCCACGTCCGACGGACATCTTATCTGCGTCTCCGTAAGAAACAAGAGTGACGGCTGCTCAGTCTCGAGGTGATGGTGGACTGGGGTGACATTTGAGTGCAGGCCTCGAATGTTAGTGAGGTGCACTTTGAGTGACAAGGAGTGCAGCCGCTGTTTAACTCTGTTTCTATTTCTTGTACTTTTCATGATTTTTAAGAGAGTGAGTTTCGGTGGGAAAACGGAAGTAGACCGAGGCCGCACACTGCCAACCAACGGCCACAACACACAAGACAAATACACCAATGGGAAACTAGTCTGGAGACTGCGGGGACGCCCGAGCCCTAGGGGATGTCTATCTGGCCTTGTCATCCGGTCGCCAACCGGCAGGATAGCGCATCCCGGGATTTTTCGCTAGATGGCGGGGCAGCCTTTCATGAGTGGCTAGCTCACTACTTGGGCCCCCAACTATCTGCGGTCGGTCGCGGCAACCGTGCCTCGGATCCCGCTACCCTCCATGACTAGCTTCCCGATGTAATGTTTCGATGTGTGACAATCTGGTCTTGCAAGTATGCAGCAACTGTTCTGACCCGTTTTCCCTAATGGCGTCACCAGACTACATGCCGGAACACGGCTAGGCCGCTTGGCGGCACGACTCAGTCTGGCGGGTGGTCACCAGCCACGGCCGAAGCCTACCACCGGTATTTTGTCACCTGATTTGCACCACCCAGGGACCACGTGTGGGGGGTTCTGTATAGAGGTGCTTCCCCACGGACGGAGGTGACACGGCCCCCAAAAATAGTATATAGATAGTCCATTTATTGAGGAAGGCTATAGGCTATAGAACATAACGCTACTATCAATAGAAGCGGAGCATGAATCAAGAATGTAACAAAAACGGGGGAAAAATATTCCTTTTTGAGAGTTTTCGTAGCGTGTTTTGACATGACAGTGTTTAAGGTTACGTCAACTTCAACTTCAAATTTTTATTTTGGCTTCCATTTGGTAATGTCACCGTAATTTTGCCAATGTCCAAGATTGCGTCATTAAAATAAACCTTTGCTAATCAAATTTGTTTCTAAAATTGAGTTGGTACGACCACGTCAACCTCAATATCATTTTTGATGACCTATCCATAGATACCCCACATGTATGGTTTTGATCAAAAATCGTTTCGAAATTGTAGTAATGCCGTCAGCCCTTAGATAAAGAATAAGTCAATAAATCAGGGTTTTCCGCACGGTTTCTTTGTACCAATCGTAAGCAGATGAGGTGTATGTTAGCTATGGCGACGTACGATGTGCCGCGACAAAAGTTACTTTTAATAAGCGCGGTCCCAGCCTCGAATTTTGAAGGGGGTCACCAGTACGCTTCTCAGATTTTTGGGGGGTCACAAGTAGGAATACAATAGATCGAGTAAAAATACTTGACTAGTAGCGCCCCACGATTTTATCCACGTAGTTCCCGTTCCAGTTGTTTTCGTGTTAAAAAAAGTCTATATACTGTTAGATTTTTAGTTTAACTTATTCGATTTTGGGGGGTCATGTCCCATTTACCCTATCGAAATTATCAATTTTACACTTTTTTCATTCCAATTTGTGATAATAAGTATTTTTCGTTCTTGTGACAGAAATTGACCTTGAATTACCGAAAAACGTGTCTGAAACAAAACTCGTTCAGTCGGTAGATAGAACGAGGAAACACGAGGCCCGTTTTACGATCTGACGAAACAAATTTAATTACTGAAAGGTCAGGGAACTACCTCGCAGTTTACGTGGGTCGGATATTTCGGAGGTATAGCTACTTACTATGATGAAGGTCTCATATTTCCAGGGAGGTTGAGGTTACAGTCCACTGTCATTGATAACATTGCTCACCGAGGCTTATACAGAGTGATACGGCCGTTTAGTAGACTTGGGTATTTCGTGAATGACCTAAGTGGAAAGAACGCTTCTCTAGCTGGACTATACGATCTATTTAGGTTTTTGACGTGACAACGTCTGATAAATCTATGAACGCATGCATGCACGAAAAAGTGTCCCGTTACGCTCATTGTCCCGTTACGCTAATTGTACGCTTGCACTGCCTCTATCAATGTTTTGGTTACGTCGTTGTCACGTTGAAACAAGACCGTAAACCAACTGACTTTACAGACAACATTTTTTTTTAATTCAAAAGCGGTCTACTTTTGACCGCGATTTGCCTGTTAAGCAATGTCACGGCCTAGAATGCGAAATATTTACGTACCTAGACAGTACTCTATAATTGAAGTCACCCAGGAATTAGATTGTGTTGTTCTTCGGCACATTCTCCGAAATACGAGTATATTCAATAGAAAACAAATAAGCTAGCAACCCTACAACAGAGCTAGATATTTTGGCTTCGGAATTTCAGCTAACCGTCGTCACTGATTGGCTCATCAGTGATGTAATCCTGACGCATCTCTCAATTTCATCCAGTGCTTCAAGCTGATACATACCTACATAGTTAGATAGTTGTTTGATTTTGCAGCTTATTGGACCATGGATTCATCATAGAGAGACAAAGACACCTACAACCTCGTACCCTATATCTTATCCTTACTGAAATCGCCTAGATTGGCATCGCACTGGACGGACACACCCTGAAGGGCCAAGTTATTTTTTTAAACGGGATCTAAGAAGCAAAAGTCATCTACTGCCTATCAAACGTTGGAGAGCCAAGTCATTGCGCTCGACTATAGCCTGTATCAAGAACTGGACATTTGCTGCTCTAGCTAGCGCAGTGGATAAATGTGGTTCATTGATGAACTCGTTATGACAGTCATTTTCAGATTAACAGATTTGAGTTATTAATGATTTAAAATATTAGTCATAATAATTGACATTGACATGTGTTTATAAAATTTGCAAAGTACAATATCACCATAAGACTCCGATTGGAGTTAACGATGATATGAAAATGTTCACAAATTAATAAAAATATAAAAGAGCTCATTGATTAGTACAAAAAACATAAAAGTGGTTTTAAATTCCTTTTTTGCAAAAACACAGATTTAGAGTGGCCGATTAGACACAGTGCACCATTACCTACATCACAGTATAACTTGTAGTTAGTAGCTCACTTTAGAACCCAGACGCGGGGCGGGTTTGTTTTACCCCGAAAATTAAGTTATAGACTTGGAGGAAACGCTCAAAGCTGTTGACGATTAGTGCCACTGATGTGTTTTAGAAAAATAAACGAAAGCCCTTGTATAAAAATAATGAGTTCAATAATTTCAACACAGAACTTCATTCGTGGGTACCTAATCGTGAAATATAAATAGATTTTATTGCATATTGCACCGTGCAGATGATGATGTCATACTCTAAGTTTGGTATCACCAGTTTCTCCCAACGGACGTGCAATGTCTCTGTGCCTTATAATTAAATAATTTAAGAGAGATAATTTAACTTTCTTTAACCATACTAAATATTATGTTGATTTTTTGTATGTAGATCTTGTTTTCTGCGCTCTTTCTCTACATAAACTATAATTGAGCTAAATTTCGTACTCCTCCACCCAATTTTCATGAAAAACAATAAGTACACAATTTTTGCTTCACGTTTTATTAATTTAATAAAAACACATAATTGCACGAAACGTACAATTAAAAAAAATACAATAGATTGTCACACAGATCGATTCATATCCACACCACGTCGTAGCAAACACGACAATAACTTTTTCAAAGTCTTCGGTAAAATCATCTGATGAGCTGTTTTAAAAAAAAAAAACGTGGTCGTCTAGAGAAGACTTGTAAGCACGGCCATCTAGATTAGGCTTCTAAGCATAGCTATCTAGAAATGCGTTATGTTCCGTGTTTACCCCGACATTTCGTTCATTCACGAGCTTGACGATGAGCTTCATTCACAGCCTTATACCACAGTATAAAGAAACTTATACCTACTACGTATTGTTGTATTGAAAAAATTCGATCAAGCAGGTATCTGAATTTAATAGAAAATTGCAAGTCGGTTTTGTTTTTTTCGAAGAACATAAATTATTCTATCGGACTGTTCGGACTGTTCGGAGCTAGAAAAAACGAAATCCATTAATAGCAGACGTTACAAACACTCAAACGAGAAGGTTTGGCTGCACTTTCATAATAAGAACTAGGCTCTGGAATGCGTTTTTTGAGTGGGTTTTCCTCGATGGATACTGGATGGTGAGGTGTTCGCGTAAACAACTGTCGCAACAATCCTGACAGTGCTATATTCTAAATCTAGGTTACACGCGCGCCCTAAATTACGTAGTGCTGAGCTAGCATAAGTTAGCTTAAGAATACGTATGTATAGTTATAAGATTCATTGAATAAACGGAGCTGAACCCGTCAACATGTTTTATTCTTTCACCATCAACACCAAACATTACAATGGATGTCATCACGTCGAGAGTGAATCGGCTTTTTCTCGTTAAACACGCTCCATCGTAGACCCCATCATCACTTAACATTTGTCAAGATGGCGGTCAAGTGTACCTAAATCTATCATTCTTACAAAAAAGGTTTTGATCGCATCTTAATTGTTTACCTTTTACAAATAATGATTGGTGAATTGAACCCTGAAATTAGTTTTTGATTGTTTCGCCGCAAAAAAATTCGACCGACTAGATTTCCTATCGCAAGAAAACATTTCTAAAACCAGTCCACATTCTATCTTCCAGAATAGTTCAAATGGATGATATTGATTTCGCACAAATCAAAATGTCCATGAAATCTGAACTCGGTGTGAGAGAAATTAAAAACTGGAAACTTCTCCTGAAGCAGCTTTTTGCCGAGTGTTTGGGATCATTTCTTTATTTATTACTCAGTTGTATAATTGGTAGTGATAATAATTTGAATGTTGTAACTGTTGCTATCGGCAATGGTTTGTTGGTGGCATCAATAATGCAGGTCTTTGGGAATGTGTCTGGGGGGCATGTGAACCCTGCGGTTACCCTGGGGGTATTAGTGTGCGGGGATATAAAGCCGTTGAGAGCTTTGTGTTATGTTGCAGTGCAGATTATCGGAAGCATTGCAGGTAACTGTTGTTTTAGATATAACTGGTGTTGTAGATATAGCTGTTGTTTTAGATAAAACTGTTGTTTTAGATTAAGGTAGGTTATAAAAAATAAATGTAACAAAAAGTAAACCGAATTGAGAACCTTAAAAATAAACATTTTGTTGTTTGTATATGTTTGGAATAAGAATTCAAGCATTCGAACAGAAATTAAAATATATAATTATTGTTAAGATATTGCGCCATAAAATAATCAGTTTTCATAAATAAGAACACAAGTATCTGCAAGTGAGTGCATAGAATAGATAACACGCTGGCCCAGTGTGGGTTTGTTGGTTGACCTCGAAAGATTCAAGGAACATGTCGGTTTGCTTGTTTTGTTTGTTTTCTTTCACCGTTTTGAAAGTTAATGGCATTACGCACATTATTTTAAACTTGAATTACACTTGACCGCCATCTCGCCTGATGTTAAGCGACGATGCGGCTTACGATGAAGCGTGCTTACCTAGAAACAGATGACTTTGAAAAGACAGTGGTGCGCGTGGAATTAGAACTTAGCTTTGGCTTTGGCCAGAACAGGGACTTTGGATTGGCAGTTGCCGTTCTCCCGAGTAGACCGGCCGTAATTTATATTTTACAAACTAGTAGGTATAACGTTTCCGACTAATATTTTAAATTACGTGAACGTTTTTAAGAATGTATGGATGTATGTTTTTTACTCTTTCACGTAAAAATTACAAAAAGGATTTATTAAGGTATGAAATTAGGTACATAGATATAGATAATGGTCTGGAAAATACATAGGCTATTTCTTATCCCAGGAAAATTAAGGAACTAGGCGGATGACAACGCGGGCGCTGCCAGTATGTTTATAGATCAACTCTCAATATTTCTCTGACGGGTGGAACCGTGAGGCACAACTAGTCAATGAGCAAATTTCCTCTGAACAGAAGGTAAAATACAAGGTTAGGTTAGACGGGAGCCCCAAGGGATAAACTTTCGAAAGGAGTCGACAAGCCAAAGTAAAAAGTTTTGTAGTGAAAATGGGAATTGTCGAAGAATAGCGTGCCTGGAAGTTTTCCACCTTCCTTTCGTTAAAGTGATTGGAAAAACAGGTACGTAGGATTTCTACGGGTTTCCGGCACCTTTGTTAAATATACTAGAAATGAAAAACTATAGGTACCACACTAAAACACTTAACTAAACATGCACCTTTTTGTAGAGGATTATGTGTACAGTCCACATGAAAGTAACACTTGGAAGTACAGTACACATCTTTGTCAGTAGTTCTACAGCTAAGCAGTAATGTGTATCATTAGTTAGCATCATCCATTATGTGTTAAAATCGCGAAAGTTTAAGTATAATATTAATTAGCAGATGTACCGGTTTGAAGACCAATGTTTGCATAAATATTACAAGGTAAAGATATCAACTTAAGTGCCGAGCTAAGTGCTGTGCTAGACAGTTATTCGTTTTCTTCATATTCTTAATAGCTGCTGTAGGTGTCGCTTACAACTTAACTAAATAATTATGTACTCGTATTATATCAGTTATCTGGCCGCCATAGTACAAGCTTTGCTTGGTTTATTTGTGTGTGAATTGTCCACCAATATTTATTTATTTAATTAAAAGCCTAAACGTTTACGTGTTACGTGTTACGTTTACGTTTAAGGCCCAGCGGCCTTCTCTCGCATGGAGAGAGTCAAGCCCTTATTCCACGGTTGGCCCAGTGCGGGATGGCAATAGACGTATGATCTCTAACAAATCTTGGAACATTTCTTTTCCTCACGATGTTATCCTTCATCAAATACAGTGATATTGACAAACTTACCTATTCCACTTTGAAAAAAATACTCAGAGGTGTGGTTGGGATCCGAACCTGCGATCTCACGATTGTGAAGCGATTTGTCTAGGCACTAGGCAACCACGGCTTATGCGGTTGAAATTTAATTCGGACTGGACTGATAGCTCACTTGATTTATTCGTGAACTAATTTATTTTGCAATCGCAAATTTAAAAATTAAATTTGTTTCATTTCTGTACTTATGTTTATATTTATTAACGTAAGAATATATTAATCATAGCGATGTTCACAAGCTTTGATCTGATATATTATAAAATCCTTCCATCGCACTGATATGCTCAAAACGTCACAACTCCAATACAAAATCAATTTAACGTCGCACGGACTTATAAACATTCCAAATTACATCCAAATAACCATATATTTTTATAAAATAACCCTAAAATACGATGAGTAAATGGTCGGAAATGTGTGCCGCAATTAAGTGAATTCGATATTTAATAATATAGACATAAGTAGTATGTTTGACTTGGTTAATAAAATATTTAACATTTAACTAAAAATAAGTGATAAATAAAAAACTCATAAAAATTTACACCGGTTTCAGATGAAAATATGTAGTTATTTATCTCATAGATATAATATCATTGAATATTTTCTTTCAAAGTTCAAACCGATGTAATGTTTAATGCATAATAGAAAATAAAATTCAAATCACATTTCGACAAATAATAAAAACATCTCTGTTTATGTTGAACATGACATAATTGTCCCATTCAGATCATACGTGTCCCATTTTTACCTCTTGTCACTTAATACTTGTTACTCAATATCGCGATTTGTCATTTTAATAGAAAACTAACGTGGTTATAAAACATTTTCTGACTAATAACGGGCTACTCACGCGTGATATGGTCGATCCAACCCGACTTAAGTTTTTGTGCCACACAGGACGTAAAGCATCTTTATAATACCTAATCTAGAACAAAGAAGCAAAGATACACAATCATAAATTATCCGTGTAAATTATTCAGATCTTTTGTTTTTAATATATGATGATTAGGTTTTCAGGCAACAAATATTTTTAAAAACAGGAAAGCACCTATCGTTCGCAATCAGGCCCAAGCTCTCAGTGGTTGGGCAATATAAGGTTAACTACATGTGTTTTCTGCGTTGAACTGTTAGGAAAATTATTATGTTTAATTTTGTACAAGTGGATAATATGCATAACCATAGTAGTAGTAGTAGCGCTCCGCTCAGGCTCTGTGGGCGGGCTGTTTCCGCAACTCGACGTCTTGGTGCGCCTGTTTTGCGTGTGGGGAAGTGGGCTTCACTCCCGCCAACCCAACTCCAACAGAAAGCCTAGCAGCTTAACGTTGCCGCATGCTTCACGGAGCGTCCCCGGTGTGCCCAGGAACTTCGCTCGATGCGCCGCCACTCCTGTGCACTCCATGAGCACATGAGCGGCCGTTTCTTCAGCCTCAAGGCAAGCTCTGCAAAGAGGACTGTCGGTAATACCTAGTGTGAATAGGTGTTTATTGTACAAACCGTGACCTGTCAGTGCGCCCGTGACCAGTCGCAACTGTTGACGATTCAGGCTTAGCAGCTGCCGGGTGTACCGTGAGTTACGGCCCCCCCATTGCCGCTCTGGACTGACTACAGTCCGACCTCTTGGTCCAGTTGTCGTTATGTTCTTTCAGTGACCTCTCTCGCAGCCATTTCCGAACCTGCGACAGTGGGAGCGGGACAATCGGTTCAGGGCCCTGAACCTGTTCCGCTGATGCCCTCCTCGCCAGTTCGTCCGCCGCGTCGTTACCTCTCGATCCGCTATGGCCTTTAATGCATAACCATAATAATAATGCATGATCTCAAGAGATTCCAGGAACATGGAACGGTTTTCTCACAATGTTTACCTTAGCCGTTTTTAAGTTGACGATATAACGCACATGCGTTAGAAGACGGAATACTGTTTGCGGGAGAATAAAACTGTGGAGCACGTGCTGCTACGCTTTGAGACCACTAAAAGTATAAGATTGAAATCGGGATTCTTTGAAGAAACTCCAAACAAGAACAAAATTAAAAATTTTAACTAACCCCCGACTACCTAAGATTTGTTATCTGTACAACATTCTACTAGTCAAGCCCTTTCATTTGATACCCCATATTAAGGGAGTTGTGAAAAAAGAAATGTAATTCGCCATTTTGTGGTAGCGGCCATCTTGGATTTGAAATTTGTCATAGTGTAAAGTATTCTACTAATCAAGCCCTTTCGTTTGATACCCATATTGAGGTAGTAGTGAAAAAATAATGTAATTCGCCATTTTGTGGTGGCCATCTTGGATTTGAAATTTGCTATAGCGTATAGTACTCTACTATAGTCAAGCCCTTCATTTGATACCCATATTGAGGTAGGTTGTGAAGAAATATTTTGTCCGCCATTATGTGGAGGCGGCCATTTTGAATTGATAATAACCAAACATAGCTAAAAACATCCGCACGGATATTAACTTTCAAATAAAAAAAAACGCATCGAAATCGGCCCATCCGTTTGAGCTCTACAGTGCCACAGACAGACACACACACAGACAGACAGACAGACATCGACGTCAAACTTATAACATCCCTTTTTTTGGTCGGGGGTTAATAAAGTATGTAGTGAAACCACATCTGACGAAATGGGAGTGGAACTAGTATGCCAGCTTGCCAGCTTGCCAGCGCCCCATGGCCGTGCTCCGCTATTTTAAAGAGTTAGGCTGGTTTGGGTAGGCTGGCCGGGGGGGGAAGTGCACAATACACCCCTAGCGGGACGTCAGTGCAGGTCTAGCACCCCTACCCTGAATTAGAATTAGATGACTTAGAAATGACAGTGTTACGCGTGAAATTCGAACCAGGGGCTCCTGATCGGCAGTTGTCATTCTCCCGACTAGACCAACCGTAACTTATTTTGTATGATTATTGTTTCAGGAACGGCTGCTGCGTTCGTCTTGTCTGAACCAGGTGCTAGAGGCACCTTGGGTGCTACAGTGCCTCGCTACAATCTTCGTCCAGATCAGGCCTTTGGACTCGAACTAATAATGACTTTCGTCCTCGTCTCAGTTGGCCTAAGCGTTTTAGACTCCAAAAGAGGAGCCAGGGGACTTGGCTCTGTGTCTTTAGCAGTAGGTCTGAGCTTGACTGCCTGTCAATGTTCTTGTCTGCCGTACACTGGCGCTTCGCTTAACCCAGTGAGGTCCTTAGGTCCAGCCGTCGTAATGAACATTTGGAAAGACCATTGGGTCTACTGGATAGGGCCATTGCTTGGAGGTCTATTGTCAGGATTAATATATAGGTATGTATTAAATTTACACACAACTTACAATGTTTAGAGTAATTAATATATTAGATAATAAATAAACGCGAAAAAAGTTCGAAGGAGATAAACTGCTGCTATCTTAAGGATTTATGAATTCAAATATGTCTCACTAACTGTTTTTCGTTTTACAAGTACTAAATAGGTACTCTTCGAGCGATTTAAGATTTAAACACCGACTATTTTTCGAGTCGACTAATTTTCTACCATATTTAAGACGTTGTTTTGAAAATAAATGTTTTTAGAAATTGCAACGGAACTCGCGCGTGTCGTGGTACCTTGAACTTTCTTGTAACGTTATCAATTATTGTATAGATTGTAAATTCAGTTCAAAATTGACTAATAAATAATATTGTTTGGTGTATAATCAGCTTTTAGTTTAATATATGTCTCAAGACGTGGACCACTCACTCGTTTGGTCTTTGCCTCCAATCTGACGATAATGCGCGGTGTTTGGCACCGGCACACCTAAGGTGAGTAGAAAAGGTGGGTGGTGGGTATCGTGGCTGTGGGATGGAGGCTGCTGCAGGAGAAGACCGGTATTACATTTCGCCACTTTCCCTGGCTGCGGTATTGACAGGATCGCCACCACGCGGTGGGTGGCGGAGCTACAGGGGGAAAGAAGTCAGATATTGCGGAGCTGTTCTCTCTGTCCTTTCCAGCGGATAAATGATAGGCGGGGCAACAGACCTGACCTATAGCGGGAAACCAAGGGTGTCTAAACGAGAGGGCGTCTGGTACCCACTCATTGGTTGATGCTGAGGTGCTCACGGTGTGCCTTGGGTTCGGGTGCATCCGTGACGGTGTGTGTCCCAGAAAGGGGACGGGTAAGTCGCAGTGGTCAAACGGAAGAATGCGATAGCGTTCTCGTTCCTACTGTAAGGTGAAATCCCGTTTTAGTCGGTAGGCTGATGGTGCTCAGTTGTGGTATCCGACATAACCCGAGGGGGGAAGGGTAAGCGTAAATACATTTCCACAACGCAAAAAAGGTACCACAACGGTTCCTTTTGTGCCCTTTTGTGATGTGAGTTATACAAAGAACTGAATTTTTTCCCAGCGAATATAATTCGCTAACATTCGTGAAACTTGCATTCGTAACATTCAATTGTACATTCAACAATAACACAAAAGTTTTCAGATATCCGTTCAACATATTTTAAAACCATAACGAATTTGATTTTGTTTAGGATCAAAAACACCTGTTGGGGTTTTATCAGCAAGAGAGCGGTCACGCGTTGGGCGTTTCACATTTTTGTTCTGCGTTTAAGAGTGCAGTAAGTCACGAACCCATTGTTGTAGAGTTCTATAAGACAGAGAGCGGTAACTCGGTCAAGAGTTCAAGAGATCATAGTTTTATCTCAAGAAGCGTCGCCTTTTATTTGTGGTGACCAAGTGTAAAAACACGCTAAGTATGTGTGCATGACAACAAATACCGTCATCACGCTATTTAATCTGTGAATGTGTGCGTCAGCTGTCACACACACAAACACAGCGTGTTTGTGAACATCGTCACCACAACTAAAGCTCGTAACGTCTCGTGAGATAAAAGTACTGTACCGTAACATAAACATTCATATTCATATATTCACTTAACGTTCTACGTTCATAAATAATCTGAGAGGTTCTGTGTGGGTATATTTATTATGTTTCTTACTGCGTCATTCAACTACAGCAACGGCCTTTCTATCGCCTAACTAAATCGGCTTTCGCTTTCTTATTACTGTCTCTATAATTTCAAGCGGAATGAAAAGAGAGAGACATATCAAAGCATTTTTCGTTCGGCGGTAAACCGCGGGTTTGTGAGCGACTGCACGTTCGAACATAGAACGCTTGAACGCGCGACCGCTTTCTGTGTGACAGAACCCGCAGTAGACTCTTGCGGTCAGAACGCCTCGTTATCATAGGTGTTCTTCCTTAGCCCCATGGGGGAAGGTATATCGTACATCTTGTATGATTACGTACCTGTTGACATGATTAAGAGCTCTATCAGACAAAGAGCGGTCATACGTAACGTTGAAGAGGTCAGTTTTGCGTTAGCTGTGTTATATTACGTTATATATAGATCTTATGTGGGCACACACGAGGCGTACGTAACTGGCGTGCCCTCCCGAGAGATCTTCTGCAAGCCGGACAACGATGGAGAGAGTACCACCAACCCAAGTCTGAGTTGAACCGGGCCCAAATGATGGGCCTCAACACCCCCCCAAGTACTTGAACTTGGGAGCCCTACCCCGGTAGAGAGGTTCGCCTCGGAGCCAGCTCCGAGGCAAAGCATAATAAATTTTTGTATTTTTATTTTATGTGCATTTTAAATATATAAATATATTTAATAAAGAGTTTTGTTATCTTATAAAACTTTTATATCTTTAGTCTACGGCCGATAACCATTGTTAGATGCGCATACATTATGCATACATACAAAACTGATAAATTTTTCTCGCCATAACAAAATTTTTTCGCTACTCGTTTTCACTATTGAAATTATTTTTACTAGCGGCCCGCCCCGGCTTCGGTACATTATTACTCCCGGAAATTATCCGAAATTTCGTAAAAACGATCCTTTAACTTCAACGAACTTTAAAAAAATAATAATTGGCCAAATCGGTCCAGGAGTTGTTGTGTTATGCGCTTACCAACACAATTTGCGATTCATTTTTATATTACAGATTATTGCCCATTTTATTGACAAGTATGTTGAAAAACGTCGTATGATGGATGCCCTGTATGATGTACTCATCACAATACACACGTATTGTGATGAGTATTGGCTCGGGTCCTAAGAGAGCTAAGGATCGCCTCAATCGCCTCAGCGGTAATCACCAACATTTTACAAATTTGCCTATTTCGATTGATCATGTCTAGCTCGATATTCTTCCAACAAACGCTTCATCTGAAGTGAGGCAATACGCAGAACGATGTCGGCGTAAGCCGTATGTACTGAAGTTCGCCAACAAAACAAAACAGAACATGAACAACAACTTGAATGTCGTAGAAGTACAGAGAAGGACCACACAAACCATCATAATGTTTTTAATTGTCGGAGACGCATGCGCTTACGCTTGACCTTCAGAACTGATGGTAGTTTCGAACAAACTAAGCCAATATGATGCCAACACTATGATTTGCCTCACTTTTCTTGCACGGTTTCTATAATTATTCTATGCTTGTACCATAATTACGTGCTATTATTTCCATAAAACACAAGGGACCAAAGGAAATAAACACGAGATAGTGAAGCAGAAAATGCTGCCAAATCTAGTCTTGAATGACATAATGCTCTGATCACATGTGGCCTTCTACCGCCTAACTAAATCGGCTATGGCTTTGTTATTCCTGTCTCTATCATTTCAAACGAAAAGAAAAGAGAGCATTATCAAAGCTAAGACAGCTTTAGTTACGCGATAAACCCTCTGATGGCCACTGCAAAATCCTACTAATCCTACGAATATTATAAATGTCAATATTTCGATATTTGTTGCTCAATCACGTCGTAACATCTGAACGGATCTGGCTGAAATATGGCTTACACTTTTAACCCGGGGAAAATAACGGGAACGGGGACGCAAGTGAAACCGTGAGGCACTGCTAGTTCTTTTTAAATTTTCGTATTGTTATGTAAAATGCATAATACCTATTATTTTAATCTGATGGATGAAGGTTGGTAATTAAAAAATAAGTTTTCATCTTATACCTTTAAACGACCGATTCTTGTAGGTATATAGGTATATATATATATAATCTGAATCTCGGAAACGGCTCCAACGATTTTCATGAAATTATGTATACAGGGGGTTTCGGGGACGATAAATCGATCTAGCTAGGTTTTATTTTTTTAAAACATAATTTTATGCGCGTTTTTAGACAATAAAAAACTCCTACAATGTCATTAGAATACGATAACTTATTTCGCCACTGTTCATTAAGTCTTAATGGCTCAGACGGAATATGCTCGCCCTCGGAGTCAACAGTCCCCGGTTCGAATCCTGATTCGATACTGATGAAGACACTGGGGTTTTTCCTTTTTGTTCTTTTTTTCTGAGATTATCTTTTACTTAGAGCCCTTTATAAACGCATTTAAACCGAGCAAAGCTCGGTCAACCAGGTACTATTCAGTTAAATAGGTAACATTATTTTATAGTAATTTTAAAGATTTAACGACGAATTAATTTATTTATTAGTTCCTTATCAAGATTTGTGACTACGAGTGACGAGACGAGCTTGAGATGCGCCTGATGGTAAGCAGCACGTCTGTCCATTACAACACAGCGTTACACAGCTATTTAGATATAAATGAACCAAATTACTGACAAGTACTGCACTCGCAAGAAGAGTAAGCAAGCTGAAGTGGCAATGGGCAGGCCACATCGCTCGCAGAACTGACAACCGATGAGGAAGAAAGATTCTCGAGTGGCGACCACGAACCGGAAGACGCAGTGTTGGATAGCCTCCCACTAGATGGACAGATGCTCTCACAAAGGTCGCTGGAAACCGCTGGTTGCAGGTTGCGCAGGACCGTACGTTGTGGAAATCTAAGGGGGAGGCCTATGTTTAGCAGTGGACGTCTTTTGGCTGATGATGCTGATGACTGCACTCGTTACTCAGATATATAAGACTACCGGTACGCCGCGGCTTCGCCCGTGGTATATAACTACACAAGCCTACTCTCTCTGAGCACGAACATTTCCAACTTAATGAAATAATTTTTGAAATCAGTCCAGTAGGTAGTTACAGAGTTTAGTGCGTTCAAACAAATAATTAATCTCTTTAGCTTTACAATATTAATAGGTATAGATGACATTTTTAATCAGTAATTTTATCTTTTAAACTGGAGCATAGTAATGTTGAACGTTACTGGTTGGCGGTAAAATTACTGTTGTTGTACTTCTGTAGGTGGCCTCTGCGAAGAGTCCTTCCACTATGGAAACAAAGTCATATTATCGTAATTTCTCATTGAGAAACAAAAGATATTGTGTACAGAGTCTTGCTTATGGTGTGTTTTTTCCCACCTCTTCTGTAATAGTCTATTTAGGGTCACACAAGCTGCCTGTACAGCCCCGATAGGGTCGCATTACCGGACAAAACGTTATCGCACAACACGAAACAGCGGGTTATCTGTTGAAACTTTTTAATAATTTAACATCTGGTGTGCACAGTTCTACGCAATAAAATATTTTGATTATCGTCACTCCGTCTAACCTAAGAGCGTCCTTACTCTACGGTACAAAATATAAACATATTTGGAGTCATTCTGTTATGGAGATTTTTCAGATTTAAGTTTACCTGAAGCAGACGCTCGAGATGTTATTTTTTAAAATAATAGTTGACAAGACGAGCAGGGCATGTGCCTGATGGTAAGCAACATGTCTGCCACATAACAGCACAGTGACACGCAGCTATGGGAATATGAAGAGTCCAAATCATTACCCACTGCACTGCGCTCGTCATCCAGAGGTCTAAGATCTCTCTAAACCCTGTAATTTTTCTGGAAACTACCCTTCAAACCGGAACACAGTAATGTTTGCACATTACTGCTTGGCGGTAGAATAACTGGCAAAGGTGTGGTACTTCCCCAGGCGGTGTCTGCTAGGAGTCCTACCATTACTAATCTACATCATCTGCTACATCGAAATAAATAAGTTAAAGAGTGAGACCAGGAGAAGAATTCAGTTACGTCCTTAAGGCGGGTAGCTTTTGGGAAACTTCGACTATTCTTATCCTGCTTCCATCCCACAGTGTCTTAGGACAAAGTATCAGTGCGTTCAACCCGTCATGACCTACAGGGCGGAAACGTGGACATTAGCGGCGCAATCGGTTCGAAAAGTCGAAACCACTCAGCGGGCCATATAAAGTGCCAGAAAAACCCGAATTTCTTTGATGGATGGCACTCGCAATGAGGTAATCCGTGGGAAAACTAAAGCCTGACATAGTTCAGCGCATCAGCGAACTGAGGTGGTAACTTAATCTAGTGTGTAGGCTGGTTATATCTGTCGCAAAACCGATAGCCGTTGGCATAGACGGGTTCTGGAGTGGAGTGGACATATCGTGAGGTCGTGGATTCAAATTACGCCTGCATCTCTTTCTTAGTATTTTTCTTAACGCATATATGTTGCTACGGCTTTAGCAGCGATGCAAAACAGCGCGCGAGGAACCGACTTGTTTCAAACTAGACCTCCGATATCAGATCACGCTGACGACACTGATGATACCATCGACCGTTCGTACAGCGAGGAATGGCTGAATCACCGAAGACCATCCTAAAGCTAAACTTGATAGCTCTCAGGAACAGAAATACGGTCGCGGTGGAGGCTTTGATCGAACCGATCGGTCGGTTGAGGAGGCAACTTGGAAAATACCAAAACCTGGTAAAAAAAAAAAGTGTAATAACAATAGAATTACGTTGAAAATGTTCCCCTCCCTTTTCCCTTTATTTACCTAATCCAAGATACCTGTCGAAAATAATCCGAATGATGATGACACCGTGAACATGTTAAATTTTAAATAATAAAAAAAACTCTCGGCGCAACTTAAAAAAATCTTCGAAGCAATAAAAAATCATCTTGACAATATTCAAGATTTTAGTTTGTATTTTGTCAGTTCCTCATACCCATTAAATAAAGAGTGCATTATTGTGAAATCGGATGGCACCTTAGTAGCGCTTAATTATGTGAAACATAATGTATCTTTGCTTAGATTAAGTACGGGTATTCTGCCTAGTATACGAGTAGCGGAGATAACGGCGCCTGTCTATCCGGAGACCCCGGGTTCAAACCCCACACGCTGTCTTTTCGAAGTCATGTGCGTAATGCCGCTAACTTAAAACGGTGAACGAAAACAACGTGAGGAAACCGACATGTACCTAGAACCTTCCGAAGTCATGTGTCATCCACCAACCCGCACTGGGCAAGCTTGGTGGATTATGGCATTAACTCTCTCCTTGCGAGAAAAGGCCCGAGTCGCAGCAGTGGGAACATTTAGTGGGCTGTTGATGTTGATTCTGCCTAGTCCTGTACAATAAGTTCTTATGTGTATTAATAGCTCTTTGTTGTCGTGGGAAGGTGTTACAAAGTTGCTGACTAGTTAGTGATGCAACGAATGTTCGCTGTCATGAATATTCGTGTGTTTTATTCCATTTGTGTTCATATTCACGTTTGAACTAGTTATGCGAATTTCTTTTGTTGTTAGGTTTGATTGCCTTCTCGCCTGTTGTTGTGGCAATGCGGCTCGTGATAGAACGGGTTAATCTAGAAAAATCGATTCACACTAGATTTGAAGACGATTAAATTATATCCATTACTAGCTGTACCCTGCCACGCTTCGCTGTGGCACATATGTGACTGATGAAAAATTAAATAAAAACAATTCATGATGCGGATTATATATCATTCTAAAATTTCAGCTCGATCGGTGCAGAACTTTTTGAGTTTTTGAAGCGTACACAAACCAACATAACATTTTTTTATATTAAGATTCGCCAACTTTCACTTTCTAGCGTGATGCGTTATGGATTTCAATACTCAATCGTTTATGGATTCATTATGTTATAGATAGAATGAATTAGGTATACAGATAGAATTTAGTACAAAATTACGTCGCAACACAATATACCCAATCGGGCATTGCAGTTTAATTATCGTTTTGGAGCGAAGTGTTATGTTTCACAGTCAATTACCAAGTTTTCATCCTCGCAGGTTCTCAGGTCGTCAGTTAAAAACTCGGATATACTATAATAGGCTTTGGATAGCAGCAGATTTCTCAAAGTCCTAATAAATCTACGCTCATCTTCAATTTCCTTTAATTTGATGGGAAGCTTATTATATATTTTTATAGCCATTGCATGCGGACCGGTACTATGTAACGTAAGTTTTGATGTCGGTATGTTCAAATTATATTTATAGAATGTCCTAATTGGGTAGCGCCGGTTATCTGCTACTTTGTCAAACAAAATTGGAAATATCTTAAAACAATTGATTCTGTACTAGTGAAATAATGCCCAGAATCCCACCCATGGGACCATAGAGTGGTGTTACATACATAATTTTCGGATACAATAACCTCTTTAGTGTTGTTATGTAAAATAAGAGTGATAACTCTATTGAGGTAGACAAGCAGACAAAAATATAAATTATTTTCCATGCAACATGCAGCGTGGTGCGTTGATCGCTATAGTTTTGTAGTGGTAAGACTCCTAGCAGAGTCCGCCTGGAGAAGTACCACACCTTTGCCAGTTATTCTACCGCCAAGCAGTAATGTGAAAATATTACTGTGTTCCGGTTTGAAGGGCAATGTTTCCAGAGAAATTACATGGTTTAGAGATATAACATCTTAGATTTCTGGGTGATGCGCGCAGTGCAGTGCTAGGTAATGATTTGGACTCTTCACGTTCCAATAGCTCCGTGTCACTGTGCTGTTATGGGGCAGGGATGTTTCTTACCATCAGGCACATACATGTCTTGCTCGTGTCATCAGTCTATAGTACGAGTATAAAAAAATAACTAGAGACACTTATCGATCAACTAGTGCTAGCTAGTTGCTTAGTTGGTAGTAGCTCTGCCTGCGAAGCCGAGGGTCGTGGGTTCGATCCCCACCCAGTGCAAATATTTGTGTGATGAATTCAAATGTTTGCACTGTGTCTGGGTGTTTCTATGTATAATAAGTACGTATTTAAAACTATATAAGTATCATATCAGCTATATGGCTGCCATCACACAAGCTTTGCTTAGTTTGGGGTCAGATAGTGTTGTGTGTGAATTGTCCACCAATATTTATATAAAAAAAAAAGAAACTAGGTACCTACTGATAGATTTTCTATCGACAGGCATGTTCCTTCTGAGACGGCATTAACGCCAAGATACATCTCTCTCCGACTTTAGAACGAGAAAATAAAATATCTGAAGCACTATACTTTCTTTAATCGCTAATGAACTGAAAACAAACATGGATAGACCTGTTTTGATTATTTGGATATACTGAAATGAGATTATGGTTTTCATACAAATTGATTCTAAAAGCTGAAAAATATACCTTCACCAACTATTATCATAGTGTTTTGGGAGCTTTTGTGTGGACTATTGGCGTCATTTAGAGTTTTTTTCGTGACAACGTCTAATAAATCGATGACCGCCGGCTGCATGCACGAAAAAGAGTCCCTTTATGTTCCGTTACGCTCATTGTCCCGTTACGTTTTGTTTTGTTATGACGTTATCACGTTACACTATACGTTACGTTACGTTGACGTTGAACTATCGTCCGTAAGCCAACTGACTTTACAGACAACCATTTTTTAGCGGCAAAGGTTTTTCGTCTCTTGTTTGTGACATTACCTGCGTTAACGGTATTTATTCTATACAACTAGCTGTACCCTGCCACGCTTCGCTGTGGCACATTGTAAAGCAAAAATTAGATAAAAACAATCCTTGATGCGGATTACATACCATTCTAAAATTTCAACTCGATCGGTGCAGAACTTTTTGAGTTTTTGATGCGTACACAAACCAACATAACATTTTTATATATTAAGATTCGCCAACTTGCACTTTATAGCGTGATGCGTTATGGATTTCAATACTCAATCAGTGTTATATATAGAGATTAGATTTGCTGTATCTAAGTAACGTCGGAGGTGGGTTATGGGCCCTCAAAGTTTTATTTTAATATGATAAATACAAAGTCGATCATCTTCGTTTTGATAAATATGTTCAACTCGCGACCTCGATCGCGAAATCATTGCCTAGCACTTTACTGCGCTCGGCACCCAGAGATATAGATGTTTTATCTCTATGGCCTGTAATTTCACTGGAAACATTGCCCTTCAAATCAGAACTCAGTAATGTAGTAACATTACTGAGTTCTGATTTTTGGCGGTAGAATTACTGGCAAAGGTGTAGTACTTCCACAACACGCAAAGATTCCTATCAGTACTAAATAGAGGATACATAAGAGTGACACAACAAGCAACACATAGGTGTATGTGTTGTACCAGTACTAAATAGAGATATATAAAAGTGACACAACAAGCAACACATAGGTGTATGTGTTGTACCAGTACTAAATAGAGATACATAAGAGTGACACAACAAGCAACACATAGGTGTATGTGTTGTACCAGTACTAAATAGAGATATATAAGAGTGACACAACAAGCAACACATAGGTGTATGTGTTGTACCAGTACTAAATAGAGATACATAAGAGTGACACAACAAGCAACACATACATAGTGTATGTGTTGTACCAGTACTAAATAGAGATACATAAGAGTGACACAACAAGCAACACATAGGTGTATGTGTTGTACCAGTACTAAATAGAGATATATAAAAGTGACACAACAAGCAACACATAGGTGTATGTGTTGTACCAGTACTAAATAGAGATATATAAAAGTGACACAACAAGCAACACATAGTACTAAATAGAGATACATAAGAGTGATGTGTATGTACCAGTACTAAATAGAGATATATAAAAGTGACACAACAAGCAACACATAGGTGTATGTGTTGTACCAGTACTAAATAGAGATACATAAAGAGTGACACAACAAGCAACACATAGGTGTATGTGTTGTACCAGTACTAAATAGAGATATATAAGAGTGACACAACAAGCAACACATAGGTGTATGTGTTGTACCAGTACTAAATAGAGATATAAAAGTGACAACAAGCAACACATAGGTGTATGTGTTGTACCAGTACTAAATAGAGATATAAAAGTGACACAAACACATAGGTGTATGTGTGTATGTACTAAATAGAGATATATAAGAGTGACACAACAAGCAACACATAGGTGTATGTGTTGTACCAGTACTAAATAGAGATAAATTAGAGTGACAGAACAAGCAACACATAGGTGTGTGTGTTGCTTGTTCTTGTGCTTGTTAATGGCATGCAACAGCACACCGGGGCGTCTAACGAAAAATGTCTTAGCTTTGTTTTTTTCTCTGTCTTTTCTCTTCTCTTGAAATGATAGAGATGGCAATAGCAAAGCTGATTTAGTTAGGCGATAGAAGGCCCGAGCATAACGGCACAGTGCTGCTCTGCTTTTAGAATATCTGAAATTAGTTTCTATTTGGTATTTGTGGTGTCTAAATGAGTCTATCCCCAAATTATTGTGTATACTCGTAGAATTAGCAACAGACTTAAAAATATGGCGATAGATCAGCGTTATTCACTGACTATTATTAGGCATCAATAGACCTTCAATTATAAATGCGAGACTTTGGATGTTTTTTTTTAACTTTTATAGGTTTACACTTGACCGCCATCTCACCAGATGTTAAGCAACGATGCGGTCTACGATGGAGCGTGTTTACCTAGAAGAAACCGATTCACTTTCGATTTGAAGACACAAAGATTGTAACCATCGGGGAAAACCTACTCAGGCAACATATTCCACAGCCTAGATGTTCTTATCACAAAAGTAGAGTCATATCTCTTCGTTCGTGTCTTTGGAACATCAACCATGAAACGATGTCGCTTTTTCGAGCTACGAGGATTCCGATAGAAAAAAGGGCAAGGTGGTATCTGATCATACAAATCAGTTGCACACTCTCCAAAGTGAATCCGATAAAAAACCGACAGGCTGGCATGGCATAGGCTGGATGTTTCGATGTTAGCTCAATTACATCAAAACGTCAGAACGGATTGGGTTGAAAGTTGGAACATAGTTTTAGCTAAGTATATAAGACTTCAGAAGTGGTTTCACATAAATTTTATCAAAATACGTGAGCTTTGGAAATACTCGTACTTATGAATGTTTGACCGCAACTTGTCTGATGCCGAGAACACAAGTCAAAGACCAGATTGTCTTGTTTTCTTTGTTATGTCCCGTCCCTATTCCCTTGTTCTGTTTTGGCACATCAATGCATGAACGCACCTTTACAAAAATATTGTAAGAACAGGCAGATATATCAAAACATTGCCTTCATTAACGAAGTATAAAGTTGAGGAACGGACGACGCATTCGTGCCTTAATACCGGCGTAAACCTTCTTAAAAATATACCTAAATTGTGAGTCATGTTGGAGTATGTTTTAATATTTCTTGGTACTCTTTTTTTGGTTTATTTTATACAATGCACGATAAAGCCGAAGAAATTCCCTCCAGGTAAGTGCTGGTTTTGTATTTGTGTTTTCTATTCCAATTTATTATTGTTAAATGTAAATTCATTTTCTACTTTGTTAGTCTTGAAATTGAATTACCGGAACGTTTAATCTATGAAATTACAATATAGAAATAGTAATTAATGATGTTCCTATCTATCAATCAATTACTGATTTTACAATATTATTTAACACCCACGAAAAAAATACGCGTGTTTTTTTTTCGCATATAGGTCCGCGTTTGACCACCAACTCGCCTGATGGTAAGCGACGGTGTGGTCGAAGATGACGCACGTTGACCTAGAAGGTACCTATTCACTCTGACCTTGAAAAGTTCTAGATTATATCTCTCAGGGAACAAGGAGGCCGGCAACTTATTCCACTCCAATGTTTGACGTGTTTCTTTGTGTGTGTGTGTCTGATTTTTATTTTGTTGTTTGATTATTTATTTTCCAGAAAAGACAATAATCTTACTTACAGACTAGACTAGACTAGACTTACATTTAAAATAAAATTCTGACACTCGGCCAAATTTAATAGGAATCTATTACCACGTCGCGTCGTCTAAATAAACTAAAGAAAATATTTAGTTTTTTGTTTACATTTCAAAAACCGCTACACTGATAAAATTTATATTTTATTATACAGACCTATGAATTTTGGTCTACCAAACCAAAAAAATAATAATAAAAAAAAAAATTTGTACTTACTATTGTGAATTTCTTTATAGTGAAACACTAGTAGGTATGTTATTTATACCACCGTAGTCTAAAATTTGATACACTACACACATAAAATATTTTATTCAGGACCCAGATGGTACCCTTTCTTCGGCAGCAGTGGCAAAATGTACTCTATGACGCAGAAACATGGTTCACAATTTAAGGCACTCCTGGAAATGTCGAAGGAATACTGCACTGATGTCCTAGGGTTGAATCTTGGTGGAGAACCGCTGGTTGTGTTTTTTGGAGAGAAACATTTAAAGGAGGTTCTGAGTGCTGAGGAGTTTGATGGGAGACCAGACAGTTTCTTTATGAAGATGAGATGTTTGGGAAAACGAGCAGGTAAATTAGACGATACTTATACAGGTTTATTTGCGGTTCAAAAAACCACTCACGCTAAGAAGACAACAAGTTGTTTGTGTCTGCTATTTACTACGCATTTAATTTCATTCAAAACAGTTCACCCTTCCAGAGCAAACAAACATACACACAAATATATACATTTTTAATATAACTTTGATTTTGCATCAATTAACTATTTTCATACGTGGCAAAAAATATTCAAAATTATATAATACTAGTGGTCCGTCCCGGAGTCGCGCGTGGTATATAATATATAGCCTATAAGCACTCAGGGATCACCTAAAAGAATTTTTAAAATTGATCCTGTAGTTCCTGAGATAAGCGCGTTCAAAAAATCGCTTCAGCTTTATAATACATACTAGATGTCCGCCCCGGCGTTGCCCGTGGTACATTATATAGTACTCATCAGGATCCCGTACATATACAACGGTGAAAGAATGACTGAAATCGGTTCAGCCATTTCTGAGAATATCGCTTTCAAACAAAACACCGCTACCAGCTACGCCATCTGTCGGAAATTGGTATCAACTCAGATTTAGAAAAAAAAATTGACTAGCAAAGGTTTTATATTCAAAAGTTATGTAATCTGTGATATTAAATGACGCAATCTTAGACACGTCATGTGTCATGTCAAAGCACGAAACGTACGAAGACTCTCAAAAAAGGAATATTTTTTCCCGATTGTGTTACATTCTTGATTCATGATCCGCTTCTATTAATAATAGCGTTATTTTCTATAGCCTAAAGCCTTCCTCGATAAATGGACTATCCAATACATAAATAATCTTTCAATTCGGACCAGTACTTCCGGAGATCCTAGCGTTCAAACAAACAAACAAACTCTTCAGCTTTATAATATTAGTATAGATTAGTATAGACTAGCGCCTCGTTCCGACTTTGCGCGGATATTGTGATAAAAATACCAGTAATCGAAATCGAAATCGACTAGATCGATCAATGTTCAAAACAGTTGATTGGTTTAGTAAATATATTATTTTTCATCCCACCAGCTCGGAAAGAGTACTTTTGCTCCTCGATATCAGGGCGCAAAAGTCGTTTTTACCCTCTAGAGGTTAAACTAAATTTGAATTTAGAACATCGTGTGTACTGAGGTTTTGAATTCAAAACATAATTCAACCTATTTATTTCTACGTCCTTGGTGCCGAATGCATCATACATTTTTTTTTATATGTTAAAAACTCAGACTCGGAACCTCCTTGATGCACTTACTATTATTTTAATTTGCTTAGCGCGAAAACATTTAAAAATTTGCATTTAGTCATTTCCTCGCTGAGGTGGAATGAAAAGTTACGTGTTGCACTCGAGTGCAAAGATTTTTCACCTTGTGCTCTTTTGATTCCCTTGCTACGCTCAGGATTCTAGTTTTGAATCACTCGCTACGCTCATGATTCAATTTTAGAATCCTTCGCTTGCTCGGTCATCAAAATTGAGCGCGCGGTTAAAAATCAACTTTGCACTCTTGTATAACAAATAACTATTATTTATTTCTAAATGGAAAACAAACAGCATTACACAATCAAAAAAATTTAGAAGAGTAGAAACACTGAAGCCAAATACAGTTTGGTTTTACATTCACTGATAAAACAAACAGAAAGAAAAATAGTTAATACAGATAGAATAAAAGTAGCAACAAGTAGGTACCACATACGGGGAACGAACAAACACAAGTATCACTACTTAGGAATTTACAAAATATATATAGAATTAAACAAAAATTAATCAAATACTTGGTTTATATCAATTAAACGTATAGCTTGAAACCTGCGTTTTTTTTTTGATAACAAATTCTCTTTTCTCTTTTCTTACTCTTTTCATCAAATCGTTATATCAAAGAACCGCCCGCAACATGCGTTTTTAAAAGTGTTATGCCTCATCGCGAAAATCGACGCCTTTAGAATAACATTAAAGATTTGAATAGTACGAAATAGTTTTAATTGAATAGTAGAAGTTGGAGTGCTTGAAACATTAAACAATTAATCTTTGCATTTGCCGTGAATTTGACCGAGACACATCTCGTCACATTGCGAAAATTTGCACTTGATTTTTATCTAACTGTATGGGAAGGTTGCTTCACGGACATCTAAATCTAATTCACATTGCCCACAAATGTTTAACAAAATAATTCAGCAACCTAAGACGACACGCACTGTTTAAATTGTGTGTATGTGTACCTTGTGTACCTACTAGGTACTTTGATTATACTCAATACTCAATCGACTGCCCTAGTGGCTTAGTTGGTAGTGTAGCTCTGCCTGCGAAGCCGAGGGTCGTGGGTTCGATCCCCACCCAGTGCAAATATTTGTGAGATGAATTCAAATGTTTGCACTGTGTCTGGGTGTTTCTATGTATAATAAGTATGTATTTAAAACTATTTAAGTATTATATCAGCTATCTGGCTGCCATAACACAAGCTTTGCTTAGTTTGGGGTCAGATGGTGTTGTGTGTGAATTGTCCACCAATATACTTATATTTATATTTATTTATATTTAATCATTTTATTGCTAACATTATGGTACATTTGTTGTTGGTCTTATTGTTGGTCTTATTTAAATATACAGTATGCAGTAGTTTTCCATAATAACCCTAATTGGGTGTGGCAATATATGTAATTAATGTCATGCGGAGCGGATCGACTTATTCGATAATTGATTTGTCTGCAAGGTATTCTTCTATTGTGTAGTAAGCTTTTACAAGTAGTATATTTTTTAACGCTTTGATAAACTTGTCATCAGAATCAATTTATTTTATTTTATAAGGCAATTTGTTATATATTTTAACTGACATTGAGTTTGGACCCGAGCTATGCAAAGTTAATTTTGAACACGGCAAATTTAGATTGTGTTTGTGGTTTGTTCTAGTTGGGTAATTTCGTCTATCTATCAGTTTTGTAGAAAATTGGTGATTTCTACGTACAAATTTACAGTGTTCCAGGATGTACATAGAAACTACGGTCAAAATTTTAAATTTTACAAAATATTGTTTATGGAACTGAGCTACAGTAGTGTTGGGGAGTTTAATGTTTGCCAGGATCCGGATACACTTTTTCTGGATAACGGAAACATCACTAGCATTGACGCTGTTTCCCCACAGGATTATTCCAAAATTCATCCAGGAGAAAGCATACGCGTAGTAGGCTGATAAAGCAGTACTTAGGTCAGTCGCCTTTCTCAATTCCCTAAGGGCATAAGTAAAGCTTGATAATTTGGCCTGTTTATATTATTTTATTTTATTCTGTTTCTTAAAACCAAAACTCCTTACAAACGGTGCAGTCAAGCTGCCTACTGCCAGTATCCGTATGTGCCTACTGTAGGTATCTGCCTTGATTGTGATTACATAAAGGTACATTTTTGTAGGTATAAGCCTCGTCGACGGTCCGCTGTGGAAGATCCACCGTAGATTTACGATGCAGCACCTCCGTAACGCGGGCTTCGGCAAGGGCCCCATGGAACGAGACATCGGAGTGGGGGCGCGGGAACTGGTCGACTGGATCACCAGTCAGGGTAACCAGGCGCTGTGGCCGAAAGACTTCCTCCCTTTAGTCATTCTGAACATACTGTGGAAATGTGCTGCAGGTAAGTTTGCAAAGTTGTTATTGCTATCATAGAATATAATAGAATAGAATAGAATATTATTTATTTCGTAGATAACACATACATATTGGGACTGGTCTAGTCAGGACAACGGCGACTGCCCCTGATTTAAATTCCCACCCGCAACACTCATTTGGAAGTCATGTGTGTAATGCCGGTAACTTAAAAATGGCTAAGGAAAACATTGTGAGGAAACCGACATGAACAAAGAATCTCTCGAGATCATGTGTCAACGAGAGAAGACCCCGAGTTACTACACCTTACTAACATGAGATTCCGTCATTCAAAGAATCATTGAAACAGGCTGTCTCCCGTCCCACGTCACCGCAAGCCCTGCCGTTACAGTTCCATTGCCTTCTGTGGCACCATGCTAATCACTAGTACTCTCAAATACCTTCGTACTACCAATGTGCCAAATACCTAGGGTGACGTCACTTTCAGTGGAACATGTCTCGTATAACTCTGCTTTGCTGCAATATGTCTGAAGTTGCAGTTGAGCATTTATTATTGAAATAGTTTTATTTAATTTTACGGGTTCGCGTCTACAACATTCTAATGTTACACTACATAGATCGGAGAACAAAAAATGGAAGACGAAGGATTATGGCCTACAGCGCAGAAACCTGGACACTGCCAGCTAAAACCGTCCACAAGCTTAAAGTAAGCAAAGGGGAATTCGAAGTGGCAGTGGGCTAGGCATATCTGTCTTAGGACTGGTATTCGTTAGGGTAGACGTGTGCTAGAGTGGAGACCGCGAATCGGCAATACTAAACTGAAACTCAGTGCAATGATAAAATACGTAAGGCAGCAGGCTGTTAAAGGAGAAGAAAAGTTCTAGGATTGGATAGGGTAATGATGATGACTTATAATGTACAGGTGAAAGAATTCCAACGGAGAAATTTGAGTATCTTCGGCAACTGTTAGAAAAGCGCGGGAAAGCGTTCAACTTGGCGGGAGGACTTCTGAACCGAGCGCCGTGGATTCGGTTCCTGCTACCGAGGTACTCTGGGTACTCCATGCTGGTTGAGGTCAATCAACAAATCTCGGCCATTATTGAGGTAAGTTTACCTATTTTTTATTTTGTTATCATGTATTTTTATGTAAAGTTGATGTATGTATGTATTACATATTTCTATTATATTAATTCATCAATTTGGTAAATTGATATACTTTTAAACGTGACATTATGAAAAACAAAAAAAATGAAATCAATGTTAAATTATGATGAAAAATTGGTTGCCTGTAAAGTCGGGCGAAAGTTTTACGTGACAACGACTTTGAGTGGTAAAATAATTTTACGGAAGGGACGCGTGCCTTTCACTTTTTATGTCTGTCTCTCTCGCTCTTAGGCGGGCTAACCATGCCCGAGTGGAAGGGACGCGTGCCTCTCACTCGCTCTCGTTGTGAGCGCATAACGTGAGCGGAGCGTAACGCAGTTTCTTGAAGTGTCACCTGGCAAACCAATTTATAAGACGTTGTCACGTCAAAAATAATATCATTCATTCAAATTTTTAAATTTCAAATGTTTCTAAAGCCTTTTATTTGGCTTAAAATTGTAATTACCTACAACACAGTTCGGCCTTTTTTTGTTGGCAAAAATATTTCGGCAAATTTAAGCTCATGAATATAACTGTGCAGATCTGCATCAGATACAGATCAGTTGCATGCTATTTAACGGTTAGGTTAGGCTAGTTAACAGTCTGACATCAGGCTGGAGATAATATACTCGTATCAATTAGTAAATTTGATCCAAAAACGACTACGACAAGCTGAATCAAGCCGTTTACAGATGTTTTTTTTTTTCAGGAGGCTATAAAAAGGCATAAGGATAAGAAAGTCGATGGAAACGATTTTATTTACGCTTTTCTTGACGAGATGGCACAGAATAGAGAAACATTCACAGGTATACCCTCTCAATTATAAATATAATTTCGAGATAAAACTAAGAGCATTATGGTTATCGTGTCGTAACTAGCTTTTTCAGGACCCTTATTTTGCAACACCCGAAACAAGGTTGATGAATGACGATGACTACATTTTGATGAAAGCGTTTGACATGCCGACATAATTAAAAAAATGTACAATGACTTAGGATGAATTAATGCACTTTATTAGAGTGCTCGGCCGAGCAAGATATCATGTATGCAAGGCAGGCTAACGCCTACACATAGAAGCAGAGACATTCAGTCTATTGCAACATGAAGAGTCCAAATCACTACCTAGCACAGCACTGCGGTCGTCGCTCAGAAATATATCTTTGTACTGTAATTTCTCTGGATACATTGCCCCTCAAACTAGAAACCAGTGGTGTTTTCTCATTACTGTTTGACGATAGAATAACCGGAAAAGGTGTAGTAATTCCCCCAGAGGACTCTGAAAAAGTCTTACACTCCGCGAGGTATAAGCTGAGCTTTGCATTAGTGTGAGTGATCACCAATCAGGCAGGAGCTTGAAATTTTGTCCGCGAGGTATAGGCTGAGCTTTGCATTAGTGTGAGTGATCACCAATCAGGCAGGAGCGCGGCGAGACAGAATGGCGCCGCGCCTAAGGCCGGTTGTCACACCTACACTATCCATGTACACTCACACAAATGCAAAGCTCAGCTTATGCTTCGCGGAGTGTCCCACTACTAAAAATTAAGTGATTAAAGGCTTAAAACATGTTCAGGTCAATTTGTATCTATTTACACCCAGTACCCAGTAACAATGATGGCTCTAGACAACAAGACACAACTGTATTTTATTTTCTAGACAATCAGCTGATAGTAACGTGCATAGACCTCATCCTGGCCGGGTCAGCAACCACCTCCCATTCTATGGAATTCGCTATTCTCCAGGTGTTGCGTGATCAAGACATACAGAGGAAGTTGCAGAAAGAAATAGACCAGGTGTTGAACGGCAAACAAGTCTGCATGGGTGATATCGCTAGGTAATCCTATTAATATTAATACCGCGCACCGCGCCGCTGTCGTAACACGCGTCGTGAGCTGTGCTTTCAATATTTACGTATAAATCTGCACAGAAGCAGCGGGCCCGGAACCCGGGCCCGGCTGAAAATCGCCCCATGAGTTCTTAACCTTAGATCTACCTATAATTTCTCCCTGCACGTGTTCTCTGCATGTAGGGAAACTTTCTACGGCATATCTTACAGATTCTAAGCAGAGCAGTCATGGAATGCCTTGCTAGTAAATATAAGACAAGCATCGCCCCTATCCGCATATAATGTGTAAGTCAAAAATACTAATTATGTAAACTGAAATCTGGTCTCAAGCTGTATATTTTTATTTTCATTGCTATGAATGCGTAAATGAAATTGGTTTATTTACGTATTTAGATGTATTATTAAGATGTATGTTTATTAAATTTTTTATTTTAGTCTGGGGGGTAGCATATACCTTTGCCAGTTATGCCGGCAGCGTTACAACCGCCGTGGTCACGAGAAGTGTCAGTCTTCTCGTAACCTGTTGCTTACTATCATGCACATTTCCTACTCGTCTCCGTAACAATACAATAAGACATGAAATAACACATGTTTATAAACTGGTGCTGTGTTTGGCAGGTTACCTTATACGGCCGCATTTCTGCAAGAGTGCCTCAGGGTTTACACCATAGCTCCCCTGATTGGGCCCAGAAGGGTCCTCAAAGAGACCACGGTCGCCGGTTACGTGATACCAAAGAACGCGACGGTTCTTCTGTCTACTGGAGATATACACGTAGACCCTGCTTATTGGAAGGATCCTCTTGAGTTCAAGCCAGAGAGGTTTTTGGACGACAGTGGCAGATATGTGCAGTCTGAACACCTGTATCCATTTGGATTGGGTATGTTTCTATAATTTAATTAAATTTGATATTGTATTGCAATTTCGTTGTAGGTTTCATCAAAACTTATTATCTTGAGCTAAATTCTGTGTGAAAATCATAATCATCAGCCTATCATAGTCGACGGCTAAACATAAGGCTCTCTCATGTCTCGCGCCACCAAACCTTATTCTCAGCTTAAGTCTCCATCAACTGCCTACTGTCTTCCATATATCGTCACTCCATCTAGTCTCAGGGTCAACGTTTACTGATTAGTACGGTATCTTCCCATGAATATTTTTTTGTAGTAAAGGGTGACGAGACGAGCAAGACATGTAAGCGACAAGCACAGTGACACGCAGCTATTGAAACATGAAGAGTCCAAATTATTATTACCCAGCACTGCAGTCATCACCCAGAGATTTATAAGTTGTTTTATCTCTATGCCCTGTAATTTCAGTAGAAACATTGCCCTTCAAGTTGGAGCACAGTGATGTTCTCACGTTCCTGCTTAGTGGTAGAATAATTGGCAAAGGTGTGAGACTTCCCCAGGTGGACTCTGCAAAGAGTTTACACATACTATGTATAGAGTTAGAGCAAACGCTTTACATCGAAAGCACGGGTTTGATCGCTCTTGCCTTGTCACTCTTTTAGAATCTCTTCGGATTATGGAGAATTTCGTTAAATTCTGATGGCACTGACAAACAAACCGCTGTCGCCATCTTTGGTGTTAAGCACGTTTCGTTCCATCAATCAACACATTGCGTGCGTCCGTCGCGCCAAAAAAGTATTCATCACAAAAACTGTGACTTATGTGACTACGTAAAACGAAACGTCTTGTCGCCGGACCGGAATTTTATTAGTAGGAACTTATATTTAGTATCAGCATTGCACCTGTGCGAAGCTGGGGCGGGTCGCTAGTTTTTATTTATAAAGTCCTACCACTACAGGAATTATATTCCACAGGTCGGCGCCGCTGCCCGGGCGAGACGCTAGCGCGGGTGTTCGCGTTCATCTCGCTCGTCACCTTGATGCAGCAGTTTAACATCAGCAGCGTCGGCGACCAGCCGCCGTCCGCCGAGCCGGTCGTGGGGATGTTCGCCAGCGCCCGCCGGTTCCCAGCGCTCTTCAAACCTAGACACGTCTGAAGCTATAAAGAAGGCAGAATATCAAAATATTCCTGCCAAAAAATATTTATAAACATGGCTTAATTTCGTGTAACAATCATGGTTAAAGTTTTGTTAGAATCGTTTATAATAACTTCAATATTAGTTTTTATTGTAACGTTAATTAATTTACGCAAAAAAAAACATGTAGTGACACTCTTTTCAGAGACCCCCTGGGGAAGTACACAGACATATTTGCATGCAATGTCGTATGAATTGAGTACGGCCAAAAAAATTAGCAGTATTACGTATTTCATATCCCGTTTTTTGCTATTTGGCTACGGAACCCTAAAAATAGGCAGTGATGGAACATATGTGACCGACACGGGCAAGCCATTCCATAGTTGAACCACCTGGAACGAAAAAGATTTGCCCACAGATTAGCTTTTGTTTCTGTAATCTGTGGATTTGCCCCAAAAAGTTTCAAAACCAGGGAGTATATTTAACGACAAATTGTTCTTTGATCTTAATAGGGAAGAACATTGTTCTATCCAGGAAAGTTTATTTAATTCTCAAACAGAAACTATGAAAAAACTTAAATTATTAGGAAAAACGTAATAATTTAAGTTTTTTCATAGATTCTGTTCGACACAGCGAGTATTTGATTGAAACTAGCGTTAAGTTTTCCATTTGTACATTGTGCTATAAATAACATTAAATAAATGAAATCTCATGTGATATTTCTAGTATTTCTGGTATATTCCTTTTATTGTATGTATACTGTATAAAATATGTTTTTTCTGAGATTGGCTGTAGTTAGCATAAACTACGTACCAACTCTCGTTCTTTCCTTTATGTCGCATGATTTTTGTACGGCATTGCGGAATTATGGATTAGAACAGGTATTGAAACTATAAAAAAATAAAATTTTATTTTCTTAATTATTAGTTTTGTCGGAAAAAGTCATGATTTTCCGACGATGTTCAGGCTAAATTTGGTCATTTGATTATGTACGGCATTAGTTCCATATAGTTTCAATACCTGTTCTAATTCATTATTCCGCAATGCCGTACAAAAATCATGCGACAAGAAGGAAAGAGCGAGGGTCGCAACCCTCCCTCTTCAATTTGCCTTCAGTTGGACAGCTTTCAAATGCCGGGATTGTGCTATTATTGTATACCCTTCTATCATCCTACATAGGTCTCCTGCTGTATCATATGACCCATGAATTTAGTTCACGGGCCTGTAGTCTATACGAAATTGGGTAAATGCGTTAATAAAAACTAGTTTTGCACTAAAAAGAGTAAAACAAACTATTTTCGTACAAAAAAAAATTAAACCAACTTCAAAGAAAATAAATTAATAGCATTATGACATGTGCTACTCACTCATCTATTTGAAGTCAATGTTAGCCAAGTCTATCAGGTAGTGGATACGCCTACCTACCACGTGCCTGCATAGTATTTTTGGCCTGACTGGTTATTTATAAAATTGCCAAACTTTAATACAATCAAAATTTGATTCATCTCATCCAATTTATTATTCATTTTGTTTTAGAACATAAAGTTCTATTGTGGCCTACGAGTATATACCAGTTTTGCGCTTTGTGGTTTATGAAACTGGCTTTATCAAACTTGTTTCTCTGAGTTTTTGGCTCTGCAATCGATCGAGAGACGTCCCAAAAATAATAGTAAAAATAATAAAAGGCTCAAAGGCAATGACACTCTTATTAGAAAAAGACTTCAATGTCTTGAACATGGCCATGATTGATATTTTTTTAGCTTTTATAGGTTTACACTTGACTGCCATCTGGCCAGATGTTAAGCGACGATGCGGTCTACGATGTTTACCTAGAAAAAAAACCGATTCACACTCGATTTGAAGACACAAAATTTGTAACCATCGGAGAAACCTATTCAGGCAACGTCTTCTACATTCTTAACATTATTATCACAAAAGTAGAGTCAACCAAGAATCAAGTCTTCGTTCGTGTCATCGGAACACCAACTAAGAAACGCTGATGACGCTTATACGACCTACGACCATTCCGGTAGAAAAAAGGGCAAGGTGGTCATGCAAATCAATTCGTTCGTGGGTTCGATTCCCATCCAGTGCAAATATTTGTGTGATGAATTCAAATGTTTGCACTGTGTCTGGGTGTTTCTACGTATAATAAGTATGTATTTAAAACTACATATATAAGTATTATATCAACTATCTGGCCCCCATAGCACAAGCTTTGCTTAGTTTGGGGTCAGATTGTGTTGTGTGTGAATTGTCCACCGATATTTATTTATTTATAATTGCACACTCTCCGAAGTGTATCCAATAAAAACCCGATAGGCTAGCAATTTTTCGGCGATGTTCAAGACTTGTCCGCATGCACATGATGCACAAGTTCTTATTGGTTTTTTATCGGATGCATTTCGAAAAGGATGCGGCTGATCTGCATGATCTAAAATTAGGAGGATGTTTTTCTTTTTCGTAATGGAAACGTCTAGCCTATGAAATGTTTTGCAAAAAAGTGGATTTTCCCATTGTTACAATCTTTGAGTTTATAGGTAAGTCAAGAGTGAATCGATTTTTTCAGCGTAGACCGCATCACTTATCATCAGACGAGATCGCGGTCTTGGGCAAATCTATCATTGTTAAAAAGGCTGTTTGGAAAAGAATAAAATATATAAATTCTATTGACCAATTACAAACCTTACACATTGGCGTAAATCTAAGATAAAAAACCTCTATCTCAGATTAAAAAACCTCTATAATACAGTAATATTTGACATTAATTCAAGTTAGACAACCTTGATACCCAAACTGGTTGTAACATTTGTATGATGGCATACCAAGGCCCTCCACCGATTTTACATATAAACGATCTGTAAAAATTTTACAATATTAAAAGTAAGAGTAAAAGTTTTTTAAATTAAAAAATTTAGCAATATAACAAATCACGCTTGAATAATAATAATAATAAAAAACTGTTGACTTTATAAACATTTAACTTAATAAAATAGACGCTAAATGTTTTAGTCTATTCATTTTATAGGGCCGGGGGAGTTGGAGGAGGGGGGAGTTGGGGAGGAGGAACGATACAAAAGGAGAGGGAAGGAATATATGAGATTTGTCTCAATGGATTCATAAATCAAATAAAACAGGATAGTAAAAATTGATAACTTTTAGGCCAAAGCGCTGGGCTCTTTCTAGTTTAATCAAGTGAGTTTTGTATGCCCCGCCCCGCATAGACACACAATATCCTATAGCTGAATGACAGATTACAAAGTAGACTGTCTATGAAAGTATCTTTTAGGTTTTTAATATCCAGATAAGTTTCATGACACGGACCGTCATACTTACTACATCAGTGACCCATGAGAGGTTTTCGTCTATAACGACTTCGAGATATTTGAGGGAGACCACACTCTCCAAGTACATGCACTACACGACTTTTCCTCATAGGTCCACATGTTTAAGCACGTATTTAGATTTTTTTATTATTTGGTGAAAATAACTATTTTATACTAAATACTGTCTTTAACTTTTGGTACAATTGAGGGATAATAAGTTAAACTGTAGCCAAGAGCTTACATCTCGTTGACCTCTCTCAGCTCGATCTTGAACCTGCTTCCAAGTACAACCTTCAAAAATTAATGCAGTATCGTCAGCTAAGGTAAAAATTTACCATTCTCCGGACAGAAACGTTAAAAATCATTAATAAATACGAGAAACAGCGTGGGTCTAACATGGACCCCTGAGGAACACCACACGTAATAGTTTCATCGTCACTAACATTCAACTATTTTTACTTGCTGAGTTCGGTTAGACAGATAAGAAAATACATAAAACAAATGTTTAAAGTTACTTTTACGGAAAATAAAGATAATGCTGATGGCGATTTATACTAAAAGATAAAATTACAACTACATAAAAGCTACTTAAAGTTCAGGGCTCAGCCTCTGCCTCAGCCTGTCGTAATTGTCTGGAACAGAACTTCCAACATGATGCACTTATTTAGGTATAAACAGAAAAACATTTTGTAGATTGCCGTTCTAGGAACGAGGAGTGGAGTCCTGGGACCACCACTATATTGATTAGATGCCAGAAGACCGTGGCTGGCGCAGCGGAAGAATGCGAAAGCTTTCCTAAACGCCACTATATGCCTACGGCTGAAACGTCTCAAGGTTTTTAGTAGTTAGGTTGTCCATTTGATAGTGTGGCTCACATTTACATTGTGTTTAATCTGGGGTCAGTAGAATTAAAAAAAAAACTCTTATAAAAAGAAACTGCTTATCAGTTACCGGATTTTCAAAATTTTGAATATTCGCTCAGGAAATCTACTTTCTCTAGACATATTGAATTTATAAGATACGTTTATTTTTGCCATTCTTAGTAAGTTTGTCCGAGTTTTGCTTGGACGCTATTGAATACCCCGCCGTGCGGACGATGGATCCCGGATGTTACCCAAATTAAGGAAATCCGGACGGATGTTAGTCAGAATATCTCATAGCTCGTTTTTGAATAAACTTAATGTAGTTTTGCGTTTTATTGCGATAATGTTTTTCAATAATCTAGCAACCGTAGCAGCTTAGTGGCCAAAAGATCCGATTTCGCAACCATGAGATTGTTGGTATCTCTGAGAGTTTTTTTCAACCGCAGATGTACGAAAAACATAACGAGGAAACTGAATTGTAGACGACTAGAAATACATATTTCGTGTGTATGTATCATCCGCAACCCCATAACCCCACAGTAGGCATGGTAACAAAAAATCATCATCATACATTAAATAATCTACATGAGGGACTAATTAGAATAGTACGTATATAAATAAATAAATATTGGTGGACATTTCACACACAACACCACCGACCCCAAACTAAGCAAAGCTTGTAATAGGAAGCAACCAGCAGGTCTACTACGAAGTCCGATAAACGATATATCGACCGAAGTTATGGACGTTATATACCACGAAACACAATCGGTCGGTTGATGACACAAAAACTGTCAAATCCGTGTCGGTCGGGATGACCGAAACGCCCGATCATATCAACCGACCGATTGTGTTTCGTGGTATAAAACGTCCATAACTTCGGCCGATATATCGTTTATAGGACTTCGTAGTAGACCTGCTGGTATATGTTTGACCGCGTCATCATTCATCAATGTGGTGGATAATAAGCCTTGTCTATCTTCTTGTGACAAAAAGCCCCGAAGTGTAGCTGTGGAAAGAAAAGTAGGCTGATTATGCAAAACAATATAAAAGTACGATAACATCTTTGTCCTATTTTTCTCATTGATATTCTCTTGTGTTTAGTTTGAATGCACAAACAAAGAATCTTCACAAAAAAAAAAAACAACAGCAGCTAGACATTTCAAAACGCGAACATTATTCTGCATATAATTTAAGAACAGATAAGACGAACCTACGTTAAAATTATTGTTAACATTTTCCAAAAAAATAAAATCTAAATTGTGAGACATGTTAGAGTATCTTTTGATTTTCGTTTGTACGATTTTCCTGGTATATATAATACAATGCACAATAAAACCGAAGAAATTCCCTCCAGGTAAGTTTATTTATAAATATTAGTATGTACCTGATCTGTATTTGTATGTATGCTTTTTATTCATTTGTTATTGTGAACGTATTTAGTTTATTTTTATGTTTAATTTTAACTATTGACAATTTTAAGATTATTTATTTTGATTTTTGAACTTATGTGAACAGCATTAACATTAGCAGCATTAGCATATTAACATGAAAAACTTAAACGAATAAAGTTAAATAAATAACTAGATACTTAAAAAAAAATATACATATATAATTATGTATGCTGATCTGTAGTGTATGTAACTGTACATAATTAGGTTTTTTTTTAATAAAGAGTGACGAGACGATCAGGACATGTGCCTGATGGTAAGCAACATGCCTGACACATAACAGCACAGTGACACGCAGCTATTGGAACATGAAGAGTCCAAATCATTACCTAGCACTGCACTGCGCTCGTCACCCAGAGATCTAAGATCTTATATCTCTAAGCCCTGTAATTTCTCTGGAAACATTGCCCTTCAAACGGAACACAGTAATGTTTGCACATTACTGCTTGGCGGTAGAATAACTGGCAAAAGTGTGTTACTTCCCCAGGCGGACTCTGCCAAGAGTTCTACCACTACAAAAAAGGTTAAGTATTATAAATACACAACCCGCTCCTTAAAATATTCTTACAAACCATTTTCATTCTAAAGTCCTTTAAAAGAGATCGTTTTAAAAAATATTTAGCGAGAAGGCAACCTATTGTAAAATTAGTTTTTATTGTTTTAGGACAGTAGATACAATTAAGAGATAAATGCTTTTTCTTTTGTTTTTAATAATAAATATTTAACGTGTATATTGTTCACGTACATTTATGAACAAAGAACTTTGACTTCGTTCGAACCCTTGGTACATCAACCACGACACGATATCACTATTTCGAGCTATGTGTAGTTTGGTAGAAAAATTAACAAAATTAGCTCCTAAGACTATTAGCACAGATCAGAATATAGTTACTTCGTAAGTAAGCTATTAGTGATTTAGTGATCTCTGTCATGTCATTTTTATTTATGTAGTTTAATTACTTTATCATATTTATGAGACATAAGTTATGTAGGTCTACGTATCCTAAATTTTGTGACGCTCCCATTATAGTCACATCCAATATTTTATTTAGGACCCAGATGGTACCCTTTCGTCGGCAGCAGCGGAAAAATGTACTCTATGATGCAGAAACACGGTTCACAATTCAAGGCACTGCTGGAAATGTCAAAAGAGTACTGTTCTGATGTCCTAGGGTTGAATCTCGGCGGAGAACTGCTGGTCGTGTTCTTTGGAGAGACACTATTTAAGGAGGTTCTCAGTGCTGAGGAGTTTGATGGGAGACCAGACAGTTTCTTTATGAAGATGAGATGTTTGGGAAAACGAGCAGGTAAATTTGTTAAGAGAGTTCCAACTTGAAAGGGCCTCAATTTGATAATGTAGTTTTTGAAGTCTACTCACTTCATGAAGAATTATTTTTTTAATTAACCTCAGTTGTCTCACTGCTGGGGAAAGGCCTCCCCCAATTCCCACCGCTTTCCCCGGTCCTGAGGTTCCAACCGTTCCCCGACGTCCAATCGCTTTTTAACAAATAATAAAGACAATTATAAAGGCAAATGTTTGGATATTTAAATCACTTTTGCTGAATCACGTCGTAACGTATGAACGGATTGGGCTGGAATTTGGACACAGTTAGATTGTACATAGTCTGGAAGTACACTTTTTTATCCGGGAAAATAGCGAGACAAGAACTATGCGGGTAAAACTGTGGACCACTACTAGTAATATATACTTATATATATATATATTATAATATATACTTATATATATATATTAGTTAAGGGATATACAATTAAGGTTAGGAAATGAGTTACACGAACTCATAAGATTTCCCGTCACAGAAATAGAAAGTGAAAAGAAATTTCACATATAAAATGTTTCCTGAGTTAGTGGACTACTTAACAGAGTTAGAAATTATACAGAAAACTATGTTTCTGTCTTTTTGTTCCCATGATATAGCATTGACATTTAAACTACAGGCCTGTGAACAAAATAATGGATTAGAACCTCTTCTAATCCATTATTCCGCAAGCATCTCTCTCTTCACTTTTCATGTTCCAATAGCTGCGTGTCACTGTGCTGTTATGTGGTAGGCATGTTGCTTACCATCAGGCACATGTCCTGCTCGTCTCGTCACTTCTTATTTAAAAAAAATTCGACAAGAAGAAATGATCGAGGGTTGCAACCCCTATCTTCACCTGCACTCAGTTGGACAGCTTACAAGTGGCGGTAAAGTGCTAAATCGTGTTATTTTAAAACCCTTCTATCATTCTACATAGGTCTCCTGGTTCATATAATAAATATAAATAATAAAATAAATATTGGTGGACAATTCACACACAACACCATCTGACCCCAAACTAAGCAAAGCTTGTGTGATGGCAGCCAGATAGCTGATATAGTACTTATATAGTTTTAAATACATACTTATTATACATAAAAACACCCAGACACAGTGCAAACATTTGAATTCATCACACAAATATTTGCACTGGGTGGGGATCGAACCCACGACCGTCGGCTTCGCAGGCAGAGCTACTACCAACTAAGCCACTAGGGCAGTCAATCCATAAGTTTTGTTCACAGGCCTGTAGTCTTAATTACAAAGGCTCATTTTTGTAGGTATAAGTCTCGTCGACGGTCCACTGTGGAAGATCCATCGTAAGTTCACGATGAAGCATCTCCGTAACGCGGGCTTCGGCAAGGGTTCCATGGGACGAGACATCGGAATGGGGGCGCGGGAACTGGTCAACTGGATCACCAAGCAGGGCAACCAGGCGCTGTGGCCGAAGGACTTCCTACCCATAGTCATTCTGAATATACTGTGGAAATATACCGCAGGTCGGTTTTTAGAGTTATCATCCCAGTTTTTATTAACCAATATTAGTACAAATACCGTTACGGCTGTCTTGGGTGTGTCCAGATTTGTTTTTACCCGACTGTGCGACGCAAGACAGAAGAAGTTCACGATGAAAAGACGAAAACTTCGTAAATTTACTTTTAGTGCTGTCGGGGTTTTGACTATTTAATTCATTTTTTTAATTTGTGGCAGTTTTTAGGGTTTTTTGATATAATAATGTAGAAAATTATATTAACACAATATTTTTTTTTAATTTTTTTATTGCCCATTACACAATATTTTGAAATATTTTAAAGAATTATGTGTCCTAGACAAACGTTATCTTTGGTAATAATTATTGCATTTTGAAATAAAATTATTATTCGTACCATTGTGATATTACTATAACTATAGGTATTGTATTCTCTAATTTGAAGAGAAAAAAACGCGTGGTTTCCTAGTAATAGTTTGACTATTTCTACCAAGGACCATTACAAACTCTTTGCCGCGGACCTGCAGGTTATTTATAGAATTCCAAAAGTATATCCTGCAAAGGAAGTGATTCGAGAAGGAAATATTAGTCAAGAAACCGTGGTCAGCATCTCTGATGTTGCAGATGTGTGTAAGCGACGGCTACCGCTTACTGTCTACTTATAGACCAGGGTCTAAAACTAAAAGTAAAAGTGCTGTCTTTCAGTTTTGCCGGAAATCGAGAAAACCCGTATTTTTGTAGTGGTAGGACTCTTGGCAGAGTCCGCCTGAGGAAGTACCACACCTTCGCCAGTTATTGTACCGCCAAGCACTAATGTGCTCACATTACTGTGTTCCGGTTTGAAGGGCAATGTTTCCAGAGAAATTACAGGGCTTAGAGATATAACATCTTAGATCTCTGGGTGACGAGCGCAGTGCAGTGCTAGGTAATGATTTGGACTTCTCATGTTAGCACATAGCTGTATGTCACTGTGCTGTTATGTGGCAGGCATGTTGCTTACCATCAGGCACATGTCATACTCGTCTCGTCACTCTATGCTATAATAAATAAAATTACTCTTAAAAACTCATCCCATCCCCTTCCCCACCTCAGATCGCCCGTAAATTATTTTTTTCATTTTTGTAATATTTTCCTCCTTTTCTAATTGGGTTTCATCTTACTATTATTTTTTTTGGGTTTTAAAAATTATCGACCCTGGTCTATTACTTCTAATCGACGTAATAAAGACGAAGCTACATCAAATCCAAAACCACTTTAGTTAGACGACAGACTCCCGGCTCTGCATGAGGTCTACTAAATACTTTAATAAACTTGACATTTACACAGGTCTATGGCCCCGTCTATCGAATGCACTTAAAAAGTTCCTATTGTCTTTAATACATCGTAGGTGAAAGAATTCCAACGGAAAAGTTTGAGTACCTTCGCCAGCTGTTAGAAAAGCGCGGGAAAGCGTTCAACTTGGCGGGAGGGCTTCTGAACCGAGCGCCGTGGATTCGGTTCCTGCTACCGAGGTACTCTGGCTACTCCATGCTGGTTGAGGTCAATCAACAAATCTCGGCAATTATTGAGGTAAGTTTTACAATTTCATTTGAATTTTGTTTCCTACTAAAGTAGTTTATTCATGTATTGAAGTGATAAGACTCGTTGCAGAGTCTGTCCACACCTTTGCCAGATATTTAAACACCAAGCAGTGATGTGCAAATTTTGCTGTAATTCAATTTGTAGAGCAATGTTTGCAGAGAAATTTCAAGGCATCGAGATAAAACGTATCTATACTACTTCTAATATTATAAAGCTGAAGAGAGTGTTTGAGGGGAACGCTAGGGTTTCGAGAACTACTGGTCCGAATTGAACGATTATTTTTCAGTTGGGTAGTCCCTTTATCGCAGAAAGCTATATAATATTACACTACTATCAATAGGAGCGGAGAATTAATGAAATATTTAACTAAAAACGGGAAAACTTTTGAGAGATATCATTGCGCGCGCTGACACGCGCCTTTTAGTTAACCAAATTTGTTTTAAATTTAAGTTGGTACGACCGATTTTCGATAGGTGGCGTACCAAGCCGCGTGGAGATGAACGCCGACGTCGTGCAGTACTGGGCAGTGATTTTAACTTTAAGTTTAATTGGCTGCGTGGTATAGGACTTCTATAGGAAAGAGTATTTCCTACGCTTACAAATAGATACTAAAATTATTAGCAAATCTAATTATTTCCAAACATATAATTTTAGTTGATTATTTATTTGCAATACAATACAATACAATACAAAAACACTTACTTAAAAAAATACAATATCGTAGTTCTAACATTTCAAATATAAATTGAAACAATCACATCTTTAATGCGTAACGCACAAATGGTATTGAGGTGGTTTTGCCTTTCTACAAGATAGGTCTACATTTGACCACGATTAATTTTTAGCTAACCTGTTAACATTAAATTACTTATATGAAGATAGGTACTCGTGATACTCTTTTCGGAAAACACAGAATCCTTTGTAACACTTTTTAGTGTCATAGTGCAAATGATAAAAAATTTTTATTAAGTCCTATAAAACTTGATTTTGATCTTTTAATAATTATATGAAGTTATGTCCTAACAGTGATAACATATTAAAACGGCACTAGAATGGCACTTTGATCATAATTTTTTATGATCAAAATTTGTTTATCTTTTAAGACTAATTTAAAAATAAGTAATTACGAAATCTTTACATTGCATTTTAAATGCATTACAAATTATAGTAAAATATCTTACAAGTCGATCTGTAGGTGTTCTCCTGGAGCTGGAGCATATTACAAATTACATTATACAACAACGATACTTTTGAGACAAATGAATATCTCAGAAAATCTCAGAATAATGAAGTATTTTGTAAATTCGATATGATGATGTCAGTTGACCATCCTTTGGTCGGATGCGGTGCAGTTCATGTAAAAAGGATCGGTAGGTAAACATTTGACAATAGCACACATTGCATTCAGGACAATGAACAAACCCGTAAAGATATGATAATATGATAATTTTATGTTGTCACATTGCAACAGATTGAAAAACAAAATATATAAATAAATAATAAACATTTATTTGTATATAAAGAAACTAAACTAATACACTCACCGACCGATATAAAATAGGAAGGTAGACAAATAAACATAAACAAAGAACTGAGTCGGTAAACGCTGAATTCCCACACTAGGGTGACCTGTGTCGTGGGAAAAAATATGTTAGTTACATTTTGTAATCATTATCATTGAGTATCCCAACAGGTAGGTTTGAGAATGAATATGGACAAGACGAAGGTCATGTCCAATGTTCATGTCTCACCTGTACCGGTTATTGTTGGGAATACCACGCTCGAAGTTGTTGACGAATACGTCTACCTGGGTCAAAAGATCCAATTAGGTAGATCCAACTTCGACAAAGAGGTCAAGCGAAGGATCCAACTCGGATGGGCAGCGTTCGGGAAACTTTGGTACATCTTTGAGTCTAAAATACCCCAATGCCTAAAGACGAAAGTCTTTAACCAGTGCGTGTTCCCAGTGATGTCTTATGGAACTGAGACGTGGTCCTTCACTGTGGGCCTCATAACGAAGCTCAAAGTCACACAGCGAGCTATGGAGAGAACTATGCTCGGAGTCTCTTTGCGCGACAGAATCCGTAATGAGGATATTCGCAAAAGTACGAAAGTGGCCGAAATAGCTCAAAGAGTAAGCAAGCTGAAGTGGCGATGGGCAGGCCACATCGCTCGCAGAACTGACAACAGATGGGGAAGAAAGGTTCTCGAGTGGCGACCACGAACCTACGGAAGACGCAGTGTTGGACGGCCTCCCACTAGATGGACAGATGACCTCATAAAGGTCGTTGGAAACTGCTGGTTGCAGGTTGCGCAGGACCGTTCGTTATGGAAATCTAGGGGGGAGGCCTATTTTAATTTAATTCATTTATTTATTTCAAGTATCATAGACTCATAACATAATCAAATATAAATTAATTTCGTCACATTACATTCAATAAATAATATTTTACATGCATTTATGTCATATAGAAACAAAATAGATAAATAATTCACAATGTCATACCTGGGCAGGCTCAACTCAATAATATGTTTGACTGTGCTCAACATGCAGTCTACAGGAGTGGTTTAAGTACGGATTGTCGAGCCTCCCCGCGAGCGCGGCCAGCATGCTTTTTGTAATTATGTGCCACGCTTCGCTGTGGCACATTGTGATGCAGAAATTAGATAACAAGAACAAATTTAAAAATTTTGATTAACCGACTACCTTGGATTTGTTATCTGTACAACATTATACTAGCCAAGCCCTTTCATTTGATAAACATATTGAGGGAGTTGTGAAAAAAGAAATGTAATTCGCCATTTTGTGGTAGCGGCCATCTTGAATTTGAAATTTGTCATAGTGCAAAGTATTCTAATGGTCAAGCCCTTTCGTTTGATACCCATATTGAGGTAGTAGTGAAACAAATTTTATAATTCGCCATTTTGTGGTGGCGCCCATTTTGGATTTGAAATTTGTTATAACGTATAGTATTCTACTATTTAAGCCCTTTCATTTTATACCCATATTGAGGTAGGTTGTGAAGAAATATTTTGTCTGCCATTTTGTGGAGGCGGCCATCTTGAATCGATATTAACCGAACATAGCTAAGAACATCCGCACGAATATTAACTTTCAAATAAAAAAAACCGCATCGAAATCGGCCCATCCGTTTGAGCTCTACGGTGCCACAGACAGACACACACACAGACAGACAGACAGACCGACAGACAGACAAACAGACATCGACGTCAAACTTATAACACCCCTTTTTTTTGGTCGGGGGCTAAAAGCAATCCTTGATGCGGATTATATATCATTTTTAAAATTTCAGCTCGATCGGTGCAGAACTTTTTGAGTTTTTGAAGCGTTCACAAACTAACATAACGTTTTTATATATAGAGATTAGCGGAGCTGTCGCATAACATTTACTCGTACATGAAAAACAAACTTTTTAGCCAATTTTTTAAAATAAACCACTTTTTTACTTCTTTTTCAGGAGGCCATAAAGAAACACAAGGATAAGAAAATCGTTGGACACGATTTTATTTACGCCTTTCTCGACGAGATGGCGCAAAATAAAGAAACATTCACAGGTATTCATCGGATATAACGGAATATATAGTCTATGTGCTCTTCCAGCTTGTAATCTATCTACGTTCTAAATTTCAATTCGATCCGTTTAGAGGTTACGACGTCATTGAGCAACAAACATCTAAACATCCTAACATTGAGATTTATTGTAATAGGACATAGAAGGATTGGGTCATCATCATCAGCCGCAAGACGTCCACTGCTGAACATAGACCTCCCCCCTAGACTTGCACAACAAACAGTCCTGCGCAACCTGCAGCCAGCGGTTTCCAGCGACCTTTATGAGGTCATCTGTCCATCTAGTGGGAGGCCGTCCAACACTGCGTCTTCTGGTGCGTGGTCGCCACTCGAGAACCTTTCTTTCCCATCGGTTGTCAGTTCTGCAATCGATGTGGCCTACCCATTGCCACTACACCTTGCTTACTTTTTGAGCTACGTCGGCCACTTTCGTTCTTTTGCGAATATCCTCATTACGGATTCTGTCGCGCAAAGAGACTCCGAGCATAGCTCTCTCCATAGGTCGCTGTATGACTTTGAGCTTCGTTATGAGGCCCACAGTTAAGAACCACGTCTCAGTTCCATAAGCCATTACTGGCAACACGCACTGGTTAAAGACTTTCGTCTTTAGGCATTGGGGTATTTTGGACTATTTGGACAGATGTGCCGAAGTTTCCCGAACGCTGCCCATCCGAGTTGGATCCTTCGCTGGACCTCTTTGTCGAAGTTGGATCTACCTAATCTTTTGACCCAGGTAGACGTATTCGTCAACAACTTCGAGTGTGGTATTCCCAACAATAACCGGTACAGGTGAGACATGAACATTTGGCATGACCTTCGTCTTGTTCATATCTCAAAACTACCTGTTAGGATACTCTACTGAGGTCCCTGAGCGTAGCACCGAGGTCATCCAGCGACTCAACTACAATGACTATGTCGTCGGCAAACCGAAGGTGAGTGATGCATTCGCCGTTGATATTGATGCTATATACGTTCCAGTCCAGTAGGTTGAAAACATCTCCCAACGCGGCAGTAAACAGTTTCGGAGATATTACATCTCCCTGTCTCACGCCTTTATGTAGCTGGATATGTTTTGTGCACTGGTCCTGTAATCGGATAGACATTGTGGTTTTGCTGGAAATACACTTCGACAGTCAATGCGGCATCGCTGGAAAACCGAGGAGTATAATCGGCCACTATGTATAGCGTATGTGGACTATGAGAAAGCCTTTCGATTCCATCGAGACCTGGGCAGTGCTTCATAAGTCTAACAGGTAGTGGACATGCCTACCTACCACGTGCCTACATAGTATTGGCCTGACTGACACCGACTTCAAATAGATGAGTGAGTAGCACTTGTAATAATGATATTAATTTATTTTTCGCTTTTGAGTGCTTATTTGTGATTTGGAAGTCGGTCTATTTTTTTGTACGAACCTAACCTATTTTTGTGCAAAACAAGTTTTTATTAACGGATTTACCCAATTTCGCAGTGACAGGTTCGAGCTTCATTACTTTTGTGAAATCTACAATTACGTCATCCAGAAAATTGTATGCAAAGTTTGGTTTTTGGTTCATATATCAAAAACCTGACATAACTAGATCGATTTCGATAAGATTTATATGGGACTATTCGGGAAGCGTACTCATCCGAATATAAAAAGAAATTTTAAAATAGGTACGGGGGCTCTCGAGAAATCAGGTAACATATATAAAAAAATTGATAACCTTCTCCTTCTTGGAAATCGGTTAAAAATAGGTATATAGAATAGAAGGCAATATATAGAATAATAAGAAACTAATACCTAATCTACTTCTGAACTATCTGGAACTTAGTCATAAGTCTAGGTTCTAAGGCCTATGTCAAGGGCAGTAATGATTCTTTACGGATTGGTAGCTCTATTTACAAATATATTGTTCCTCTTTTTTTTTAATTTGAAAGTTGAATTAGTGAGGAGAGTTTTAGTTGCATTTCTTCAAAATTGGTTGAACCAGTTCAAAGTTCTTTTGTTAGCTGCTGTAATATAGTGTTTAGTCATAGATATCCGAAATCCGAGGGTAAAATGCATATTGGGTATTTGCTTTTCTTACAAACACACATACGACCTAAGATTTGAGGCAATTGCGTTAAAGGTTTTATGAATTTTAATTTGATGTGTACTTGTAGATAGTCAGCTGGTAGTAACCTGCATAGACCTCATCCTAGCCGGGTCAGCGACCACCGCGCATTCTCTGGAATTCGCAATTCTCCAGGTGGTGCGTGATCCAGACATGCAGAAGAAGTTGCAAGAGGAAATAGACCAGGTTTTGGGTGGGAAACTGGCCTGTACAGAAGATATTGTCAGGTAACTACTAAATTACAAAATGTTTTATTTGCCATAAAAGTTACATAGGTTAAAATCATAATTTGATCTTCTTTACTCCCTGTGGGAGGTCAGAAGCCGGCTCCAAGGCGAAACTCTCTTGGACAGTTATTTTAAATTTAAATTTAGCAACTCTACAGACTACGGGGTCCGTGACCTTTATCATATTGTTTTGATCTTGCACGGTGTCATGGGTTACGGCTTTGATACTCATCTTCTGAACGAGGAGCCAGCAGTGGAAATATCGTGTGGTGTGAATATGAACTACATACACATACAATGATAGCCAGGATGATACTGGTGACTTAAAATTTGTGTCGGTACCAATAATGGTATGTTCTTTTAATACACAGTTGTTTCACTTGTGTAGCTTACTCGCGTAGTCATGACTAGTCAATAAGAATGTGATTACCAGCCAGTATTTTTCTAAATATCCTCCTAACGTTGAAACAGTAGTGTAATGATGCGGATGTAGATTTATTTCAAGCGGTGGAATGTTGGCGTGTTGGTTTTGGAATTCAGATATGGATAGCTACCATATCACATAAGTGAGCTGATTCATGCCAAATCAGTTCCAGAAGTGAAATTTAAAGATACTACGCTATAAATTTATTTACAGGAGATTGGATAACTATTTCTCAGAGTATTCTTCCATACGAAGACGTACTTTAACCCAATAATTCTAAAACTCTTGTGTCTGCCAGGTTACCCTATACGGCCGCATTTCTGCAAGAGTGCCACAGGGTTTACACCATAGCTCCTCTGATTGGGCCCAGAAGGGTCCTAAAAGAGACCACGGTAGCTGGTTACGTGATACCAAAGAACGCAACGGTTCTTCTGTCTACTGGAGATATACACGTAGACCCTGCCTATTGGAAGGATCCTCTCGAGTTCAAGCCGGAGAGGTTTTGGACGAAAGTGGAAGATATGTGCAGTCTGAACATTTGCATCCGTTTGGTTTTGGTATGTGTTATAATTATAATTCTAGGTCTTGTTTTACAGTATTTTCTTACTCCAATTGTAAATCGAGGGGTGTTATATTGACTCTTATGTCCATACACTCTTAGATTGATGGATGACGTATGACCTCGAAACATATTTGGAATATGTCGGTTTCTTCACAATGTATCTTATTCAGCATCTTTAAGTTAGCGGAATAGGGATGTTAACACTAATCCCAAATTAATGTGCAATGTTAATTGTATGATAGCTTGTATTATTAGAATGTCGAAAATCACATTTTTATAATTTAATATTACGTAGTTTTATTTATTATAAATGATTTTTTATCTGTTGTTACGTAACTGGAAACACCAATATGACTTATTGTGTCACTAGTCACAAAACAAGCTGTCGAAAATTGACTAAACTGTTTACTTTTCTGGATTTTTATTATAGTTTGCGATTTTAGACGACGATTTTGATTGTTTGTATTCAAGTAATGATAAGAAAACACATAACCTGGACATACAGACATGAATCGCAACCAATGTTTTGCGACTAGTGACGTCATATCAGTCGTTAGTGTCTTAGCGGGAAAATTCAAAATCAATCTAATGTAGTATATTTTCTTATCGAAAATACTAATATTGTGATATAAAATATTATTATTATATTTTAAGATAAATATGCGCTAATTTGAAGATTCTAAATAAAAGCAATTTCGAAAAATTGATAACATCCCTATTACGCACAAGACTGTAAGAAAGAAGAAGGTGGTAAAAGATAATATTGCGCGTGGGTTTGGAATCAGGGGCCCCGTATTGGCAGTTGTCGTTCTCCCGACTAGACCAGCCATAACTTAGCAGCTTGCTGAGGAGTATTGAATTAGTCTGTGTTTTCGCTGTAGGTCGGCGCCGCTGCCCTGGTGAGATGTTAGCGCGGATGTTTGCATTCATCTCGCTCGTCACTTTGCTGCAGCAGTTTAACATCAGCAGCGTCGGCGACCAGCCGCCGTCCGCCGAGCCGGTCGTGGGGATGTTCGCCAGTGCTCGCCGGTTCCCAGCGCACTTCAAACCTAGACATGCTTGAAGTACAACGTACTTTGGAACTTTTTACTATTAAATTACTTAAAATAACTATTATTGATTAAATTGTTCTTTAAAAGTAATGTCTTTTAAAATTATCAATATTTGTTTTACTTGTACCGCTAACCTCATTTTTTTTGTAGTAAAGAATGACGGGACGAGCTTGACATTAGCCTGATGTTAAAGTCAAAGTCAAAGTACTTTATTCATAAATGTACAATTTACACGTCAATTAATAAAAAACAAAAACAAAAGAAAGAGCATACAAATTGTATACATTTTCAATGTTTGAAATGACTACTTTGCTGTATTATAACAATTATTGTACAGAAAACTGTCAAGCATTATACGAGTATAACATGGTTTTAATACAAGTGTACTGACCCATGTCAAATTTATTTATTTACATTTTTAAGAGAACTTTGCCATCACTCTCTAAAAATTTGCTGTAACTATAAAAAGCTTGATCGATAAGCCGGCACTTTAATCTGTTTTTGAAGCTGCCAAAACTTGGGGCCGATATAACTATATTCGGAAGAGTGTTATAAACTTCCGGTCCCATAATGTGAGTCAACTTCTGTGACCTCGTGAGAGAGTGTGGTATAACATCCAACTTGTCGCCGTTGCGTATGTTACGAGAATGTCTCTCTCCTCGCGTGTTGTACGATTCTAGATTATTTCTGACATAGACAGCCACTTGGTATATCAAGATAGCAGGTAACGTAAGTATCCCAAGCTCTTTGAAGTATGGTTTTACGGATGTACATTGCAATACGCCAATGAAGGCACGTACGGCACGTTTTTGGGCGCGGAACGCACGCTCCCTGCCGGCAGCGCGCGCATGTTAAGCAACACTCCTGCCTATATATCATAGGTTTTCTATTCTATGATAGTGTCAGCGTCTATTATTATATTGCAACAACGAATAAGAAACGGCCAAATCATTAGGTACATCATTATGTTTGTACTTGGCCGCCATCTCGCCTGATGTTAAGCGACGATGCGGTCTACGATGAAGCGTGTTTATCTAGAAGAAACCGATTCACTCTCGATTTGAAGACGCCAAGATTATAAATTTCGGAAAAAACCCACTCAGGCAACTCATTCCACAGCCTAGACGTTCTCATCACAAACGTAGAGTCAAACCACTTTGTCTTTGGAATATCTACCATGAAACGGTGCCGCTTCTTCAAGTTACGAGAAGTACGATACAAAAAACTGCATGGTGGTATAAGATCATGCAGATCAGTTACACACTCTCCGAAGTACTGAAGGTACTGCACTGCATTCAGCTCGTCATCCAGATATACTCGTAATATGATTTATCTCTATGCCCTGTAATTTCACTGGAAACATTGCCCTTCAAACCGGAACACAGTGATATTTGTACATTAATAAATATCGAAGCGTCTCACGGTTTGATCCACATAGTTCCCGTACCTCTATTTTTCCCGCAATAAAAAGTAGCTAATGCATTATTCTAGACTATATTCTAACTGTGTTCCAAGTTCCGTATCTGTATTTCCAGCGTGGTTGAGCAACAGACATCCAAACGTCTAAAATTTCTCGATTATAATGTTAGACTGAGCGGTTTCAGATGAGCGTATTTTAGCCCGTTTCAGCATACGCGTTTGCACGCGCGCTAAGTATATTTTATCTACTAAAAAAACGGGACTTGCGTAAACGGCATATCTTGGCGTGTTCGCTCAAACAGGTAGTGGTGTCGTGTTAGCATCAACATGGATTAAAAAAATTGCTATTTTCTCGCGTTTATAACAGCTTAGAAGCGTCGCAACGATTTTACGAATTGGACGTGTGGTAAGAGGCGCACCTACTTAGAACAAGAACAAAATTAAAACATGAACAAAATTAAAAATTTTGGTTAACCCCCGACTACCTCGAGTTTGTTATCTGTACAACATTCTACTGGTTAAGCCCTTTCATTTGATACCCATATTGAGGGAGTCGTGAAAAAAGAAATGTATTTCGGCATTTTGTGGTAGCGGCCATCTTGCATTTGAAATTTGTCATACCGCAAAGTATTCTACGAATCAAGCCCTTTCGTTTGATACCCATATTGTGGTAGTAATGAAAAAAATTATATAATTCACCATTTTGTGGTGGCGGCCATCTTGGATTTTAATTTTTTTATAGTTTTTATAGATACCCATATTGAGGTAGGCTGTGAAGAAATATTTTGTCCGCCATTTTGTGGAGGCAGCCATCTTGAATCGATATTGACCAAACATAGCTAAGAACACCCGCACGGATATCTATCTTCAAATAAAAAAAACCGCATTGAAATCGGCCTACCCGTTTGACCTCTACAGTGCCACAGACAGACACACACAGACAGACAGACAGACAGACAGACATCGACGTCAAACTTATAACACCCCTTTGTTTGGTCGGGGTTTAAAAAACATTTACTCACTCACTCACTGTGGTAGTTGCCCATCTTGGATTTAAAATTTGTCATAGTGCATAGTGTCATAGTATTCTACTAGTTAAGCTTTTTCATTTATTCCCATATTGAAGGTAGGCTGTGAAGAAATATTTACCTCTAATATTTTAACTTAGGCTTATACGCGTTTATAAAACGCTAGTTTGAAACCGTTCTAAGATGATATAGACAAATGTCAGAAGCGGGCGTGTGGCCGTACATTAGGGTAAGGGTGGGTGAATGATGGACCATGATGGTAGCTGTTAACGTAGGATTTTCCCTGTCAACCGCAGCTCCCTGCAGCTCAATAGGTATAGAAATGATCTACAAAAAATAAATTGTGTCAGGGTCATTTGCAGACCACCTTTATACATTTGTACATTTAAAACAATTTTTATACGAGTAGAATCTTTCATTTGAACTTCAGCATTTATCAAAAGTTCGTGACAGAGTTAATTTATCTCTATAAATATCTATCCTAATATTATAAAGTTGAAGAGGTTTTTTGTTTAAATGCGTTAATATTATGAAATATTGGTCCGATTTCAAAAATTCTTTCACATTTACAAATAAATAATAATAAATAAATATTAGTGGACAATTCACACACAACACCATCTGACCCCAAACTAAGGAAAACTTGTACTATGGCGGCCAGATAGCTGATATAATACTTATATAGTTTAAATACATACTTATTATACATAGAAACACCCAGACACAGGGCTAACATTTGAATTTATCACACAAATATTTACACTGGGTGGGAATCGAACACACGACCCTCGGCTTCGCAGGCAGAGCTACTACCCACTAAGCCACGAGACCAGGTCTTTGGATATGTTCTTGATCCCTGAGTGCTCTAGGTATTACGATTTTGTAGCACAGGCGAAGCCGGGACGGATTGCTAGTCTACGATAAAATTAAAATATAAGGCGTGACGACGGATCATGTATTTTGTGTTGTAGGTCTCATCAAAATATTATTTTAGGCAACAAAAACATGCTTTTGTTTATAATACCTTTACCTATTACCAAAACTATGTAAATTACAATGACAAAAATATATCCATACCTAACTTAGTACTTACTTATTAAGTACATTTTAAGATAATCTGAATTATCTATATCTACACCGATGAACAACAAAAACACACAAAGCTGTCGTCGTCACGTCTTTTAGGTACTTATTTTGACGTGACAACGTCTTATAAATTGGTTTGCCGGGTGACACTTCAAGAAACTGCGTTACGCTCCGCTCACGTTATGCGCTCACAACGAGAGCGAGTGAGAGGCACGCGTCACTTCCACTCGGGCATGGTTAGCCCGCCTAAGAGCGAGAGAGACAGACATAAAAAGTGAAAGGCACGCGTCCCTTCCGTAAAATTATTTTACCACTCAAAGTCGTTGTCACGTAAAACTTTCGCCCGTATACCGACTTTACAGGCAACCAATTTTTTTTTAATTTTATTATAGACAGAGAAAAATTTACTCTTTCTTACACTGCTAATATCTCTTTTTGTGATTCTGATATGAGTAGCGTTTTAATAATAATACGTTTCTTTTAGCTAGCTTTTTTGTAGTGGTAGGCCACTTGGCAAAGTCCACCTGGGGAAGTACCACACCTTTGCCAGTTATTCTACCGCCAAGCAGTAATGTGCAAACATCACTGTGTTCCGGTTAGAAGGGCAATATTTCCGAAAAAATTGCAGAGCTTAGAGATATAACATCTTAGAACTCTGGGTGAAGAGCGCAGTGCAGTGCTAATAAGTAATAATTTGGAATTTTCATGTTCCAATAGCTGCGTGTCACTGTGCTGTTATGTGTCAGCCATGTTGCTTAGCATCAGGCACATGTCCTGCTAGTCTCGTCACTCTTTATTAAAAAAAAGCCACCAAGCGCATTTGCTCATTTGCAACGCCCGTTAAGTTATTACATTTACACTTAATTGCAAATAAAGATATGAATATGCTATGGTTTTATTATACTGGTGTATAAAGCCAAACCTGTAATCGTAGAAATAAGTCAGCTGGTCTACTCGTATTCACATTTTTTCGGAGTAAAAATTTTTTTTTAGAAAAAGAGACATAAATATTTTATTAGCTCTAAAGTCAAAAAAATCTAGTGTTTCTTTAAATCATGTTAAATGTTATGGTGGAACGTTTATTTCTTGAAAATTTTCCGCTTATATAATAGAGTGGTAAACCTTGCGCCTAGTGGTAAATTTTCAATGAACAAATTTAAACTTCTTCTAAATCGCGACAAACTAGCGTCAGTTCAAGTGCCAATAAAAATGTAATTAAATTTTGAGATGGTGATGTCCAGATTCCATCTCAGAATGCAAAAATGGCTCCCCCAGCGAGCTCTGGGCTCACCCACTCGTATCTCAGATTGATCGTAATTAATTCGTACGGAGACATTCCAATTACTGCGTCCCTCATCACTCTCCACAAAGTAATTTTGGAGCGCAAACGACCGGAGAATAAATAGTAGTTATACAGGGTGTTCGGGAAATGTTAGCTCACTCGCGAAGTCAACTGTCACAGACTTAGCGTCAAGTGTAAACTTGTAAAAGTTAAACAAAGATAACTTTATAAATTACTAGCTTTTACCCGCGACTTCGTCCGCGCCACATATTTATTAAAGTAATTGAGGCTGTGCCTATTCGTATTTCTACTACCATACAAATTCACGTTTCCTAATCAAAATCGGTCTAAGTCAAAGTTTTATATTTATTAATAAATGTACAATTTACACGACAAATTAAAAAAAAACTATGTTCTCAAAAAATTAATAAAAAAACAGACTTTAATTTAAAATCATATTGGGACGGCCACCAAACTTTATTTGAGTCTATTAGTAGATATTAGTAGATATATCGTCTGATTACATGAACGCAAATTTTAGTTTGTTGTTCATATTTCAAAAACCGCCGCACTGATTTCGATAAAATTTATATGACCACCTCTGAACTATCTACCAACCAAAAAAATAACCATCTAAATTGATTCACAATTGGAAATACAACTGGATTGATAACCTCCTCCTTTTTAGAAGTCGGTTAAAATAGCATAAAAAGAGCAAAAAGATCCTTCCATGCACACTTTTACTCCTCATTTCCACTCTTTTCAACTCTTTTTTCTGTGATAAAAAGTCGCCGTTGTCCTTTCCTAAGTCTAGTCTATCTGTGCACCTAATTGTAACAAACTCTTTAAGTGGCTTAGGCGTTAGGCGGTAACGGACATTGAGAGTTACTTTCATATATATAACTTCAAATTAGAACAAAAATAACGTACCTATTAAACAAAGAAAAAATGATATACTATAGACAATAGTAGATACACGAATTAAATTTATTACCTACCTCTTGATTAAAAAACATATAAAATTTAACAAACCTCCGTTAAAACTATTTGCACTTCATTTTATTTCAGCGAATACAAAAAGGGATTCCTATTATGAATGTAAGAACTTAAATAATTCAATTATTTTACCGACAATAAACAAACTTTTATACTAAGTACCTATAACTAACAATATGTATTTAACTTAAGAAAGTAATCAAAGCTAATAGACTTACTTAATACAATTTTTTAAAGTATTATTTTTTAAGAACAATGAAAAACAACTCTAAATATCTATGTGTATAACAACAATAAAGAACTATATCACGAAAATACACACACAAAATAACACTAAACTATAGAATCACGAAAATACACATGCAAACTAATTTTAAAATTAACAACGACAAACCAAAACCACCAAATTACAGCATCCAGATGTACGATCAAAAAATAATGACGAACAAAAAAGCAATACAATGACACAACTAAAGAAAATAAGTACCTATTTAAAATTATCTAACCCTAAAACTTAAAGATACTAATTTCAAGTTATTTTAATAATCACAAAACCCTGCAACTAACTAACTAAATCGAATTGTGATAATGTGATTAGAAAACAAAACAAAACACAATTTCACAAAATTATTTACACTTAATTACCGTAAATCCACAGAAAAGCCTCTTATTACTTATTATGAATCTAACTTATTTACTTACGTTTATATAATTTTAAATTTGTCGTTTTATATAAACGGGTTAAATTTGTCATTTTTTGACACTAATTAAAATCTTTATTTTAACACAATTATAAAAGCAATCTTTCTTTGAATAGACTTCCCACCTATTTTATTTAAAAGTATAACTTTTAAATAAGATTGATAAGACAAAACACCTAGTAAAAAATACACACGTAAATTGCTCATACAATTAACAACGACATTTAATAAAACCTATACTTAAGTACCAACAAATTTTATAGTATCCAAATGTACCTATACGAACAAATAATAACGACGAATAAAATCAGCAAGCAGTAAAATTACCCAACTAAAGAAAATAATTACTCAACAATCTAACCCAAAAACCTAAATGACTATTTATTTCACGTTTTTTTTTAATAATACTAAAATCGTGTAAATCGAATTGAAATCAATATAAATGAATTTCTAACGAAAAACCTCATATATCGGACGCGTGTGTCACAGTCGTCTGCCCTCACGTGTCTGCCCGTTCGGGTAAGCATACTTAGTGATATTTCCCCTCCCACGCCGCGCGGCGCCCCGCCCCGTCGCGCCGCGCGCGGCGCCGGCGGCGCGTCCTGCGATGTTCCGCGACGTTAATCAAAATCCCCTAATATAAGTATCCCCGTATAGTTGGAAATTATAAAATTGCTGGAACAAACGTTTATCGACTCCATTTCAACTGTCTAGATACAAAGTTTCATGGTTTTATCTTCAATAATATTGAACTTCCAGACTTTCACCCCCAATTCCACCCCCGTAGGTACAGTTCGAAACTACAAAACTGCTAAAACATACATTTTATGGTTTCGTGTTAAATATCTAGACGTAAAGTTCCATAGTTCTTCAACAATGACGAAGTTTTCCATATAAACTTTCATCCCTTATTTTAACCCTTTCAACCCTTTTTTCGGAACAAAAAGTAGCCTATGTCCTTTCTCGGGATCTATTCTATCTATGTATCAAATTTCATCAAAATCTGTTGGTTGGTTTAGGCGGTAAAGACGGACAGACAGACAGACAGACAGACAGACAGAGTTACTTTCGCATTTATAATATTAATATGGATAAAAAAAAACTCCTAAAAAACAAAAACCAACTTCAATATAAAATTAAATTCAGACACTCGACCAAATGTCACAAGAAGTCATCTTCACTAATTTATCGACGTATATTAAAGTAAATTTTAGTTTTTTGATCATATTTCAAATAGTACCATAGCGATTTCGATAAAATAATGTATATGGAAACACCTCTAATATAAACCAAAAATCAAAATCATGAAAATTGATTCACAATTTGCGGAGCTATCGTGTAACGTAACATACGTAAATAAGAACTTCCGTATTTTTTTATGTCGGTTAAAAATATGTTCTTTAAATAAATACTACTGTTATTATTTCATTTTAACGATGTTAACGATGATCAACACGTGACACAAAGAGACGAAGAATAATGAAATTCCAAAGGTTACCTGAGTTATTTACATTACTATTACAACATGACTATCGCTTCACTAAGCCCTTATTACCAGTTACCCGTCCTGAGTGCCAGTCGTTGCCGGGTATAACCTCCCAAGCATTACGACAACGATTACAAGAAACAGGACGGTGGACACTGTTTTGTCTACTAGAGCTATCTGTGTTGTGGGATACAGGGTTTCCGCCATATATACAGACATAAAAATAACAATTTCATAAGCAGCATTTTAATTTGACATTTATATATTTTTTTTGTAATGTATGTGTTTAAATTAAAATACATTAAGGCCAAAAATAATCGTGAGAATAATGTAAAAAAAAATATGAAAAATACAACTTTTTGAATATAGGTACATAAGTAGGTATAAAATAAACTACCGACGTTAACACATTATTAACTTACATAATAAAATCGACTCGTGAGAAATTTAACTTGCAGCGCCCCGCAGTTTTACTCGCGTAGTTTTCCCGTTAACGTTTTTTTTTCTGAGATGAAAAGATAGCTATTTATTATTCCAGACTATAATATACCTACATTTTAAATTTCAGCCCGATTAGTTCAGGCGTTAACCTACATAGCTTCATAGTTGTTATACCCCAAAATCTAATATATAAAATTCTCGTGTCACAGTTTTCGTTGCTATACTTTTACGAAACGGCTTGACCGATTTTGATGAAATTTTGTGCTTATCCGGTATCTATGAGAATTGGCCAACATCTATTTTTCATCCCCCTAAATGTTAGGGGTAGTCCACCCTTAAATTTATTTTTGGTTTTTAGACAATATTTTTAATTTCTATTTTTTTATGATACAACGTACAAAAATTCATACAATCCTCAATTTTCACCCTTCTACGATCAACCCTTATTTTTTAATAGCCACTAAAACTAACGCTAATCTCGGGAACTACTGGACCGTTTTAAAAAAATCGTTCACCGTTCTTTCATATGTTCGTAATCCTTGAACGCTGTAGGTTGTATATATGTACCACGGGCGAAGCCGGGGCGGGCCGCTAGTACTCTTTAATATCCTACTAACGATTCTAACCTTTCAATTCAATCGCCAACACTCTGTATAGTCAACAACCAACTATCCATAAATGCGGTGTATATTAATATTATGAGATGAGACGAACATGACCCTAAAAATTAATAAACTGTCATCCAACACACGTCTAACTAAACATAGAAGTATTTTTACGTTCCTATAACTATCCTGAAAATACCGTACAAGAATCGTGGGCGTGGATGAAAACATCTGTTTAATTTGAGCGTACCACCCACGGATTTTCAAATACAGCCCACGGTTTCCGCAGATTGCGCTAAGCCACCTCTATTAACCTCCTAAATTTGGAATTTCTTGGCGATGATCCTCCCAAAGGAAAGCTTTCTTCATTCACGTTGGCGTTTACATATGAATACTCGATTTCAGGTCACATGACGCCGCATATTGGGTACAGCGCAGCGTAGAGCGGGATGTGTTTGGTAGGTAATTTATTTAAATTTGGTCAGCCGTGGTAGCCTAGAGCAAAGAGGTCAATCGCTTTCAAAAGCTTTGAATATCGGCTTCACATTTGTAATTTTCCAAATGCGAGTTTGTAATTACCACTGGTTTTAACAGACAAAGTTAAATATCGTGAGGAAATCGATATGTTACAAAGATATATCTTTCAGGGCCTTGCGTCTTCGGCTAGCCCGTAACCCACGAAGCTGGCCAAGCACGAGTTTGTATATCTCTTTATAGTAGGCAGTGAGAAAATTACGTGGACTGCTTCCGAAGTTCCGAAAATCAGTTCTTTTTGAGAAAAGAAATGCTTGAATTATGAGAAAATAACTTGGAGTCAGACCGGTGAATTATATACATACCTACATTTTATCATCATTAAATTCTTTATTACTTTCATTAATAAATATTGTTAGACTATATTATTTATTATTTACAATATGTACACATGTATAAAAACAAAATAAAATTATTATACCATACAATAAAAATAAAAATAAATAAACAAATTTACAAATTAAACACGCCGTCGAGATCACTACTGCGCGGCAGGGTACCCAGGATGCTGGCAGCGTTGCCAGCATCATCATTAAATTGCTTTGCCTACTATCACAACTCACCAGCGGGGGCGCAGGACTAGATAAATGAATAGATACCGCGCTTGTGATTAGTGGCTGACACGGCTAAACACATAACAAAAGACATTTAAAATCGGTTAATTAACATTTAAATGAGCAGACATACAAAACAAAAACCATACATATATTTTAAAGTCGGCCAGAAACCGCAGGGAACCAATGTGCACCCTAACTACATTAAACAGATTTTCCATCAAACCACCTGCCAAGTCAAAGGGATAAAGGCACAGGTAAAAGCGCTAGGTAGCCGCAGTCCCTTCAAGGGACACATTTCAAGCTAACTACAATAGCATGTATAGATCCACCAACCTATCTAGTAACATCCGAAACGCTACCAATGCATTTCCCAAAAGAAACCAATACAATTTCTGCTAACACATTAGTTGTTCCTATTGGACAAGAGTAAAGATAAGTTGGTCGGTTTTTAAGTAAGATAACATGTAAGGTAAATCGTTGCTTTCAGGAAAAGGTATTTTTTTTAGTTCTAATCTAAATCGTTCTGATGGAAAACCCGTGTCCGAATTGATGGCTTGTTTTGGTTCTATTTAGCATAGATATAAACAAATGGATGTGCCTTAAGCACTTTAAAATTGATAATAAACTGTGTATCTGTGTGTATCGTAAGTAGTTTACACACAACCAATCTATTTGACCCTAATCGTTAGCGGCAAGATATACTGTGGTTCCACTTATTTTGGTTGTTGACAACGAATTGTACTAAGTAAAAACGTCCGGCGTTCACAGCTTCCTGCAACCGACTAGGACAGAGAGAGTGAGCTCACTCTTCCACTGATGGCATAATTCCTTACGCCTAAGTTTTCGAGGGCACATTCAATGGTTTATATCGATGCTGTTTAGTGGAAATGCTTACGTGGGCGCAGGTTCGGGAAATCAGTACAGGGTAAGAAATATAAACTAACAGTGTCCCACGGTTTTACCCGCGGATTTCCCATTACTGTTATTTTCTGGGGGTATAAAAAACCTATGCGTACTTCCAGACTATGATTTACTCGTAACTGTGTTCCAAATTTCAGTCAAACCCGTACATACGTTACGATGTGATTGATCAACAAATATCCAAATATTCAAACATACAAACGTACATACATTGAATTTTTTTGAAATTTTCTAGACAAGCTGCGAAAACTTGAGTCGGACTTGACTGACTATATCAAACGTGAGTTGCCCGTGTATTTATTTAAAATCTATACTAATGTTATAAAGCTGAAGAGTTTGTTTGTTTGAACGCTAGGATCTCGGGAAGTACTGGTCCGGATTGAAAGATTCTTTTTCTATTGGATAGTCCATTTATCGAGGAAGGCTATTGGCTATAGAAAATAACGCTACTACTAATAGAAACGGAACATGAATCAAGAATGTAACAAAATCGGGAAAAAATATTCCATTTTGAGAGTTTTCGTACGTTTCGTGCTTTGACAAGACACATGACAGCATGTGTCTAAGATTGCGTCATTGAATATCACAGATTACACACCTCTTGAATTAAAAACCTTCGCTAATAATTTTTTTTTCTAAATCTCTGTTGGTACAACCAATTTCCGACAGGTGGCGTAGCAGGTAGCTGAAGAGGTGTTTTGTTTGAAAGCGATATTCACAGGAATGACTGAACATTTCAGTCATTCTTTCACCGTTGTATATGTACGGGATCCTGATGAGTACTATATAATGTACCACGGGCAACGCCGGGGCGGCCATCAAGTGTGTAATAACCGCGTTAGTTTTCATGGATGTCATAGTATGGATGTTTGTTGCTCAATCACATCCTAACGTCTCAACGGATCGGGCTGAAATTTGGAACACAAACATATAGCCTGGAAAACACACATTTGCTATTTTTTATCCCGGAAAAATAACGGGAACGGAAACTGATTTAAACGGATAATAATATGAAATTGTCTTGAGTATCTTTGTTCCGGGAGACCTTGTAAAGCGAGTAAAACCTCGAGACATTGCTAGTCATTTCCCGAGAGCATTTTCGTAATAAACACATCACGTTAAGCGTGCTGCAATCTCGACAAAGGCTCACCGTCTCAAATGTTTGTACTCGGACGTGGGGAAAAAATAAACCTTTGTTACGATAGCGGCTCTTTTACACAAGGAAATAAGTTAAAGTAAGCCAATCTATACTAATATTATAAAGCTGAAGAGTTTGTTTGTTTGTTTGAACGCTAGGATCTCGGGAAGTACTGGTCCGAATTGAAAGATTCTTTTTCTATTGGATAGTCCATTTATTGAGGAAGGCTTTAGGCTATAGAAAATAACTCTACTATTAATTGAAGCGGAGCATGAAACAAGAATGTAACGAAATCGGGAAAAAATATTCCCCTTTTGAGAGTTTTCGTACGTTTCGTGCTTTGACATGACACATGACAGCATGTGACAAAGATTGCGTCATTGAATTTCAGTAATCTGTGCATTGAGTATAAACCTTTGCTAATTTTTTTTTTCTAAATCTGAGTTGGTACGAACCATTTCCGACAGGTGGCGTAGGAGGTAGCTGAAGAGGTTTTTTGATCCCGATGAGTGCTATATAATATACCACGGGCGAAGCCGGGGCGGGCATCTAGTGTATATATAGGTCAACAGACTGACGGACAAGCTAAAATTATACTTTAAAACGTTTAAAATTTTCGAAGGAAAATTGATGTGGTTGTAACACATATTTAAATTAATTAAACGAGTAACATACGTGTGATTGATCATTCACTCTTCATTAAAAAAAACTCTAGATTTGCCCTTCAAACAGGAACAGAGTAATGTTTGCATGTTACTGCTTGGCGGTAGATTTTTTTTTTTTAAATAATGAGTGACGAGACGATCAGGACATGTGCCTGATGGTAAGCAACATGCCTAACACATAACAGCACAGTGACACGCAGCTATTGAACATGAAGAGTCCAAATCATTACCTAGCACTGCGCTCGTCACCCAGAGATCTAAGATCTTATATCTCTAAGCCCTGTAATTTCTCTGGAAACATTGCCCTTCAATCCGGAACACAGTAATGTTTGCACATTACTGCTTGGCGGTAGAATAACTGGCAAAGGTGTGGTACTTCCCCAAGTGGACTCTGCTAGGAGTCCTACCACCACTAAAAATACAAATTACAGGGCTTAAAGAAATAATATCTAAGATCTCTGGGTGACGAGCGCAGTGCAGACCTAGGCAATGATTTGGACTCTTCATGTTCCAATAGTTTCGTGTGACTGTGTTCTTATGTGGCAGGTATGTTGCTCACCATCAGGCACATGTCTTGGTCGTCTCGTCATTATATACAAAATAAAAAAAAACATAATGTTATGGCAGACTACAGTCTAGTCGTTCGGAGCTCGTTAGCCGCATGTAAAGTCCTCTTCACATCGCTTTTGTAATATCAAATGTAAATTTTCCAGCGGAAAAATGTAAATATTTGTGAGTGAAAAATGGAGTTTGCTAAAGTAACGATGTAATATAAAATTTGGCGGAAAAGGGCGCTTGAATATTAAATGCGAATAAGTAATGTTTGAGTATGGTTTTATTTCACGAGTTTTTTTGAAAAGGCTGACGATCTTTTATTTTTGATCGTTTCATTATTTTTATGGTTTTGGTTCAATAGAAGCAAACAGCAATTTTATTTTACTCGAATTACATTTTTTATGTGTTTCTACAAAATTTGTGCACTAAGTACCTACCTGCGAATTTAATTTAGTTACAATCTTGGTGTCTTCAAATCGAGAGTGAATCGGTTTCTTCTAGGTAAACACGCTCCATTGTAGACCGCATCGTCGCTTAACATCAGGCGAGATGGCGGTCAAGTGTAAACCTACAAAAGTTAAAAAAACAAAAAAAAAAAAAAAACGGTGTAAAATTACAAGAAAATTACTATTCCCAGAAGAACTCTACATTATTTTTAGATAATCTTATTAATCCTACTGATATTATAAAAAAATACAATGTTTGGATGTTTGTTGCTCAATCACGTCGTTACGTCTGAATGGATCGGGCTGAAATTTGGAACACAGTTAGATTATAGTCCAAGTCATTCATAAATGGTTAACCTAAAAAACTAAAGTTTTAGTTAATTAAGTCCTGTATAATATAAATAATAAACATATAGGATACCTTTTATCCCGAGAAAATGAGGGATCAATGTGAACTGGAACTAAGCGGTGGAAACCGCGGCTCGCAGCTAGTCAGTGATTATGTTGTGTTTTTTAACCGACTTCCAAAAAGGAGGAGGTTCTCTATTCGGTTGTATGTTTTTTTTTTTTTTTGTATGTATGTTACTCGATAGCGCCGCCAATTGTCAATAAATTTCGATGGTTCTTGTTTTGTTTGGTAGATCATAGTTCAGAGGTGGTCCCATATAAATTTTATCGAAATCGGTGTAGTAGTTTTCGAAATATGAACAAAAACAACTAAAATTTACCTCGACGACATAGTGATTGCGTCATCCGTCTGTAGGTATCACCGTTACGGTAATAGGTAGACAGTGGAAATTTTCACAGATTATATATTTCTATTGCCGCTGTAACAACAAATACTAAGAATAAAACAAAGTAAATATTTAAGGAGGGCTGGCATACAACAAACTTGATTACATCTTTATTGATTACCAACCATTAGTACATCCCTAGCAAACTAGATGGCGCCACTAGTAAAATAACACGCGCTATCGACCTTCGAATTAGAATCATCTATATCTCGAGCTGCATATTGAACACCCCACCTCGTTTGGACAATATAATCGAAAGCAAGGCTATACTTTTTAACCCCCGACCAAAAAAATATCTGTCTGTCTGTGGCACCGTAGTGACCGTAGAGCTCAAACGGATGGGCCGGTTGCGATGCGGTTTTTCATTTTAAGATTAATTCGTCTGGGTGACATATTTGTAGATTTCACAAAGTTATGAAATTCGACCCTGTCAATACGAAATCGTGTAAATGCATTAATGAAAACTTGTTTAGCACTAAAAGGGTAAAATAAACTATTTTAAAAAAAATTAAACCGACTTCAACACCACAAATAGGCACTCAAAGCGAAAAATAATTTAATATAGGTAATTAATATAACCGCTACTCACTCATCTATATGAAATCGGTGCCAGCCAACTCTAATAAGTATAGATAGATATACCTATGCCTATATTATACTATGTACGAGGTAGTAAACCTCGTACATAGTATCTATCTACTAGCTTTTTAACTAGACTGGCACCGACTTTATATGGATGAGTGAGTAGCGGTTATATTAATTACCTATATTAAATTATTTTTCGCTTTTGAGTGCCTATTTGTGGTGTTGAAGTCGGTTTAATTTTTTGTTAAAAATAGTTTATCTAGAATGCAGTCTATTTGAGTTACAAAGTTCAACCTGGTCCGTTCATTTCTGCGCAGAAAACATCCAAACATGTAAAATTCTACACCAGATATTATATAATACAGTTATATTATAACCAAATATTTAAAATAATAGGGCCATTTCGTCTTCTACTGAATGAATGACAGTAAGAGGATATCTTATCTTATCTTAATATATATAAATCTCCTGTCACGATGTTTGTCCGCGATGGATTTCTAAACTACTTAACCGATTTTAAATTAAATTGGCACAGCGTGAGCAGTCCGGTGTAACTTGAGAGATAGGATAGTTTTTATTACGATTAATAGTATTTATATGATAATATCCGAGCGAAGCCGGGACGGGCCGCTAGTCTCTATATATAAAATGTTATGTTGGTTTGTGTACGCTTCAAAAACTCAAAAAGTTCTGCACAGATCGAGCTGAAGTTTTACAATGATATATAATCCGCATCAAGGATTGTTTTTGACGTGACAACGTCTTATAAATTGGTTTGCCGGGTGACACTTCAAGAAACTGCGTTACGCTCCGCTCACGTTATGCGCTCACAACGAGAGCGAGTGAGAGGCACGCGTCCCTTCCACTCGGGCATGGTTAGCCCGTCTAAGAGCGAGAGAGACAGACATAAAAAGTGAAAGGCACGCGTCCCTTCCGTAAAATTATTTTACCACTCAAAGTCGTTGTCACGTAAAACTTTCGCCCGTATACCGATTTTACAGGCAACCAATTTTTTTTATCTAATTTTTGCATCACAATGTGCCACAGCGAAGTATGGCAGGGTACAGCTAGTTTTTTTATAAATTCATATTTTTATGATATTGTGGATTTGATGTTAATAAAGATAAAGAACAATCACTTTCGGTGGGATTCAAGTTCAGGCCGAACAAAATTAACCACAAAATGTATTCGACAAAAAGAACAAAAAAAAAAAACTGTTTAGGTACTTTCAGTCAGTAATATATTTTAAAATAATACAAGGTATTTAAAAATATTAAGGGTTTAGTACATGTTAATTAAGTAAGTATTACGAGTACTTTGAAATTATTGCTACTGCTTATTTTATGAAATAAATACATTTTGGTAGATTTTCTTAAACAACGCCATTTAGCGCCAATCTAAGCAAAGCTTGTAGGTGCTGTAGAAGTCAGGAAGCTGATATAGTACTTATATAATAGAAAATAAATGCTCATAGAACATAGAAACACCCAGACACAGAACAAATATGCGATGCCTCCAACAGATCTGAGTTGTCGTATCTGCAAAATCGTGATTTTATAGAAGAGCATACCAATGACAAAATATTGATTTTAAATCATCATTTCTTGATCTATTTCATAACATTTTATAAAAAAAAAAACAAAGTTATAAAAAGACATTTTTTTACTTATATAAGTTACACTTGACCGCCATCTCGCCTGATGTAAGCGATGATACGGTCCGGTACGATGTCAGTACGATGGAGCGTGCTCACCTAGAAGAAACCGATGCACTCTTGATTTGAAGACACAAAGATTGTAATCATCGGGGAAAACCCACTCAGGCAACGTATTCCACAGCCTAGACGTTCTTATCACAAAAGTAGATTTTAAACACAATGTATATCATTTGGAATGATCTCCTTTAAAATCACGATTTTGGAGATACAACAACTTACAGGAGTATAGAATTGTATCATCACATATTTTATACCTGTATTAATTTGAATGTGTTAATTTCTGAGTGGGACTCGAATCCATGACTTACGGTTTTTTACACTTACGTAACTTACTTGCCAACTAAGCGACCAGTCAGTTAATTATTAATTAGATATTTATTAATCTTAATTTTGTAAGTTTGAAAATCGTGCTCGCACTTGTGCTCTCTCTAAATGGTCATGGTTTGCCGCGTCGACGCGTCAGTAGATCACGTGACCACAATGGTACCCTCCGATTGGTTAACATTTTGATTGGTTGTCATCTACGTTTTAAGCAGTAAACCATTTTTAGAAGAAAAAAAAAGCAGTTCCAAAGTTCGTCCAAAGATGGCACAAGTAGGTTTTTTAAATCCACTGGTGCCATTTTTTTGTAGTTAAATAAAAATAAAGTTTGTAAAGATACGAATTTATTGAAACTACTCAAATATTATACACGTTAAGAATTATGTTAATAAGACTAATTTTATTTGTAAGTGACTAAAATATTACAAACATTTTTGCTAAAATATAACATAAATTTAACAAAAGAGAAATTTCTTAATCTTAATTAGGTAGTAAATCTATAAAACATTTGTTTTAAATGAAATATACTCTCTGAAAATACAATTCTTCATCATCTAAAATTAGGATTCCATGTACGCAGGACTCTTTTTGTCAACTCTTTTTTGGAGGCACTCAGATTCTGGAAAGTTGTAAGTCCATAATTTATTGGCGGCAGTGCATGACTCTACGAAAAACCCTGTATTATACCGATACAGGTTTACATGAACATTATGATAAATATCGACTTTTCAAGGAATACATTTTCTGGAGATGTATGTCATTCGCCTGTTAGCTTATTGGACTATGGCACTAACTCTTTCCTTGTGAAAGAAATCTTCGAGTTTCAGCAGTGGGAACATTCAGTGGGCTGCCTATACTTGTATGCTTTAACCCTTGTGCATAGTTTATCGTGGTTTAGCCATGCCATGGATGATGTTAACCACATAAAAGAGAACGATTACGAAATAAAAATAGAAATAAATTTTATTGCATTAAACCGTGTACTTCGATTTGTTATAAAAGTTTGGTATGAACAGTTCGTCTTAACGGACATGCAATGTATAATAGTTGTCTAAAAAACCTCTAGATAGCAAATGATTACGGTAAAGTAAATAGAGTAAGACCAAAGAATCAATGGATGAAATTTGTGAATGAGTAATGAGAGGGCGAGATTCTTACATGGCAAATGATATGAAATTATTATATTCCTTATACGAGATAATTACTGAATGTGCATGAAACTACATCGAAACGTCGGGAGTCGCTCCACCTTAGTACAACGTAGTACTCTACAGTAACATAGTATTTTTTTTAACGTGAAAATATCTTTTGTAGCCTTTTTTTACACAGAATTTTTTTAGAAGCTTGTAAGTGAAGTGAAAGACTCGTTCGGGTGAACTCGGGACCGCCGAGTGTAACCGAGTGAGAAAAATACAGTCAGTTTTTCTTCACTGCTGTTATTAATTATTATAATGAAGTTTTTACACCTGCCGTGTGGTCTTAAGGACACAATTGTTTTTTGTCGGGCTTAGGTCCGCGTTTGACCACCAACTTGCCTGATGGTAAGCAACTGTGTGGTTGAAGATGCACGCTGACTTAGAAAGTATCCATTCACGATGACCTCGAAAAGTAATAATATCTCATAATCAATAACGCTAGAGTAGTTAACATCTGTGATATCGCAAAAATGTTCGATAGGAATGTATGGAAAGACATACATTATTGTATCGACCCCACACGAGTAGAATATAGATTAGCGGGTGATATAAGCCTTAAATAAATCAAGTATTTAGATACGGTGGTAAGCCTTGCAAATATTGCTTTAAGATAACTTAACCTAGTTTTTAAGCTTTCGCAATTTGAACTCAAATTACATGTCATCGTAAGATTGCAATTGCACCGCCAGTTTACAAATAAAGCGTGAGATCATAATCTTACGGTAGGTCAGGTTAGTTTATGAGATAACCTCTTAAGGAGCGTCCCTCAGCAAAACAAGTTTTCAGAGCTATCTCATTGGCCAAAACAAATATCAACTGGTAAAAAATAAACTAAATTTCTAAAATTTCTTGGCTTCAATATGGTAATTTTCTTTTTTTGTTAACGAATTTATTGTTTATATAAATAATATCCTCACAACGAAACCATAAAAATAAATAAATGAATAAAAATTTTGGACAATTCACACACAACACCATCAGACCCCAAACTAAGCAAAGCTTGTACTATGGCGGCCAGATAGCTGATATAACACATATTATGTAGTTTTAAATACATACTTATTCCACATAGAAAAATAGAAATTGTAGTTGTAATTATCTTGCATCTACTCAAAAAAACGGCATTATGTGGATTTTGTATTTGCTCCAACGGATAGGCAATTCCATTACGAACATTTTGGTAGAAATATTTTTTTAAATACTAAAATCTGATTTTATAAAGAGTTTATTCTAATATTTGAGCGTAAAACAGCGACAAATCCTACTGGTTCTCTCTTGTTCTTTCTTGGGGTAAAAATAGTCAAGGTCATTTGCTCGGGGTACCCCCTTAAATTATAATCTGACGGGTTTTTTACCATTTCACGGTGAGATAAACATAACACAGGACTTGATCTAATTGACACGCAGGACATGTTTTAAATCATTTGGTGGTACATGAACCTTATGGCACTCAGAGATTACGAACATATCCAACGATGAAAGGACTTTTGAAATGGATCTAGCAGTTCCTCATATTAGCGCGTTCGAACAAGTAAACTCTTCAGTTGTATGATGTTAGTATAGAAATCTCAACGTTTCGGAAGTTAATTGCCAGTTATTCTACCGCCAAGCAGTAATATGCAAACATTACTATATATATATATACAGCATACTGAATTCGGAAACGAGTATTACTTGCTTATAACTCGTTCCTAAAACTACTTCTAAATTTAATCTAACTTAAAAGTTTCCACACACGAGCCCTAAAATCAGAGGAAATAACGTAAAAGTAGTGGGGCGGAGCCTACATCGCAACATAAATCACCAACCATATGGTGCGATGTAGGATATGATGTGGACGCTTTAACTCTCTCTAAATTGTTTCTATTAAATTTGCTAGCCGTGTAATAAGGCTTTCAGTCCTGTGTTATGTTTGCAGTGTAACTTAACCTAGTATAACTAATTTAATCACATTTTTTATCAAGTCTCGCTGCCGTTGACCTTTTCCACTTTCGCGTCTTCGTAGCCCTTGACGAGGTTCTCCAGGATGAACTTGATGGTGATCTTGTAGATGTTCTCTATGTTGGGCGTGTATCGGTCCCCGAGGGTCGTCTTCGCCGCCTGGAGGAACGGCTGCTCGATTTTCTGGAATGTTAAGAACAGTTCGTTTGCATATACTGACATAGGTACCTACATTTATATTTTATACAAAAATGTAGCTTATGATGTTTGATAGGTATGCATAGAAAAACATACATATTATATCAACCTTTACGCTCGTCGCCCAGAGATATAAGATGTTTTATCTTTATGCCTTGTAATTTCACTGGAAACATTGCCCTTCAAACCGGAACACAGTGATCTTTCCACATTACTGCTTAGTGGTACAATAACAGGCAAAGATGTGCTACATCACAGTTGACGAAGTTATCGCGTGACATACATATAAAGAACATACAACTGGATTGATACTCCTTCTTTTTTAAAGTCTGTTAACAAGAACAAAATTAAAAATTTTGATTAACCCCCGACTACCTCAGATTTGTTATCTGTACAACAATCCCTTTCATTTGATACCTATATTAAGGGAGTTGTGAAAAAAGAAATGTATTTCGCCATTTTGTGGAAACGACCATCTTGGATTTGAAATTCGTCATAGTGCAATGTATTCTACTAGTCAAGCCCTTTCGTTTGATACCCATATTGAGGTAGTAGTGAAAAAAATAATATAATTCGCCATTTTGTGGTGGCGGCCATCTTGGATTTGATTTTTTTTATAGTGTATAGTATTCTACTAGTCAAGCCCTTTCATTTGATATCCATATAGAGGTAGGTTGTGAAGAAATATTTTGTCCGCTATTTTGTGGCGGCGGCCATTTTGAATCGATATTAACCAAATATTGACTTTCAAATAAAAAAACCGCATCGAAATCGGCTCATCCGTTTGAGCTCTACGGTGCCACAGACAGACACACACACAGACAGACAGATATCGACGTCAAACTTATAACATTCCGTTTTTTGGTCGGGGGTTAAAAAGAAAGACTATCTATCAAAGTTTTCAAAGAATACAATAGTGTAATGATATGAAAAATACTTTGAAAAGATTTTCTAGGAGAATTTCCCGGTAAGTTCCTTGTTCAGTGCAGCGTCGCAAGAACTAGAGAATGAAAGGTATTCCACTCAATCAATTACTCCTACAAGATTGGCCGTTTCAACGCGAGAAGGAATTTAAATTGACTCGGAATATTCGCGTAACTTTCTTACGAGTATCTAATAAGATAAGCAAATATGTGAAAGGTTCAAATAGGCTTGTACAAAACTCTTTGCTAAAATATGATTACTGGCTGAAAATTTAAAATAAAATATGGAATTCGTTTGGAAGACAGATTGGTGATGTGAGAAAAAAACAGATAGCTAAAAAGATGGTTGGATATCGAAATGAATTATAGATAGATATAAGTTTAAAATACCGATGTTAAAGAGAATGGCTAATTAGTTGAAATACTGATGTAATACAGAATGATTTAAACTATCTTTGTTTCACTTTCTGAGTTGTTAGCTAACAACTCAGAAGTGGGATGACAACGATGAAATATCGTAAGTACACGTCCACATGTTTTTTTTTGTGTCTTTAATAACTGTTAATTGTTGTGGCTATCTATCGGTTTTAGTATTCACTTGAGTAGATACTCAAAACTAAAGTTTTGAGTATCTAGTTCATTTACCATAAGCATCCTATTAAATGTACCCACTCAGGGGTTTTCTCTCACAAGGAGAGAGTCAAGGCTATAATCAACCACGCTGGCCTAGTGCAATTTGGTGGGTTGGCGGCGGGTTGATTTGGTTCAATTACATAAAACTTATTAATTACCACCCATGTTCTGAAAATGCCGATATTAAAATGTTACTTTAACGACCTCTACCTTTTTATGTCTATATGGAATACTTAGCGTGATTAGACAGAGTCACGGCATTAACACTTGGTTGGGTGAGTTTCAGACAATAGACGATGGACACCGCCCTGGTGTCCATCCGTGGAGATCGAATGATTGAAAGGAAAAGGTCCAGTATCTGGAACCGCAACCGAGATTGCGATGGTGAGGTGCGACGGAGCCGCAATAGAGTACGTGTTGTCGCTGAGGGTCATCGCGGATGTTGGAGTCATCAGTTGGAGCTGCGCTACCGGGCACAAGAGCCTGGTCGCGCCGCGAGTTGCGCTACTGGGCGTGAGAGCCTGGTCGCACTGGGAGTTGCGCTACTGGGCGTGACAGCCTGGTTGCGCCGGGAGTTGCGCTGCTAGGCGTGACAGCCTGGTCGCGCCGGGAGTTGCGCTGCTAGGCGTGACAGCCTGGTCGCGCCGGGAGTTGCACTGCTAGGCGTGACAGCCTGATCGCGCCGGGAGTTGCGCAGCTGGTCGTGACAGCCTGGTCGCGCCGGGCGTCACGTAGTCGCAGCCGGGTGCGAGACAAAGGTCGCGCCGGGAGCATTAAGGCCATATTCACAGCCAGGGGTTGGTTGTCCGAATAGAAGAGATACTACAAGTTCGAATTCAGGTCATGTAACATTATATTTAAATCTACCTCTTAAGACATACAATAAATTAGGTTCATGAAAAACTTCCTCCCGTCACAGCCAAAATCAGAATGTAACACAAATTATTAGAAGTCTCTTAATTTCTGAATTAATTAAGAACCAGATAAGTATTATTTCTGAATTCAATACTTAAAAAAAAACAGTACAAATAGATTGAGGATGATCGTTTCATATCATAAAGATACGGTATGTAAGAATATTATAATTATCTATATTTCAAGTATCGTTATGCACTTTTAAAAATAGAGAATTTTGAAATCGTCTGTTTGAGTATGAGTAACGTTCTAACGTTTACGTTCCGTTATCTGAAGAATCCGTAATGACAGACTCATAATCTGTGTCGTAGTGTTTATGGTTTTTAGTAGCGGTGGTTTGAGTAATATATTCATAATAAGTACACGGGTGGAATTTCAGATTAGTTATTATCATATTATGTTGTAAGGTAATAGTAAAAAAAAATAGGATAAATAAGCGATTTCCTTTACAGTCCTAAGCCTGTCGCAGTATTAATGAAAATTGTATCGCTACATGTTGTCTTAAATTTAATAATATTTAAATCGTAAGATATTATTCAAACGAGCACCATATGTTATTCTATTAATAGATATTATTTCAGTAAAGGCTGAATATTGTGTATCCATGAATATAAACGGTGACTACTATTGGCCAGTATTACCCAGTGATAGGTCCAACAGCCTATTATTTTCAAAGCGACATATTCGATAATAGGAATATGAATATATCAATGTAATATAACACCACTAGTTAACGGTTGTGATTGTGACGACGGAGATATTGTACATTGTACCAACTTCGTAGAGCTGGATTGGACTGGATAAATAATACAACGCCTCAAGTTACTGACCAAATCTTAACAATGTCTGGTCACTGCTTTTACGATTCAAGTAACCCAAGCGATGGCGCGTTTTAATAACAATCAGCGCCATCTGAATATAATCCGGGTGAACTAAAGCTTATGCAAGCAAAATATAATATATTTAATTGTAGGAAGGGTTGCAAACAGGTGCATTTCATAACACGAAAACTGACAGGCAAAGACGGGTTGTGGAAGAATTAATAGCTTACTAACCTCAAGTGGCAAGTAAATCTATTAAATGCTATTCAGCTACGAAACTAAACCTAACTTTTAAAGGACTGGCTCCTTCAGTTGATCGTCAATAAATGCTGACACTCTGTTAAAGACCATGCGTTTTACTAGCTCAGATTTCGTCTGTCCTGGTGGTTTAGTTGTTAGTGAGTCTGCCCTGCGAAGCTGTGTGATTTATGCAACCATTTTTACTGTGCATGGGTATTATTTATGGATAATAAGTATGTGTCTGGAAATATTCAATTTTTGGATTGGCTCTCTGTAGTACAAGGTTTGTCTGTAGTACAAGTGCATAGTGCAAGTTTTATTTAGTTTGGGACTAGTTGGTGTTGTGGGCGTGACTTAGTGTCCACCACTACCACCATTTGAACAACAGATGAATAAAAGCATACAGAAACATTCGTAGAAGTAGGGTGTGAAATGACGCTGGTAAAATAGTCGATACTTAGGTGCGTTCTTTGATCACGATGCCGCCAACAACGATGAAGGGTTCAACCAACGACAATCAACGGGGTTGTACTCGTATATTGGTTCACTCAATCGGATGGTGAAAGTTGCTGAGACAACCGGATTCTTGTTAAATTGACTGGGCATTATCTAAGAGATAATTTAATGAACTAGTGAGATGATAAATTTGGGAAAAGTCGTAGTCTGAGAGTAAACTTTACGGATAGGTCTTTGTTTAATGTCAAGGGACGGCACGCTAGTCTCTTTACTGTCGTCGCTGTTGGGGTTGGATTCGGAACGGAGAAATCCAGAGAGACAAAAAAAAAGCATATTATGATAAGAGGCGATAATCTGCTCCAATATGGCTCCAATTATGGTAACGGCAATCTTGTGAACACCATTAAAGTTGTCTTGAAACAATAATGAAAGGGCTAAGGTAGCATATTTGTATCTTCATTTGAGGGAGAGTTCATAATGGTATTGTGATTTTTGGTACAAAGTAGTTAAAACTAGCAACTGCGGCCTCAGATGAGATGTGACTGTGGTGGGCTCATGTTTTCTTCCCTTAGGATATATTTATGGGGAGGTACAGCAATACCTGATAATGATAAATAATAATGACTGGGATATAGTTTTGAAATAAAAATACTGTGTATTGTTTCTGTAGTTGTGATCATCAGATCAATAAAATGATATAGTGGCTAAAGTATTTTAGTAATACTTTCTATAATTACATGCCGTTGTTTAACTTGATAAATTAGCGTGCGTTTTAGCGAATTAATGTTTGGTTGTCTTATGTTGTTTCAGGTCAAGTGCGAGATCAGACCTGAGACAAATTGGATATAATGATATGATAAAGTTGGTTGGATTGTTAATGCATTGGATTTTAAATGCATTGGATAACTTGTTAATGCATTGGATTTTAAATGCATTGGATAACTTGTTAATGCATTGGATTTTAAATGCGTTGGATAAATGGTTAATGCATTGGATGTGAAATGCATTGGAGAAATAATGTTATTTTTCTTATTTTGTGGTTGACAGATTTAATTGTTAATACGGATTTAACACTTTAATAGCGTTGGTTAATCGATGGATTATTGATAATTGATACGAGCCCTGGTATTCCCTATCTTCCTGCATGGCGTAGAAGCGTGGACGATTCGGGCCCGGGAAAGGCAAAATTGACGTACTCAAGATTTGTGGTATTGGAGACGAATGTTACGAATACTTTCAATTGCAAAAATTCCCAAAGCATCGATCCTGACCCAGCTCCGAAGAACGTCTAGATAATAAATGTCAACAACACATCTTTTCATATTTTGATCATACAATGCGAAGAGGCGACGGGAATCTGGAAAAACTCATCATAGTTGGCAACACCGAGGGCAAACGATGGCGTGGTCACTCACCAACCAGTTGGACCGATAAAGTGAAAGATCCGTTTTCCTCCAAATTTTACTCGGTCGTAAGAGACGTGCGGGACAGAAACCGGTGGAAGAAGATCATCCGCTCTAGATGCAGCCCTGATGCTGACCACGATCCTTGGACATGAGGGACAGACCGAACTGATACATTTTTTTTATTTTTTTTACAGTTTAAATTATTGGTTAACTGCATAAATGTTTAGTGTAGAATATTTTATAATTGTATAGTTAAAATTATGAAGGATGAAGGATTTAATTCAAGATATTGGGCGTCGTGTACGTAACCAAAGTGATGAATTCCGCTCTGGTTCGTCCCTGAGGCAGAGGATAGCTATCGCTGTTCAGCGAGACAGCGTTTTGGGCACATTTGCACCAGGAACGATTCAGGGTGGGTTATTGAATTGTACTTTGATAATATTTTGATTTGACATGTAATTATAGTTATAATGATACTATTAGTGGTTAATTGAGTTAGTGATTATTGTTTGTGAATTAGATAAACAAAAATGGTTTTTAATATTAGACAGATTGTTTCTAACTGGATAAGTTGGCCAGATTGCGAATTTTATATTTATAGATATCCAACGTGGTGGATTTACCCTAACAATATTTACTTCTACTTCATCACCACTTATTTCCTATTTATGGTCTATTTTCACTCAGCACTCTACCGAGATAATACGAGTCAAAGTTTGACGTAAAATTGACCAGCTTTAACCCTAACGCATGTACAGCTGACAGTCGATCAGGCCGTTACGGGCATATTAAATAAAATAACAAACAATCAATTTTGTATTAGAAAAAAATATGAGCTTTCATGTCTATGAAAAACATGTTTATGTTCACATTTATGATTCGAAACCTAGTAGGTATAGAATATATGAACTACCATAAACATTGTTGCACCTTTCTGCATATTTTTTTTTTTTTGTAACAGAATATGTCACTTTCCGTAGGTAATCATATTTGTGTCTGGTAAAACAAGCTTAGTCATGTCTGTAATATATTATGATGAAATTAATTTTGTTAATATACCTTTTGCCAAGTGTAAGGTTGGTTCCACCTGGTGCGTACATGAGGGCATGCACGTTATCAGGATGGACGAGTGTAAGGTTCAAATAGGCTTGTACAAAACTCTTTGCTAAAATATGATTACTGGCTGAAAATTTAAAATAAAATATGGAATTCGTTTGGAAGACAGATTGGTGATGTGAGAAAAAAACAGATAGCTAAAAAGATGGTTGGATATCGAAATGAATTATAGATAGATATAAGTTTAAAATACCGATGTTAAAGAGAATGGCTAATTAGTTGAAATACTGATGTAATACAGAATGATTTAAACTATCTTTGTTTCACTTTCTGAGTTGTTAGCTAACATATGTTTTTAGCATAAATATTACAAGTTTAAATCCTTTTTCATACTAAAATTTTTTAAAGAATTTTGTAAACGAATAGAATTACATAATAAATTTAAAATTTTTAAACATTGGTGGACAATTCACACACAATAGAAATATTAGAAATAGAATAGAAATATTTATGTACCAAAAACATTGTATATATATATACAGAAAAGTAACCTAAGTAAGTACTTAGGTTTAAAACGATGCTTGTAATAGGTACAATTTAAATTTCTCTGTAAAGAACAGCTATTATACTCTGTGAACCCCAAACTAGGCGAAGCCAAGAATATTGTAAATTAAATGGTCAGTGTGTTCAATTTCATTCCGAAAACGTTTAAAATAGGACTTGGTTATAAAGTGACATCGACCTCATCCGACCTCACTCTGAAAATAATATTTATAAAAAAAACTATACAATAAACCACAATATCCCAAGCAAGATAAAATAAGTGCTGGGACAGTAGTAATTAATTAATTGTGGAGTTATTGAATATCTTTTTTTTACCAGAGATTATATGTGCGCGGCCTAAACCAACCTGGTAAACTACGAATTGTAGAAAACGAAATGCATAGGAAGAACATTCACCTGCTAGGGCTAAGCGAAACACACTGGAAAGGACAGGGTCACTTCACATCTGACCTCGGAAGTACTGTATACTTTGCAGGCCCAGAAGACGACAGCAGTAAAGGAGTGGCTTTCATCGTGCCGCGACCGTTGACCAAATACGTAATGGGATATGAAGCGATTAGCGATCGTATAATAACACTCCAAATTAACACCATACCGTGTAGGCTGAACATCGTGCAGGTATATGCCCCGACAGCGCAGTCGACGGAAGAAGAAATAGAGGGCTTTTACAACACGCTGACGACGACCATTAAAGCACTTCCAAAACGAGAAGTTACCATCATTTTGGGTGATTTCAATGCCAAAGTTGGAGATACCACACGATGATCACCTTCGTCGTGTTGCGGGCAAACACGGAATCGGAGAACGTAACGACAGGGGAGAACGTCTCTTACAGTTCTGCTGTGAAGAAAATTTCACTATAGCCAACACCTGCTTTAAACATCATATCCGTAGGCTCTACACCTGGGTATCTCCTGGAGATAGATGTAGGAATCAAATTGACTACATACTAATAGGGACGCGATGGAGAAGCTCAGTGACGAACGCCATCACTTTCCCCGGTGCTGACTGCGGCTCTGATCACCAGCTTCTTGTAGCAACAGTTCAAGTACGGCTAAAGCGGTTGCAGAATCCTGAAGTAGTTCAGAATATGCAGAGTGTAAACATCAATGGATTCAAGGAAGATTTTGAACTGAGAGTGGGAGACTTTCCAAATGATCTGACAGATAGCGATAGTAAATGGGAACGTCTCAAAAAGATGATTGAGGAAACAGCTGAGAAAAACAAGTTAGTGAAACCTGTTATGAAAGATTTCATCACATCTGAAACAGCTCAAGTCATCTTTGAGAGACGGCAACTAAAGGAGAACGGCATATGTTCAAGTGAAGATCAGCAGCGGTATGCAGAGCTGAGCCGCCAAGTACAACTACGCTGTCGGAAAGACTATGATCACCACATCAATGAAATATGTCTCGAACTAGAACAACACTCACTAAAAAACGAATCCCGATATCTTTTTCAAAAGTAAAAAGAATTGAGTGGAACGCGTAAACCGAAAACCTGTGCCATTGAAGATAAAAATGGGCATCTGCTTACTAATGTGGCTCAAGTGTTAGAGCGCTGGAAAACCTACTGCGCGGAGTTGTATGACGCTGAAGAGTCCACTAACGCTAATATTACATGGGCGACAGTAGAACCTGAAATTCTATCATCAGAAATTGAACATGCCATCAAAGCTCTCAAGTGTAAGAAATCACCGGGTACAGATGCTATTACAGCTGAAATCTTAAAAAATCTAGGTCACCGTGGCACAAAGGCTATCACCGAAATCTGCAATACCATCTGGAATACTGGAAGATGGCCAAAAGACTGGACAGAGTCGGTGTTTATTCCTTTGCATAAGAAAGGCTCTACAAAAGTCTGTGAAAACTACAGAACTATATCGCTAATATCTCATGCGAGTAAGATCCTCCTCCATGTAATTAATAGACGCCTTAACTACTTTTTAAGCCGACAGATACCCGAAGAGCAAGCAGGTTTCGTTAAGGGCAGAGGAACGCGAGAACAAATACTGAACGTGCGCCAAATCATTGAAAAGAGCAGGGAATTCAATAACCCCGTTGTGCTATGCTTCATTGACTACGCGAAAGCCTTTGACTGCGTGCGATGGGAAAAACTGTGGAATGTGCTACTCGAAATGAGAGCTCCAAAACATCTTGTTGCTTTGATCCAAAGTCTGTACAAAGAAAACCGTTCTTTCATCAGGATTGGTAATGAATGCTCCGATATGTTCAAAACTAAAAAAGGAGTGAGACAGGGTTGCATTTTATCTCCTGAACTTTTTAACATATATGGAGAGTACATTATTCGTAAGACCATTGAAAATTGGGAGAAGGGTTTCCCTATAGGCGGAAAGAGATTATCGAATCTCCGATATGCCGACGATACCGTTCTCATAACAACATCCATGGAAGAAATGAGTGAATTGTTCCAAAGACTTGAGATGGAAAGTGCCAACATCGGTCTCGCAGTGAACAGAGCGAAAACCAAGGTGATGATAGTGGATAGAGCCGGAAAGCTAACAAATGTCAACTGCAACATACCTGGCATAAATATCGTCGACCGCTACGTATACCTGGGCGCCCAAATCTGTAATGACGGCAACTGTGTCTCGGAGATAAAAAGGCGAATTGGAATGGCAAAAGATGCTATGACACGTTTAAATAACATCTGGAAGAAAAGAGGAATCGGAGTCAAAACCAAGATCAGATTGATACGAGCCTTGGTATTCCCTATCTTCCTGTATGGCGTAGAAACGTGGACAATCCTGGCAAGGGAAAGACAAAGAATTGACGCATTCGAGATGTGGTGCTGGAGACGAATGCTAAGAGTACCTTGGACTGCGAAACGCACCAATGCGTCAATCCTAACTCAGCTCCGAATAAAACTACGTCTGTCCACTATATGTCAACAGCGCATCCTGTCATATTTTGGCCATACAATGCGAAGAGGCGATGGGAATCTGGAAAAGCTGATCATAGTTGGGAACACCGAGGGCAAACGATCGCGTGGTCGCTCACCAACCAGATGGACCGATCAAGTAAAGGACCCGTCTTCCTCAAAATTTTACTCGGTCGTAAGAGACGCGCGGGACAGAAACCGGTGGAGGCAGATCATCCGCTCCAGATGCAACCCTGATGCTGACCACGATCCTCAGACATGAGGGACCGACCAAGAGAGAGAGATAAATATTATAGCTGTGGCGGCTCACCAGCTTTATTTGCAACCCTTGACGCAAAACGATGGGGAATTATAAGTTTGACGTGTCTGTCGCTGTGTGCGTATCATAGATAAACCAATTTTGATTGTGTTCTTGTTGTTTGAAATTTAAATTAGTTGGGTGTTCTGAGCTATATTTCATCAAAATCGGATCAGCCGTTTCATAGTTATCAGCGCATTAGTTGGCTCTGGCAGAAATCTTAGATGTTTATAGGGGTCTTTACTTATTATTAGTTTTAGCTTTAACCTGGGTGACCGAGCTTGGCTCAGTTTAAACGCTGAATATACTTAGATACGAATTGAATGCGTTGATAAAAGGATCCCAGTAATAGATTTTCTTAAAAAAATAAGAAACCTGAAAAAAAAGAGGAATCGTCTGGATTCGAACCCGGGTCTATTCGTTTCGCGAAACGTGTTCCGCGTTCTGAAATTTACCTTCGCATTCTAATGGTAATGTCATTGAAATCAAAATATGTATTTAAATCAATGTTTAAAATTATGGTTTTTCTTTGTCTAAAAACGCGCTTAAAACTACGGTTGCTAAAAATGAAACCTAGCTAGATAGATTTATTGCCCGCGAAACCCCTTGCATACTACATTTCATGAAAATCGTTTGAACCGTTTTCGAATTTCAGTTTCTAAATGGAGGTATATATCTACAAGAATTGCTGTGAAAGTATAAGATAAGATAGATACACAATATTGAGCACACCAAATAAAACCTTAGGGTGGAAAAAAATACGTGGATATATATGATTTAAGATGTATTTACTTGTGATCTCACATTATAACGTATGACATAACTGTGTTAAAGGCTTTAACATCCAATTTATTGTAGCTATACATACTTTTATAAAAATAAAATAATATCCTTTGGAATCCCTACAACAACGAACCCATTAGATTTTGCAGATACACGTGCCTGATCAAAGTAAAACAATATTCTGTCCCATATAGTTAGGGAAATTTGCCGAGGCTGTATGATGGTATTTTTAGTACCTCAGTGTTTTTCGAATTAAGTTTCATACAATGATTTTCATAATTGTGCAATGAAATTGTCTTAAAACCTTTGAGTATTTAGCCATATAAATTGGCTAAGTTAAAAACAGATAGGGCGTAGCTTTAGCGTTTATCCGATGAACATAACTAGATTGATAAGTCTACAGCGAGCGTTGGCTGCATCACTGAATACCGTCTGAGAGTTCAACTTTCAGATGGTCAACAGGGACGGAAATGCGGTCGTGGTGGAGGCTCTGAACTGAAGGAGGACCGAACTTAGGAAAAAGCAAAACCGGACTTGTAAGGCCCTTTACTTATTAGGTGCAAAATAATTCCCTATTTTCTACATTTTCTCTTAATCGGAGATATTTGTTAAAAAAATAGCAAGGGACCCCGGAGTATGTGGAGCTATTAAATTTAATAAAACTAGAAGCAAAAACGAAAAATGTTAAATATCTGACCCAGAAGTTGTCGGAGGTGAACCCTGGCACCTGGTGGTGCGTGGCCCCGATGTGTCGCACGTAGTCAAAGAAGCTATCAATGCTGCCCAGGCTCTTGATACCTTCGTCCAAGGTGTGCATCACCTATATAAAACATACATTTTAAAAGTAAAAGATTAGGATCGGGACTCTTTAAAGGGACTCCAAATCAAAGTATACAGACAAATAACATCTGAGGAAAAAATAGTGGAATTAGTAAAAATAGCCCAAGCCCGCGCTCCGTTATTTTCAGGAGCACGGCTGGTCTGTGCAGGCTAGTCAGGTGGAAGATTTTCCAGAGAAATTACTGGGCTAATAGATAGACAGATTAATGATTTAGACTCTTAGTTGGATGATCCAATAGTTGCGAATAGTTGCGAGTCACTGTGCGGGTAATGTTGCAGGAATGTTGCTTACATGCCCTGCTCATCTTATCATTTCATATTAAAAAAACATTGTTATTTTTTATCATCTTAATTATTTTTATATAACTAACGTGAGTGTCACACATATTTAATTAACTTAATATTTAACCCTTGTAAGTGGTAACATACGAGTATTTGTCCCATTTGAAGTTGAGACATTGGGCCCTTGGTGACAGGGAGCTCATCTGGTTTCAAAAGGTTCTCCGAGTGTTTGGTTGACTTATTTACTATCTGTTACCTATTAGTTGGGGCACAGATTTCGACTTTATATTGTCCCAACCATTGGGGAAGTAATACCTCTTTAGACAAAAAAAAAACAATACAACAGACAAAAAAGTGACCGTTATCAAAATTTATTCGGGCGTTCTAGAGAAATTGGGAAACACATAAAAATATATGGTTGTCAAATTTAATAAACATTATAAATATTGGTGGACAATTTACACACAGCAATTGCTAACTTTATTTTTTTTAAATAAAGAGTGACGAGACGAGCAAGACATGTGCCTGATGGTAAGCAATATGCCTGCCACAACACAGTGGCACGCAGCTATTGGAACATGAAGAGTCCAAATCATTACCTAGCTCTGCACTGCGCTCGTCACCCAAAAATCAAAACATTATACCTCTAAGACCTGTAGTTTCCCTGGAAACATTGCCCTTCAAACCGGAACACAGTAATGTTTGTACATTACTGCTTGGCGTTAGAAGAACTGGCAAAGGTGTGGTACTGGCCCAGGCGGACTCAAAACTCTTTACCAACATGAATACTGTAAACAACATTTTTATCAAAATGATCTTAATTGACAATAAGATTATTAACAACGTTATTAACAAAGCCATTACCAAAATCTTCCTAACCATTACATTATTATTCAAAATTAGGTAGATAGGTACAACAGTATTTAAATTCCTAACCATCATCTTAAACATTACTTGATATCAGATGTAAATACCAAATTTTTGTTTTATACAAAAGAATAATAATAATTTGGCTGGCCTGGTGGCTTAGTTGGTAGTAGGTCTGCCTGCGAAGCCGAGGGTCGTGGGTTCGATCCCCACCCAGTGCAAATGTTCGTGTGATGAATTCAAATATTTGTACTGTGCCACGGTGTTTTCTATGTATAATAAGTATGTATTTAAAAATATATAAGTATTATATCAGCTGCCTGGCTTCGATAGTACAAGCTTTGCTTAGTTTGGGGTCAGATGGTGTTGTGTGTGAAATGTCCACCACCAATATTTATTTATATTTAATTGTACATCGTAAAAGCCAAGAAGGATAAACTCAGTAAATACCTCAACTTGGCTCACGAGGTTACTGCCATGTGGTTCAAACAAAACCCTATCCGCTTTAAAATATTAGTATAGATATTTTTAAATACATAGTTACTTAATTACTTATGATACCACATTACCTACATTTACCACATGATCTACCTGGGGATCGAATTCACGACAGCCCAGCAGACAGACTTGCTACCAACTGAGTTAAAAACTCCAGTAAAATAAGGAATAAGAAATATTCATGTGTCATAAAACTTGGTTACATAATACGTTTTTAATCCATTAGGTTCGAACTAGTACAAGTACTGTATCTCGATACCTAATGGCTTCTCCCAAAGCCAGTCAAGTTTTTTTTAAGTATCTACAGAGTGACAAGACGAGCAGGACAAGTGGCTGATAGACAGCAACATACCTGCCCATAACAGCACAGTAACACGCGACTATTGGAACATGACGAGTCCGAATCACCGCACTGCGCTCGTCAACCGGAGATTTAGTTGTTTTATCTCTTAGCCCAGTAATTTCAATGGAAACTCTTCAAACCGGAACACAGTAATGTTTTCGTACTACTTCTTGGCGGGAGAATAACTGGCAAAATTGTAGTACTTCTCTATAGAGTCCCTACCACTACCAAACTTACGACTGTACCTTCATCGCGTGCTCAGCCAGTTCCTCAGAGTGGTGGAGCTCATTTTTTCGTCTTCAGCGTCTCGAACTTGTCAAACAGGTTCAGGAGGTCTTCGTTCTCTTCAAACAATCTGAAAATTACAGATAAAATATCTTTATTGCTGTTTGTAGGTAAGATACAAAAAGAAACTACACAGATTATTTTGACTTTCAGTACTGCATTACAATCTATGTGGGTGATGTGTGGATCAGGGTGAAAAATTGTAAACCGATGCAGGGGGGCCAAAATACAGGCTTTGTCTAGTTTGGGCCCGTTGTAATTCATATTTTTCTGTATGGCATGATACACCTATTACTGGACTGTTACTGGAGATTGGTCGTGTGTAAACTACTTACGCTGGATACACAGATGCAATATATTACCAATTTCAAGGTGCTCAGGGCACATCTATGGTTTTTAATGATGCTTAAAAACGGAAACCGGCATGTTCTAAGAACTTCTATCCTTGCGAGATGAGGCCCAGAGTCCCTGCCGTGGACACATTTAGAGAGCTGCTTATGCGATGTTATGCTAGAATCCAACTGGACTCTTCGAGATATATACAATTTGTTTTAACATAAGTTTATACGTGCATCAACCAGCATCAACCCGTGACTTTACCGGTTCTTCTTCTTCTTCGTGTCGATGATGTTGTCTTTTTTTTGTGTGTGTGTGAGTCTTTTAAATTTTTGCTGCCCAGTATTCCGCAACTGTGACTCCTGGTATCGAGGCCTCCATCAGGTCGGTTCTGGTGCAGCTGGTTGGACACCGCGGGGTCGTTCCCGTTATCGTTTTCCGAGATAAAAAGTAGGCATGTAGGTGTTATTCCACACCATAATCTAAATCTAATCTTTAAATGTCCATAGTCATAACACCAAAGGTAGATTCACACACATTATATATACTTACCAAATGTTTATAATACTTAAAATTGTGGATTGCTTGTTAGCTACGAGTATTTACCTAATACCATACCGTAATTTTTGAATATTTAGGTAACCAAATCGGATTGGTTAGGTTACTTAGGACCCAGATGTGACGCGGAGCACTCCGATTCCACGTGGTCTTGTCGCTACTACCCCTAGAGTGTATAGAGGTATAAAAAATGGGGAGCCAGTAGTAAAGCGCAGGCCGAGTATGGAGAAGCGACACTCAGGGCTGACCGCAGAGCTTTGACGGGAGCCCAACTAGAGTCAAATCTCAGTGATAGACCCTAATCGGACCAGTTGTCAAAAGTCAATGACGGATCCAAATCAGAATTGATATTTTTCATAAACAATTTATCGGATACCTACTCTCAAAAAATTATTCAAAATCGCTCCATGAGTTCTAAGCCTTAATATTTGTGAGGCAAAAGAAAAAAATTACAAAAACGTGTACAATTATTATTTTAACAACCTAACTGACGAATTAATTTGTTTTTTAGTCATCTTGCCCATTATATAATACTTGAAGTTTTGACAGACCTTGACGATGCCACCGTAGTTTTAACGGTTAACCCCAGTTCTTTGTTTCGTTTCCACAAGCGGAAGACGGTCCATATGGCGTTATTTACCAATTAAGAAAACCGTTCCAGTTTAATTGACTATCTCATGAACAGATAGCGGCTTTGATTACGATTTGAGGTTTTACCTCCTTAGTTGCCCAACACTACAAGCATTTTCCCTTTGTTTCTTCTTCGTATGTTTTTGTCACCGATAGTTGCTTGGAAGAATTCGCTTTTAGCGATCAAGTTGCAATTTATGAGTTAGTAGTTATTTTATTGTATTGTATCTACTATTTACACGGTTGTGTTTGTGTAAAATAACTATTTTTGGAAGCTTTTGTTTATGGAATGTTTACTTGATAATAATTAAATGAAAGGCAACAAAGTCCATCTATATTACATAATGTCTCTATGCCAAGTCTGAAGCTAGAGACTCCACTTATGTACAAAAACAATGTGTAATCAAACCAGTCTTCTTAGGGTAATAAACCATTGTATCATTGTACCTATCTAGTTAAAAGTCTCGTATCTTTTGAAACCGTTGTAATTTTTCTGATGTGCATAGATATCTTTCTGCCAGTCAGTCGGCCTGATATGAAACACCAAGATATCCATTAGAGAATATGTCCTCAAGCGCAATTAGCCATATTCCACAATCCAGATATTCTTATTACGAGGTTTGACGCTACGTTTGTGATAAGAACGTCTCGGCTGTGGAATGAGTTGCTTGATTGGGGTTTTCCCGATAGTTATAATCTTGGTGTCTTCAAATCGAGATTGAATCGGTTTCGTCTAGGTAAACACGCTCCATCATAGACCGCATCGTCGCTTAACATCAGGCGAGATGGCGGTCAAGTGTAAACCTAGTACAGATAAAAAAAGCCGAGTTAAACTTTTTCATTAGAATAGAATAGGTTTGATTTTACTCTTTAGTATTCTTTTCTATAATTTCCCTTACAATACATTGATGTAGGGTTTTAAACTAACATTGTAAAGTTTAGTGTGATCCGCCTTTATTGCCTTCAAAATTCCTCTTTAGTGCGCACCTAAAAGGAAAAGGTAGTAGTAGTATGCTTATCCAGCCTCATTATTTCCTGAAAATGTGTTTGTGTCTCTTATATGTCAATCATTTAATAATAAGAAACTAGCGACCTGCTCCTTCTTCGCACGGGTATAAAACGCCGAAAACGCTACGTCCCGCAATTTTTAAATCTGTAATATCTTCGAAAAAAATATTTAAATCATATGCTGTAAAGGGCCATATAGATCTGTATTAAATCAAAAATGTATTTAATGTATTTAATTTGATGAGGATTAATACTGTATTGTTTAAAATCGCTTCGAAAATTAGCCATTGTTTGTCGTAAAAAGTAAATGACATTTTTTTTTATTGTAAGATATCCATAAGAGGTAGACATATACCATAGCTGAGTTTTCTGTAGACCTCTTCAATGTCTGCTATCATTAGTACATTATTTTGATAAATCTCGTAGCCTGCGCTGCGTTTGCAATGTAAACGGAAAAAATAAATTATTTAAGACATCACATTAGAAATATCAAAAATAACAGTATTTCTCATATACAGTATTTAATTGATGTTATTATACATATAAACCTTTCTATTTAATCAATCTATTTAAAAAACCGTATCAAAATCCAATGAGTAGTTTGAAAGACTTAAGCATACATAGGGATACAGGGACAGAGAAATATTGGTGGTGGTGGTGGTGGACATTCACACAGAAAGCGACTTTGTTTATACTTTGTAGTGATTTGCATGCTCTTCAAGAGCAGATATAACAACTATGCCACTACGGATGGGAAGTAGAGGTGGGCCGTCGACGGTTTTGGCGTCGACGAAACGAGACCGCTTACAGACTGTGAACTAGTCTACGAAACCGCTCAATTTTCGACTAGTTTACGCCATAAACGGAATACAAATACAAATACAAAAATCTTTATTGCTGTTTGTAGGTGAGATAAGATGATACAAAACATTTTAAAAGTTGCCCCATACAAACTGGCCTCTGCGAGAGGCATGCAATATGTCTGGCAAGACAATTTGTTAGTAATTTATAAATAAAAAATTAATTAAATAATAGTCAGCTGATTAAAGTCTTCTTCTTCCTCATCTTCTATTAATTTCTGGTTTTTATTTATGTCATCTGATTCTTCATCTTAGATTAATTTCTGGCTTCTATTTGGTTGTGATATATATTTGTGTGAGATAAATGTTTGGTGAGCACAATTTCGCCAACATCTTGTGTTTCATCAGAATATTGTCTTGTGTTTTTGAGTTTGATCAATATATCCATCCAGGGTCTAAGGTCTTGCATTAGTAGATCTTGCAGTTCATCCATGTGAGGAATGTCAAAGAATGTATAAAGTGTGATAAATGTATAATCAAAAATGTCGTTAATTATAATATTCATGTAAATACTCAAAGAATGTCAAAATGTAATACAGTACAAACTAATTCATCATTATACAATATATCATTATATGGTCTTATGTCAGTTGACTGTCAAATTTCATCATGGAATAATAATATCTATTGAGATATTAATGGAATAAGGTTTAAAGATTGTAAAAATTTCATGTTAAACAATGTCTAAAATATTAGTATTCCAATTAATTTCCTTATCGTTTAAAAATTCAGTTACAGTATAATAGCATTTGTGTATCAGCACTTTTTTAGTTTACTTTTGAACATTGTTATGTTAAGTTCTTTTATGACATTTGGCAGCTTATTATATAAAAGAGGAGCCATACAAAAAATGCTGTCACTCATAATCTTTTTTTTGCGTTTGTCTATGAGCAGTCTACACTTATCACGCCGGTTACGTTTTACTTTGTCACTCAATAGAGGAAAATAATGAGGGTTATTCCTTACAAAACACATAACTTCAAATATGTACAGGCATGGCAGGGTTAATATTTGGTTGTCTATGAATACTTGTCGGCAGCTATCTGTAACTTGCATCCCGAACATAGCACGAATGCATCGTTTTTGTGCTTTGAAAACTGAGGCCGTATCAGTTGAATTCCCCCAAAAAATGATCCCATATCTCAAGACTGATGCCACCAATCCATGGTAAGATGTAAGAAGAGCATCTTTCTTTACCACTGGAGCAAGCCTATGCAGAGCATATGCCGAGCTACCCAGCTTCTTGCAGCTGCAGAATAGCTTTAACTAAAATAATAGTTGTATAGTTTATTCTTCGATTAGTTTACTGGAGAACTGTAACTGCACCTCTAATGGGAAGGATCGACAAAAAAACCGGTATGTTTCAAGAAACACATCTTTCGAGGGATATTCGTCTTCAGCCAACCCTTGGCCAGCGTAGTCGATTGTGGCCTGGACTCTCTCATTGTGAGAGAAGGCCGCGAGTCCCAGCATTGGGCTGCTTGTACTATTATGCACGTTTATTGTTTATTTTAAGTTGCAAGTAGACAATGGAGTTAACGACTGGGTCAAAATATACTGTTCTAATTATTCCGTCACGTAGATTATGAAAAAATATGGTACCTACGCGTATTTTTTGTTTCAAATTGTACTATAATTCTAATATACTCTGTAGGGGTAGGACTCTTGGCAGAGTCCGTCTGGGGAAGTACCACACCGTTGCCAGTTATTCTACCGCCAAGCCGTAATGTGCAAATATTACTGTGTTCCGGTTTGAAGGGCAATGTTTCAAGAGAAATTACAGGGCATAGAGACTTAATTCTTAGATCTCTGGGTGACGAGCGCAGTGCAGTGCTAGTAATGATTTAGACTTTCCATGTTCCAATAGCTGCGTGTCACTGTGTCACGTGCTCGTCTTGTCACTTTTTAAAAAGTAAAAAAAAACTTCTAAGTACTACATTTTTGTAGTTTTTTGTTAGTGAAACGAATGAAAAGAGACGTGTACAGTATTTTTAATCCAACTGACGCATTCATTTTTTTTTAACCATGCCTATTGTTTTAAAATTAATTCAGCAGGTAACTCGGGTTTGCTATAGTAAGGCCAGTCGAACTTAAGTTTCAGCCGCGTACGACGTGAATTAATTTAAAAAGTAGGGCAGTCAAAAGTGTAACAACCATTCGTTCCAATGTTAGTTTTCGTACTAGATAATTATATTGTGGCACAAACTCCGATATTTCAGCACATCACAAAATCCATTGCGCTTCGTAAACGCCATTTCATTGTTTGTTCAGGAACTGAGGCAACAACCTAGACGTGGTTAAGAGTAATTATGCAAACCGCTGGCAGTTAGTGAACAAACAGACACGTCTGGCGGATGGCCCTCGAGCCTCCTTCCTGCATACTCGATATATGCAGATTTGGACTGTTACCAACTACAGACACAGAGATTTTACTGCAAACTTGCGAAATAGCACAAAATGAGTTATTGTAGTGGTTCAATTCTTCAGTCAGCATGGAAAAGTAGCACACTTTTGTTTTTTATTTGTCACCTTAAGGTTGCCTGGAAAAGACCGCTGTTAGCGATAAGGCTGCCCATCGTCGCACTAGCTTTAAGCTTATAAATTATATCAAGTTGATAATTATTTTTGTTTAGTGTGTTGAATAAAGTGGCTATCTATCTATATATCTTTGCCAATTTTTCTACCGCCATATGCCATATGCAAACATTACTCCGTCATTTTTTTTTTAACTTTTATAAGGTTTAGACTTGATCGTCATCTCGATTGATGTTAAGCGACGATGCGGTTTACGATGGAGCCTGCTTACCTAGAAGAAACAAATTCACTCTCGATTTGAAAACACCGATTGTAACAATAGGGAATTGCACACTCGGGCAACGTATTCCACAGCCTAGACGTTCTTATCACACAAGTATAATCAAATATCTTCCTTCGAGTATTTGGAACGTCAACCAAGAAACGATGTCGCTTTTTTGAGCTACGAGCAGTCAGATAGAAAAAAGGGCAAAGGGTATTATATCATACATACATATGTAATCTGCAGCATTATTTCTTTGGGTGACGCCCACATTGCAGTACTAGGTAATGATTTGTTTTAATAACTGCGTCACACTGTGTTGTTATGGATGGGTGCGTTGCTTACCATCAGGCACATGCCCTGCTCGTCCGTTCGTTATAATCAAACTTTGTTCATACATTTACTCAAGGTCCATGCGAACCAAAACTAACAGATACTTCTAATTTGTAAGTCAATTTTAAACTTTGTTTTTAACCCTAATGACCAGCAATGATATCTTGGATCATTGCATCTATTGTTAAAATTTATGAGAATATTTGCTGTCGCTTTCATTTATTTACTATTTTTATCGCAAATTTAAGAATTCTACCTATACACAGCCCTTTTACAGCTGAAGCTATTAATTATGTATTCTTGTAATTAAAATTAATTATATTAAATATCAATGTAATGCCTGATAAATTTGTGCTTGACGAGTCTGCATGGAAATACTCATGATATTTAATTATAATGGATATTTGTGAGTGTAACTAGCATTGACAATAAATGTTTTCTATTCTATTCTATTCGATAGTTGAGTATAATGAAATTGGGACAATCATTAATTTCGATTGTTGTGACGTCAACCGAATGCAAAGCTAGCGAAGATATGTACGGTGACGACCTTAGTTTAAAAAAAAAATGCAATCATTGGAATGACCAATAAAAGTTATATAATTCAGAATTTTTGTATTAAATAGCATTAATGTTGCAGAATACATAACCTTAGCTACACATACCTATACTGCTTTTACGCATGAAATTACCACAAGATTTCATCTACCCAAAAATCACTCGTACATTCCTCTCTGCTGCTCCAACGTCGTTCCGACGCTACGCTACTACAATCACCACAAGACGTTCCGCTACCAAAACGTGCACAACTCCTTTTTACCAACAAAGTTCAAACATACAGCATATGACATGGGATAACCTCAGAAAGCAAATAACCTCAAATCTGTGGTAATTGCTCAGGCGGACTCCACAGAACAGTGTGTGAGTAAGCCATGATTAATATGATAAAGATTAATGTTTATGCAACTTGCCGTCTTAGTTGAAATGATAGTATAATGAACTTTTCTCGACGAGTGTACCATGCTCCGCCAACCAAATAGTACCTAGAGGGCTAACCACCCGGGAAAGGGGGGAGAGACGAATGTGCATGTTGAAGACAAGGCTAACTCCAAGTCAGTGATCCAAGTCTCGCGTTTTGAACTTGTCAGTGGCCCATGGTAGTAGCCAAAGATTAAGTAAAATAGTAGTAACACTAGTTTATATTGTTTTTCTTCTCCTGTACTGGTGTTTTTGTTCTCTACTATCTACCTAAACTAAATGCAATTTAAAAATATCTACTTGAAATTAATATTTATTTTAGCGTGTTAGGGAAAAAGTACCTGGTTGACCGAGCTTTGCTCGTTTTTTTTAATGATATTTAGGCAGGTACGAATTACGGTTCATTCGCACTAGCTCCATTGCTTTGTTCCATGATGGAACTACTGCGCATTTTTATTCACATTAGTTCCATTTATTCATAAAGATGAAATGATGGAACTACTGCGAATACTCAAATTAGGATACAATCGCACTAGTTCCATCGCTTTGTTCCATGATGGAACTAGGTACTGCAAATGTTTTTTTCATGTTAGTTCCATTTAGGTACTATGCATAAAGATGAAATAATGAAACTACTGTGAAGGTACTCAAATTAGAATTCTCATTTGTACCATTACGTAAATTATACATGGATACGTTAAGAAGCATTCAACTTCTGAAATACCTCACTATATTTGGTTACTAATTTAGTTTAGGTTGAATGTTTGCAGAAGTTGAATGCTTCTCTTAACCAATCCATGTATAATTTACATAATGGTACAAATGAGAATTCTAATTTGAGTAGGTACCTTCGCAGTAGTTCCATCATTTCATCTTTATGCATAGTACCTAAATGTAACTAACACGAAAAAACATTCGCAGTACCTAGTTCCATCATGGAACAAAGCAATGGAACTAGTGCGATTGTACCCTAATTTGAGTATTCGCAGTAGTTCCATCAGTCCATCTTTATGACTAAATGGAACTAATGCGACAAAAATTCGCAGTAGTTCCATCATGGAACAAAGCAATGGAACTAGTGCGAATGAACCCGAATTACGTAGTGATGACTTACTTAGATACAAATTAAATGCGTTTATAAAAGGGTCTAAGTAGTAGTAAAAAGAACAAATAGAAAAGTCCCGAGTGTAACTTTAATAATGTATAAATCTTTTATTTGAAATGATCATTTTTTAATGAAAAACAAAGCTATACAGCGGCCTCTGTAACTGTAGTCTACGTTCGTTAATCTTCCACAGTTGTTGCCGGAGTGTTTATATGCTGAATGTTGATGAGATCGACGAAATGATGGAGCAGCTTCAAAAGACATTCTCTGGCGTGTGCTGCTTGTGACTACATTACTCCACTTTACTTTAACAGCTGTTGAAGTAAAACCAGCATAATTCAGCTAAAGCGCGGAGACGCAGAACATTGCCGATAAGGAGGTGTTTTATTATAGCAGAAGTACATCATACGAGAAGTTTATATAAGCACCGTTATGCCCGAGCGACATGAGGCTAGTTTTTCAAGCTATGCTAGCAAGCTAGTGTTAGTAAGGTAGTACTTCTAGTTTCGTGTAGACAAAACTAACGTTGCGTATCGTAGTTGGATCTTTCACTATTGATGGATCCCCTAGCTCGGTTTACTAGTTCTCTGCACACCACATGTTTCACTAATCTATTTTGTATAAGCTGTATGTACCCTGCCACGCTTCGCTGTGGAACATTGTGATGCAAAAGTTAGATATAAACAATCCTTGATGCGGATTATATATCATTCTAAAATTTCAGCTCGATCGGTGCAGAACTTTTTGAGTTTTTGAAGCGTACACAAACCAACATCACATTTTTATACATAGAGATTGTAGCGATGTAAGTTTTGTTACGGCATATTTTATTTTATTGTACTGTTTAGTTTGGACCTAACTCGCGAGTCCCAGTTTGGTGCTCACTGACAAGCTTTTGTACGTAGGCGTAGTTTAGGTAAATACAGTATTTGTATTTTAAGCGTTGTCTACATAAAGCTAGAAGTACTATCTTGCTAACACTAGCTTGCTGTCCTGGCTTGAAAAACTAGCCTCGTGTCGCTCAAGCATTACTACTCGAGGCCTTTTCTTGCAAGGAGAGTCAAAACCATATAACTGTCGATATAATTAAAGAAACGAAGATGAGGTATGCTTATAATGTAAAGACAACATAACGTGGCGAAAAATTGTTTGAAAAATTTGAAAATTGAATTGTCAGCGAACGTACACAACTCCTTGTTGCGACTGAGACTAAATCAGGAGACGTCACCAGATTTTGCATCGCCATAGTAGAAGCTCGTTTGCCGCTTCTGCCGTTTTTAAGAGTTCGATGCATATAACCGATGAATGTGCAATTGATCTGCATGATCCAATACCGTTTTGGCCTTTTTTCTATCTGACTGCCGAAAAGACGACATAAGAACGAAAACGAACGATGAGGTTTGACTACTTTTCTGGTAAGAATAGTCTTGGCTGTAGAGTGCGTTGATGAGTGGATTTTACCCTATTGTCACAACATTGTATCGGACTTCTCATTCCACAAAAGGAAGGTCGACATCGTTTCAAGGTTGTTGTTCCAAAAACGCGAACGAAGAGATTTGACTCCACGTTTGTGATAAGAACGTCTAGGTTGTGGAATGCCTTGCCTGAGTGGGTTTCCCCAATGGTTACACTCTTTGCGTCAAGTCGAGAGTGAATCGGTTTCTTCTAGATAAGCACGCTCCATCGTAAATCGCATCATCGCTTAACATCAGGCGAAATGGTGGTCACGTGCGATCCTATTTTAGTTAAAAAAAAAACATTCATCATTCGTTTCTTCTACGTAAGTTTGTACGTTATATCGTAAAACACATTGTCACTTAATATCGGTCGCAATTTATAGCAATTTAGGTAATAGGCGTGTCGACAGGTCCTGCAACTATATTAAATTATTTGATATAATGACAGTATTTAAATAGAGTAAAATGTGTACCAATTCTAATTTTGATACTCTTTAGTTTAACTTACTTTATGATCATTCAAAGCTGGATGGGCAAGTCCATTTTAAAAGTACGAAATTATTAGAAAATGAATTTACCATTGGATAACCCATTCAATTTCAAGTTACTTTTGTTATGAAACCAGTTTACTAAACGCAATATTTAATATAGCTACCATACAAACTTTACGCGCGACGCATAGAAAATACGGCACTGTGACGTCACGCTTCGTAGTGTTTTTGTATGAAGCGTTTTTGGGAGAGTCCAAAATTGTGATTTTAAAATCGTGATATCACGGGAAGTTTTTAAGGTAACAAAGTAATTCATTCACGTATGTTTCAGTTATTGAGTAGCCTTTTGATGGCACATTAAATCTAAAATGAGTCGACACGCCTATTATGGCATTACCACTGGATTTAAAGCCAAAGGTAACGCCAAAAATGAACATTTACTTTTAAACAAAAGCAAGTAGGAAAGTAGATTAATTTTCTACTGTTTCTCAAGAAGTTTTTTAATTAGAAACTCTCAAACCATCAATTTAGGTAGATAGGTAGGTTTATTTACGTACGTGCCTACCTCCACGTGTATGGACGGGCACTGTTCCTCCCGAGAGGTGTTTTCTCGGGATTGTTTACTAATGAGTTGTTTTAGGTAATGGAGGCGGTTACCATCCCGCCGCTGCGCCGCTAGCTAATGAAAATGTTTCGGGTTTGTTATGGGAAAAGTTGATGTTTGTGGAAGGGTGTTTCTACAATTGGGCAACATCGTTTCTATTTAAATTCAAAGATACAAATTAAAGTCGTTTGGTATTTACACGTTAGGCCGTGGCTTTTACCGATAAAGCTAGTGACGATTACAAATTATATATTATCTACCCTTGTTTTTTCAAAATGCTGAGGTGAGGTGAAGGTGGGATTTGAACTTTGTAACTAAGTGACTTAGACGCGCAAAGAAGGCGCAGGGCCTAAATTAAACAATGTATGGAGCAGCCCTAGTACACGAAACAATGGAGAATCGCTTCATTCACGCAGAGCTCACGTCACGTCCGCGTACTTATAGGGCTGACAATAGCGCGGTTTGACTACAATCAAATTGTTGACCTTTCTGGAGCGCGTGTGACGTCATACGAGCCTGACCTTATACAGCCTACGCCTGGAGTCTACTGGCATCGGTTTTTTGTAAGAGGTTTGGAATATCAGTATTTTCTAGCGATTTTATACGACAGAAATTTCAGAGGGTTTTTTTGACGTGACAACGTCTAATAAATCGATGAATGCCGGCTGCATGCACGACAAAGTGTCCCGTTATGTCCCGTTACGCTCGTTAGTAGGTATAGATTGATGAGACGAGGAGGGCATGTGTCTGATGGTAAGCAACAAGCCTGTTCATAACAACTCAGTGACACACCGCTATTACAACATGAAGAGTCCAAATCATAACCTAGTACTGCACTGCGCTCGTCACCCAGTGATAAAAGATGTTTTGTCTCTATGCCTTTCGATTTCACTGGACACATTGCCCTTTAAACCGGAACACAGTAATGTATACATTACTGATTGGCGGTGATATAACTGGCATAGGTATGATACTTCCCTAGATGGACTTAGCAAAGATTTCTATCACTACTACTTCAAAAAGCTATCTTATTCTATTACGATGTACTTGTAAAGATGCCTCAGACAAATTATAAATGCTCAAAGATAGTCGCATTTGAAAGTACCTTTCAAATGTGAGAGATAATTACCAAGTAATAAAAAGTGAACCATTATCGGATAAAATTAAATTGCGCGATGCGGTTTGAATTCCCTCATCGAACGGGTGAACCTGTCACAAACAGATTCTCCCGTTAAATGGGATTCCCGCAAATGACGTGATTGTGTTGCTTCATAGATGACACACTTTTAATAGGGTTACGCTATATTTGCGTACTAAACCGAAGGCAGTTCTTCTCAATGTAAGTAAATTATGAAAAACTTTAAAAATTTTGCAGAGTACGCCTGGAAATGTACACCATTGTCAGTTATTCTACCACCAATCAGAAATGTATAAGCATCAACATCAACCTGTGTTACAATGCAATACAATAAAAAACACTTTAATGAGACCACAAACAAAATTGACAATAAGTAACATTTAAATTAAGAAAAACATAATGGGCACAAAAGGCGATCTTATCGCTAAACGCGATCTCTTCCGAATAACCTTTGATTTATAAGGAAACAATCTCTGGGTGACAAGCGCACTGCAGTGCTAGGTAATGATTTCGACTACATATCCATGTTCCAATAGCTGCGTGTCACTGTGCTGTTATGGGCAGACGTGTTCCTTACCATCAGTCTTTTGTCTTGCTAGTCTCATTACTCTTAACTTTAAATTTTGTTTGGTTCGAAAATGCATAGGTATATATTATAAAACAGAAGGGGTTTTTATTGGAACATAATTTAATATTTTTTTAATAAATCATATAGTAACGAGATGCGCTGGACATACGCCTGATGGTAAGCCACAAGTCTGCCACATAACAGCACAGTGACACGCAGCTATTGGAACATAAAGAGTCCAAACAATTACCTGGCATTGCACTGCGCTCGTCACCCAGATATCTAAGATATTATATCAAGCCATGTAATTTCTCTGGAAACATTGCCCGTCAAACCGGAACACAGTAATGTTTCATATTATTTCTTAGCGGTAGAGTAACTGGCAAAGGTGTGGTACTTCCCCAGGTGGACTCTGCCAAGAGTCCTACCACTACAAAATCTCAATCTAATCTCAGGAGCTCCACAACTGATTTAAAAAAATGTTTCACCGGTAGATATGTACGTGATCCCTATGATTTTCTATTGTTAAATTTGTTTTACACTTATGAACTCTCAGCGATATTTATATATAAACTAGATGTCCGCCCCGGCTTCGCCCGTGGAACATATATAGCACTCATACAGATCCCGCACATATCCAACGGTGAAAACATTTTAGAAATCGGTTCAGTCCTTCCTGAGAATATCGCTTTCAAACAAAACACCTCTTCAGCTACCTGCTACGCCACCTGTCGGAAATTGGTCGCACCAACTCAGAGATTAGCAAAGGTTTTATATTCAAGAGGTATGTAATCTGTGACATTCAATAACGCAATCTTAGACACATGCTGTCATGTGTCATGTAAAGCACGAAACGTACGAAAACTCTCAAAAAGGAATATTTTTTTCCTGATTTTGTTACATTCTTGATTCATGCTCCGCTTCTGTTAATAGTAGCGTTATTTTCTATATCTTATAGCCTTCCTCGATAAATGGACTATCCAATAGAAAATGAATCTTTCAATTCGGACCAGCACTTCCCGAGATCCTAGCGTTCAAACAAACAAACTCTTCAGCTTTATAATATTAGTATAGAAGTATAGATTAGATCCTAGTCTTAACTAGTCGTAAATAAAAGCACGAAGCATTTTTTTCTTTTGACAATAACAATCCAACGTGTTTACGTAAGAAACCCACATTTTGAAAAATCTCACGTGAGATTGGGGAATGGGAGGGGTTGAATAAAATCTCACGAAATCTCATCAGGGGAGGAGGGACAGAAAATTTAAAAATACCTCACGTAATTTATGTACACCTCCTAAGTGCTATAGGTTGTATATTATATACCAGAGGGTATACCGTTAGTTTTTAATGTTTTGAAGAGTAACCACCATCATGCTAATATATATAATCACGTATTTTCTGGGATGAAACGTATCCTATGTGTTATTGCAGACTATAACTGTGTTCCAAACTTCAACCCGAACCGATAAGGCGTTAACGATGTGATTGAGCAACAAACATCTAAATACCCAGACTTTCGAGTTTATAATATTAGTAGGATGAATTACTCATGTGTGGTTTAGTTGGTTGAGTTCCATCGATATAAATCGGAAGATGTACCCTGAGCAACTTGGAATTGTTAATAAACTGCATCTCTGTGTGTAGCGTGAGTGTTGGTGACTACCAACTACTTGACCGTCAGAATCGCTAGTGGCGAGATATGTTGCGGTTCTATTTATTTTAGTTGTTTACAACGAATATTGATAGGTATATATGTACGTCCGGCGTTCACCGCATCCTACAACCGACTAGAACGGAAACAATGAGCTCACTCTTCCCAACGATAACATAATTCCGTGCGCCTGAAGTTTTAAAAGGCACATCCATTTATTTATATCGATGTCGAGTTCAACTTCAGCTACTCAATCGCTATCGAGCAGAGGTCGCGCGCGCTCTTCTTGAAAAAAGGCTGCCAGATGCAACTGAAACTTAAGTCAGGCTGTAGTGACCATATTACACGTGAGTTACCAATTTGTATTTCTACTAGTCATATATACGATTTCAAAACGTTTTGTGAAATTACGTTTATGGATTTGTTTACGTCATATAGCCAAAAGTAAGCAGAAACAAAATCTCATTACTTTTCAGCCAACGTGAAACGCGTGACGTACATTCAAAGGTTATCTTTGTACCAACCAAACCCAAATGCACTCATTTGGGTTAATACTCGAAATATTCCAGAAACGGAGAAACAATATCCATACTAATATTATAAATGCGAAAGTAAGTCTTGTCAGTCTGTCTGTCTGTCTGTCTGTCTGTCTGTCTGTCTGTCTGTCCGTCTTTACCGCCTAAACCAAGCAACAGATTTTGATGAAATTTGATACATAGATAGAATAGATTCCGAGAAAGAACATAGGCTACTTTTTGTTCCGAAAAAAGGGTTGAAAGGGTTAAAATAAGGGATGAAAGTTTATATGGAAAACTTCGTCATTGTTGAAGAACTATGAAACTTTACGTCTAGATATTTAACACGAAACCATAAAATGTATGTTTTAGCAGTTTTGTAGTTTCGAACTGTAGTACCTACGGGGGTGGAATTGGGGGTGAAAGTCTGGAAGTTCAATACTATTGAAGATAAAACCATGAAACTTTGTATCTAAACACTTGAAATGGAGTCGATAAACGTTTGTTCCAGCAATTTTATAATTCTTAACTATACGGGGATACTTATATAACCGCTTGATATACTGGCCGCTTTTCGCGTTTTACAAATTTGGCGGGAAAACGGGTGTCAGGTTACATAAGTGCGGTGTTTATGTTTCCTTACCGTGCCGCCTTACTTTTACCCGTTTGAGCCATTTACTCTCAAGAGCGTTTCAAGACGCTTCTAGCGGTATCATTTATTTATAATTTATGTACTTAAATAAATTCAAGATGGCCGCCGCTACAAAATGGCGGATAATTTATGTTTTATTAATCCCATCAATATGGGTATCAAATGAAAAGGCTCAACAAGCAGAATACAATAGACTATAAAAAAATTAAATTCAAGATGGCGGCCGCTACAAAATGGCGGATAACGTAGGTTTTATCAATCCCATCAACATGGGTATCAAATGAAAGGGCTCAACAAGCAGAATACAATATACTATAAAAAATTGAAATCCAAGATGGCGGCCGCTACAAAATGGTGGATAACGTAGGTTTTATCAATCCCATCAATATGGGTATCAAATGAAAGTGCTCAACCAGTAGAATACAATGTACTATATAAAATTAAAATCCAAGATGGCGGCCTCTACACAATGGCGGATAACTTAGGTTTTATCAATCCCATCAACATGGGTATCAAATAAAAGGGCTTGACAAGAAGAATACAGTGCACTATACAACCTCAATACTTTAGATGGGCGCAGCCACTTAATGGCGTATCAGACAGAATTTTGATAGTCGACGAGATTTCCATGGTGTCTTATCAAATGTTATGCATGATGGACGCTCGATTAAGGCAAATTAAGAACTGCGAAAATGAGTTTTTGGAGGAGTAAACGTATTACTTTTCGGTAATCTTTTACAACGGCCTCCTATAGAATGATCAGGAACACCTGTTTTCAATTCTAATATGAAATTATATATATGAAAGTAACTCTCTCTGTCTGTTACCGTCTAACGCCTAAGCCACTTAAAGAGTTTGTTATAATTTGGTGCACAGATAGACTAGACTTAGGAAAGGATATAGGCGACTTTTTATCACAGAAAAAGAGTTGAAAATAAAATTTGGTGGACCGTCCCAATATGATTTTAAATTAAAGTCTGTTTTGATTAATTTTTGAGAACATAGTTTTCTGTAATTTGTCGTGTAAATTGTACATTTATTAATAAATATAAAACTTTGACTTAGATTGATTTTGATTAGGAAACGTGAATTTGTATGGTAGTAGACATACGAGTAGGTACTGCCTCCATTACTTTAATAAATATGTGGCGCGGACGAAGTCGCGGGTAAAAGCTAGTTTTAAGATATTTTAAGAAAAATAATTTACTAAAAACCCAAACAGCGTGTATACATCCCTAAGTAGTTGTAGTGTTAGGACTCTGGAGAGACCATTCGGGGAAGTAGCACATCTTTACCAGCTATTCTACCGCCAAGCAGTAACGTCAAACATCTCTGTGTTCCGATTTAAAGGACAATATTTACAGTGTAACCACAGGGCATAGAGACGCAACATCTTATATCACTGGGTGATGAGCGCAGTGCAGTGCTAGGTAATGATTTGGACTCTTCATGTTCCAATAGCTGTGTGTTACTATGCTGTTATGGGTGGGCATGTTGTTTACCATCAACCACATAAACTGCTCGTCTCGCCACTCAATACTATAAAAAGTATCTATATTGAGTGGGTAGTAGTTGATTTCAAACCCATTAAGCAAATATACACAGTAGCTCTACATTTAAACATAGGAAAATATACTATTGTGCTACATTACGCAGCGTTCCTCTCATTGCCGAGTTATACCGGTTTTACCTATTTCCATTGTGTCATTACCCAACAGTATAGACTGTTACTTGCAGGCTTTAGGCCTAAAATGCGTGTTTTGTCATCTTAAAACGGTGAAAGAAAACATTGTGACAAAACCGACATGTACCTAAAATCTTTCAAGGTCATGTGCCATCCTCCAAGCCGCACTTGGCTAGAGTGCTGGATTCTCTTGACTTTTCCTTCCGAGAGAAGGCCCCGAATCTCAGCAGTGGGAATATTTAGTGAGCTGCGTATGCTATGGCAAAAAGAATGAATCATTAGGTAATGTTAACGCCAGTGCTTCCACACAAAACTCCTACCCACGCCAATGATGATTTTTTTTAAATTGAACAGTGACGAGACGAGCAGGACATTTGCTTGATGGTAAGCAACATGCCTGCCATATAACAGCACAGTGACACGCAGCCATTGGTACATGCAGAGTCCAAATCATTACCTAGTACTGCACTGTGCTCGTCCCCCAGAAATCTAAGATGTTATATCGCTAAGCCTTGTAATTTCTCTGGAAACGTTGCCACATAACTGTTTACAGATTACTGCGTTGCGGTTTGAAGGGTGGTAGAATAGTGAATAGTTAATGAAGAATAGTTTTAGTAGTGGTAGGACTCTTGGCAGAGTCCGCCTGGGGAAGTACCACACCTTTGCCAGTTATTCTACCGCCAAGCAGTAATGTGCAAACATTACTGTGTTCCGGTTTGAAGGGCAATGTTTCCAGAGAAATTACAGGGCTTAGAGATATAACATTTTAGATCTCTGGGTGACGAGCGCAGTGCAGTGCTAGGTAATGATTTGGACTCTTCATGTTCCAATAGCTGCGTGTCACTGTGCTGTTATGTGTCAGGCATGTTGCTTACCATCAGGCACATGTCCTGATCGTCTCGTCACTCTTTATTTAAAAAAAAAAAAACTGGCAAAGTTGTGGTACTTCCCCAGATGGGCTCTGCTAGGAGTCCTACTAATACAAAACTGATGATGATGTGTCAATGATAGCAGATATATACGCGGCTAGCGTCGGCACGCCAATAACGGCGGAATTAATTGATTTCGGATTACAATGGCACTATTAAATTAATCTGTATTACTATGAATAACAGTTATGTTCACGATAAACCCGGTTATGTTGTCTATAAAATGGAAACTAATTTCAACATCCATAATATTTTGGTAGTGTTGCTTTTATCAGCTGTAATATTGACATAATGTGCAAAGGTTTATTAAGTTATTAAGGCAGTGTTCGAAAAACGATAACACAGATAATATTCATGGATTATGGAATCCTACTTAATATAATTCTACAAATTTCAATGTTTGGATGTTTGTGGCTCAATCACGTCGGAATGCCTGAACGGATCGGGCTAAAATTTGAAATGCAGGTAGGTTATTATAGTCTGGAATAACACATAGGTTAATTTTTATCCCAAAAAATAACAGAAACGGACACTACGCAGGTGAAATGTGAAATCCCGGGGCGCTGATAGTTTGAAATAATATCCTACTGATATGAGTCATCATAACGATATGATATCAGTTTCATAGGACAGTCACGTTTGTTGCAGATTGTTCAATGTTCACGCCAAATTGTTCACGTCTGATTGTTCACGTCATATTGGTAGAACGGATCAGGATAAAAATGGTTAAAATCTCAAGTGAAACATTAATCACTATTCCGGAAGTGAAATGTATCTAGAAAAATTATGGGACAAAGACACACTTGGCAAAATATTGAACTATTTTTGGCAAGTTAATTTTTATGGAAAAGCTTCATTATGAATACGGAATCTCCACGATCCAATACTCAAAAATAACCTCCAAATGTTATCTTTGGATCCATCCGAGACGCGAACTCGTCATACGATGATTTGTCTCGCACAAATATTATGATTCTAAATCTGACGAAGATTCCTCTTTTCATTAACCCAAGAAACCATTGAGTTTCGTGAGTATTCTGTATCTGTTTTATGGCCAACAATAAAGTTCGGGATAGATTTATGTATTTGTGTTTACGCCCGCGTACTTTTTGCGGTTGAGCCGTAACTCAGCATTTGTATATTGATATTGGTTTAGCTGGAGAGATTATAATCGCTTGAAGTTGTGCGACTAAGACGAAAAAATTGGCTGAAACATTCAAATATTCCAATATAATACGCCTATAGAAAATTTTACACAGGATGTATTCGCCATCAACTTATATGCCTGGGTGAGCGCAGTGCAGTGCTGGGTACCTAATTATTTATTTATTGCTATAAATACATTATTTTTCTAAAAAAACTAGTTTTTTAGGTTACAATAATGCATTATATAGTGTCCGACCGAAACTGATTTTCAGGCCGAAACCGAAACCGAAACCGAAACTCACGTGGTCAAGTATATAATTTATTAAAATACTGAAATTTGGTGCATTTTACCTATTATTTTGCCTTAATTAGGGCATGAAATGGAAACACAATATACATCATAATAGGATAGATAAGAAATCAGTAAGAAGTCTTGTAAGTCCTTACAAGTTCTGATAGATGGCTCTAGTTTTCACTATTTTATAATAGCAATATTATAATCTCGTACTTATTTGTATGAGGTTAATTAATAGTGTCCTCGTACCTCGTACGAAAGACTACAAATCTCGTATTTGTACGAGGAACCTCGTACGGTTGGCATCGCTGGTTGCTACAGAACTATCCGAACGGCGCACGATAATTCCCGAAAAGGTCCGTCAATGCGTTGCCGCGGAAAACAAAGTTAGGCGATCGTGAACGTGCTTGAACTTGTTAAGTTTCGGTTTCGGCAAAAGTTTCGGCCGATTTTGGCCGAAACCGAAACTGTGGCCGAAACTTGATTTTTGGCCGAAACTCGACCGAAACCGAACTTTCGGTCGGACACTAGGCCATTAACCCTGTATAAAGAGCGTTGCAATTTTACGATGTGCATGTTCGACAACAAACTTTGACAATCAAATCATACACACACGCATACTTAATACTAGAGACAAATTACTTAATAATAACTAAAGTTCAATTATTTTTTTTACAAAATTTAACTATAGGTGCTCGTATGATCTAAATAAAAATTGCATGCCTATATTCTACATATATTTAAACATACGATTATTTATTTATTTGGACACTTCATGTTCCAATAAACTAAATTAATATCTATATATTATTTAATAGCTTCGAGGAACAAGAAGAATTATCTCGTGAATACGATCATTAATACGCTGCCAAAACGTCGAGGTAATGTAATAAATAAAGAAAAATAACTTAGTAAGTCTAGATAGTGATAACATCTCGTGCATGGACGTATAAAAAAGTCACACGTAAACAAAACCTGTGTCACTAGAGTCGGCCACATTTGCACGTGTGCACACATATACACAAGAACACAAGTAACGCGTGCAATGACCCACTGATGTGTGCGTGTCAGCCTGTATGTGACAGCGCACACGTGCATATTATGTGGCCGACTCGATGGACACAGTTTTTGTTTTAGCGAGACTGCGTCCGACTTTTTTATACGTCCATGATCCTGTGTAACAATATTTTCAATGTAAGTTTAAATTGCGGAAGTTCTAAAATTATACTTATAGAACACGGTTTACATAAGTTTGTCGCCATCTTGTATAGAGTTTATTCGAAACTTGGAGTCTCAACGCCTGAGACGCCACTCTTGTGTTTTGATAATTTTATTCGCGGGTTTTAAAAACTCGGCTGTTGTTAGTTTTACGGCTCTCTCTCTTCTCTCTCAGTCTTCTCTCTCTCTCTGTGTGTGTGTATGTCCAACGTAGCTATCGAACGGTTGAACCAATTTTGTGATTTGATTTCTCTGGTTTGAGAGAATAGTTGTAGTAGTTCGTAGGAAAGCTGGTAGTGTTCTTATTTGTTATACTGACTCGGTTCAGCCGTTCCAAAGTTATCAGCTTTTTGTTAGCTGCGATGGAAATAATGAACGCATAGTGGGTACTCGCTTTACTTGCCAAACATATGTGTGATTCTCGTTGAGGATTTTTAATTTTTAACATCGTGATTTGAGTATGCCTAAAGTCGATTCATTATTGAGTTCTGTGCGTAATAGTTATGACTTTTAGTGAATAGAAAATAATTAAGCTAAGTATGTTTTTTTGGCGTTTCAAAAGTACAAAGGCCACTTAAATAGAGTAGAAGAATAAATGGATGTTAACATAACTTCGAAATACCAAAATTATTAAAATTAAGCGGACTCTTTGTAAAGGCCTCGGAATTTGAGCAATGCCCTCGACTTTGAAGGAAACTCGTTAAGTTCGTTCTACTTAGCCAATTTATTAACGTGTTTTACAAACAAAATACATTCTCGGAAGAAATATCCGCAATTCAGTAACAAATTCTGGAAAGTTTACGTTAAAAAATATTTTTACGCTCTATTTTTCAAACTCTTCCACAATATGCTAAACAAACGCAGTCTAAAAACGGTGTATTGTTTGTTATTTTGTTATATTTGCTAATATACTGGCAGCGAAGGTGCCAAGCGTGAACTATTGTTCAGGAATTTATACAGTAAAACTGTTTGCCAACTTATAAATTGGATGGAGCAGGGAAAATATTTGTATTATATTCCATATTCATGATGTTGACGGTTGACATATAGAGATTAATCTAAGCAATAAGGCCGTCAATACAATAAATTATACTCTGTACTTTGTGTACCAAAAGTAGTAAAGTGTTGTAAAAATGATTCTGTGGGTTTTTGAAACCACGGTAAGAGTTAACCTTTTTTGTGGACATTTAACAACTTTTTTCTTGGAAAAGTATTCGATATGAGTATCTTGAAGAAAAACACCGCCATATTGGCCTCAGCTGCTCTGTCGAGCGCCTTTCACTCTACCTCTATTCCGCGACCGACCATCACGCGACATGCAATCGAAGCACGAAAAAGTTTTAGGCGATGATATAAAAGTTTCACTTTAAAAAGTCATTGTAAAAAACCGTAGCCCAGTGGCATCCGCCTATGGGTATTTTTTGAAGATTTTATTATTTTTTGCAGATGAAGATTTGTAACCATTACAGGTCACACATTAAAAAATACATCGTGAGGATGGGCGTGTTCCAAAATATACATCTTTTAAGCACAAATTTTATTCGAACTAGGCATGGTGGATTATGGACTTAACTTTTTCCTTGTGTTAAAATACTTGAAGTTCCAGTTATGGGAACAAAAACTGGGCTGCTAATGATAATTTTTCCAAGTCCCCAAGCTAGACTAACTCTGTATCTTGCGTAGAAACCTGTTTACAAAACAAACTGTTTTGTGAGTATTTCGCGGAGTCAGTCCGCGCTGCCCGTGGCTTCAGAAACCGGTAAAACAAAACTTTCAACGCTCGCCGGATATCGCATTCAAACTAATTAATTAATTCCATCCAATCTTCTGTTTACCTTTCGAGCATTTCATTCGCTTACACCTGGGAATGTTCAAGTTGTGTAAACATTATACTTCTACGTTCTAGTTGTCAGTAGCGCCACTACTGCAAGATTTCTAAAGTAGGTATAGAGCCACCAACTTATCTGTACGACGGCCAAAAGTGGAACTACTGACATCTATAGAAAACAGACACAGAAGTTGTATGATTTTGTGATAGGTGGGAACAATTTTCGATCGTGGCGCACTCGTTACTTTCGACAGATAAGTTTGTCGCACTGTTGTGTTGTATAATGTAGTTAAACTTTTTCGTCAAATGTCTGTAATGTGGAATAGACTCCAGGTACCCTAGATATGTCTCGTGACGTCACTTGCTTTAGGCAGGTGACCGGGAGATTTGCCAGGTGTTTTTTTCGCGCAGTAGCGCAAAGCTGAATGTTTTGAGGAATACATATTTTTCCTAATTTTATGACTACATTTTGAAAACAAGATAAAATTCCATAACGAAGAAGCGGTATTTCCGTTGCAAACGGCTGTTTAATGCGGCTTAATTCCCGAAAACTTAAGTCGGTCTGAACCATATCACAATAAAACTAATAATTGTATAGTAGGTAATTGGTAATCTTATAATTTATTGTTATGCACATTACCAGAAACACTTACTCCACAGGTTCTTATTATGAAAACGAAGTCAAAGTACTTAGTTCGAATAATTCATTGTTTAAAAATACCTAGACGTTTTACAGTAACGTCGAGGTATTTAACCTCGACGTCGTAATAATCAATTATAAGATTACCTACTACCTACTTACTATACAATTCACTACTACAATTTATCATACAATGAATTATTCGTGATTAAGCCCCGTAGGTACTATATAATTATACATTATGTGTTCAAATCCCGAAAGTTTAAAAACAATACTTCATTCGAGTTTTTGGTGAACTACGAAACGATGTAGCCTTTTAATTTTTTAGCTGTATTATGGCAATGGTATTATTTTACAGCGAAAAATTAAATCAGCACTGATAGCAACATTAGACCACGGGTAACCCATGGCCTCGGCCCCACCCTTTATTATCATGAAAATTTATATAGCTTTTTAGCGCGTAGCAGTATTATGAGTATAATATGTAGTCATTTCCCACAACCTACATTTTACAAGATTACCACGGTACTCCGAAATGCTATAAAATTATAATTTTAATTAATTATGTAACTATATTAATGGGATACGTAGGTTACTCAAAGCCATTGAAATGTATAAGTAATATGGACTAATATAGTTATCAATATTCGTCTAGTAGATACCTTATACCTTCTACCATGACTACATAATACAATTTATTTTATTTTTATTTATTTTTAAAATTAACAAACGTCAAAAATCCTACTGATCTACAACTGAAATCCTGATTTTACTTTAGCAAAAGCACGAGCAGCCCACTTCCCATTCCCTCGGCTTCCTCGATACCTTCTCTTGAAAGCAAAATAGCCAAGATAGAGTCAAGCTCATAATCTACCACGCTGTGCAGATTGGTGAAAGTGAGTAAAGTGACATGACCTCAAAAAGGTACATAATTAATAAGATACATAATACACGATGTTTTCCTGCACCATTTTTAATTTAGCTGCATTCGAAAAGACAGTACTTAGTGCTCGTGGGATTTAAATAAGGGCCTCTGGATTGGCAGTCGCCGAGCTCCCGACTAGACCAGCCATAAATAACGAATTTTACTAAATTAAAAAAAATTGGGGACATTTTACACATTACACCGTCTAACCTCAAACCAAGCAAAGCTTGGGAGCTACATAGTTGATATTATTTAGTTGTAAATACATATTTTATAGAAACCACCCAGCCACCCAGCCACCCAGCCACAGAACACAAACATATTTGTGTTCATCACACAAAAAAAAATGCACTGGATGGCATAGGACCCACGACCCACGGCTTCACAGACAGACTTACTACCAATCTTAATATAATAGTATAATATAGTAATCTAAATGTAATAGTCACTAATACTTCAAATTTGACACGTGATGAAAAGGTTGACTAAAAATAATGTCTAATATATATTATGTTGTACGGGGCTTAATCACGATTTACTAGTAATTCATTGTTTAATTACCTCGACGTAAAAAGAAAGTCTTACTTGATGAACAGCAGTACTCCAGTCTTCTCGATTTCTCTGAAGATGCCTTTCCACGAGGCCAGCATGCAGTACTGCTGCTTGGTGGTAAGCGGCGAGCGAGGGTCTGCCGGCGGCGGCGGCCGGTCGATGGCGTCGTGGCTGTTCATCTCTGATGCAGCCAGCTTCGTCAGCTCACACCCCATTTTCAAATTTGAAACACTTTTTTAAATACTAACACTTATTGTTTGCACTTTTACACATTTACACTTTCTATTTAAAAATTTTGAGTTTTTTCACTTTAAATTTTTTTAAATGGATCTTTTTATTTATTTTTGTTATTTTAGTGGCATATTTCTATGTAAAAATATCAATATTTCTGTTAAAAGTTGTTAACACATAAGATTCGATCTTCCATTGCTAAAATTCAATCACTGATACACAGTTTTAACTGCATTAATTTTTTCGCGTTTTATTTTGACGAACTGTTCCAACTCGTCGGCAGTTCGTGCTACTCGACTTTCCACACTACTATCTAAAAGCTTTAAACGTAAAATCTAATGCAAATAAATTCTTCCGTTCCAATAATAGAACATTTTTGTTCTGTGCGTTTCTTTAACACTCGATTAAATTCTTGTTTTAAAATCTTCGTTCACTCTCCACTCGGTTTTCGGTGCGATTAAAAATCGATTAAAGTAAATTCTAGAACTCGTTAAATTTAGATAACGATGTTTAGTTATTTTCCATTTTTTCGAGGGTTATCGATTATTCAAATATCTGTGACTGTTTGCTAGTGACGCGCTCGATGACAATTTGTTACTAACAGCGTGCAATTGCAAGGTGAAAATTAGTGATGTGACATCGTACGGTATAACACTTTTCAACGTAAACTAAATTTGTAATCTATTAGCAATACAATTAAGTTATTTTATCGACTTAATGTGTAGTTATGTGAAAATTACATATAAAATAATACCAAGTTTCCACATAATACAAACATAATAAAATACATTTTACGTGTATGTAATGATTGTTTGTAACTTTAAAGTTATTTTTGTAAAAGTGGTAAACTCCACAGTTGTAGTTGTTTTGTAAGATTGTGTTGTTATCCGAAATTGCAATTGCAGCCATTTTGCTAAATTTTACGATAAACATATCTTACCATGTGATCTATTAGCAGTGGAATAAGGTTATTTTTTCGATCAACAGATTCTACTTACGAAAGTCAAGTTGAATTTCTTCTCTCTAACTCTTTGCAATATCAACCATGAAACTGTGTATCTTGTCATTTATGCAAATGTGTTAGGATATTTTAATTTTGAACACCCGTGTTTTCTGCGAAAACATTAATTTAAATTAATCGAAATTGAGATTCATTAAAAAGTAAACAGCGCAGCGTCAGAAAATCCCCGAGTTAAGACAACAATATTCAAATTGAGCTCCGCTGAACCGACTTTATGAAGGTTTATCTTAAAAAACGGTACAAAATAAAGATAATAATGGGAGAGTTCAGTTAGAAGTTTTTATTATTCTAGCATCGTCAGTTTTGAGAGCAATTTCGGTTGAATTTTGCAGTAAGTGGTATTTAAGCTGTGGCTTGGGACCCAATATGTAGATGGGAATCGTGCGGTGACGTCACTATACGACACGGGTCCGTGACGTAAACGACACAGGTCCGTGATGTAAACGTGGACTCGAAAGTGAATTGCAGTCATCAAAATGTGACCGCCGTCTAGCAACTCCATGAATACATGATTGAGAATTTAGGGAAGACGGAAGAGATACGAAATTATTTTTGTTCATGGTTTGCTTATTGGTACTGTAATATGTGATTATAGTGAGGGTTCGTATGAAAAGCCAGACGTGATGACTGGTACTTACCATGTAAAACAAAGTTTGAAGGCACAGGAACTACCGATAGAAGTGAAAACTTATGGCTTTGACTTTCAGTATTAAAAACATAAACGCTGCAACATTCATCACCTGTATCCTAAAGATTTGCTATTATTACACAACATAGTAGTGGTGAGACGCTTGGCAGAGTTTGCCTGGGGAAGTACCACATATTTGCTAGTTATTATAAGCGCCAAGCAGTAATGCGCAAACATTACTGTGTCCCGTTTTGGGGCAAAGCCTCCAGTGATATTACAGGGCTTAGAGATAAAGCATCTTAGATCTAAGGTGACGAGCGCAGTGCAGTGCTAGGTAATGATTTGAACTCTTCACGTTTCAATAGCTGCGTGTCACTATGGTGTTATGTGGCAGGCATGTTGCTTACCATCAGGCACGTGCCCTGCTCGTATCGTCGCTCCATTAAAAAAATGAATCGGACACTATCTCATAAGATTTTACCCATCCAAAACACTTATAACGCGCACGGTCCACTCTTCTGCTCCACCACCGCTTGGCCTCGCTGCTACGCCGCTATAATAGCATGTTGGTGACGCAAACCTGCTACATTTTCCTCTAACAAAAAGTGAGCTATGTGGCAAAACAAAATTTCTCTTCAGATATAATTATGTATGTATATTGAACCAACCTTAAAGTTTCTTTTAAGATTGTTTTTGCATTCGAATGATACTCATATTCCATGGTATTTTTGTTTTTTTATGCTAATTCAGCTAGTCTCATAAAATAATGGCAATAAAGTATCTTTTTCGGGTAATTTGGGTAATTTTTTTAATTCTGATAAATGCTACGTATTGTAATTATCATTATTGTATTATAACCAATTATATTTTGGCAAATGTATTTAAATACTACACACTACTTACCTATTTAATAATTTCACATATTTAAGGCAACCATCAACGTGTAATTATGATAATATAATATCAAAAACAAGCAATTGTATTTGTTTTTGAAAATATACTAATCAATAAAAAGCAGTTAGTTATATTGCCTTTTAAAATTAACACTAATTGACAACAAGTAATTTCAAAAACATAACAAACTAGCCTCATCGCGAATTGTGTCACATCACTAGGCTCTCAGGGCTGGCACCATTCAATTTTATGACGTGCGTCAATTGTATGATAATGTAGTATCCTTTCACGATAATATTATGGCAGTGATACGTCATTAAGTTTTCAACTACGATTGGTTTTGGTATTGAACTTTATGCTTCAGTAATAAAGGCGAGTTTTTGTTTCTATTATTTTAATTATTACTGGATGGTTTGATTGACGGAACTATACCATTTGCAGACCAAACTTGGCGAGTTCTATATCTTGGCTTGGAGTTCTGGAAGTTGTAGTATAGTTTCCTGGTTTTAATGGGCATTGAACATTTTTTAAAAGTCGTAATGGCTTAGTGGCGGGGACGTCCAATTTAGCAATCATAAATAAGGTCGTAGGTTCGAATCTCGCCTGCACCTTTAGGTATTTTCCAACTACAAGTTTCCATTACCTTCACTATCGACGGTAGGAAAGCATTGTGGAGAAACCAGCATTTAAAAAAAACCGTGGCTAGCCAAATCCTACTGTTTATCTTTTGCTGTTTCTTGCGGTGTGCGATGAGGTGAAAAGTAAAAAAGGTCATTTGTTCAGGGTACGGCCTTAACATGTTATACATTATAACCGTATAATAATGTCTCGCGGCTTTACCCGTCCCTGTAATATCCCCGAGATGAATTGTCATATTATTGATTGAATAAAACGCTGCGTAAATGTATAGTTATTTATTTAAAACCAAATTAACACTTTATTACACCAATCTTAAACATTAAATTATATATTACGAACAACACATTCATCTCATAATTAAATTATGTTATAAATACGTAATCTAACATTATTACAATAATTATATAAATTAGTAACAATCATACGACGCGTAACTTGAAGTAACTTATTTATTTTATAATATTAGATAATTATTAACACAATAAATCCATAGTGGCTATTTAAATATATTACAGAGATTTTTACAATTTGAAAGTTCCACACAATACAAAGTTCCACAGAAAAACTGTATTAAGCCTAAAAAGGCGTGATCTGTTCATCATTATGAATTACTTTTTAATGCGGCAACCCTAAAATCGCGGAATAAATATTCAGTTGCTGCGTTTTGTCGAGATTTTTGTACGGAATAGTGGAATCGCTTCTATAGGGTTGCCTCTATCTTGAAAGTTGCTCAAAATGATGAATCGTGAGTTTTTCAGCTTAATACGTATTATTTTACGGCACTCTGTTAATATAAAAATAGTAGACGTCAATGACACGCTAACAATTACACATTCATATTTCCAGTTTATGAAAAGAATCGAAAATGGTGTTCCATCGAATCGAAAAGTGTACAAAAATAGTATTATTACCAACTTAACTTAAACAATTTTCCAATTCCAATCCGCCAAACTATTTGCTACTTGAATGCAGTAAATCAGGCTGTTAAAAATGAAATGTAATCTCAAGTAGCTCATGTATTTTATATAAAAAAACAGGCTGGTAATTTATTTCAAAACTAGGGTTATACATAATGGATGTACTAGTCCGAAAGGAGTACGTTCTACTCATCATTAGCGTCATGGACAACTAACTTTCACTAAAGGGCAAACTTTAAAAGTGAAACAAAATTAAATGTGCCACGCACAGTTTATGTCGAGTTCAAAGTCTATATGTGTATAGAATAGACGTTTTGTTCCTCAATTTAAGGGTTGGTAGTTCAGAAAAAGTTATTCGTTATAAAAAGTAGAACGCGTGATCTGTTTTGACGTGACAACGTCTTATAAATTGGTTTGCCGGGTGACACTTCAAGAAACTGTGTTACGCTCCGCTCACGTTATGCGCTCACAACGAGAGCGAGTGAGAGGCACGCGTCCCTTCCACTCGGGCATGGTTAGCCCGCCTAAGAGCGAGAGAGACAGACATAAAAAGTGAAAGGCACGCGTCCCTTCCGTAAAATTATTTTACCACTCAAAGTCGTTGTCACGTAAAACTTTCGCCCGTATACCGACTTTACAGGCAACCAATTTTTTTTTTTCGGGTTTGTTCAAATAATATGGATGAATCTGTGTAATATACTTATATTATAATTTTACGATAAATACTTTCTGGTAAAAGCAATAAAAAATAATCAGGCTTTGCGATAACTACAAAAAGGTTGAGAATTTGTGCATTTGTTATTTGTTCTAAAATTCTGTCATACAAAATTCAAACTCTCTCCGCACATTATTTCCACTTTCAAAAATGATCGTTTATTTGGCACAATTTGACATAAATGATAAACAGTATTAAGTTATCTTGTGATATAATTATTTCACTAAACATTTATAATAAAATGTTTAATTTATTTTTGTTCTTTCAGTCAGTTGTTTGGGAAGTAAATAATATACTCGTATATGTCGCCATAAATTTACTATCACCGTTAGATTACAATATCACACGATCAATTTTTTTTTTACAAGGAATTTTTTGACAGTGATGGCAAAGTTCGTATAAAAATGACATAAGTACCTAGTAAGTATTGTATTAAAACATACTTATTATACTCGCATAATGCTTGACAGTTTTCTGTACGATAATTATTATAATACATTGAAGTAATTATTTTAAGCTTTGAAAACGTATACAAATTGTATGCTCTTTATTTTGTTTTTATTTTTTTATTAATTGACGTGTAAATTGTACATTAATCAATAAAGAACTTTGGCTTTGAGAGGTATAATCCTAAGGTAGTTTATGTCAGGTTAGCTTATAATCTAATGTATTTAGATTGTAATCTAACGATTTTTTATAACTTTACGGTCACATAAATATAAAAGCGAAGGGGAATAGAGGTGAGAAACTGCGTATTTCCTGTAATGTTCATAATAACTATCTGACACTAAACTAAGCTAAGCCAGCGAAAAGACAATTTAGTGGCCAACTGTGGTTTACTCGCGTTGTCGAAAGCATTTTCACGCTTCAGTTCACTCAGAACAGTTATCAATCATTTGATAGCTGTTCTAAAATGTTCATTTTCAAAACAGTTTTAATATGCGTTATTAGAGGTTTGCACCGGAGCGAGATTTTAACAACCGATTGATTTCACCGGTGATCGGGCAATCTCCGGTGAAAAACCGGAGGTCACCGGAGAATAAAAAAATTGTTTCTTTTTTATAAATTTATATATTCATAATGCAGAAATAAGAATAATCAATAGATATACTTGTATAACTTTATTATTAAATGTATTATTATTATTTATTGTGTAACTTTATTATGTAAAACAATAGATGCGACGATCACCGGAGTTAAATACCGATTATTTCAATCGAGTACTTTTACCGGTAAATCACCGGTTATTCTCCGGTACTCACTGCTCCGGTGCAAACCTCTAATATGCATACATAGATTATCTTGTGACGGAAATAACACTGATAAACTTGATAATGTGTTTCGATTCCAATCAATATAAAAAAACGGAATCTTGTATGCTTCTACTCTGCGGAATCTTGTATGCTTCTACTCTGTAGCGATATGGCGGTCAAACACACGTCCACTATTGATTTAGAACAGATTATTTCAGTGTGATAACGTATGATTGATGTACTACGGCACTTACAATTAGAGCACAGAACTTAGCCTAGGGTCACTGGGCCATCGGGCGAGTAACCACACCCAATGTACCATTTAGGGATAGGCCCTTCCGAGGCGGTAACGCGCTGCAATGGTTTCCAGCGCGTTCCTGGAGCCAAAGGCCGGGGTTCCAATTCCTGCGAGGCGGACCCGAAAGGGTGATGGAGGTGTCAGAGTTGCGTGAGCGAATGTGACAACGGTTCCGTAACTCTGACAGTTGCCATGCCGCAGAAACCTGTGGAGGGTTTTAGTCGGCAGGGCTGCCACTCTGGTGCCGAGTCCCACACGTCGTGAGTAAAAGCATATCCCGCCACACAAAAAAAGGGTCACTGTATGTACACGCCATGAAAGCAATTTACTTAGTTGAAATAAATTGTATTAACGACTTTGATATCAATAAAATTTCAAGTATAGAATAATGAAGTGGACATAGATAAAACTTCAGTAGAAATTGACACAAAACTGAACAGACACAAGTAGGTATAATTTTACTATTTCCACAGTTGGAAATGTTCTGTTATAAATAATTGAAGACTTATTTACAACATTATTCACGGCTAGGGATTGCTACTAATACACGTATATTGTACACAGATTATCAGTTGATTTATTTTTTGTCGTATGTTATCTACTATAATATATGTCTAATACAAGTTAGTTAAAATATACCTCTTTTATAAATTTGTAAGTTATAAAAAGAGTATTTTTTAATTATCAAAATTTTGACCTCAAATCTAAAAATACCTACATCATTTAGTCGTGACCTAAATTATTGGTCAATTACTTCCCGACGCGACGGGACAAGCCAAGCCAAGGTCACGAGAAGACTCGACGACGAAGTCCTGACATTTAAATCGCGGTTAAGTTCTGTAGGTATTATGTTTTTATATTGCCCAAACAAGAAATAAAAATGGATACTAAAATCTCATTCAACGACAGGCAACTGTTTTAGTACGTAAATGCATCTAAAACCACGTGGTAAAATTACCATTTGAGTAAATGAAGGTGATTATAAAGATTTCCAAAATGTATTACTTTATCTTAAAATAAAACGAACGAAAAAATATGCTGTTTTTGTCAAAGATGTAAAAATCAAGTTATAACTATATTTTTCTGATACAACGATCTAACATTCGTACTTTGGAACCATTTCGAAAATATTACCTATGCAAAACTCAACCACTGCTTTCAATTGTTCACCTCCCAACGTTGCGTCAGTTATACATCGAGATACAATTAAAAAAAACATTTATACTTACGATTAAGTCATGTACATTTTTTTTTCAATTTTATTGTTGAAATGTATAAGGTGTTCAAAAGTTTTGGGCTTAATGGCTTAATACACCCGGCAATGAATTTAACTGCATTTGTGTATAGTTTACTATGACATATTTATGCATTTAAAATACAAGTGAATGAAAAATAATGTTCACATAGCTTGTGACAAAAACTATATTGTGCAAATAATAGATTTGACTAAAATTGCTTTAGAAAAATAATAGTCGGAAGACAATTATGTTAGTGTATTAAAATATACAACAACTAAAATTATTCAATAAAGTAACAATAATTGGACCAGCCAACATAATTGTGCTTATATTTATAAACTATTTATTAAAAATTAGTAAATTCTTATTAATAAAATTATTATCTAATAAGCGCAGGTTGACACCTAGTTTCAAGTTTTTTTGGTAAATCCCTGACTTGATACAATATCTCATGCTAAGATATCTACAATAACTATGATAACTAATAAAAGCACACCGATTCGTGTTCCCTGCTTACATAATAATACTTTTAAAACATTTACATATAATAATTACGAAGGAACACAATTTAATTATTATGCTTATTTGTTTGTCCAAAAAGAGGCGTCCAGGCGTCAGAGTCATTTATTATTATTTATATAAATTAAATTTCTTAAAATAACGCGTCTCATAATGTTATGTTTTTTGTTAGGCCAAAAATGGCTTTTAATAATATTTAATCATTAATAAATAAAGCCTATCTTTAACTTTTGTAACTTAAATCCACTGCTGTATAACAATTAGGTACAACAAATATGAACAAAACTACTTATTTTACACAAGATTGCAAATATATTTTGTAAAATAATAGAGTTTTGTAGTTTTTAGGTAACATTTGATTTTATAAATATTTATATTCTGTTTCATTAAACTTAGTGAACAAAATGGCCGCCAGACTCCTTTTATTGGACAAACCCAATAATGCATTCGCAGCGCACAAAAACTTTTCACTTCCTTCACTTCCATTCTCAAAAGTTCAATCCAATTCAATTTTGCAAAGTTCAATTGACATGTTTCTGTTCTGGAATTGTTTCACGAGTTCAATCCGTGGCAAACTCGAACTTCGAAATTTCAAATGACGCAATTCAATTATTGTTTTTTAAAATGGCGTCCGCGTCGTCCATTCGCGACGTTCACCTTTTTATTGTGCTAACAACTAAGCTCACGTTGGTTTCCCTGCTTTTTCATATCCTTCGACTAGAGTTTCTAGAATAAATTTTATAGTAATTTTGTAGATGTTTTCCACGTTTGGTGTGTACCGGTCCCCAAGCGTAGATTCCACGGCTGCAAGGAACGGCGCCTCAATTTTCTGAAATAAAATAGACCAGTTCAAATAACGAATAGACAATATTTTGTTTGAAAGTTATACAGCGTCGTAAAAGATTAATGTTTCTGTCTGGCAGTCAAGAGTTGTTCAAATATATATTGAGAGATTTAACTAGTGTTTTGATAACTTTGTTCCGTTTTTGCGTCCTTGTCCGGGAAAGGGTCCGTTTTGAAGATGCTGGACCTTTTCTTGTCTTAGATATCTTTTCATTTTCAAAAGAAATTACAGAAAGTTATCTCAACAATTTTTTCTCAACAAAATTGATTGCTGTACCGTTGTGAAATGTTGATATATCGTTATGACCGTAAGCATTTAATTTTACTTCGGAAATAATTATCGTTTGACCTCGCAAGTGTCGAAAATTTCGATAATGATTTGGTAACAGTTTAATGTCAGATTTTAAGTTTGCATATATCTTAAGCTAAAATGATAATAATGAGTAACTAAAGAGGCGACGGGAATCTGAAAAACCCGATCATAGTTGGGAACACTGAGGGCAAACGACCGCGTGGTCGCTCACCGACCAGATGGACCGATCATGTAAAGGACCCGTCTTTTTCAAAATTATACCCGGTGGTAAGAGACGCGCGGGACAGATACCGGCGGATGCAGGTCATCTGCTCCAGATGCAACCCTGATGCTGATCACGATCATCAGACATGAGGGAAAAATATAAAACAAAATCTGAAATACAGCGCATAGCACAATTATTTGAATAAGTAATTATTTGACTATTAAAGACGTAAAATGAAATTAAATGAAAATGTAAAATTAAAATACAAACTAAAACATTTATGTCACCATTTCAAACGTAGATGATTTACATTGAATTTTAATTGTATGAAACGTGTGTATTAGTACCAAGCAAAACAATCAATAGGTATTCTTTTCTCTAACCTTGTCCCTTCAAGACAGACAGACAGAAACTCTTTATTATGCACACCAGTAAATAACAAATAATAACTTAATATCTAGTGCCGTAAATGGCGGCCTTATCGTTAAAAGCGATCTCTTCCAAGCAACCATTAACAGCAGGAAAACATATCAAGGGTCTCGGGTAAAATTTCATTGGAAGGGAATGGAATAATTTGGAATGTTATCCGGCTGATAGCTACAGATAGAGATCGCGCGCTAGGGCTTTACCTCAATATGGGTATCAAATTAAAGTAGTAGAACTAAAACAAATTTCTAATCCAAGATGGCCGCTACCACAAAATGGCGAAATACATTTCTTTTTTCACAACTCCCTTAATGTGGATATCAAATGAAAGAGTAGAATGTTAACTGAGTGTAAACTAGTAGAATGTTGTACAGATAACGAATCCGAGGTAATCGGGGGTTAATCAATTTTTTTTATTTTGTTCTTGTTGCAAAATATATTTGCACGCGCCTGGCAAATTTAAAACCCCGACTAAATCATCGGGCTTATTAATATTTTTATTTTTTAAACATTAAACTACAACACATAAACATTGTGAATCATTGCGTCAAATACAATCACTGGACAAAAAATCAAATTAATTTAAAAAAAAAATGTATCCATTTTGGCCCGGCTCTCACCATGCAGGTCTACTGTGTTAGGGAAAAATAGTAGAGCTCTGTGAAAAGTTTTCAGCTTGCCTCGAATATATACCCGAAATTAGCTGGTAGTAGCTCTCGGAATCTTGGACTCTAAAGGCAAGGATAAAGGGGAAGATTGATTCGTTCGAAATGTGGTGCTGGCGAAAAATGCTTGGCATCAAGTGGACAGCTCGCCGCACAAACGCATCAATCCTAAACCAGCTGAAGATACGTACGAGACTCTCCACCATCTGCACTCAGAGGACACTTCAATTTTTCGGACACGTGGCTAGACGACAAGAAAGCTTAGAAAAGTGAATAATGGTCGGTCGCGTCGAAGGGAAGAGAAGTAGAAAGCACCATCCCGGTGGATAGACACCATCAAGGCCTCAGCAAGGACAGACATCCAAACTTGTTTACAGATGGCTTAAGACAGGAGTGCCTGGAGGAAGGTGGTAAAGGACGTCGATGGTGGTCACCACCCTCAGTAATGAGGATACGACCAAGAAGAAGCTCTCGGAATAAAAATAACGCTTACTCTTTTTTGCATAGGTTTCATTTTCCTTCACATAACAGTATACATACTGGTATGGCTGGTATACTGGCCCAATCGCTACAAACACAGGTTAAAATGCGTTCCGCGATCGCTTGACAAGTCTGCGAGGTTGACTCATGTCATGGGAACGATGGTATACAATCAACTGCCCGTTGACGTAGTTGTGGAAAAAAAAAGATAATTGTAATGACAAAGATCACGGACCCCGGAGTCTGTGGAGTGGCTAGTTAAAAAAAAAGACGTCGTTGAGGCACCTAATTCTATAGTTTTTAACCCCCGACCAAAAAAGGGGTGTTATAAGTTTGACGTCGATGTCTGTCTGTCTGTCTGTGTGTGTGTCTGTCTGTGGCACCGTAGAGCTCAAACGGGTGGGCCGATTTCGATGCGGTTTTTTTATTTGAAAGTTAATATCCGTGCGGATTTTTTTAGCTATGTTTGGTTAATATCGATTCAAGATGGCCGCCGCCACAAAATGGCGGACAAAATATTTCTTCCCAACCTACCTCAATATGAGTGTCAAATGAAAGGGCTTGACTAGTAGAATACTATACATTATAAAAAAAAATCCAAGATGGCCACCACAAAATGGCGAATTATCTAAATTTTTTCACTACTACCTCAATATGGGTATCAAACGAAAGGGCTTGACTAGTAAAATACATTGCACTATGACTAATTTCAAATCCAAGATGGCCGCTTCCACAAAACGGCGATATACATTTTTTCACAACTCCCTTAATATGGGTATCAAATGAAAGGGCTTGACTAGTAGAATGTTGTACAGATAACAAATCTGAGGTAGTCGGGGGTTAGTCAAAATTTTTAATTTTGTTCTTGTTAGTAACAAGCTTATCAAACAAGCTTTTTATGACATTGATAACGAGTTCATGACGCTTAAAGAAATTATGTGATAGATAGCACTTAGCTACATTCGATTTATATACAATTCTGACAAATTTTATTCAATACTTTAATAATCAGATCTGATGATTGACATTTTGTAATAATTCATTTAATATATTGAGTGTGGAATTTGAGTTTTTAAGTTTGACATTTTGTAATTTTGATTATTGAGTGTGTAATGAGAATTTCAATTATTATGTTTTTCATATATAATTTACTTACATGTACGGATTGTATGTATCTAATAAATGAGTATGAGTATGTAAATTATTTTTTATATATATTAATATTAATTTTTTCTTTTTTGCTTTTTGATTTTGTGAAGTACATAAAATTATTTTCTTATTATTATTGACATGAAATTTAAGTAGGTAATTATTTGATATTTTATAAGAACAATTTGTAACTACTTTTTTTTTTTTTTTTATTGACATGTAACTATTATCTTGTTATGAATAAAAATCTGAATCTGAATCTAAAGAACGGAAGGCTTCTTATATTTCACAAATATATCCAAATACATCATAAGGTTTTTAGTTCCGCGTCATTGTTCGCGGCGGAAGTGACCCTCTACCTACCTTTATTTATAATATTTCTATTCGTATTTTATTTCATGTTTCCGATATTTAATGGGAAGGATGAAACGTTTAGACAGGGGTACGGAGATATAAATAGAGTGCTTTTCATAACGGGTAGCGACGTTTAATGTTATACAAAATGAGCAACCATTTTTGTGAAGTTGTCCTTTAATATAGCTACTTATATTTTCTGCTTAATTAATATTTGTCACCTGTTTCGTCTTTGTTGTTTATCAAAAATTTTGGTTTACTCCTGAAAGTTATCTAAAATTGCAGTCTTACTTTTGTGTGATGAATTCAAATATTTGTACTGTGTCTGGGTGTTTTTATGTATAATAAGTATGTATTTACAACTATATAATGGGTGTTTCTATGTACAATAGGTATGTATTATATCAGCTCTATCTAGCCGCCATAGTACAAGCTTTGCTTAGTTTGGGGTTCAGATGGTGTTGTGTGTGGATTGTCCACCAATATTTATTTGTAAGTTTACACTTGACCGGCATTTCACCTGATGTTTAGCGACGATGCGGTCTACGATGGAGTGTGTTTACTAAGAAGTAAGAGATTCACTCTCAATTTGAAGACACTGAGGTTGAAAAAACCATAGAGCTTACATAAACTACGTAAGCGTGATCGCTCTTGTCTTGTCGCTCTTGTGAAAGTGTCATACTTTTGCCGTGGCACATCAATCCGTTGCCATAGCAAGTATGCACGTCATCTGGTTACGATTTGTACTAAGTTACCGTGCGGAAAAACCTGATCTATTTACTTTTTCTCTATCTAAGGGAAAACCCACTCAGGAACGCATTCCAAAGCTCAGACATCTCTAACACAAAAGTAGAGTCAAATCGTTCGAGTCTATGGCACATTAAACCATGAAACGATGTCGCTTTTTCGAGCTACAAGCAGATATCAATAACACAGATAAAAGATGAGATAATTAGTCACATATTCACTGGTATTGTATGTGTAATGTTCACCAATATTTTTTATAACATATTTTTTATTTAAGTAATTCATATACGAGTATCTCCCTATGTGATAGCAATTTGTTGGATACTGCGTAACGAAATATCCAGGTAAATAAGGAATAAGCGTGGAAATAGGTCAACCGTGTTATTACCGCTAGAATATATTACATGAGAGTACGCAAATAATATTTCCCAATAATTTTATGAAAATACCATTTTAGGTTTGCTTCAACAAAAAATGGTATCGTTATTTGTGTTCTATTATAATACAGGTACAATTTAAATAATTCTCTTAATGATCTCAGTGCTTTTTAGGATTAAATTTTACTCGTGAGGACCGTTGGAAAAAATAGGCACTCTAGGAGTGTCGATATCAATAAAAAATAGGCACTCTAGGAGTGTCGATCGAAAACAAATTTAAATGTGGACTAAAAACACATAGTAGAAGTTAAATTTCAATTGAAGAATGGAAAACGTATCACAACTCTGTGGAGAACATTGCCGTTCTAACCAACACAGTGATATTTGCACTTTTACTGCTTGGCGGTAGATTAACTGGCATGTGTACTTCTCCAGGTGGACTCTGGAAATAATCTTACTACTCCAAGAGTTCAGCAATGTACCTATTTAAGCTTTTAGAAGAATTCTTACATCACTTAAATTGATAATAATTATAAAAAGGTAACAGTCAAAGAGTTTACATATACTTCGTATAGAGTTGGAGCAAATGCTTTACAGCGGAAGCACGGGTCTGGTCGCTCTTGCCTTGTCGCTCTTGTGGAAGTGTCATACTTTGGTCGCGGCACATCACTTTGTTGCCATAACTAGTATGCACGTCATCTGCCATCACCTGATCTATTTAATTATTATCCATCTAAGGTAACAGCTAAGTCATGACAGTCGAGGGTATAATGGGGTAATTAAGTCAATGCCAGATTCTCTATACTAATGGTCGGAAATTGTAATAGAGTACGCCCTATCCTTATAATTAAGGCTATGAATAAACATAATGGGGGCTATAAAACTAATCAAGTTACTATGAAATCTGCAATTATATGCATAATAGTCGTTTCTATTTTTTAAGAAAGTTTTGATATTAAATATAAAAATATCGGTCAAATTAATAACCTCGCACTGTTTGAACGCGGTTAAACATAAGACGCCATGTTGTGATCACATTTGACTACGTCATCGGAATTCAACGAAGTTTGAAAATGGAACTCAGGCCTATAGAAAATGTCTACAGCTCCTTTCAGAAAATCCATTTTCAATTTTGCTTATTACAAAACCTCGTTATTTTATTGGAGCTGTGCGTTTAGTAAATTTTACAAACAATATGAAATTATTTAGTTTCATTTTACATTGTAGTCGGGTTTTCTTTTTCGGATAAAATAAATTATACAGAGTTTCTACACAGTGGACGACATCGGCCATACATAAAATTAATGTAAAACTGGGGACTTTGCAAGTTCACTTTATCTCACGACTGTACTCAACTTTCCTCTTCAGAGGTCCATAACTCCAGAAGTCATAGCTCCGCAGATTCATTCATTTTTCATTTGTAATTTCCAAGAGAAAGTTTTCGGGACAAAAATTAATGAAGACTGAGAGTTTCGCCAATTATTATATTTTATGTTCAGTTCTTACGATTTCATTTTTTAGCAGTTTTCATAACTTAATGTAAATCAGGCTTAGAAAGACAAGTCTGAGAAGGTCTTTTAGAAAACCCTCAATAGGGCTTTTTTTCGTCAATAATTGACGAATTTGCCTTGGATCCTAATACATATTACAATCTAGACCTTATCTTTAAAAGTTTGTAAAAGTTTTTTCTATACATTTGAATTTGATAGGCAAACTAGCAACAGCTCGCGGTTTTACCGGCGCAGTTCTCGATCCCGTTATTTTCCGGTGATAAAAATAGCTCATATTGTGTTATTATTTCTAAATTCCATTCAAAATTCTTCGGTAATTTCCTTTAGTTAGTTTCTTACAAGCTTTGACGTTTACATTATGAGAAGGAAGTTTATTATTCAGTCCTTCCGTTTTTCGTATTATTATATCCTTATTTACGACTAAAATACGCTTTTTAGCGCATGTAATCCATGTATATTAAAATTTTAATTCAAAGTCTGGCATTTCTCTGTGGTCGTCACCTAGAAATCAGAGACGCTTGTTTGTGTTTTACGTCGTTACGAAGATATTGCCTTTGAAACCGGAGGCTCTACCACCGAACGAAAAATGTCTTAGCTTTGATATTTAGCTTTTCTTTTCACTTGAAATGATAGAGATGGCAATAGCAAAGCCGAAGCCGATTTAGTTAGGCAGTATAGGGGCTGGTCGGCTTTTCCTTTGCTGTATAATTAATCTTTATTTTTAACCCCGACCAAAAAAGGGTTGTTATAAGATTGACGTCGATGTCTGTCTGTCTGTCTATCTGTCTGTCTGTCTGTCTGTCTGTCTGTCTGTCTGTTTGTCTGTCTGTGTGTGTGTCTGTCTGTGGCACCGTAGAGCTCAAACGGATGGGCCGATTTCAATGCGGTTTTTTTAATATGAAAGTTAATATCCGTGCGGATGTTCTTAGCTATGTTTGAATAATATCGATTTAAGATGGCCGCCTGCACAAAATGGCGGACAAAATATTTCTTCGCAACCTACCTCAATATGGGTATCAAATGAAAGGGCTTGACAAGCAGAATACTATACACTATAACAAATTTCAAAAGCAAGATGGCCGCCACCACAATATGGCGAATCATATTATTATTTTCACTACTACCTCAATATGGGTATCAAACGAAAGGGCTTGACTAGTAGAATACATTGCACTATGATAAATTTCAAATCCAAGATGGTCGCTTCCACGAAATGGTGAAATACATATCTTTTTTTCACAGCTCCCTTAATATGGGTATCAAATGAAAGGGCTTGACTAGTAGAATGTTGTATAGATAACAAATCTGAAGTAGTCGGGGGTTAATCAATTTTTTTAATTTTGTTCTTGTTAAATAATTATATATATATCCATAGCAAGACAGCCTGCGGAGCCGATGGTCCTGGGTTCAATTCCCACCCAGTGCAAATATTTGTGTGATTAATACAAATATTTGTTCTGTGTCTGGGTATTCTACGTATAGTAATTATGTATTCTTAACTTAACTTTTTTTGTGATCTAAATAGAGATATTTGACAATTTTGTAGTTATATTATTTATAATTAATTACTAAAGTAAGTGACTTGTCGTCTTCTAAAAAATAGTTGGAAAAATTACCTGGATTAGGGATTACTTAGATAGAACAGAAAACTCTTTGATTGGATTACATTTAGTGCGGCCTTAAGTGGTTTCACCAAAATATTCATATTTCACTAAAAGGACAGTTCCCATTCGTACCCGATCAACTATGTAGATAAACCCAGCAATAAAATACATCACATATATAAAAACCCGGCCAGCCAAAAGCTAAGGTCCGTTGATAAAATTTTGATTGATAAAGGTCCGTAAATGTTTCATTCCATCTACCCACCGGCTCCGGGCTATATGGCGACCTACTTAACCTTACGAGTCAGGTTAGACGAGCAACTTTTAAAACGTGCAATTGAGATGCAAAACATGTTTTACTTTGCCTCTTTTATTCTCCGATGGACGTGGAAAAAAAACTAACATATGGTGGCTGCTTTTGACGTGACAACGTCTTATAAATTGGTTTGCCGGGTGACACTTCAAGAAACTGCGTTACGCTCCGCTCACGTTATGCGCTCACAACGAGAGCGAGTGAGAGGCACGCGTCCCTTCCACTCGGGCATGGTTAGCCCGCCTAAGAGCGAGAGAGACAGACATAAAAAGTGAAAGGCACGCGTCCCTTCCGTAAAATTATTTTACCACTCAAAGTCGTTGTCACGTAAAACTTTCGCCCGTATACCGACTTTACAGGCAACCAATTTTTTTTCTCGGTCTTATATTATAGCTAGCTTTAGATTACCACACTTTTACTAGTTATTCACTAAGAAAGCTTGAAAAATCCATCGTTTCATGACTGTTCCAAAGACGCGAGCAAAGGATTTGACTCTACTTTTGTAATAAGAACGGCAAGGCTGTGGCACAACAGTCTTTTTCAAGACTCACGTACAACTTGGACTCTTTTATCAAGTTCAAGGCTAAAACGGTCCACAAACGAGTCCTAAAATCAGAGGAAATGACGTAAAAGTAGTGGAGAGGAGCGTACATCGCACCATATGATTGGTGATTTATGGTGCGATGTAGGGTCCTCCCCACTACTACGTCATTTCCTCTGATTTTAGGGCTCGTGTGTAGAAGGTTTATAACTTTGTAACCGAAAACTTGGAGTCCTCTCAAAGGTGCGATAAAGCTTTTAGTATGATCAGTTGCTCGTGTTATACCAAGAACAAGTCGCTCATGTATGGAATACTGTGCGAACAAGCTGGACGCTCTTGAATCGAAAAAAATACGTGCCGAAAGTTGTTCGAAAAAGACTTCAGTGTTAAATATCGCTGCAATGTTGCTAGTTTATCAGATTTTTTATCGGACACATTTCGGAGAGTGCACATCTAATCTGTATGATCTAATACCACCTTGACCATTTTTTCTATCGGATTGCTCATACATCTAATAAGCAATATCGTTTCATGGTTTACGTTCCAAAAACTCGAATAAAGAGGTTTAACACTACACTTGTGATAATAACGTCTAGGCTATGAAATGGGTTGTCCGCTTGTTACAATCTTGGTGTCTGATCGAGCGTAAATCGGGGTTTTCTAGGCAAGCGCACCTTGTCATAGACCACATCGTCACTTAAGAACTTAAAATAAAAGTTAAAAAGTATTCAAATACAAAAACTTTTGGGCGATTTTGTCTAGCTTTGTCTTAGCCCGATAAACGATAGTAAAGGTGTTTGAAATACCGATATAAAAACTATATAGTATTTATTGGTATTGGCTTAATATTGTTGTCAAATGAAAGGGCCTTACGAGAAGATTACCACAATATAAGAATATCATCCAGATAAGGGGCGGAACCAAGCATGGTGTTATGCAACAAAAGTGGTTTGGTAAGGGTCGGTTGATAGTGTCTAGAGTACTCAAGGTAAACTTACCTATGAAATACCGATCTAAATTTGTCAAATTAGAAAGTCTGGTATTTTGGTATTACCTTCAGAATATTATTAAAAATCAGATCAATAATTGCCAGACACTTAACATCGTGGGAACCACTTGCTAGAGATCCTTAATGTTCATGCAATTATAATTCTTTCTACTTACGTTATAATATATGAGCTGTTTTTATACACAGTACTTGAGCAATATATATATATATTATAGCCTTTGAATCTATATTGGAGTGGAGCTTCGTTGTGTTGAACGTGCTGGGACATTTACAGTTAATTTCTGTGGGTGCTGTATTTTTGTGATTGTAAATAATATTTGTTGATTACAGAGAAGGCTCAGAGTCCCACCAGTGGGAACTTTTAGAGGGCTGCTTATGATAATTAGGCTGCTAATTATTGCTCAAGTACTGTGTATAAAATCAGCTCATATATTATAACGTAAGTAGAAAGAATTATAATTGCATGAACATTAAGGATCTCTAGCCAGTGGTTACCACGATGTTAAGTGTCTGGCAGTTATTGATCTGATTTTTAATATTATTCTGAAGGTAATACTAAAATACCAGACTTTCTAATTTGACAAATTTAGATCGGTATTTCATAGATAAGTACACATTGAGTACTGTATATCTGCCAAAGCTAGGATGAGCCAAACTTCATATTGTTCCATCGTTCTCAGCACATATATGTGTTGAGAGTTGGGAACATACGCTAACAAACTTTAAGTTTTGTTAAAATACCGAAAGTCTGGGGTTCACGGGATCTTAGTTCATTAAGGGTATTTATACAATAAGATTTGTTGTAAATTATATCGGAGCTAAGTTATGGCCCCCCAAAATTTTATTTTAAAGGAGCTAGTAAAGCCGCAAACAGACTCGCGAAGGGTTCCATATGTCGCCGGTCTGAACGGTTCGCAGGCTCGTGAAATCAGTACGTTTATAAAATAAGGGTTCCGCCAGCAATAATGTTTCACATTTCAAGGGACGAATTCGAACGAGATTGGGCGTAAAATCAATATTGTCATGACGGCTCGCTGGGCTTATCGCAGGAACAAGGGAAGGGTTTGTTTGCCCACGTAAGGTGATGATTTATGCTGATTCCCAGTGGATAAACGTGGTCACGGAATCGGGTACGTGGGAATTTTGCGGAGCTCAACTAAATTTGTGAAATGAAATAATAAATTCCCCGGTTTATCCTAAAAATAATGTATTTGCAAAAAAATCTTTGTTGCTACGTAGTCGTCGCATGACGAGGGAACGGCAATACTTGTAATTTTGAACTCAGATAATAATTGTAAAACACATTTAGATTTTTTTTCACAGAAAGTTAGCCAGTTAACATGTTGATAAGCATTGTAGCTAACTTCAGTGTAGCTGCTAATACCGACTTATTTTCGTTGAAGATATTGTCTATTTTAGGATTTAAGTTACACTTCTTAGCAAGATGAAAAAAGATAATAAATGTGAACTTCTTGTGTGCTTGTACATACACACACTTCTATCGGACTTCTCGTATCTCAAAAAAGCGACATCGTTTCATGGTTGATGCTCCAAAAACTCGCACGAAAATATTTGACTCCACGTTTGTGACAAGAACGTCTAGGATGTGGAATGCGTTGCTTTGAGTGGGGTTTCCCCGATAGTTACAATCTTGGTGTCTTCAAATCGAGAGTGAATCGGTTTCTTCTAGGTAAGCACGCTCTATCGTAGACCACATCGTTGCTTAACATCGCGAACCTATAATAGTAAAAAAATACACACACTTTAAAAAATGATTAACTCCAAATTTATTCTACCTACCTTAAAATGTCTATATTAGATAAGTGAACTAGGTCCGCACAATGCCCCAACGAAGAGGTTAAGTGTGGAAAAAGTCAAGTCAAACTAACTTGTATACAATAATATTGATACATAATGGAATCAAATCATGAAATATCATCTACAGGGCTATCTACATTATTCTAGATACCGACGTAGAATTCTATTAGCAAAGAAAATAGGCAAGTTTACCGAACGATCTTACCGAGCGAAGGCTAACCGAGTTGGGGAATGAAAATAATGGAATACTTATTCCCAGATGGAGCCGCTGACTCCGGCAAATAGGAATCGATCATAACTCGATACATCAATATATCGAATATTGACACCTGGCCGTGGATGATTCATGTTGCTAGACGTGGAGAGATGTCCTTTTACGATTTGTGCACGAAGGGGTATACTCCACAAGGGTATAAGGGTACTAATGACCTAAGATTTCGTAGTAGCAGAATGAATACGTATCATTACAAAATATCATACCTATTAAATTTAAATACGTATTATAGCTATCGGGGTTCAATAAAAGCTTTGCTCAGTTTGGGGCTAGATAGCGTTGTGTAAAAAAGTGTGTATCAATATTTATTCATTTTATCAGAACTTTGTACTTTACATGTACGAGTATATGGCTATTTTTTTTAAAGTTTTTTTTTGTTAACTTAAAACTTAATTTAGATATAATCTAGGTATCTTTTATGTCGAGAGTGGAGAGCACTCTGCTCACTACCACTTCAACATCGAGACAAACCCACTTAGGCAACGCATTCTACAGCTTAGACACGTCCTTATTACACAAATGGAGTCAAACCATCTTGTTCGAGTCTTTGGAATGGCAATCATGCAACAATGCCAATATATTTTCAAGATACGTTCTGTTTAAGAGAAAAATAGCAAATACTTGCTCTCCAATAAAATTATTCTTAAAAATGCATGTTAAATTATCCCGGGATTGGGAACTACGCTGGTGAAGCCCCGAGGCGCAGCTAGTGATACATATAAACATACCTAGTAATAGAACAAACATCTGTATTCATCACAGAAATGTCTGTTCTTTGTGGGAATCGCACCCACAAATTATGGGTCAGCAGACATACTGAGCCATGATTATACATTGTAGTAAATCGATGTACCTACGTTTCTAACAAGCAAGCAATGCTTGGGTTACTTGCGTTTGAAAATAGAACTTCAAAAGATTTTTTTTCAACTTTTATAGGTGTAGATACCATCGACCACCATTTCGCCCCATGTTAACAATGCGGTCCACGATTAAGCGTGCTTATCTAGAAGAAACCAATTTACACTCAGCTTGAAAACAGCACAATTGTATCCATTAGGAATAACCCACTGAGGTAACGCATTCCACAGCCTAGACGTTTTTATCATAAACAAGGAGTGAAACCTTTTCGTTTGAGTCTTTAGAACGCAGAGGCTAGTTTGAATAACGAGGAGGTCCTTTTAAGTAAAGAAACTCATCCAAAATGACATATCCAGCGCTTTATCGTCCAAGCAGTCGACGGAAAAGGTATTTCGTCCATAGATTCTGGCAAATAGGTAACAGATACTCCAAACCAGCAGTTACCTGAGAAAACTTATAACCTTACCAAAAGTGCGCGTAGCCTGTGTTGTATAAGATATTGAAAGCAAAAACATTTATTCTCTTACGGTATAATATTTCAATCAGAATAATATTTCGCTTGGAAAAACGGAAGAGCACAAGAATATAATTTTCACAAGGAAACGTTTGAATTGTTGGGAGGGTATCAAATAACTTAGCTGTAAATTGTTTAAAAAATATTTTCTATGGGTTCTTTCTTAACTTGAGTTCGCTTGAAGAAGTAATTTCAGAAGCTATTTTACTTGTGTAGCAGTAGTGTGCATAATTTACATTCGTTATAGTTATAATTAATTTATTGATTGGAGTTGTAAAAAACAGCATCTATAAATGTTTTATTATAAAAGTATGTTTGTGTATCTTAAAATTTCACTTATCTGCAAAGGTCTGCCCCAATTCTCTAGATTAAAAGGAATAATTTATGAAGCCAATTACGCGATAAAATATGTATGATTAATGAATGATATGGGGAATGCTATATGTATGTAGTATTTTTTAGTACCGAGTTTGGTAGTAGGACTGATTGCAGAGCCTGTATGGGAAAGTGGAACACCTTTAACAATTTTAATTTGAAACTAGCAGTGTCCCGCGGTTTCACCCGCGTTCTTCCTGTTTTCGTTATTTTACCGACATTAAAAGTAACCGACGTGTTATTACAGACTATAATCTAAATTGGTACATACAATTCAATAATTATAAATCAAAAAAATCATTTCTCTATTTACAAAAATAGACGTCCACAAAATCATGTCAATTAGAATAACCCGCGTCGAATCGTTCCTGGTGCAAATGTGCCCAAAACGCTGGCCGCATTGCCTCGCTGAATAGCGATGGCAGTCCTCTGGCTCAGAAACGATCCAGAGCGGGAGTCGCCACCTTGGTTACGTAGACGATGCCCAATTTCGCGGACTAAAGCCTTCGCATCGGCTCCCCAACTGCCCATAGTCTCCACGGCCACTGGAACAAAAAAGTACTGCGGCTCCATTGCCGCGTACTTCTGCCGTTTTTTACTAGCGGCCTGCTCCGCCGCTGCTGCCGGAGTATTAACGGTGCTACCCAGGTGCGCAGCTGCGACAGTGTTGGCACATGTTGCATCCCATACCAAGCACTTGCCGGGTCTCCAAGGTACCAAGGTCATACCATCTGGACGCTTACCATCGGATCTACTAAGATCCGGTGGTTCAAGAACACAAGGAACGTTTGCCGAAATAAACGCTCTCCGAACTATATAATTTAGGGCAATTTGTACTAAATTTAAACCCGATCCATTTATACTTTTCGACGTGATTGAACTACAAACTTCCAAATATCCAAACATTTATAATATCAGTAGGATAGCACAAGAGTTGTAATTATGTGTACATGTGACATGTGTGGACATTATTTATGTTACAGTCGTAAGGACAAAGTTACATATCCGTTATATATGTATGTCCGCTTTGAAAAAACTCACGAGGTGTAGGTGGAATAACGGTCTATGAGTTACGGCTGGTCTAGACGGGAGAACGTCGACTGCCGATCCAGAGTCCCCGGGTGAGTTCAAATCCCACACGCGTCATTTGCATTTCGTTGCATGAAGGAAAACATCGTGAGGAAACCGACATGTACTTAGAATCTTTCGAAGTCATGTTTTTATTTTAAATAAATGGTCACGAGACGATCCGGACATGTGCCTGATGGTAAGCAACACGCCTGACACTTAACAGCACAGTGACACGCAGCTATTGGAACACGAAGAGTTCAAATCATTACCTAGCACTGCACTGCGCTCGTCACCCAGAGATTTAAGATCTTATATCTCTAAGCCCTGTAATTTCTCTGGAAACGTTGCCCTTCAAACCGGAACACAGTAATGTTTGCACATTACTGCTTGGCGGTAGAATAACTGACAAAGGTGTGGTACTTCCCCAGGCGGACTCTGCCAAGAGTCCTACCACTACAAAAGTCATCCACCAAGCGGCACTGGGCCAGTGTGGTGGATTATGGTTTTAACTCTCTCCTTGCGAGAGAAGACCCGAGTCCCAACAGTGGAAACATTTAGAGGGTTGTTGATGATACTTTAATTTATTTCTGGTGTGGATAATAAAGTGTTTCTATCTATCTGTCAGTCTGTGTTGCAGCCACTGATGCATTACGGCTTTTTCAAGAGTTAACGAGAACTTACCCAAAAATATTCGACTTTGAAGCCCGGTATCCGGCGGTGGCTCGCCCCCACCTGGTGGATGTACTCGAAGAAGTTGTCCAGGTCGTCCAGCCCCTTGATACCTGGAATCAGAATCAGTATCATTAATTGCTTAACTGTGCCCATAGGATGGTACTTAACATATTAAAGTAACAACAATTTACCCATTTCGGGTTTACCCTGGATTACCAAACACAACACATACATAGATACAGAAAACGGTATAATGTTACCAAACAGTCGAAGTGAAAAAAAAATTAAGCTAGCGAGGCGAGGTGTGCTAACCGCATAGTTAAAGTTCCCAAAATATTCCCGTTTGAAAAAGTAGCCCATGTTCCAGGCCTTTTTTTATTATAGTACTAGATGTCCGCCCCGGCGTTGCCCGTGGTACATTATATAGTACTTATCAGGATCCAGTACATATACAACGGTGAAAGAATGTCGGAAATCGGTTCAGTCATTCCTGAGAATATCGCTTTCAAACAAAACACCTCTTTAGCTACCTGCTACGCTACCTGTCGGAACTTGGTTGTACCAACTAAGATTTAGAAAAAAAAACTTGATTAGCAAAGCTTTTATATTCAAGAGGTATGTAATCTGTGATGTTTAATGACGCAATCTTAGACACATGCTGTCATGTGTCATGTCAAAGCACGAAACGTACGAAAACTCTCAAAAAGGAATATTTTTTCCCGATTTTGTTACATTCTTGATTCATGCTCCGCTTCTATTAATAGTGGCATTATGTTCTATAGCCTATATATAGCCTTCCTCGATAAATGGGCTATCCAATAGAAAAATAATCTTTCAATTCGGACCAGTACTTCCCGAGATCCTAGCGTTCAAACAAACAAACAAACTCTTCAGCTTTATAATATTAGTATAGATATAGTGACGAGACGAGTAGGCCATGTGCCTTTTGATAAGCAACATGCCTGCCCAAAACAACACAGTCACATGCAACTATTTCAACATGAATAATCTAAATTACTACCTAGGATTGCACTGCGCGTGTCATCCAAAGATGTTTTATCTATACGCCCTGTAATTTCACCAGAAACATTGCCCGTCAAACCGGAATGCAGTAATGTTTTCACATTATTGCTTGTGAATAACGGTGAAGAATAACCGGCAAAAGTGTGGTCCGTCCCCAGGCGGCCTTTGCAAAGAGCCCTATTATAACAATAATATAGAAAACCAAGTCTATTATCAAAACAAACATTCCGTCCAATATTATTTGTTATGTTATGTTATGTTAGTAAATTATCTAACAGCGCCCGCGGTTTTACCTTATAGTCATAAATCCGACTAACGACTTCAATTCTATTGTGATTGAGAAACAAACATGCAAACTTTTAGTATTTGTAGGATTAGGTACTTCGTTGTGATTTTTAACTTTTTCATAGTTTAAAATGACGCGATGAGAACGGCGTGTGCCTGAAGGTAAGCAAAATGCCTGTCACATAACAGCGCAGTGACTTGCAGCTATTTATTTATTCAATGAGCACACAAAACAGAATGTAATAAACACAAACTATAACATAAGAGTATACTGTACAGAACTATATTACATTCCAAACTATGTGGGCCTAGAAACAACATTTGTTTAAATACAGTGGTTTGATAATAATAATAATAAAATTAGATAGAGATAATACATAAAGAAAATTAGGCGAACAGATCTGAACTTAAAACGAACATGCTTTAAAACAGTAGATAAATAAGATATAAACATAGAACACTATAACACAACAGATAAGTACATAAACATTGTGAAACTAACTGGCCAAATTTCAAATTTATAAGAAAGAAAACTTTGCAAAATACAATAAAGTTCCATTAAGATAAAATATATAAACAAATAATATAAAACAAACTCATAATAGTATTTACACTAAGCACAACAGGGTTATTCTTTTATATAAAATTTATTTGATTTTCCTCTGCAATTGGAATAACTTTAAGTGAAAAATGTCAATGTCCCTATTGGAGACAAGGACTTCATTGTATTGGAAAATGAAGAGTACAAATCATTACCTAGCACTGCACTGCGATCGTTACGTCAGATAAAAGATGTTTGATGACTATACCCGGTAATTTCACTGGAAACAGTGGAAACTTTTCTATAGGGGAAGTACCACACCTTTGCCAGTTATTCTACCGGCAAGCAGTAAAGTGAAATCATTACTGTGTTCCGGTTTCAAGAGCAATGTTTCCAGAGAAATTACAGGGGTTCGAGATATAACATCTTAGATCTCTGGGTTACGAGCGCAGTGCAGTGCTAGGTAATGATTTGGACTGTTTCAATAGCTGCGTGTCACTGTGCTGTTATGTGACAGCCATGTTGCTTACCATCAGACACATGTCCGGCTCGTCTTGTCACTCTTTATTAATACAAATCTTCAGAAATGAGCTCCGTACCTTCGTCGAGGGTGTTCATGACGTTGTTGGCGTGTTCCGCCAGCTCCATGGAGTTGATTTGCTCCTCTTTCGTCCGGCACTGGCGGAACTTCTCGAACATGTTCAGCAGGTCTTGGTTCTCCTCGAACAGTCTGAGGAACAACAACGATTATATTAAAAAAGTGTATAAGGTACATACTCTTATATTGCAATAGTTTTTTTTTGTAGTATAGAGTGACAATACGAGCAGGGCATGTGGATGATGGTAAGCAACATGCCTGCCACATCATTATCTGGGTGACGAGCGCAGTGCTAGGTATAGCACTTCACTGTGCTCTAGCACTGCACTGCACTCGTCACCCAGAGATCTAAAATATTTATCTCTAAGCCCTGTAGTTTCTCTGGAAAACTCTGCCAAGAGTCCCTACCACTACTAAATTCCAATATCCACTTATTCCAATTCGGCAAGAATAATAGGTACCTACAGTTTCCTACAGTACCTACAGTTTGTAAAATAAATAATTGTGTATATGCCATTTTTTATACATTTTCATGGATATAATATAAGAAATTAATGAAAAGATTTAATTCATAGTAAAGTTTGCCTCAGAAGCTTTTTTTTTTTTTTTTTTTTTTTTTTTTTTTATTTAAATTAGCCACTCCACAGACTCCGGGGTCCGTGATCTTTGTCATTACAATTATATATTATTAATTTTACACATATTTTGGATAAGGAGAAGAAGAGGAAAATAGGAGGGAGTTGGGTACATTTAATATCTAATTCTAGTGTTCGTCTGTAGAGCCGATCACCACCGGCTGGGATTCCGCTAGTAATCGACTCGACATCGAGTGTTTGCCTAATTGCCTTTTGCCATTTGCCTAAGCTGCCTCCTCCCGGCCCAGAGCCTCCACAACGGCCGCATTTCTGTCCCTGATGGCCATCTGTAGGTTGAAATCTCGGATGGTCTTTGGTGATGCAGCCCACGCTCGCCGCACGAAACGACCGATGGCGTCGTCGGTGTCGTCAGCGTAGTATGTGAAGGTCCCCGTGTGCCGTGAGATTGCAACAACCGCATGGGGTACGCTCGTGCAGCTTCATGTTTGCCTTGGTTTTGATTATGATTACCGACTCGTATGTTAGTCCCTGTGCTTCATGGATGGTAAGGATGCGTGACCCGGTGCCTGACCCATAACCCTGGTTTGTCAGGGTCTCCTTCTCCTCTTGAGTGTGAACCAAGAAGAGGGTGTTTGGTATGTTGTTGGGTATTTGCGCTCCTTATATCTTCTCTGCTCTAGGGACTTTATTCGGGGCGCTGAGGAGTACATACCGAGTATATTTCCTCAGCGCATATGCGACGTCCATTGGGTTTCGATGTGTGCAGAGCAACTCCTGGCTGATCTTTGTTACCAGGTTCGGGCGATGATACCTCATTTCGAAGAGATTTTTCCCTGTCGATATAAGGCAACTGATTGACGTCTCCAATGAGGACAATTTCACCAACACCAGACAGCCTTGAAGCCATCACAATGGCTCCAAAATGGTTCATGAGAGCTTCGTCCACCATGAGGCGGCTGAAACTTTCTCTACTGAAACCATTTACCAGAGCAGAAGCCATGGTTCGCACTCTGGTTTTGACCAGGTTTCCGATTCGGTGCGATAGCTTTTCTCTTAGATCTTTTGCTGCCTCGGTTGTTGTAGTGATGATGGCGTCCTTGTCCACGTCGAAGTGTCTAATCACCCATGTTGTTTTCCACATCCTGGAACCCGTTGACCCACTGTATTCTCGGTACCTCCCAATTTTCCCAACCTGCTTTGACGTTTCCGTTCCCTTCGATGGTCTTGGCCATCTCTAGGATCTTATCGTCCAGCATAATCTTGGTGCATCGGGCAGTAACTACAATTGGGTCGTTTGGTGGTGTCGCATAAACAGGCACTCCCGCGCGCTCTGTCTCTCTCTCGTTCAGTGTCACGAAGCCATTTTCTGCACTGTAAGCTGCCATATACTGTCCTGTCATGGTTCCCTTGATGACCCGGGAAGTGACATTATTGTAAATGGCTGCTTCGGCCTCCTCGAGTTTCGCCTTTAAAAGGCTTTCACTTCCTAGCCTATAGGACTGCATGATGTTTTCGCAGGTCTTGAGGTTGACTTGTCGTGTCGCGCTCAGTGTGGCTATTTATTTATTTATTTATTTATTTATTAAATTTCAGTTGCCTTCTGTGCTTACAGTATACACCAAAGCGCACAGAAAGCCAGAAAAATACTACAAAACAACTTAAGAATAAATAACAAATCAAACATCATAACTTGTATTCAAACATCAAACATCATAACTTGTATTATGGGAAAAAAATTACATGAATGAGTCTCTAACATTCACAAATTATACGCTACATTAATTATGATCTTCATTGCAAATGTATGCATAATAATTACAATATAAACCATAAACTCAAAATAAATTGTACATAATATGAATTATGAACTTATGAAATTATTTATTATTCTCACAAACATTACGCAGTACTTTCACTTAGAAATTTGATAGCAACTCTTAAAAAGCCATTGAAATTGTCAACAAATAAGTCTACATTTGGCGTATGAGCGAGTAGGTTGTTGAGCAGATTAAGGGCTTGTGAGGTGGGAGCGAAACGAGCCGTGTCGGTATGCGCGCGGCGCCTGAAACAGGTTCCGGACGGCGCAGGCGCGAGACTGGCGCACACGGCCTGGGACAGACAGAGAACAGCGCGCCAAGGTTTCCGAATCATCAATCCATCCATTCAAGAGCCGGTAATAGTGGATCACTATTGCGCACTTACGTCTCACCTCCAGCGTGTTGAACCCGACCATACCGGCGACAAACAGGGATGGATATAGAAACGGGTAATATCCGTATAGTTTCTTATATAGATAGCGGGCAAATTTTCGTTGGACTTTTCCAGCATAAGCTTATATTTACTTTCGTGCGGATCCCAAACGACAGAATTGTATTCCAGCTTACTACGAACAAAACTATTGTATAAAACCAGAATCGCGTTCCTGTCATGAAACCTAGTTGTCTGCCGCATCACGAAACCGAGAGACTTAAAAGCTTTTTACACAGAAGTTCTACGTGTGTGTTGAATTTAAGCTCTACGTCCAAAGTGACTCCCAAGTCCACAATCTCAGTGACGCGCTCCAACACGACATCCGCCACTCGGTAGTCATAACGGATGGGATTCCGGGAACGAGTGAATGAGATTGTTTTACATTTGAGAGATTCAGATCCAATTCATTATACTCTCCCAAAGAACTACACTATCGATATCTTTCTGAAGCAACTCACAGTCATCCGTACCGCCGATAGACAAATATAACTTTAGGTCATCGGCAAACATTTGACATCTCGCGGCCTTGACAACTCTTGGAAGGTCATTGATCATTATTGCGAATTGGGTCGGACCTAGGGTACTGCCCTGACTTACACCGGAACAGCTCAAATAATGGTCGGACTGGAAACCAGACAACTGCACATACTGAAACCGATCAGAAAAGTAACTGGCAAACAACTCCAACAGCTTTGGGTGAATCCTATTGCTGCAAAATTTTGCCAAGAGTACGTCGTTATTTACACGATCGAAGGCCTTTTTAAAATCGAAATAAGCAACATCCACTTGGCGTAGTAGATCCATTTCCATGATGGTGTAGTCCACAAAGTTAATTTGATTAGTCAGCGTGGATTTACCCATTCTAAAAGCCATGCTGATTTTCTGACAATTGACTTTTGATCTGCTCAGTAATATATTTATTCAGAATAGATTCCAAGACTTTACCTGGGGCCGAGAGAACAGCAATGGGTCTATAGTTTCCAACCTTGCTACTGACCCGCTCTTATGTATTGGAGTCACCCGAGAAATTTTCCAAATATCGGGGTAGGTAGATGTAGAAAGAACCAAATTAAAAATAAATAACAGTGGGGCTAAGAGTATTGACTCACAGTCTCTCAAAATGAATGGCGGGACACTATCAGGCCCGACAGACAGACGAGTATGGTTTCAAACGGCGAATAGCCATCGAGATGTCAGCCGGCGAAATGTGTCCTATAGCAATTCGAGAAGAACAAAATGTGCTAGCCGCTTGGCGCTCCGCATCAGCCGCAGATAACTCAGGAGCTTGAGATAAAAATACAGAACTAAAGTAGTCAGCAAACGCGTTAGCTGCCTCTCGTCCGGTGACAATCAGCCCATTATGCTCGAACTGGTCGCACGATTGTCTGGAGCCCTGTTGCTCCTTCACGAATCTCCAGAAAGATCTCGGATCAGTTTTTATATTTGCCTCTGTTCGCCAAATATAATCACCGTACGTCCGATCGATGAGTTCTTTAGCTCTCTGCCTATAAAATTTATACAACTCCCGATTAAATTCTAAATTTAAGTATTTGTATTTTTTAAGTGAAAATATTTTTTTTCCAAAGTTTTAATTATTTCTGAGGTAAACCATGTCGGATATTGATATTTGTTATTATGCTTCTTAGCGCTTTTTTTTGGTACACTTTGATCAAAACAGTTGTATAGCTTATCATAAAATAGTGCAACCGCTCGATTTACTTCAGAGGTTAAATAAATGTCGTCCCATTCAATGGAACTTAATTCATCATATAAAGCGAAAAGTTTGCTTTACGGAAGCTCCAGTTCCGGGCGAACCCGGCGGGCGCGCGGGCTCGGTGCGACGCGGCGGTCCGCGCGCGCGCACCGCACGCTCACCTCCAGCGGCGGATGGTGCGCGTCGATTCTAACTACGGGATCTACGTCTCCGCGGACTTTAATCCACTCATCGCCCAAGTCGCTCAAAACCAGATCCAACGTATTGTTATACTGGTTACGGATATTATTATATTGTTTGAGTTTGCCAAATTCAACAAATATTTGTAATGCATTGTAACATTTTGACTGCAAGAGTTTAAGTTGAAGTCACCCAATATTAAGACATTTGTTTTGTGATACTTAGAAATGAGGTTTTCGATTACGGTAAACGTTTGTAAATATTTTGAATCGACTGAATTAGGCGGAATGTACACAGCACAGCAAATAACAGTTTTATACTTAAGTGACACGGTAGCGATTAAAATTTCGACATCCTCATCGCAACCGTCCACGTCCA